>CP106709.1:126332501-128732501 GCA_025503065.1 Gossypium bickii | reverse complement strand
TAAGTTTAATATTGTGGAAAAAACATGGAAATGATGTTAATGTAGAGTTTTCTTATATAAGGTTTTATGTTCTTGATATGTTAGTGAAGGAAAATAAGAGAAAGTGATGGAAAATATTGCAGAGAAAGGAAATAAAGGTGTTACAAACTTGGTAATTAACATTTTGCACTAAAACAGTTTTGAACAGTAGCAGTAGTCTAATTTTGAAAAATTACAAAAAATTGTATAAATATAATTAAAGGATGAATAAAATATGGAATTAAATATTATTGAGTATAGTTTCTTATAGAAGAAATGGTGTAAGAAATGGAATTGTAAATCTTGAGATATAATAGGTTTTGTGAGACAAGGTCAGAATGATTCCGGGTTCCCCTGTTCAGACTTTGGAAAATCATCAAAAATTGGAGAAAAATAATTATGGGTTATAATTTATATGTTTAAAATCCTTAATGAGTCTGTTTTCAAAAGAAATAAACAGTAACATTATCCAAATTCTTTATGATGAGATAATTAATTTTTAGTGAACAGGGGTCAAAACTGTCGGATAGCGGAACAAGGGTGACTTTAAATAATAAACTGTACTTATTGGCTAAACCAAAACTTCTGAAAATTTTATGGTAAAAATGTATGTGATTCTAGTTTCTAAAACATCAAGTGGAACTTAAATTGGAATTCTGTAGCTCAAGATATAAATAATTTAGTGACTATGATGCAAATGGACAGCTTTGAATAAATTTATAGTGAAATCATAGATAATGTTACTTATAAGCATGTTATATAAATTAAGGATGTGGAATGGAGAGGAGGAGGAGGAAAATATATATGGATATTCAGCTAGCATGGCTAATTTGCTTGTTTTAGGATCAGGGACTAAATTGAATAAAAGTAAAACTTTATGGGTAATTTTGTAAAAATGTCAAAAATGACCAAATTGCATGAAATGAATTATTTTATTATTTAAATTATAAAATTGAATGAAATTATTAATTTAGATCAAGGTCGGGTGAAAACATGTTTTAGGGATTAAATTGAAAAGTGTTGAAATTATGGAAAATTCTGATATCTCATAGAATTCATGGGTTGTTATCAATATATATGAGAATAATTAGGCTTGAAACAAGGATTAAATTACAAGAATTTTATTTTTCTGAACCTAAGGATGAAATCGTCATTAATTAAAAGCTTAGGGGCAAAATGAAAATATTGCCTAGAGCATTAATTGAATGTATCAAAATATGAAATGAATGAAAATGATAATTAAATTTATTTATAAAGATCCGGATGACTCAAATATGAGACTTGAGCGTGGAAAAGAAAAAAACATCGAATTAGTGAAACTATAAACATGAACAAGCAACAAGGTAAGTTCGTGCAACTTGAATTATATTATTAAATGCTTGAAATGTATATTATTGATGTGAATATGATTTGAATGTTCATTGTATGAAAGTTGATGAAACATTGATATATTTGATAAAAAGGGGAAGAAATCCCGGTTGAATGAAAGGAAAATTCGATGGATCTCTGAAAAGGAATTGACGGTAAAAAGGATCTAGCCCGGACGGGTGATCCTATCTTGATATAAGCCTCCCGAAGAATATGTGTGAAAAGGATCTAGCCCGGATGGGTGATCCTGATATAGCCCTCCCGAAGAATATGTGGAAAATGGATTTTGCCTGGACGGGTAATCCAAATTAGGGTCTGAATTTAGCCTGGGCTGATAATTCAGATCCAAACTCATTAGAGTAATTGTTGTTGCAGGGGATTTAGCCTGGACTGGTAATCCTGACAATACTCTTTGAGCATATGTTACAGGGGATTTAGCCTGGACTGGTAATCTCGCTGTAAGAAATGATGTTCACGAGAGTGTGCTCTCTGGAAAAAGGGTATACCTATATGTGTACGAATTGACGGACCCGGGATTGTACACTATAAGTGTACTTCTGGAAATCTATTGAAATTCGGAGAAATTCAACGGGATAAATACAGAAAATGGCGAGAACTTGAAATCATGAAATTAAACTTGAAATATACAGAAGTGATAATTATTTGATATATTGAAATATGCCATGGAAAATACATGTATGTGAAACTTGCCTAATAATTTTGTATATTCAAGATTATGAACTACTACTGGAATAAATATACACTAAACTCATGAAAATTATGGTACATGAAATATTGTCATGATGAATTGAATAATTTATATTTATGAAGAAACAGCAAGAGAATGATATGCATCATGACATGTAAATATGAGACTATCTTTCATACGTTGATACAAGGAAAATTATGTATATTAGAACAAGTAATAAATTCAAGTGAGACATGTCGAGAAAATAAGTTTGTCAATATTAAAGTACGCTAATCAATATAGGAAAATTTTAGGATTTTGCGAAAAATTCCCTATGATTCTGGTTGGTTCCTAATGTATGTTTTGGGCTTCGAGGGCCCAATAGAGGGACATTATGATTGTTTTCAGAATATGAATAATACATGACTTGTAATTATTCAAAAATGTTCAGTAAACTCCGGTAATGCCTTGTACCCTATTCCGGAAACGGATACGGGTAGAGGGTGTTACAAAACACATATTTATATGTCACTTTTCAATATATATTAAATAAATATCATTCTCATGTCACATTTCAATATATATCAAGTAAATATCATTTTTCGAGACTCGTTTCAATATATATCAATTATATATCAATACCGAGTATTTTAGATATAATTTCATAAATATACCATTCATAACACTTTTAATTCTCATATCGTACTATTTCAATCTCATAATTGCTATTCAATAGCTTTTCTCATTAGGATACACAATTCAACTTCAATATCAATATCCATTTCATGAATCCATGATTCATGCAATTTCATGCATTTCAATTGCATATTTCATTTCGTTGTCCATTCCAATCCATATTCAATATCACTCAATATCAATCAATTGGCTAAATCATTTGTTTACCCCTATTAACACGGCTCGAACTCGGACGGATACACAGATCCAACCAAAACACACCAATACGACACTCAGTGCCTCATCGGATAGTTCGAAGCAATAAGTTGACACCCAATGTCTCATCGGCCATGCCGAAGTAAGTTGGTACCCAGTACCTCATCGACTCTATCCGAAGTAATATAATGACACCCAGTGTCTCATCGACTCGAAGTCGAAGTAACCCTGAACACTTCCAATCCTATGGCATGCCAACTATATACGACTTAGCCCGACTAGTTAATAGGGTTTCCAAATCACTTTTCAGTTTCCAATCAATACACATTTCAATTCAATTCACTTTTCAATAACAACCAATATTTATTTCAATTCAGTCAGTCAATATAATCAATATATATATACCAACTCAATCAATATAAATTTAATAAATTCATCACTTATTAAATCTATTTGTTTCAATATATTTATTATATCACTATTCCATATACATTCAATTCAATAACAATCAATATTCCCTGTACAGTTATTCTCATGAATTTCGTATGTATTTAATTCGGTAACCATTCATATTTATAAATTTTCCATATTTTTTAACATATAATATAAATACATAATATCATACATCAATTCAATACAAATATCAAATTTCGATCATTCAAACTTACCTGGGCCTATTTGTAGAATTTGTAGAAATTCGGGGACTAGTCTGTTAATTTCTCTTTTCCCCGTTTATGTTCAGTTTCTTGATCTATAATATAAAATTACTGATTCATTAGCATCTATTCCATTTCTAATTAACTTTACAATTTATACCCTTCAATTTTCAATATTACACTTTTACTCTAAATTTTAAAATTTTTACAATTTAGTCCCTGTGCAATTAACCCATCAATTGAGCTATTTTTTCTCAATGACAATTTACCTAATTATTTTAGGCTACCATACAGCCATTAATATTCATAATTTTAATACCAAACCCTAATTCTTCACTTTTTTACAATTAGGTCATAAAATCAATTTCTATTGAAATTACTTGATAAAATCATCATATAACAAAATTAAAACTTCAATTTCATGTTAATTAATCATAAAAGTTTAGAAATAATCAATGGTAACTTCCAAGATTACCTATAAAATCAAAAATTAATGAATTAGATAGTTGGACCTAATTGCAAATGTCTTAAAAACACAAAAATTACAAGAAAAGAGCAAGAAATAAACTCACATGGTGCCAAAAATATGGTAAACCAGTTTCTTGGAGACCTCCCATGGCGTTTTGCTGAAGAAAAATGAAGAAAATATCTAGATTTCTCATGAAAATTCAATTTTAACTATTAATTTTACTTGTTTTCCAATTTTGCCCCTTGTTCACATTATTTCCTTGCTTATTTTCTTTGCCCATATTGTCCAGCCCATATATTTTGGTTCTAATTGCCTTTTAAATCCTTCCTTATTAGACACTTAAGCTATTTAATCACTCTAACATGTTTTTACACCTTTTACAATTTAGTCCTTTTTAATTAATTAATTATCAAAACGTTAAAATTTTATAACGAAACTTTAATACTAACTCAATGACACTCCATATATATTTTTAGAAATTTTTATGGCTCAGTTTATAAATTCGACGTCTCGATACCTCGTTTTTGATCTAATTTACCTAATAAATTCTTTTAAATCACAAAATTCACTAATTCAAAAATACTTATAAAATCACACTTGACTAATATATTAATTTATTAAATTTTTTAACTCACTTGTCAGATTTAGTGATCCCGAATCACTGTTTTCGACACCAATGAAAATCAGGTTCTTACATATATTATATTAGTAATATTATAATAAAACATAAAACAAATAAAGAAAATAAAAGAAAATAAAAAGAACAAGGTAAGAAACGAAACAGAGAAGGAAAGGGAGAAAAGAAAAAGGGAAAGAAAAAGAAGGAGAAAATTATGGTTTTAAGGTTCAAAACTTAATTGGTAAGTCAATTTAGTCCCTTTTCTTGTAATTTTTATGTTATTAGAATCCTAATATCAAATACTACTTAATTTATGTTTAAATTTTAGAAAAGATTGAATTTTTAGATGTTGTTCATGTTAAATAATTTAAGTATTTGGGACTAAATTGATAGGATTTTAAGTTAGATATGAAAAAGGGATTGACTTGTAAGATAAATTATAAGTTTTGAGTAATTGGGACTAAATTGTGAAAATTTCAAAATTTGGGGATTTAAGTGAAATTAGAGAGTTGAAATTAGTCTAAAGTGGGAATTGAATGAAAATATAGAATTGGTTTTGGAGAAATAAAGTTAGTTTCAGTTCAAGGACTAAATTGGAATTTAGACAAAAGTTGAATAAAAATTGAAATATTCAATGTGAAATTGTATTGTATTGATGAATTTCAATTGTTTCAATTTCGTCGCTAACGTTGTGCCGGAAACCTCAGTTAAGAAGGGAAAAGAAAAAGTCAACGAGGAGTAGCTCGGAAATTACAGTTTGTATTTCTATCATCTGAATTTAATAATTAATTGTTGTAATTATTACTTAATGTGCATGGTAAGTGGATTGAGGTAAGTACTTGATATGATGATATTGAATTAAATTGAATTGATCGCATGAGTATATACGATTATTGAATTGAAATGTATATTTGGTTGAAATTGAAAAGTGAGTTGAAACCCTATTAAAAATATCGGACTAAATCGAATATAGATGGCATGCCATAGGATCTGAAGTGTTTAGGGATTACTTCGACTTCGAGTTGATGAGACACTGGGTGTCACATTATTACTTCTGATAAATTCGATGAGGTACTGAGTAACAATTTACTTCGGCATAGCCGATGAGACACTAGGTGTCAACTTATTACTTCGAATTATCCTGTAATGACCCAAAATTCACGGGCATCGAAAAAAGTGCAGTATCAGGCCTCCATCTTAGTAAACCAAGTTCATAAACAATTATTAGGAGTAATTAGGAGTCTAGTAGTGTGCTTGATTAGGCTTTAATTAAGTGAATTTAGCTTAATTGAGAGAAATTAGGAAAAAAGACTAAAGTGAATAAAAGGTAAAAGTTGAATTGTAGATTAAATGAAAATAAAAAGGACCAAAATGGCAAATAGGCCATTTAGCATATTTGATACGGCAAACATTAAAACAAAAATCTAAGATTTTTGTTAAGTTATAAATTATAAATATATTATTTTAATTATAAATTATATTAAAATAATTGTATTATAAGATTTTTATATGATAAATGAGTTTTGACAAATGGATGGTGATAAAATAATACATGTGTAATTAATAATATATAAACATTGCACGCATACAGTTTCTATATCCAAAGATATAGCATCCACACAAAACATACCCGACTTAATGGTGATTGAACAATCCCGAGCCTTATGCTCCTCAGACCCGCATCTTAAACACGTTCCTGACTTCCTCCAACATTCACACGGATGATGCCTTCTGCAATATTCGCAAACCCGAAAGTTTGGATGTACCTTAACATGCTTCACAGAACGAGACTGCAACCCTAGAAAACTACGATATCTTTTTTTCTTATAGTCCACGCACCCAACCCAAAGTGTTTCACCAATTTCTTTAACCTCCTTCAGTACCTCCCTAACTAGCTGAGTCAGCACATCAGTCTTAACACTTCCACGGCCTCGGCCGCGGCCTCTTCTTCCTTTTCGAACGCTCATCGTTGATTCTCGTATTATCTGAATTAAAAATTTTATGAATTATTAATTTCTTTCACTGATTAACCATGAACAATCCTATGGGAAGTAGTTTTAAGAGTAGTTTTTTCGAATTCGCAACTATATCTACCATTCAGTCTCATGTTCACATCTTCTAGCTCTAGGGAGCACATACATTCAGTAATCAAGTATTAACATACAAGCAGCATCCACGAACTTACATTCAGCATGTAGGGGTATCTTCGTCATTTCACTATCCAGGGGTATTTTCGTAATTTATCCTACAGGGGTATTTTCGTAATTTCCCAAAATAGGGTTCCTTGGTGATTTTGTGAAATAAGGGTATTTTGGTAATTTTTGCAATCTGGGGATATTTCAGTAATTTTAAAATTTAGGGGTATTTTGGTGATTTTGGAATCCGGGGCATTTCGGTAATTTCTACAAGTCAGGGGTACTTTGGTCATTTTACAAATCAGGGGTATTTTGGTCATTTTATAAATTAGGGGTAACTTGGTCATTTTATAAATCAGGGGTAATTTGGTCATTTTATAAATCAGGGGTAATTTGGGAATTTTGCAAAATAGGATGGCTGGTCCCTTTCGGATTTTATTTATAGATTTTGGCCTGTCAACAAATCCTCGTGGCTAGGGTGAACAGTCGGCTTTTGGAAGAAAAGATGTTGAAAAGATTGGGAGATTTCGGCTTTTGAAGAAATCAAAAGAAAAGAAATTGCAGAGAGAGACTGAGGATTTCGGCACAAGAAGAGAGGAAAAGAATAGGGTTCTAAATGCCGGAAATCACCACCTCCCTCACCTTTTCTTTCTTTTTCTTTGAAACTTCCTTTTAGCTGAATCTTCTGATCCTCATTGTTATTTTTCTCCCATTCACTAAAAGTCAAAACTCCTCATTCAATTTTTCTAAAAGCTGAAAAACACATCTAGTTCATCTTTTCGGGATTTTCTTAAAAGCCGAAATTCCTAGATCTATACTCTTCTACGCTTCGATCTTCTTCTAGGATTGCCGAATCTTTCTGCAATGGGGTAGCCAAAATCATCTGTAGAGGTAAATGTCGATTTGTGTATTCTTTTCCGGCTTTTAGAGATCTTAACCGAATGGCTATATGGTTAACTAATCGGGTGTTTTCTATCGCTCATGCATTCCGGATTTGAAGGGGATTCAATCGCTTAGATTTCTAAGCCAGAGTTCAGTAGCCTTGGATCGTATCACTTTCGGGATTTCAAGGTAAGGAGATCTGTTAATTCAAGCATATAATTCGGGTAAAACACTAACCTTGGCCGAATATAGGAAAGGCCTTATCTTTGCATTCTTCCGGCTTTTGAGCAAAGTTGTGGACAAAGTGCAGTAGATCTGATTAGTGAAGGTATCGACATAGAGAGTAGTCCTACGCATTAATCAGGTGTGTAACACTCTCACACCATTTAGATTGCTTGATTAGTATGCATATAAACCTGTGATATTCTGTATATTCTGTTAAATGTTGAAATACCGGCATGGCTGTTGAAAACCTGAAAAATGGGTAAAGGCGAATCACCAGGTTAGTGAACTCTGTCATTCTAAAGTGAATGTTTCCGTTGATTTGATATGTTTTATATGTATGTCAAATTCTATGATTGCATGGGGATGTGTGATTGATGAAAAGGGAAGTGCTCTGTTGTAGTGGCTTTTGCCATGATCTGTTGTAGTGGCTTTTGCCATAATCTGTTGTAGTGGCTAATGCCATGATCTGTTGTAGTGGCTATTGCCATGATCTGACGATGAGCAGCATGACTGCCATCGATGGTGTGTAGCGATGTGGGTTGATTGTAGAAATCCCCAATGCTGTAATTGGCAGGTACGGGTGGTGTGTAGCGGATGGAAACCTAGGATTGGGTTGGGCTTTGCATATTTTCTAATTTATTATACTCTGTTATCTGTTCTGTGGGGCTAAGGCTCAATCTGATGGTGCACGAGGGTTGCACACTGAGTCTCGCGACTCACCCCATTATTTAACAACTTTCAGGTAGCACCTAGTGCATCGGACCGGGCTGGAGAGGAGCGCAAGGTGGCCATGCGAGGGATTATTTTGATTCAGCAAGAGACTTTACAAGTTTATTGTTTTTTAATATTTTTAATTAGTGGGTTTAAATTTTGTTGTAATAAGGCCATGGGCCACTTGCTTTATATTTTCGTTTGTTCTGGGCTTTTATTATTACTAGACATTTATATTTTTCATTTTAATTAAGTTAAGGCATGTACCCAAATTTCGGTTTTTAATTCATAAAGGCATTTAAATGAAAATTTATATCTTCTACAAACTATCCAAATTATTAAGTTTTCCGGTATACATGCTTACAATCGATGACTGTTTTCAAAAAATGCGACATGTTCTACTAAATCTTCTTAATGACATGCCAGATCCGGTCGTGGTGTTTGGGCCGGGTTTGGGGTGTTACACGCACATTTAGTGCAAATTTTCTCGTAACGTATCGCACACTTAGTGCCGTTACTTAATATTTTCGCACACTTAGTGCCATGAATCGGTTTCGCACACTTAGTGCCCAGTTATAATTTCGTACACATAGTACCTCTCATAGACCTATAATTCATTCGAATGTACATATGTGTATATATGTATATTCAAGATATAATCCACAACATCACTTATACGCACATACATACAAATATTGTAACACCCCCTACCCGTATTCGTTGTCAGAATAAGGTACGGGGCATTACCGGAGTTTATTTTTTTTTTTGAAACCGAAACCATTCTAATTCAACATATTTTCAAAATAAAATTCATGCATATTTATAAAATAACTTCAACACATAAGCCACATCAGTGGCTAACCTTATATTCATTTCATATTAACATTTATTTTATTAGCTTATACATGCCATTGATTTCCAAAATAAGTTTCTTAAAAAATACCGAATATTTGGGGTTGATAGTGTGATGAGTCTCCCACCGATCCGACCTCCGAGCTCTTAACACTACAAAACAAGGGAAAGGAAAACAGAGTAAGCACTTTGTGCTTAGTAAGCCCATGTAACAAGAATTATACTTACCTAATATTTTCAATACAATGTAATAAGCATTCATATATTCATTCAATGCATTAATACCCCTAACATGCACAAGCTCAACATTCAAGTTAGTTCATTAATTTCCATATATCAATAATATACACACCATGATTGATGAGCTCATCAATACTATGATTTTCATTTCCTTGTTATTTTTCCATATTTATCCCGTTGAATTACTCGAAATTTCGATGGATTTTCAGAGGTACACTTTTGTGTACAAACCGGGTCCGTCAATTCATATTCATGTGCGCACATTTTCATTTTTGAGAGCACACTCTCGCGAACCTCATCTTTACAAAGAGATTACTACCCAGCTAAATCCTGTAATATAAACTCATAGAGTATTGTCGGGATTACCACCCAGCTAAATCCGCAACGACAATTACTCTAATGAGCTTGGATCGAATTACCACCCAAGCTAAATTCAGACCCTAATTCGGATTACCCGTCGGGCTAAATCCATTTTCCACATATTCTTCGGGAGGGCTATATCAGGATAGGATCACCCGTCCGGGCTAGATCCTTTTTTTACCGTCAATTCCTTTTCAGAGATCCATCGAATTTTCCTTTCATTCAACCAGGATTTCTTTCCCTTTTTTATCAAATATATCAAAGTTTCATCAATTTTCATACAATGAACATTCAAATTATATTCACATCAATAACATACATTTCAAGCATTTAAGAATATAATTCAAGTTACATGAACTTACCTCGATACTAGTTCGTTTATAAAATCTACTAATCCGGGACTTTTTCCTTTCCTTGATCTAGCTTTGTATTTGAGTTTTTCGGATCTAAATAAATAAATTCAATCATCAATTCAATACATTTCATGTTCACATGTAGCATTTTCTATAATTCTATTATTATTTTTAGCTTATTCAAAGCTGTCTACTTGAGTCACAGTCACTAAATTATTTATTTCTCAAGATACAGAGCTCCAAATGAAGAACCGTTAATTTTCCCTGAAACAAGACTCACATATCTTCTTCCCATAACATTTTCAGAATTTTTGGTATGGCCAATCAATACCAGATTATTCTTAAAGTTTCCCCTATTTTACTGTTTGACTGTTCTGACCTCTCTTCACTACAAATCAAATTACTATTCGTACAGAATTCATATGACCTTCTTATTTATTTAATTTGAAAATAGACTCATTCAGAATTCTAAACATATAAAGTTAAGCCCCTAATTATTTTTCTCCAATTTTTTATAATTTTTCAAAGTCAGAACAGGGGATCCCAAAATCCCTCTGAACCAGTCTTACAAAAATATAAATATCTCAAATTAAAGAATTCCTTTGCTTTCCATGTTTCTTTCATATGAAAATAGACTCAATAAGATTTAATTTCATATCTCATTCAACTTCTAATTCCACTTCTACGATTTTTAGTGATTTTTCAAATTTACTCTACTGCTGCTGTCCAAAACAGTTTTGTTATAGCTTATTTTACAATTAAATCCTTTATCCAATTCTAACTTCAAATTCTTTCAATTAAACCACTAATTCATCATTTTATTCATCATATGCTATATTCAAAAACTCTAAAACTTCAAAAACTTCAACTTAAATTCATCAAAACTTTGTTCTAAAACTTATAAAGCATCAAAATTAAAAGAAAAAGGACTAAATTAACTTACCAAATTAAACTCCAAGCTTCAAACTTTTAATTTTCCCTTTTCTTCTTTCTTTTCTCTTTTTCTTTCTTCTTTCACGTTTGCTCTCTGTTTCTTTTCTGTTTCTATCTCTCCTTTCTTTATATATATATAATAATATAATAATATAATAATATAATATAATATAATATAATATAATAATATACTTAAAAAAAATCTCAGATTTTCTTCAATAAACCGCCTCATCTTTACAAAATGGCATAATTGCCATTTTGGTCCTTCATAATTTCTTTTAATCTATAATTCAACTTTTACTTTCATTTCAATTTAGTCCTTTTCATTTAATTACCTACCCAAACGTTAAAATTCTCTAACGAAAGTTTAATACCACATTACTAATATTTTATAAATATTTATAAAAATATTTCCTATCATATAAAGACTCATGCAAACATATTGAAATAAATTTCTATTTAAATCGGATTTATGGTTGCGAAAACATTATTCCGATAATCTTGAATTTAGGCCATTACAACTCTCCCCCCCTTTTAAGAATTTTCGTCCTCGAAAATCTTACCAGTAAAGAGGTTTGGATATTGTTTCCTTATTGCCTCCTCCGATTCCCATGTCGCTTCCTCGATCCGTGTTTTGCCACAATACCTTCACCAAATTTTTTTTTTATTTCTAAGCTCCTTTGTTTCCCGTGCCAATATCTTGATCGGTTCTTCACTGTAACTCATATCCGGTTGAATCTCCACTTCTGTCGGAGAAATAACATGTGAAGGATCTGACCGATATCGTCGTAGCATAGACACATGAAAAACATTATGGATTCTATCAAGTTCGGTGGTAATGCCAACCGATAAGCGATCGGTCCAATTCTTTCTATGATCTCATATGGCCCGATAAATCTTGGACTCAATTTACCTTTTCGACCGAACCGAGAACTTTCTTCCAAGGAGACACTTTGAAATACCTTGTCACCGACCGAAATTCAATCTCTTTCGTTTAAGATCGGCATATGATTTTTGGCGATCGGAAGTCGTTTTTAAACTATCCCGAATAACCTTCACTTTTTCTTCTGTTTCTCGGATTAAATCAACCCCATGTATCTTCTTTTCACCGAGCTCTGTCCAATATAATGGTGTTCTACATTTTCTACCATACAAAGCTTCATATGGAGCCATTTTAATCTTTGGATGATAACTATTATTGTAAGCAAATTCAATCAAAGGTAGATACCTCTCCCAATTACCTTCAAACTCTAGTATACAACATCGAAGCATATCTTCCAATACTTGAATTACACGCTCAGATTGGCCATCCGTTCGAGGATGAAATGCAAGATCTTGAAATACAGCCCGAGTACCCAAAGCTTCTTGCAATTTATCCGTAAACGAGACGTAAATCGGGATCTCTATCTCGATATAATGGAGATAGGCACTCCATGTAACCCGACAATCTCAGATATGTACAATTCAACCGCTTTATCTAAAGAATAATCCATACGCACTCGAATAAAGTGTCTCGACTTTGTCAATCGGTCAACAATCACCCAAATAGCATCTTTTTTCCTGAGACAACGGTAACCCCGATACAAAATCCATAGTGATTCTTTCCCATTTCCATTCCGGTATAGTAATTGGTGAAGTAACCCGAAGGTACTGATGTTCGCTTTAACTTCGTTGACATATCAAACATCTTGATACAAACTCAGAAATATCACGTTTCATACCTGGCCACCAGTACATCTTCTTCAAATCATTATACATTTTATTACTTTCCGGATGTACAGACATAGTACCACTGTGAGCCTCGTGTAAAATCTTCTGTACGAGCTCTGAATTCTTGGGTACACATACCCTACCTCTGAATAATAAACAATCATCAACCCCAACTTGAAATTCAGAATCAGTATTTGACTCACATTGTGCCCGTTTAACCTGTAACTTCTCATCATTCTTCTGAGCTTCACATATTTGCTGTAGAAATGTCGGTTTAGCTCTCAATTCAGCTATGATTGAACCATCATCATCAAGAATAATCGGGTATTCATAACTCGTAAAGCAAACAGAGATTTTCGACTCAAAGCATCAGCCACAACATTAGCCTTACCCGGATGATAATCAATAATCAAATCATAGTCTTTTATCAGTTCAAACCACCTGCGCTGCCTCAAATTCAAATCTTTCTGTGTCATCAAATATTTCAAGCTTTTATGATCAGTATAAATATGACATTTCTCACCGTACAAATAATGCCGCCATATCTTCAATGCAAAAACAATAGCAGCTAACTCAAGATCATGTACCGGATAATTTCTTTCATGTGGTTTAAGTTGTCTTGAAGCATAGGCTATTACTTTACCTTCTTGCATCAAGACACAACCTAAACCATTTAATGAGGCATCATCAGAATAACAAATTTCTTACTGGTTCAGTTTGCACTAATACTAGTGCTTTTGTTAGTAGATCTTTCAATCGGTTGAAACTCTGCTGACATTTATCAGTCCACTCGAACTTTACATCTTTCTGCAATAATCGAGTCATCGGAGAAGCTATCATAGAGAATCCTTGTACAAATCTCCGATAATAACCAGCTAAACCCAAGAAACTTCTAACTTCGAGACATGATCTTGGTGGACTCCAATTGACAATAAATGAGATTTTACTTGGATCTACCCACGATGCCTTCAAAGCAGATACAATATGTCCAAGAAAACCCATTTTCAAGCCAAAATTCACATTTACTGAATTTAGCATATAACTGTTTCTCTCGCAGAATTTGCAACACAATTCTCAAATGTTCTGTGTGTTCTTCTTCATCTCGAGAATAAACCAAAATATCATCAATGAATACTACCACAAATCTTGTCTAAATACGGTTTGAATATCCGATTCATTAAATCCATAAATACTGCAGGTGCATTAGTCAACCCAAATGGCATAACTAGAAACTCATAATGCCCGTACCTGGTTTTGAAAGCTGTTTTTGGCACATCTGACTCCTTTACTCGTAACTGATAGTAGCCCGATCGGAGATCAATCTTTGAAAATACAGTAGCACCTTTCAACTGATCAAATAAATTATCAATCCGGGGCAACGGAGACTTATTCTTTATAATTACCTTATTGAGCTGTCGATAGTCAATACACAATCTCAAAGACCCATCTTTCTTTTTCACAAACAGAATCGAGCACCCCAAGGTGAATGACTCGGTCGGACAAAACCTCTATCAACAAGTTCCTCAGAATCGTGTCTTTAATTCCTTTAATTTCGTAGGAGCCATTGATGCGAGCTATGGAAATCGGAGTAGTTCCGGAATCAAATCTATAGAAAATTCCACTTCTCTTTCGGTGGCAACCACGGTAACTCTTCCGAAACACATCGGAAAATTCGCATACCACCTGCATCGCTTGAATCTTCGACTCGAGATACCTTGGTATCTAATACATAAGCAAGAAAAGCATCATACCCTTTTTGACATACCCGAGCAAGTAATAATCGAAATCACATCGAGATAATCCTCTGCATCGATCGGATTTAACCAAGTAATTCACCATTCGACACTTCAACACAATATATTTACATTTACGATTTACTCACTGCATCATGCCGAGTTAACCAATCCATGCCTAATATCACATCAAACTCATCAAATGGCAAGAACATCAAATCACCAGAAACAATAACCTCTTACTATCGGTGGACAATTTTTACAAATTTTATCCACCAAAATAGATTGGCCAAAGGGGTTCGAGACTTTAACAAAGAAATTCGTGAGGTTCAACAGATAAATCTTTAACGCATGCAAGTTTTCCATATATATGAATGCGTAGAACCGGATCAATCAATGCAGAATATCGGTCTCAAGTAAAGAAAATGTACCAAGAATAAAACATCGGCATCGAGGCATCTTCTCCGCACGCATGACATATGTCCTAGGAGGCGCTCGTGTCTCGTGCCTACTTGCGATATCTTTTGTAGCTCTCGGCTACCACCGACATTACTTGGATGGTCGAGATGGTCTACCCTCAAAGATGGATTGCTTGGCTTCGATATATATTCAGACTTCTTTTTCACTTCTTTTCTGGACAATCTCTCGAGGAAATGGTCAAAAGAACCACATCGGTAACAAGCCCCACTCTTAAATCGACATTCACTAAAATGAGCTTTATTACAATCACGGCATCTCGGCTTAGGGGTACCAACACTGCCAACACTGGTCACTGATAGAGTGGAAGGTCTTGAATTAGTGCGCTGTGAACTTCGTACTCTATCCGAATACCCAGTGGTTGAGGTAGAACGATCCTGGTACTTCTTCAATTTCTTTGGAGCAGAAAACTGAGATTTTTCCATTGGTCTTTTACTAAAAATTCGAGCTTCCCTCTCAGCCTGTTTCTTTTCTTTGCTCCATTCTTCTGCTTTATAAGCTCGTTCTGCTAGTGTAGCAAACTCTCGAATTTCAAGAATTCCAACAAGTAGCTTAATTTCTTCATTCAACCCTTCTTCAAATCGTTTGCACATTTCAAGCTTCCGACTGTACCCATTCTCGAGCATATTTACTCAACCGAACAAATTCTCTTTCATACTCAGATACTGATCTATTGCCCTGTTTTAGCTCAAGAAATTCTTTTCTTTTCTGATCAAGGAATCTCTGGCTGATATATTTCTTTTTGAACTCGGTCTGGAAGAATTCCCATGTAATTTCTTCTTTCGGAACAATCAAGCTTTAGTATTCCACCAATGATAAGTTGTGTCTTTTAGCGTTGAAACAAAGACATTTCAAACATTCTTCCGGTGTGCAAGATAATTCCTCCAAAACCCGAGTAGTATTTTCTAACCAAAATTCAGCTCGTTCGGGATCATCATCAATCGCTGCTCGGAATTCTTCGCCATATATTTTGGATTTTATCGACCGAGCTTTTCCTTTTCTCGATGATTCATTGCACTGCACTGTGGAATCTCGAGAACCGGTGGAGGAACAGAGGGGAGCTTGAGTTTGCTTTGCATTGTAGGGTTAGTTCTTATGTCTTGGGTAAACCATTCATTCATCATTTGAAAGAAGGCTATTTTTGCCTCCTCCCCTTGACCTCTATACCGGGCCCTCATCGCTAGTTTTTCTTTCTTTGTATTGAAGCCGAGCATGACTCCCAGCTTTCCTCATTGAGCTCGGTCGGATGACATTACTATAAGAAAACACAATTTAAATGGTCGAGGAGATATCACACTATAAAAAATAATTTAAATGGCATGTATAGCTAATCCGTATTCGCTATATCGGTCCTAAAACCGGCTAAACCGTAGCTCTGATACCAACAAATGTAACACCCCCTACCCGTATTCGTTGTCAGAATAAGGTACGGGGCATTACCAGAGTTTATTTTTTTTTTTTGAAACCGAAACCATTCTAATTCAACATATTTTCAAAATAAAATTCATGCATATTTATAAAATAACTTCAACACATAAGCCACATCAGTGGCTAACCTTATATTCATTTCATATTAACATTTATTTTATTAGCTTATACATGCCATTGATTTCCAAAATAAGTTTCTTAAAATACCGAAATACTGGGGTTGATAGTGTGATGAGTCTCCCACTGATCCGACCTCCGAGCTCTTAACACTACAAAACAAGGGAAAGGAAAACAGAGTAAGCACTTTGTGCTTAGTAAGCCCATGTAACAAGAATTATACTTACCTAATATTTTCAATACAATGTAATAAGCATTCATATATCCATTCAATGCATTAATACCCTAACATGCACAAGCTCAACATTCAAGTTAGTTCATTAATTTCCATATATCAATAATATACACACCATGATTGATGAGCTCATCAATACTATGATTTTCATTTCCTTGTTATTTTTCCATATTTATCCCGTTGAATTACTCGAAATTTCGATGGATTTTCAGAGGTACACTTTTGTGTACAAATCGGTCCGTCAATTCATATTCATGTGCGCACATTTTCATTTCAGAGAGCACACTCGCGAACCTCATCTTTACAAAATAGGATTACCACCCAAAGCTAAATCCTGTAATATAAACTCATAGAGTATTGTCGGGATTACAGTCCAAAGCTAAATCTCGCAATGAACGACAATTACTCTAATGAGCTTGGATCTGAATTACCAGTCCAGCTAAATTGAGACCTAATTCGGATTACCCGTCGGGCTAAATCCATTTTCCACATATTCTTCGGGAGGGCTATATCAGATAGGATCACCCGTCGGGCTAGATCCTTTTTTACCGTCAATTCCTTTTCAGAGATCCATCGAATTTTCCTTTCATTCAACCGGGATTTCTTTCCCTTTTTTTATCAAATATATCAAAGTTTCATCAATTTTCATACAATGAACATTCAAATTATATTCACATCAATAACATACATTTCAAGCATTTAAGAATATAATTCAAGTTACATGAACTTACCTCGATACTAGTTCGTTTATAAAATCTACTAATCCGGGACTTTTTCCTTTCCTCGATCTAGCTTTGTATTTGAGTTTTTCGGATCTAAATAAATAAATTCAATCATCAATTCAATACATTTCATGTTCACATGTAGCATTTTCTATAATTCTATTATTATTTTTAGCTTATTCAAAGCTGTCTACTTGAGTCACAGTCACTAAATTATTTATTTCTCGAGCTACAGAGCTCCAAATGAAGAACCGTTAATTTTCCCTGAAACTAGACTCACATATATTCTTCCCATAACATTTTCAGAATTTTTGGTATGGCCAATCAATACCAGATTATTCTTAAAGTTTCCCTTATTTTACTGTTTGACTGTTCTGACCTCTCTTCACTACAAATCAAATTACTATTCGTACAGAATTCATATGACCTTCTTATTTATTTCATTTGAAAATAGACTCATTCAGGATTCTAAACATATAAAGTTAAGCCCCTAATTATTTTTCTCCAATTTTTTATGATTTTTCAAAGTCAGAACAGGGGATCCCAAAATCCCTCTGAACCAGTCTTACAAAAATATAAATATCTCAAATTAAAGAATTCCTTTGCTTTCCATGTTTCTTTCATATGAAAATAGACTCAATAAGATTTAATTTCATATCTCATTCAACTTCTAATTCCACTTCTACGATTTTTAGTGATTTTTCAAATTTACTCTACTGCTGCTGTCCAAAACAGTTTTGTTATAGCTTATTTTACAATTAAATCCTTTATCCAATTCTAACTTCAAATTCTTTCAATTAAACCACTAATTCATCATTTTATTCATCATATGCTATATTCAAAAACTCTAAAACTTCAAAAACTTCAACTTAAATTCATCAAAACTTTGTTCTAAAACTTATAAAGCATCAAAATTAAAAGAAAAAGGACTAAATTAACTTACCAAATTAAACTCCAAGCTTCAAACTTTTAATTTTCCCTTTTCTTCTTTCTTTTCTCTTTTTCTTTCTTCTTTCACGTTTGCTCTCTGTTTCTTTTCTGTTTCTATCTCTCCTTTCTTTATATATATAATAATATAATAATATAATAATAATATAATATAATATAATATAATATAATATAATAATATACTTAAAAAAAATCTCAGATTTTCTTCAATAAACTGCCTCATCTTTACAAAATGGCATAATTACCATTTTGGTCCTTCATAATTTCTTTTAATCTATAATTCAACTTTTACTTTCATTTCAATTTAGTCCTTTTCATTTAATTACCTACCCAAACGTTAAAATTCTCTAACGAAAGTTTAATACCACATTACTAATATTTTATAAATATTTATAAAAATATTTCCTATCATATAAAGACTCATGCAAACATATTGAAATAAATTTCTATTTAAATCGGATTTATGGTTGCGAAAACATTATTCCGATAATCTTGAATTTAGGCCATTACAAATATAACCTTATCATTTCATACACAAATATATATCTCACATTCGGCTATATCATTATTATTTAACTAGCTTTACTTTGAATGTATTCATATCATCATTTAGTATCTCTCATATTTACTTGCATCATAAACACTTAGATATACATTTCATACCTTCACATTCAACTTCCAAGCAACCTCACTTTAAACTAACTTATACCAAACTCAATAACACATTCGGCAACTTGGTATTCAATATACTTACCACCCTTTATCATAGATATATATTATAAAGAAAATTCGATTTAACTCAATTGCTTAAAATCTTACCTTGGAAGTTGTCGGATTAAGCTTCCCGGCTATTCGTTTAATTTTGCTTTCCCCCGATCCAATCCCGTTTCTTTTTGTTCTTGATCTAAATAATTCCAAATTGAGCTTATTCAAATACATTTTTATTCAATTTAATCCAAAAACACGTAATTATGCAAATTACCATTTTACCCCTGACATTTACAACTTTTACAATTTAGTCCCTAATGCACAAAACATAAAATACACATAATTTGAGTTCACTCCTTAAGGGCCGAATGTTCATCATGCTTATATAAGTCCATACAAGCCATTTATTTAGCATTTTAGTCCCTCACCTATTTAATTTTTGCAATTCAATCCATAATACTCAATTTAATCAAAATCTCCAATTCAAAACATGTTGATTTAAAACATAACCATAATATCCTACCACTAAACATTTCAAAGCATAAACACTCATCAATGGCCAAACCTTAACATGCAACAAATTCAAAAATTTTAACGTGGGTCGGATAGTATTCAAAGCAACGAATTCAAAAACGTAAAAATTATCAAAAACCGAGCTCAATTACTAACCTTAATTTAACATGCAATAGGCCGAATGGTTGAAAGCTATGTTTTCTTCTTCTTTCTTTAAGTTTCGGCAATGAAGAACAAAATAAAAGATGGACATCCACTTATTCTTTTATGTTTTCTTTATTTTAATCATATTATAATATTATACATATATTAATATAACATCACTTATAAAAACAAATAATTAAATACATTATGAAAACATGATGCCGTCCACCCACTTAGTATTTGGTTAATTTGCAAATTAAGTCCACCCATAAAAGAAAACAAATCAATTAAACCACACAATTTAAATAAAGGCTACTTTTACCGCTTAAGCAATTTAATCCTTTTTCTTAAATTAAACATTCAAACAGACAAATTAACCTACGATATTTTAACACATGCTCAAACATATAACATAGATATTAGATATAATATATATATTTTTTCTAACTCGAATTCGTGGTCCCGAAACCATCGTTCCGATTAGGGTCATAATCGGGCTGTTACAATATCCTATGTCATGACATATGTATCCTATCTATTCCTAAGGTTCGTACGGGACTTATGGACGTTGAAACTCGATCGAATCAAACTCGGAAGTTAGCCAAATCACAATGTTTACATTCGGCCATAGCATATATTTATTCAAATAATTCAATTTGATACATAACAAATATATATTCATAGTTATATCAACTTTTAAATGCTTACGAACTTACCTCGGACGTCGACAACTACGAAATCGGCTATTCGACCACTTTTGTCTTTCCCCGATCCAAATCTGATTTCTTTAATTCTTGATCTAAACATATTCAAATTAAACTTATTTAAACACCAATACACTCAATTTAGCCTAAAAACACATAAATGGGCAAATTATAATTTTGCCCTAACATTTTACACTTTTTACAATTTAGTCCTTTTTGCACAAAACACAAATTACACAAAATTTGACCACACTTCTTTATGGCCGAATATTCATAGCATTGTCACAAGCCTATACATTTCATTTATTTTGCATTTTAGTCTCTCAAAAATTTATTTTTGCAATTTAGTCCAAATTACTCAATTTTATCAAAATTCAAAGACAAAACTTGTTAATCTTGTAATGGCCTAAATTCAAGATTATCGGAATAATGTTTTCGCAACCATAAATCCGATTTAAATAGAAATTTATTTCAATATGTTTGCATGAGTCTTTATATGATAGGAAATATTTTTATAAATATTTATAAAATATTAGTAATGTGGTATTAAACTTTCGTTAGAGAATTTTAACGTTTGGGTAGGTAATTAAATGAAAAGGACTAAATTGAAATGAAAGTAAAAGTTAAATTATAGATTAAAAGAAATTATGAAGGACCAAAATGGCAATTATGCCATTTTGTAAAGATGAGTATGGTTTATTGAAGAAAAATCAGATTTTTTTTTACATTATTATATTATATTATATTATTATATTATTATATTATTATATTATTATATATATATAAAGAAAGGAGAGATAGAAACAGAAAAGAAACAGAGAGCAAACGTGAAAGAAGAAATAAAAAGAGAAAAGAAAGAAGAAAAGGGAAAATTAAAAGTTTGAAGCTTGGAGTTTAATTTGATCCAGAAAACTCAAATACAAAGCTAGATCGAGGAAAGGAAAAAGTCTCGGATTAGTAGATTTTATAAACGAACTAGTATCGAGGTAAGTTCATGTAACTTGAATTATATTCTTAAATGCTTGAAATGTATGTTATTGATGTGAATATAATTTGAATGTTCTGTAACTACCCGAAATTCGTGGGCACCAGAAAAAAAAAAATGTGTTATCGGGCCTCCGTCTTAGTAAATCGAGTTAGTAAATAATCATTAGGAGTAATTATGAGTCTAGTAGTGTGCTTAATTAGATTTTTATTTAGTGAATTTAGCTTAATTGAGAGTAATTAGGAAAAAGGATCAAATTGAATAAGGAGTAAAAGTCTAATTGTAGATTAAAAGAAAATAAAAAGGACCAAAATGGCAATTATGCCATTTAGCATAAGTTGAGGCGGCATAAGCTTAAAAAAATCTGAGATTTTATGTGTTAAAATATATTATTAATATTATTAAATAATTATATTAATATAATATTATATTATATAATAAAGTAAATAGTAAATGAAATAATAAAAAAGAAACAAAGAAGAACAGAAAAGAACAGAGAGCATAATAAACAAGCAGGAAAGAAAGAAGAAAAAGAAGGAAAAAGAAAAACTAAAGATTCAAGGTTTTAAACTTTAAAAGCTAAAAGGAACTCGAGGCATCAACCCATAAAGGAAAGGAGAAGGTTACTGAGGAATAATCAAGCAAATTCGGGTTTGTATTACTATAATTCAAGCTATTTATTTATTCATTAAATATTAGATTAATTTATGGATATGGTAAGTAAATTATAAGGTAAGTGTTTTTATTGAAATTGAATTGTATCCGGTTTGATATGGAAAAGTGTAATTAATATTGAAATTGAATTTATTATGAAAATGAAAATGAAATTGAGAACTCAAATACCCTATTAACTAGTCAATTGAGTCGGATATAATTGGCATGCCATAGGACATGGAAGAGTACGGGATTTTGCCGCCATCGATCAGCACTTACGTGCGACTCATCATATCGTTATCGTTATCGATTCGACACTTTTGTGTGTCGATATCGTTATCTTGTTATCAATTCATGAGTTCAAAGACTTTGTGTGTTGAATATCGATATTGTTATCATTATCGATTCGACACTTTGTGTGTCGATATCGTTATCGATTAAGGCACATTGTGCCGCATGGAGTGTTGGGTTGGAATCCGTGTATCCGTTAAGGTCCGAGTGCATTAATAGGGTAAATAAAGAAAAGGTTAAATTGAATAAAATGAAATGGTTGAGCCATTGGAAGAAATGCGAAAATAGAACATGAATGAAAAATGTGATTGAAATATGAGCATGAGAAAAGAAAGTATGAACCATTGGTTCAAGAAATGGATAATGGCTCAACATGATTATGTATTATTTCAATTGTTAAATAGCTAAATTTGAATTGTATGAATATATTGAGAATGATAAACTTATGTTTGAATTGGGTTAGTTAAATTAAAGTTATATGATTTAATGATATGATTATTATGTTTATAATTTGAATTATGGTAATACCATCGAGTATATGTATACTCAACAGATTTGCTTAAGTGCGCAGTTGTAGAAGTCAAACATCGAACCAAAGATCCAAGCCGGACCGACTTCAAAGAAACCTTTGGTGATGTATATTTCCTTTTATAATGTGGCATGTACGTAGGTTATGTTTAAATGTTATTATGTTTTGAATGTAAATGGTTAAAAATGTTAGTATTACAAGTTTAAAAATTATAATGAAAGGAGTATATTTATTTTAATCTAACTAATATTTTGATAAATTTAAGTTGATATTATATTGATTGAGTTTGATTAGAAGGTATTTAGAATAGAAAATGAATTTATCAAATGAATTGGTTAAATTGGTTGTTTATTGAAATGAATACGATTTATTTTACTGGGGTTTTATATATTAATAAGCGAAATGTCACTAAATTTATATTAAACAAAATTTATATTTGCAAATTGTCCGATATGTCCAGTAATGCTTCGTAACCTGCTCCGGCGATGGTTCGGGGTTAGGGGTGTTACATTTATTGGTATCAGAGCTATCAGGTTTAGTCGATTCTCGGGCTAAATCGGGCTCGAAAGTGAGTCTAGAAGTACATGCCACTATTGAGTCGAAGCTGAGTCGGGTTTTTGGATGCCGATATATATTTATTTGATTTTGTTTTATAGATAAAATGTCGATTTAAAGAATGTATGATGTTGAACAGAAATGCATACTGGAAATCGAGAAATTGAAGAAATCAATCATGCTACACCCATCGTAAATCAGTTAAATAACCAACCTCCTAATGTAAGAAGAGAAAGAGATAACTCACAAATCATAAGAGCTATAGCCGATGCATTGCAACATGTAACGGAACTCGCATCAAGCATTACATCAAGTACCTACGGTTAGACGGGCCCCGATTAAAGAGTTAAGAAAATATGGTGCCACGGAGTTTTCGGGACTAAGAGGTCTTGATCCGTCTATTGCCGAGAATTGGATAGAATCAACAAAAAGAGTTTTGCAACAATTAGATTGCACCCCGAGAGAATCGATATGTCTTTGTATCATTGTTACAAGGGAAGCATATCTCGGTGGGAATCTGTTGTTAGACATTTACCTGGATGATCGGGTAACTCGGGATTTGTTTCAAAAAGAATTTCAAAAGAAGTATATTGGGGAAATGTATATTGAAGAGAAAAAGCAAGAGTTTTTAATGTTGAAACAGGTAATATGTCAAGATTGGATTATGATCGAGAGTTTACTAGATTGAGCGGTATGCTTGAGAATATATTCCAACAGAGGTGATAGTTGTAAACGGTTTTTACTGGGATTAAGAGATGAAATAAAACTACAATTAGTGTCCCAAATAATTCATCGAATTTGTTGATTTGATCGAACGGGCCAAAATGATAGAGCAAGTCTTGGGACTTGATAAAAAGTCGTAAACAGATTGGATTGACCAGAAACGAGTAGGAGCAACTAGTTCAAATCCACTACCAAAAGATCTAGAGAATTCAGAGGTGGTTGGAGATCAAGCTTTCGATCCGATAGAGGTGACTAAACAGAGGAAAACAGATTACTATTTCCACCCAGAGTGTAAAAGCTCCACCCCGGGAAAATGAATATCCCGAATGTAACTATTGTGGAAAAAGACATTTTGGTGAATCTTTGGAAGAAAATTGGAGGATGTTTTCGTTGTGGCTCTACCGAACACTTTATTAAAGATTGTTCAAAACTCAGAGTAGTACACCTACCACATCTCGTAGATCAAGATCGATCGCCCAGAGGTAGAGGAATGTCTAGAGGAGGTTTTGTTTCGAGGAGAGGAGGAGCTAGTAGAGGCAAAGTGATATAGCTACACAACAATCAGAGGCTAGAGCACCCCACCAGAGCATACGTAGTTCGGACCCGTGAAGAAGGCAATGCTCACGATGTGGTGACAGTATATTTTTATTGTATTTCGAGCCTATTTATGCTTTAATTGACCGGGTTCATCACATTCATATATTAATTTAAAATTAGTTGAATCGGGAAGTTAGAATCAAATGTCTAGAGTTTTCATAGAGGTGTCTAGCCCTTTGGGACAAAAGCAAGTGTTAGTAGACGTAGTATGCCTGGGAGGTGCCCGTTAATAATACATGATAAAATGTTTCGTGGATTTGCTTGATCATGCCTTTTGGCGATTTTGATATCATTTTGGGTATGGATTGGTTATCCGAACATGGGGTAGTTTTGGATTGCTATAAAAAGAGGTTTAGTATTCAGCAGAAAATGGGGACAGAATTGAAGTGAATGGCATCCGTACGGTGGTTCGACACGTATCATTTCAAGCTACTAAAGCTAACAAGTTATTACAAAGCAGGTTGTTCAAGCGTATTTGGCATATGTTATTAATTTCGATTCAAATGGGAAGCCAATGCGCCAGATTAGGATCAGATGCGAGTTTCGAGATGTATTTCGTAAGAACTACTGGGTTTACCACCGATAGAGAGGTTGAATTTGCTATTGATGTGTATCCGTGCACAAAGACCAATTTCTATACCTCCGCATCGAATGTCGCCATCGAATTGAAAGAGTTGAAGGTGCGATTACAAGATTTATTAGATCGAGGATTTATCCGACCGAGTATTTCACCTTGGGGAGCTCCAAAGATTGTTTGTTAAAAAGAAAGATGGTTCTATGCGGTTGTGCATTGATTATCGATAGATTGAACAAAGTGACAATCAAGAACCAGTATCCTTTGCCTCGTATATAGACGACTTGTTTGATCGCTTAAGGAGCTTCAGATTTTCTAAAATTGATTTGAGATCCGGTATTATCATTTGAAGGTGAAGGAAAGTGATGTGCCTAAGACCGCCTTCCGTACTCGTTATGGCCATTATGAATTTTTGGTGATGCCGTTTTGATTGACCAATGCTCCACCGCTTTTATGGATTTGATGAATCGCATTTTCCACCGTATCTAGATCGGTTTGTGGTGGTTTTTATTGATGATATATTGGTATATTCAAAAACAGAGGCGAACATGATCAAAGATCTTCGAAAGGTTTTACTGATTTCTGCGGAAAAAAAGCAGTTGTATGGGAAATTAAGTAAATGTGAATTTCGTTGTCCAAGTGGTATTTTTAGGACATGTGGTATCCGCTGATGGGATTAGAGTTGACCCGAAGAAGATCGAAGCAATTGTTCGATGGAAAGCGCCAAAGAATGTGTCCGAGGTACGTAGTTTTTCTCGGTTTGGTGGATATTATCGAAGATTTGTAAATGGATTCTAAAAAAATAACAATGCCGATGACTAAACTACTACTGTAAGAATGTTCCTTTATCCGGGATGATCTGTGCGAGAATAGTTTTGAGACTTTGAAGCAAATGTTGACAGAGGCACCTGTGATTAACATTACCAAAGTCGGGAAAAGATTTTATTGTGTACTGATGATGCTTCTTTGAGTGGTTTGGGTTGTGTATTGATGCAAAATGGAAAGGTTATTGCATATGCATCTAGACGATTGAAGCCGCATGAACGTAATTACCCGACACATGACTTGGAGCTAGCTGCAGTAATTTTTGCTTTAAAGATTTGGAGACATTATCTTTATGGCGAGAAATGTTACATTTACACGCATCATAAAAGTCTCAAATATCTGTCACACACAGAAAGATTTAAATTTAAGGCAAAGACGGTGGATCGAGCTTCTAAAAGATTATGATTGTGTTATAGATTATCATCCAGAAAAGCAAATGTGGTAGCTGATGCATTGAGCAGAAAGTCTGCGATTGAATTACTTGAGCAATGTTTGCTCGGCTTAGTGTTAATGATGATGGAAGCTTGTTAGTTGAAAGTTAAAGGTTAAGCCAATGATGTTAGAGCAGATTAAAGCAAATTTCGGATGGAAGATGTCAAATTATTAAAGAAAAGAGAAATGGTTGAGAATGGTACAAATGAAAATTTTAGTATTGATGAACATAATTGTTTGAGGTTTCAAAATCGGATTTGTGTTCCAACTACTTCGAATTAAAGAAGATGATTCTTCAAGAAGCACACGATGGTACTTTTGCGTTGCATCCGTGGAACACAAAATGTATCGTAATTTAAGGGAGCACTATTGGTGGCCGGGAATGAAGAAAGATATAGTTGAATATGTCAATAAATGTTTGACTTGCCAACGAGTAAAGGCAGAACATCGTGCAATCGGCTGTGGTTACTCCGATCTATTAGTATTCCCGAATGGAAATGGGATAGTATTACTATGGATTTTGTTACTGTGGTTGCCACCGTCAGAGAGCAAAAAGAATGCCATTTGGGTGATAGTTGATCGACTTACTAAGTTCGCTCATTTCATAGCGATCGGGATCGATTGGTCTTTACGAAGCTTGTCAAGTATATATCCAGAAATTGTGAGATCGCATGGCATTCCAAAGATCTATAATTTCCGATCGAGATCCACGATTTACATCGAGATTTTGGAAGCGATTACATGATTCTTTGGGTACTCGGCTTAATTTTAGTAATCGCATTTCATCCACAAACCGACGGACAATCGAGCGGGTAATTCAAATTTTAGAAGACATGCTTGGGCTTGCATTATTGACTTTGAATCAAAGTTGGGAACGATACTTGCCATTAGCTGAATTTGTTTATAATAATAGTTATCAATCTAGTATTCAAATGGCTCCATATGAAGCATTATATGGTCGAAGATGTCGATCACCGGTATGTTGGATAGAGTTGAATGAGAAAAAGATTGTTGGACCGGAATTAATTCGGAGAGACGAAGAAGTAGTTAAAAGATCAAAGACAGGTTGAAAGTAGCTTTTGACAGACAAAAGTCTTATGCAGATCTAAAGCGACGAGATATAGAGTATTCTGTGGGTGATAAAGTGTTTTTAAAAGTATCACCTTGGAAGAAAATTTTGAGATTTGGTCGCAAGGGAAAATTAAGTCCTCGTTACATTGGGCCATATGAAGTAATTGAAAGAATCGGACCGGTTGCCTATCGATTAGCTTTACCTCCGGAATTACAGAAAATTCATAATGTTTTTCATGTTTCCATGCTACGAAGGTATCGATCGGATCCATCTCATATTATTTCTCATCGAAGACATTGAGATTAGACCGGATTTGTCATATGAAGAAGAACTAGGTTCAAATACTAGCTCGAGAAGTGAAAGAATTAAGAAACAAACGAGTCCCTTTGGTAAAAGTATTGTGGAGAAGCCATAATGTAGAAGAAGCAACTTGGGAACTCAAGAAACTATGAGAGCGCAAAGATCCTCACCTATTTTCGTGTAAATTTCGAGGACGAAATTTATTAAGGGGAGAAATGTAACGACCAAATTCGTGGGCACAGAAAAAAAAAAATGTGTTATCTGCCTCCGTCTTAGTAAATCGAGTTAGTAAATAATCATTAGGAGTAATTATGAGTCTAGTAGTGTGCTTAATTAGATTTTTATTTAGTGAATTTAGCTTAATTGAGAGTAATTAGGAAAAAGGATCAAATTGAATAAGGAGTAAAAGTCTAATTGTAGATTAAAAGAAAATAAAAAGGACCAAAATGGCAATTATGCCATTTAGCATAAGTTGAGGAAGTAAGATAAGCTTAAAAAATCGAGATTTTATGTGTTAAAATATATTATTAATATTATTAAATAATTATATTAATATAATATTATATTATATAATAAAGTAAATAGTAAATGAAATAATAAAAAAGAAACAAAGAAGAATGTAAAAGAACAGAGAGAGCATACTAAACAAGCAGAAAGAAAGAAGAAAAAGAAGGAAAAAGGAAAAACTAAAGATTCAAGGTTTTAAACTTTAAAAGCTAAAAAGGAACTCGAGGCATCAACCCATAAAGGAAAGGAGAAGGTTAATGAGGAATAATCAAGCAAATTCGGGTTTGTATTACTATAATTCAAGCTATTTATTTATTCATTAAATATTAGATTAATTTATGGATATGGTAAGTAAATTATAAGGTAAGTGTTTTTATTGAAATTGAATTGTATCCGGTTTGATATGGAAAAGTGTAATTAATATTGAAATTGAATTTATTATGAAAATGAAAATGAAATTGAGAGCGAAATACCCTATTAACTAGTCGGGTTGAGTCGGATATAATTGGCATGCCATAGGACATGGAAGAGTACGGGATTTTTTGCCCGCCATCGATCAGCACTTACGCGCGACTCATCATCATCATCGTTATCAGCATCGATTCGACACTTTGTGTGTCGATATCGTTATCGTTATCATTATAAGTTCAAAGACTTTGTGTGTTGAATATCGATATTGTTATCAGCATCGATTCGACACTTTGTGTGTCGATATCTTTCGTTACCGTAAGGCACATTGTGCCGCATCGGAGTGTTGGGTTGGAATCAGTGTATCCGTTAAGGTCCGAGTCCATTAATAGGGGTAAATAAAGAAAAGGTTAAATTGAATAAAATGAAATGGTTGAGCCATTGGAAGAAATGCGAAAATAGAACATGAATCGAAAAATGTGATTGAAATATGAGCATGAGAAAAGAAAGTATGAACCATTGGTTCAAGAAATGGATAATGGCTCAACATGATTATGTATTATTTCAATTGTTAAATAGCTAAATTTGAATTGTATGAATATATTGAGAATGATAAACTTATGTTTGAATTGGGTTAGTTAAATTAAAGTTATATGATTTAATGATATGATTATTATGTTTATAATTTGAATTATGGTAATACCATGAGTATATGTATACTCGTGACGACGTTGTTCTTAAGTGCGCGCAGTTGTAGAAGTCAAACATTGAACCAAAGATCCAAGCCGCATCCGACTTCAAAGAAACCTTTGGTGATGTATATTTCCTTTTATAATGTGGCATGTACGTAGGTTATGTTTAAATGTTATTATGTTTTGAATGTAAATGGTTAAAAATGTTAGTATTACAAGTTTAAAAATTATAATGAAAGGAGTATATTTATTTTAATCTAACTAATATTTTGATAAATTTAAGTTGATATTATATTGATTGAGTTTGATTAGAAGGTATTTAGAATAGAAAATGAATTTATCAAATGAATTGGTTAAATTGGTTGTTTATTGAAATGAATACGATTTATTTTACTGTGGGTTTTATATATTAATAAGCGTAAATGTCACGTAAATTTATATTAAACAAAATTTATATTTGCAAATTGTCCGATATGTCCAGAATGCTTCGTAACCCTGCTCCCGCGATGGTTCTGGGGTTAGGGGTGTTACATGTTCATTGTATGAAAATTGATGAAACTTTGATATATTTGATAAAAAAGGAAAGAAATCCCGGTTGAATGAAAGGAAAATTCGATGGATCTCTCAAAAGGAATTGACGGTAAAAGGGATCTAGCTTGGACGGGTGATCCTATCCTCGATATAGCCTCTCAGAAGAATATGTGGAAAATGGATTTAGCTTGGACGGGTAATCCAAATTAGGGTCCAATTTAGCCTGGACTGTAATTGATTCAAGTTCATTAGAGTAATTGTCGTTGCAGGGATTTAGCTCGGATCGTAATCCCGACAATACTCTATGAGTTTATATTACAGGATTTAGCTCGGACCGTAATCCCATCGTAAATATGAGGTTCGCGGAGTGTGCTCTCTGAAATGAAAATGTGCGCACATGAATATGAATTGACGGACCGGATTTGTACACTAAAGTGTACCTCTCGAAAATCCATCGAAATTCCGAGTAATTCAACGGGATAAATATGGAAAAATAACAAGGAAATGGAAATCATGATATTGATGAGCTCATCAATCATGGTGTGTATATTATTGATATATGGAAATTAATGGACTAACTTGGATGTTGAGTTTGTGAATGTTAGGGTAATAATGCATTGAGTGAGTATATGAATGTTTATTGCTTGTATTGAAAATACTAGGTAAGTATAATTCTTGTTACATGCGCTTACTAAGCACAAAGTGCTTACCCTATTTCCTTTTTCCCTGTTTTGTAGTGTTAAGAGCTCGGAGGTCGGATCGGTGGGAGACTCATCACACTATCAACCCCAGTATTTCGGTATTTAAAGAAACTTTAGTTTGGAAATGAATGGCATGTATAAGCTAATAAAATAAATGTTAGTATGAAATGAATGTAAGATCAGCCATTGGTATGGCTTATCTGTTAAAGTTATTTTATAAATATGCATGAATTTTATTTTGAAAATATGTTGAATTAGAATGGTTTCGGTTTCAAAAAAAAAAATTTGTAAACTCCGGTAATGCCCTGTACCTTATTCTGACAACGAATACGGGTAGGGGGTGTTACAAATCTAACACATATATTTCATATTTCATCATCAAACATCAAAAACCACAAGGTACCATCAATAAAAAAACACAAAATTATCATCAAAATAAAAAATTAAGACATGGGTTTTGTACATCTCTAAGCAACAATATCAAAAACGTAAAAATTATTAAAAAACCGAACAAAACTAACCTTGAATTTAGCCAAGTTTATAGCCAAAATGTTGAAGAACTTTATCTTTTCTCACATTCGGTCACCCATAACTATCTTTATTTTTATGTTATTTTAACATATATCATTAATTAATAATTAGGTTACCCTTTTAAATTAAATATCTTAAACATATATTTTAAGGTCATTTTAGACCATTGCCGCCCACTATCTTGTAAAATGGGCTAATTTCCCTTTAAGGACTCCATATTAAAAAGCCACTATTAAATTGGCACTTTATACTTTAGTTTGTAATTTTATATTTTACGCGATTAAGTCTTTTTATTAAATCGGGCACCTAAACAATAAAATTAAATCATAAAAATTTAACACCCACAAATTCACACATAATAAACACGGAAAATAATTCTTAAATATTTTTCTGACTCACATTTGTGGTCCCGAAACACTATTCTGATTAGGGTCAAAATCGGACTGTTACAGGTTGCTTATGTTTTGGCAAGAAGAGCTTAATTGAGAGCAAACTACATGGATTGCACTTTTGTCATTCTTCTATTGTCCGTATTGTAAATGTTGAGAAATTGTCCGGCTTGGATGTCAACAAGGGGAGCTAAATTTGGGTGTATTGGGTAAGCTTTATGGCTTGGGGTTAGGTGTTCTCTTTGTTATATCTTTGTCTACCTTGATCAGTTTTTTCATTAATGAATCCGTTTCCTCCAAAAAAAAAAAAAAAATATTTAGAGTCATAATATTTTGGCATAATAACTTATTTGGCCCTCAAATTTTACAAAAAAAAAATCATATTAGCCTTCTATTTAATTTTTTGCCTTTTTATCTCATAAACTTGCAGTTTTTTTGTCAAATCACCCTAAAATAAATAAAAAAGTTAACGTTTTTTAACTTCATGGACATGGCGGCATACATGTGAATGGCCACATGGATGACACATCAGCATTTAATTATTTTTTAAATTTTAAAAATTCAAAAAAAAAGAAAAAATATTTAAAAAAACCATTAAAATTATTTAAAAATTATAACTAAATTATAAAAGTTATAATTTTTAATGTTTCAAAATTTTAAAAATTAATTAAATGATGTCATATCATCTATGTGGCAATTCACGTGCATGCCACATTAGAAAATTGACAAGCGTTAATTTTTCCTTAATTTTGAAGTGATTTGATTAAAAAAAAAAACAAGTTCAATAATTAAAAGAGACAAGAAATTAAATGGAGGCTAAATTTTTTTTTTTTTTGTAAAGTTAGAGGGTGGAAAAAATCATTATGCCTAACATTTTTTAAAAAATATTTTTATTTTCGTTATTTTTTATTTTCTTATCAATAACTTAAAACTTTGTTAAGTTAAAATAATTTTAATAAGATATATTTAATTGTTTCTTTGAAAATTTATATATCTCTTACAGCGAAACGTTTCATGTCATGTTTCTAAATAACAAAAGAAGTATTTGTCTATATCAACAAAAATTATCCGTATAATTTTGCCACTTCAAATTTCATGTGATCATAAAATACCAACTAATATATCAGTGACCAATGTTAAAAGACATTAAAAAGGCTTATTTAAATATTTGTTATTATTTGATGTATTAATCATGTATAATTTTTTACATTATTAGTAAATTGATGAGGACACATCTTTAACTGGTTCTCCTTTGGAGCAAATCTCTTCGGAAGTTCCAGCTGTAGAAATCAAGTGCGACGCCCAGTCTCCTCTAACATATTTATTCCTTTTTTTTTTTTTTTTCTTTTAACTGGTTAAGAGACTGCCATCTTCAAATTCAGGTCGACGCCTACTGATGGACTGAGTCTTAAATTTATAAATAAAATAAAGATTATCAGCTTGAATCCTCGTTTGGAATGCATTCACTGCCATGACCCATCTTTATTCAATTGTAAATGATAATTGGTACAGATACTAGTGTGTCTGATTTATATGAAAGAGTGAAGTTGAATTGAAGAATACCCATGCAAAAGCTTTCTCATCTCCCATTTTGCGACTTCAAAACTAGAATCAAGTAAGGTTGAATGCCACAGGGACAGAGAGTCTGATAAGATCAGGGAAGTGATGCTATAAATCCCACATTACTTGAGAATATGCTGCTGATGGTTCCTAAGTCTTATAAAAGGACAACGGTGAGTTGGGCTTAAGCATCTTTGCGCTTGGGGCAATGACGCAGCTCATGAGGTTCTAACCGAGGCGCGTCTATTGCTGGTTGAAAACTATTTCCAAACCCCCTCTTAGGCCTGGGCTTGCCCCTGGCCTTCGAGAATTTCTGGAAGGGCTCCCTTCGGGGTAAAGCCCTACAATATCTAGTATAAGCCTGAGCTAACATTAGTGGTAATAAAATGGTTCCAATTATTCGTTACTTGCCTGGGCCAAATAATGCTCTGTATTGAATGATCCACTGGATATCCAAATGGTCTGTTTCCCATAACAATGAAGTCTCATTTGAATATTTCTTATTTTACTAGACAGCTATTCTAGTCACCAGGGGCGGCGAAGACAGGCCCAAAAATGGAAAATTTATAATATAATCTCTTCAAATTTTGAAAAAAAATCGCAAAATGATAAAATGAGAAAATTATACTTCAACCCTTAAAAAAATTATTATTCTTTTTTCTAGCTTTTCAAAGTCAAGCTTACTGAAAGGCTGAGATACGTTATTTCAACTCGGCATATAAAAGAAGTTCAACGGATATAAAGATGACCCAGTACTACCAGCCTAGTAGAAAGCAATTTGACCAAAGATCAAGAGACAAGTAAGAGAAAGGTTTGGAGCTTTTTAAGATATTTGATTTGTTATAAATCTACGATGGAGATGCCTTTTTCAACCCATCAAAAGCGTACGCTGCTGCACTACAGAACTGGAACCCAAAAAAAGACTATATGCCAGATATCTTCCAACAGATGTACGCTAAGATATGTTCAGAAAATCATCAGAACAAGAAGCGCAAGTGCATGTCATCGTTTGGAGAAAGCAAAACCAGAAAGAGCAAATCAAAACCCCCCTTTCAGCTGCAGAGATGTCAGGCTTCGAATGACACGAGAGAAAAAGATAGAGGCTGGAAAGAAAAACCAGTGTATAATAAATAATGAACATAGCCGGTGTAATTTAATAACCCCATTAGCACCTTATTCTTCATTGGTTGGCCACTCCAAATCCCCAGAAAAAGCCGATTTTGCGTAATCCTTACTTGCTCAAGCGTCCAAAAGACCCCGTTTCTTTAATTTCAGCTTTTTTCTTTTCTGCCCCTTCCTTAATTATAATCTTATCACCAAATCATCTACTATTCTTCTCTTTGTCATTATCCTCCATAAAGTAGAACTAGTATTCCCCTCGCACTTTTTTGTTTCTTTCGACTGGTTTCTCCGGTGACCACCATTAATGGACAGTGGCAGCAAAACAACTCCGTCTTCCGTGAAAGCCAAGGGTCGAAATGGGGTTGTTGAGAAGAAAGAGTACCCGGATTCTCTTACCTCTCATGAGGAAGTTGTTAAGGACCCTATCGTTTTCTGGGATACTCTCAGGCGCTTTCATTTCATCATGGGCACCAAGTTCATGTAATTCTCATCCTTCTCTCGGTTCTTTTTTTTTTTTTTCGAGAGTAACTCTGGTGCTGATTATGTATTAGATATATGAAAATGTAATGCGTTTTCTTGAACTTATCAAATTTACACTGTTACTCCTTTAAAGAAAGGTAATGTCTTTTCATGCTCCTTTGCATTTATCTTTGTTTTGACGGCTTCTGTATTTTAAAGGATTCCTGTGATTGGAGGAAAGGAGCTAGATTTACATGTTCTGTATGTAGAAGCCACCAAAAGGGGTGGTTATGAGAAGGTTAACCTTTTTCATATTTTTTTTTCTTGCGATTTTCATCTAAATGCCACCATCTTGTAAAGTGTAAAACATCTCACCAACCTTTTGCTTTGATTGCTATGGTTGAGTAGGTAGTTTCAGAGAAGAAATGGAGGGAAGTGGGCAGTGTTTTCAAGTTCTCTCCAACGACGACGAGTGCATCTTTCGTGCTTAGAAAACACTACTTCAGCCTTCTTTACCATTACGAACAGGTTCATTTTTTTAAGATGAAGGGTCCTCTCAACACTCCTACAGGTATGTGTTTTTTTTTTTCAATGCATATGCTTGTTTTTATTGCATGGATTTTTCCTTGTTTTTCTTTCTTTTGTAGCAGACAACTGTTATTTGATCTTACCCTCTTTGTTCCCTTGTGGTTTTATGTAATTCATGTACGACTCTAATGCTCTACGTCTGTGCAGTTGCATCTCCTGTCAACGACCCTTCATGCAGGCCTGAACTGGCTCTCGTGGAATATTCCCCTCAACCGATAAGAGAATCCCCAGATCCACTTATTGAAGGTGCTTCCTTTTTTCCATATTAATCCTCTAATTTCTCCATTTTATTATTTTCAATAGGGAAAGGTAGGAGAGGATAGAGTTAGTGTCATTCCCAATCCACACAACACAAATATGTTCAAATTTAATTTCTTTATGCCCCAAAATTCGGTTTGATTTATGAGTGTCAAATAGGCAAGGGTCATTATGATACCATAGAAATCTAGCTATTTTATTGGTAGGATCTTTGATATTTAATCTGTATGTCGATAGCTTAGTGATTTCTCAATCTTATTTTTTCATATGGGGTCCAGCTATGTTTATCCATAAGTTTATGGTAATATGTGGCTATGGTATTTATGATATTTGTATATTTTGCTGTCTCTATCTATGGTTCATTCCGATGTTTTCAATGGCATGGTGTTACATAATAACCTAGCAAACATTTAGTTTCGCAAGGCATTTCATGTTCAAATCTGCACCCAACTGCTTCTGGAAGCAATGTGTAACATTGACATTTAACTTAGTTTAAATGGATTATTTCTAACTACATTTTGTTGAAACTCTTAATCAATAATGGTAGAATGCTGCTTTGAACATCTCCAGGCTTGCAATTGATTAGATAACCTTATCTGATATGGTTCTCTTTGTACGAACTTCTTGTTTCTCAGTTACGGGAACGATCGAAGGGAAGTTCGATTGTGGTTATCTGATATCTGTGAGGTTGGGTTCCGAGGTTCTTAGTGGAGTGCTTTACCATCCACAACAGCCAGTTTCTGAATATAGCAATGCCATTGTCCCATACAAGCAAGTTCGCAGCTCTCGCCATTCAAGGAGGAGGAGAAGCAGAAGGGCCGGAGACCCCAGCTATCCAAAACCGAATCGGAGTGGTTATAACTTTTTCTTTGCTGAAAAGCATTATAAACTCAAATCACTGTACCCCAACAGAGAGAGGGAGTTCACTAAGATGATAGGAGAGTCTTGGAACAGTCTCAGCCCAGAAGAAAGGATGGTAATTGTAAAACGATGAAAGAGATCTTATTTAGTGTCTCTTAATCCATACTTTTTTTCCCCTATATGCTAATAGGAGTATGAAGTTATTTTGTGTAGGTGTACCAGAACATTGGATTGAAAGACAAGGAAAGATACAGGAGAGAATTGAAAGAGTACAAAGAGAGACTGAAGCTGAGGCAGGAGGGTGGGGAAGTTGACAAACCTCATTACTAAAAGGGCTATGTAAATAATTATAACAACTGCTTGCTATATATTGGATGGCTTGCCTCCTATAGATGTTTTAGCTTTATAAATCATCTTTTTTATATATATGGAAGACTTGCATTCTAATCTCTACGCTTCTGATTTGCTGCGTTCAGAAGCGATGTGGGATTAAGGGTTTGGTTTATTTTATTTATGCTACATCATCATCTGGCAACGTGTCTACTAAATTTTTGTAGAATAAGTTGTAAATGTTTGGACTGTTTACCCCCGAATGGTAAAGATCTGCTACAGTCGAAATTGGTTAAAATAAAATTAAATAAAGGCGTTCAAAATATCCTTCTGGAGGATAAATAGAATTTTATTGTCAGTTAGTTTAGCAATATTTTTTAAAAATGTTGTGGAAAAATATTTTTGAAATGTTTAGTTTCAAATTTAAGTGTTTAGCATTGTTATTAAAAAGTACTTTTGTTAAAAAGTATTTTTGAAAAATAAAATTTTTATTTTATACGTGTTATTATCAAGTAATAAATGTATATTTAAATAATATTTAAATTAGTTAATATTATTATATTTTAGTAAGAGTATAAAAAATTATTATAATTTGTTGTTAATATTTTAATATATGAAACATAAAATTTAAATGTTTTTTAGCAATAAATATGGCCAATTTACCAATAAATATCTTTTTTTCTAAAAATTATGAAAATGGACTTGTTATTTAGTTATTTACCGAAATGGGCTATTTTCTCCAAAAGAGTGTTCACGTTAGCGCAATGTTAGTGTATGTGGCAGCAAAACGTGTCCTTGGGGGAGCGTTTTGCCCGTGTTAAAACCCCAACGGCTATTTTTTTTGACAATTTGGCCTCCAACAGTCAAAAATAAATTATAAAAGCCGCCCCTTTCATTTTTTTCCACGCAAAAGTCCTTTTACAAATTCTACAATTTCTTTCAACTTTTTCTTAAATTTCACAAAAATCCTTTAATTTTTACAAAAAAAACCCTGTTTAAAAGTTTTTTGAATTAGTTTTTATTTAAATTAAAAAAAATATTCGATCATGTTAGTAATGGCCGGAGAATTAATTCGACTCGATAATAAACACATTTCCGTCGATCAAATGACAATGGTAAGTTATAATTTTAATTTTTCAATACTATTTAATATTTTTTTCATTAATGCAATTTTAATTAATTTTTATTTTATAATTTTTTATAAAAGCCTGTAGATAGGGTGTTGTAATGCTATATTCGTAATATGCCCGGTCCACCATCGCCGTTGATAGAGAATTACCTGCGGGAAGTGGGTTTTTGGCACGTGGCCACGATAGGCTGGGGGTGCAAGTTGGACCCGAGACACACACTTTCCATCTTCCATGCGGAGAGTGTACTATTACTTTGGAAGACGTGCAGTTGCAATTGGGATTGCCGGTGGATGGGTACGTAGTCACCAGTCCGCAACTTCTGGTGATTGGGGAGCCATATCTACGAGCTTTTGGGTTCTATTCCGGATAATATTAATGGAGGTCGGATCGAGATGGGCTGGTTATGAGACACATTCCCGGAGCCGGATAATGATTCGACTGAATTAGAAAGAATATGATATGCTCGGGCATACATATTTGAGATGATTGGAGGCTATCTGATGCCGGACTTGTCACTAAACCTCGTACATCTGCTGCTATAACTTGTTGATTTTAGAGCAGCCGGCGAATTGAGTTGGGGGTCTGCAATGCTAGCAAAATTGTATCGGGAGATGTGCGGGGCGACGCAACCGAATAAAGCCAAAATCGAATGTTGCCTATCATTACTATAATAATGGGCACGGTTTCGCTTTCAATTTTTACGTCCTCGGATGGTCCTATACATTCCCACTCATAACGAGGTAAATTTAATATTAGATTTTACAATTATTACGTAGATTTAAAATATAATTGTATGCTAAAAATTTATTTAATTAGGTGGAAACATTCGGCGAGTTATGTTGGAATACCTACTTCGCTTGAAGATATACAGCTTCTATTAGACCAACGGTATATTAAATAAAATATATATACGCAATAAAATAGTCATTTCGTATTTAGTATTTAGTATATAACTAATATTTTTATCATTTTTATATAGTTTCAATGGAGACCATAAAAGAATCCGGCAATTCGGGCAGTAATTCCGGATGAATTCTTTCAAAATCTGAACATTTGGCATGTGAATGTCCAATTGGTCAACTATGCCACCGTGGAGATGCACCAGTCAGATAGGGTTCTGCGAAAATTTGGATTCCGACAACCGATTCCTGTGGCACCTGAGGTGTTCGATGATGAACACAAAGTCGATTTATGGCAGTTACATACGGATTGGCCGAGATTTTGGTCAGCATATATCGAATTGTGAGAAAATCAGAATGATTATATACCTACTCGGGAACCAATCATCATTCCTGAGTTAGCGCGCGTGCCGGAATACACGCCATGGTTTAGGATCCATGGCAAGCCGTATTTATTGTCGGAATAGGAGAGGTGACCGCAACTTCGTGTATAAAGGGAACGACGGGGCCCTTTAAATCCAATGAGAAGGGATGATGGGACGGGCCCATCAACAGCGCCGACACAATCACCAGGCCCATCAACCAAGCCCACACAGTCACCGGGCCTAACACTTCAGCCGACAACACCTACATCATAACCTTTTTAGATTATGCCAGGTGCGTATCCTAGCCCTTATATGTATCCTAACCCTTATATGTTTCCTTTTCTTAGTCCTATGACAGGTCGGAATGCATGGCCTGGTTCATCTTCATTCCCGATTACTCTGATTGGACCGCCGATCTATAGGCCGCCGTCGCATGAGGGATCGCACGAGGCGCCGTCGGGGAGCTATTCTTTTTACCAATCTCCTCCGCCTTATGGGATTCAAACACCTCCGCCATGGGTGATGCAAACACCTTCGCAATTATTATTTTATCAAGTGGGTCATCCTCCCAACACTCAGAACCAGATCCCCTGTCGGAGGAACCACAATCTCCACCGGAACAACCACAACCCCTGCCGGAAGCTGGAACAAGGAGGAATCCAGCACGTAACAGTCGACCACCCCTATGTGGCACTGATTTAGACCGCACCAACATTGATTTTTTTAATATATTTGTATAAACTTTTTTATATTGTTTCATTTAATAAAATAAAAGTTATTTTTAATATTTTAATTGTAATTTACTTTTTATATTTTTAATAAAATAAAAGTTGGTTTTTATATTTTAATTGTAACTTATTTTGTATATTTTTAATAAAATCAATTTATTTTGAATAAGGTAATATTTTAATATTTTTTAATATATTTCTACAAACTTTTTTATATTGTTACATTTAATAAAATAAAAGTTTTATTAATTGTAATTTAATTTTTATTTTTTTAATAAAATAAAAGTTGTTTTTAATATTTTAATTATAATTTAATTTTTATATTTTTAATAAAATAAAAGTTGGTTTTAATTTTTAATTGTAATTGTAATTTTTATATTTTTAATAGAATAAAAGTTATTTTTAATTTCCTAAATGTAATTTACTTTGTATATTTTTAATAAAATTAATTTTTTTAATAAGTCAATATTTTTAATATTTTTAATATATTTCTACAATTTTTTTCATATTGTTACATTTAATAAAATAAAAGTTGTTTTTTAATATTTTAATTGTAATTTACTTTTTATATTTTTAATAAAATAAAAGTTGTTTTTAATATCCTAATTGTATTGGTTCAAGTAAGGACTAAATCGCAAATGTGAGAAAAGTTTTATGGCTCAAGAGTAAATATTCAAAATTTGAGGGGTTAAAATGTATATATAAAAAACTTGAAGGGCCAATAGTGTTAATATTTTAAGGGTGGAAGGATCTAGAAACTAAGAAAAAATGGATGAATTAGAACTAAATTGAATAAGTGAAAAAGTATGAGGGGTTAAATTGTAATTTTATCAAAGATGGGTGTTGATCCAATGTAGGAATTTTGAAAGATCATAAGGGGCAAAATAATCATTTAGCAAGAAAGATAATTTTGAAGAATAATGATGATGGTGATATTTTAGATTAATTAAATGGATAAATATTAGTTTAGTAATATTTTGATTTGATATTTATTTATATTTTATTAATTGTTACTTAGTATATAAGGAAGGAATGATGAAGAGTCTTCATCCTTCTATCTTTCCAACGTGAGTAAGGAGAAGAGAAAAGAAAAACTTTTCATCATTGCAATTTTGTAACATCCCGAAATTGGGCCTAGTAGGATTGGGCCCATTGGGCCTTGGGCGTAGGAATGTTTAAAATTTTCGAGAATATGAATGGCGTTATTGCAAATTGGACTTATTAGTTAAGTGAATTTGTAAAGTTACGGGGTTTCTATGAAGTCTCGGGTTCAAGTTAGGCTATAGGTAAATTTTTGTGTTTATGCTCTTAAGAGGGAGAAGGTAAGTGACATCAAGACTTAAGGAAATAAGTGTGCATTTTTTTAGCACAAGGAGTCTATTGGTAAAGTGGCAAATGGCATGTGGAGTGTACTAATGGTCTGAGGTTCAAATCCCACCTAGTGAATATTTTGGATTAAATTTTTGTGCTATATGGTAAGTGTCGGCCAAGGGTTAAATAAGGCAAGGTGGACTTTTTAATTTTGGCAAGGTGGCTAAGGAAATTAGGAAAGGATGAGGATAGGGAAAGAAATCAAAAGAAAAAGGGAAGTATAGGGAACATGTTGGCTTAAGGTGTGGAAAATGTTTTGGAAAGAAATTGTTGGTCAACATCCATCCTTTGGCAAGAGTTTCACACAGTTTTGTTAGGAGGAAGGGAGAGCCGAATTTTGGCTAGCCATTTTGTTAGTTTTGGTGCTTGAGAGGTATTCTTCTTTTGTTTGAACATTTGTGTCTCTTTTCCAAACTCTTTTCCCTTTTGCTTTGGCCGAAATCTCCTAGTCCAATTGTCCATTTTTCTCTTTTGTTTTGGCTGAAATCTTCTTATTCTTTTCTCATCATTAGCCGAATTTCAACCATCTTCTCTTCTCCATCTTGCGTGTTGAACACATCTTCTTTGATCGAATCGGTAAGTGGCTCTATTCTATCATTGTATTTTTCTTTTCTCCATGCCGAATTTTGTGCCCTTGTCTTGGAATGGTTTTCTTAACTGAAAACATCATTTCTTCTATTCTCTCTAAACGTGATCATCTTTCCTTTCGTAGTGTTCTAGCGTGTGGTCGTAAAGCACATTCTTGCTGATTCCTCTCTAATCTTAAGTCAATCGATTGAAGTCGGATCTATCATCATTAAGGTAAGGGGTTCATTTTTGGATTTTTCGTTATATCTCTATTTGGCTATGTTGCAAATTGGATTGAAGTTTTGACTAATCGATTATGTTTTAGGGACGAAATCACTTGATATATTCTATTTGTTAATCCTTCGGATATAGTGGGTCGACGAAGAGTGGTTTTTAGGAAATCCAAATAAGGTGTGTAATCCTGTACCCTTCCAAATACATATTTGAAATGGTGTGTAATCTCACATCTCTCTAAAAGTTTGCATGAAATGTTCTGTGGTTTGGTCGAAATTACCAGATAAAACTAGAAACTGGCATCCGTGACCACTCAGGTGTGCGTATGTTCGTAGTAGTAACTATATTTTCGCAATGAAACAGTTTGGTCAGCAGCAGTGACGTGATTTTGAAAAATCACGAAAAATAAGAGAAAGGGAATTAGAAAGTGAATAAGATATCGAATTAAAGCTTACTGTGTCTATTTTGACATGGAAGAAATGATGAAGGAAAAACAATTTTATATTCTGAGATATCTTAATTGTAGTGGAACTGGTTCTGAATGACTTCGTGGTTCCCTGATTTGTCTTGGAAAAATCGTTTAAAATTGTAAAAAGTGAGTTATGAGTTGTAATTTATATGTATAGATTCCTTAGTGAGCCAAGTTTCAATAGAAACAAGTAGGAGCAACGTATAAAAATGATACAGTGAGATATTTGAATTTTGGGTAAGAGAGGTCAGAACCATTGGACAGTGAAACAAGGGAAACTTTAAGGAATAAACTGTACTAAATTGTTAAGCCAAAAATTCTGGAAAATTTTAGTAAGAAGATATATGAGTCTAGTTTCAAGGAAAATTTACGGATCTAAATTTTGAGCTTCCTAACTCGAGTTATAGTCAATTTAGTCAGTATTACGCGGATTGACAGTTTCAATTTTTATGCCAAATTAGTAGTTAAGTATAAGTTGCGAAATTATCGAATTACCCTTAGTGGGTAAAATTACCGAATTACAAAAATGCCATTATGGGCCGAATTACGGAAATGTCCCTAATGGGCCGATTTGCAAAGTGTTATAATGGGCCGATTTGATATATTGCCTTAATGGGCCGATTTGATATATTGCCTTAATGGGCCAATTTGATATATTACTTAATGGGTCAGGTTGACATACTGCCTTAAGGACCGAATGGACATATTGATAATTGGGCCAATCTAATATTATGGCTAGATGGGCCAATCTGATATTTCTGCTAAATAGGCCGATCTGATATTTTGCTAAATGGGCCGATCCGATATTTTGTTAAATGGGCCGATCTGATATTTTGCTAAATGGGTCGATCCGATATTTTGCTAAATGGGTCGTACTTTTATATTGAATATCCGAATAAATTACTGTTGTTATATTGTAAAAATCATGAATTATTATGCATTATATACATGATTTTGCATGGGATGGGATATTATTGAAGAGAAGTTCTAGTGGCTCTGCCACATATTTTGGTGGCTCTGCCACAAATCTGTATAGTGGCAATGCCACGTAAATTCTGTTATTCTGGTGGCTTGTCCACAATTATATTTGTTATAAATGGCTTAATGCCTGCGATTGGTGTGTTGGCGGGGTGGGTTGACTTGATCCCCACAGGTGTGTTGGTTGGTACGGATGGTGTGTAGCGGATGGATTACTAGGTTTGGTTTGGGAATTACATTTCATACACATGATATAATTGATACATTATTATTATTGTAAATGGGCTTCAGCCCAAGATTATGCTTTATGGGATCAAGCCCAAATTTTTGCTAAACGGGTTCAAGCCTAGTGGATGACGGTAAGGGGATTACACACTGAGTTCTTGTAACTCACCCCCCTTTTCCTTAACCCTTGTAGGTAATGCTCTTTGATGAGGACTTGGGCCATGGATGACTAGGTGGAGGCTATACTTCAGAAATGGTGTTTTTATTTCGGAACTTTATATTTCTATCTTCGTTCGCTTTACTATTTTGGGTTTTTATGTTGTAATAAGGCCTCTGGAGTATTTTATTATTTGCTTTATGTTTGATATACTTATTATTTTGCTTAAATTGTTTTAAATGGGAATTTTCTAAAAACTTCAATAAAGGTTTTCCAAAATCGATTAACAAATGGATTTCAAAATAAACTTTTACAAATATTTTTAACACGGATATTTTCTTTTGAAATATCAACGAAGTTTTCAAAAGACCCGGATTCCCTTTTGAATTTTCAACGTCGTTTTCAAGAATCACGGTTTATAAGATCTCTATTTCAAATTATCGAATTATCAATCAACCTTTGAGATTAGTAGTGTTTTATCATATGTTTCAAATCAAGCTTGTTTTCTTGATTTTAACAAAGCAATATCTATTTTTGTACGAATCACAAAGATGTTTTTCATTTCCTTCATGTGACATACCAAATCCGCTCATAACGCATGGGCCGGGTTTGGGGTGTTACAAATTTAGTCCTTCTACAAAAGTTCATCATTTTCATCAAGAAATTAAAAGAATTTTCATAGCCACCAAGAGACAAAAATGATAAGGAGACTATCAACTATTCCGATTTGGACATTAGCGAGATGTATGGCTTAGGTTCCTACACCATCCGCATAACTTTCGTTGGTTGGTTGTTTCTCGAATATCCATATTGTTGCGTATTCTAGTCGAGTAAGGTCAACCCTTTGGTTTGCGACGCAGTTCTCTATCCGGTAACAGCTTAAACGAAGCAAGCAATACAGATGGCCACTTACGTTCATCTGGGACTGGTAGGAATACTTGTCTCTACACGTTGTACATGTATTTTATTTTGTACACTTCGTCAACATAGCTCATGGGATCCAGATGGATATTCTGACAAGCTGCAATTACATGAGCACATGGATAACGAAGTGCGTCAAATATCCCACAGTCGTAGGTCCTATTTCTCAAGTGTACACGATATTACCCGCCAAGAATACCTTGGTTCGATCTGTCAAACTCCGTCACATGAAACCATAGGTTGTTGCGATCGTGACACATTGTGTGCATAGTGTTGGCCCGTGCCTTTGCCTTGTTAATTTCTCGCAATACCTTCACGCACCATACATGATCTCCCTGCATTTAGCCTTTATAACTCGCTACTCGCTTCGAAAATAGTGTCGCTAAACGAAAATATGTCTCTCGCACAATTGATGTTATCGGCAAATGACACATTCCTTTTAGAATAGAATTTATACATTCAATTAGGTTTGAGGTAATATGAGCATATCATAGGCCGCCGTTGTATGCTTGTGTCCACTGTTCGAAAGGTATGTCACATAGGTAGTTTGCGCTTTCTTCGTTTACTGAGCGCAAAATCACCAACATCTCGTGAAAACGGTCCTTATTGATATCGTACCCTACCAATATAAATTGATAGTGAATATTACATACCACTCTTCTATTAAGAATAAATTGAATATTACAAATGAAATTATATTAATAGAGATTACATACACATGTTGGTCACTTGCCGTCGTTCACTTGTAGATCGATGTTGCCCGTAGTAGTTGGACGCAACATGCCTTAGGCAATATCGATGGTGTGTGCGATGCCATAGGCTTCCCTGTTGCTCTATTAAGGTTAGTATTCCAGGGCCCCGATCCGATATAACGTATATATCAAGTTGGGGGCAGACATGCCTCCTTAACCAATATAGAAAGAAATCTCAATCATCAGCTGACTTCCCCAGTGTTATTGCAAACGTAATTGGAAGGATTCTCCTACTGCCATCTTGTGCCACAGCTAGCAATAGCCGATACTTATATCTATCATACATCAAGGTACCGTCAATTTGTACCAATGGTTTGCAATATAAAAATGCGTCTCGGTATTGCTTAAAGGTCCAAAACAGACGTTTGAACACTTGGCATCTATAGAGCAATCGATCGTTGTAGTATGCAGGTGCCGTTTCAAGGTCTGTTATGCAGCCTGAGACATATCTCTCTAGCACCTGACACCACTGCCACACTTCATTATATGAAGCATCCTACCAACCATGCAACTTTTCCAACGCCTTCTGCTTAGCTATTCAAGTTTTCCGGTAAGAGGGCGTGTACCCTAATTGGCTACAAATATTGGCAATATGACCGGCATTGAAGTCTTGGGATCCACCTTCACCGTCGATATTATTAAGCTAACCAACATATCCGAATCCATCTTTGGATGATCTTATGACCCACCTGTCAACGAATTACGTTAAATAATGCAACATTATGTAATATCTATTAAATAATGCAACATTACGTGATATCAATATTATTTAAAAACCCTAAACACCTAGTGATACTGTATCGGTAACACATGCATGTGGACCTTTGTACTTTTTAATCTCCCACAAGCCTGTCCTTTTCCTCAACGAGGCCATGATTTTCCATGAATATGTACCGTCTTGTACTGCACACTTGGCCTCATACTTATCGGGTTTGGATTTAACCACGTTGTAGTTAACGCCGTTCTTGATGCTATATTGTTTCAATGCACCAAGAAAACTATCCTTGTTGGAAAACTCTTTACCAACTTCCAATTCACCGGAATCCAACGACGAACTTGTACGGTCATGCCTTCTGTGTGGTAATTCTGGAAACTCCAACGCATCATTTTGAGATAGATCGACATTATGCATGTGGGCTGGAGGCGAGTACACCCTGAATCGCGAATCTTCTTCTTCTTCATCTGAACCTCCTTCAACATCTTCAAGTACGGTTGGAACAGGCTCCGGTTTAGAAAATAATGCAATTTCTGCACCATCAAGGCCTGGCTCTCAAGGTGGATCCAGATCGGACTCATCATCTAACCCACCATCATCTGCAACGAACGAGCTCCCCTCGCCGGTGGATGTCGTGGGGAGTATATTATCCCTTCTTAAACAACTTTCTTAACGTCCTCAATCATATGTGGATTGCCAATCACTAAAAGTTAATGACGTTCCCCAATATGTATTTCTAGCATCGATCATCGACCCATTGATATGCATGTCTCATCCACCATCCGAGTGTCGTGCAGTGGTTGTGTTTTCCATACTGCCACCAAACACGGGCGCTTCCGTATTCTACCTCCAACTAACAGAGTGTCGGCTTGGGGTCGTGTATTCCCCTCGAACAGCAGTAGATGTTGAAGTCGAAGGAATATCACTTGGCGATAAAAATTGTACATATACCTCAAGATAGGGTGATCCACTCGCAAGATGAGTCTCCACCATTGCCTCCAAGCTCCGAGGACCTTTGATGTCGAATGAGTCATATCTCACGGGATTAACCGAAGCAAAAAATTTATACTTAATAAACAGAACTTTCATTGGCGTCGTTTCGAAGATTTTACGCCTAACTCTTTTACGAAGTTATGTCAAATCTATGTTCTGGTTAAAAACTAGTCGAGCTGTGTTCTCCGATAAAAAAATAACACCGTTCTCGGTGTCACGAACCTCACCATCATAGTAAATAATAACACTAATACGTTCACTCATATTCAGTTTCTATTATACTTTTACCTCAATTTCTCTTGCTGTAACCTATGCAACCTGATAATAAAATTTGGCTCATTCATAGTCTAAGGCCAAATAGGAACTACTATAGCAAAAGAGCATCCACGTGAGAGCTTTTTTCAGTGCTCTTGTTAACAGTGCATCCTGCTTGAAGTGTTTTGGTCACTATTTGTTCAGAAATGTCTTCTCAAAATTATCTTTTCAGGAACTACTGTAGCAAAAGAACGTCCACGTGGGAGCTTTTTTCAGTATTCTTGCTGACAGTGTATCCTGCTTGAAGCGTTTTTGTCACTATTTGTTTAGAAATGTCTTTTCAAAATTATCTTTTCAGATACTACTGTAGCAAAATAGCGTCCACGTGGGAGCTTTTTCAATACTCTTGCTGACAGTGCATCCTACATGAAGTGTTTTGGACACTATTTGTTCAGAAACGTCTTCTTAAAATTATTTTATCAGATACTACTGTAAAAAAAATAAAAAAAATTATATTGCTAATATATTTTTCCCAAAACCCTAAATACAAAATTATTTTAATTAATTAACCTTAAACCTTAATTTCATTAATTTTTCCCTAAAAACCTAACCCTAAACCCTAAAAACCATAACCATAAACCCAAAACCTTAAAAAACCCTAACCTTAAAAATAACTGAAAACCCTAACAGAAAAAATGGGCAAAACGCTCCCCCAGGGGCGCGCTTTGCTGGCGCATACCCTAACATCGCGCTGACGTGGACGCGCTTTCGGGGAAAATGGTTCATTCCGATAAATAATTAAATACTAGGTCCATTTTCGTAATTTTTGAAAAAAAGGGTATTTACTGGTAAATTGCCCAATAAATATTAATTATTTATAAAATTTAATTAGAATATATAACTTATATTTTAAATATTTAAATATAACTATTAAATATTTTTAATTAATATTTTAAAAATAATTTTTTATTTTTAATTAATAATTTTAACACATTTGTAATTAAGTACTAAGAGTGTTTTTGAGAGAGAAAAAGTTAAAAATTTTAGTTTCTCCTTTTCAGAAGTACTCTTCAAAAACACTTAAAATCAAAAGGTTTTTTTTAAGCACTACTTAACAAGTCCTGAACCAATTGGATGTTGGGGGAAAATCAAGACTCTATAAGTTGGACATCTTTCTTAAGTTGCACCAATAATGTTGTGGGCTTTTCGACGGTTATGTTTGGGTTCTTGGTTATGGGCTTGAGAATATTAGGTTTTACATCTACGGTGAAATATTATCATTTTTAAAGTGTTTGCATCAGAGTAATTAATGCAATTGTGCAGTCCTGGACAAAGTATTACACTATGTTTGGTTGGATAGAATTGGTATTCCATTCCCCCCTAATTTGGCACGCTATAGTAAACCAATTGTTTCGTTCACCGTTAAGGTGATTTGACGGAATAGGTATTACAACCTTTTTCCCTCATATCACCGTTTATCAATTCAGAGGTTGGGGCCTGAATACCTATTCAACGTTTAGCCGTTTTACTTTTCGGATGAAAATAGCCTGCCTCCTTCATTCTCTCCAGACTTCTTCCTCCCCAAAAGCTTCTATTCGCCCTTCATCTTGAATCATTTCCTGAGAGCTGACCTTTCCTTACTGGTGTCTGGAAGGTGAGCTTCGAAAAAATTTTGTTCTTTTTTTTTTTTTTTTTCAGTTTTGATTCTCGATTTTGGTGGAAGGGTGAGTTTTTTTTTGCTGGGTTTTCAAGAGATAGTCATTTGCAGCTTAGTGGAAATCTTTGCTTCTAATTGTCATACTGATTTTTGCTATGAGCTATTGTTGTGACAAAAAACAGGTGGAAGATCTTGAAACTATGATTCTCGGAACTTAGTTTAAACTTGCCACAAATTGTTTTCATGGTCATTTTTGTTTCCTTTTAGCTTTTGGGTTCTTGTTATTTGTTGAGTTTCAATTCTAGGTATTTTGGATTTGTTTTTATTTTGTTATTTGTTGTTGAATTTATGGTTTTGAGTTTGTGGCATATCCTTAGGAGCTTGAAAGTTCAAGTTTTTTTATGGTTGGTTCGTTGCCTTTTTGACCTTGAAATTTAATTCAAACTGGTTTGTAGGTGTTAGTTCAATCGAAAGCACCAAAAGGGAAATAAATATCATGCTTTATGATCATAGATTTAGATAGTTTTTCTTATGACAATTTCCTAGCTTCCTGTAGAGGGGACATGGAAGAGCATAAAAGAAAGAGGAACGAGTGTTCATAAATCTGGTGAAGGGGTAAACATTTTTCTGGTTAAAAAAAAGAAGACATTTTTGTATTATGAACGGGGGAACACTGAAAGATAAATGATGGTTTGATTTCTCTTCACTGATTTAGAAGTTGTGATTACATGAGATGCTGACTGTTGTATAATTTGGCACTCGGATTCGATGTTAAGCTCCTTAATTTTCACTATTCTATAACTGATTCATGCGCATTTCAGTTTGTTCGTGATCTGAACCCGAGTCTTCTTCATATTTTTATTAATCCTGCTAGATTTTTATTACTTTGTAATTCCTAAAATAACTGATTCATGCGTATTCATGACAATCAAGTTGCAGGCCTTCAGACCAAAACTAAAGATGGCAATTGGATTTGTGTTCAGCCCTCTGGTTCATTGTTCATAGTCATAGCCGGTGATGCATTCTTGGTTAGCTCCTTTACTATTATAATTATTATTATTTACAATCAAGAAACCCCATCGAAATAGAAAATAATAAAATAATCCTTGTTTGATCACCTGCACAATTTTAGTTATAGCAGTAAATTAGATATTTATTTAATTTGAAACAATAGATCTTTCCTTGTTTAGGTTCATCGTTTCCTTTTTATAACAAGCATTTGTGATTTGACCATGAATATGCAGTACTAATAATAATAGTGTGTCTATAACTGATTCATGCGCATTACTGTTTGTTTACTGAATTTCCAGAGACATGCTTACCCAACCTTTTAACTTTGACTAGTAATGGAATTTTCCCCCTTTGTGTGTTCGAAAACTTAATGATTTTATTACAATGTTATCTCTCTTGAAATGTAAATATTTGACCATTGCATCTTTCACTGTAATAGAGGAGCAAAATCACAAAAATTACATAAAAGAAAGAAATTCATCTGGATTTTCGTAGTTAATTGTGACTAGAGTAGCTTCCAAAATTTTATCGAGTACTTTGGGATCTTTCATATCCTCTGAAAGAAGCCAAATATTCATTTTTCTTGGTTTCATGTCTTTAGCATATGTTTAGAGGGGTCATATTCCATCTCAATTGAACATGGGGATTTGTACTAGACAAGATGAGCTGATATGTCCTAGTTGTTCTGTTTGGCTACCCCTGAGGGAGATGCTAAGTGGTGTTATAACCTATATCACGGTTTTCATTTGCTTTACTTTTAGGTTGTCACTCAGCTTTTCTTGTCAATGAGTTTTAGGATAGATGCAATGCCAAAATACACCACAGATAATTGAAGTCTCTACTTATTCAAATGCCAGTTATATGCTTTGTTTGATGTATTGTGTCAATGTCAATTATATGCTTTGTTTGGTGTATGATCATGGGATATGGCTCAAGGATTTTAAGCAATTATTTGACAGATGAATGAGCAATACTGTCATTAGTGTTGTCAATTGATCCATTTATATGTCAAACTTTGGGGAAATAATGGACGGCTTACATTTTATTTTTTTTGAAATATAGTCTTACAACTTTCTTGTTTACATGCATGTATTCTTTTTGACAGATAAATTCTGGCATATAATGACTCCAAGTTAACTAAATTTTCAGTGTTCTAAATTCTTTAGGCTTTCTTGAATTTATTCTCTTTTGAACTAGCATATTTGTTGCACTATTTGTGTTTTTATTTGGTTAATTTTACTGGATTGAAATGATAACTGCGGAGCTAGAATTGTAGTGTTTCATCACTGTGATCGTAGTCGTTTCAACTGCAACTCAAAACATTAATTTAGTAATTTTTTTAATTTTCAGTGCTGCTGGATTTTGATTTTCCTTTTCTTTGATTTGTTGTTTCCTCTGTTTCAAAACATACATATATACGCAGAGAATTGCTGTTTCATCTTCTAGCAAACGAAAAGAAACGTAAATCAAACAACTCTGCTATACAGAATTTCAGTCACCTCTTAAAATTTATGATGTTTCCTTTTTAGAGGTATAGAGAATTTATCCATAAACTATCATTTGTTAAATTTTTTTTTTAAATTGTATCTTTCTCAAATCTTCTAAAATTCGAGCAAAAGAGAATTATTAAAGTTTTTTCTCTTCTGGTACTTCAATTTCCTATTTCATTTGGATGTTGTGGAAGTGTAAAAAAGGCCGTGATATATGGATTAGGTGCAATGTTTTTAGCATATCTTGAAGTATAATAATTGATTCCAATGAAATCAAAAGATCCTTTAACAAGCTTCTTTTGTTCTGCAGTGAAAACAAGTAGCATATCTTTAACCAAACTTTTCATGGTTTCTAGGTAGTCTCCATGCGTTAATGGTTCCATATACCATCCCAACTCAAAATCCATGGCTGTTTTTTGCTGCTTCTATATCAAGGGATGTGTTTGTATATGGCTCACAATATGAGAATTTAGTTTCAGGGTCGAATTTGTTGTTTAATTGAGTTGATTTGGTTTTGTATGAGTTAATTTACTAAATTTAATCGGGGTTTCTGAATTTTCTCCAGTTAAATTTATTTAATATTCTTAGCAATCGTTTTGTATATTGCTCATTGGACTAGTTTTTTTTTTTTTAAAAGAAAGGATTTTATAATTCATTTAAATTCATGGTGATCATATCATTTTGACAGATGAATTGGCAATACTGTCATTACTGTTGTCAATTGATCCATTTATATGTCAAACTTTGGGGAAATAATGGACGGCTTACATTTTCTTTTTTTAACAAGGAATGCTTAATTTTCACTAAAAATAAGATTTGATTCCTCAAGGCAAATAAGTTTCCAGCATTTGAGATTCAAAGTTGATTTTTCTTACTTACTGCCTCCTATGGTATTATATATTTTTATAGTATTATATATTTTGATTTTTTTAATTCATAAAATAATAATTATATTAAGAATGTTATTAAATTATATTTTTTATTAAATTATATTTAATAATAATTATGTTAAAATATAGTTAAATTATTTATTATTTTTATTAAATTATTTTCAATAATAATCTTATTAAAATTTAATAACAATAACAATAATCATTTACTAAAAAAAATTCTGCTAAGGGTATTCTGGTCATTTTAGTTCTTTTCCTTATACTATTACAACATCATTCCATTCAACCAAACACAAAAATACTATTACAGTTCTATTCCATTCCATTCAACCAAACAGTTGAATTACTTATTACAGCTCTATTCCATTACAGCTCTATTCAATTACAGTCCTATTCCATTACAGTGAACTAAACGTAGTGTTAGAGTTTTATACACACTATTTTATATGGCAGGCAAAAAGAGATGATTATACCTGCGTGTACCTATAATATTTTAAAGTGTTTACATGCTTGTACCTACAATTTGTGGTTAATTGTTTATCTCTTGAAAGAATATTGTGGCCAAAGAGATTATTTATTGTTTTTGGCGATAGATACTTTGATTATAAAAAATATTGTCTTGAACTATTTATTAAAGGTTAATTTGGATAATATATTAAATTTCAATTTTCTGTTTGTTCTATCTTTAATATAAAATTTAATTTATTAAGATCTTTTATGTCAAATTATTAAAAAAAAATAGATGCGAGATCGTTCTTGAATTAATTGATATGTTAAATCTTCAAGTCTTGTTCTCTTTTTTCTAAAGATGAAATGTTAGAAAAGTTAATTATGCATAATCTGGAAATTTAACATTAATTTCTAATTAACCTATCAATTTAAAAATTAGTTACTAAAATATCTAGACATATTTAACTTATACTTTATTTAATAATTAAAATCTATTTTTGATTATTTTATTTTATTTTCGGTTTTGGTTTTAACATACTTTTGTTTCGGATTGGGCCTGTTGGTTTTCTAGTCTTGTTGGTTTTAGTATTTTTTTTAGCATAATAATAGAAGCACAATCCCTTTCTTAAAAATATATATCTGTGATTATTCTTGTTATATATATACATGCCACATCGATATTATCTAACATAATAAATTGTTTTCACAAAATGTTATTCAACTCTTTGTACCATCTTCCCCAAAACATAGGGTAAATCTATACCCATCTATATTTAGAAGCTATCCCCCAAGTCATGGGATGGGACAGTGCTTTGTTTGTCTTGAACTTACTATCTAGTAGACAGAAAGATGGATATTGAGGCAACAGTGCTCTCAAACTCCCACCAAGATTATTAAATCTTCTACACCAGTAATTAGCTTAGCTAAGACAAGTACTCCAATTTGAAGGCAGCCTGTGTGAAACCAAATTAGGCATGTTCCTCACATTCACATCCATAGGCAGCAACCGATATTCAATGTCAAGCTCTTTAAGTATTTTAATCGTTTCTTCAAGTAAATGGCCTCTCCTAATCCACCTCTCCGCCATGTTTTGGTAGTTCATTTTGTGCTTCGACGATACCGAAAACTTCAGCTTGTTCATCTCTTCTACATCCGTCACAACCAGCAGTGGATTACGATGCCAGTGGTGCTCCCTGCTCTCTATGTACCTGGAAATTGCACCCTTTCCGTATTAGTAAACCTCAAATGCTTACACATTTGTTTAGCTAAATCAAGACGCTTTATTTACCCAATAATTCTTTCTTTCATGGTGGCAATCTTCTCTGGTGGAGTTGAAACATGGATGCAAAATTGAATTGTTTCAACCATGTCTGGACTTCGGTAGAAGTTTCCGATGGGCTTGGTAGACAATACGCTGTTCGGATATACAAGCTTTTGGCTATCATACCTTAAGAACACTGTGGTTAATATATTCATTTCTTCTACTACCATCTGAGGCCCAAATCAGCAAACGTTAGTAATCAACACACTGACCCTGGAGACAAAGGAAAAGGAGGCAAATGGTTTTTTTATTACCTGCACTCCATCCACCTCGCAGCGATCACCGACATCGAATGGATGCATTATGAATAAAAAGATTATTGCTTCAAACACAGTCTTGCATGTATTCCCGAAGATAAACACCACCAACAGAAGTTGTGAGCTTATGAAAACAAGGAAGTGGGTGACAGGGATTCCGAGTATGATGAGCCAAATTATGATAATGACAATGGCTACTACGATGTTCAACATGTTGTGGAGTTCATCCACGGCAGTTTTTGTGTCATTTAGGGACAATGCAAGTGCTTTTCGGTCTCTGAAGGCATTGACCTTGAAGATGAAAAAAAGGTCTTTTAGTGTGTTTCTAAACAAATTAAGACAAAAGAAAAAAGAAGGGAATTCCCCTCCCATTACCAGCCAATTGGTGAGAGATGCCTTGTTGATTTCTTCGTCTTCACTTCCTGCTCCGAAGACTTGCAATGCCTTTAGAGCTTCATCTCGACCCATAAAGCGCATAAGGTCTGTAATGTAAATGTATCTGACAGGAGATTTATGCCATTAAGTTATCAGCATTACAGCATCATTGGACATTAAACAGTTAAAAGTTTGAGGCAAGGGAAAGAGGAACTTTACTGAGACTCTGGCTTAGCAACATTCTGGAAAATCTTGTTAGCTGCTTCGTTTGCTTGGTGTTCACTCCTAATCTGCACTGAAGATTCATCATCTCTCTCACAGTTGAGTATCTGCTCATCCAGGGTAGTCAAGTTCCTGCGGCTAACCATATTAATCATCCTCCTCATATTCCAAGCTGATATATTCTTCTGATTCAGCTTCTGAAGGTGGTCGAGTTGGATATTCTCAGCTTTCCTCTTAGATATTAGCTTTGAAATCCTGGGACTATTCTTGACCTTACTGGTTTTTTGTGCTGCCTCAGTCCTTGGAGGAAGGGTGCTGGTATTTTGTGAGTCCTCAATCTCGGGTTCATTATCCTGTTCTTCTTCTTTGTCAAACAAGGGAGGACCAGAGAGTATCTCAAGGACGTATTGATTGAAAAGAGCTTCCTGGATTCTGTCAAAGAAGGTTTTTACATGGAATGATGAAGCAAGGACTTTAACAAGGAGGGTTTTGACGAGCCATATCAAGGTAGCCACCAAGAAACATATGAGAATCTTGGTTACGTATGGTAACACCCTGCTGTTGGTCTCCTCCTGGACTTTGTCATTTATTATCAAAAGCCACACCAGCAATACGAGACCTAACCAGAGGCTGTTCTGAACAGGTTTTCTCAATCCATACACGAAATAGAGAACTCGTTTTCGCAGAAGAAAATTGCGCTCGATGAGGATCACAACTAATCGGATTCCCCAACCCGAAACAAGTCGTCCACAGATTAATGCCAAAACCATTATCTCCCATTTCCATAACTGAAGGTCGCAAAGCCTTAGACTTTTGATACCAGGGATGGAGACACTACAAACTAAGGCTGCTATAATTAGAACCAGACTTAACCACTGAAGTATCGTCAGTAAATTGAACTTCAGTGCCTTGTATTCATCTGGATTGTCTCCCTCGTCATTGTTATTTTCTTTGAACTCGTCTTCAGAGTACATACTGTTGCTCCTTTCATATCGGTCCTCAAGTGGGTCAAGCAACCTGGACTTGGTTTTATTCACCAATTGCCTCCATGAGTTTTGACGAAGATAATCAGTTGAATCACACCTCAAAAACTGTCCTCCACCCAAACCAGAAGACCATTGGGGTGCTTGGCCTGAGACGTCCTTGCTCTTTTGCCGCACAGCTTCAGTCAACACTTCATGAAATGAAACTTTGGATTTCTTGGATGAACCTACAGGTTGTTGAACCCTTGAGGTGTTGTTCCCATTTTCCTTGACAGCAGCATCGCTACTATCGTCTATGTTGACGATCACTTCTTCTCTCAGCTTGCGAGCATCAAAGGACTCTACCGTATGACTGTCGTCGGAGTGAAGCAGGAGAGGTTGCTGTTCAGGGTTTTGTTGCTGTTTTGCACTAGAACAGTATGATTTCAAAGACTTTCTCAAGGGTTCCATTTTTCAACTCCTTTGTGAGAAGAACTACTGACCATTGAATACACCTTATAAATGGTAGGAGAATAGGGAGTTTTTCCGAGGGAAAAAAATGGAGAATTGTTAGCCGTTGAAAGACGATGGAGCCAAAGCCAAAATTGTATTCGTGAAAACACGCTTGTGTCGTGAGTCATGTGATTAGAAAGATTCTAAGAGCATATTTTTTGGTAATGGAGTCTTTTTCTTCTTTTTTTTCTGCCCTTGTGCCTAGCATAAATCCCCATATCGACCGAGAAATTCTCACGCAGATACTTTTCTCTTGGAGCTCTAGTATTTACGATTCCACGATAAATGGTGCTCTTCTAGTTTGGTTCCAGACTGAAGAGTTGGACACTTGAGTTACATTGTATCATTGAGTTATATAAGAACAAAACCATGCCAAGAGAGTAGAAAATAAATTGAAAAATGAACAAGAAAAAAATTCAAGTTTCTGAACTCTGCTTAGAGTATTGTTGATGAAGACTGACAAAATAAAAAGGGATAAAAAGCCTACATAATCGAATCCGATATCTTGAATGATCTTTATATCGACGGTACCATATGCATTGCATATATTCTCTCTACTTGAAAAAGCGTTCTTCAAATACGCATTCGAGTATTGAGCGATAAGCTGTCACGTACGTGTTTATGGCCTTTCTCTAATCAGGGATTATTCGTTAACCATCAAGAACCGTCGAAAGAATAATTAAATTGATTTAACTGCCACCACATTGGGGAATCCACTGTCCAGCAGAATTTAATGCGAAAGAGCATAACAGGATCAGCGTTTGATCGAATCGAATGAAAAAATTTCGAGTTAATTAAGTTGGCGGATTATATTTTATCATCCTAACTCGATTTGAAAATTTCTCGAATCGAGTCGAGTGAAATGGAATTCGAATTGAATATATTTATTCGAGTTAAATTAAAAAAATATTTTAGGTCCTTATAATCACTGTCACCACCGTAATCAAATTTGTTATTAACTTTAATCCCCTTATAATTTATTTATTAATATTTTATATACGGGTTAACTTTTTTACTTGCTTAGTTGCTTCAATTATTTTTTTATTCTTGTAACTATGTATTTTGAAATTTAAAAATATATTAAATGTAAAAAATATGATTTTTTTAATAAAAATTATTTTAAAGATAAAATGTGAAATTGATACCAATAAAATTTTAACATAAATATTTTATGGCATCATCAATAATTCAATTTTAGCAAAAATTATTAAGATTCAATATGATAAAAATAATTCAATAATATAAATAGTACAAAATGTGAAATTTAATTTAATAATATAAATAGTAGATATAAATAAAATTATTATTATTTAAGTTTAAGAATTTTTTTTGGATGATTTTAATTTTTTTATTTGGGATAAAGAGTGAGAAGTAAAAGTTTAGGAAGAAATTAAAAAGTTTTGGAGGTTGAGTGAGTAAAATGTTCAGGGAAAACTAAATGGGAGGATTAAAACTTTAAGAGGGAAATACAAAAAAAAAAAAAAAAAAAAAAAGAGGAGGAGGGGAATGGGTTTGGGATAGAAGGGGGTGGGATGAGAGAGGAGCAAAAGTAATGGGTGAAAAGTGAGAGGGAGTAAAAGTTTTGGGAGGAAAGTGAAAAAGTTTAAGAGTTTGGAGTAGTAATATAAATTATTATAGTTTGATATTCAATTTATTCAAATTATTTAAGTTATTCAAATTCAAAAAATTAACTCAATTCGAATTCGAAATTGAAAAAAAAAATTTAAGTTAAACTTGAATAACTCGATTCGTTTAACTCGAAATTCGAATTTTTTATTTTATTTTTTAGACTCGATTCAAGTTTTGCTCAGAAAAATTCTTTGGCAAAGCGGGCAAACTGCCAAATCTCGAGTTTAATCCAATCTCATTCATAAACTGGAGTAGACTATCAAGCAATTGCATCTCCAGTTTTTTCTTTTTAAGTGCAAAAACTAGAGAGAATATATATTCAAAGATGGCAATAATAAGTTGTCATGTAGCTTTGATGTCCATCACTTAAGAAAAATCGTTTAAATCCACGCGGAAAGAAAAAAGAAAAAAGAATGTATATTACAGGCTACAAATTCCATCTTTGTGGATTCCTGGACTAAAAGCTGTTTCATATGTTCTTCGTGACTCACCTTCTGCCAATCCGCTTTTTTCTTGTCTGCAACTCTTTTCAAGGTTATCTAGTATTTATTAACAAAATGGGTAGGCAAATGATGGTTATTTGCAACTTTCCTCTATCTACTGGCTAAGTCTTCCAAAAGATTTGTAATTTCAGAAAATTCAGGTCGTAGAGATGGATCCTGTTGCCAGCATCTCTCCAGCAGCTCTACAAATTTTGGGCGAGTATACTGAGGAATAACAGGCCTTAGACCCTGAAATTCACACAAGGGAAGCTCTTCGTTGGTTCAAGCCTCTTATGCTGGGTAATCATGAACTTGAAATCTAGTAGTGAAACAATTACCAACTATCCTAAAAGACAATAACCACCCTGAATATCACAAATACTTCATGCATGCGAAAGAAGGAATAAATAAATATATCTATGCAAGGATAATGGATATGCATGTCACTAAAACAGAATAGTTCTGCTAGTTCTATACTTTAAAAGAATACCTTCTGGACTACGCCCACCGCTGCTTGTAAGGGTGTTAAATTCTCGTACGGTAGCTGGCATCAATAACAAAAAGTAAAGGTTGGTTTTTTGGCCTGTACAACCAAGAACTACTAGAAGACAAATAACAAAAAATGAACCTTAACATGAAGATAAAGTAACTTCCAGTGGTGCTTTCTTTCAGCAAAAATATTGCCAAAGAATTACCTTTCCAGTAAGCATTTCCCATAGCACGACTCCAAAACTAAAAACATCAGCCTTGTGATCATACGGTTTGTGTTCAATCACCTTCCATGGACCAAGAGCAGATAATATGTCAGAGAGCTGGATGAAACTGCTAAAGGAAATAACATTAATCATCAATACAGTCATGGGTCTAGAATGTCATCAAAAGAGTCATCTCTCATAAATTATAGTGTGCGCTCAATGAAATAGTTAAAACAAAGCTGAATAGGTTATGCAACACTTATTTGTAGTGCTGCATTAACAATAATCAGATTTGAATTTCAAGATCTGCTTATACTATAGTTGCAAACAAATGAATTAAGGCCTGGAAACTGAAACAAGAAACATAAGATCCACAACTTTAACCCAGAAAAAAATTGAAGACAGAAACATAAGATTGTCTTAAAACCGAAAAAGGAATAGCAAATCTGGAAGGTCATCAACCAAAACAATTCTCAACTTGGTTTAAGTCATTAAAGGTATGCACCAACAAAAAACTAACTCGATAAAACCTTTCTCCTAGTTCTGCTCTACTTGTGTTCATTTTTTGTTAATGAGACTGTCACCTCTTACAACCTCAACTCAAGCTCTGGTAAATGCAGCATAACCCTTGCTGACCTTCAATTTTCACCACAGCAAACAATCCCTTAAATCCTTCACCTATTCAAGCATTCACTGAAAAGCAATTTAAACAGCCCTTAGTGGCCATTAAATGATTTTACAAAGGCCCGTTTAGGGCAAGCATCCTGTGGATTGCATGCTAGAACTGGCTTTAAAAAAACTCGATTTGTTATGGACTGATATTGCGGACATTCAAGTTTGACAAAGTAACCAAAATGTTAAATATCCAGGAATGAATGAACTCTACAAGAATACCAACCTCTGGAGCCATCCAACGATATGTTCCTGTTTCAGCAGTCATCACACCTGGCTGAGCTTGCACCCTGGCAACACCAAAATCAGCTATCTTGACCACCTGCGACAAAAAAAAGAAGAAAGATTGAAATCAGGGACTTCCCAGCTAAATAAATATGCATATATAAAGCATAAACATAAACTAAAGGAAATAAATGAACCAAAACAGGTCACTATTAAATTTCTCTATTAGAAAACTTTTCTTCCTCACTCCAAAAATATTAAATTTCTCTATTAGAAAACTTTTCCTAGTTTAATACGCTGAGCTTTGTTCATTGAGAGAAAGATGATCAAGATTCTACACCCTCAAATCTAACCACAGCCATACTCCCCCCCCCCCCCCTTTTTCTTCCCCCAACATACTACTAACCAGTGCAAATTCTTCTCAAATCATAATCCTCAAGGTAGTACTCTTTTTAAACCAAATTTTTTATCAATACTATATATAAAAGTAACAACTTCAAAGGTGCAAATAGTGAATGACATTATTTACTCTTATAATTTATTAATTAACAGTTTTAACTTTAATTATTGATTTTCTATTAAATTAAAAAAATTCAGTCATTTTTATTTTTTTTTTTTCTTTTATACATAGTCTTTATTGCAATAAACTTTTCTGAAATGAAAAAGCATCTAATCATAAATTTTATACATTAAAATAATTAATATTGACCTATTATATCATGTACATGTGAATTACTTGTAGTTTAAACTAGTGACTTAAAAGCCTTGAGTTACCTCCATACCCGTCAAACTTTTAGTTATTTTGCGCATTAAAGGCAACAAATTTGTCAATAAATAACAAAAACACGTGCATCTCTTACTCCATTTTCATCCATCAAAAGATTGGCAGCTTTCAAATCTCTATGCATTATACCATTTTGATGCAAGTAGCTCATTCCCTCAGAAACATCAATTGCTAGTTTGAGTAATAATGGAAGCTTAAAACCAGATTTTTGTTTATGTAGAAGGTCGTAAATGCTTCCACCAGACATAAACTCTGAGAAAGGACCAAGAATATAAACTGAAATTGGAAATGAACTTTGAAAAGAAAATGAAAATTGCAAGTGTAGTCAGGCAACTAGGAATAAATAGAAAGTCGCATGACATGAACCTGTCACAATGCACAGGTTAGGAGGGGTTGTACATGCACCGAAGAATTGAACAACATTCTTGTGCTGAATTTTCCTGTAAATTCAAGAAGAAAAGATGATTTCATGATGGTATGGCATAGATGTTAGTTTTTCTTTTCTTAAAGAATCCACAGGCAATTGAATTAGCTCATCAAGAACAGGTAATATTATGGAAATGGAAAAGCAGATGAAGCAGAGCCTACAGTAATTACAAACTGTGATTGAACAGACCTCATGATATTAACTTCTTGAGTAAATTCCCTTCGGAGGTTCTCATTTAGATGCTCCATCCTAAGAACTTTGATAGCTACATCTTGACCATAAAAAGTACCTTTATACCTGCATTCGTCAAAATATGGTTCACAAGTACTATGCACAAACAGAGCATCACATTTAAGGATAAAGAACTCACAAATCACCATAGGAGCAGGAAGCCAATTTGCTTTCATACTTCAACAGGCTAGTATCAATTTCCCAAACATCATTTCCACTACCAGGCATGTTTACATGACTGGAGTTAAGTTTGTTTCCAGTTTTCTCTAGCTCCCTAACATGATTTATTGCATGAGATCTTACAGAGGAAAGCTTCTGCAAAGCAATTGAAACTATAAGATATCAATGCACTGATAGAAGACCACAATAAACAAAATATATCAGTATTTTCCTCGATATGATTAACCTCTTTCTTTTAACAAAATAATACATAACATATGTTGGAATGATAAAAGAAAAGGGGCACAGGCAGGAGCAAAAACAAAAGAAAATTAAAAAAATTCAATTTGTTAAAACTTCCTAGAATATTAGGGCATATCCTCTGAATCAGAAATATAACATTAAATCACCAAACATTCATTGCACCGAATAACATGTATCGCGCACCTATATGTACACCAGATTTCATGGAACTGAAACACAGTTGATTTCTCTTTACCCATAAAAATAACCATCAATGTCGTAAGATAAATGTTAGTACAAAAGAATATATTTCCCATACTTACTTCAGGTGCTTTTCTTTGTTTGGTCGGGGAGGGTGGGGGAGTGGGGAGTGGAGAGAATACTCACTTCGGTTAAAATACAAAAAATTAGATGATTTAAAATCCGTCAAACTGGATGTCTTGGGTTCAACATAAACCATTATATAAAAGTAAAAGGTGACTAACAAATCGTCCTATTCTACCATTAGCAGGAAAGTGACATCAAAATAATGAATTATTATATAGTTAAAAGAGAGATGACGGCTCAGCCTACCTCAACTTTGGATATCTCCTTTACCAATACATTTCTGAGCTGCTCGGTATCCTACAAACAACAAACATAAAAGTATGTCAATCACAATGAGAAATTGAAGGAGAAGCACACAATTTAGAAAAGTAAACGTCTAATCAGACGAGATGTAAGATAAAAAAAAAAACTACTTCAAGACTATAATAAATCAGAAAGACAGAAAACATTGTGCTATAAATATGCTGCTTAAAAAACTGACGCACGTTCTATCATTACCATTAGAAACTCTGTGACGTTCTTCCCATGCAATAATGACTTGGTGTGATATAATATCAGAAGAGAAGAAAGAGTCCAGTACCTCAAGTGCCCAACCATCAACAACAAACACATCCAAGGAGTAGCCATCTGTCGTGGAAAAAGCATGTGCTTCCCGAATGTTCAACCCAAGTTCAGACAATAAAGAAGTCAACTGAAATTTCAACATAAAATATCTTTAAAAAATGAAATGAAAAATAACTACAGACCAGATATAATATCCAAAAATATCAATATAAGTATACAACTAGACTAAATGAGAGACATTGACTACCTGTGCTAGAAGTTTTGGTTTGTCATTTGTTGAAATAGTGATCTCATGCATCAGCCTATCAAATTATGAATTAAACGGATTATCTCACAAACACTCAATACAGACTTCCACAAATAAATAGAAAAGACTAATTTTCAAAGTCTTATTCCTTTCATTCCCCAGTAAGAATCCGAAATAAATGGAAATGTTAAGGGAAAAACAAAATTAGATAGGAAACATAAACGACATCGTTGACAATAAGGCATCTAACTCTGAATATACAAAGCAATGGAGAATCAGGGTACAAACACAGTTTTGCTCAGATGTTGAAAATAGTTTGCCACAGAATACAATGAGCACTTGAAGGATAATTTATTAATTAGGAAGACCTTATTTCTCCTCTGATTGTATCTTTTAACTCTTCTACTTTGCTTCAAAGAGGAACTGCAAAACCTTTATCATTGTGGTAGAAATTGTTTTATTGTAATAAATGAAGAATCAAGGCAGTTGTATACGCACAAAGTTCATAAATTGAATTTCTATCATACACATGTATTAATCAAAAATAGCAACATGCAGAGGAGAGATGTTTTAGAAGTATTTACCGATAGTGAATTGGTTTAGCACTAAACATAACTTCCATGTCTTTAACCACTCTTTTAGCATTATGCACAAACTCAAGATCTGATGATGTGCCAAAGGCAGGTGGCGGATGCACCCTAAAGTAGAGGAAAAAGTAAAAGAAGGAGCAACAAAGCATCGAGGAAATTAGACACTACAAGAAATTTAAGATATTTAAATTGACTATTTTAACTCCTTTAAAGAAAGAAGACCAAACAGATGTTTACATAACCATGCCTCTTTTTATTCGGATAATCTGAACACTGGGCATCAGCTTTTCCAGCAAACTTCATATGCACCGACTCAACCTGGCTTCCATCCATGGCAGAACGAAGCTGTATAAGAGAAACATTTGTAAAGATGAAGCTGGCAGAGCAAATCACTTTAATTCATTCAAAGGGTTATGATAAAACAACCAACATAAAAGAATTGCACAACCCTTTCATCAACAAGCATCAAATATCAGTACATAATAACAAAGGGGCAAAGCTTAATCCGAAAGATGAATGAGAAGATCCAGCAAAAATACTTGCACAAGCCGAACTTGGATCGCAGGTCTGCCAGCAGGATCACGTGCCTTAGAAAGTAATCTTTTGTGCATAAGAACATCTTCTGCCCTCTCCACATTTACATCAAGTGCATACCTAAAACAAACAAATGAAGTACACCTTTAACTAATTAAATCTACGCCAAAAGAGCCAGTGAATGGTAATTCCAGTTAACTATCATTTCATGACAAAATAAGGGAAAAGCACGGTATTGTTGACGCTCAGGTTGGTAGCTAAGAAACCAATAACCACGATAAAACCAGGAGACAAAAAAAAAAAAAAAAAGAGTTAACGAACTCTGTTTAAACTTGCAGCCTCTTCTCTAAACGAAACCTCAGCAACGACTAACCTCGAGTCGATATGGTTAATTTGCTGAATTCAGCTTCTCCTTTTCTTTGAGCCAACACACAACTATACTACCAAAACTTGAAATTCACTCACAAACCAAAATTCATCGAGTAACAAGCGAGGGGAAATGAAACGAATATATGGACAAGACGGGATCCGGTGTTGTTTACCTAGTAGGAAGTCTAGAGAAATGAGCCCAAAGTTCATCTTCAAAGGCAGGGAACGCTGACTCCTCAATATTCAAGTTCCTAAGTCGACAAAGAACTTCATTATACACTTCAATCTTTTCTCTCTGTTTTCGTCTCTGACTCGGCGCGAAAACCACCGCTCTACTACTGCAACTCTCCATATCCGCCATTACCATAAAAAATCCAAAAAGAAGTCCTAATGATTTTTTTTTTTAAGAAAAAAGATTGATTAAGAATCTAAAACGGTGGTTAAAATATTTTTTGCTCTAGGATCAGAGTTGGATTAGCAACAAACGACAGCGATTATTTTTAAATTTAGCGAATGATGAAATCAGCATAGCGCAGCGTGCGCCCATAGGCTTCTCTTTTCGGCCATCCCCTTCTCTCCCTGTGTTTCTCCTCCGCCCGTCCGTTTATAAAAATATACAAGAAGCTGATGAAATAAATTTGGATTGTGTTTGGGGGAAAAACAAAAAAATAAAGAAAATAAGGTTAAAGCAGTGGGGCATAATGCGCAACGCACCTGCACAAATCTACTCGGATTCTAACGATGCCATTGCTGCCTTGCTTTGCTTATATCACCATCCCCCACATATATTGAAATTGCTAATAATAACGACTATACGTCATTTGATTTTGTTATTTTGTGCAGGTCCTGGTTATAGTTGGATTAATAAAATCCAATGTGCTTGGATGTGGACCTAAACCAATGGGACTTGTTTCTTTCCAGTCTCATTCCACTACCTAATCTGCTCCATCTCCATGGAATCTTTCTCTAATCTCTTTCCTAATTTTCAAGTCTCTGATGAATATTCTCATTGGATTTACTATATCGTAACGTCATTTCATTATAAAAATACCCTTGTATTTTATAACAAATACAGGATTGTGCTTGCTTTTGAAAGCAACGTGCTGTTGGGGGTGGCGGTCAAATCAACATGTTATTTATTTATTTTTTATTCAATTTCTATCATCTAATGCATTATCCATCCCAAAAATTAATATATCCTCACTGCTTCTTATGTTCTCATTTTATATTGCATTGCGTTTAAATTCGTGTACAAATAATTATTATTATATTATCACACACATTCACATATTAATTGAAATGATAAAATTAAAAGTGAAAACTATCCTGTTTTGAGTTCAAATCCAATAAAATTTAGATTTTATATAAATATATATAAAAGACAAAAAACCTGCATAATATATATTATTTTATAAAATTATTGAGTTATTTCCTAAACTAAGTTGAAACATAAATGTCACATATTTAAGATCCAATAAAATGTATTTATTTTTAATGTTTATTCTATGTTAATTTTCACACACACATTATATACACGTGTGGCTCATTTACTAATTTATATTAATTCTTTTATTAAGTTTAAGTCATGGAAATAATTTAAAATTTTATTATTATTTCAAAGTATGAGAATATTTTTGTTCTTTTATATAAAATTTAACAAAAGCCAAACTAAATATAAAAAAATACACACATGACATTGTAATATTTAAAACCCTAATTTATCATTTCTATCAGGATATCATTTAATTTTTCACCCAAATTGTCGGCTATATTACCTTAGACGGGGTAACAAAGAAAAACCCTATACCTAATTTTTTATTTTGAAATAAAAAAATCTATTTAAATTTATTGGTGGTTTTGTTTATTTAGTTAAAAGTAATTTTACGAAAGTCAGTAGTTATTTTAAGTTATTGTAAAATGTTAAAAGATCTTAACTGATTTGTTAAAAAGTGATTTTATAGTTGAGTTTGGTGACCAAATAACCAATGAATCAAAGTTTTCTATATGGCGTTGATAGATATATTAAATAATGTTGGGTATCTGAAAATGGCATCTAAATTAAATAATGTGACATCTGGACCTATCATTAACAACCTATAGGAATCAAGGGTAGGGTGCAAAAGGCTCGGAGCCTGGGCCTGGGCTTTTCTAAAGCAGTATGTCATGTCCAATGCTTGGAGTTGGAATACAAAAAAATTAACTTCATACAAATTGTTTTTTCTTTTTCTTTTTTTTTTATGCTGGCCATAAACCATTTGGCCGTATATTTTGATATTTTATCAAAGAATGTTAGCGTAAAGAGAATAAGCCAAAAAAAAAAAAAAAATACAAGACTTTAGTAATCTTCATATCTACTCCAACAAATTAAATATTCACTAGTTTTAAATCCGTGGATACTATACTCCACTAAAACTTTTAAGGAATAAAACAATAATATTATAAGATACATCATGAGTAAAAATAAAGATAAAAAAAGTATTAACAAATGCAACAATATTTATATGATTAGTACAATCATAAGAATCATAACGTAACACCCTTAATCCTTATTCGTCACCGGAATAGGGTTACGGAATATTACCAGTCAATACAATTTTAATACAAATAATACAAAAATAATTAACATTCAAATCAGAAATTAATCATGTTGTCCTTTTTATGGGCCTTCGAGGCCCGAAATGTACGTTAGAAAGAATTCGGGACTTAATCGGAAACTCTGAGGATTTTACGTGAAATTTGAAAAAAATTTCCTATATATAGAGCTCACACGCCCGTGTGGTTTAGGGACGCACCCGTGTGACCCTTAAACATGCCCGTGTTTCAGGTTGTGTCCTAAATAGTGTGCTCTCTGACTTACCTCACACGGCTAAGCCACATGCCCGTGTGCTAGGCCATGTGATCAATTTATTTTTTTCGAATTTTAGGTGTAATTTTCACATGGCCAGGCACATGCCCATGTGCCGGGCCATGTACTTCACACGGCTGAGACATACGCCCGTGTGGCAATGCTTGTGCATTCTGTTTCTAAAATTTTAAGTTGCAGAGGACACACAGCCTAACCACACGCCCATGTATAAGCCGTGTGTCTCACACGGTCTGGTCACACACCCGTGTGCCAAGCCGTGTGGACTCAAAATGAGCCTTATACAACAAGTTTATCAACCCTGCAAACCTTAAACGACAAGCAACTTAAAATTCAATCTTTCAACCAGTCCAAAACATAATTAAATACATCTAAAACATGTCAAAACTATCAATATAATAATTTAACTAATGCATATTCATAAATATCTAACATAAGTTATCTAAACAATTCATTTAAATACCATTCAAATCAATCCTAATTAAACCATGTAAATAGCCATATTATAAGACATATACTTGTATATCTAGATCAACCATTATCATCTTATATACCATTAATATTCACATATCAAAATGACATCGAAAGACAACCTAAGTACATGCCATTTCAAAAAAGAAAATATTTCACCACGTATTTGAGTTTGGGATCAGCTATGGATGCTGATTCAACAGTTTGACTTTGACCTAACCTGCGCACGGAAACAAACTGTACGCTAAGTATGTAACTCAGTGGTATTTCTATAATTCGGATACTTACTAAATAAAATTTTATAAAGTTCAAATACATATTTACACATAACAAATCCATTCAACAATTAATCAATTTCACAATACACATCATTCATAACACTTTCAATTATCACACCTTCTATTTCAATTTCATAGATGCTATTCGATAGCATTTCACCATAATGTATTCAATTCAATTTCAATATCATTCAGTATCAATTAATTTAACCAATTCATTTACTTATCCCTATTAAAATGACTCGGACTTCTACGGATACACGGATCCAACCAACACACCAGCACGGCACTCTGTGCTTCATCGGCCAAGTCGAAGTAAAACAGTAACAGTACGATACTTAGTACCTCATCAGATTTATCCGAAGTAATAACAGTAAAACGATACTTATAGTGCCTCATCGACTCAAAGTCGAAGTATCCCTAAACACTTCCAATCCTATGGCATGCCAACTATATCCGATTTAGGGCGGGTTTGGATGGGTAGTGTGTTTACCTGTCGTTAGTGTAAAAACAGCGGTGGCGGTGAGATTAGATATTGTAGCGACACTGTAGCGTGAGACAAAAAGTAAGCTAAACGCACCGCACCGCACTCAATTGCCCATCCAAACCCACCCTTAGCCCGACATTGTTAATAGGGTATTTCAATTCATAATTCAATTTTCAATCAATATACAATGTCAATCAATTCTAATTCAATAAACTTTTCAATCATACACATGCTTTCACAAAATAATTCAATTCAATGTCAATATATCAAACTCACCTCAATTTTTCTAACCATACATAATAATAAATACAACAAATCATTTTAGTTTTCGGATTATAGAAATACAAACCGTATTTTCCAAGCTAATCCTCGTTGATTTTCTCTTTTCCTTTCCTAGTCGAGGCTTCCGGCTCAACGTTTGCTACGAAATTTAAACAATTAAAAATTATCAATACAATACAATTTCATATTAATTAATTCAATTTATACACAACTTTTGCCTAAATTCCAATATAATCCTTAAATCAATACTAGTTTTATTCTTTCCAAAACTATTTCATATTTTCATTCAATTCCTACTTAAAACTAACTTCAATACTCAATTTCATCATAAATCTCTAATTTTAAAATTCTTTCAATTTAGTCCCTACTACATAAAAACTTATGATTTAACTTACAATTCAATCCTTTTCCCAATTCTAATTTAAAATTCTATCAATTCTAACCCAAATTCTTCAATTAATTTAACATAAACCATATATAAAAATCAACTAACTTTCAAAATTTTCACTTATATCAAGTAATATTTTGTTCTAGGATTCCAAAAACATCAAAATTACAAGAAAATTGACTAAATTAACTTACCCATTAAGCTTAAAACCTTAGAACCCGAATTTCCCCTTTCTTTTTTTCTTTCCTTTTTCTCTTTCTCTGTTTCGTTTTTCAATTCTGTTTCTTTTTCTATTCTTTTGTTTATTATGTTTCTTTTATTTAATTTATGTATTATTATATTATATGTATTATTATATTATATTAATATATTTTTATTATATTATACTTAAGTATTAAGTATAAATATATGTACATTATACATACACATGGAATAATACTTTCCATACATTTGTCTCTTGTATCCCTTATGGTTTATTTGCTAATTTAGTCTTTCAATTTTTTCTTGATTCTATTATTCAACCTTTACCCTATATTCAATCTAGTCCTTACACTAAATTAACCTTAATTCAAGCTAATTCACCTAACCAAAATCTAATTAACCACTCAACTGACTTCGTAAATATTTATTAGAATTTGTTTTACGAAAACAATGACCCGAAAATATACTTTTTCGATACCCGTAAACTTCAAGTCGTTACACATTAGATGTGATGTGAGGTTGTTTACCTTTATTCTTTAATCATGTAATCAAGATTTGATTTTTGTTTTTGAAAATAAATCATATTTTATGATTAATCATTTACTTATGAAAATATTAATTATTGTTATTTACACCTTAAATTATTATTTTTAAATAAAAATGATTGACTTGAATTAAATCTAAATTGATTTTTTTTAAATGGCTTAAATTGAGTTTGGTTATACCCATTAACATCTCTAAATGAGAGATGAGAAAGAGAAATATTCAAGTATGAAAGCGATATTCTAAAGGTAGCTTGGAGGTGGCTGACTTATGTAGGTGGGTAGGGGCTATATACATGGTGTATGGAACTAGCAGCAGCGAAATGTGGTGGCATTGGCTGAGTATGGTGCATGCGTATGTAGCGTGAGTTATTGTGTTATCTTACAGACTTACAGTAGAGAACAATAGGATAGGATATACGCAACACTTGGCAACTACCAACCCCTCTTCTGTACTTTTGTACTACATTTTTTTAGCTTTTGCTTTCTGTTCCTTTTTCCCCACTATAGAACACTCCAATTGCATAATTTCCAGGCCCAGACAGTCTCTGAAAGCAGCCCATCGTATGTCCATACATTTGCTCTGAGATTTCCCCTAATATAACATCGCAATATCTTGCGACCTCTTGGTCCAAAGATCTTTAAGTCCAAAAATCCATTCCCTCAGGATTCCCCAGGCCTAGTAGGCCAGTCCCACTTCTCTAATAAACGATAATCAGGTCTCTAATTACTGCAGCTAGGATTTAAGTAAAGCAATAATGGTACAGCAGAAAATTGACATAGTAGCCAACAAACTAGACTATCCATTAGTGCTAATGACTTGTGTAAGTTATCAAGGCCATTGGCATCATGTCGACCGTTCGAAATTTGTGTGCAATCCTTTATGATTATTTCTGTAAAAAAATAAAAATAAAGCGGTAATATCAAGTTCAACAAATCATAAATTACTGCTGCTATAATATGGGTGCATATCAAATTTGTACTTAAAAAGAAAAAAAAAAGTAATTATGAGTGGAATGAGCGGGAAAGGAGCCCAAAGCGTGAACGTCCTTTTCAGCGATTCCTTGAGAACATAAAATTCTAACGAGGAAGGAGGAGGGAGTGGATGGTGTGAGAAATCTCTCACTGAAGTTCCACCAACTCTACGGCAGTGAACTAAATGGTAGGCACCCAACGGACAAAATTTGTGTCGTTAATCTGATGAGATTCTACAAATAGTAATTAAGGAGCAGAGCAGTTGGGACTTGGGAGATGTAGTTATGAAGATGGGGCAGGGGTGGATTCCCCCCCTCATTAATTACGCTTCAGTGTCTGCAGTCTGCCCTCTGATACCCCTGGCTTGTTAGTGCAAAACATGAGAAAAGCGAGAGAGGATTCAATTTTCCATTATTTTGGACAACTTTAGTATTCAAAAGAGAGAGGGAGGGAGGGAATATTAGGGGGATGGGTCGTGAAGGTGAAGGTTGTTATTAAATGCTCTGGTCCTCGATGTGGCTTTTGGTAGTCGAGGGTTTTTAATGCACCCACTGCAGCACTCCCTTGTTTTGTGTCCTTAAATTAGATCCAACAAATTCCCATTTCTCCTCACCACCTTCTCTTCTTCCCATCTCCTTCTTCTTCTTCTTCTGAGTCACTGCTAGCATGTTATTCTCTAACATGGTTGAAATAGTCACTGCGATGTTGGCTCGGTTCACTCAGACAATAATCAAGTTCTACGCTTTAGATATAACTCTGCGTAGCTTGCTGTGCTTTGATTGAGCCGTGCCAATATCCTAGTGCCGTTTCATTCTCTTCTTCTGATATTCAAGTGCCACTGTCTCCATCAGTACCGTTGCCTCCCAAACCAGGCCAGCAACGCCATCATCAGGTATAATAGCCTCCACCCAACGGCCTGCATTACGTTCTTTCATCTATAAAACCAGAAAATATCATTAATCTCACACCCCAGTTCCTTATACTGATCACAGCATATATTAACCTCCTCCTCATGTTTCAAACGTTATAACATTAAAAGTGCTACTGTTTTAGCATAAAGCTATGAGAGAGAGGTCATTCATTTATTTCTTTTCATTTTTGAATGCGGCATCGGCAAACCGTTTTAGCATAAAGCCAACATGTCACTCTTAAATTTCTTCTTTTCATATATAGTATAGACTATAGATACCCTTACTTGATTATATCTATATGCTGATAAACAGAATTCGTCCTCTAAGTACGACTCTTTCTTCATGCCCTATTCCAGTTCATACACAACCCCTAGGTAAAATAGGAAATATTTCTACCCTTTTGTTTGAAGAAAGAACAAAAGTTTTTCCCCTTTTGACCGTTAAAGAATTTGGTCATCAGTCAACCTGACTCTTTCCCTGTTTACACCCCATGTTTTTTATTAGTGTGTTTTTACGGATTACACCTCATTTTTTACTGCGGGTTGACAAAAAAATTCCACAAATCCAAAATCCACATTTTGCAATTACTTTAACTTAATCGAATTTTAATTTAATATTTTATATTTGAAAAGTTACTATATAAAAGTTTTTCTATGTAAATGAAAATTTATTATTGTAAAAAATATTTATGAAAATTACTTTTAATTATATTAAATAATGTATAGTTTTATCAAACTAAGTAGAAAATTAATATAAAAAACCAACAAATAAAGGAAGTTGAATCATTGCATAATATATAAAAAAAAACGCAAAAGTTCAACTAAACTGAACCTTTTAATATTTTCTGGTTTTGCACCAATAATGAAATATAAAAAATAATTGATGACATATTAAATATGATCTCATTTTCAAAAGAGACAAAATTAGAATTTATACAATAAGTGGAGGACCAATAAGAAGCAAAAAAAGTTTCATCTAAAACACTAGGACCCACCTAATTAAGCTCCCACCAGAGAAAGAAAGATAGCCGGCTCATTCCTATTAATAAATTGAAAATTCTACGGCTTAACGTTTATTAAATATTTGACAATCCTCTTATTGTATAAAATATATATATTATTCATTTTTAATAATTTTATATCATATTAGTAATTCTATTTTCAATTTTAAGATTTTAATTTAGATTTAATTTTTTTTTAAAATCAAAATGCTAATATAACATAAATTTATTAGAAAAATGATACAAATGATGTAGCATTACTATTTCATAGTGATAATTTGACATAATATGAGAGCATCTTTTTAACAGTTGTAGGTAAAGTAGAGTGATAAAAGGTCATGGACTCCATTTTCCTCGTTTCATCAAATTGAAATTAGCATCCAAAATCATGAATCCAAAGTCTCGGTTGTCATTGTGGATTCCACTGTTGCACATGACGTCCAAATAGATTTATTAATTTTGTTGGGCTGCTACTGGTGAACAGCATCTGTTTTACATTTAATGCCCGTACGTATTACTTTTTCAGTTTTTTAAAAACCCTAGAGTATCACTTGGGTAATTAACATTTCAGCGCGTAAAATGCATTAATGGGTAATTAACAAATTATGTTTTGTTGGATATAATTTGAACCTCTACCTTGCATTAAATATGGGTCATTCAACACATGAAATAAAAGCATGGCTTTTAGTTTTTATTCCCGTCTAATTTCCTAAAAATCAAGGGAAAGACAAAAGAGTAGCAGGGTTCGAAAGAAAGAAAAGCAGTTAGTAGCTGAAGATAGTTAATGCGAAAAATGGGGAGCGTTGGCCAATCTTTAATAACATTGCATACATGGGGCCGAGAAGTGGAAGGAATCTGCACTGCACACATATTTATTTACAACCACAAAACCTGCCCAATTATATAATTTATTTGTCATATACTTTTTCTTTCATTTTCACCAATACATTATACTGATGAATAAAATATACTGCTTTTTTAAATAAATCATCAGCATAACGGATCCGAGTTATAGTATCCCTACCCTAGCAGTACCTTTACTTGGTAGTCAGACAAAAATTCCCCCATTTATTAGTGCAGATCAATGGGTGGATCACCAGTTTTACTCCCATGTACACTGTTATTACCTCTTCTCAATTCATACAATAATTCCATGCTTTCCCCGGTGCTTGGTCCACTACATTCCCTCTTGAAAGGATGAATGAACGAACAGGATTAATTTTCTTTTTTTCTTCTTGGTATATGCAACACTATTCCTCCGTGTCATCCCTTTCAAAAGTTTAATTTATATATATGCATTCATTGCGTTGCATGCATGGATGCCACATTAATGCTACTAATTTATTTCTGTGTGTTCCCCTTTTGTTATTCTCACACTGATCCCACTGTTTCTTTTGTGTCAAACCACCAGATTCTTTTTTGGTATCTGATCGGCTATAGGGTATAGCCTGATAGTTTTATCTAATATTCAACCATTTTTCGTGTTTTAAGCTAAAGCGTGTTGTAGGGTTGGGAGAATTAAAGACAAGCTAGCGTTTTTAACTTTGCTTTGGAGATCAGACCATGCATGCTTCTGACTCTTACGACTTTTTATCATGGCTGGCATCCGCATCGGTCCCGGCCCCCTTAAAATATAAAATTACTGTTTAAGCCTTTAAATTTTTTTAAAAATTTTAAATTAGTAAAAGTAAAATTGCACTTTAGTCTTTCCTAAAATAATAAAAATTCGATTTAATCTTTTACAAATTATAAAGATATAAACTATAAAAAATTAAAATTTCTTCCGGCCCCTCTAAAAAATTGTTCTAACTTTGCCCCTGAATTTGACTATACCTTTTTATTATTTACCTTCTTTTCTGCCACTTTAATAAGATGTAAAGCACGATGGCTAGAATTTTTTATATATGCAATGCGTTATTTAAGAACCAGCTGATTCGATCATATCCCAAGTTAAGAAGAGAAAATAGGTACAGTTACTCAATTCCATTGCTAATGTCTTGCGGTTGTTTGGACTGATATTTAGAAAAAAGTTACTATAAGAAGTCTGATAGATGATAATATATGATTATGGACGGTTGGAAATGGAAGGTGGCCCCAAAGGAAGAAAGAAGGCCATTTTTAGTTTGTTGCCATATTTAATGCATTGACTCAGTCTCAATGAACTCTATTACTGGAAGCCACAAGGGTGCAGCCTTATTGTCATTCTCCAAAAATGCTGTGATCTTATCTCTATTTGGCATCAATCTCTTAATGATTTTCCTTTTCCTAATCTAATCAATTCCTATGTTCTTCAGCTGCTCTAGTAGGTGATTTGCGGAAATGGCAACAGATATCCGTGTTTGTTCTGAAGCTGAATTATTGCTTCATTTGATTTTGTTTCTTGTTGATATGGTATCGAAATTTGAATCAAAGCATAATATGCGTTGCGCACTTGTGATAATGTTATATATCTGTTGTAATGCCCAAATTTCGTCCGGGCCTAAAACCCAAACCGAGAAAAACAAACCCACAAGGCCCAATAACAGAAGGTCCAGTAAAGCCCAAGACCAAAATTAAAATGTCCTTACAAACCAAATTACCCAATTACGAGTGGCCCAATACGGCCCAAAAATAAAAAAAACATCAGGAAAACCTAGGGTTCCAGGAACCCTAGGCGCCGCAACCCCCTCAGCTACCACGCCCATGTGCGCCCAGCGCTGCGCACGCCCGACCTCCACTATCGCGGCGCTGCACATCATCGTCGCCCCATCACGCTGTCTCCACTCGCGCCATATACCGCGAAAAGCAGACAAAGCAACAAAGCAAGGAAAACCACAATAACAAAAGATGTTTTGTACTATCATTTTATTTCTTATTCGGCTATAAAAGCCAACTCAAAACAAATGTAAAGGGGGATCTTTTTTTTTGGAGGTGATCAATAAAAAAAAAACAGATTCAAGGCAATACAGAAAAAAGGTAGTAGATCAAAAATCTAAAACGTAAAAAGCGGAGAAGTGATTTTTGAGGTATATTTTTTTATTCTCCTTTTATTTTTCTTATTCAAAATATATACATATATATACATAAAATATTAAAAAGAGGGAAAACTCACGGGTTTTTGCGAATTCTCGCCACCACCGCGTGTGGTGGCATGGTGATGGTACTACACATGGTTCACTTCACGGAGATTCGACTGCAGAGAGAATAAAGGGGAGGGTCAGTTTTTTTTTTTAGAAACAAAGAAGGGAAATGAAATTTTTCAACAAAAACCTGCTTTTATTAGCAAATTAAACGACGCCGTTTCACTAGGGGGATCCGCGCGTTGACCCGGATCCACCCCAGGGTCCGCGTGTTTCACCTTGGAGGGGCTAATTGCGCTTTAGCCCCCTCCGTTTTCTCAAGACCGCGCAATTGAGTTCTTCTCACTTCCGATTTTGACCCGATGATTCGTCAAGGATTCCAATTTAGTCCTCCCTCCAATGTATCGTTTTGATAAAAGGGTTTATTGCTGTTTCAAACCCTCCAGGTCACGAGCGCATCGCAAATTAGTCCTTCTCCTTTTAAATTTATTTCAAATCGACCCCAAGTTTTCATTTTAAATTCAGTTTAATCCTTTTAGTATTTTTGCAATTACTATATTTATTTTTACTATTATTATACTATTATTGTTATATTCTTATCACTATTATATTTACATTAGTATACTGTAATATTATACTATTATTATCATATTCTTATTACTATTTTGTTTATATTAGTATATTATATATTTTTCATACCCTTATTATTATTATTATTATTACATTTACTATTATTATTATCTTAATTACTATAATTATATCATTTATCATGTACATATTATTATTATCATCATTATCATCATTATTATTATTATTAGTAGTAGTAATATTATTAGCTGCATGTATATATTTATCATTATTACTATACTATTATTTATTATTATACTATTGTGTTATTATTCTTCATATATTATTATTGCTTGTATATATTAACTTTATTTTATTATTACTATTTTTATTATTATACTATTATTTTTATATTTTCATAACTATTACATTTATATTAATATATTATATATTATGTATATTACGTACATTATTATCAATATCTATTATTATTATTGTTACGTTTATTACTTTGTTACATTACATATATACGTACATGTTATTATTTATTTAACTTTCGCTCATATATTTGTGCTTATATCATTTCACGTATACTCTTATTTTCATTCGTATCATCACATTTTTACAAATTCGTGCTCCATTTTATCCAATACAAAATTGATTTCTTTTGAAAAGGCAACACTTCGTATTTAGAAATTCGAGGAAATCGTGCCTTAACTTACTAGGTTTCGATCTTTCTCGTTTAACCTAAATAGCGAAATATCTTTTAAAATAAAAATTTTGAATAAAAATAAAAGCTTATTTTCGAGAATTCGATATGTTGTGTCCTAACTTCTTGGACGGGCATCTCGTTATTTCGAGATAAGATTTTCCAAACGAGGCAATATTCATCTTAGATCCGAGGATTTTTAAAGGAGATCATATTTTTTAAAACCTATTTTCCAATTTTTAACTCTTGACATAAGGACATTAATTGATCAATTTGGTACCAATTTTGGGCGTGACGAGGGTGCTAACCCTTCCTCGCACGTAACCGACTTCCGAACCCATTCTCTCAAATTTCCGTAGACCAAAAGCGTTGTTTTAGTAAATCAAAATGTTTATTTAAAACAAAGGTGATCCGATCACACCTAAAAGATCGGTGGCGACTCCCGTTTTTATTTTCAAAACCCAAGTTCGATTCCTTCCTTTTTCAAAAAGGGATGGTTTCGACATCTGTGATGTAAAAATTAAACTAAAAGGAATGCAGTAAATTCTAAAAATTTCAATCCCTAGGCTTAACAACTAAAACGTTTAAATGTAAAAGTTATGAGTAAGATATAATTCATCTATCTTTTGCAAGTTATGTTCATTTTTAATTTTGGTGACAAAAGGCAAAAAAAAATTTACAATGAACCGTAATGGCATGAATTAAAAATCACAATTAATCACGATGGAGATAAATCAAAAACAACAATTAATTTGGCTAAAAAAATATTACCATTATGGCATGGTTTTCTAAATGCGTCTTAGATTTTCCCATGCTGCGTTTCACTTTTTAGCGATGACTTTAAATGCCACAAATAATATGTTTTTGCTGTACTAAAAATTTGAATATCAAAACAAAAATGCGCTGAACCCAAAAATATCCAAAAAGTAATGCAAAGATGATCCAAATTATGCCAAACTTATTTACAAGTGATGAGCATTACTGAGTTTGTAACTTGCAATTTATAGTCTTTTGATTAAAGAAACCCAAAAATCAAGCACATCTTCAAATTTTTAATTATTAGTTTTTTTCTTAAATTTAATTAAAATTAAATTGAATTAGAATGGAGATTATATATGAATAAATATACAATGAATAATTTATCTTTAAATATGGATAACCTGTTTTATTATATTGGCCGTGTCTAAAAACTAAGGGTTTTTTTTTTTAAAGGATGATTAGGAGAAGTGAAAAACAAATATCATGATTCACATGTATCTCTGGTGTTCACATCTAAGCTTGACTAGCATCAGTTTATCACTGTATTTATGAAGCAACTATATATCAATATCTTTTGTTTCTGGATTAGTACTGTCTCACACCCTCAAATCAACCAGCCTCAGGGACCTCTAGTCGCTCACAGATGGAGTAGGGATGGTTGTCTCCTTATCCGAAGATGAGTTGCTCGCTTTTATTCGATCCGTCATACGTGCTTGAATCCCAAAAAACTTAACAAAACTTGAAAAACTTTTAAGGAAACTTTAAAGGAGAGTTTAGAAACCTTCTAATCACGTCAAAACGAGTTGAAAAACATTTTGAAGCATTGATTTCATTCAAAATCTTGAATTTCACCATTAGCAACCAAATTTTGATATTTATTCAAAACTTTTGATTCAATAAATAAAAATTTAATTTAAAAGGCTAAATATCATCAAGAACTAATAGGAAAACCGAATATTACTTGTGTTGGAAGAAAAATGGACGTTTGGTGCAAATACAAGAAAACCCACAAGTTGAACAATGGTAAAATCAATGGTGTTTTTTTATGCTTTTCTTGAAATTCTAGGGAGGTTTAATACTTGAAAGATGATAAAAATTAAAAGGATTGATGTTTGAAAGATCAAAACTGTAATGACCTAAATTCAGGGTTATCGGAACAGTAGTTTTGTAACCATAAATTCGATTTAAAGAGAAATTTATATTAATATTTTTGCATGAATATTGATATGATAGGAAAATCGTATGAAAATATCGATAGAAAAAAAAATTATTGAAGAAAATTGGGTAAAAACAAGGTATCGAGACCTCGATCTCGTAAAACTGAGTCAAAAATATTTTTATAAATATTTATGAAATGTTAGTAAAATGGTATTAAAATTTCGTTAGAAAATTTTTACGTTTGAGTAGTTAATTAAGTGAAAAGAACTAAATTGAAAATGGTGTAAAAGTTACTGGAAGGACTAAATAACTCAATTGTTAAATGATGAGGGACATAAATTGAAAATAAGTCCAAAATGAGATATTTGGGCGGCATAAGCTGAGAAAAATCAGGAGAATTGGTGAAATAAGAGAAAAATGGGAAAATAACAAAATTTACTAAAATAAAAATGGGATCAAATTGGAATATCTAGAATTCTCTTCATATTTTCTTCATTATCATCAGCCAAAAACGTCCTAAGAGTTTATTCAAGCTGGTATTTCATAATTTTTGCACCAAGTGAGTTAATCCTTGCCCTTTTCTTGTAATTTTTGTGTTTTTAAGACTTTTACAACTAGGTCCTATTACTAAATTCATTAGTTTTTTATTTCATGGATGAAATTGAAAGTCACCATGGTTGAATGCTGTAAGTTTATGATGAAATAACATGAAATTGAAGCTTTAATTTGTTTATGAGATGATTTTATTAGGTAATTTCAATAGAAATTGATTTGTAGGACCTAATTGTGAAAAAGTTTGGAATTAAAGTCTAGTGCTAAAATTCTAATTTCCAAAGGTTATAAAGTAGTTTAAAGTGATAGAATAAAGTGTTAATTGAGAAAAATCAGCTCAATGAGAGGTTAATTGAGCAGGAACGAAATTATCATTTATTGAAAACTTAGGGGAAAAATGATAATCAACATCTTGCACTAAAACAATTTTGGACAGCAGCAGTAGGCTAACTTTGAAAAATCACCATAAATTTTGGAAATTGAATTAGAGGATGAAAAAATATGGAATTAAATCTTATTGAGTCTAGTTTCTCATAGAAGAAACGGTGTAATCAATGGAATTGTAAATCATAAGATATAATAAATTTTGTGAGACAAGGTCAGAATGAATTTAGGTTCTCCTGTTCTAACTTGGAAAATCATAAAAAAATAGAGAAAAATAATTAGGGGATTAGGTTTATATTTTTAAAATTATTAATGAGTATATTTTTAAGAAAAATAAATGGGAACATCATCCAAATTCTGTACTAGGAGAAAATAAATTTTTAGTGAAGAAGGGTTGAAACTATCAGACAGTAGAATAGGGATGACTTTAAAGAATTAACTGTACTTATTGGTTAAACCATAAATTCTGAAAATTTTTTGGTAAGAAGATATGTGAGCCTAGTTTCGGAAAAATCAAGCGTATCTTAATTTGGAGTTCCGTAGCTCAAGATATAAATAATTTAGTGACTATGACTCAAGGAGACAACTTTGAATGAACTATAAATAATAATAGAATTATAGAGAATGTTACATATGAACATGAAATGTATTAAATTGATAATTAAATTTATTTATTTAGATCCAAAAAATTCAAATAGGAAGCTAGATCGAGGAAAAGAAAAAGTTTAGGATTAGTAGATTTTTGTATACGAACAAGTATCGAGGTAAGTTTGTGTAACTTGAATTATATTCTTAAATGCTTGAAATATATTTTTATTGATGTGAATGTGATTTGGATGTTTATTATATGATAATTGATGAAGTATTGATATTCTTGATGAAAAGGGAAAATAAAATCCCGGTTAAATGAAAGGAAAATTTGATGGATCTCTGAAAAGGAATTGACAGTAAATAGGATCTAGCCCGAAAGGGTGATCCTATCTTGATATAGCCCTCCCGAAGAATATATGGAAAATGAATTTAGCCCTACGGGTAATCCGAATTAGGGTCTGAATTTAGCCTGAACTGGTAATTCTGATCCAAGCTCATTAGAGTAATTTTCGTTGCAGGGGATTTAGCCTGGACTGGTAATCCCGACAATACTCTATGAGTTTATATTACAGGGGATTTATCCTAGACTGGTAATCTTGCTGTAAGGATGAGGTTCGCGGGAGTGTGCTCTCTGAAATGGAAATGTACGCAAATGAATATGAATTGACGGATCCGGATTTGTACACTAAAATGTACCTCTGAAAATCCATCGAAATTTCAAAAAAATTCAACGGGATAAATATGGAAAAATAACAAGGGAATGAAAATCATGGTATTGATGAGCTCATCAATCATGGTATATATTATTGATACATGAAAATTATTAGACTAACTTGAATGTTGAGTTTGTGCATGTTAGGGTAATAATGCATTGAATGTATGTATGAATGTTTATTGCATTGTATTGAAAATATTAGGTAAGTATAATTCTTGTTACATGAGCTTACTAAGCACAAAGTGCTTATCCTATTTCCTTTTCCCCTGTTTTGTAGTGTTAAGAGTTCAGAGGTCAGATTCGGCCGGAGACACATCACACTATCAACCTCAAGATTTCGGTATATAAAGAAACTTTATTTTGGGAATCAATGGCATGTATAAGCTAACAAAGTAAATATTAATGTGAATGTAAGGTTGGCCATTGGTATGGCTAACAAATCTTGGTTTTGGTATGTGATGAGGTTATCTTATGGATATGCTTGAATCTATCTTGAAAATATGTTGAAATGGATTGGTTGGTTTGGATTGGTCTCTGTTTAAAATTGCAGGGAAGATTAGATATTTATAAAAGGGGTTATATTGAGTTCATGAAAAAAAAAAAAACTTTGGGATTTTGTGAAAAATTTCTTATGGTTTTGATTTAATCTCGGTTTGGTCCTGATGTATGTTTTGGGTTTCGGAGGCCAATCTAAGGGACATCATGACATGTTTCGGTAAATAAATAGTATTTAACTTGTAATAACGGAAAATTAATTTGGTAAACTCTGGTAATGCCTCGTACCCTATTCCGGTGACGAATACAGATAGGGGGTATTACAAAAATAGATGAACGGTGTTTGAGGTTTCAAGGGACGACAATAATAAGTGAGGGAGAAAAGGGTTTCTTGAGTTTCATGTGTTGAAAAAGGGGAAAATAGGTTGATTTTAAAGTTTTGATTTATTTGCCTTTAGACCACTCCTAATTTAAACCCTTTTTCCAAAACAATATCTACTTTTAAAAATTAAATATATTTTCTACATTATTTTCAAAAATTGATTTAACTTTCAAAAAGCCATAGTCAAATATATTTTCGGGTTACCATAATTCAAAATTTTCAAACCCATTCTAAGCCAAAATTCCTAATTTACACTCAAAACTTCTAGACCCAATTTCGGGATGTGATAGGGTCTCCATGTAACAACCCGTTTTTAATGAAATCGAAACAGTGGTTTCGGGGCCACAAATCTGAGTCCAAAAGAAAATTTATTTTAATATTATTTTATGGTCTACAATATGATAGGAATATCGTATAAAAGTTTTGTTAAGAAAATTTTATCGATTACATGTTTAATTGATAAAAGGACAAAATTGCATAAAATGCAAAAGTTGAATTCTAGTAGCTAAAAGGATCAAATAACTATGGAATTCAAAATTGGAGGTCCTTATATGGAAAATAGACCATTAAGAGGAGTCAGTAGATAAATTTGATGAATCATTCATAGAAAATTAAATAAAGAAAATGTCTAAATTGGAAATTGAAATAATTAAAGATGATAATAAACTAATATCATCTTATTTCATCATCTTCCCCAAATTAAAATACATGGAAACCCTAGCTAAGAGAAAAGAACTCAACAATCTTATTTGGCTTAACTAGGTATGTTTTATTGTCCCGTTTTTAGTAATTTTTATATTTCCGATATCATAATAACCTAATCTAGCTATTTTGGGGATTAATTTGCAAAGTTATCAAAGTATTAAAGTTTTTCCATGGATGAATATGCATGAATTATGAAGTTTTATGGTATAAATGGAAAGATTGTTGATAAATAAATAACTTTTGTAAAGGAAATTTTCATGAAATTATGATTTAGGGACTAAATTGAAAAGATATAAAATTCATGGAAAATTTCTGATTTTTGTGAAATACATGAACTGTTATTGTTATATAAAAAATTTGGCTAGGCTTGGAATAAGGGTTAAGTTGTATGAATGATGGCTATCGATTTCACCAATATAAACCTACACTTAATTTGCAAATTTGAGCAGTATAGGGAGTAGGGTCGATCCCACAGAGACTGGGTTTACTGAAAATTGTTTTTCTCTTGACCAAATTTATGTCTGGGCAGTTGCAGTACCCATGAAGTAGGGGGTGTAAAATATGAAACCTGAAATAAACACACAACAAAAAACGTAAAACGTAAAAGATAAAATAATAAAAACAATGAAGTAATCTAAAGAAAAATCAATTAAGTTTAGCTTAGCCTTAAGCACGGGTTTTTCCCTTCTTTGAACCAATCCTCGGAATTAGGTGAACTCATCTTTTCCAATAAGCTAGTTATAGCTACCAAGGACGCCTCAGACAACAACTTTTCCTTGTGTAAATTAGTTATGGAACGTCCTATAATTAACCCTTACCGATCGAACAACCTACGAAACATTCGTGATTTAGAACTTCGGCAACTTTGCGTTCTAGAAGAGCCTAGCTCGAACCAATGCCCTTAAGCGCGTGGGACATTTAAATCCGGTTACTACTTCCCTTGACGGAACCAAACAGCAATCCCCACTTGGCACGCTAATGTGTTCACGGAAAACCGATTAGACAATCGATCCTTTCGGAATCCCAACTGTACGTCTAACCACACTAACTCAAACGACGTCTTTTTTGACTTAGTGTTGATTCGAATTTGTAAGTTGACGAAGTCATACTCTTAATCCGGAGAAATAATAAATACTGGAAAGTAGGGGTTAAATAGCTTGGGTTCGTAACTCACGGGTCTTTGGCGGGGTTAACACCGGCTTAAAGCTGAAAGGGGTTTAGTGTGGCATGATTTTAATCATGCTTGAAGGTTGTGGAATATGATTTGGCTTTTGTAAAGGATGATGAAATTTGGGAAAGGAAAGGGGACTTGGAAGGCAATTGAACCAATTTTGGAAAAACCAACAATTTGAATTGAAATTGGCAGAATGTTGACGTCAACTTGAAGGAAAAAGAAGAAATCCTATTCTAAATTGAAATAGGAAAAGAATAAAACTATAAATAGGAATAGGAAAGAATTAATTGATTGATGATTTTCTAATAACAAAAGGCCCCTATTTATATACATGAGGTTTACTAAAAATAGCTAAATTAATTAATATAAAATCTAAAATAATAAAATAAAAATAAATAAAAATAAAATAAACTTAAAATAGGATTTTTTAGTTTTGGCTTTTTATAAAGTCAAATTATTAATGTGTCCTTGGCTTCCTCTATCTTTTTGATTTGGCCCCATTTCCATGATTTTCTTTCAATTTGGCCCTTTTTCAGGTTGCTTTTGATTAATTGCATCCCTGACAAGAATTAAATCATAAAAATACTAATTTAGCGGGGATTAATTTAGAAATAAACCGAATTAAACACAAGAAATCATGCAAAATAATTATGTTATCAATGAAATTCATTTTTCAAGCCTAGGGACGAAATTAGAATTAATCAAAAGTATAGGGGCAAAATGGTAATTTTGCCTAATATGTGAATTGGATTGAATTGAATATGAATTGTATTAAATTGAGTTAAATTTACTCGTATAGATCCGAATAGATCAAATAAGAAGTCAGATCGTGGAAAAGAAAAAGTGTCGGATTAGTAAACTTTTGCATACACGAACATTTGTCGAGGTAAGTTTGTGTAACTAATTGTGTATTTAAATATTTATGTGATATGCTTGATTTATATGTATGTGAATTGTATAATTGTTAAGTATGAAAATAAATCACATATCCGACAATGCCTGACAGTAAATAAATCCCATTTGAACAAATGAAATTAGATGGATACAAGGTTCCCGAAATGGTTGTGGTTCTGCATATGTTGCAAACACACCATAGCTCGCAAGAGCGTCCCGTTATGGCTCACATGAGCATCCCGATATAAGCTCTCTTGAGTTTTCTGATTATGGCTCTTCCAAACTTCCTATTTATATGCTCCTATGAGCGTTCTGATCGGTAGTGATCCTGCATGTGTTGCGGACACACCGCATCTCTTATGAGTGTCCCGATATGAGGCTATCTGGAGCTTCCTGATTAAAAGCTATTTCATGAGCTTCTTGATAATAACTCTTCGTAGTTACCCGTTAAGCTCGGAGCTTTCTAATTTAAGCTCTTATGAGCTTCTTGTTATTAAGCTCGGATAAGCTTCCCATTACAAGCTCACATGAGCTTTCTGTTATTTGGCTTGGAAGAGCTTCCTGTTTAAATGCTCAATGAGCATTCCTGAATATAAATTGGACGGAATATAATATGTACACTTTGTGTGTACTAACCATGTATCCATCGATATTATAAGTGGTTTAATGGATAAAGTTATGACAAATGACAATATGAATTTATGATAAAAGTTTATGGACATATATATTTGATCACATGTACATGACTTGTATATGAAGTTTGAATACACAATGTGGAAAGTACATGAATAAGGAAACTTGATTAATGATAAGTTCATACTTGTTTATTGTTATTCATGTGAATTACATGACTAACATGCTTGATGAGGATATGTGTTTAGGAAAAAGGCCAATTTGGCTTGAACATGTTTATTTGCTTACCTTAAATGTGAATTAATTGGTAAATTAATTTCTTGTTATACGAACTTACTACGCTTAAAAGCTTACTCTGTTTTATTTTTTCTGTTTTTTAGTACTCGGAAGCTCGTAAAGGTTGAAACTTGGTCGGAGCCACATCACACTATCCCTCGGACTTCTCGGTATATATATAGCAAGTTAATTTTGGTTATAATGGCATGTACAGGTTAAATTAGCCAATAATGGAATGTAAAACTTTGATTGAAACTAGCCATTTGTATGGCTTGTGTTTAGTATATTTTGTTATGTATATACATGGTCTAAGCATGTTTGACATTTGTGTTTAAAATGGTTAAAATAATGGAAATCATATGTATGTTTGGATTAAACTAACATATTTAGTAAAAACATGCATATATGTGAATTGGGTCAATTAGGTGAGTTTGAAAACATGAATAAATGTGATGATATGTTATGTATAAAACTTGATTTTAGCTTGATTTGAATGTTTTTGTAACAGCCCAATTTTCAGTGGTGTTGGAAACAGTGGTTTGAGATCACTAAAATCCAACAAATGAGCTAGTAAATTTTATTATTTCGTATTTATAAGTAATTTATGAATTTAGGAAAAACTATGAATTAGTGATTTATGTTTTAGAAATATTTATTAGATTAATTGGTTTCAAAAACGAGGAAACAAGACCTCGATTTCATAAACCGAGCCGTAAATATTTTTATAAATATTTACGGAGTGTTATTAGGTTAGTATTAAATTTTTATTAGAAAATTTTAAAGTCTTGACAGTTAATTAATTAAAAAGGACTAAATTGAAAAAAGTGCAAAACTTGCCAATTAAAGAAATAGGGATTAAATAGCTTAAGTGGTAAATAAGGGAGGATAAAAAAGGCAATTAAACATTTTTAGAAGGCTGAAACAGTTTGTGCAGAGAAAAAAATCTTGAAATTTTATGACTTAGGGGCAAATTGGTCATTTGTGAAATTAAGGTAAAAATAAAAATAAGTAACCAAATTGAATCTAGACATTTCTTCATCAATCTTCAGCCAAAAACAGCCATAGGAGGTCCTCCAAAAGTTCTTTTTTTGTATTTTTACTACATGTGAGTTCAATTCTTGCTTTTTTCTTGAAAATTTTGTGTTTTTGAGACTTTTACAATTAGGTCCAACTATTTAATTCATTAGTTTTTTATTTCATGGGTGATTTTGAAAGTTAACATTGATGAGTGCTGGAAGTTTATAATGAATTAATATGGATTTGAAGCTTTAATTTTATTATATGATGAATTTATCAAGTGATTTCAATATAAATTGATTATTAGGACCAAATTGTGAAAAGATTGAATCTTAGGGCTTATTATTAAATTGTGTTTACCAAAGGTTGTGTAATAGCTTAGAATATTTAGATAAAGTGTTAATTGAGAAAAATTAGCTTATTTGGTGGGAAAATTGATAAGGGACTAAATTGTAAAACTATAAAAGTTAAGGTAAATGTGTAATTTTGAAAATTGAATGGAATAAATTGTGAAGTGAATTAGAGTTGAATTAGATGCTAATGGATGAATAATTTTATATTATAGATCAAGAACCCGAAGAAAATTGTGAAAAAGGGAAATTAGCTGAATAGTCCCTGAATTACAACAAATTTTACAAATTGGCCCATATAAGTTCATATGGTTTAAGAATGATATAATATATTATTTCATATTTTTTTATTGAATTATGATTATTGTAAATATATGAAAATTGAATTGAAAGTTCAAATTAAGTGGAACGCAGGATTGGGTACGATCGTTCCGTGACATAAGATGAATTGACGGATAAGACCACGGTTGGACCATGGCAATGTTTGAATGTAAGATCATAGCTGGGCTATAATATTCCGAAAATTACTACAGTAAGAAAGTAATATATTATTCTTGATAAAGTAAGATATTATCCTTGATATAGTTAAGTAAGGAAATAAAGTGACAAAAAGGGAAATTTTGGATTATGTCAACATTGGGAAGTATATTATGATATAGTACATTATTAATTCAAGAAAAGACTAAACTGTAAAAGTGAGAAAATTTTTGTTGCCCAAGAGTAAATACTAAAAATTTGAAGGGTTAAAGTGTAAATATAAAAAGTTGAAGGACCAATAGTGTAAATATTTTAGGGGGTGGAATAATCTAGAAACTAATAAAAATGGATGAATTAGGACCAAATCGAATAGGTGAAGAATTATGAGGGACTAAATTGTAATTTTTCTAAATTAAGTGATGACTCAATGATAGAATTTTAAAAGATCATGAAGGGCAAAATGGTCAATTAGTAAGAGAGAGAGTTCTAGAATGTAATGATGATTTTGATGATATTTTGGTGATTTTTTTAATTAATTAGCTAAATACTATTTTATTACTATTTTTCTTAGATATTTATTATTATTTTATTATTTTATTTAGTATATATATATATGTGTTGGGGAAGAAAAAATAACAACACACCATCCATCTTCTTTCCCATGCACCAATGTGAGAAGAAGAGAGAAAGAAAGAAAGTTTTGCTTTCTTTACAAATTGGCCCTTTCACCAAAAATCCACCATTTTCACTTAAAATTCAAAAGAATTTCCATAGCCATCAAGAGAGAAAGATGACAAGGAGACTATGGGGAGTAAGAATATCAAGTTAGATTCAAAGAAATAGAAGCTGGAGGAGAGAGAAAATCAAGTTAAAGATTAAAATCAACAAGACAAGGTAAGAACATCAAGATTTCAATATATTTTTAAGTTTGATATTGTTGAAAAAGCTTGGAAATGATGTTATAGTAGAGTTTTCTTATATATGGTCCTATGTTCTTGATATGTTAGTGAAGGAAAATAAGAAAAAGTGATGGGAAATATTGTAGACACAGTAAATAAATGTGTTACAAATTTAGAAATCAACACTTTGCACTAAACAGTTTTAGACAGCAGCAGTAGTCTAAATTTGAAAAATCACCAAATATTGTAGAAATCGATTAGATGATGAATAAAATATGGAATTTAATTGTATTGAGTCTAGTTTCTTATAGAAGAAACAGTGTAAGTAATGGAATTGTAAATCATGAGATATAATAGGTTTTGTGAGACAAGGTCAGAATTATTTTGGGTTCCTCTGTTCTGACTTTTGAAAATCATTAAAAATTGGATAAAAATAATTAGGGGCTTAAATTTATATTTTTAAAATCCTGAATGAGTCTATTTTCAAGAGAAATAAACGGGAACATCATCCGAATTCCGTATGAGGAGATAATTAATTTTTAGTGAAGAAGGGTCAGAACTGTCAGATAGCAAAACAGGGGTGACTTTAAAGAATAAACTGTACTTATTGGCTAAACCAAAAATTCTAAAAATTTTATGGTAAAAAGATATGTGAGTCTAGTTTCTAAAAAGTCAAGCAGAACTTAAATTTCAATTCTGTAGCTCAGGATATAAATAATTTAGTTAATATGATGCAAATGGACAACTTTGAATAAATTTATAAGTAAATAGTGAAATCATAGATAATGTTACTTATAAGCATGTAATATAAACTAAGGATGTGGAATAGAGAGGAGGAGGAGGAAAATATATATAAATATTTGGCTAGCATGGCTAATTTGCATGTTTTAGGCTCAGGGACTAAATTGAATAGAAGTAAAATTTTATGGGAAATTTTGTAAAAATGTTAGAAATGACTAAATTGCATGAAATGGATTGTTTTATTATTTGAAATGGATTGTTTTACAATGAAATTATTAATTTAGATCAAAATCGGGTGAAAACATGTTTTAGGGATTAAATTGAAAAGTGTTGAAATTATGGAAAATACTGATATTTCATAGAATTCATAGGCTATTATCAATATATATGAGAATAATTAGGCTTGAAACGAGGATTAAATTACGAGAATTTTATTTTTCTGAGCCTAAGGATGAAATCATCATTAATTAAAAGCTTAGGGGCAAAATGGTAATTTTGCCTAGAGCATTAATTGAATGTATCAGAATATGAAATGAATGAAAATGATGATCAAATTTATAAAGATCCAGATGACTCAAATACGAGACTTGAACGTGGAAAAATAAAAGACATCGGATTAGTGAAATTATAAACACGAACAAGTAACGAGGTAAGTTCGTGTTATATTCTTAAATGCTTGAAATATATTTTTATTGATGTGAATATGATTTGGATGTTTATTGTACGATAATTGATGAAGTATTGATATTTTTGATGAAAATGGAAAATAAATCCTGGTTGAATGAAAGAAAAATTCGATTGATCTCTGAAATGGAAATGTGCGCACATGAATATGAATTGACGGACTCTGATTTGTATCACTATAATTCAAACTTTATCATTATTATGTGTTTAATTTACTAATTATGTGATATAAGGAAATACGAGTTGATGGTATATGAAATATTGATATTATGAATTAACTGACTTATGTTTAGGAAGAAACGACAAGAGAATGATATTTGTCATGACATGTAAATATGTGATTATCTTTGATACGTTGATACAAGGAAATTAAGTATGTTGAGATGAGTAATAAATTCAAGTAAGACATGTCGAGAAAAATAAATATGTTTAAGGGATAATATGTTTGATTTTGATTGGTCCCAAATATGAATGCTAGATGAAATATAATGTCTGATAAATAAATTTGTAACTCCGGTAATGCTCCGTAACTCTATTTCAGTGACGGATTCGGGTTGGGGGTGTTACATGGGCTATGACATTTTAATAGAAAGACCATAACTGGGTTATGACACCTTGAACGTAAGGCCATGGTTGGACCATGGCAGAATATTTATGTGTAAGACCATAGCTGGGCTATGACATCTTGATGATAAGACCATAATTGGGTTATGACATTGTAACAGCTCGGTTTAGATCCTAATCAGAATAGTGGTTTCGGGACCACGAATCCGAGTCAAAAAAATATTTTAATTATATTTTATGTATTTACAGCATGTTAGAATGCATGTATGAAATTTTCGTGAATTAATTTTACCGACTGGTTGTTTCATTTTATAAATGGACTTAATCGCGTAAATTGTAAAAGTGGCTTGCTATTCGCTAAAGTGCTATATTGCTATGTTCTTTTAATGTGGATGCCTTAAAATGAAATTAGGCCATTAAATGATAGAATAGACGGTAGTGGACAACCATTATTAAGCTTTTATATTATTTCATTAAGGATAGTTTGGTAATTATGTTAATAATGATAATAAAAATAAAACAAAACATCACTTGTTCATCTTTTTCATCACCATTGCCGAAACTTAAAAGAAAAAGAAAAGAAAAAAAGTTCCTAGGATTCGGTCTTGTCTAAACTTGATTAAGGTATGTGTTTAGCTCGATTTTTTATAATTTTTACATTTTTGATATCGTTGCTTTGTGTTTTAGCTAGCCCATGCTTGAATTTTTGAATTGGTTGTGTATATTTTGATTTGCTATTGAAGAGAGTTTGTTGTTTTTGTTGTTTGATGATGAAAAATAAATATATGTTGTTAGATTATCATGTTTAATTAAGTGATTTTTAGTAAAAATGCCTATTTGGGATTAAGTTGTGAATTTTGTAAATTGAGGGGTTAAAATGTAAAATAAATGAAAGAAATGGGCTGCTAGGGACCTTAGTGAAATTTGGCCAAGCATGGGTGTGGTGAAATTTTGAATATTTTGTGTTTTTTGAAATAGGGACTAAATTGTAAAAAATGTGAAATGTTAGGGGCAAAAATGTAATTTGCCTATTTATGAGTTTTTGGATGAATTTAAATGAATATATGATTAAATAAGTCAAATTTGTATTAATTTAGATCAAGAAAAGAGGAAATCAGATTTGGATCGGGGGAAGTCTAAAGTTGTCGAATAGTCACTTGAGGTTTACGTGTAAGACCATGTCTGGGATATCAACTTCGTATATGATTTCGTATAAGACCCTGTTTAGGACAGTGGCATCGATATTTGATTACATGTAAGACCACGTCTGGGACGTTAGCATTGTACGTTGGCATTGAGTTAGTGTAACAGTCCGATTCAGACCCTAATTGGAACAAGTAGTTTCTGGACCACTTAACCGAGTTAAAATATTATTTTTATTATTTTAATAATGTTTACAGTGTGGTAGTATTACTGTGTGAAAATTTTGTAAAGAAATTTTACCAATTAAATAGTTAATTCAGTAAAAAGGATTAAATCGCGTAAAATGAAAACTATGTGCGCCATTAGTAAAATGACTTATTTGATAATGGCTTTATAAATGGAAGTCCTTGCATGGTAAGTATACCATTGCATATATGACTGGACGGTAGTGGACCTTGAATTACATAATTTACATGGTTATTAAACATGGGTATCTTGGTAAATTATGGAATAATGCTTAATAAAATAAAGCCATATGATATTTTTTATTATGTTTTCATCATCTTCAATCGAATAACTAAACAAAGAAAGGGTTTTGGAAGCTTTAACATTCGACCATGGCTTTCTAAGGGATTAAGGTACGGTTTTTTATCCGTTTTTAATGATTTCTATGTCTTTGAGCTCGTTGCAGCTCGATTTAACTGACCCGTACCTCAATTTCTGAAATTGGTTGTGTTTTTGAAATGTGCCATTGATGAGTGCATGTTTGTTTTAATATTTCTTGTTAAATTATTGATGGTTGTTTATAGATATACAAGTTTTATAAAGAGCTTTTTGATGAAATTGAGTATTTGGGATTAAATTGAAGAAGATAGAATTTTTGTGGTTAGAAACGTGAATAAAATGAAAATATGGGCTGTTTAAATACTATAGAAAATTCGGCTAAATACATGTATATTGGGATTTTGTGTATTTTTGCATAATTATGCATTAAGGACTAAATTATTAAAGTACGATAATATAAGGGCTATTTTGCAAAATGGCAAAAATCCTTGTATATGTATTTAATTGATTATGTTAGTGAATAATTGAGTTAAATTTGGTTAAATTAGATCAAGACAAACGAATCCAATATTTTGATCGAGAAAAATCAGAAAGTAGACGAATAATCAACGGATACACGAGGTAAGTTCGTATGGTTAAAAATAAAATTATTAGCTACTGAAATTGTTTTAATTGATGTTAATTGTTTACATAATGAATAAATTACTAAAATTTATCGGCTCTATGTATATGTTGCAGTCACTGAATTATAATGAAATATATGAAGTTATATGTTATATTTCCAAATGGGTGATACCTTGTTAATCATGTTTAAGAAAATTACTTCAATTGAATTTCGACATGTGGAAGTCCGTATGAATTATGATGAATACTTATGATTTTGGATATGTGAATTATGTGTTAGAATAAATTTCGTATTAGTGATCTATCAGGCTAAAATCCTAGCAGGCTTTGTGCTGGTAAGTTTTATCAGGCTAAGAGCCTAGCAGGCCTTGTGCTGGTGAGTTTTATCAGGCTAAAAGCCTAGCAGGCCTTGAGCCGATGAGTTTTATCAGGCTTATGCCTAGCAGGTTTATACCGGTGTATTACTTTAGGCTTGATGCTTACAAAGTTGTGTGCCAATGTGTTACGTAACAACCTAAACCCGGCCCAAACACTATGGCCGAATCCAGTTTGTTACAGGGAAAAATATTTTGAAATCCTTTTTGGAACCGATTTAAGTTTTGAAAAACCCTTCATTTTAGTGGTCTTTTTTTTTTAAAAAACCATACTTAGGTTTAATTTGGAAATCAATTAAGTCAAGTTATTTTTAAAGTTCCAAATGTGCCCGATGGCACGGTAAAACATTTTCGTTTACTTTGAGAAGACATGTGATTTCAAATTCAATAATAATAACATAGTTTAAAACAAGTATCCAACATATGAGAAATAACAAAAATAAAGTGTCAGGAGGCCTTATTACATCCAAATAGAATAAAAACCCGAAATAAAAATATCACAACTGAAATTAAAGTTTGTTTAAATTAAATCCACTGCATGGCCACCTCGAGTCCACCCGGCCCACATCCGCGATCTACGTGTCACTGAAAAATGTAAAGGAGAAGGTGAGTCACCAAGACTCAAGATGTAACCCTTCCCCGGTTTTAAATCAATTTCATACACAAGTTATAACGGTTAGCATGGATAATATTAGGTACCCAACCTAGCCAACCACGCGCCATTGTCTACCCCGTTGTGGTACCAAACCACCGGTGGTGCCAAAACCCTGGTGGTGACGTATAGTCACAATGTGTTACCAAAACACCGGTGTCCGTGAGACACAAATCAATTGATGGGGCCAACCCATCGTGTGATACCAAATCACCGCGACGATCCCATATCTCAAGTGGGGCCAACCCATGGTGGTGATAACCACGGGGACAAGTCGCTATGAGGTGCCAAACCCTCCGAGGTACCAAACCTCTCGGTGACCCGTAGTCACAGTGTGTTACCAAAACACATCGGTGCCCGCTCGGCACATTATCACTGCCCCCTCCACTCATTCAACCCACAATAGTCAAACAATCATAACCAGATTTATCACATGTATCAATACATCGTGCTTTCCAAAAGCATAAAATAGCAAAATCATATTAACAGGTACTTACCCGAGTCACCACTTATACCGATTTGGTATTAAATCTAATGCTACATAAATCAAAGTTAGCATTCACAATATTCAGCACACTCAATAAGTTATAACGTGTGTATGTACACACCTGTCACCCTTGGATGTTCTAAATCCCGAAAGACAAATCAACCACACTAGATCTCCCTCTGCACCTATATTCGGCCAACTATAGGATTAGTACTATGGCCTATTCGGCCAAACCAAATGCTTAAAAAGGGGTTTTCTTTTTGAACCCGAATCCTTACCTAACCGCCTTGAATACTTACTTCGTTACTCGATATGTGATTTCTGCTTCACTCCCCACAATCGGCCATCCCTAAAGTTAATAGCTTTTGACTTAAACAAATATTAAATATAAGGAAAATCGATCTTACCACCTTACCCAAAACCGATTGCTATAGATTGAAGAATTCGATCTACTGCTTGAAAATCCCGTAGTTCTCTCTTTAATCGATTGAAGAGCAAAATCCAACGAGGTTGCCACCACCCTTAGTATTCGGCCAAGGTATAAACTCAAAAGAAAAGAGAACTTTGACACACTAAGGAGTATATTCGGCTATAGGGAAGAAAAGAAAATAATGGGAAGAGATAAAGTTTCGGTTGAGGGTTTGAGAAGAGGGAAGAAGGAAAATAGATGGGGAATTATGGTAGAGAAGATTCGGCCAAGGTCTAAGAGAATGGAGAGAAAATAAAAGAAGAACAAAGGTGAGGTTAGGGATTTCGGTAAATGGTGAAAATGAAAAAAAAGAAAACAAGGTGATGGATAGGTGCTTATAAAGGAATTCGCACCCTTCCCCTAATGCTTGCCGTCCACTCCATTTGAGGAGTTCAAATTCTAATCAACTCCTTAATTTGAAATAATTCAAAAGAATTTGAATTAACAAATGCCTTCTTTTTCTCATGGAATTAATCAAATAAAAATCCCATAATATTTAAATAATCTAAATAATATCCTTAATTATCCTGTATTATCTCCAGATTTAAGCAAATTAAAACCAATTTAAAGTGCTCATATTATCCTTTTTATTTAAAAGAATTTAAAGAGAGAAAGTCTCTCCCCCTTGTGCCGTCCACTTAAAGAGCAAAAGAGAGGATTCTTGTGACTCAACCAAGGTTCTCCCTTCCCTTGATGGCGTCACATGCTAGCTCTTAAGTGGCCTTCCTTTTGCCACTTTACCAAGCTGATTTTTATGTCAGAAATCCTTCATTTATTTTTATAACCCCCTCTTGCTAAGGCTCCCTGCCTTTAAAGCCTATAAATAATATTTTCTACCAAACCGAGCCTACTCAAAGCCTTTAACTAAGCCCTATTATTCCTTAAATAATATCACAGTGGTTCAAACATAAGAAAAATAATTTAATTCCAAATAGCCCCATTTTTAGGATGTTACACGGAATGTGTAAAACGAGTTGGTTGGTCAGGTATGACCTAATTTATTTGCTATTAAAAATTAGGTAAGTAAGTAAAATGATTATTTGTTACAAATTATGAATTATTGATGTTACTGATGAGTTAATATTTATACGGGTATAATTCTGCTATCGGTTATATAAAGGTGTTCAGGTTATACGTAATGAAATAAATCGACCCAATGCTATGTGAATTCTACGATATTGATATTGTATTGGTGATATGTGATATAAATGGTTTAGTTACATATACGGCACTTAGTATGCAAGATATAGGGTTTTCGATGTTGGTCTCAAGGGTTCAACTGTAAAGATGATGCTGTGAGAATAAAAATGATGATACAAATCAGTACAGGTATACATGGTACACTTGACAAGCTAGTGACATTGATAAATTTATATGACACGTGAGTAGATGTGATAAATTACACATGAATTACATGACTGTTAAGGAAATAAATATTGAATTAGATGAGGTTGGTTTAAAAGCAATCTTATTGCTTAAAATGACAAGCTAATTGTTAAATCTTTTATGCAGTGCTGTTAATTATACGAGCTTACTAAGCTTATTAGCTTACTCTGTTTATTTGATCGTGTGTCAGAGTCTTAAAATTTATATAAAGAATGATCGAGCCTAGAAACTAACTATGACAACGAATAAGGCAAGTGCAACTATCGAACAGTAGTATAGTTTAGTGGTAAGACCGGATTGTCGAACCCAAAGGAACTAAAAGTACTAATACTAACCTTTTTTTTATTATTTAGCCTGAGAATTAAGGGAATTATTGTTTAATCTAAAATTAACTAACTACTAAGCTAAAGATGCTAAGACAAAGAGAATGAAATTGGGAAAATACTTGTGGGAAAAACCAATTAATTAGGACAATACCCGAGGAAGAATCCACCTAAACTTCACTTGTTATTTAACTCTGAACCAGACGATTTATTCACTTGACTTGATTCGTAGGATTCCCTAATTTATATTAATACCTCTCTCGAGGCTACTAACGTCTAACCCTAGGTTGATTAATTGAAATCTCTTTCTAATTAAAACCCCTAGAATTGCATTAACTCGATATATGGACTCCTATATTAGGTTTGACCCTAATCCAGCAGATTTTCGTCATCCTATCTCTAGGGTTGCGATCAACTCCGCTTAATTATGCTAGATCTCCTCTTAAACAGGGAATATTCCTCCTCTGCCTAAGCACATCAATACTTGAATCAATATCCTGAAATATCAAAACAAAAATTAAGAACACATAATTAAGAACAAATCAAGTATTTATCATATAGTTCAGAAAACAATAACAAGATTCGTGTTAGGTTTCATCCCCCTCAGGTATTTGAGGGTTTAGTTCATAACAATAAAAGAATACATCTCAGAAGAAAATATAAAACAAAACATAAGAAAAACCTTAAAACCCCCTGAAGGAAATTGGAGGGAAGATCTTCCGTCTTGAGTATGATTCCCTCTTCTTGAAATGAATCAACTGGCTTTCATTGAGTAAATCCCACAATTCTGGCCTCTCTGGCTTGGCTCTTCGGCCTAACTGGACGCCCCCTTTTTAGGTCATACTTAGGGTGTTTATATAGGCTTTCGGAATGTATTTCTTCACCCATAAGTATCCTAATCCGAGTGAAATTAAAATAGGTCGCGGTAGGGACACGCTCGTGTAAGTCGAGGCCAAGCCATGGTTGGGTCTGTTAAGGAGGCACGGCCTTGTGGCGTAAGCCCAGGCCGTGTGCGTTTTATACTTTGGCCTATTTTCTCCATTTTTGGCCTGTTTCTCGTTCTTTTTATCCCCCGGTGCTCACATAAGTATGAGGGTTTAGTTCGTAATAATAAAAGAATAAATCTCAGAAGAAAATATAAAACAAAACATACCTGAAGGATATTGTAGGGAAGATCTTCCGTCGTGAGTATGATTCCCGCTTCTTGAGATGAACCAACTGGCTTTCATTGAGTAAATCCCACAATTCTGGCCTCTCTGGCTTGGCTCTTCGGCCTAACTGGACGCCCTCTTTTTAGGTCATACTTAGGGTGTTTATATAGGCTTTCGGAATATCTTTCTTTGCCCCTGTAGTAACCAATTTCGGCCCGGGTTCATTAACCCAGGGCCCAAAACCCAACTAAGTCCAATACAAGTGGCCCATTAGGCCCAAAAATAAAAAAAAATTTTCCAAGAGCCTAGGGTTTCTTGAACCCTAGCGCGCCAGATGCTCTCCTCGCACGTCAAGATCCGCCGCGCCCACTTCTCCCTGTTTTCAGCCACCATCGTCACTCCACCAAGCGCACCTGCGAAAATAAGGACAAAAAGACAACAACAATGGCAACAAAAGGACAAGATCTATTGTATTTTTATTTTTACTTTTTTTCAATACTCGGATATAAAAACCGAAGTCAGACTCTGTAAACAAGGGGGCTTTTTTTGGGGAATCAATAAAAAAAAATAGATTCAAAGACATAAGAAAGAGCAGTAGGGATCAAACAAAATCAGAACACAAAAGTTATACGAGTGTATTCGAAGGTTTATTTCTATTTTATTTTTATTTTTATTTTTATTTCAAGATTATATAAACCTACTTTACTAAAAAACAGTATATGTATATAGATATAAAGCATAAAAATACAAAAAAAAACACCTCTTCATTATTAGTATTATTATATTATTTATATATTTATTATTATCACCATATTTATATCATTATTATGTTGTATATATTTTATATTATTTTATTATTACTATTATTATTATTATTATATTATTATTATTATATTGTATATATTTTCTATTATTATTATTATTATTATTATATTTACTATTATTATTATTATTACTACTATATTTATGTTATTATATTGTACATATTTCGTATCATTATCATTATTACTGTTATTATTATTATTATTGTTTTACCTTGTTTTTATCATCATTATTACTATTATTATAATGTTATTTTTATTTTTATTATTAATATTATCATATTATTACCTGTATATATACTTACTATTACTATTATTATTATTATTAGTAGTAGTAGTATTAATATTAGTATTATTATTATATCTATTTTTCCTGTTATTATTATTTTTATTATTATTGACATCGTTTTATCTTACATTTCTTTGTCATTATCATTTTAATATTATCTCTTAATTTTGTTTTCGTTATTGCATTATTTTATTGTGTTGCGTTTACTCTCGTATTCGTCATTTTGTGTGAATTGGCAAATTTTAAATCGCGTCTTAATGAATTTTTCTTTTGTGTTTGTTTTCACAAAGGTAATATTCATGAGTTTGGGAATTCAAAGTTTTGTGCCCAATCGTGCTGGGTGTGACTTTTTGTTTGGCCAAGCAAATGGATATCCTTTCAACTTTTGTTTCCACTTTTAAATAAGGTGATATTTGCGTGTTTGGAAGTTCGAAAAGATCATGCTCAATCGTGCTGGGTGTGTTTTCTTTCGTATGACCGAATGAGCAAATACCCTCTCCAAAATAAAAAAAAATGTGTGCTTGGAGAATTTTGGAGACGATCTTGGATTCAATTCAAGGACTTAGATTATCGTGTCCAATCGTGCTGGATGTGAAACTCTATTCCTTCGAAACAAGGGAAACTCGATATTCAATCTAGTCGTTAAAATAAAAAAACAGAACGAAGTTTCAAAATCTTTTTGAACTCTTCGACATTAGGACATTGATTAATCAATTTGGTACCAATTTTGGGCGTTGCGAGGGTGCTAATCTTTCCTCGCAAGTAACCGACTCCCGAACCTATTTTCTCGAGTATCCGTAGACCAAAATACACCGTTTTAGTAAACTGAAACATTTTATTAAAACAAAGGTGAGCCGATCACACCTAATAAAAGGTCAGTGGCGACTCCCGTTTTATTCATTTTCAAAACCAAAGTCGATACCCGTTTTCTTCCAAAAAAATGGTTTCGACAGCTTGGCGACTTCGCTGGGGACTTAGAGTCAGGCCGTGAAATTGCTTTTCTTTGTCCTTTTGTCAAAAATTTGGAAAATCATGTTTCTTTTGATGCATTTGCTGGTACTATGATTGCAATAATGTCGAGTCTCATAGGATGTCTCTGCATTCATATTTGCATGACCGTTGTGGTCACACCCTTAAGTGGGAGCGAGAAGCTATGCCTTCGTGAGGTTTTCACCGCATGGGCTGGGGATCGCTTAGGAATACATCTGTACCTATGGTTTCGTGAGGTTTTCACCTCCGCATGGCCATAGGGAAATGTATTCCCCTGAATCGAACTCGATCCGTATGAGCCTATAATGGGTGAGGATTGAGGAATCTGCTGGTTCGGGTACCCTTCCTTTAGAACTAAGCCACATATAGCGAACCTTAAGAGCCCACCCTATGTAAAGCTATGCTAAATCTTAGTGGTTACCCATATAGTGGTTTGACGTCCTTTTATTCGTTTTGATTGCTATTATTCAAAACTAACCTGTTTATATTGGCCATGTTTGCATGTCATTTCACATTAAAAGGTGTCGATCTCTATTTGATTACTAAGATAGGAGCTTGTTATGGGGGACGAATTCCTTGATAAAGTAGGGATAACGCGCCGCGTATGATATGGTCAGAGGAGATACAACTCGAGAAAGGGGATAGTCTAGCCGAGGGATGTACATCGGAGTTGGGGGACTTTACTCGCATTAGCATAACACAGAAAAAGTTCCAAGAAGTTCAAACCCAAAAGGATGCCCTGAAGAAGACTGCAAGTGAGAGCCAAAGAGAGAATGAGATATTGAAAGCCCGATTAACAAGACAAGAGAAGACGTATGGCCGAAGACGCGACTCTACGGCGAAGCTAGAATCAAGCCTAGACCAGATTGAAGAGTTAAAGGAGAAGATGGTAGAGATCGAAAAAACACTGCAAAATAGTGAGTTTCGGATTCAACAATCTCAGAATCAGGTCAGAAAAAGGGATTATGTCATGGGGGAAGCTGTAACGTAAATACGAGAAATGGCTAAACATCTACAATCCTTAACGGTCCAAGCTGATGTACTAAGTGTAGTATATGAGTCAAAGTCAGACCGGGGTCGAGAGTTAGCCTCGCTTCTCGACAAAGTTAAAACTCTGGGCGTAAGGGCTAGGTCGCATATGTGACTCTGTTTTATGTAAAGGATTTTGTTTTCTAAATAAGCTTTCTATAAGAAATTGAATGAGAATCGATGCCTTTTTTGCATTCATTTTACACATTTATATTGCATTTCACGCATTTACATTTCATTCATTTGCATACATCACATCATTTGCAAAGGGAGTCTAATTGATTAAAATCGTGACAGAAGTTACCCTGGAAACCGACGAAAACCAACCTATTATACATTACTACAATACTCGTCGTAAGGCAAAAGCGATGGATCAAAGATATGAACAATTTTAGAAAGACATGCAAGACCAGATGCAAGAGCAAATGGAGAAATTTTAGCAAGAAATGAAAGAACAGATGATAGAGGCTCAGCGAAATATGATGGCCCAAATGACTTTGATGATGAATGGGATAACGGACAAAGGAAAAGGCCCTACAACTAGTACCACGGAAGAAAGCGAAGGCCATCCCCCAGGATACACTCCACCTCACGTTCATGCAACACAAAGAGGATATTCTTAAGTGGAGCCTATAGGCTTGGGTCAACGACCAGCACCGCCTACTCATTTAGGGCAAGGTATATTCACATCAAACCCTGGAGCTAATCCTGCCGACCCGATCGTTCTGGATTTGGATGATCCAGCAGAAATAGCCAGGCTGAGAATGAACGATCAGAGTGCCCAGGATAAGTACAAGAGCTTGGAAGAAAGACTCAAGACAATAGAAGGTACTGAAGCCTTCTCTGCACTTGGTGCCAAATAACTTAGTTTGGTGCCTGATCTGATTCTGCCACCAAATTTTAAAGTACCAGACTTTGAGAAATATGATGGGACAAGATGTCCGAAAGCATATCTTATCATGTTTTGCCGAAAAATGGCGGGTTATGTGAATGACGATAAACTGCTAATACACTGTTTCCAAGATAGCTTGGTCGGGTCTGCCCTTCGATGGTATGATCAACTTAAGAAAGAAAGGATCTGATTATGGACGGACCTAGCATCAGCCTTTTGTGGACAGTACAAGCATGTCTCTGACATGGTGCTTGATCGACTAACTCTGCAAATGATGGAGAAGAGGCCAACAGAGACCTTTAGACAATATGCTCAAAGGTGGAGAGATATCGCAGTCCAAGTAGATCCCCCATTAACTAAGACTGAGACAACGGTCCTCTTTATCAACACACTGAGAGCACCATTTTATGATAGGTTGGTAGGAAACGTCACAAAAGACTTCACCGACGTCGTATTATCTTGGGAAGTTATAGAAAATGCCATCAAGAGCGAAAGGATGGAGGGTCTTGAAAGTTTGAAAAGGCCGATGCCTAATAGGAAAAAAGAGGCAGAAACCCATATGGTGGGGACTGGAAACCACTACGCTTCTAATCCATACCCAATCCAACTGCGACCTCGATTTCACCCATCTCCCAGCTTCTATCCCCCTCCTCAAAACCTCTACCATCAAACACCTCCTCCTTATCCCGTCTATGCCACCGATGTCCAAAGACCACTCACCATATTCTCACCAAATACCATGACTGCTCCGAGCCAACCCAAAAATGAACCAAGGCTGACAAGACCCAATCCCGAAAAACCTCAATTTACCCCTACTCCCATGCCCTACGGAGAACTATGCCCAAAATTACTGGAGAAACAATTGATATCACCGTATTACATAGCACCGTTGAAGCCTCCACACCCTAAATGGTACGATCCTAATGCTAGTTGCATGTACCATGCTGGAAACCGAGGGTATTCCACAGATAATTGTCTAGCCTTTAAAAGGAAAGTTCAAAGTCTTTTTGATGCAGGCATTTTGCGGTTTGATGGGATCAGTACTGTGGCCGGAAATCCGCTCCCTAACCATACTGAAGGGAACGTGAGTGTGGTGGCATAGGAAGATAGGTGGCAAGCCAAAAGTCGTGTCTCCGAGATAAGGACACCTTTGAGGAAAGTGTGGGAAATAATGACTAAAAAGGGTTTGCTCGACAGAAGTTTCAAGAAGGAAAGCATGGAAGGTCAAAGTTTTTGCGTTTTTCACGGCATGGAAGGACATCACATCCAATCTTGCGAGGAATTTAAAGAACTACTTCAAGGTATGATGAACAATAAGGAGGTTGAGATCTGTAATAAGAAGGAAGAGATTAACGAAAATGATATATGTGCTTCCGAGGGTCAATCATCAGGTCCCCCTTATAGTGCTGACCGACCCTTGGTAATCTATTACGAAGCAAAGAAGGAAGAGGTGAAACCGAAGATGATAATCAAGGTACCAACTCCGTTTCCTTACAAGGAGGACAAAGCAGTGCCTTGAAAATACGATGTCAACATCACTCTGCCCGAAGCTACGAATGGAAGCGTTAGCGAGGTAGGACATTTTACCCGCAGCGGGAGGTGCTATTCTCCCGAGGTGGTTGAACTAAAAAAGAAAGGCGTTGACTCGAGTCAAAAATGAAAAGCACCAATGCATGAGGCGGTAGTCGAGACTGAAATACCATCCGAACAGGGGATTAAAAAACCCGTGAATGAGGACGAAGCGCATGAATTTTTAAGGTTTATCAAGCACAGCGAGTATAACATCGTGGAGCAATTGAACAAGCAACCGGTAAAGATCTCAGTGTTATCTCTACTGTTAAACTCAGAACCACACCGAAACGCTTTATTAAGAGTGTTAAACCAAGCATATGTGCCGAGCAACGTACCAATTGAAAAGCTTGATGGATGGGCAAACAACTTAAACGCAGATAATTTCATCTCTTTCAGTGATGATGAAATACCACCGAATGGTAGAGGCTCTATCAAAGCATTACATATTACAACCTATTGTAAAGGTTACATAGTACCGAGTGTGCTTATCGACAACGGGTCTGCGCTCAATGTCATGCCGTTGGCCACGCTTTTCAGGATGCCGGTTGACATGTCTTACCTAAGGCCTTGTCATTACACGGTAAGAGCGTTTGATGGGACACGATGAGAGGTCATGGGAAGGATTGAGATCCCTCTAGAAGTGGGCCCATGTACATACGATATTGAATTCCAGGTCATGGACATCGCACCTTCATATAACTGCATCCTAGGGAGGCCCTGGATCCATTCAGCTGGGGCAGTCCCTTCGTCTCTCCATCAAAAGATTAAGTTTGTCATGGATAATCGCTTGATCACGGTCGCTGGTGAGGAAGACATCGTTGCGCCCTCTCATCGATGCACCCTACATCGAGGTGAACAAAGACGTAGTAGAGTGTTCCTTCCGCTCCTTCAATTCATCAATGCTACTTTTATATTGAAGGAAGTAAGGCCCCACGCCCAAGTCGTCAAGGAATACCAAGATGGGAATCAAGATGATCGTGGGGAAAGGAGCCCGGGCGAGGAACGGATTGGGAAAATACCAGCAAGGAATGGCCAGAGCACTAAAACCAATACATCATAAGGCTCGATGGGGTTTGGGATTCAAGCCCGACGCGCGTGGCAAAAGAAAGAAGGAAAGCGATTCTGAAAAGAGCAAGAAAGGAGGATTGCGAGAGCTTCAGGTCGGGAATTGGAATGGGAACCCATAATGTATCTGCCTTTATCGACAACATTTACATCGGCAGGAATTACATACCCGGGAAGAGATGATCCACAAAGCATGATGTCATGGATAGAAAGGGGCATACAAGACTTCAGTATAAACGTCATTAACAAAGGGAATAACGCAGTAGAAGATGTTTCAACGATACGCCCTTGCCCCCCTGGATTCACTCCGAACAATTAGACTGCCGTGGACCTCCTCATAATTTCCAAGTCTCCTCCAAAGTAATGCTCAATGCTGGCTTTTTGTATGCCCCTAAGCTATAAGGGAATCTGTTATGAGAGTTTATTTTGTCTATCTAGCTTTTAAATGAAACATGAATAAAGATGCATTTTGTCATGGTCTTTTCATTCTCATCGGCTCCATATTTATTTCCTTTTTTTTAACCTGTCCCTATATATCCCGTATCATCGTATCACGTTTATAGGATCTGGTACCTTGATGTCCTTCTATAGTTTCTTTTTCATCTACTTTTCAGGTGCTCAGATATCAACGACGCGAACAATCCTGTTACAAGTCCTAAAATCGACTTCGAGAAAGCCATTTGTGTGGGAGAATTCGAAGCTGAAGTAAATACGGAAGATTACGTCTCCTCCCCAGATTTACTAAGAATGGTAGAACAAGAGGATGAACAGATTATGCCCTATCGAGAATCTGTCGAGACAGTGAATTTGGGAAGCGAAGAAAGGAGGCAAGAGGTAAAAGTTGGGAACTCCATGTCAGAGGACGCCAAACATGATCTGATAGCCTTGCTTCGTGAATACAAAGACGTGTTCGCACGGTCGTATCAAGATATGCTAGGTTTAAACGAAGATATAGTGGTCCATAGACTCTCATTGAAACCAGAATGCAAGCCTATCCAACAGAAGTTAAGGCGGATGAGGCCTGAAATGCTCTTAAAGATAAAGGAAGAAGTAAAGAAACAATTTGACGCTGGCTTCCTACAAATCTCTAGATATCCAGAATGGGTGGCTAATATAGTCCCAGTACCGAAGAAAGATGGCAAAGTGCAAATGTGCATGGATTATCGTGATTTGAATCGAGCAAGCCCTAAAGATAATTTCCCGTTGCCACACATCGATACATTGGTAGATAACACGGCAAAGCATTTATTTTTCTCCTTTATGGATGGATTTTCAGGCTAAAATCAAATCAAGATGGCTCCCAAGGATATGGAGAAAACTACATTCACGATAATGTGGGGGACATTCTGCTACAAGGTGATGCCATTCGGACTAAAGAATGCCGGGGCAACATACCAGAGAGCCATGGTAACATTGTTTCATGACATGATGCACAAGGAAATAGAAGTCTATGTCGACGATATGATCACCAAATCTCTAGGGGAAAGAGAGCATGTCAAGAACCTTCGGAAGTTGTTTGAAAAACTGAGAAAATTCCAATTAAAGCTTAACCCAGCCAAATGTACCTTCGGAGCTACCTCTGAAAAATTACTGGGGTTCATCGTTAGCGAGAAAGGTATCGAAGTTGATCCGGATAAAATAAAGGCCATACAAGAACTACCGCCCCCCGTACACAAAAGGAAGTCAGAGGATTTCTAGGAAGACTGAACTACATCGCTCGATTCATTGCTCAACTCACCAAGCAGTGTGATCCAATTTTTCTACTCCTTCGAAAACACAATCCTGGAGAATGGAACGAGGAATGTCAAGAGGTCTAGTCCCCCGGTGTTAATACCACCAACTCCTGGAAGACCGCTAATACTATATCTGACTGTATTCGAAAACTCAATGGGTTGCGTCCTGGGGCAACATGATGAGTCCGGAAGAAAAGAACAGGCGATCTATTATCTCAGTAAGAAATTCACAGAGTATGAAGCAAAGTATCCGTCAATCGAAAAATTCTGTTGTGCTCTGGTCTGGGCAACTTGGAGGCTCAGACAATATGTGTTGTATCATACGACGTGGTTGATTTCAAAGCTGGACCCAATAAAATACATGATGGAATCACCTGCACTCTCTGGAAGAATGGCATGATGGCAGATCCTACTATCGGATATGATATCATCTATGTGAATCAAAAGTCGATAAAAGGGAGCGCAATAGCTGACTTCTTAGCAACTCGAACAATAGAGGAATACGAGCCATTGAGATTTGACTTTCCAGACGAAGACTTGATATGCATTGCGGAAAAAGAATGTGAATCGTCGAAAGAGAAATCATGGAAGATGAGTTTTGATGGTGCGTCAAATGCATTGGGGCATGGGATTGGAGCAGTCTTAGTGTCACCAGAAGGGGATCATTACCCTTTTACTGCCAGATTAAATTTCTTCTGTACCAACAACATTGCGGAATATGAGGCTTGCATCATGGGACTTCACGCAGCTATCGAGCAGAACGTCAAGGTCTTATCAGTCTCCGGGGATTCGGCATTGGTGATTTACCAAATCCGTGGAGTTTGGGAAGTAAGAGACTCGAAGTTGGTCAAATATCGCGATCTCGTTACGGAATTGGTTGAAGAATTTGAAGAAGTGACTTTTAATTACTTCCCATGGGAAGAAAACCAATTGGCTGATGCCCTGGCCACCTTGGCTTCAATGTTCAAAGTAAACCGAGAAACAGAAATAATGCCTCTCCAGATGAGCATATATGAGGCCCCTGCGCATTGTTTTAGCATTGAAAACGAAGCAGATGGATAACCATGGTTCCATGATATCTTAGAATATGTCAAGAGTCAAAGATATCCCGAGCAAGCAAACGAGAATGACAAAAGAACGATCAGAAGATTGGCAGCGGGATTTGTTCTCGATAGGGACATCCTGTACAAAAAAGGAAAAGATCAGGTACTCCTGAGGTGCGTGGATACTGTCGAAGCCAGAAAAATACTTGAAGAAGTCCATGAAGGAGTTTGTGGAACGCACGCCAATGGTTTCACTATGGCTAGGCAGATCATGAGACTCGGCTATTATTGGTTGACAATGAAAAGCGACTGCATTAGTTACGCACGAAAGTGCCACAAATGTCAAATCTACGGCGACAAAATTCATGCAGCACCTTCGCCCCTTCACGTCATGACCTCTCCGTGGCCTTTTTCTATGTGGGGGATGGATGTTATAGGGCCAATTTCCCCAAAGGCTTCTAATGGGCATCGAATAATTTTTGTGGTTATAGATTACTTCACAAAATAGGTAGAAGCTACTTCGTTTGCCAATGTGACAAAGACCGCAGTTTGCAAGTTCTTAAAAAGAGAGATCATATGTCGATACGGTTTACCCGAGAGAATCATCTCAGATAATGCCCTAAATTTGAGCAACAAGATGATGAAAGAAGTGTGCGAGCAGTTTCAAATAAAGCATCATAATTCCTCACCCCATCGCCCAAAGATGAACGAAGCAGTAGAAGCTGCTAACAAAAATATTAAGAGGATTATTGGGAAAATGACTGAGACGTATAAAGACTGGCACGAGAAGCTACCATTTGCCCTATACGCGTATCGTACATGTGTGGGGACCTCTACGGGGGCAACTCCTTTCTCTCTGGTCTATGGAACAGAAAGCGGTGCTACCCATTGAAGTTGAGATCCCCTCTTTAAGGGTCTTAATGGAGTCAAAATTAGAAGAATCAAAATGGGTTCAAGCTCAATATGACCAACTAAATCTGATTGAAGAAAAATGCTTCAAAGCAATCTGTCATGGACAGATGTACCAGAAGAGAATGATCACAGCCCACGACAAGAAGGTGAGACCAAGAGAATTTCGCGAAGGAGAACTCGTACTGAGAAAGATTCTCCCAATACAAAAAGACTTCTGAGGAAAATGGGCACCAAATTGGGAAGGACCATACGTCGTAAAGAAAGCTTTCTCAGGTGGAGCTTTGATTCTCACTGAGATGGATGGGAAAGAGGTACCAAATCCAGTAAACTCAGATGCCGTGAAGAAGTATTATGCTTAGAAAAAAAAGAGTTAGGATGAAAACCCGAAAGGGCGTCCTAAGGAAGCAAATTTGGGCCAAAAAAGCAAGAATGATTTAAACAGGGAGTTAAACGGCGAGATCATAGTATTTAAGCGGACTCTGAAGCTCAAGAATCTTCTACACGAAAAACCTTGCTCGAAAAGATTCAGGATGAAGAAACATGGAGAAGTTCATGCGTCGGATATCTAGAGCACTCACGACAAATGAACTTGTTTTCCTTTTATAGTGCTTTCTTAATCGAGTCATTCCTTGTCAATTTTCTTTGCATAGATATGAGGAACCCCTTTCATGCCTACTTTGCCATTTTCATACATTCTATTTGTGTTTCATTTTAGAGATAAAGAGTGAAATTACACACTCTAAACGAAAAGAATATTGAGCATTACCTGGATGAGAATTGGGTAAGTACAAGAGCCTCAAAGCAAGGACAAAGTTCAACAGGGGGCAAAAAAAAGAAAAAAAAGAAAAAGGGATATACGAGAAACACGGATTACTCGTAGAACTTGAGGACGAGTACAAGACATGAGAAAAGTCAAGAATCGAAGCAATGAAGATGGGTCATCATGAGAGTCATAACGAGAGACACAGGACAAACCCAAGATGCATGGCATAGTCATGTAGGCATAAAAACATTTAGGACAAATACGTGCATATCACGACATCATCACGCATGACACATACAGGTACACCAGTAAAGCAAGAAGTTTTGACAATAATTATACCGAACCAAGGGAGAGAAGGCATCCAAGTTCCACCAGATGACACATTTTTAATTACTGTTTTTCAAAATATCAACTCATATTGCGAGAGGTGAGTTGAGCCTTGGGTCACACGCTGAGGTGTTTTTAATTTCTGTCTTTCAATTTCGGTTCAAATATCAACTCATAATACAAGAGGTGAGTTGAGCATCAGGTCACACGCTGAGGTATTTTTCAATATTTACTTTTCAAAATATCAACTCATATTGCGAGAGGTGAGTTGAGCCTCGGGTCACACGCTGGGGTGCTTTTAATTTCTGTCTTTCAATTTTGGTTCAAATATCAACTCATAATACAAGAGGTGAGTTGAGCCTCAGGTCACACGCTGAGGTGTTTTTCAATATTTACTTTTCAAAATATCAACTCATATTGCGAGAGGTGAGTTGAGCCTCGAGTCACACACTGAGGTGTTTATCAATTTCTGTTCAAATATCAACTCATGATACAAGAGGTGAGTTGAGCCTCAGGTCGCACGCTGAGTTTCCGTTCGCAAAAATCAACTCCTCAGGTTGCACGCTGAGGTATTTTCAATTTCTGTTTTTCAATTTCCGTTTGCAAAAAAATCAACTCCTCAGGTCGCACTCTGGGGCATTTTCAATTTCTATTTTTTTATTTCTGTTTGCAAAAAAATCAACTCCTCAGGACGCACACTGAGGTATTTTCAATTTCTGTTTTTCAATTTCTAAAAAAAAAAAAAAAACTCCTCAGGTCACATGCTGAGGTATTTTCAATTTCTGTTTTTCAATCAACTCTTCAGGTCGCACGCTGAAGTATTTTCAATTTCTGTTTTTAATTTCTGTTTGCAAAAAAATCAACTCCTCGGGTCACACGCTGAGGTATTTTCAATTTTTGTTTTTCAATTTCTGTAAAAAAAATAAAAAAATCAACTCATATTATGAGAGTGGGGTTGAGCCTCGGGTCACACGCGGAGGTACTGACAGACGGAAGACTGAAGTTGCCTTGAGCAGATTGGACAAAGAAGTTCCAGTGGACAAAGAAGATTGAGCAAGAGCAAAATAAAGCTACATGCCATATCTCTCGGAAGTAGCAGTGGAGTAGAATGAAGATCGAGGTCTCCCCGAAGATAGTAAGGAAGCAGTTTGAAAAGTTCAGATTTATTTCCTCGAAGTCCCGGTGGAGAAGATCAAAGCTAAAAATCTCTTCTACCTGAAATCACATCGAAGCTGATCAAGGCGCTAGTTACTGTACCCTTGAAGAAGCAATGGAATAGGAAATGTGATCTCCCTGAAGATATAACGAAACGGTAAAGTGGATCAAAGCAACAAGTTACAGTGGAGTTCGAGGCTGTTTGAAGAAGACGAGGACCAATAAGTCAAAGCCTGCCAAGACCGGGCAAAATTGGTTCTTCTATTATCTTTGCTCTATTCTTGTTTCACGACAATGAGCAAAGAGGGGCAGCTGTAGTAACCAATTTCGGCCCGAGTTCATTAACCCAGGGCCCAAAACCCAACTAAGTCCAATACAAGTGGCCCACTAGGCCCAAAAATAAAAAAAAAATTCCAAGAGCCTAGGGTTTCTGGAACCCTAGGCATCGATGCCCTCTCGCGTCGCCAAGATCCACTGCCGCCGCTCCACTTCTCCCTGTTTTCAGCCACCATCGTCACTCCACCAAGCGCACCTGCGAAAATAAGGACAAAAAGACAACAACAATGGCAACAAAAGGACAAGATCTATTGTATTTTTATTTTTACTTTTTTTCAATACTCGAATATAAAAACTGAAGTCAGACTCTGTAAACAAGGGGGCTTTTTTGGGGGAACCAATAAAAAAACAGATTCAAAGACATAAGAAAGAGCAGTAGGGATCAAACAAAATCAGAACACAAAAGTCGTACGAGTGTATTCGAAGGTTTATTTCTATTTTGTTTTTATTTTTATTTTTATTTCAAGATTATATAAACCTATTTTACTAAAAAAAAGTATATGTATATAGATATAAAGCATAAAAATACAAAAAAAACACCTTTTTACGATTCCGGCAACGGTGGCGGACGGTGGCCCACCCCACCGAAAATCGCTCCAACCCTCCTCCCTGCAGAGAGAAAAAGAAGAAGTCAAGAGAATTTTTTTTTAGAATGAGTGAAAAGTGATTTTTTTGGTAAAATTTGGCCTTATATAGCCCATCAAACGACGTCGTTTTGGGGCTGGCCATTGATGCCCAAAACGACGTCGTTTTGCCCCCAGGATCCGCGTGTTGACCCCACCCGCCTCAGGATCCGCGTGTTTTCATTAATGGGTATATTGCGGTTTTGGTCCTCCCGCTTTTTCTTGGCTTTGCGATTAAGTTTCTGGTATTTTTAATTTGGCCCCAAAATTTGTTTCGGATTTCAATTGGGTCCACCTGATACAAGTATTTTGGATGAAGTGGTTATTGTCCATTTAGGTCCCTCCCTTTTTACTGCACTTCTAATAGACCCTTTCCCTTTTTTATTTTATTTTGAATTGACCCCAAACTTTCGTTTTAGATGCAATTTGATCCTTTTTTAGTTATTTTGTAATCTTTAATCCTATTTAATATATTATTATTGTTTAATATCTTCATTATTAGTATTATTATATTATTTATATATTTATTATTATCACCATATTTATATCATTATTATGTTGTATATATTTTCTATTATTTTATTATTACTACTATTATTATTATTATTATATTTACTATTATTATTATTATTACTACTATATTTATATTATTATATTGTACATATTTCGTATCATTATTATTATTACTGTTATTATTATTATTATTATTATTTTACCTTGTTTTTATCATCATTATTACTATTATTATAATGTTATTTTTATTTTTATTATTAATATTATCATATTATTACCTGTATATACACTTACTATTACTATTATTATTATTATTATTAGTAGTAGTATTAATATTAGTATTATTATTATATCTATTTTTCCTGTTATTATTATTTTTATTATTATTGACATCGTTTTATCTTACATTTCTTTGTCATTATCATTTTAATATTATCTCTTAATTTTGTTTTCGTTATTGCATTATTTTATTGTGTTGCGTTTACTCTCGTATTCGTCATTTTGTGTGAATTGGCAAATTTTAAATCGCGTCTTAATGAATTTTTCTTTTGTGTTTGTTTTCAGAAAGGTAATATTCATGAGTTTGGGAATTCAAAATTTTGTGCCCAATCGTGCTGGGTGTGACTTTTTGTTTGGCCAAGCAAATGGATATCCTTTCAACTTTTGTTTCCACTTTTAAATAAGGTGATATTTGCGTGTTTGGAAGTTCGAAAAGATCATGCCCAATCGTGCTGGGTGTGTTTTCTTTCGTATGACCGAATGAGCAAATACCCTCATCAAAATAAAAAAAAATGTGTGCTTGGAGAATTTTGGAGACGATCTTGGATTCAAGGACTTAGATTATCGTGTCCAATCGTGCTGGATGTGAAACTCTATTCCTTCGAAACAAGGGAAACTCGATATTCAATCTAGTCGTTAAAATAAAAAAATAGAACGAAGTTTCAAAATCTTTTCAAACTCTTCGACATTAGGACATTGATTAATCAATTTGGTACCAATTTTGGGTGTTGCGAGGGTGCTAATCCTTCCTCGCACGTAACCGACTCCCGAACCTATTTTCTCGAGTATCCGTAGACCAAAATACACTGTTTTAGTAAACTGAAACATTTTATTAAAACAAAGGTGACTTGATCACACCTAATAAAAGGTCGGTGGCGACTCCCGTTTTATTCATTTTCGAAATCCAAGTTCGATTCCGGCCTTTTCCAAAAAGGATGGTTTCGACAGCCCTTAAGTATCCTAATCCGAGTGAAATTAAAACAGGTCGCGGCAGGGACACGCCCCGTGTAAGTCGAGGCCAAGCCATGGTTGGGTCTGTTAAGGAGGCACGGCCGTGTGGCATAAGCCCAGGACGTGTGCGTTTTATACTTTGGCCCATTTTCTCCGTTTGGCCCGTTTCTCCTTTTTTTCATCCTCCGGTGCTCTCCTAAGGATGAGGGTTTAGTTCATAATAATAAAAGAATACATCTCAGAAGAAAATATAAAACAAAACATAAGAAAAACCTTAAAACCCCCTGAAGGAAAATGTAGGGAAGATCTTCCGTCTTGAGTATGATTCCCGCTTCTTGAGATGAACCAACTGGCTTTCATTGAGTAAATCCCACAATTCTGGCCTCTCTGGCTTGGCTCTTCAGCCTAATTAGACGCCTCCTTTTTAGGTCATACTTAGGGTGTTTATATAGGCTTTCGGAATGTCTTTCTTTGCCCCTAAGTATCCTAATCCGAGTGAAATTAAAACAGGTCGCGGTAGGGACACACCCGTGTAAGTCGAGGCCAAGCCATGGTTGGGTCTGTTAAGGAGGCACAGCCGTGTGGCGTAAGCCCAGGCTGTGTGCATTTTATACTTTGGCCCATTTTCTCCGTTTTTGGCCCGTTTCTCGTTCTTTTCATCCTCCGGTGCTCTCCTAAGTATAAAACATGAAATTAAATGATTAGGAGAGCACCAATTCCACAATTCAAGGAATAAATCATCCAAAAGTATGCTAAATGTTGGATTAAAATATGTATATATTATGGTTTATCAAACACCCCCACACTTAAACATTTGCTTGTCCTCAAGCAAAATTCTCAACTCACAATTAAAATGAATTTCCTTGATCTATAATATTCATCAATAATGTTTCATCATAATTCAAAGGTAATTACATTGATAATTTAAATAGAAGGGTCCTAAAGATTCAAACAATCAAAGTCATAGTTTTTGTAACATGAAAACATAGATGTTTCCCCTTACATAAATAATTGCTTTCAATTCAAAATCGACAAGAACTGACATCTTCACAAAAGATTCACTCAAATCACTCAAAGTGTTTTAGGGTTCAAAATTAAGCACTCAAAAGTCGAACATGAAAAGTTAATCCCATATGCTTGCATGCAAATAAAATCTCTACCACTGTAAAATGAGATGATACACAAATCAAAAGGTCTTTAAAAAGGGTTGTAATGGGGCTCGGGTTAAAGGTTGAATTAGAATGTTAGAATTGAGATTGAATTGACAATTTATCTAACTAGAAAAATGAACAAATCCTAAATAATTACATCAACTAAAATTTCATAACATGAGCTTCTTCTCAAGATGTGGAATTTAAACGGATTAGCTCACTTAATCATAAAACTAATAAAACTAATAATGAATATACTTTATTTTTTTTAAAAGAACAAATCATTACAATAGTAAGAAAGAACTTTGACAGTATAGAACATAGTTAGGCAACTGCTCAAATCAACTCTCGACAAAAAGGGAGTCAAGGAATGGTAATAACAAATACAAGATGGGTTTTGGGTTATTGTTAGTGGGTGAGTCAATAAAAGGGTTGTTAAGATCAAAGGGGTTAACTAGGGGTTAATTGTGAAGGCAGGCTTTTAGTGGAGTAAGTGGGTTAAATCTTAAGTGCCTTTATCATCTCTGTATATCAAATCAATAATGTGGTCTTGACATGTATAATCGAAGCAAGTTCTAGAATAATAGATTAATGTTGACACACTCATAATCAAAAAGTGAGTACAAAAGGATGTATGCTCTAAAAGGCTCAAAATCTCACACAAATTATGGGTTTTTTATATCAACCTTGTGAATTTCAAACTTCAAGGTAATAATTAGATTCAGGTAGACAACCTAATAAAATTTTAATTTTTGAAAATAGACTCATCATGCTTGATTCTCTAATCTCCTAAAGTTTAAATCACCACTGCACAATTATTAATGACTTAATCCAAAACATATCAAAGAAAATCATGGATCACAGGAAATTTTATCCTAGTAGTAATATGAGAAAATTACTTAAAGGCAAGATATCATTCAGGGATTTGAGAATAATGCAGAAAGTCAAGAACTTTCTCGAAATAAATATTCACCCCCCACACTTAAGATGTACATTGCCCTCAATGTACAAAGATATATATGAACTTTAAGAGATAGGGAGAGGTCAAACTTCCTGAACTTGGATGGCTTCCTTGAGTTGGGAGTGTCGTGGTGTGGTGGCCACCGACAATCTCTGCACTAGATGAAGAAATTGAGAAGCTCGTAAAGAATTAGCCAGGAAATAATAAGAATAATTTAAAATATACTAAATATATATTTAAAGAAAAAAAGATAAAAAGAAAGAAAACAGAAAGTAAAATAAAATTAAAAGAAAAGATTAATGGACTGGAAAGTCCTTATTGTTAGATGGTTAGTGAGGTGGGTGTGATTTCTAAAGTCATGGTCGGTGATTCCCAAGCAGCCTTTAGAACCTAAATTAAATGAAACGAAATAAAATAGATTAAACTAAGTATAAGAAAAATAAAGAAAGGGAAAATAAAGAAGAAGGGGAAATAAAAAGAAAAGTTAAATGGACTCAAGAATCCTTGTCCTGTCGAGTTAATGAAGCGGCCGGCATGAACTTATGTAGATCGGCCTCGAAGAGGGAAACTGTGGTAGGGTCCTTCCGTTCCTTCGACATGGATATGGTTAGATCAAGAGTTAGGAGAATGAAGAATAAATGAAAAATGAAAATGAAGGGGGGTAAAGAGTATGGAAGAGAAGGGAATAGGGAGTAGGTGAGAAGGGGAAAGGGGTGTGTTAAATAGAGATTTAGGTGAGAAGGGGAAAGGGGTGTGTTAAATAGAGATTTCAAATCTGGTACATCCCCACGCCCGTGTACTGTGGGCGTGTTGCGTCACATGACCGTGCGGTGGTTTATTCGTTTCTCCCATGCCTGTGTGCATGTCACCACGCCCGTGTTAATAAAAGCGTTGTTCGCCACGCGCTGCGTGTCATACCGGCCGTGGTGTTTAGTCGGGACCCGTGGCTTGAAGATATTTTTTCGTCCTGTTTCGTACTATTTCTGCCATGCCAGTACAAGAATCCGTAGTATCTACACAGCCACGGCCACGACCGTGAACAAGGCCGTGTGGCATGGAAATATGTACTTTGGTTAGTTTATAGTTAGGTACTAAAAAGAAAAAATGAAAGTAAAAATAAAAATGTAAAATTTAATGGGGTTAATGCTCGAGTTGCCTCCCGAGAAGCACTCGTTTATAGTCTTAAGCTAGGCTTACCTCTCATTCACATAATCATTGTGGTTTGAGGAGTTGAAAATCCTTTCTCATGCTATCTGTTTTATTATCAATGTATAGCTCGATTCGAGTAGCGTTTACTTTAAAAGTGCCGAATATAGGATTACTTACCTCGACTGTTCTGTATGGGAAAACCTTGATTACCCTAAAAAGGCTTTCTTGATTTGTACTAAGGTTGGAAGGGAAGATTCGAGGGTCTATTGTATCTAACAATACCTGATCTCCGATCTTAAATTCGTCTGTCCCACAGAATGGTGTTGGTTCTGCTTTGCGTATTCCTAATTTCTCCTTGAAGTGTGTCTTCCACTCGCCTAGTTCATCGATCTAAAGCCTTCGTTCCTCATGAGTTATTTTCATGTTGGCATTAGGTCTAGGATCTGGCTCAGTTGTGTAGTTCTGTGGTGTTTCCTGAAAAGAACGTTTAACCGAATGGTCAGTAGTAGAATTTATGTTCTCACCTTGATTACTTGATGTCCTAGCCGAGCCAAGAGCCTGGAGACTGATTGATTCGTTGCCTACACAAAGTATGAGTTCACCTGCGCTGACATCAATTTTAGTCCTGGCAGTTGCTAAAAAGGGTCTTCCTAAAATTAAGGGGATACTATTGTCCTCATCCATGTCTAAAACGACAAAGTCTACTGGGAATACGAATTTATCAATTTTCACAAGTACATCTTCAATTATACCCCTAGGAATTCTAATAGTTTTATCAGCAAATTGAATCCTTATCCTAGTTTGTTTGGGTTTCCCTAGACCTAGTTGTTTAAACATTTTATAAGGCATAACATTGATGCTTGCCCCTAAATCAGCTAAAGCATTATCAACAGATAAACTACTGATTAAGCATGGAATTGTAAAACTCCCTGGATCTTTTAATTTTTGTGGTAGTTTATTTTGCAACATTGTTGAGCATACTACGTTTAGTTCCACATGCGATTCCTTGTCTAACTTCCGCTTGTTTGTCAAAAGTTCTTTTAAAAACTTTCTTGAATCTGGCATCTGCGAAAGAGCTTCAAGAAACGGTAAGTTAATATGTAATTTCTTTAAAAGTTTAAGAAATTTACCGAATTGTCTATCTGTGCTTCCTTCTTCATCACATCAGGATAAGGTATGCGAGGTTGGTACTCTTTAATTACCAGTTTTGGCTTCTCGTGACTTACCTCGACCCTACCTTTCTCTACCAAATTCTCTTGGCTTAATTTGGGCTCATCTAACCATACACTATCCTGAGCTGTTATGGCTTGAAGTTGCTCCTTTGGGTTAGTTTCAGTGTTGTTTGGCAAGCTGCCATGTGGTCATTCTGAGATGATCTTAGCAAGTTGGCCTAATTGGTTCTCGATCCCTTGAATCGATGCTTTTTGATTTTTAAGTGTTGTTTCGGTGTTTTGAAAACGAGTTTCGCATCGCTGATGAATTTTTTTTAGCATCTCTTCAGAGTTGGTTTCTTTTCCGTGGGTAGAAATTTGTTATTGGAAGTTTGAGAGGGTCGTTGTCTCGATTTCTTGACCAATGTAACATCCTAGATTAGGGGTTATGCGTTCGTGCCTAATTCATGAGTTAGTAGGTTTTGGCAAAGTGTTGGAAGTGTATTAAGGGTTTTAGAATTCTAGGAAGGAAAGAGAAAGCTTTGGAAAATTATTGGTTTTAAGTAAAAAGGAGCTAGGTAAATGAGGCTTTAAAAGAAACTCCAGTGTGAAGCATGACACAAGGAACCATGTGGTAAAATGGAATGTTTTATGAATTATGAATGTGTTATGTGAATTCTAGAAATAAGGAAATGTATGGAAATGTAAGGAAATATGGAAATGTAAGGAAATGTAAGGAAATGTATAGAAATGTAAGGAAATGTAAGGAAATGTATGGAAGTATGGAAATGTAAGGAAATGTATGGAAATGTATGGAAATGTAAGGAAATGTAAGGAAATGCCTTGTCTTGGAAATGTAAGGAAATGTAAGAAAATGTCTTGTCTTGGAAATGTAGGGAAATGTGTTGGAAATGTAAGGAAATGTCTTGTCTTGGAAATGTAGGGAAATGTGTTGGAAATGTAAGGAAATGTCTTGTCTTGGAAATGTGAGGAAATGTCCTGGAAATGTAAGGAAATGATGTGGAAATGATTCAAAAGAGGAAAGTAAACATTTCTGGAAACTTGGAAATGTCAAGTTTAAAGAGGCAAACGAAAATTTTTGGAAACTTGGAAATGAAAGGAAATGTCAAGTTTTAAAGCTTAAAAAGAGGAAATTAAGGCAAGGTGGCCTTAAGAAAATTAGTAAGAAGAATTTGGCACACAAACAGCTTGGAAAAGTGGCACGGAAATGCCACTTAAGGCCCAGTGTAAGTGACGCCACCTACATGAGCAAGTGGGCTGAGTTCGAGTCACATGGGAAGCAAATAAAAGAAATTTTATTTTTGCTTCCGTAAGACTGAGTGGACGGCACATGCTTCTAGAAAGGAGGTGTTATCTTTTCATAAATATTCGATTAAAAGGTGATAAATAAAGGATTTTTAAATTGGATTATTTTGAAGAGATAAATGTTGGATTAAACTCTTTTATTTATGATAATTAAAGGATAAAGTTATCGATAGAGGAGTGGTGGCCAAGTAAGGGACTTTGAATTATCTTTTATTTTAGGTGATAATTAAAAAGATAAATAAGGGATTATTCTTTAATTTTTAAATAAGGAGATAAGGAGGAAAATAAGGAAGAGTGGTGGCCAAGTAAGGGACTCTAGCCTAGTAATTTTGGCTATAAAAGGAAAAGAGAGGCCAACCTTCATTCTTCCTTTTTCTTTTGTTCATCTGCACAAATTCTCTAGCAAAATTCTCTCTTCTCTGTTTTGCCAAACCAAAATACCTTGTGTTCTAATTGAATCCTCCATCTTTATTCTTCCTTTTCTTTTCTTTCTAATCCTCCAAAAGCCAAAAGTTGTGAGATCATCATTTAGCCATAGCCGAATCTCTGAAAGTTGAAGTGAAGGTGCAATCGATTTCTTCAAATAAGGGTAAGATCCAAGTTTGATTTCCATTCTTTTATATTTTAGACTTATCGAAATTTAGGGACTAATTCCTATTATTGATCTTGGCCGAATCATGGAAGGAAAGTTTGGGATTTATTAAGTGTCGACTACAAGGAAGGAGAAGTTCTTTTCAGAAGGTACACCATAAAGCGCGTGTTTCCTAGTTGTTCGGTGAATTTTGGGATTTAAGAATCTAAGGTAAGTCATATATAACATTCGGCTAAGGGTTATTTGTTGTGAATAAATGTTAGAAATTGATCTAACATGTAGTTATAGGGATTTAATGAGAGGATACAAAGATTTTGGATTTGAGAATTTCAAGGTAAGTTTAAGAATACTAATCCTACTAGGATTTGGATTTATGGCCGAATGGCTTTTTATTAAAATAGTAAGTGAATAATCAAATGTAGGGATTAAGGATCTAAGTGGTAGATCAAATTTCGAGATCTCAAGGAATTTGCTAAGTGAATCAGGTGTGTACCCCACACTATCTTTTAATACGATGTATGGCTTAAACTTGTTATATGTTCTAATAAGAAAATATAAGTATGTGGCTAATGTACCATGTTATGGTACAAAGTACTCAGGTACGTTTCCTACTCCTACTAGGATTACGAAATATGTTATATTTAACATGTGAAAAGTGACATGAATGTGAATTTAAGTATGATATGCATAATATGAATAAAATGGGGCATTCGGGTTATATGAGAAAGGGAAGTGAATGTGGTGACTTGGTCTCCTATCCGAATGTGGTGACTTCGGTCACATTATATCGAATGTGGTGACTTTGGTCACATTATCTCGAATGTGGTAACCGGTTACATTATTCGAATGTGGTGTCTCATGACACAATTATCGAGTGGCTATGCCACGAATTTATATGGGCGATGAGCACGTCGATCGCAAATGATCGCCGATGATGGTGTGTAGCGGAAGGAGGGTTGACTTAGTAGTCCTACGTGTGTGAGTGGCAGTACGGGGGTGTGTAGCGGATGGACAATTAGGTTTGGGTTTGCGAATGCATCATAACTTGTATTTTATGTTTTGAATGTGTAACTATTATATGCCCGATTCTATTATGATTTCGTGTCGTGTACACATTGAGTCTGTTTGACTCACCGTTGGGAATATTTTTCGTGTGATGAGCAAGTAATGGACCGGGTCGGCGGGGAGCTAAAGGTGCCCATGCTCACCAAGTTTTATTCAATATGGACATTTTATTTTATTTAAGTACTTTAGAACTTTTATTTTGGGAATTATTTGATGTAATAAGGCCATAAGGCCATGATTGAATTTCTTTATTTCTTTTTACTTTTATTTATTTTGTTTACAAATTATTATTTAGGGATCAAGTAAATTTATTTTTAAAATAAACTCCAAGTGTTTTGTCACCTTAATTAAAAAGGAATTTTTAATATAAGATTAACTCATTTTCAACCCAAGCCCAACCCAAAAAACTAATTTTCTTTCAAAACACACAAAATTTTTCCAAAGTAATAAAAGAATTTTTAACCGGTTTACTTGAGAAACATACCAGATCTGGCAAAGGCTCGTGGGCCGGGTTTGGGGTGTTTCAGTTTGGTATCAGAGCCCAGTTTCAAACCCTCGGCCTAGAGGTTTAAGGCCCAAAATGTTTTCAAAACGAGACCAAATAAGTTTTATAAAAATATTTTTATAAAATCGTGAGTTATTACGGCATGGCTTTTCAGCCTCCGACCCATGATCCACAGGTAAGTACTTCGATCTCTTGTGTGATTTATATTATGATTTGTAGAAGGGTAGAAGTGGAATGGAACGTAGATTAGTGAACTAGAATCTATTGAACCGTAAGACTAGTCTACTCAAACACAAGTGCATAAGACTTAAGGACCATTAAACAAACCTCGTGATTAAGTCGAGAGCTAGGGTGTGGCAATCATTGTGCGCATGTCAGGATTGGTATTGATGAAGAGCTTGGTACTTAAGAAGTCCTAGCGACTCACCTCCTCTTTACTCGAATCCTACCTGCAGTGCGTAGCTACTGTTCGCCTCCTAACCATGAGGACTTATTCATAAAGCTAAACCCAATAACGAAAACCGAAAGGAACTAGCCGTGTTTTTATAAAAACCCTAGTTTTAAAACTCTTAAAATTACCTTTTAATTTGTGAGAACTATTTTTACAAAATTTTTTCCGAAAAATTCTTGATTTACAAAAAATTACAAAAATACCCTTGGTTTATGAAATTTCCAAAATACTCACAGTTCTTATCAAAATTCTCATTACTTTATAAAATGTTCAAAAACCCAAATTTGCAAATTATCAAAAATACCTTGATTTTGGAAAATTACGAAATTGCCCCTAACTTACAAAATTACCAAAATGACCCTGGTTTTCAAAATTTTGCAACAGTACCGGTTTGGAAAACAAATTCTCAAAAAGAACCCCCAAGTTTTGCAACTTTTGAAATACCCCTGAATTATTAAATTTTACAAATTTACCTTGGTTTATTACCAAAATACCCCCGAGATTCAAAATTACCGAAATACCTTGATTTCAAAATTTTTCCAAAATACCCAGGAATTTAAAAATACCAAGATACTTTGTGACAAAATCATTAAGGAACTTTTTCTTTTGGAAAATTACGAAAATACTCAGTAGGACAAAATTACGAAAATATCCTGGGTAGTGGAAAAACAACAACAATGAAAACTACAACATTTCTCGAATGAACGAAAGTTCATAATTGGTTGATGAATGTGAGCGTGACTTTCTCGAATAGTGAACTTGAGTCGAGAACTTTGTTTGATCGAAAGAACCACTTTTAAACATCTCTTTTCATAAAATTGTTCATGGTTAATCGAGTGAAACAAAAGTACTAATGTATAAAACTCCTAAATCGATTAAATCATAACGTTAGAAAATGAGTTCTAAAGGGACATGAACTTAGAAATTGTGCCTAGAAAGTATGATGGTTCTATTAAGATCAGAGTCTTGCAGCGTAAGCATAGTGCTTGTGGGAAGGATTGTACGATTGTTAGTAAGTAATTTGAGGACGAAATTATTTTTAAGGAGGGTAGAAGCGTAACATCCTAGATTAGGGGTTATGCGTTCATGCCTAATTCATGAGTTAGTAGGTTTTGGCAGTGTTAGAAGTGTATTAAGGGTTTTTAGAATTCTAGGATGGAAGAAGAAAGCTTTGGAAAATTATTGGTTTTTAAGTAAAAAGGGGAGCTAGGTAAATGAGGCTTTAAAAGAAACTCTGTGTGAAGCATGACACAAGGAACCATGTGGTAAAATGGCATGTTTTATGAATTATGAATGTGTTATGTGAATTCTACAAATAAGGAAATGTATGGAAATGTAAGGAAATATGGAAATGTAAGGAAATGTAAGAAAGATGGAAATGGAAATGTAAGGAAATGTGTAGGAAATGTATGGAAATGTAAGGAAATGTAAGGAAATGTATGGAAATGTATGGAAATGTAAGGAAATGTATGGAAATGTATGGAAATGTAAGGAAATGTAAGGAAATGCCTTGTCTTGGAAATGTAAGGAAATGTAAGAAAATGTCTTGTCTTGGAAATGTAGGGAAATGTGTTGGAAATGTAAGGAAATGTCTTGTCTTGGAAATGTAGGGAAATGTGTTGGAAATGTAAGGAAATGTCTTGTCTTGGAAATGTGAGGAAATGTCCTGAAATGTAAGGAAATGATGTGGAAAGGATTCAAAAGAGGAAAGTAAACATTTGGAAACTTGGAAATGTCAAGTTTAAAGAGGCAAACGAAAATTTTTGGAAACTTGGAAATGAAAGGAAATGTCAAGTTTTAAAGCTTAAAAAGAGGAAATTAAGGCAAGGTGGCCTTAAGAAAATTAGTAGGAAGAATTTGGCACACAAACAGGCTTGGAAAAGTGGCTGGAAATGCCACTTAAGGCCCGGTAAGTGACGCCACCTACATGAGCAAGTGGGCTGAGTTCGAGTCACATGGGAAGCAAATAAAAGAAATTTTATTTTTGCTTCCGTAAGATCGAGGTGGACGGCACATGCTTCTAGAAAGGAGGTGTTATCTTTTCATAAATATTCGATTAAAAAGGTGATAAATAAAGGATTTTTAAATTGGATTATTTTGAAGAGATAAATGTTGGATTAAACTCTTTTATTTATGATAATTAAAGGATAAAGTTATCAGATAAAGGAGTGGTGGCCAAGTAAGGGACTTTGAATTATCTTTTATTTTAGGTGATAATTAAAAAGATAAATAAGGGATTATTCTTTAATTTTTAAATAAGGAGATAAGGAGGAAAATAAGGAAGAGTGGTGGCCAAGTAAGGGACTCTAGCCTAGTAATTTCGGCTATAAAAGGAAAAGAGAGGCCAACCTTCATTCTTCCTTTTCTCTTTGTTCATCTCAGAAATTCTCTAGCAAAATTCTCTCTTCTCTGTTTTGCCAAACCAAAATACCTTGTGTTCTAGCCCTAATCCTCCATCTTTATTCTTCCTTTTCTTTTCTTTCTAATCCTCCAAAAGCCGAAAGTTGTGAGATCATCATTTAGCCATAGCCAGAATCTCTCGAAAGTTGAAGTGAAGGTGCAATCGATTTCTTCAAATAAGGGTAAGATCCAAGTTTGGTTTCCATTCTTTTATATTTTAGACTTATCGAAATTTAGGGACTAATTCCTATTATTGATCTTGGCCGAATCATGGAAGGAAAGTTTGGGATTTATTAAGTGTCGACTACAAGGAAGGAGAAGTTCTTTTCCGAAGGTACACCATAGCCGCGTGTTCCCTAGTTATTCGGTGAATTTGGATTTAAGAATCTAAGGTAAGTCATATTTAACATTCGGCTAAGGGTTATTTGTTGTGAATAAATGTTAGAAATTGATCTAACATGTAGTTATAGGGATTTAATGAGAGGATACAAAGATTTGAGGATTTGAGAATTTCAAGGTAAGTTTAAGAATACTAATCCTACTAGGATTTGGATTTATGGCCGAATGGCTTTTTATTAAAATAGTAAGTGAATAATCAAACGTAGGGATTAAGGATCTAAGCGGTAGATCAGATTTCGAGATCTCAAGGAATTTGCTAAGTGAATTAGGTGTGTACCCCACACTATCTTTTAATACGATGTATGGCTTAAACTTGTTATATGTTCTAATAAGAAAATATAAGAATGTGGCTAATGTACCATGTTATGGTACAAAGTACTCAGGTACGTTTCCTACTCCTACTAGGATTACGAAATATGTTATATTTAAAATGTGAAAAGTGACATGAATGTGAATTTAAGTATGATATGCATAATATGAATAAAATGGGGCATTCGGGTTATATGAGAAAGGAAGTGAATGTGGTGACTTGGTCTCACTATCCGAATGTGGTGACTTGGTCACATTATCTCGAATGTGGTGACTTCGGTCACATTATCTGAATGTGGTAACTTCGGTTACATTATCTGAATGTGGTGTCTCATGACACAATTATTTGGTGGCTATGCCACGAATTTATATGGGCGATGAGCACGTCGACTGGAGCGACTGCCTTCGATGGTGTGTAGCGGAAGGAGGGTTGACTTAGTAGTCCCCACGGTGTGACCGCAGCAGTACGGGGGTGTGTAGCAGATGGACAATTAGGTTTGGGTTTGGGAATACATCATAACTTGTATTTTATGTTTTGAATGTGTAACTATTGTATGCTTGATTCTATTATGATTTAGTGTCGTGTACACATTGAGTGCATTTGACTTACCAGATTGGGAATATTTTTCAGTGATGATGAGTAATGAACAAAGTGGTGGCAGGAGCTAAAGGTGCCCATGCTCAGGCTGAAGTTTTATTCAATATGGACATTTTATTTTATTTAAGTACTTTAGAACTTTTATTTTGGGAATTACTTGATGTAATAGGGCCATAAGGCCATGGTTGAATTTCTTTATTTCTTTTTACTTTTATTTATTTTGTTTACAAATTATTATTTAGGGATCAAGTAAATTTATTTTTAAAATAAACTCCAAGTGTTTTGTCACCTTAATTAAAAAGGAATTTTTAATATAAGATTAACTCATTTTCAACCCAAGCCCAACCCAAAAAACTAATTTTCTTTCAAAACACACAAAATTTTTCCAAAGTAATAAAAGAATTTTTAACCGGTTTACTTGAGGAACATACCAGATCTGGCCAAGGCTCGTAGGCCGGGTTTGGGGTGTTTCAACCAACCCATGAAAAATTGGGATGGTTCCTCCAACCTGGATTATAAGTATTACTATAATGGTTATTTTGAGGTTTAAAATTTTTACCCATGTAGTGAACTTGCTCGTTCTCAGTGTTTGGGTTGTAAGGTGGATAGCCTGTGTTGTTCATCACTCATCCATTCACCTCGCACTGCATAGCTGGATGTACCTGCGAAGAACCACATAAACCATCAATCTTTTTATTTAAAAGTTCTATCTAGTTTGATAGAATGGTTACTGAGTCGAGGTTGAAAACACTGGCGGCTTTTGTTGGCCTTGTCTTCGTGACTTGCCACTGATAATTATTCAGTGACATCTCTTCAATGAATTCGTAGTCAGCCTCAGGTGTTTTATTATTCAAGGTTCCACCGGTGCCTGAATCAATCAATTGTCTCGTTGAGGGGTTCACACCATTGTAAAAAGTTTGGACCTATAGCCACAAAGGTAATCCATGGTGTGGGCACCTTCTTAATAGATCTTTGTACCTCTCCTATGCATCATAAAGTGTTTCTAAATCCATCTGAACAAAAGAAGAGATATCATTCCTCAACTTTGCTGTTTTAATCGGCGGAAAGTATTTTAATAAAATTTTTCGGTCATTTGTTCCCATGTAATGATTGATCCTCGTGGAAGAGAATTTAACCACTGTTTAGCTTTATTTCCCAAAGAAAAAGGAAACAACTGAAGACGGATGACATCGTCAGAAACACCATTTATTTTGAAAGTAACGCAAAATTTTATGAAATTCGCCAAGTGATTATTTGGATCTTCATCCTGCAAACCATCCAACTAAACAAATTGCTGTATCATCTGAATAGTGTTAGGTTTCAGTTCAAAATTATTTGCAGCAATAGCAGGTCTAACAATACTTGACTCAGTTCCTGTTAAATTAGGTTTAGCATAATCATACATAGTTCAAGGAGCATGATTTTCGGCCACCTCTAGAGGTAGCGGATTATTCTCAGCCATCTCTTCAGTAGTATTGATTTTGTTCTCTTGCTCTTCTTGTATGTACTGTAGGCTACGCCTTATTTCTCTTCGATTTATGCGAACTGTGCTTTCAATTTCACTATCGTAAAGTAGAAGTCTTGACAGGTTTCTTCTAGTCATAAACTAGAATACCTGCCAGAAGCAAAGAAGAAAATTTAGAAAAAAATAAAAATAAAATTTAATTACAAAAAATAAAATATGTCTAAAGTAATAAAAATTAAGCATTCTTAATATTTTAGTTCCCCAGTAACAGTGCCAAAAACTTGATCGTGTGTCAGAGTCTTAAAATTTATATAAAGAATGATCGGGTCTAGAAACTAACTATGACAATGTATAACGCATGTGCACCTACCGAACAGTAGTATAGTTTAGTGGCAAGACCGGATTGTCGAACCCAAAGGAACCAAAAGTACTAATACTAACCTTCTTTTATTATTTAGCCTGAGAATTAAGGGATTATTGTTTAATCTAAAATTAACTAACTACTAAGCTAAAGATGCTAAGACAAAGAGAATGAAATTTGGAAAATACTTGTAGGAAAAACCAATTAATTAAGACAATACCCGAGGAAGAATCCACCTAGACTTCACTTGTTATTTAACTCTGAACCAGGCGATTTATTCATTTGACTTGATCCGTAGGATTCCCTAATTTATATTAATACCTCTCTCGAGGCTACTAACATCTAACCCTAGGTTGACTACTTGAAATCTCTTTCTAATTAAAACCCCTAAAATTGCATTAACTCGATCTATGGACTCCCATATTAGGTTTGACCCTAATCCGACAGATTTTCGTCATCCTATCTCTAGGGTTGAGATCAACTCCGCTTAATTACGCTTACTATTAAACAGGGAATATTCCTCCTCTTCCTAAGCACATCAATACTTGAATCAATATCCTGAAATATGAAAACAAGAATTAAGAACACATAATTAAGAACAAATCAAGTATTTATCATATAGTTCACAAAACAAAAACAAGATCCGTCTTAGGTTTCATCCCCCTCAAGTATTTGAGGGTTTTGTTCATAATAATAAAAGAATACATCTCAGAAGAAAATATAAAACAAACCATAAGAAAAACCCTAAAACCCCCTGAAGGAAATTGTAGGGAAGATCTTCTGTCTTGAGTTTTGATTCCGGCTACTTGAGATGAATCAACTGGCTTTCTTTGAGTAACTCCCACAATTTTGGCCTCTCTGGCTTGGCTATTCGGCCTAACTGGACGCCTCTTTTTTAGGTCATACTTAGGGTGTTTATATAGGCTTTCAGAATGTCTTTCTTCGCCCCTAAGTATCCTAATCCGAGTGAAATTAAAATAGGTCGCGACAGGGACACTCCCGTGGCACACGCCAGTGTAAGTCGAGGCCAGGCCGTGGTTGGGTCTGTTAAGGAGGCAAGGCCATGTGGCGTAAGCCCAGGCCGTGTGCAGTTTGTACTTTGGCCAATTTTCTCCGTTTTTGGCCCGTTTCTCATTCTTTTCATCCTCCGGTGATCTCCTAAGTATAAAACATGAAATTAAAGGATTAAGAGCACCAAATTCCACAATTCAATGAATAACTTATCCAAAAGTATGCTAAATGTTGGATTAAAATATGTATATATTACGGTTTATCATTATTCTTTGTATTTTACAGTAATTCAAATGCTTTCTCGGGTTGGAAGTCATCGAAGATTTCAGCACACTATCTAGGGGGTAATTGGTATTTCTAAACTCTTTGATGTGGGGTAATATGGCATGTATAGGCTAGTTAATAAGTTGAATTATATGGTCACTTGTGTATATGAATGAGATATGATCTGTTGTATTTTGATCAAGCTATGTGATATGGCTTGAGTGAAAATGGTTGATTTGATATAGAAGTATTATGTGACGTATTCATCTTGTGATAGTTTTGTTAATTGACATTTTGGTATAGATGATATATATACTTGAACATGTTATGCAAATGATGCTTGTAGGTACATGTCATAAGAGTTGTGAAAATGACTTAAACCAAGCCTATTTTGTGCCACACGGCCAGAGCACACGAGCGTGTGACTAGACCGTGTGACCCTATTTCGTAAGTTTTCCTATTCTTTTATATGTTACTAAATTATTCCCCGATGTGTAATTAGAATTTTATATGCTCGTTTTATACATGTTATGAATATGAATGCTTGATATTATTGAATTGAGATAATGTTTGATAAAATTTAAAATTTTACTGTTCCAGACTGTGTTACAAGTCCGGTAATGCCCCCTTACCTATTCTGGTGACAGTTACGGGATAGGGGTATTACAGTTAGTGCCAGGAATAACTCCGATATCGATAGCTCTGTACAGAATGGCATCGACTGAATTAAAAGAATTGAAACCTTAGTTGCAAGAATTGACAGATAGAGGTTTCGCACGACCGAGTTTTTCTCCCTGGGGTGCACCAGTTTTGTTTGTGAAAAAGAAATATGGAACTATGAGAATGTGCATTGACTATCGACAACTCAATCAAGTGACCATAAAGAATAAATATCCTCTGCCACGTATAGATGATTTGTTCGATCAGTTGAAAAGGGCTACAGTGTTTTTAAAGATTTATTTGAGATCGGGTTACTATCAGCTGCGAGTGAAAGATTCCGATGTGCCGAAAAATACTTTTCAAACGAGGTACGGATATTATAAGTTTTTGGTTATGCCTTTCGGACTTACTAATACACCTGCTGCTTTTATGGATTTAATGAATCGAATCTTTAGACCTATTTAGATCAATTTGTGGTTGTGTTTATTGGTGACATCCTAATTTATTCCCGTGATGAATCCGAGCATGCTGAGCATTTGAAAATAGTGTTATAGACTTTGCATGATAAACAGTTGTTTGCGAAATTCAGTAAATGTGAGTTCTGGTTACGAGAAGTTAGTTTTCTAGGACATGTTGTATCAGCATCGGGTACTCGGGTTGATTCGAACAAGATTTCGGCAATACTAGATTGAAAGCCTCCGAGAAATGTTTCCGAAGTCTGAAGCTTTTTGGGACTTACTGGATGTTACAGATGATTTGTAAAAGGTTTCTCAATGGTTGCAACCCTGATAACGCAACTACTTCAGAAAGATGTTAAGTTCGAATGGTCAGAAAAATGCCAGAAAATTTTTTATCAGTTGAAAGCTTTGTTGACCGAAGCTCCAATGCTAGTTCAGCTAGAGTCGGTGTAATACCCCTTACCCGTGTTCGAAGCCGTAACCGGGTTTGAGGCATTACCTAACTTATCTCGCTTAAACATATCACTTTGGGCTATAAGATTTCATTCAAACCCATCTTCTTTCTCATTCTTGGCCTATGAGGCCCTAAACATACCTCCGAGAGGTTTCGGTATTTAACCGGAAACTTTTACGAACTTGGAAAACTTTTCATCAAAACAGGGGTCACACGCCCGTGCTGATCTAGGAACACGCCTGTGTACCCTTAAGACATGTCCATGTCTTCCACCCGTGGTCGACACTGACTTATTTCACACGGCCGGACACATGCTCGTGTCCCTCACACGGCCTCGACACGCTCGTGTCTTAGCTCGTGTGCCAAAACCTTGGTATTCTGTTTATGACATCAGCACTTCACTATGGCCACACGGCCAAGGCACACGCCCGTATCCTTAGACCATGTGTCGAAATAAATTCCACATTTAATGTGCAGACTTCACACGGCCTAGGCACACGCCCATGTCCTAGGCCGTGCCTCTCACATGGCTGGGACACACGGCCATGTCTCTGCCCGTGTGTTTACTTCAAGACTTACTGACTTGCAATTCTAGCATGCAAGGGGACAAACGGTCGATCAACACGCCCATAAGGCTGACTGTGTGTCACACATGGCCTAGACACATGCCCGTGTGTCTACCCGTGTGGACAATTAGATGGCTATTTACCAAGCCATTTGTCACCCTATCAAGAAATTATACTCATACCAAATCATTCCAACATATAAGATGACCAAATCTTATCTCTAAGAACTCAAGAGAATCAAAACATACACAAGGCATATACTTCTCAATTTCATCATCATTGAATATATAAAGTATCAAGTATATGCCCAATTCTAATTACCATATACAAAATGACTTTAATAACATACATAGCCAACACTTTGACTAACAATTACGACCTAAAAAAATACCCAAGTCCTATACATGCCATACTCAAAATAAGTCTAAATTGTTATACCAAAGTGATGTTGATAGTGTGATTTCCGAACTCCCGCGTCCCACGATCCCCAAGTTATCTAGGCAATACTACAAGGAAAAGGGAAATGAGAGGGGTAAGCACAAAGCTTAGTAAGCTTGCATGGAAATAAATAACAACAATAAGCTCATGATAAAGTCCATCCATGGCATTAATTAACCACACACAAGGTTATAGGCTTCTTGCCATACTTACTCACACTCGCCCTTATTAAGCACATACCATGCCACATGCCGTAAATATTTCCTCGTGAATCATTCACGAGTACCTTTATTCACTTATTCACATGACTTTAGTACTAATCTCATTTCTGTTTCCAAGCTTATCTATCTATCCCCTTAATCATTAGGGATACTCAAGGATGCATATTCATCGTCATTAATATAAGTATGAAACCAATGCCACACCCCAGATGTGGTCTTACATGGGGTCACCTCTGAGTGCCGATGCCATATCCCGGATATGGTCTTATACGGAATCTCACATAAAGTATCGATGCCATATCTCGGATATGGTCTTATACGATTCTCATATTCAATACCGAAGCCATATCCCGAATATGGTCTTATATGGGATCTCAATTCGGTGCCGAGGCCATGTCCCGTACATGGTCTTATACGGGACCTTATCCATTTTATTTCTGGACGATAGCACTTTTACATTCATTATAGTCCACTAGAACTTCAACATCTCAACTTACTCATTCAACATCAAATACTCAATTTAGTAGAACATCATGTATCAATATACTACCAAATATTCTCAAATGCGCTAACATAACGTTGAATTTATCACATACAAACTTACCTCGATTTCAAAATAAGCTAGATCGTTGATCTAATCCGAGATTTTATTCTTTCCCCAATCGAGGTGGATTCTTGGTTCTTCTTGCTCTATAATAGCAAATTAGCTCGTTTCACATTAATAAAAGCATTTTAATAATCATGGTTTGGCAAAATTACTATTTTACCCTTAAATTTTGGTAAAATGACCATTTTACCCCTAGGCTTGGAAATTTATTCTAATCAAATTTCTATATTTAACAAGCCTAGGTGAACATTTATTTCTCTTATGGCTATCATCAAAATCCAACATTTCACACATTTACAACCATTTTTATAACCTTTCCAACAAGGTCCTTTTAGTTGTTTTCATGACAACACCTTTCACAAAAGTTGCTCATCTATCAACTAAGACTCAATTTCTTCCATAAAAACGAAGAAAATAACAATGAAATCTCTAATGGAAAAACTCTAAACTTTTCACCATATTTCAAATTAGTCCCCTCATTTGAAAGCTTAAGCTCTAGGGGTTCTAAAAGTACAACTATCGTCAAGAAAAATCATTAAAATCACTTACTTGAATGGAGAAGAGCTTGCTGAAATTTTGAGCTTTCAAAAACCCCTATTTTCTTGCTATTTTTGGTTGAGAAGGATGAGCAAAAAGATGGATATCATCTTTTCCTTATTTTATTAATACTAGTTAAATTAGTCACCAACTATCACTAACTTTGACCAATTTTTGTCCATTTTTGTCTCCTATGGCCGGCCACTAGTAGTTTAAGGGTTTAATTGCCTTTTAAAGACCTCCAATTATCAATCTATGGTTATTTTCCACATTTAGCTTATAGAATGGAACTTTCGCACTTAATGAGATTTAGTCCTTTTTCGCGATTAAGCAAGAAATCGCTAAAATTAAGGTACCAAAATTTTCATGCACTAGAGTAATCATGCTCTGACTCATAAAATTACATGAAAATAGTTTTCTCTAACCTCGAATAAGTGATCCCGAGATCACTGTTCCGACAAGCCCCTAAATCTGGTTGTTACAGTCGGGTAAAGAATTTGTCATTTATAGTGATGCATCTTTGAATGGTCTGGGTTGTGTTTTAATGTAGGAAGGCAAAGTCATAGCTTATGCCTCGAGACAATTAAAGCTGCACGAAAAGAACTATTTGACACACGACCTGGAATTGGCAGCTATTGTGTTTGCGTTGAAGATTTTGCGCCATTATCTGTTCGATGAGAAATGTCATGTCTATTCTGATCATAAAAGCTTCAAATATTTGATGACTCAGAAAGATTTGAATCTACGACAGCGGAGATGGTTAGAGCTGTTAAAAAATTACAAGCTAGTCATTGACTACAATCCGGGAAAAGCTAATGTTGTTGCCGATGCTTTAAGCTGAAAATTTCTATTTACTCTTCGTGCAATGAAAGCGCATATGGCTATATCTGATAATGGTTCGATTGTAGCTGAATTGAAAATGAGACCGCTATTTATGTAGCAGATTTGCGAAGCTCAGAAAGTCGATAATAAATTGTTAGCAAAACGGGCTCAATGTGATTTGAATACTGATTCAGAGTTACGAGTTGATGCTGAGGGTTGTTTGAGGTTCAGAGATCGAATATGTGTTCCGATAAATTCAGAGTTGATTCAGATGATTTTGATCGAATATGTGTTCATCTGGGTAGTACGAAGATGTATAATGATCTGAAACAGCTTTATTGGTGGCCTGATATGAAACGAGATATCCCAGAAATTGTTTCGAAATGTCTAATCTGTCAGTAAGTCAAAGCTGAACATCAGGTACCGTCTGGGTTACTCCAGCCGATTATGATTCTCGAGTCAAAATGGGACAGAATCACGATGAATTTTGTTACGGGTTTTGCCTTATTATCAAGTAAGAAATATGTTGCCTGGGTAGTGGTTGATAGGCTAACTAAATCTGCTCATTTCATACCGGTACGCACAGATTATCCGCTCAATAAGCTTGCTGAGTTGTATATCTCCGAGGTCGTGAGATTGCACGGAGTACCTAATTCTATTGTTTCAGATAGAGATCCGAGATTCACATCACGGCTTTAGAAGAAGCTGCAAGATGCATTAAGTATGAAGCTACATTTCAGTACTGATTTTCATCCGTAAACAGATGGTCAATCCGAGCGAATTATTCAGATACTCGAGGATATGTTGAGATGTTGCATTCTTGAGTTTGAAGGTACGTGGGAACAATACTTGCCATTAATTGAATTTGTGTACAGTAATAGCTTTCAATCAAGTTTAAAAATGGCACCTTACGAAGCTTTGTACGGTTGCAAATGTCGAACACCTTTGTACTAGACTGAGCTTAGTGAGAATAAAATACACGGGGTTGATTTGATCAAAGAAACTGAACAAAAAGTAAAAATGATAGTCTGAAAGCAGCGTCAGATAGTCAGAAATCATATGCAGACTTGAAACAGAAAAATATTGAGTTTCAGATCGGAGACAAAGTGTTTTTGAAAGTCTCACTGTAGAAGAAAATACTTTGATTCGGTTGTAAAGGAAAATTGAGTCTGAGATTTATTGGGTCGTATGAGATTATTGAAGGTATCGGGCCAGTTACTTACAGACTATTGTTGCCACCTGAGTTAGAAAAGATCCATAATGTGTTTCACGTATCAATGCTTCGACGATATCGATCCGACCCATTGCATGTGATTTCTTCGTCTGATATTGAAATTCGATCCAATATGACATACGAGGAAGAACTGATATAGATTTTAGATCGCGAAGTTAAAGAATTGAGAAATAAGAAAATATCTTTAGTGAAAGTCTTATGGCAGCGACACGGGGTTGAAGAAGCTACGTGGGAGCCTGAGAATGCTATGAGAGACCGATACCCTAACCTATTCGCCGGTAAGATTTTTGGGGACGAAAATCCCTAAGGGGGAGAGTTGTAATAGCCCAGTTTAGATCCTAGCCAGAACAGTGGTTTTGGGACCACAAATCCGAGTCAAAAAAATATTTTAATTATATTTTATGTGTTTACAGCATGTTAGAATGCATGTATGAAATTTTTGTGAATTAATTTTACCAATTGGTTGTTTAATTTTATAAATAGACTTAATCGCGTAAATTGTAAAAGTAGCTTGCTATTTGTTAAAGTGCTATATTGCTATGTTCTTTTAATGTGGAGGCCTTAAAATGAAATTAGGCCATTAAATGATAGTATGGACGGTAGTGGACAACCATTATTAAACTTTTATATTATTTCATTAAGGATAGTTTGGTAATTATGTTAATAATGATAATAAAAATAAAACAAAACACCACTTGTTCATCTTTTTCATCACCATTGTCGAAACTTAAAAGAAAAAGAAAAGAAAAAGAGTTCCTAGGGTTCGGCCTTGTCTAAGCTTGATTAAGGTATGTGTTTAGCTTGGTTTTTGATAATTTTTACGTTTTTTTATATCATTGCTTTGTGTTTTAGCTAGCCCATGCTTGAATTTTTGAATTGGTTGTGTATTTTGTGATTTGATCTTGAAGAGAGTTTGTTGTTTTTGTTGTTTGATGATGAAAAATAAATATATGTTGTTAGATTATCATGTTTAATTAAGTGATTTTTAGTTAAAATGCCTATTTGGGATTAAATTATGAATTTTGTAAATTGAGGGGTCAAAATGTAAAATAAATAAAAGAAATGGGCTGCTAGGGACCTTAGTGAAATTCAGCCAAGCATGGATGTGGTGAAATTTTGAATATTTTGTGTTTTGCGAAATAGGGACTAAATTGTGATAAATATGAAATGTTAGGGGCAAAAGTGTAATTTGCCTATTTATGTGTTTTTGGATGAATTTGAATGAATATATGATTAAATAAGTCAAATTTGTATTGATTTAGATCAAGAAAAGAGAAAATCGGGTTTGGATTGGGGGAAATCTAAAGTTGTTGAATAGTCGCTCCGGTCCGTTCATCTTTGTCTGAGGTAAGTTCATAAGTAAATAAATGTCATTAATTTCAAATGTATATGAATTATAAGTGTCGAATTGAATTATTAAATATAATTTTGTATATGCCGAATTCGATATAAGCATGGGAGAATTAATTACGAGCTTGAATCGATTGAAATACGACGTCCGAAAGCCCCATACGAACCTTAGGAATAGTTAGGATGCATATGTCATGACATAGGATTCCGACATGTGATTTCGTGTAAGACCACGTCTGGGACGTTGGCATCGACTTGAGATTTACTGAAACACCCCACACCCGGCCCACGAGCCTGAACCGGATCTGGTATGTTCCTTAAGTAAACCGGTTTTCAATGTCCTGAATAACTTAGAGAAAATTTGTGTAATTAAGAAAAATTCGTTTTGGGTTGGGCTTAAATTGGAACCCATTTAATAAATTTTGAAAATCCAACTTAAATAAGGTGACAAAAAAAATTTTAGGGTTTATTATTTTAAAAGAAATAAATTTACTTAACTTTAATCAAATATAAGTTGTATCATAATCAAATAAAAATAAACAGAAGTAAAGAAAATCCAACTGGGCCTTATGGCCTTATTACATCATTCAAACCCAAAATAAAATTTAAAGTACTAAATTTAAATAGAGTCCAAATTCTAATGAATTCTTCAAGTGTGCATGGCCACCTTTAGCTCCCGCCACCAGTCCATTCTTCGCTCATCACACGAAAAATAATTCCCCAACTGGGTGAGTCCATTGAGACTCAATGTGTACACATACTAATTTTCAACAAATCGGGCATATAAGTCATATCAATTTCATGTTCATACAAAATAAAGGATGATGCAACCCAAACCCAAGCCTATTTGTCCATCCGCTACACACCACCCGTACCAACTCGCACACAGTGGGGACTACTAAGTCAACCTCCATCCGCTACACACCATCGAAGGCGATCATTTGCGATCGACGTGCTCATCGCCACTTACGTTGTGTCTTTAGACACTATATTGAATAATGTAACGAAGTTACCATATTCAATTAATGGGACCGTAGCCACCATATTTCGTTGGTGAGACCGAAGTCAAGACTTTCGTTGGTGAGACCGTAGTCACCACCTTCACTTTCTCCTTCACATATATCCCAAATGCCCCAATTATTACATATCGGTCATATCATACTTAAATTCACATTATGTCACTTTTGAGAATATAACACATTCATAATCCTATCAAAAGTAGGAAACATACCAGGTACTTTTGCCACATTTGTGGTACATAGCCACATTCTCATTCTTATGCACATTCACATATTAAAACATAATTATTGCCATAACATATTGAAAGTTAGTGTGAGTACACACTGATTTGCTTAATAGGTTCCTTGAAATCGAAGAACGATCTACCGATTTAGATCTCAAATCCTACATAAGTTAATCACTTTAAAAGACCATTCGCCACTTTTCCAAATACAACTAGGATTTGTATTACTTACCTTAAAATTTCCAAATCAAAAGGATTCCTTGCCTTGTATGTCCTGTCGAAATCCCTATAATTATATGTTAATTTTAATCTCACATATATTCCATAACTTTTGACCAAATATGTGTATATCTTACCTTAGATTCTTGAATCCGGATGATCTCTCCCTTGTAGTCGATATAGCACTAGAAATCCCGAAATACTCCTTATAGTTTTGGCCATAATAATAATAACATTAATCCCTATTTTTGGCTTAAAGAAGAGAATAAATCAATAACCACAAGATTCTTACCTTAAGTGTTGAATTCGACAGATCTATCCGACACCACTTGAGAGATTGGCTTTAGCGTGAATTTCACTAGGTTGGATTTGGTTTTGAAAAGGAAGAAGAAGAAGAAAAGAAAAAGAAAGATGAGGCTAGAGAATTGGCTAGACAAAAGAAAAGAGAAAAGAGCCCTAAAAATTTTGGTGAGAGATGAGGAGGAAGCAAAAATTGATGAGTAGCCCCTCTGTCCTCCTTTTATAGCCGAAAATATTAGTCTAGGAGAGTCCCTTACTTGGCCACCACTCCTCTTTCATCATCTATTTTATTTAAAATAAACTAGAGAAAAATCCTTATTATCTCTTCCAAATAATCCAAATTAAAAATCCCTTATTTATCACTTTTTAATCATGTATTTATGGAATTAAAACACCCCCTTTTTCCAACTCATGTGCCGTCCACCTCATAGCCTGGGGAGCAAAATTAAAACTTCATTTATTTTCTTCCCTTGTGACTCGAACCCAGGCCCATGCCTTTTGCACATGGCGCCATTTCCATAGGCCCTAAGTGGCATCTTCAGGCCACTTTTCCATGCCTGTTTGTGTGTCAAATTTCTCCAACTTTTTCTTTTAAGGCCCTCTTGCCTTTATTTCCTATTTTGAACCTTAAAATTTGACATTTCTGCATTATTTCTAAGTTTCCTAAAATTTTCGATCGGCTCTGTTTACTTGCCATTTTCTTACATTCCAAGTTTCAAAAAATTTGAGTTTCCTAAAATGTTCGATTTCCAAAATGTTCTGAGTTTCAAAAATGTTCATTTCCAAAATGTTCAGTTTCAAAAATGTGTACTTTCCATTTTTGAACCATTTCTTACATTTCTAGGTTTCCTAAAATGTTCATGTCCTAATGCATTTCCAAGTTGCCAAAAATGTTCATTTCCATTCATTTTCGTGCATTTCTGAGTATCCAAAAATATCAAAAATTTATTCATTATGCTTAAGACTTGTTATTTCTTACAATTTAAACCAGAAATGCATAGGCCCTTTCCAGGATGTTCTGATTCTACCCCTTAAACAAAATTTCGTCCTCGAAATTTCCTAACGAATAATCGTACGGCCTAACTCACCCCACTATGCTCTTCGCTGCGCACACTCGATCTTAAAGAACTATCATACTTTCTAGGTACATTCTCTAAGTTCACTTCCAAGGTTTGACCACCTCACTAGCAATACAAGAATAAGCTAACCCTATAACAAGCAAAGCAATTAAGGGTATTCCGTAAATAAGGAACGCACTGGTCACATCTCGCACATCTTCCTCCTTGCGATGGCTAAAGCGCATAAACCAACCTTGGTTGCCTCGCGTTCGCCCCTTCAAGACACCTCTCCTTGGTGCTTCACGCCCACGGTCGAACCATTTCCTCCATGGTTCGGTCCCCACGACCTCTTTGAGGTTCTTTGCCCACCTCTACCGACGACTAGCATTACGATTGCCGCCGGTCGGCTCTCATCTAGCGACTTGGGGCAATCCTTAAGCATATGGTCCTGGACCCACACTTGAGACATCGTCCCGTCTTTTTCCAACACTCTCCCAAGTGCTTCTTTCCACAATGCTCACAAGGGCGTCATCGCCGGCCGTATCCGGCTTGTTGATTTTGTGGCCGTCAACTCTAGGCCTCTTATTCCCGGACGCCCAGACGATCCAAAACCTCTTTCGGCCTAATCCGATCGGTGTTACGCGCTTACGTAATTCTTAATTCCTTTAGCCACTTTAGCCTTTTCCACTAACGCAGAAAATTCCCGCTCACGATGCGGTCTTATCAATAATCTTAGATCATCCTTAACCCGTCCTCAAAAGCGGACACAGCGTTCATGCTCGGTTGCCACAACCCCCGAGCATAGCGGCTCAACCTCGTAAATTTCGCCTCATATTCTGCGACGGACTTACTTCCTTGCACTAGCCCCGTAAAAGCTTTCTCTCGCTTCATCGGTGTACACGGTTCCCACATACTTCTTTTTGCACGCTTCTTAATGTGTACTGTGTCGATCCTCACCGTGGCACCATCTCGCATGATTAACCACCATTGATACGCTTCATCACGTAACGGTGCCACCATTCCTTTCAACTTCTCCTCGGGGTCAAGTCGAGCTCATCCATGATGCGCTCGGTAGCTTCCAACCAAGATCTTCGGTATGCATCGGGTGCCACTCCCGACACTCCTCTAAACATTTCGGCTCCATTAGCACGGCGGAGCGCCAGCATGCCTGAACTTACGATTTCTGAATTGTTTCCTTGCGACCCGCCACAATTCCAAAACTCGCGGCACGACTGCGACAAGATCTTCTCCCATTTTGAGCTTGTTGCTCAACACCCACAATTTCAGGTGGTGGTGGTGGTGGTATCTCGTTGTCGAGAACCTCGACCCGACCTAACGGGTTCGACACGATCATTCTTCCTCTACCTCTTCCACGGCGACCACGCCCTCTCAGAGCTCATTTTCTATCGTTGAGATCCGATTAAGAAGTTTTATGAATTAGTATTTCTTGTTTCACTTATTACCCGCGAAGATGTTTTATGAAGAAGAATTTAAAAGTGGTTCTTTCGTATTCATATGCGCATACGATCTTTCGCTCATTCATCCATCCATCAAACAATTATGAACTTTCGTTCATTCAGAGGAACGTTGTAATTTTCATTATTGTTGTTTTTTCACTACCTGTGGGTATTTTCGTAATTTTGTCCTACAAGTGGTATTTTTCAAAAAAAATTTTCCAGGGAAAACGTTGCTTGGTGCTTTTGTCAAAAACATTTTGAAAACTTCAAAGTTTTGGGGTAATTTGGAAAAATTTTGAAATCAGGGGTATTTCGGAAATTTTCGACATCGTGGGGTATTTTGGTAATTTTTCACAAGCTGGGTATATTTGGAAAAACTAACAAATCGGGATATTTCAAAAGTTGTAAAATTTTGTGGGTTCTTTTTGAGAGTTTAACCTTTCAAATGGTGATGTTGCAAAAATTTGGAAATCAGGGTCATTTTGGTAATTTTGCAAGTTAGGGGCAATTTTGTAATTTTCCAAAATCAGGGTATTTTTGATGGTTTGCACATTAGGGTTTATGAACATTATAAAATAATGGAGTTTTGACAAAACCATTGAAAAGTTTGACATTTTGTGGATCTAGGGCATTTTGGTAATTTTGCCACTAAGGGCATTTTTGTAATTTTCACAAATTAGAAATTTTTCAGAAAAAATTGTAAAGATGGTTTTGAAAATTTAGTAAAGAGTTTTGAAATCTAGGGTTTGTTGTTTTGTTCTTTTTTTTTAAAAAAAAAAAACATGGCTAGTTCCTTTCGGGTTTTAGTCATTATGTTTTGCTTTATGACCGAGCCCCTTTGGTCGGGGTGAACCAAAACTACGCACTGTGCAGGATTCGAGTGGAGAGGAGGTGAGTCACACTGATCGCTTAAATACCAAGCTCCCATCGAAACCATTCCTAGACATGCGCATGCAGAGGTTGCCACACCACCGAGCCTCCGAGTTAGGGTGAGAAGGAAGCTACGCACTGGGGTAGGATTCTGCGAAGAGGAGGTGAGTCACTAGGATCGCTTAAATACCGTGCTCTTAGGATCCAATCCTAGACATGCGCATGTGGGTTACCACACCCTATATCGATGACTTAGCCATAGGTTTGTTAAGTTCATTAAGTCTTATGGGTTACGTGTTTGAGTAATCTAGCCCAGGGTTCAAATTCCTATCATTCTATTCTACGCTCCATGCCTTTTCTACCCTTTATGGTTCATATAATCACGAATCACTCATAAAGTTAGGGGTACTTACGGTGGGATCATGGTCTGAGACTCGGGTGCCATGCCGAATACTACCGCTTTATTTCAAAGAAAATCATTTTGGCTCGCTTTGAAAACATATTTGGGCTTGAGCCCACAGCCGAGAGTTTAAAAGCGGGCTCGATATCAAATCGAAACACCCACACCCGCCCACGAGAGAAGGATCTGGTATGTTCCTTAAGTAAACCAGGTTTTCAATGTCTGAATAACTTAGAGAAAATTTGTGTAATTAAGAAAAATTCGTTTTGGGTTGGGCTTAAATTGGAACCCATTTAATAAATTTTGAAAATCCAACTTAAATAAGGTGACAAAAAAAATTTTAGGGTTTATTATTTTAAAAGAAATAAATTTACTTAACTTTAATCAAAAATAAGTTGTATCATAATCAAATAAAAATAAACAGAAGTAAAGAAAATCCAACTGGGCCTTATGGCCTTATTACATCATTCAAACCCAAAATAAAATTTAAAGTACTAAATTTAAATAGAGTCCAAATTCTAATAAATTCTTCAAGTGTGCATGGCCACCTTTAGCTCCGCCAGACCCGGTCCATTCTCGCTCATCACTTGAAAAATAATTCCCCAACGGGGTGAGTCCATGCACTCAATGTGTATCTGAGACTAATTTTCAACAAATCGGGCATACAAGTCATATCAATTTCATGTTCATACAAAATAAAGGATGATGCAACCCAAACCAAGCCTATTTGTCCATCCGCTACACACCACCCGTACCAACAACTGTGCATAACCGTGGGGACTACTAAGTCAACCTCCATCCGCTACACACCATCGGCGCATTTGCGATCGACGTGCTCATCTCCCACTTACGTTGTGTCTTTAGACACTATATTCGAATAATGTAACGAAGTTACCATATTCAATTAATGGGACCGTAGCCACCATATTTCGTTGGTGAGACAGGAAGTCGGCACCTTCGTTGGTGAGACCGTAGTCATCACCTTCACTTTCTCCCTTCACATATATCCCAAATGCCCCAATTATTACATATCAGTCATATCATACTTAAATTCACATTATGTCACTTTTCAGAATATAACACATTCATAATCCTATCAAAAGTAGAAACGTGCAGGTACTTTTGCCACATTTGTGGTACATAGCCACATTCTCATTCTTATGCACATTCACATATTAAAACATAATTATTGCCATAACATATTGAAAGTTAGTGTGAGTACACACCTGATTTGCTTAATAGGTTCCTTGAAATCCCGAAGAACGATCTACCGATTTAGATCTCAAATCCTACATAAGTTAATCACTTTAAAAGACCATTCGGCCACTTTTCCAAATACAACTAGGATTTGTATTACTTACCTTAAAATTTCCAAATCTGAAAAGGATTCCTTGCCTTGTATGTCTGTCGAAATCCCTATAATTATATGTTAATTTTAATCTCACATATATTCCATAACTTTTGACCAAATATGTGTATATCTTACCTTAGATTCTTGAATCCCGGATGATCTCTCCCTTGTAGTCGATAGCACTAGAAATCCCGAAATACTCCTTATAGTTTCGGCCACAATAATAATAACATTAATCCCTATTTTTCGACTTAAAAAAGAGAATAAATCAATAACCACAAGATTCTTACCTTAAGTGTTGAATTCGACAGATCTATCCTGACACCACTTCAGAGATTCGGCTTTGACAGAATTTTAACTAGGTTGGATTTGGTTTTGAAAAGGAAGAAGAAGAAGAAAAGAAAAAGAAAGATGAGGCTAGAGAATTCGGCTAGACAAAAGAAAAGAGAAAAGAGCCCTAAAAATTTCGGAGAGATGAGGAGGAAGCAAAAATTGATGAGTAGCCCTCCTGTCCTCCTTTTATAGCCGAAAATATCAGCCTAGGAGAGTCCCTTACTTGGCCACCACTCCTCTTTCATCATCTATTTTATTTAAAATAAACTAGAGAAAAATCCTTATTATCTCTTCCAAATAATCCAAATTAAAAATCCCTTATTTATCACTTTTTAATCATGTATTTATGGAATTAAAACACCCCTTTTTCCAACTCATGTGCCGTCCACCTCATAGCACTGGGAGCAAAATTAAAACTTCATTTATTTTCTTCCCTTGTGACTCGAACCCAGGCCCATGCCTTTTGCACATGGCGCCATTTCCATAGGCCCTAAGTGGCATCTTCAGGCCACTTTTCCATGCCTGTTTGTGTGTCAAATTTCTCCAACTTTTTCTTTTAAGGCCCTCTTGCCTTTATTTCCTATTTTGAACCTTAAAATTTGACATTTCTGCATCATTTCTAAGTTTCCTAAAATTTTCGATCGGCTCTGTTTATTTGCCATTTTCTTACATTCCAAGTTTCCAAAAATGTTGAGTTTCCTAAAATGTTCGGTTCCAAAATGTTCTGAGTTTCCAAAAATGTTGATTTCCAAAATGTTGAGTTTCCAAAAATGTGTACTTTCCATTTTTGAACCATTTCTTACATTTCTAGGTTTCCTAAAATGTTCATGTCCTAATGCATTTCCAGTTGCCAAAATGTTCATTTCCATTCATTTTCGTGCATTTACGAGTATCCAAAAATATCAAAAATTTATTCATTATGCTTAAGACTTGTTATTTCTTACAATTTAAACCAGAAATGCATAGGCCCTTTCCAGGATGTTACATTTACGTGTAAGATCCTGTCTGGGACAGTGGCATCGATATTTGATTACATATTAGACCACGCCTGGGACGTTGGCATTGTACAAGTTATCAGAGTATCCTATTTGATTCGAACGGTTCAACAGGAAATGATACGACAAAACTGAATGTGAGTTCGAATTAAACAATTTAGGTATGTTTGAGTTTATATGAAGTTTGGAAATGAAGGTAAGTGTTATTGTATAATATGATAATGTGAACTAATTGTTTAAATGTGATTATAAATACATGTGTTTGATATTTAGAGTATTCGACCTACTTGAAATAATCATACTAATGTTCATTTGATAATTTATTTGCTTATGACTTACTAAACTATTCAAGCTTACTGTGTGTGTTCGTTCGTTGTTTTATAGATTTTGGAAGCTAGTTACGAGCTTGGGGATTGTCAAGGAAATCCGTCACACTATCGATTGCTACTTCGGTATTTTGAAAAGCTTGATCTTTGAACATATGGCATGTATAGGCTATCGATTGTTGTTGTCAATTTTGAAGTTTTATATATGTAAAGCCATGCAAAAATGGCTATTAATGATGCTTATGTTTATGCATTTTCAGTTGTGATATAAGTTTATGTGGGAAATATGTTTGTGGTGTGCTTGATATATGATTTGGTATGAAGTAATGATATGTATGGTTTATAATTAGCTTATCTTGGTAAGGTTGTTAATTGGTATGATATGCATTTGTGGTTGTTATAATTCAGCTCAAGTGAATTAAGTATGGTTGTTGGATGTGTTTTGGGCATGGATTATTATTGATTTACATTTTGACACTTATTTGTTTATGTATTAGTTTGGGAAATGACAGTGATGAGCTGTTATATTTGGTTGATGTAAGTTGAGTACATGAAAATGAAACATGAAACATGATTATTTTAAGAGTTCAAATGACATGTTATTAGTTAATATGTTCGACTAATAGAAATATGAAATATATGTGATATGATATGTTTTATGTTAATGAGTTCGGTAAAATGATTAAATAAATATTATTGATATGTTTAATTTCTAAGGCATGATTAGTATATGTTTTTAAGTGGTAAAAATCATGTTGGTTTTTGTTTGGTTAAGTAATGCAAATGTGTGAATATTATAAATTGAGAACTTTATGGTTTAAATTAATATGGTCTTATACGCATAGTCTTGTGATGAGTTAAAATGGCTAGGCATATTTGGTTTGGATTGGTTTTTGAGCATGCGAATAAGGTATGCTATGAAATGTCTTTGATGTTCGAAAAAAATTAAAGATATTATAGTGGATTACGTATGAATTAGTAATGCACATGATTATATTTGATTAATTGGTAATGTTTAAAAATGTCTCATGTATGAATGTTTATAGGACACATGTGGTAGGATTTGATACATATTAGTTGAATTGAAATTTTGATTTGACAAAAGATAATGATATTAATATGGTTCAATTTTATAGCATGGATTATTTTTGTAATATGATTAATAATGTATGTTCGATTTATATTGGTCATGTGCTTTGTATATGCAGACTTGACTTATATGGATGAGTGATTGGTTGCTAATTGAGTTGAAATTTATTATAAAGAAGTCGATATAATTTTGTGCATGATTTGTAATAAGTGATTGTGATGAACTGTGCTTATGTTTGGTAATGCCTCATAACCCTAATCCGGCGGCGGATACGGGTTAGGGGTGTTACAGGCATTATGAGTGTAAGACCATAGTTAGACTATGGCATCAAGAAAATGATGTACTCAAATCCGTAAGAAGTTCTCTAATTTGACAAGGATTGGTAAGTATTACATGGATGAATGTGAAAGAAATTAAATAGTTATTGATATTGAGCTCAGTTATGTGAATTCATCAATCGAAGTTGTGGTTGGCAGGAAATGTTGTGAAATGCTTAATCTAAATGAATTATTTAGTATGTTTGGTAAGATTTATATTTAAAGCCTATGAACTTACTAAGCTTCATTAAGCTTACTCTTGTTGTTTGATGTTCTTTGTAGATTATCGTAAGGTTGGAGGATCGGATCAACACATCAAGCCACACTATCCAGATTAATCCGGTAGTTTTTGCAATGTGAATTTTGGTTTATATGGCATGTATAGAGTTGGTTTGATAATGAAATAGATTGAAATGTGGTTATGAATCTTAAATGTTTGTATGTAAGTAGTTAGAAATAAAATTTGATAAATCTATGGAATGAGTTAAATAGGTAAGTATAAGTAATGGAATTGTTTGAGATGTTATGTCATGTTGAGAAAATGTTTTGGCTTGCATTGGTTGCATGGTTGGGATATATTGGTATTGAGATTGTTGTGTGCAGGTTGATGTTAAAAAGGGTGAGAAAAGTGGCCTTAAAATGGCCTATTTTCGTACATAATGGCAGAAACACGGGTGTGTGTCTCAGCCATGCATGTGGTATGGCCGTGTGTCCCCTGCACTTTGAAATTTCAAAACAGAATGCCTAGGTTTTTGCACACGGCCTAGTACATAGACGTATGGCTTGGCCGTGTGAACCCTGCACCTTGCACACAGACTAGCACACGGGCGTGTGGTTGGCTGTGTAGACAAGTTAGAAAGTTACACGGGGGGTAAGAACATGGGCTGGGACACGGTCGTGTGTCTCACATTGAATTCCCACACGGCCTAAGACATGGGCGTGTCTCCTGGCTGAAACACCCCAAACCTGGCCCACGAGATTTGACCAGATTTGGTATGTTCCTCAAGTAAACCGGTTTCAAATTCTTTTGTTACTTAGAGAAAACTTGTGCTATTTTTAAGAAAATATCATTTAGGTTGGGCTTGTGTTGAAAATGAATTCCATTTTTTTATATTAAAACCCTTTTTATCTTAGGTGACAAAATATTTGGGGTCTTGTTTAAAAGAAATTATTACTTAAACTTTAATAGATAAAACTCATAAACAAAATAAATAAAAATAAATGAAAAACAATTCAACTATGGCCTTATGGCCTTATTACATCAAATAATTTCCAAATACTTCAAAGTACTTAAAAGTTATCAGTCCATAAAAACAAAGACTTCATGTTGAGCATGGCCACCACAAGTTCTGCCGTCCCGGTCTATCATTGTTCATCACCTGAAACATGGTCCCGCAACGGGGTGAGTCAAACCGACTCAATGTGTACACGACACTAAGTCATAATAGAATCAGGCATACAAGAGTTACACATTCAAAACATAGTATTCAAGTCATGATGCATTCCCAACCCAAACCTAATTGTCCATCCGCTACACTCCCCTGTACCAACCTGCACACCGTGGGGACTACTAAGTCGACCCTCCTTCTGCTACACTCCAAATTGCGGTCTTAGATCACCGCATTCGTGGTCTTAGGTCACCACGTTCAGATCACTGTGGTCTTAGGTCACCACTTTCAGATTACTGTGGTCTTAGGTCACCACTTTCAGATATCACGGTCTTATGTCACCGTGTTCGTGGTCTTAGGTCACCATATTCACTTCCCCTTTAAAATAAAACCCATATGCCCATAACATATTATGCAATAACATGCCAAAGTTCACATTCTTGTTTTATTCACATGTTTCAAATAACATATTTCATATTCCTAGTAGGAGTAGGAAACGTACCTGAATACTTTGTACCATAACATGGTACCTTAGCCACTTTCATATTCTTAATATCGCATATTTTAATAAACATTGCCATAATACATATTATAAAATAGTGTGGGGTACACACCTGATTCGCTTAACAATTTCCTTGAGATCTCGAAATCTGATCTACCGCTTAGATCCTTAAACCCTACATTTGATTCATTACTTACTACTTTAATAAAACATTCGGCCATAAATCCAAATCCTAGTAGATTAGTATTCTTACCTTGTTGCCGATTGGAACATCAACAAATCCCAAAACTGATCTTTGTTTTCCTGGGAATGTCGAAATCCCTAAAACCTTACGTTAGATTTAATCTAATCACCAAAACATAAAGCAAGGCCTTTGAATCTTATAGTTTCTTACCTTAGATCCTTATGAATCCCGAAATATTCCTCCTGTAGTTCCATGATTGTAGAAACCCGAGAGATCCTTTGTAGATTCGGCCATAAAACAATAGTAGAGATTAGATCTTAGTTTTCGACAAGCCTAAGAGAAAAGAAGGAGAACCGAATTGGATCTTACCCTTTTATATGGAAATCGGCAACACCTATGCTTGAAGCCCCTCCAAGATTCGGCTTTTGAATGGATTGGAATAAAAGAAATAGGAAGAAGAGAAAGATAAAGAGATTGGCTTGCTTTACTAGAGTTTTCGATTTTAGCAAAATAGCAGAGAAAAGAGAGAATTTGCTAAGGAAAATTTTGGCAGAGAGGGGAGAATTCTTTAGGGAATTTCGGCCAAGGAAAAGAGTGGATGGAAACTAGCCTTGCTTTTCCTCCCTTAGCCGAATTTACTAGGCTAGAGTCCCCTACTTGGCTACCACTCTTTCTTTGTGATAACTTTATTTCTTAATTTAAAATAATTAAAGAATAATCCTTATTTATCTCTCCAAAAATAATCCAAATTAAATCCCTTATTTATCCCCTTAATTAGCCGAATTTTAAAGAGGATAAAACTCCTTTCTAGAAAGCTTGTGCCGTCCACCTCTGGCTTCTGGAAGCAAAAATAAAACTTCTTTTATTTGCTTCCCTTGTGACTCGAACTCAGGCCCAACCCCTTGCAGGTGGCGCCATTTCCAGAGGCCCTAAGTGGCATCTTCAGGCCACTTTTCCAAGCCTGTTTGTGTATCAAATTTCACATACTTTTTCTTTTAAGGCCCCTTTGCCTCAGTTTCCTCTTTTAAACTTTAAAACTCGACATTTCTAAGTTATTTCTAAGTTTCCTAAAATTTTCGTTCGGCTCTTTAATCTTGACATTTCCTTACATTTCCAAGTTTCCAGAAATGTTCACTTTCCTCTTTTGAATCATTTCCAAATCATTTTCATCCATTTCCAGGTTTCCAAAAATGTTCATTTCTAACTCATTTCCATTCATTTCTAGGTTTCCAAAAATGTTCAAAATTTATTTATAATACTTATGACATGTCATTTCATACAATTAAACCAAAAATGCATAGGCCCTTTTCAGGATGTTACAGTTCTACCCCCTTAAAAAAATTTCGTCCTCGAAATTTCCTATCTAAAACAATTGAGGGTATTGCTGTCGCATCGTCTCTTCTGGTTCCCACAAAGCTTCCTCCGATCCATGGTTGCGCCATAACACTTTGACTAGAGGAACTGACTTCCTCCGTAGCACTTTCACATCACATTCCAATATCTGAATCGGCTCTTCCTCGTACGATAAGTCTGGCCTTAGCTCCATTCTTCAACTGGTACCACATGAGATGGATCCGATCGGTAACGATGTAGCATGGATACATGGAATACGTCATGCATCTGCTGCAATTCTGGTGGCAACTCCAATTGGTATGCCACTGGCCCAACTCGCTTCAGTACTCGATAGGGCCCTATAAACCTTGGGCTTAACTTTCCTTTGCGACCGAACCTCATTACCTTCTTCCAAGGCAAGACTTTCAGAAACACTTGGTCTCCCACTTCAAACTCTATTTTCTTCCACTTAAGGTCTGCGTACGACTTCTACCTATCAGAGGCTTCCTTTAACCGTGCTCGGATTGTCTTAACCTTCTCTTCAGTTTCTGCCACTAACTCCGGACCCAAAACTTGACGTTCTCCTAACTCAGTCCAACAAGTAGGAGTTCTACACTTCTGACCATACAATGCTTCATATGGTGCCATCCGAATGCTAGCCCGATACCGTTGTTGTTGTAGGCGAACTCAGCTAAAGGCAAATAGTCTTCCCAACTTCCTCGGAAATCCATCACACAGCCTCTCAACATATCCTCCAATACTTGTATAACCCGTTCAGACTGCCCGTCTGATTGTGGATGAAAAGTCGTAGTAAAGTCCAACTTAGTGCCTAAAGCTTGATGAAGTGCCTTCCAAAACCGAGACGTAAACCTTGGGTCTCTATCGGAGATGATCGATACTGGAACTCCATGTAATCTCACGATTTCCGCCGCATATATCTTGGCCAACTTCTGAAGCGAATAGTCAACTTTTACTGGAATAAAATACGCGGACTTGGTCAAACGGTACACTATCACCTATACCGAGTCCTTCTTAGTAGGTGTAAGGGGAAGCCCACTAACGAAGTCCATGGTAATTCTCTCCCATTTCCACTGCGGAATCTCGATTGGTTGAAGCAATCTCGATGGAACCTAGTGTTCAGCCTTAACTTGCTGACACGTCAAACATTTCCCCACGAATTCAGTCACTTCCCACTTAAGATCAAACCACCAAAATTGTTCCCTTAGATCTCTATACAACTTAATGCCTTCGGGATGCATAGCATAAGGGCTACTATGCACCTCCCGAAGAATCCTTTGTCTTATCTCCTCGTCTCTTGGCATACAGACTTTTCCCTTGTAGCACAATACTCCTTCATCATTAACGCCATAGTCCTTTAATTCTCTGTGCTGTACTTGCTGTAACTTAGCACTTAGGTCCTTATCAGCCAACTGTCCCCTTTTTACCTCATTCAGCCATGTGGGCTTGACTTGTAATTTTGCCAATAGGCTTCCGTCATCATTTAAACTTAAGTGAGCGAACATAGCCCTTAGATCCGACACAACCTTCCGACTTAGGGCATCAGCCACTACGTTTGCCTTGCCCGGGTGGTACTCTATCGAGCAATCATAATCCTTTAACAACTCCACCCACCTTCTCTGCCTTAAGTTCAACTCCTTCTGAGTCAACAAGTACTTAAAGCTCTTGTGGTCTGTGTAAATTATTGACCTTTCTCCATAAAGGTAGTGCCTCCAAACCTTAAGGGCGAAAACCGCAACTGCCAACTCCAAATCATGGGTTGGGTAGTTAACCTCATGAGGCCTTAGTTGCCGAGACGCATAAGCGACCACTTTTCCTTCTTGCATTAGCACACAGCCTAATCCCGTGTGTGAACCGTCACAGTATACCACAAAAACCTTTCCTGCGTCCGGTTGAATTAACACTGGAGCCTCCGTCAACACCTTCTTAAGCTTTTCAAAGCTCTTCTGTTGCTTATCAGTCCACTCAAAGGGTACTTCCTTCCTTAGCAACCTTGTCAAAGGCGCGGCTATTGACGAGAACCCTTCCACAAACCTTTTGTAATAGCCTGCCAAACCTAAGAAACTTCGGATCTCAGCCACGGACCTAGGTGTTTTCCAATCCAACACTACCTCGATCTTCCTAGGGTCCACTCTTATTCCTTCTGTGGATACCACATGTCCTAAGAATGCCACCTCATTAAGCCAAAATTCACACTTGCTGAATTTGGCATAGAGCTTCTTCTCCCTTAATACTTTCAACACAACCCGTAGGTGCTCATCATGCTCCTCTTCAGACTTAGAGTACACCAAGATATCGTCGATGAACACCATGACGAACCTATCCAAATAGGGTTGGAAAACTCGGTTCATCATATCTATGAATGCGGCTGGAGCGTTCGTCAACCCAAACGGCATTACTACAAACTCATAATGACCGTATCTTGTCCTAAAAGCGGTCTTATGGATATCTGCCTCCTTCACCTTTAACTGATGATATCCCGACCTCAAATCTATCTTTGAAAATACTGCAGCCCCCTTCAGCTGATCAAACAAGTCATCGATCATTGGCAAAGGATACTTGTTCTTAATGGTCAACTTATTCAACTGACGGTAATCTATGCACATACGCATAGTTCCGTCCTTCTTCTTTACAAACAGAACTGGTGCTCCCCATGGAGACACACTGGGTTGAATGAACCCACGATCCATCAATTCTTGGATTTGAGCCTTGAGCTCAACTAACTCCTTTGGCGCCATTCGGTATGGAGCGATTGACACAGGAGCTGTTCCCGGTAGCAAGTCTATTCCAAATTCCACCTCCCTATCTGGGGGTATTCCTGGTAATTCCTCCGGAAACACATCTTCAAAGTCTCTTACAATTCTAACTCCACTGACACCTTCCTCCTTTCCATCCAACGCACTTACGAAGGCTAAGAACGCCTTGTACCCTTTCTTAACCATTTTCTCAGCCTTCAGCGCCGAAACTACGTTAGACAGGTAGTTTCTCCTTTCTCCGATCATTACTACTACTTCATCCTCCGGAGTCCTTAACTCCATACGTTTAGCCACACAATCCAATACGGCTCGGTGCTCTACTAGCCAATCCATTCCAAGTATAAGTTCAAACTCCCCAAAGGGTAGTTCCATTAAGTCAGCCCGAAAGTTCACTCCCTGCATCTCTAGGGGTACATTCCGAAAGATCTTATCCACCACTACAGTTTGGCCTAATGGGCTTACTACAGTCATCTGCCTATCAGAAAGTTCAGAGCCTAAGCCTAGTGTTTCCACTACACTACATGCAACATAGAAATGGGTCGAGCCCACATCAATTAGAGCAAAATAAGGCTTGTCAAAAATAAAGAACGTACCGGTTATAACGTCCGGCGCGTCTCCATTTTCCCTCCGGGGAACCGCATAAACCAAACCCGGTTGCCTTGCCTCAAAGATTAGCAGCACTCGCGCGTGTTCCACGGCCTCTCGCAAGCACCATTACCTCTCATTACTCGAACCACGACCTAGTTGAAATTTGCGGTCCCCCTACCTACCACCGATTAACATTCCGAGTTCTTGGTCGGCTTTCATCTAGGTTCTTAGGACAATCCTTGATCACATGGTCCTTGGACCCACACCTAAAACATCCTCATGTTTTCTTCTAGCACTCTCCTACGTGCTTTTTTTCCACACACCTCACAAGGACGATACCGCTTTCGAAACCAACTTGTCGACCTCGCGGACCATCAACTCTAGGCCTCTTATGAACCTTTCCGGTGATCCAAAACCTCTTTTGGGCCTATTCCTATCCATAGCGCTTTGTAGAATCCTTGATTTCCTCACCACCTTGGCCTTTTCTACCAAAGCGAGAGAACTCCCGCCTCACGATGCGGTGCTATCAACGAGCCTCAGATCATCCCTTAGCCCATCCTCAAACGGACACGTGGCTCATACTCGGTTGCCACTACCCGCCGAGCATATCGGCTCAACCTCGTAAATTCACCTCATATTCCAGAACGGACTTGTTCCTTGAACCACCTTCTAAATGCCTTCCTTTGCTCATCCGTATACGGTTCCCACATACTTCTTTTGATACGCCTACTTAACGTACTCCCAGGTCAGATCCTCGGACGTGGCACCATCCCAAACAGTTAACCACCATTGGTACGCTTCATCGCATAACAGTGCCACTATTCCTTTTAACTTCTCCTTAGGGGTCAGGTCAAGCTCATCCATGATGCGCTCAGTTGTTTCCAACGAAGACGGTATCATTGGGTGCCACACCCGATACTCCACGAAACATTTCGGCTCCATTAGCTCGGAGCCGTTCAGGCACAGACTTACGATTTCCTGAATTTCCTCCTGCACCAGCCACCAATTCCAAAACTCGCAAAGATAGCCTCGCGATACAAAGATCTTTCTCCCCGCTTGAGCTATCGCTCAACACCCACGGTGGGGGTGGTGGTGGCGTGGTATCTCATTGTCGCACCTTGACCCGATCTAACGGGTTACGACACAGTCATCTTTCCTCTACCTCGTCACGACGACCACGTCCTCTAGAGCTCATTTCTAACGTCGTGATCTGATTAAGAAGTTTTATGAATTGGTCTTTCTTTCACTTGATTACCCGCGAAGAAGTTTTATGAAAAATGAATTTAGGGGTGGTTCTTTCGTATTCATACATGTATACAGTCTTTCCATTCATTCGTACATCCATCAAACAATTATGAACTTTCGTTCATTCAGAGAAACGTTGTAGTTTTCATTGTTATTGTTTTTCCACTACCCAGGGGTATTTTCGTAATTTTGTCCTACAGGGGTATTTTCGTAATTTTTCAAAAGAAAGAGTTCCTTGGTGATTTTGTCACAAGTATTTTGGAATTTTTAAATTCCCGGGGTATTTTGGAATAATTTTGAAATCCGAGGCCTTTCGAAAATTTTGAAATTCCAGGGGTATTTCGGTAATTTTTCACAAACCAGGGTAAATTTGTAAAGTTTAATAATTCAGGGGTATTTCAAAAGTTGCAAAAGTTGGGGGGTTCTTTTTTAAGAATTTGTTTTCCAATTCGGTAATGTTGCAAAAATTTTGAAAGTCTGGGTCATTTTGGTAATTTACCACTAGGGGCATTTTTGTAACTTCATAAATCGGAAATCTTTCAGAAAATTTTGTAAAGATGGTTTTCACAAATTTAAAAGAAAATTTTAAGAGTTTTGAAACTAGGGTTTTGTTGTTTTTATAAAAATACGGCTAGTTCCCTTTCAGGTTTTAGTTATTATGTTTAGCCTATGACCGAGTCCTCTTGGTCAGGGTGAACCAAAGCTACGCACTAGGTAGGATTCGAGTGGAGAGGAGGTGAGTCACGCAGACTGCTTAAATACCAAGCTCCCACCGAAACCATTCCTAGACATGCGCATGCAGGTTGCCACACCTCATCGAGCCCTTTGGGTTAGGGTGAACCGAAGCTACGCACTGTAGGATTCTGCGAAGAGGAGGTGAGTCACTAGGGATCGCTTAAATACCAGTGCTCTTAGGATCCAATCCTAGACATCCGCATGCATGTGGGGTTACCACACCCTAACTCGGTGACTTAGCCATAGGTTTGTTAAGTGCATTAAGTCTTATGTATTTGTGTTTAAGTGGACTAGTCCTAGGGTTCAAGTTCCTATCATACTATTCTACGTTCCATGCCTTTTCTACCCTTTCATAATTCATAAACCACATAATCATACAAATGGTTAGGGGTACTTACCTGGTGGACTGCGGGTCGGAGACTTAGGGGCCATGCCAAAAACCTGCTTATTTCATAAAATACTTTAAAAAAACTTACTTGGCTCGATTTGAAAACATTTTGGGCCTTAGCCCACAGGCCAAGAGTTTAAAACTGGGCTCTGATACCAAACTGAAACACCCCAAACCCGACCCAGGAGCTTTGACCAGATTTGGTATGTTCCTCAAGTAAACCGGTTTCAAATTCTTTTGTTACTTAGAGAAAACTTGTGCGATTTTTAAGAAAATATCGTTTAGGTTGGGCTTGTGTTGAAAACGAATTCCATTTTTTTATATTAAAACCCTTTTTATCTTAGGTGACAAAATATTTAGGGTCTTGTTTAAAAAAAATTACTACTTAAACTTTAATAGATAAAACTCATAAACAAAATAAATAAAAATAAATGAAAAACAATTCAACTATGGTCTTATGGCCTTATTACATCAAATAATTTCCAAATACTTCAAAGTACTTAAAAGTTATTAGTCCATAAAAACAAAGACTTCATGTTGAGCATGGCCACCACAAGTTCTGCCGTCCTGGTCCATCACTGTTCATCACCTGAAACATGGTCCCACAACGGGGTGAGTCAAACCGACTCAATGTGTACACGACACTAAGTCATAATAGAATCAGGCATACAAGAGTTACACATTCAAAACATAGAATTCAAGTCATGATGCATTCCCAACCCAAACCTAATTGTCCATCCGCTACACTCCCCCATACCAACCTGCACACCGTGGGGACTACTAAGTCGACCCTCCTTCCGTTACACTCCAAATTGCGGTCTTAGGTCACCGCATTCGTGGTCTTAGGTCACCACGTTCAGATTACTGTGGTCTTAGGTCACCACTTTTAGATTACTGTGGTCTTAGGTTACCACTTTCAGATATCACGGTCTTAGGTCACCATGCTCGTGGTCTTAGGTCACCACATTCACTTCCCCTTTAAAATAAAACCCATATGCCCATAACATATTATGCAATAACGTGCCAAAGTTCACATTCTTGTTTTATTCACATGTTTCAAATAACATATTTCATATTCCTAGTAGGAGTAGGAAACGTACCTGAATACTTTGTACCATAACATGGTACCTTAGCCACTTTCATATTCTTAATATCGCATATTTTAATAAACATTGCCATAATACATATTATAAAATAGTGTGGGGTACACACCTGATTCGCTTAACAATTTCTTTGAGATCTCGAAATCTGATCTACCGCTTAGATCCTTAAACCCTATATTTGATTCATTACTTACTACTTTAATAAAACATTCGGCCATAAATCCAAATCCTAGTAGGATTAGTATTCTTACCTTGTTGCCGATTGGAACACCAACAAATCCCGAAACTAATCTTTGTTTTTCTAGGAATGTTGAAATCCCTAAAACCTTACGTTAGATTTAATCTAATCACCAAAACATAAAGCAAGGCCTTTGAATCTTATAGTTTCTTACCTTAGATCCTTATGAATCCCGAAATATTCCTCCTTGTAGTCGACAGTTGTAGAAACCCGAGAGATCCTTTGTAGATTCGGCCATAAAACAATAGTAGAGATTAGATCTTAGTTTTTGACATGCCTAAGAGAAAAGAAAGAGAACCGAATTGGATCTTACCCTTTTATATGGAAATCGGCAACACCTATGCTTGAAGCCCCTCCAAGATTCGGCTTTTGAATGGATTGGAATAAAAGAAATAGGAAGAAGAGAAAGATGAAGAGATTGGCTTGCTTTACTAGAGTTTTCAGTTTTAGCAAAATAGCAGAGAAAAGAGAGAATTTGCTAAGGAAAATTTCGGCAGAGAGGGGAGAATTCTTTAGGGAATTTCGGCCAAGGAAAAGAGTGGACGGAAACTAGCCTTGCTTTTCCTCTCTTAGCCGAATTTACTAGGCTAGAGTCCCCTACTTGGCCACCACTCTTTCTTTGTGATAACTTTATTTCTTAATTCAAAATAATTAAAGAATAATCCTTATTTATCTCTCCAAAAATAATCCAAATTAAATCCCTTATTTATCCCCTTAATTAGCCGAATTTTAAAGAGGATAAAACTCCTCCTTTCTAGAAAGCTTGTGCCGTCCACCTCAAGCCTGGAAGCAAAAATAAAACTTCTTTTATTTGCTTCCCTTGTGACTCGAACTCAGGCCCAACCCCTTGCAGGTGGCGCCATTTCCAAAGGCCCTAAGTGGCATCTTCAGGCCACTTTTCCAAGCCTGTTTGTGTATCAAATTTCACATACTTTTTCTTTTAAGGCCCCTTGCCTCGCTTTCTCTTTTAAACTTTAAAACTCGACATTTCTAAGTCATTTCTAAGTTTCCAAAAATTTTCATTTGGCTCTTTAATTTTGACATTTCCTTACATTTCCAAGTTTCCAGAAATGTTCACTTTCCTCTTTTGAATCATTTCCAAATCATTTTCATCCATTTCCAGGTTTCCAAAAATGTTCATTTCTAACTCATTTCCATTCATTTCTAGGTTTCCAAAAATGTTCAAAATTTATTATAATACTTAAGACATGTCATTTCGTACAATTAAACCGAAAATGCATAGGCCCTTTTCAGGATGTTACACTGGCCGTGTGAGCCACACGGTCTAGCCATACCGGTGTGTGTCCCCTGTTTCTAAGAAAATTTTTGACATTTTGCGAAAAAATTCTTGAAGTCTTCGGTCAAGTCCCGATTTACTTTTAATGCCTATTTTGGGCTTCGAGGGCCCATATAAGGGACCATAAGAGTGTTATATGAATAAGCTATGATATATGTATTAAAGATTATGAAATGTTCGTAATTAATCTGTAAAGTCTGGTAATGCTCCATAACCCTGTTTCGACAATGGATAGGGGTGTTACAGTTTTGTGTTAACTTAGAAATGTGTTAAAATGTCATTGTAGGTGGAAGACAAATTGGGTGAGAAATAAGGCTTGGAAATGGCCTTATTTTGTCCACACGGACAGAGACACGGGCGTGTGTCTCAGCCGTGTGTGACACATGGCCTAGTAAACTAGTGTGTGACTTGGTCGTGTGTCCCCTACATCATTAAAATTCAAAACAAAATGCTTAGGATTTTTCACACAGCGTGGCACACAGGCGTGTGGCTTGGCCTTGTGACCCCCGTGTGCTAGGCCTTGTGACCCAAGTCAAAGAGTTACATGGGTATAGACACGGGCTGGGACACGGTTGTGTACCCCATTTCAAATGCCCACACGGGCGTATGTACCCTGTAATTAAGAAAAATTTTGAAATTTTCTAAAAAATTCTCTGAATACCCGGTTTAGTCCCTATTTGATTCTAATGTATGTTTTAGGCCTCGAGGGCTCACATAAGGGACGATGTGATTGAATTTTGATATGATTGGTAAATTATATGAAATGTTTGTTATATGTTCTGTAAATTTCGGTAATACTCCGTAACCCTATTCTAGCGACAGATACAAGTTAGGGGTGTTACACTCCAAGTTCGGGTTACCAACTAACCTTGATTGCATGCCAAGGTTGAAATCGAGGACAGAAACCGATGAGTGTCTTCCCATCGATAATTATGAAATTTTTTGATAGGAGCTTTGTAACAACGCTGTAAAACCACTGCACAACCATGTGATCGGACTTTTTGCTTCTTGTTCCTAAAACAAATTTACGGGAATTGTTGTCGAACTCTAACCACTTTCCTCGACATTGACAAAGTAGGCATACAACTTTAGCATATCAATTTCATTAGAGCAATGCCTATCGAGCATCGCCTTAACATCCATGTCGCCTTTAACCTCAAATATATCATATCTAACAAGGTTTAGTGGCATTATATATCTACATTTCAAACTCATAATTATCCTTCAGTTTGAAGTCGACATTTTTCTTCTAATTCTTGACCGAAGCTCATTCAATTTTATGCTCCGGTTGAAAGCCAATTCTATAGATTAGGCTGATACAAAAATGACCCCAATATCGGTGTCATAAATTTGACTATCGTAATAAATAACAACTCTAATTCATCTACTCATCATCGCCCAAATAACTTGTTTCATATGTTTAAAACGAAAACATACTACAGAAAAATAAGTATTCATTATTCAAATTAAAACAACGACACTTACTTGAACTAATTTACTTTGTTGGGTCAAATGCTTCTTGGTAAAAACATTTTTTTTGAAAAGTTTTTAAAGATAACATTATTATCTGCCACAAAAAAGATTGGATGGAATGTGTAAATTTTATCCTGGGATTCCTGGGTGTAAGGTTAGGGTTGGATCATGGTTTTAAGAAACGCGCTATGGGGGACATGTTTAGCTGAGGGACGCGTTTTTGTTTTCTCTCTCAAAAAATTATCAATTTCCCTAAATTTCGGAAAAAGTGACTTAAAATACTAATTTTCATTTAAAACTGATATATTTACCTAATTCTCCTGTTTTTGTCTTATGTTTTTCTATACATTAATAAAGAATTATATAGTATCCTTATTATATAATATCCTTTACATAGAATGCAAGTGAATTAAAACCAACATATAATCATATAATAAATATATATGTATTATGAGTTGGTTAATCAATTGAATTAAGACTATAAAGATGGATTAGTTAAATTAGTCGATTATGTCTTATTTCGATTTACATTGATATTGTTATCCGTAAAAGAGGATGTAGGCTTAAGCTCGCTTAATCACGTTTTATCCTCCTATTTAAATGTTAGAAAGAGATTATGAAGAGTTTTAGATATTATATAAAAAAATTTTAAATTATAACAAGAGAATGATTAGCTAAGTGGATTAAGTATGAAAAAAATATCAAATCCAACAATTTAACTATTTGGTAGCTATCATCAATAATGTTTGAATCGGATCGGATCAGTCGGTTGAACCGATTGGATCGAGCATTGATCAAGACATCGATTTAGAAAAAATTATTAGATTAATTAATCCAGAAGACGATACGAATAAATAGTTAAATCAATTTTTTTAAATTTTTAATAATTTATTGAATCAAATCGATTCAATTAATAAATTAATAACTTAATTGATTCCATGGCAAATCCGATTTTGAGCTGCCATGGCTTTATTAATAAGGCATAATCTTTCCTCATCCACTCCATCTCTTCTCCACCTCATATCTGAGGGTAGATGCCACGTCGTGGGATAGTTATCTGGGCTAGCCAATCATATCAATCCTTAAGTGGATGACCCGTTTCTCCATCCATTCACCTTAGCAACCTGATAAACACCTATTCCTCCTCTAATTCCAACCACACAAATCGAACCTCACCTTATTAAAAGCCAACCTCTCATTGTTTTTCCATTTGAGTTACTCTCATTGCGACTCTGGATACATTCAGCAAGCCTTGCACAATGGCCACCATCACCTCTGCCGCTGTCACTATCCCATCTTTCACCGGCCTTAAAGCCGGTGCAACCGCAGCTAAAGTTAGCGCCACAGCCAAGGTTGCAGCCTCTCCAGTCCCAAGGGTCAGCATCAAGGCCTCCCTCAAAGACGTCGGTGTTGCTGTTGCGGCAACTGCTGCAAGCGCAATCCTTGCCAGCAATGCCATGGCCATTGAAGTCTTGCTCGGCAGTGACGATGGGGGTCTGGCTTTCATTCCCCAAGAATTCAGCGTAAGCTCAGGGGAGAAGATTGTGTTCAAGAACAATGCCGGATTCCCACACAATGTTGTGTTCGATGAGGACGAAATCCCAAGCGGCGTCGACGTATCCAAAATCTCCATGCCTGAAGAAGAGCTACTCAATGCCAAAGACGAGACTTACGCTGTTACCTTGACTGAGAAAGGAACCTACAGTTTCTACTGTTCTCCTCACCAGGGTGCAGGTATGGTTGGAAAAGTCACAGTTAACTGAGTTATACATTTATCTTTTCAACCCCTTTGTGCTTTGTATGTATCATCTCACACATCTCTTCTACTCTTTGAGATCTAGAGTTTTGAGTATTGGGGATGGATGAGGTGATATTGAAAAATCATCTATGATGCTTTTGTATCTCCCTATCTTGTACTTTAAATTTGTCTCATATTTGCTTGTAACCGGATTTCAGTTTTACCCTTCAACATCTTAGCTCTGGTTACCCAACAGATGATTTACTTTAATTCTTCTTTGCCATCTAAATTTTCTTTTTAATTTAAACTGACTCCTAATGATACATAGCTGAAGGGATATGCCCAGTTCTAATGAAATAAATAAAACATAATGAGCCACTCCCAAAAAAAATACAAAGGAAAAAATCATAATTGTGGTGCTCCTAGGACGAGGTAGCAGCACCACCCATCGAGTAGCCTCTAAGCTCTATATCTATGATATATACCACAAGTCAAATGGTTTGATAGAGGACCATTCCAACTTCCAGTGAGGAATGGGTTCAGGGTTTGGAACACACATTCCTTGCTTAGGCTGTTTCGATGTAGTTGCAGTTGCCAACTCTTTGACTTGAAATTGGAGGGATGGCCCTTATCATGAGACTCTGGACAAAAGCTAGCATCTGCTTTATACAAAAAAATAACAACAACAAAAATTCAATTAGTAACTCTACCCCTATCATGTAGTTGCAGATTAAATGTCCTTCGCAGCTGCATTTTACAACTCCGAAGTGACAAGACATGGGACTGAATTATTCCTCCCATAACATGTTGTGTTCTTACCGAAGCAAACCCGACGCACATAATACTGAAACCGGGGAAATAAAATGGCGCTCTTTCGGACAGGAACAAAGCTGGAAGAATGAGTAAACTAAGTCAGTCTTAAATCCTGAATCAGTCTAAGGATGAGCTGAATCGAGTTTTGGTTAACCTGTTAGAGGAGAGAAAGCCAAGGGGGAAGCAACATTGGCAAAGGAACCTATGCCTGAAATAATCCCTTGAGCCTTCCCCTGAATAAAAGAAATAGGCATTAGCCTGTTTTAACAAATGCATACAAAGCTTTATCTACCAAATTATACCTGCTCACAGGGCCCAACTTGTTTAGACACGATGCTCCTTATCTGCATATTGTAAAACAAACATTGGTATGCTGCAAGTATGTGGAAGATTTTGTAAACAATAAGTAAAAGCTTACACATGGTTGTGAAAAAACATAGAATAAGGAAAACATGGCTGCTGCATAAGGTACCTGCCATTTTATTTGAAGCAAAACGACAGTTAACCGTATTAAAAGTTCAAGGAAACTAGAATTTTGAGTGTTGGTTAAGTTCAATATTTACCCAGAAGGACCATGCAATGCTATAGAAGATCATCTGCATTCAAACCCATAAATTATTAAATAAAGAATTAGGAAACATTAGAATTACAAGAGTTTAAATATACAGAATATTAATGGAAAATGCAGCTTACATGTGCAGAGCTAAAAAATAGGCCTACGGACAACAATCTCTCCTCTCCGAGAGCAGGAGCTAGTATGGGCATGAGAAGCAGCTGCAAGATTGTTTTCATTTTCAGATCAACAGAGAAATTGCAGATAAAAGAAGAACCGAATGACTAAAAGGAAGTGTCATGCCTGGGATATGGTCCCTGCAACTCCAGTTATAACCATTAAATCAGCAAACTGATCTTTGTTGAAGTGAAACCTGGCCTTTAAATAGTACTGCAAAGGAAACTTCATCTGGTTCATCTATTGGTAGCACAATTTAAGATTATAAAAGTTGAAATCAGGAAATTGCCGAAAAACGTACCAGTAATGAAGCATGGAGGCCAACATCCGCAAGATTGCTGAAAAATGAAACAACTGCCGCTTGTGAAAATGTCAAGCTGTTACACCATTGCCGTTCAATTAAGAACATTAGGTACTTTCGTTCAAGGAAGAATCAAACAATAAAAGCATTGAAGTAAAAGCTTTAATGCCAACTAAAGCTCTTTTTATCAAACAAAGGATAACTTCAGACACCTGCTCTTCAACAAGGCAAGCATATCCTCCATGGAAGGCATGGTTTTGAACACCTGCATTTTCTTGCCCGGCTCCTCGTTTTGATTAGTAACACCATAAGATTTTCCTTCGGAGATAATCGGGGTTGAAAGGTTATCATTTATGATCGAATCCGGGAGGAAAACCCTCATGTAAACCGCTGAAAGCATCGCCATTGCTGTCGAAACCTGGAAAGTGGAGGCAGTCGAGAGAAAGCGAGTAGACAGAGTTCCGCAGACAAATCCACAAGACCCAATACCAGACAGAATCCCAAAAGCTGAAGCTCGTCGCCCTTCCGGAACATTGTCTGCCTGAAAAACATCTCAAGTTTCAGACACTGTAAAACATTGACGGTAGAAAAATCATGGAGGGAATTTGGGTAAAGACCGTTAGGATAAATAAAACTAGCCCGCAGTACGGAGGCAGTCGCTCATTGAGCTTAATGGCAATTTAGGAAAGGGCCGAAAGGCCAATTTAATGAAGAGAAACGAAACAGATGTTTACCACATAAGCAAGAGAGAGACAATGGACACTTCCTTCGCAAAACATGGCAGTGAGAATCTTGAGGATATAGTAAGCATAAAAGAAGCTCCTGGTTCTGTTGTAAGCCAGTATTGCTGCCAAAAGAGGAGTGCGTCATTTCCATGTTTTTCGGTCTTCAACAGTGGCAAACAATTTTGCAACATCATAGTCAAGCTTTTATGAATTATCCATATTTCCTTTTCCTCTTGAGTTGAGGCCATACATCACAATTTGGAATCTGACTATAAATTGCAATACACAGTTAATGTATTTCTTTATTCTTTTCCTCTTGAGTTGAGGCCATACATCATAATTTGGAATCTGACTATAAATTGCAATACACAGTTAATGTATTTCTTTATTCAGTGATGGATTCCAACTTATGTTGGTACGTAGATTGAAGCTTTCCCTTCTAGTTTAAGTCCTCAGGACTTACGAATAAATGCTACATAGCGTTTGTCATTTTCAACTCTGAAAATTAAATATACATATACATAGTTTTGCACTGCAATTTACCTAATGGAAATATGGTGAGAGTGATGGGTACTGTAAGCAAAGCCTTCCTTCCGTACTTATCAGAGAGATTACCAACCAAAGGCATCATCACAAAGGATCCAAGCCCAATGATCTGCATAAATCGTGTGGCCCTTAATGTTAATGGCTGCTTTTGTTAGTTAATAGTATCGTAAGAGGTAACCCCGAGTAAAGAAAGATAAAAGGGAATGCCATGTTTATAAAAGACAGAAGTTCCAATTCCAAGAAAGAAGGGAAAAGAAGGCAACACATGTGACATTAATGTGAGCGTGGGTCCTCTCTGTCTCACTTTACTTTGTTCACTCTCACACACATAACTGAAAGGAAATAGCCATAAAATATTGTTTTTTTCCCTTGAAACCGAGGGGAAGTTTCCTTTCATTAACCTCAAAAACTGTCTTTAGAGTCACATGTTAACAAGGAATTTTGTACCCTTGAAAGATACAAATAAAATTAAACAGACAAACATATTTGATTTGATTTATAATGCAGAAACTTCATCACTCAAAAGAGGTTTAATCAGTCGATTCAATGAAAAATGCCCAGCAAATGATAAAACACTATTATCTAAATTAACGTAAATGTCAACAAAAACATGGATGCAATTACTTTAATAATAATAATAATAATAAACAGGGTGACAAGGAAGAGTATTGCTAAATGAGATTTGATCGAGCTCTTTATCCATGTTTCTTTTTATTCAGGCGACACTTAAAAGGATCCATGAGAATGACACATTGCTTGTGAGTTACTCAATAATGAATTTAATGAATTTTATCTCCTTTTTTTTTTCATATTTAGTAAACATTACGAATTAAAGAGACAATTTTGATCAAGTTAAAGAAAAGTTAATGTAGTACCTATCATTCGTTAACATTCAGTACAAAAAGGAAATACCAAGTTTACACACTAAGCAACTGTTGATTCATTAGATCTTTAACAATATTTCCTTCATTTGAACCCTGTAAAAATCACGAATGTTGAGCTATAAAAGTAAACGAGACTACGAAAGGGAAATAGTGGAAATTATGTAGAAGGTGCATGGAGGTTTTGAGATTGGTCCACGTGTGTTCAATGGGGAGAAGACAGAAGTGAAAAGCATCTCTTTTGAAAGTTGATATAGAAGGGAAGTTTCGTTAAGTTAGTAAGACAAAACAGAGTACCATTTCTGATTCCTAATAGTTAACATCACAGTTTGTTAGAAATTGTATTTCACAACTATATTTTTTTTCCACTTAAGATTAACCAAAACCTTCAACTATGTCTAATTTAAGGACGCCCTTGTGTGTGTGTGCTTCTGATAAACTGGAAATGGGAAGGAACTGCATCTTAAATGTGTTTGGTTTTGGATGACAATGAACATATATATACATGCAAGAGAGTTAAAACCTTAAAAAAAAATGGCACTAGGATATTATTACCGCTTGTTGGAATCCGGAGATGTAAATGGCGAGAGAGCATTCATCTCTTCCGGGGCAAAGCGCGGTCATTGTAACGTCCGTGATGGCCGGAATCACCATGAAGGAGGCAAAGTTGTGGAGGAAGAGTGTCATGAAGAGGTGTCTTAGCCCCGACAGCTTCCCCATTGCTCTCTCTCTCTCTCTCTCTCTCTAACTACAAGCTAAGGAGAGAAACACTTAAAGGGGAAAAACAAATAGCTCTCTCAATCTACAAGCAAATAATTTGAAAACAAGAAGACTGTAAAGGACGTTAATTTAAGGCTTAAGTGAAGTGTAAAGTTTGCCGATTATATATCACAGTTTCGCATGTCATTTTCGCTATTTGTAGTGGTTATTGGTGAGTCATAAGCTGAAAGCTTGTTTTCCACATGAAGAAATCACAGACAAATAAGAATAATAACAAACTCGACGTTAGGCGGATGCTTGTTTTGGGGGTGCTTGATCCTCTTGATGCCAAAATAAGGAGGCAATGTCACAGGTTGTAGCTTTAACCATGCTTCTTTTCCCTTTATTTTTATTACAGCCGAAAAGTGAAGTTAAAGATAATTATGTAAGAATGCGTAGCTTGCAAGACCTGTCAAAGGGTTAAACAAATTTGAAAATAGGAAAATCAAATAAGGACCCCCTTTGGAAGCGTAAGTGAAGTATCTGATTACGCCTCGAAGCGTGCAAGCTTGGTGTTTGGCATTTGGATTGGGTTTACTTCACTTGAACTAATTTCCGGGGGAGGGGCGAAGCGAGGAAAATTTTTGAGGGGCGGAAGAAATTTTAATTTTTTATAGTTTATATCTTTATAATTTGTAAAGGATTAAATCGAATTTTTATAATTTTAAGGGGGGGCAAAGTGAAATTTTACCTTTACTAATTTAAAATTTTTAAAAAATTATAAAGGGCTAAATAATAATTTTACATTTTAAGGGGGCCGGGGCGCATGCCACCCCTAGATTCGCCCCTGGGGGTATTATGTGTGTATATTTGATTGATAAAGACATACTGTTCTATATTTTCTTTTATGAGCTAAAGTTTCATTCATCCAAAAAAACAGGAATCTTGCAATAAAGAGTAATTAAAATAAATCGAGCATAATTAGAAGTTGAAAGTAACAAAACATATAGTATTAAGGAATGAGCGAGTTGTGACAGAGGTCAACATTTATAAGCCTCAAGCTTGCAAAACTATTACTACATTTTTATATATGCATATCATTCCAATAATTATAAATGAGAGAATTTAATTAATTAAAAGTTATATCTTTTGGTTACTGATTAAGAGTTCATTATAATAAGTTAAATCTCTTAAATACGAAGAGTTATAGCATTTGATTTTTTGACAAAAAAATATAATTATTTAAACAGTATTATTTGAATAGTTATGTTTATTTAAGAGATGTTACTTGAATAATTGTATCTTTTAGTGTTATATCTAGTTAAGAGATATTAGTTGAATAATTATATCTTTCTTAAATATGTGATTATTAAAAAAGATACCTATTGAAAGTTATGTCTCTATAAAGAGACATGAAAATTCCTATAAATAGGAGTTAAATTTCATTTGTAAAATATACAAAAAATTCTCAAAAGTTCTTTCTATTCTTCCTTAATCTTCTACTATTCTTATATTGTTTTGTAAAAGTTATTGCAGAAATTCTTTATAGAAATTAATTTTGTTATACTCTGCTTAGTGCTTAGCAGACTATTTTTACCAATGCAAAACACAAATAGTCACCGCGCTTCATTGTATACTCGAGTTTAATTTGCTTGAAACTCATTTGCACACCGAATATACGTGAGGCGAATAAAACTTTAAAATTAATTTGGCACAAGATGATAATGCATGGTGGATTGATATTGGAGCAACCATACATGTATACAAAGATAAAAACATGTTCACAAATTTCACACAATAACAATGTGAATATGGAAATAACTTGCACATGAAAAGTTCTTCTGCCGCATCAATAAAAGGCAAAGGGTCTGTTGAACTACAATTCACTTCTGGAAAGGTTTTAACCTTGAATGATGTATATTATATACTAGAAGTTGGGAAGAATTTAGTGTTTGGAAGTATGTCAAATAAGTTAGAATAAGTTTTTTTTGTCTAAGGGAGGGTTTTTGGTAGGGAGAGGGTATATGTATAAGGGTATGTTCAAACTCAATATTATTATTAAGAATAAAGATGTTGTTTCTGCTTATATGGTTGAATCTTATTGTTTATGACATTATAGATTAGATAATTTGAATTATAGAAAATCGAATGACCTGCATAAATTAGATTTATTTCCATTTTTAATAATAATATTGAAAAATGCAATACATGTATGTTGACTAAAATTACTAGAAACCCTTTCCCTAATGTTAAAAGGAAAACAAAAATGTTTGATGTGATACATAGTAATTTATGTGATATGTATAATACTCCTACATTATGTGGAAAAAATATTTTATTATTTTTATTGATGATTGTTCTAAATATTGGTATGTATATTTTATTGCATTCAACAAATGAAACGATAGATAAATTTAAAGTTTATAAATATAAGGTTGAACTTCAGTGTGAATCATTTATTTAGTACTTAAGATCAAATAAAGGTCAAGAATACCATAACCCAAGTTATTTTGAATTCAATGAGATTATCCATCAAATTTCAACCCCTTACACACCACAATAAAATGGAGTAGTGGAAAGAAAAAATAAATAAAGCCTTGACTGAAATGGTAAATTCAATGTTATCATTTTCAGGTCTTAGACAAGGATTTTAGGGAGAAGTTCTAACAGCCTGAATTTGACCCTAATCGGAAATAGTGGTTTCGGGACCATAAATCCGAGTCGATAGAATATTTAAATATTATATTTGGTGTCTATGATTTATGAGTGTGCATGTGCAAAAATTTTCGTGAATTAATTGGACGTTTGTGTGTTTAATTTAAAGAAAAGGGCTAAATAGCGTAAGTGATAAAAGTAGCCATTTATTAAATTTAGTGGCTAAATTGATTTGTCTTCTTATGTATAAGGATTTAAGTTGTAAATTGACCCCTTTTTGCATGCTAATGGACGGCATTATGCTTTTATAATGCATTTGCATGTTTATTTTATTATAATGATATAATATATTAACTATTATATTATAAACTTATAATAAATAAAAGAAACATAAAATTTTCTTGCATGCTTATCTTCTTCAACCCCTCTTGACCGAAACTAAAAGAGAGAAAAACATTTCAAGGTTTCGGCACATTTCAAGCTTGACTAAGGTATGAGTTTAGCTCCGTTTTTGATAATTTTTACATTTTTGAGATCGTTGCTTCGAATACTATCCGACCCATGTTAGAATTTTTTATTTTGATGCATGTGTGATGTTCGGCTATGGATGGAATCTTGTGTATTGTGATGGTTGATGATTTTAAATAAAATATATGTGTTAGATTATTAAATTTTGTGTCGGAAATTTTGATTAAATTGAGTATTTAGGACTAAATTTCAAAAATAGTAAATTGAGGGGCTAGATTGTAGAATTTATGAAATATGGGGACTTGTATAAGCTTAGTGAACATTCGGCTCTAGCTTAAAATATGTAAATTTAACATATTTTGTGTTTTGTGAAAATTGGATTAAATTGTAAAAGTGCAAAATATTAGGGATAAATTAGTAAATTTTTCAATTATGTGTTTTGGGCTAAAATGAATGAAATTCTATTTGAATGAGCTCATTTTGAAATTATTTAGATCAAGAACGAAAAGAACCGGGATCGGATCGGGGAAAAGCAAAGTTAAACGAATAGCCGGGAAGCTTAATCCGACAATTTCCGATGTAAGTTTTTAAGCAACCGGATTGAATTAAATTTTATTCTATAATAAAATGTACATATTAAAGTGAAGTAATAAAATTAATTGCATAATGCCGAATGTGGCATGGAAAATATTATGTTTTAGCTAAATGTGGGGTTAGCATATATATATATAAGCTTTGATATTGGGTTGATCAAATATATGTACATGTATTAAGGAATGGTTATATGTGAAATTGAAATGAGAGTGATGTTGTAATTGAATATGTGGATATATATTATTATGTATATTAAGTATGCCGAATGTGATGGTAATTGATAGGAGAAACAAGTTGTTGAACATGTATATAAATATGTATATTGAATGTGCCGAATGTGATGATAATTGGTGGAAGAAATGATTTGTTTGAATATGTATATATATGTGTGTGTGTGTGTTTATTTAAATGAAAATGAAATTATATGTGTTTTTTTATGAATGAGGAAAGATAGGTTAAAGAGCACTATGTGTGCAAGCTTATATACCGAGCATTGTGTGTGCGAAATCGGTCATCTGGTACTAAGTGTGTGGAAACAAGTAATGGCACTAAGTGTGTGATACATTACAAGTAAATGGCATTACGTGTGCACTTTATCAAAGTAACGACACTAAGTGTGCGATACGTTACATGAATTTGCACTAAGTGTGCGGGTTTGCGAATGTACTAAAGATATCATGTAGCGAATTGTATTAAACGTAATGGAATGAACAGGTATGTGATTCATGAAAGCTAGGAAGGTTAGTATTAATATGGTAAGTGAAGTTAGCTTATGAAATTTGAGTTATGATTTGTGGTTATGAGTTTTCGAACATGTTTTGAACGAAATGATGATGCATAGTTTTATATGATATCGAATAAGGAATGCATGAATGTTGGTTTTGAAATTACCACACATGGTAGTTATTTAATGGTAATTTGGTGGATATGTATGTATATAAACCTACGGCTATGTGGTTTATGATATTCATGTTAGTTTGATTTTACTTTTGCGATGTTTAATTTCATTCTTTACTATTGCTTAAAACTTACTAAGCTGAGATAGCTTACTGTTGTGTTCATTTGACTATTCTATAGACTTTGAAGGCTAGTTCGTGCTCGGGGATCTTCGTCAAAGTCAATTGCACTATCACCTAACTTTGGTACTCTATAAGTTGTATCTCTTTTGAACTTATGTCATGTATAGACTATGTCCCTTGGGTTGTGTTTGAATGATATGTATATATATATGCCATGCGAAAATGGCTATGTTTCTATGTTTGAGTAAGATTTGATCATGTTTAATTATGGAATTACTAATTGAGTATATTAGTATATATATTATAATCCTAGCTGGGAAGTTATTTCATAATATGTTATATGTGAATTTGAGTATTTGAAATTGGTTGAATATGGTATATAGGTCAATGGGTTGATAAATATATTTTTGCATAAATTGAATGTACCAACGTGACTAGACACGAATGAAATTGGTCATATTTTGTGTATGTGATTATCAAAGGTGATACATTAATGAACCAATTTGAAGTATACTCGTTTGTAAATATTCGGTCATGACTTTGATTTAGTTTGGAGCTTAAAATCTTCCACTGAGTGTTATAGTATATTCGGCCATGAGAAATAAATGGCTAGATTATTGAAGTAATATTTAGCTAAGGTGTGCTTATGATGGAATATATATATGAAATGAATATTGCCGAATGTGATAAGAAATTATGAGATATATGAGTTGATTTGAATTTATAATCGATTGTGGTATTGAATTGAGGAATGAACATGATCGAAAAGGATGCATATATTCAGTAATGATATATATTTGAATGTGCTGTTGATAATAGAAGTGAAATAAATGAATAAGTACCATATACCTATTCGTCCCTTACTTTTAAATGACTAAATGAATAGTGTTTTGTTATTTGAATGGAATTATTTTATTTTTTAAATAATGCTAATGATATTATTTGAGATGACTTGCTTATTTGTGATATTATTAAAGTAATAAGATTCATGTGTATGGATGGACATTGTGGTTAGTTGAGTAATACCTCGTAACCCTAATCTGGCGACGGATTACGGGTTAAGGGTGTTACAGAAGTTGTTCCAATGATGGCTTGTCATATATTGAATAGAGTTCTTAATAAGGAAACTAAAATCACCCCCTGTGAACAATGGAATAAAATGAAATCAAACTTTAATTATTTGAAGGTTTGGGGTTGTAGAGCTTTTGTCAAATTTCCAACACTAAAACGTAAAAAGTTAGGTGAAAGAGGAATTGAATGCATATTTATAGGATATGCACATAATAGCAAGGCATATAAATTCATGGTAATTGAACCAAATGGTTCAATTTCAATTGATACTGTTATTGAATTAAGAGATGCTATTTTTGATGAAAATAGGTTTAGTTATATTTTAAGACAATTATAGTCACAACAATTGATTTATTCTTCAAGTGAGAATGAGATTCCATTGTAACAGTTAATAATAATGATCAATATTTTCAAGAATTAAGAAAAAGTAAAAGATTAAAAAGACCAAAGATTTTGGACCAAATTTTATTATGTTCATTGTAGAAGGTAAAGATAAAAGTTTAGTCAATAAGATACATTATTGTTATAATACGAAATTTGATCCTATTACATTTGAAAAGGCAATGAAATCTTAAGACTCTATTTTTTGGAAAGAAGCTATAAATAATGAAATTGATTCAATAATGGAAAATCTCTATATGAGCTTAAACAAGCACCAAAGCAATGGCACCAAAAGTTTGACAAGGTTGTTCTAGCTAATGGCTATGAAATAAATGAATTCAATAAGTGTATATATAGTAAATTTGAAAGGAAAAAGTGTCATAATTTGCTTATATGTAGATGACATGCTCGCATTTGGCACTAATTTGAAACAAGTAGAAAACACAAAGAAATTCTTGTCAAGCAACTTTGCTATAAAGGATATGGGTGTAGCAAATGTTATTCTTGGGATTAAAATAACCCGAGAGGAAAGCACTATAGCTTTATCACAATCACATTACATTGAAAAGATGCTTAAAAAGTTTGATCATTTCAATTGTATACCAACATCTACACCCATGAATCTTAAAAAAAAAGTATTTAATGTTGGTAGGAAAATTGGTCAATTGAAATATGCAAGTCTAATCGGTTGTCTTAAGTACATAATGACTACTTTACACTAGCAAGCTTTGAATAGAGTACTTAGGTACTTAAAGAAAACTATTAACTATAGGTTGTGCTATAGAGGATAGGGCTGTAAATGAACCGAACTTGAACGAACAAACCTCTGTTCATGTTCGTTTGTTTAATATTCACGAACATGTTCATTTAACTTAATCGAACATGTTCATGAATATTAAACGAACATATTAATGAACATATAATTGAACATGTTCACGAATAATGTTAATAAAAAATAAACAAACAATAAATACATACATAAACATCGAACGCTCTGTTTATTTACAGCTCTATGTTTTTATAAGAAAATATCATCAATAAATAAACAAGTCAATAAACGAGCTTGTTCGTGAACATAAACAAACCGAACACACCTTTGTTCGTGTTCGTTCCTTTATTAAATGAACATAAAAAATTTATTCATACTCGTTTATTTAGCTTAATAAAACGAAAATAGACGAACGTTATACGAATAGTTCATAAACAGTTCATCGAACGTTCTGTTCATTTACACCCCTAATAGAGGACATCCTTTAATTTTAGAAGGATATTCGGATGCTAGTTGGATTACAAGTTTGGAAGATCATGCTTTTATTAGTGGATAGATATTCATTCTTGGTGGAGGTGTCATTTCTTGGGGTTCTAAGAAATAAACATGTATTAATAATTTCACCATGGCAGTTGAATTTATTGCATTAGTTGCTACATCTAAAGAAGTAGAATGGTTAAGAAATATGCTTTATGATGAACCTCTATAGCCTAAACCAATTTCACATATTTCTATATGTTGTGATAGTGAGGATACTCTAGCAAAGGCATGTAGCTAAGTTTATAATGAAAAATCTAGACACATTGGATTAAAATATAGTTATGTCCAACCATTAATCTCTGATGGAGTGCTCATTATTAATTATGTGAGGTCAAGTGAAAACTTGGCGGATCTTTTGAAAAGTCTTGCTAGAGATGTAGTCAACAAGACCTCAAAAGGGACGAGACTCAAGCCCATTAATTAGAGTCACCCATTATGGAAACTCAGCTCATTGTTTGGTATAATGTCAAGTCCCGAGTTCAATGAGATAATACATCATTAGTATGTGACTGCTAGCACTATAAATAAATCCATCCTAAGATTAAAGTGCTAGGTACTCGTAATGATAAGGGAAGGATGAGTAACATACTCTTAATAGACCCATAACATAAATATGTTAGAATATTATAATCACGGGAACATTCTTGATGGGATCTACTTATGTGAGTGTGAAGTGTGACTGCTTCTAGAAGCTCAAAGGCTTAGCTCTAACAGCACTCATGATAAAAAAGGACATAGACATATGACCTTAATAGTGTCCCTAGATACTATACATTGACCAATGTTGAAATCATTGCATGACGTGTTCAGTTTGTCAAATGGAATAGTTGGTTCAAAGCTTAGTCTAGCATGCAATTTCGATTAATTTTAACATGTTTTCACTAAGTGAAAGTTGAATCGTAAGATATTTTCATTTTATGCAAATTGATTTCCGAGATTATCAAATTTTAAAATATTTTGAAAATGGGGGGAAATTCTTGGAATATTTTCAAATATATATAGTGTTCCAATAACTATAAATGAAATAGTGTAATTAAACAAAAGTTATGTATTTTGGTTATTGATCAAGAGTTATGACTATTCATAATAATAAGTTAAGTCTTTTAAATATTAAGAGTTATGTCACCTAATTTTTTGACAAAGAATTATAACTAGTTAAGTAATATCTATTTAAGAGATATTTTAGTTGAATAATTATATATGTCTCTTTTAAATATGTGATTATTCGGAAAAGACACTCACTGAAAGTTATATCTCTACGAAGAGACATGAGTATTCCTATAAATAGTAGTGGAATTTTAGTTGGAAAATATACCAAAAAAATTCTCAAAAGTTCTTTCTATTCTTCCTCCATCTTCTATTATTCTTAGATTGTTCTATAAAGAATAACTGTAAAAATTCTTTATAGAAATTGATTTTCTTATGAGATCCATTGTATCTTCGAGTATAGATAGAGGCGAATAAAGCCTTAAAGACAGTGCATTAATACACACCTTGAAACATTTATTAATTTCTGTTAAATTTATTTTATCCCTCCCCACCAAAAAAAATTAGTAGCCTTTCAACCTCTATTTTGCCCGGAAAACACTTAAGGGCCAGTTCCCAGCAGCTTGCTTGCTGTACCACATTTTTGAAGATTCCTAGTTTAGAAATGGTATGGTGCAAGTAAAAACCTGGACTCCACAATCCACATTCTGTAGTACTGCGTAACACGCAAGTTCTACTTGTCACAGAAATATCTCATTTTTTCAACCTCTACTTTGAGTGGTAAAAAGTCTACGAAGAGATAAAGGAATATCGAGGTATATATGTGATAAGTTGTGCCGATCAACTTTTTGTCTGCTTTGTCTCGAAGTATATATGTGATAAAGTTGTGCCGATCAACTTTTGTCTGCTTTGTCCCTGTTTAGCCTGCCATTACCATATGCCTCCTATATGGTATTTTCTAAGCCTAATGATCAACTGTTAGTGACTTTAACGTGGCATCAATGTTTTAAGTGTTGTCCTTGATAGCTACTCCCACCACGTTATGGTGAAATTCATGGACATACGGTAGACTTGTCAACTCCACATTTGAAGTCCAAATCGCACCACCAAATCAGTCTATACTTAAGCTTATCACGTGTGAATAAAAAAACAAAAAAAAACTCACTCTTCAACTATTGCCACGTTAACAGGTTGAATCTCCATCTTAAATTCAACAATATCAAGGTTGATAATTATTGTATGCTAAATTATTGTAATACGTATAAAATAACACGCGGTTGTATACTAAATTACTCAACGTTAAGTTTTTGGGTTTAATCAAGATGGCAGAAGATGGACGTACAGATTGAACCCATTTATTATGTTCATGGTGGCCAGCAACCTAATTCTGGGCCTAAGGTGCTGTAATTCGGCCAGTATGAAGTTGGGCCTGAATATCGATCTATGTTAAATATTAAAATGGATAGGATCCATCCAAATGCAGGGAATCTTAGCTTATGATCTTAATTATTATTATTAAAACGAATCAAATCCTGAGTATCATTGTTCTCTACCACATTATCCGCAGTATTAAAGGAGGGTGATGATGTACAGATAGCCATTTAATTAAATTTAGAGGTAAAATTAGACGAAATCCTTAAATTAGAAAAAAAAAAAAAAAAAAAAAAACTCTTAATATTTGTTTTCTGAGCCCACAAGAAGAAAAGCTGACTTGTCTATCACAAACGCAATGAATATTGATATGGAGACTTGCTTTTTTACATATGTATTTCCTCTCTTTTTTTAACGTCATTTTCTTTTTATTATTACCATTTAAAACATGACAGGGAGTTAAAAGGAGGTGAATGTGTTTAGTCCCTTGCTATCTAAAAAGGAAAAAACAGAGATTTTCACAGATCCAATGGCAGGAAAAAAAGCATCTACTGGGTGATGCTTTTCTCTTTCTTCCTTTAAAGTGAGAAAGTAGAAGTACAAAGTGTGTTTGCATTGCATGATTATTAAATGAAGCTTCCACGTGATTTCTTGACACGGCCAGCCTACATTTATTTTCCTGATCTATAACTACAACTACACCACACATCTTACCCTCTAGCTTTGGGTAGGGTTCCATCCTGCAGTGCTGCCATTGTGTATTTTGTGTTCTCCACCTAAAATCCGCTTTTGTCCCTTTTCTCTTTCTTTTTTTACCTAAATGACACAATTCTCTTCTCCCCACAACCTGATAGTTGAAAGTTGGAAGCTTTTTTTTTTTTTTCTTCTTTGCAATTAAATATGTACTTAATTTGTTATTCTGGCCACCCACCCTTTATATATTTGTCTTTTCTTGTGGTTTACAAATTAATTTAATTTCAGGAATGTCACTTAACAATATTGAAAAATGTGGCGACCTTTCGTTTCAAAACAGCGGAATGACATACTTGTTCAGGTGTGGCTGTCTGTCGGCCGGTCTTTTTGTGACCAGTTAAAAAATATGGGACGCGTGCTGGAAGGGCGAGAGCACGTGACAAACATCAAATTTTTTTAAATTTATTTTGCCGCATCTAGTCAAAGTTAAATAATTATTTAGTAAATATTCATCACACTTGGTAAAATAAAAATGTAACTTACTTTATAAATTTTCAAATTTTTAATTTACTGATTGATTCTTAATTCAGTATTGATATTATTATCGGTGAAAGATGAAGTAGATTTATGTTTTTTGATAATTTAATAATTAATTATTTATTAAAAATTTAAAAATTTAAAGATAAGTTAAAAAATTAATTTTAAAATTTAACATTATTGGATTAATAGATTTTAGTACATGATACATGAACTCCATGAGTTAATAATTAATTTGGTACTAAAATTATAACTAAAATATTATTTTAATAATAATTTAAGAATAAAATTAAAAACATGATCTTACTAAGTAACGTTAAGAGAAATCCGAGTGAAGTTGATAGGTTTCATGCAAGTTTCTCACAACTGCATTTACTTCAATTGCCCATCTTTAAAACAAAAACAAATTAAATAAGAATAAGAATTGCAAAAAAAAAAAAAAAAGGAGAGACGATCTAAAATCTTGAAAGTGTGCTTGGAAGGGAAAAGAGGGATTGTATACAATCTTACTCAATGCCTAAACAGACAAACCAAATAAAATTTCCATCGAAACAAAATTGACAAAAAAAGGGAAAGGGAGTGAAACAATAAACAAAAAATTACGAGACGAGACAAGGCGAAGGAGCTGCCCATGCTTATATGTGGTGTTTCACGAAATATTTCAGACGAAATAAAAAATTATGGTGAGAAACCATGCACTAATTTTGGGGTATTTGGTGAACAAGAAAACTTTCTACATAAAAAAAGGATGATTAACGTCGAATGAACTATATAGTAGAAAGAAAATCAAACGAATGAAATTTAATAAAATTATATATATATATATTTAAACAACCTCGTTCTAATCTTTTGACATAATGCTTATAACTAGACATGATCCCTCCCGAACTTTTAAATAAGAGAATAATGTGCTTCAGTGTGCTTAAACCCCACGTCCTCCCATGCCAATCAAGCTAAGACTTGATCGACACACATGAATATATTTAACCACGTTTAGGGATTTGTAGGTTTTTTAATGAAATAATATTTGATGCACTATTAGTATATAAATCTTTGGCACATCAATGAATAACAACATACACCTCACCATTAAATAAAAAATTGTTGTAGACTTACAAATAAATATTAATAGTGTTTTTAAACACAATCCAATATTAATTATAACTATTATAAATAAATATTAATAACTCTCATGTGTGTATATATATATAGGATCTTAGAAAATAAAAATATGTTTTTCGTTTTATTAGAAAATGGAAAACATTCAATAAAATGTGTTTGGTTGAAAATTTTAAAATTAGGATCAAATTTAGAATATTTGTAAATCTTGAAAGTTAATTTTTTAAAATTATGACTAAAGCTATATAATATGTAAAAGTTGAGGGTTAAATTTGTTATTATATCAAAATTTTTAACTGTTACGTCAACTTGCCGTTTATGATTTTAACAAGAGTGACCAAAATGAATGACTACGTAATATAGATACTTAAATTACAAACTTTTTTTATTTTGAGTGCCTAAAATTAAATATTTTATAGTTAGGTACACTTTAACAACTGAACCTTATTCTAACCTATCTAAACAGAATAATGTTACTGTTAATAGTTTTTCAAATATTAAATATTAGTTTGAATACAAATAAATATCATTATTTAAAAAATATTATTATTTACCGCTTTTAATTTTAAAAAATAGAGAATAATAATAATATAAAATTAAAAAATATTTTCAAAAACCAAATAATATTTTCCTAATTTTGATCCGGATAGGCTGTTATTAGGTGGAAGGTGAGAGATGGTACTTCTATCTCCATTTGGGAGTATTGATGGTTACTTGGGTTCAACCACGTCAATTTAAACACCAAGGAGGACTAGATCAAATTTGTATACAAGTACTAGAATATGGAATGCAATGTTAACAGTAGAGGAAGAAGCTGGATGTTCTTGTTTGGAGTCCATAAAATTTTAGGAGTACTCAATTGGTAGTGATTACAGCATGTTTTCAGGCTTACAATACTCTAACGCCCCTAAATACAGTAACCTACCTCATCTGGTTAGTAACACACTGCTAGAGGGTGTTCCATAATTACATCCCAAACGTACACACTAAAAGGTTCACTACTAATTTAATCTGTTCCAGATGTACTACACTGTTGGAGATGTTTGATCCTTACCTATTGAGCTAAAAAGGAAAAAAGAAATGCTAAATTTAAATGACCAATATAAAACAAAACAATTAAGTATGAAATATAATTATATGGTTTGATAATAATAAATTTTAAATTATGAAAATTTTCTTTTATTGGTTTATCCTTATTTTTCAAAAATATTTCACGTTATTTAAAACACATTATTTTAAATAAAGTAAAAAACACATTAAATTATTCTGATTTTTTTTAAAGGATATTATAATATTAAAATAAAATAAGGATAATATATCTTTATATTTTCTTTTATTTGAAATTCTTTGAGAAAAATGTAAAATATTTAAAATTAAAGTTTACATTGTTTTGGGGACACAACAAAGATTGAATCTTTAAGATTTATTTCTGAAATATTATAATTTCAGTGAGATTACAGTTTGAAACGTTATGATTCCAATGGGCCGCCTAAAACTAAACAGATTAATAGAAATATTCAAGCCCTCTCTAAGATTTCTTTTTTCAAATATTATGATTTCTGGAATCAGTTTGGAATCTCATTATTTCAGTTCCAACGAGAGATACTAGGAACATAGTTATCACTTACTTTTTTTATATTTATTCATTTTATAAATTCGTAATCCTCATTAATTAACATTTAATTTAAATTAATATTAAATTAAAATCCCACATCGAATCAGTTTAAAACAAATGTAGCCCTCCAATTTTATCATAAAAGTCATTTTTAACTTTCTATTTAATTTTCATTTTTTAACTATTAAATTTATTTATTTTTGTCGAACTACTTAAAATAGATGAAAAATTAATATTTTTTTATTTTATTAACGTGGTATACAATAAAATTTTAATATTTAATTGATTTTTAAATTTTAAAAAATATAAAAATATTTTTAAAATTAATTAATTATTCAAGTGACAATAAATTAAATAAAAGATTAAAATATTTTTTTATTTTTTTTTTTGCAAAGGTGAGGATGCAAAAAGATGATTATGCCTAAAGGGAAAAAAACGCTTATTATAATAAAAAAGGGCAGAACAGTAAATCTAGGCGTACATAGGGTAAAACAGTAAATCTAGACGTATCATGGTTGAGTTTGTTTTGATAAAAACTTGTTCAACAATTTATCAACACGCGCATAGCGCGTCAACGATAGCTGTAAGTAGATTCTGTTTTTGATTTTTAGGGGACTCTTGAGAGCTGTAGTTTATTAGTAGTTTACCCCCGCTTTTTCTCACTGTCACTCACTTGCCCTCTCTCCCTTTCTCTCTCTCTCTCCTCCCTTTCTCATGGATCCTTTTGGTCTCTTCTGTACTGGGGCTCTTCTTGCCTGCGGTCTTTACTGGTTCGTCTGCCTTTTAGGGCCGGCCGAGCAAAAGGGCAAGCGAGCCGTCGATCTCTCCGGCGGCTCCATCTCTGCCGAGAAAGTTCAGGACAACTACAAACAGTATTGGTCTTTCTTCCGCCAACCAAAGGAGATCGAAACCGCCGACAAGGTTCCAGATTTCGTCGATACTTTTTACAACTTAGTCACCGATATTTACGAATGGGGTTGGGGTCAGTCCTTCCACTTTTCTCCTTCCATTCGAGGGAAATCTCACCGGGACGCTACGCGCCTCCACGAAGAGATGGCCGTCGATCTGATCGAAGTCAAGCCCGGAGATCGAATCCTGGACGTCGGGTGCGGAGTCGGCGGGCCCATGCGTGCTATCGCGGCTCATTCGCGAGCCAATGTCGTGGGCATCACCATCAACGAGTACCAAGTGAACCGAGCCAGGCTTCACAACAAGAAAGCTGGGCTAGATTCGCTTTGTGAAGTGGTTTGCGGGAACTTTTTGGAGATGCCATTCAAAGACAACACCTTCGATGGTGCGTACTCGATAGAGGCGACGTGCCACGCGCCGAAACTGGAAGAAGTGTACGCGGAGGTGTTCCGGGTGCTGAAACCGGGATCTCTATACGTGTCGTACGAGTGGGTGACGACTGACAAGTACAGAGGTGATAACCCTGAACACGTGGAGGTCATTCAAGGTATCGAAAGAGGCGATGCTTTGCCCGGTCTCAGGAACTACAAGGACATAGCGGAGGTTGCAAAAAAGGTAGGCTTCGAGGTTGTTAAAGAGAAGGATCTAGCCAAGCCACCGGCCTTACCCTGGTGGACCAGGCTTAAGATGGGGAGAATCGCCTACTGGAGGAACCACATTCTCGTCACTGTTCTAGCTGCCATAGGGATAGCTCCTAAAGGAACCGTTGATGTTCACGAGATGCTGTTCAAGACCGCCGATTATTTGACCAGAGGTGGGGATTCTGGAATATTTTCCCCCATGCACATGATTCTCCTCAGAAAACCCCAAGTCTCACCTACCCAATCTTAGTTATTTCTCTTTAAAAAAAATCTTAGGCCTTGAGGTAATTTATTTGCTGCATTGTCTTCCAGTTCCATCTCTCTTTTTTTTTATTTATTCACTACAGCCTTCCTAAAAAACATTAATTTCCTAGGTTTCTCTTTTATTTTATTTTTCTACTTTTCTTAGTCGAAATCATGTACTTTCCCCTTTTTTAATTCAAACTCCAGTTTGATCGTCGGCGATAAAGGAAAAGGAAGGAAATTTTTGTTCTTTTTTTTTAATGTATGGAAATTTTTGTCGATTTCGAGGGGTTGTTTGTAACTTGAAACACAAGATCAACTTATCTAAGCTTAAGCTCTCAAACTATGGATCCAAACCAAACACTTCTCTCCCTTAAAATCTCATCGGAGTTTTCGCCTTACTCATCGTCTCAATTTATTCAACCCCAATTTTGTGTAGATTCGTTTGTAGGATAAAAAAAATATTAAGGTTGTAGATCTAAGGTCACGTTATTTTTAAACTGAAAAAGAATGAACTACAATTGTGATTCGTTATATATATAGTTAAAAGGACATATCCTAAGAAAAGACTCTGGGCAGTGTGAGATGTAAGGGCACATGTAAGGTTAGGAAGTTTTGCAAAGGCGCTTAGGCTTTAGATGGCGAGCGCTGGCAGGCAAGGCAAACGCCAAAGACGGAAATGCTGTTCGGATCTCTGCACATCTGTTCGGTGTTTTTGTATGTTTTGTCACATTTTATATAGGGCTACATGTTAGAGGTTATGTGGGCCACAATCATGTTGGATCTGTCAACATTTCCTCCCCTAATGCACTGATCATTATTATTATATTAGTAGCTCTCTACCTAGGCCTGTATTAAAGGGTTAAATCATGTTTGATAAAAAAAAGTCCCAAGTGTTGAGTTCGTAATCTAGTCTTATATTCGATAATGACGGTTGACAAATGGGAGCTTACGGATTTGGCAAATGGGAAGGAGGGTCGGCTAAAGTGGCTTTACTTGGAACCTATACAGGACACTTTTCACATTGAGGATAATTAAATTGCTGTGAAATCAGCCATTAAGTGACGCAAATGCTCTCTACATGTGGAAAGTGAAATCTGCTATTCAAATGCCTACGTCTACCGTTTGTCTCCGAAGGCCCGGTCCAATATGATGAAGATATTGCTCTTTCTCATATCACCTAACTTCTATGCCCGATGTTATATTATTTTGATTTTCCTTTTATGAAAAATAAAATCTATTACCATCGCCCTTAATACTGCCGGTTTAATATATAAAACCCAATGATGCCAACAATTTCATGACATGAGTTTGGGTTGTCTTCACCCACTCTATAAGAATAAACTAATTTCTATTATTAGTAAATGGTTAAATTTTGGTATTACTCTATCTACTTTATTAAAGCTGTGAATTTAATCTTTTTACTTTAATTTAATTACTTTTAGACCGGGGGCAAAGCCAGAACAATTTTTTAGGGGGGCCGGATAAAATTTTAATTTTTTATAGTTTATATCTTTATAATTTGTAAAGGATTAAATTAAATTTTTATAATTTTAGGGGGCCAAAGTGCAATTTTCCCTTTATTAATCTAAAATTTTTAAAAAATTCTAAAGTCACTTTAAGCAATTTTACATTTTAGGGGGGGCCGGGGCCCATGCCAGCCCCCCTGGTTACGCCCCTGTTTTAGATATTATATTTTTTAACTTTTAAAATACCAGTTCTCACCAAATAGTAATTGTTAAATTTTATTATTTCTAAAATCTGACGCGATAAACATTTTATCATATGTGTAATAATTTGTTAAACTTATTCTTTTCACATATTACTACTAAAAACCCAGTTAATAGATAAGGTTTATTATTTGCATAAATGCTAACATTTCAAAATCTAAAAAAAATAAAATATAGAGACTTGAAATGACCAAATCGAAGAATATGAACTGAATCTACATATGTATGCATAGTGCAATACTAGTAATTGAATTTAACCAAATAGATTTAATTACTATTGTTTGAGTTAGGAATAAAATTTTAAATCTTGAAAAGTACAAAAATTAAAACTAACTAATTTAAAAAATTCATAACTTTAAATTAATCAAATTAAAATATACAATTAAATCCATAACTTTTATAAAAATATAATAATAATAGGATTTAACTTTAATAAATTAACTAAAAAAGGTGTCATGAAACTTGGTTGTTTTCTTTGAAAGGCATGAAACTATTGTTATAATGACAAGTTTCATCTCTGCTTTTTTTCATACTCTATAACAACCAACCAACCATGTCTAGCTCAACACAAGAGCTTGCATTTATATCTATACTAATAGGGTTAATTCATCACTCAATCTATCAATCCATAATCATATTTCAACTTTTGATTGAGTTGATATCATAAGTTAAATATTTATTAATTCGATTAAAGAATTATGAAATTACCTTTTCATGTATGAATAAATTATATCACAAGAATGGTACTTTTGTCTCTTTATATTTTTAATAAAGCCAGTAAAAATTTGACATAAAAGATGAAATTTGAATCCATACCACTAATATTTATAAAATATTTTCTTTACTACTTCAACTAAAGTTTTGTTTTTATTTTTTTATACATTTTAAAACTATTACACAAACCGGTTGATCCACATTGTTTGTATATAATTAATAATATTACTGATTGAATTGGTGTCGCAAGTCAACTCGATTCAACTCAGGAAAAATGACAATACCATAACAAATCATTAGAAAGCATTTAATATTCTTAAAATGATGTATTTATCCATTTAAATTTGATTTTACCCATAAAATAAACTAAAATTTTGTTTTAATTTTGTACATATTACATATGTGTTATTATCATTAGCTTCAAATATTACGTTTCATTATTTATTGTCTGTTTTTTAAACGCACACTTATATTCTAAAAACGTTGTTTCCACAAGCATATGTGTGTGATAGAAGTTATAGTTTATTTTAAATGTTCTATTGAGTTAGTGTTATGGATTAATTGGCCACCGACTCAGTTACGAAATCATTAAAATGTCCTGTCATGTACAAAGTAGGTTATATTTTTGTCGTTTTATATAACAATTTAATAAAAAAATGAACATAATAAAATTTAGATTTGAAACACCATACACGATAAATAATTAAATTTATTAAAATGAATGGTTTTTATATGAATTTTTAATAAATATAAATTTTTTTGGGGTAGGTTTGGTATAAATCTAATTTATTCTCTTAGAAACTGAACCTGGCCATACTCCATTTGCCATCAAAATTTAAAAATGAAAAGCGGAAATCAAGCCCAAATGTTCAGTTATAGAAGCCCAACTGATTTCAGTGAAGAAGACCTTTTAGATATCTCAAGGGGTTTGGTTAATAGTATCCTCAGAATGGCTACTACTATATCTATATTTCTTTTTCACCAACGAAAAGGACTATGAAAAAATCCAGCCCAGTCAGTGATCGTACAAAAATCTACCATCCCGAGTGCTCAATAACAATGCAGAAAACAATGCCAGCAACATATGTGGATAATATCAATGGAACGAGCCAAAACGAGTGGTTACCATTTTTGAACGATTAGATTTTTAGATTTCATCTTTATTCCATGGTTGTTTTTTGTTCCCGAGGGAGCAGTCCCCTGTACCAACTCCAGAAACACAGTTTCTTTCTCACTTGTCTTCCCCCCCTCACCCCTTAATGGCTGCAATCACTAATTTCTTAACTAAACCACCTTCTGCCGATCTTCTTCACTTCACCCCAAAACTCACTTCTCTTGGCTCTCATGCTTCTTTTCTACCATCCCTTGTGACTAGGCCCAGATCTTTTTCAACAAAGCTAGGAACAAGCACAAGCTCTCGCTTCATTACCAAGGCTACAGCTGCTCCTGGGACCAAGAATGCTCCGAGTGATGAGCGAGTTCAGAAGGTTCACAGCATTGAGGAATTCGATGAAGCTCTCAGGAAGGCTAAAAACAGGCTTGTTGTGGTGGAATACGCCACTAGCTTCAGCTATCATAGCAGTAAAATTTACCCGTTTATGGTAGACCTTAGCAGGACATGCAACGATGTCGAATTCATCCTCGTTATGGGTGATGAATCGGACGAGACTAGGGAGCTTTGCAAAAGAGAGAAAATTACGAAAGTCCCGCACTTTAGCTTCTACAAGAGCATGGAGAAAATCCATGAAGAAGAAGGGATCGGACCGGACCAGTTGATGGGTGATGTGTTGTACTACGGTGATAGCCATTCGGATGTGGTTCAGCTTCACAGCAGGGAGGACGTTGAGAAGCTCATCGAAGACCACAAGCTTGACCATAAGCTGCTTGTTCTGGACGTGGGGCTCAAACATTGTGGGCCATGTGTCAAGGTGTACCCGACGGTGGTTAAGCTGTCAAGGCAAATGGATTCGGTGGTTTTCGCGAGGATGAACGGTGATGAGAACGACAGCTGCATGCAGTTCCTCAAGGACATGGACGTGGTGGAGGTGCCGACGTTTTTGTTCATCAGAGACGGAGAGATATGTGGAAGGTACGTAGGATCTGGGAAAGGAGAGCTTATTGGGGAGATTCTAAGATACCAAGGCGTTCGAGTTACTTATTAATGGGAAGCTCAAAAGCAACTCATGCAAAACATCAATTATGAAAATGTAATATGTATTGGACTGAGTTTACTATAGTGAAATGAATTGTACTCCACATTTATCTATATCTAAAGGACCAAAATTTTCTTTGTTTTAATCTTAATTAATAATAATAAATATGCTTTTCTTATTGGTCACTTGTATAGGTACTTTAATTTGTTGGTTAACTCACTCGTAATGGTGCAAAGTGTATATGCAAGAATAATGCAATATTTATCATGATTCATATGGAATTAGGATATAATATAGCCTTATTTTTGTAATTTAACTGCCTCAGTTTAGCTTTAAGTTTTAAGATTAAATCAGACAACTGTCTACCACATATACAAGATGAACAGAGTGTCATACATATATATATATACACATTTGCATCATATGACATCCAACCATAGACCGTTGTTAGTAACTGAGGGGAAGGTTGGATGCTGTAGAGAAAGCCGGCCTTTTAAGACTCTTTCCTGTTTGGCAAACGCATAATTGGTTTAAGGATTTGGCAAGGAACTCTTTGAATAACCATCTTTCGTAAAGCGACTGTAGGGTTATCAAATAAGTTAAAGGTTTGGATCGAGAAACCTTTGGCTTTATTGGCAACTGGAAAAGGAAGATCATGCTCTCGACTCCCGCCAATTTGACAAACTAATTCACTAGGAGCGCCAGTTGAGGGTGGAGTAGCTGAAGAGGTGTTGAATATTGAACAAACGCTTTGGAAGGAAAAATCGAGGGTGGAATGGCAATAGGAACACCAAGTATTTCCACAAATGCACACTTGCCCGCCAGAAGTAGAACCATAAAGTAGTGCTCGAGTTGAATACGAATGACTGGGCTGTGATGAGGATGTCCTTAAAGCCGTAGCAATACGTTTCTACAAAGATATGTATATGGTGGTGGGCAAGTCTCTACTAACTTCTCTGTTTGTAATTGCTTTTCCCTAAATTGAGTGCGAAAGCTCAAGAGTTACTCAATTTTGAGATTTCTTCCAAGGAGATATGAAGCACCTTATTCGAAATGGCACCAATGAAGGCTTTGGGAGTAGACAACTTTATATGAGCCAGTGGGATATTGTTGGCCAAGCTATTTGTAAGATGGTCAAAGGGGTTTTCATGAGCCAACCTATTGAATCAATGTTGAGCAGAACATTGTTAGTTTGATTCCAAAAACTTACAATCTTGAAAAATTGGTGGGTTTTCAACCCATCGGTTTATGTTAAATTTTGTATAAAGTTCTCATATAGTTAACCACGAACCACTTGAAAGGCATTATGCTATTGCTTATTTCTCCCAACCAAATTTCTTTTATTGCGGATAGAACGATTGCTCGATATTCTTATTGCTCAGGGGTTGATACACTCCATGTGTTTGAAGATGGCAAGAAAGTATGAATAACAATTAAGGTTGATTTAGAAAAAGCTTATGACAGAATCAAATGTGATGTTATTATAGAATCATTGAAAGGAGGATTATTGCAACATCAAATACAAGTTATCCCACATTGCATATTAACTATGTCAATGCAAATTTTATGGAATGATAGATTGATTGAGGAATTTAGACTTTTTTTTAGGGATTAGACAAGGAGATCCATTGTTTCCAAACCTATTTGTTTTCGGTATGGAGAGATTAGGTTAATCATTAAAAGGGCGGTTGACATTAAGAACAAGAAGTTGTTTCCTGTGGCAATGGTCTTTCAATTTCACAACTTTTCTTTACAGATGACTTGGTTTTTTTTTTTTTTTTTCTTTGCCTTGAAAACATGGATTAAGCGAGGGTAGTGCAGGAAACAATAGATCAAATTAGGTACTTTTCTAGGTACAAGATTGATGCTGAAAAGACAATTATTCTCTCACCAAATATCAAGAACGCCATAGATTCTTTACGACATATTGTTTTCTTTGCCAGCAAGTGGAGGACTTGGGGATGTATCTCAGCATTTCACTGTTCCACAAGTTAAATGGATGGGATGCATGGCTCCTCTTAATGGATGTGAGAATCACTTTAATTAAGCCCGTGCTCTTGTTGGTTTTGAATTATTTTATGTAATCTATTAGGATCCTTTCTCCATGGACGTTGGTGGAAAAAGAGAAAATTTTCTTTTCTTTACAATTTGATCTTTTACCATGAAACTCTACTTTTTCTTCTAAATTCATTAAAAATTTTCATAGTCACCCAAAAGGAGAAGTGAAGTAAAGATACTGGCACTATAGGAAAACAGACTTTTTGTGGCGTTTTTTTTGGCCTTTAGCGGCGCTTTTACAAACGCCGCAAAAAACGTCGCTATAGAAAATGCCGCTAAAATTTGCGGCGTTTATTTTTAAAAATGCCGCGAAAAGTCATGGTCTTTAGCGGCGCTTTTACAAAAACGCTGCTTAAGGTCATAAAAATAAAAAAAAAATATTAAAATATTATAAAAATGCCACAAATCCATTCCCAAAAATTAAAATGGCTATTAGATGTCAATTTCCAATATACATTAAACAAATATGAGCAAAGCATATATGTTATGTATATATTTCCTATGACAGATTGCTTGATATTTAATCTTTGAGAATGATTAGCAAATAGGCATGTGTGCATCCAGAATGTGTCACCGGCCTGGAACCATCTACTACAAATTACCTACGTGTTCTGAATAGTATCCATTGCACCCTTGGATCTAGAAGGTACCAATAGCCCTGGCTAAGTTTAAACTTCCATTGACACGTCCAACTTGAATAAAACCACTAGCTTTCAGAATCCTATCTTTCTCCCGTTCAAGGTCTAGCTTGTGATCTTTAGACAAATTATATGCATGTAAAAAGTGACATCTATGAAATAAAGCATGCAGCATGTAGTGACCCGATAGTCGAGTAACCGAAAAATATATTTTCGGTCTCCGTTTTCATAAAACTGAAACGTAAATATTTATTAAAAATATTACGAAGTTAGTTGTGTGTCTAATTAGGTTTTAATTAGGTGAATTTGACTTAATTAGAAGTATTTGGGAAAAAGGATTAGATTATAAGAGGTCTGAAAGTTTAATTAAAGATTAAAGAAAATAAAAAGGACTAAAGAGGAAATTATGCCAATTGCCAAACTTGAGGCGGCATAAGCATAAAAATCTAAGATTTTTATGTGTTAAAATATATTATTATTAGATAACTATATTAATATAATATAATATTGTATAATAAAGCAAAGAAATAAAAGAGAAGAAAAAGAGAAGCAAAACGAAACAGAAAGCTGGGGAAAGAAAGAAAGAAAGAAAAAAAAAAGAGAAAAGAAAGAAAAAAAGGGGAAATAGAAAGTTTGAAGCTTGGAAGTTTAATAGGTAAGTTAATTTAGCCCTTTTCTTTTAATTTTGATGTTTTATAAGTTTTAGGATAAAGTTTTGATGAATTTAAGTTGAGGTTTTTGAAGTTTTAAAGTTTTGAACATAACATATGATGAACAAAAAGATGAATTAGTGGTTTAATTGAAAGAATTTGAAGTTAGAATTGGGTAAAGGATTTAATTGCAAAATAAGCTAAAAAGAAACAGTTTTGGGACAGCAGCAGTAGAGTAACTTTGAAAAATCACCAAAAATCGTAAAAGTGGAATTAGAAGTTGAGTGAGATATGAAATTAAAGCTTATTGAGTCTATTTTCATATGAAAGAAACAGTGAAAGCAATGAACTTCTGTATTTTGAATTATTTAGATTTTTGTGAGACTAGTTCAAAGTGATTTCGAGATCCCCCATTCTGACTTTGAAAAATCATAAAAAATTAGATAAAAATAATTAGAGGCTTAAATTTATATTTTTATAATCCTGAATAAGTCTATTTTCAATAGAAATAAACGAGAACATCATATGAATCCTATATGAGGAGATAATTAATTTTAAGTGAAGAAGGGTCAGAACTGTCAGACAGCAGAACATGTGTGATTTTAAAGAATAAATTGTATTTGTTGGCTTAACCAAAAATTATGAAAATTTTATGATAAGAATATATGTGAGTATAGTTTCAGGGAAAATTAGTGGATCATAAATTTGAATTCTGTAGCTCAAGATATAAATAATTTAGTTACTTTGACACAAATGGACAGCTTTGAATAAATTTATGAGTGAAGGATTAAATTGAAATGTGAACTAAGGTAAGAAAGGATGAATTTATTATATTATACATGTTTATTTTTATTAAATAGTATAAGAAATTTATTTGATTATTTTTAACATATAAATGTTATATGTTTATATGAAATTGAAGAAAAAGATAAGGAAGGAAAGGACCGAGTTGAAGGAAAAGGAAAAGAGAAGGTTAAGGAGTGAAGGAAGAAGAACTTATATCACCTCAACCTTTTGTAGTAAGTACTACAAGAATTTTAAATTATTTTTATTTATTTATCTTTTTTTGAAATATTTATATAAAGTATTTAAATATATGAGATTCAGCTTTAATGCCCAAGTAGACGGAATTTAGAACTACTAGGATATTAGTGTCATGCCATTAAGGAACTTTAGCGCGCTCTCTGATATTAGCACGTTGGTGCTCTCTAATATTAGCACGTTGGTGCTCTCTGATTATTAGCACATTGGTGCTCTCTGTTCACTTGTGCATCATAATGCACCTCTGTATTTGTTAAAGTATATACGGTGTGTTCTATAAAGTCTACTTTGGGCTAAGAATGTGAAATGAGAACAAAAGTGAATCACTGATGTGTTAAGGTAAGTTTAATACCTTACAAAAGATAAGTTAAATTTATTTAAAGCAATGCATAGTTGAAATGACTTATATGTGAGTAGATATGCAATAATTGATTGAGTTTAAAATATTTTGACTTACAGGGGATGAAAAGCTGAAATGTGCAATATCTTTATTAAAGGGTGAAGCTTACCAATGGTGGATCACTGTCATGAATATCCATCCTGCAGAGAAAATTAATTGGGATTTCTTTGTATCTGGATTTAGAAAGAAATATGTGAGTCAACTTTATCTTGAGAAGAAGAAAAGAGAATTTCTGGATTTGAAGCAAAACAACATGTCTGTTGCTGAATGTGAACGTAAATTTATCAGATTAAGTAAATATGCAAAGGAATTAATAGCAAATGAAGCAGATATGTGCAGGAGATTTGAGTGGGGATTGAATGAAGAGATTTCTATTCCTCTTATACCATTACATCTACAAGAATTTCCTATTTTGGTTGATAGAGCACAACGACTGGAAGAAGGGTTAGCTCGTTCGAAAGAGAAGAGTTTTGGGAAGAGACTAGCAACTAGTTTAGCACCACTACCGTTTTCAAAAAGAGTAAGGGATTTTAGAGATTCTAGATACACTTCTCCTACTGTTGGGCAAAGATCCAGAATTCAGACAAGAGAAACTCAGCAGGCGACCTCTATGGGTAGTACTGGGGGTTCCAAAAGAAAGCCAACACCGCCATCATGTGAGCAGTATGGAAGATATCATTGGGGAGAATGTCGACTGAATTCCCGAGGCTGTTTTTGATGTGGGTCGAAAGATCATTTAATCAGAGATTGTCCAAAGATGTTAGAAAGTGTTACAGAATAGTTTGTGAAAGGTAGCTCGGTTCCACAAAGAGGTAGACAACTTGGAATTTCTGGTGGCACTGGTAGTGGTATGAGATTGGTGAGGGAAACAACTGATAGATCTGAATCCCGAAGGCCTCGAACTTATGTTATCAGAAAACGAGAAGAGGGGGACGCTCCTGATGTGATTACTAGTACATTCTCTTTATTTGATTCTTCTGTAATTGCACTAATTGATCCTAGCTCTACACATTCATATATATGTATTACATTAGTGAAAGAAAGAAAGTTACAAGTAGAACTTACAGAATACGAAGTAGTAGTTACTAATCCTTTCGGGTAAAGTGAGAGAGTTAATAAAGTGTGTAGAAGATGTCCCTTAAAAATTCATGATTATGAGTTTCCAGCAGATCTTATGGCACTTACGTTTTATGAGTTCGATGTGATATTGGGTATGGACTGGTTGCCAGAACATGGGGTTATGGTTGATTGCAGAAGAAAAAGAATTTCCTTGAGAACTTCAGATGGAGGTGAAGTGATTGTAATCAGTGAAAAATATAGCGCATTGACGAATATGGTGTCTTTAATAAAGGCTTCTAAGGTGATGAGAAGTGGATATACTACTTTTCTTGCTTACATTTTAGATACTCGTATAAAAAATACTGAGATTGAAAAGATACTGGTGGTTCGAGATTTTATTGATGTGTTTCCAGAAGAATTACCGCGTTTACCCCCAGAAAGAGAAGTAGATTTTGAGATTGAGTTAATTCCAGGCACAGCACCGATATCAATAGCACCTTATCGGATGTGCCCCACTGAGTTGAAAGAATTGAAAATGCAGTTATAAGAGTTATTAGACAAGGGATTCGTACGTCCTAGTGTATCACCATGGGGGGCACCAGTATTGTTCGTAAAGAAGAAAGATGGGTCTTTGAGACTTTGTATAGATTACCATCAGTTGAATAAAGTGACTATAAAGAACAAATATCCGTTGCCCACGATTGATGATTTGTTCGATCAGTTAAAAGGAGCTAGTGTATTTTCTAAGATTGATCTCAGATCGGGGTATTATCAGTTACGAGTAAAGGAATCTGATGTGTCAAAAACTGCCTTTAGAACTCGGTACGGTCATTACGAGTTCTTGGTCATGCCATTTAGATTGACTAATGCTCCAGCCGCTTTCATGGATCTTATGAATAGAATTTTTCAGCCTTATTTAGATCAATTTGTAGTTGTATTTATAGATGACATTCTAGTGTATTCAAAAGGTGAAGAAGAGCATGATAAACATCTTCGGATTGTGCTACAAATTTTGAGAGAAAAGCAAATGCTAAATTGAGTAAGTGTGAATTTTGGTTAAAAGAAGTCACTTTTCTGGGACATATAGTATCGGCAGATGGTATTCGGGTAGATCCCAAGAAGGTAGAAGCTATACTTGAATGGAAACCACCAAAGAATGTGACAGAAGTAAAGAGTTTTCTCGGATTGGCTTGTTACTATAGAAGATTTTTTGAGGGATTCTCTATGATTGCATCTCCGTTAACAAAATTGTTGCAGAAAAATGTGAAATTTGAATGGACAGAAAGGTGTCAGCAAAGTTTTAAAAAATTAAAAAGATTGCGTGAGAGCTCTGTGTTGATTCAACCAGAATCTGGTAAGGAGTATGTGGTTTTCAGTGATGCTTCGTACAATGGTTTGGGTTGTGTGCTAATGCAAGGAGGAAAGGTAGTAGCATATGCTTCTAGGTAATTGAAGCCACACGAAAAGAACTATCCGACGCATGATCTTGAATTGGCTGCAGTGGTGTTTGCGTTAAAGATATGGCGGCATTACTTGTATGATGAGAAATGTTATATTTATACTGATCATAAAAGCTTGAAATATTTGATGACACAGAAAGATCTGAATTTAAGACAGCGCAGGTGGCTTGAATTGATAAAGGATTATGATTTGATTATTGATTACCATCCAGGTAAGGCTAATGTTGTTGCCGATGCTTTAAGCCAAAAATCTCTATTTGCTTTGCGAGCTATGAATGCCCGATTGTCTTTGGTTGATAATGGTTCAATCATATTGAATTGAGAGCTAAACCGACATTTTTACAAACAAATATGTGAAGCTCGGAAGAATGATGAGAAGTTACTGAGTTAAATGGGCACAGTGTGAGTCAGGTACTGATTCTGAATTTCGGGTTGGAATTGATGGTTGTATGTTATTCAGAGGTAGGATATGTGTACCTCGTAATTGAACTCATCTGAGAAGATTTTACACGAGGCTCACAATGCATACTATGTCTGTACATCCGGGGAGTAATAAAATGTATAATGATCTGAAAAAGATATATTGGTGGCCAAGAATGAAACGGGATATCTCTGAGTTTGTATCAAGATGTTTAATATGTCAGCAAGTTAAAGCTGAACATCAGGTACCTTCAGGGTTACTTCAGCCAATTACTATACCAGAATGGAAATGGGAAAGAATCACTATGGATTTTGTATCGGGATTACCGTTGTCTCAGAAGAAAAAGGATGCTATTTGGGTGATTGTTGGTGATTGACAAAATCAGCGCACTTTATTCCGGTACGTATGGATTATTCTTTAGATAAACTGGCTGAACTGTATATATTTGAGATTATCAGGCTACATAGAGTGCCTGTTTCCATTATATCAGATAGAGATCCCCGATTTACGTCTCGTTTCTGGGATAAATTACAAGAATCTTTAGGTACTCAGTTGTATTTCAGTACTGCATTTCATCCTCAGACAGATGGCCAATCTGAGCGTGTAATTCAAGTATTGGAAGATATGCTCCGATGTTGTATACTAGAGTTTGAAGGTAATTGGGAGAGGTATCTACCTTTGATTGAATTTGCTTACAATAACACTTATCAGTCCAGTATTAAAATGGCTCCGTATGAAGCTTTGTATGGTAGAAAGTGTAGAACACCGTTATATTGGACAGAGCTCAGTGAAAAAAAGATACATGGGGTTGATTTGATCCAAGAAACAGAAGAAAAAGTAAAAGTCATTCGGAATAGTTTGAAAGCAGCATCTGATCGTCAAAAATCTTATGCTGATCTTAAAAGAAAAGATATTGAATATAATGTGGGTGAAAAAGTATTTTTGAAAGTGTCGCAATGGAAAAAAATTCTCCGATTTGGAAAGAAAGGCAAGCTCGGTTCAAGATTCATTGGGCCGTATGAGATCTTAGAACGGGTTGGTCCAGTTGCTTATCGGATAGCCTTACCACCGGAATTGGATAGAATTCACAATGTTTTTCATGTCTCAATGCTACGAAGATACAGGTCTGACCCATCTCATGTGATTACTCCTGAAGTAATAGAAATTCAACTGGATTTAACTTATGAAGAGGAGCCAATTAAGATACTTGCTCGGGAAGTAAAGGAATTGAGAAACAAATAGGTCCCGTTGGTAAAAGTATTGTGGAGACATCATAATTCGGAAGAAGCAACATGGGAAAGAGAGGAAACAATGAGACATCAATATCCGCAGTTATTTACGTCAGGTAAATTTCGAGGACAAAATTTATTAACTGGGGGAGAATTGTAGTGACCTGATAGTCGAGTAACCGAAAAATATATTTTCGGTCTCTGTTTTCATAAAACTGAAACGTAAATATTTATTAAAAATATTTACGAAGTTAGTTGTGTGTCTAATTAGGTTTTAATTAGGTGAATTTGACTTACTTAGAAGCATTTGGGAAAAAGGATTAGATTATAATAGGTGTGAAAGTTTAATTAAAGATTAAAGAAAATAAAAAGGACTAAAGAGGAAATTATGCCAATTGCCAAACTTGAGGCGGCATAAGCATAAAAATCTAAGATTTTTATGTGTTAAAATATATTATTATTAGATTAATATAATATTATATAATAAAGCAAAGAAATAAAAGAGAAGAAATAGAGAAGCAAAACGAAACAGAGAGCTGGGGAAAGAAAGAAAGAAAGAAAGAAAAAAAAAAGAGAAAAGAAAGAAGAAAAGGGGAAATTGAAAGTTTGAAGCTTGGAAGTTTAATAGGTAAGTTAATTTAGCCCTTTTATTTTAATTTTGATGTTTTATAAGTTTTAGGACAAAGTTTTAATGAATTTAAGTTGAGGTTTTTGAAGTTTTAAAGTTTTGAACATAGCATATGATGAACAAAAAGATGAATTAGTGGTTTAATTGAAAGAAATTGAAGTTAGAATTGGGTAAAGGATTTAATTGCAAAATAAGCTAAAAAGAAACAGTTTTGGGACAACAGCAGTGGAGTAACTTTGAAAATTCACCAAAAATCGTAGAAGTGGAATTAGAAGTTGAGTGAGATATGAAATTAAATCTTATTGAGTCTATTTTTATATGAAAGAAACAGGGAAAGCAATAAAGTTCTGTATTTTGAAACATTTAGATTTTTGTGAGACTAGTTCAAAGTGATTTTGAGATCCCCTATTCTGACTTCGAAAAATCATAAAAAATTAGAGAAAAATAATTAGAGGCTTAAATTTATATTTTTAGAATCCTGAATGAGTCTATTTTCAATAAAAACAAACGAGAACATCATATAAATCCTATATGAGGAGATAATTAATTTTTAGTAAAGAAGGGTCAGAACTATCAGACAGCAGAACATGTGTGATTTTAAAGGATAAACTGTATTTGTTCGCTTAACCAAAAATTATGAAAATTTTATGATAAGAATATATGTGAGTATAGTTTCAGGGAAAATTAGTGAATCATAAATTAGAAGTTGAGTGAGATATGAAATTAAAGCTTATTGAGTCTATTTTCATATGAAAGAAACAGGGAAAGCAATGAAGTTCTGTATTTTGAATTATTTAGATTTTTGTGAGACTAGTTCAAAGTGATTTCGAGATCCCCTGTTCTGACTTCGAAAAATCATAAAAAATTAGAGAAAAATAATTAGAGGCTTAAATTTATATTTTTAGAATCCTGAATGAGTCTATTTTCAATAGAAACAAACGAGAACATCATATAAATCCTATATGACGAGATAATTAATTTTTAGTAAAGAAGGGTCAGAACTGTCAGACAGCAGAACATGTGTGATTTTAAAGGATAAACTGTATTTGTTGGCTTAACCAAAAATTATGAAAATTTTATGATAAGAATATATGTGAGTATAGTTTCAGGGAAAATTAGTGAATCATAAATTTGAATTCTGTAGCTCAAGATATAAATAATTTAGTGACTTTAACACAAATGGACAGCTTTGAATAAATTTATGAGTGAAGGATTAAATTGAAATGTGAACTAAGGTAAGAAAGGATGAATTTATTATATTATACATGTTTATTTTTATTAAATAGTATAAGAAATTTATTTGATTATTTTTAACATATAAATGTTATATGTTTATATGAAATTGAAGAAAAAGAAAAGGAAGGAGAGGACCGAATTGAAGGAAAAGGAAAAGAGAAGGTTAAGGAGTGAAGGAAGAAGAACTTATATCACCTCAACCTTTTGTAGTAAGTACTACAAGAATTTTAAATTATTTTTATTTATTTATCTTTTTCTGAAATATTTATATAAAGTATTTAAATATATGAGATTCAGCTTTAATGCCCAAGTAGACGGAATTTAGAACTACTAGGATATTAGTGGCATGCCATTAAGGAACTTTAGCGCGCTCTCTGATATTAGCACGTTGGTGCTCTCTGATATTAGCACGTTGGTGCTCTCTGTTCACTTGTGCATCATAATGCACCTCTGTATTTGTTGTAACATCCTAGATTAGGGGTTATGCGCTCGTGCCTAATGCATGAGTTAGTAGGTTTTGGCAGTGTTGGAAGTGTATTAAGGGTTTTTAGAATTCTAGGATGGAAGAAGAAAGCTTTGGAAAATTATTGGTTTTTAAGTAAAAAGGGGAGCTAGATAAATGAGGCTTTAAAAGAAACTCCGTGTGAAGCATGACACAAGGAACCATGTGGTAAAATGGCATGTTTTATGAATTATGAATGTGTTATGTGAATTCTAGAAATAAGGAAATGTATGGAAATGTAAGGAAATGTAAGGAAATGTATGGAAATGTATGGAAATGTATGGAAATGTAAGGAAATGTAAGGAAATGTATGGAAATGTAAGGAAATGTAAGGAAATGCCTTGTCTTGGAAATGTAAGGAAATGCCTTGTCTTGGAAATGTAGGGAAATGTGTTGGAAATGTAAGGAAATGTCTTGTCTTGGAAATGTAGGGAAATGTGTTGGAAATGTAAGGAAATGTCTTGTCTTGGAAATGTGAAGAAATGTCCTGGAAATGTAAGGAAATGATGTGGAAATGATTCAAAAGAGGAAAGTAAACATTTCTGGAAACTTGAAAATGTAAGGAAATATCAAGTTTTAAAGCTTAAAAAGAGGAAATTAAGGCAAGGTGGCCTTAAGAAAATTAGTAGGAAGAATTTAGCACACAAACAGGTTGGAAAAGTGGCTGGAAATGCCACTTAAGGCCCAGTAAGTGGCGCCACCTACATGAGCAAGTGGGCTGAGTTCGAAGTCACATGGGAAGCAAATAAAAGAAATTTTATTTTTGCTTCCAGTAAGACCGAGAGTGGACGGCATATGCTTCTAGAAAGGAGGTGTTATCTTTTCATAAATATTCGATTAAAAGGTGATAAATAAAGGATTTTTAAATTGGATTATTTTGAAGAGATAAATGTTGGATTAAACTCTTTTATTTATGATAATTAAAGGATAAAGTTATCGAGATAGAGAGTGGTGGCCAAGTAAGGGACTTTGAATTATCTTTTATTTTAGGTGATAATTAAAAAGATAAATAAGGGATTATTCTTTAATTTTTAAATAAGGAGATAAGGAGGAAAATAAGGAAGAGTGGTGGCCAAGTAAGGGACTCTAGCCTAGTAATTTCATCTATAAAAGGAAAAGAGAGGCCAATCTTCATTCTTCCTTTTCTCTTTTGTTCATCCATAGAAATTCTCTAGCAAAATTCTCTCTTCTCTGTTTTGCCAAACCAAAATACCTTGTGTTCTTGAATCCTCCATCTTTATTCTTCCTTTTCTTTTCTTTCTAATACCTCCAAAAGCCGAAAGTTGTGAGAGCATCATTTAGCCATAGCCGAATCTTTGAAAGTTGAAGTGAAGGTGCAATCAATTTCTTCAAATAAGGGTAAGATCCAAGTTTGGTTTCCATTCTTTTATATTTTAGACTTATCGAAATTTAGGGACTAATTCCTATTATTGATCTTGGTGAATCATGGAAGGAAAGTTTGGGATTTATTAAGTGTCGACTACAAGGAAGGAGAAGTTCTTTTCTCGAAGGTACACCATAGGCCGCGTGTTCCCTAGTTATTCGGTGAATTTCGAGATTTAAGAATCTAAGGTAAGTCATATTTAACATTCGGCTAAGGGTTATTTGTTGTGAATAAATGTTAGAAATTGATCTAACATGTAGTTATAGGGATTTTAATGAGAGGATACAAAGATTTTGGGATTTGAGAATTTCAAGGTAAGTTTAAGAATACTAATCCTACTAGGATTTGGATTTATGGCCGAATGCCTTTTTATTAAAATAGTAAGTGAATAATCAAATGTAGGGATTAAGGATCTAAGCGGTAGATTAGATTTCGAGATCTCAAGGAATTTGCTAAGTGAATCAGGTGTGTACCCCACACTACTTTGTAATATGAATTATGGTTACATGTATTAAAATATGTGTTAATGAAAATATGAGCATGGCTAAGGTACCATGTTAAGGTACTAAGTACTCGAAGTGCACGTTTCCTACTTCTACTAGGAAAATGAAATATGTTATTAAGTAACATGAGAATATGATAAGAATGTGAACTATGGTATATTATGCATATTAATGTATATGGGGCATTTGGTTGTATATTGAAAGGGAAGTGAAAAGTGGTGACTTAAGACCACGATGTCGAAAAGTGGTGATTTACGACCACGATGTCGAAAAGTGGTGATCTAAGACCACGATGTCTGAAAAGTGGTTTCCTAAAACCACGAGATGCGAGCCTTAAGCCCGCAATTTGGTGTGTAAGCGGAAGGAGGGTCGACTTAGTAGTCCCCACGGTGTGTTTGGCAGTGCACGGGGTGTGTAGCGGATGGACAATTAGGTTTGGGTTTGGGAATGCATCATAACTTGTATTTATTGTTCGAATGTGTAACTCTTGTATGCCTAATTCTATTATGATTTAGTGTCGTGTACACATTGAGTCATTGACTCACCCGTTGTGGGAACATTTTTTTCGGTGACGATAAGTAATGGAATAGGGTCGGTAGGAGTTAAAAGTGGCCATGCTCAGCAAGGAATTTTATTTGGACTATTTAATTTTTATACATTAAAATATTTAGGTTTATTTGATGTAATAAGGCCATAAGGCCATAGTGCACTATTTTATTTCTGTTTTTATTTATTATGTTACGAAATTTTTATTAAGTTAAAGATTAAGTATTTCTATTTTAAATGTATTCTATATGTTTTATCACCTAAAATTTTAAAGGGTTTTCATTATAAAACGATTTTGTTTTTTTAAAAGGGTTTTCATTATAAAACGATTTTGTTTTCTACTCGAGCCCAACCCAAAATAATATTTCTTTCAAAACACACTATTTTCCCAAAGTAACAAAAGAACTTTGAACCGGTTTACTTGAGGAACATACCAGATCCGGTTAAGGCTCGTGGGCCGGGTTTGGGGTGTTTCATTTGTTCCGTATATCCGGTGTGTTCTATAAAGTCTACTTTAGGCTAAGAATGTGAAATGAGAACAAAAGTGAATCACTGATGTGTTAAGGTAAGTTTAATACCTTACAAAAGATAAGTTAATTTTATTTAAAGCAATGCATAGTTGAAATGACTTATATGTGAGTAGATATGCAATAATTGATTGAGTTTAAAATATTCTGTTATGATTGATTATTTAATTATTCTTGTAGTGCTTACTAAGCATTCACCGGCTTAACGCGTTTATTTTTAACGCGTAAGTACAATTAGACTAGAAGAGAAGTCCAACTAGAAGATCTCTCATCTCATCACATCCTCAAGGACTACAAAAGTAGGTACTATATTTTGTGTTAAAATGGCATGTATACATATACTGATTCCAAAGTGTGTTCTATGTGATAGGGACTAAAATGTAGACTCTTGAGATTCTATCTTTTTGAGTTACTTGAAGTATTTTGGTATATATGGAATGAATTAGTAATCAATAAGTATGTTTGCAAAAATGGTTGGTAAGTTAAAATATTATATACAAATGTTTTAATTAATCAGTATCTAGCCATAACTGTTTTGGCACCAAATGTAATAGTCTTATATCGGGTCTACATGTTTGAACTGGGTATAGGGGTATTACACAGCAGCTAAGCTATGCCGTATTAAAGAGGAACGCATGATCCTGCATTTTAAACACTAATTTATTGATAAGATCCAGTGAGAGAATATAAAAGCAACACATGGAAAATGAAATGTCACCTTAAAGTGAACAATTATATGCCCATAGCGTAAACCAACCAAGTAGGTCAGCATCACCATCACTGAACTACAACCAGAACATACAAGGTCTGTCCATAAGCATGCAACTAAAGCACACCAAAAATCAAAAGCGGTCCATATCTTGTTGACTTAAAGTTTGCTTATGTAATGTGGTCATACAGTAGTACACATAATAAATTGTTACTCTATCGATAACTACCTATCTGTACAAAAGGATAGAGTATTATCTTCATTTTCTAGAACAATAATCCAAGAAATATGCAACAAATTTCGAAAGGATTGACTATTTCAGTTTATACATATATGCTTGCTGGTCTTGCTCTTCATAAGGTCAGGTATCAAAATAACGGGGACCACCTTTGTTTTAATGATAAAATTAGACATAAAAGAAATTCCATGTTTGGTATGTATATAAATAAAAATCTTAGTAACTGAAGTCAGTTGTGAATATGGTTAACGGCAGTTGTGCAAAGCAATTAATCCTCTCTATTCATCAATGAAAAGTCAGAAATATTTTCTTAATTTGTTGATTGTTGTGTTCTATCAATCTTGCATTCAATATGATTAAATTTATCATACCCATATATGAAAAGAATAAGCCCTAAATCGAGATAAAATCAATTGTTCTGAATATTCTTTCATATACCAGACAATACACATTACGACCAAAATCAGACAAAACAAACCGATGTGACCACAATTTTTACCGGTGCAAAAAAGGAAAATTGAATGTTTCAATTTATAACCAATACCAGCAACACCTTTTAACGTAGATTTTGATTTGATCATATATTTATAGTGCTAGTATCACTTTTTTCATGTCAGATCTACACAACATCATCACTTCATATAACAGCATCAACCCGGAATCAAAATTCTTGCAAACAGGCAAATATATGGGGTTTTCTTTTTTCTGTCATTGAATAAGAATAAAACTTTGACTAACCAAAACAAAACATAAACTTCCGAATCTAGATTATCTAAAGTCACCTAACACAAGAAAGAAAGCATATTCTTGTAGCCCCAAAAAGAAAGGGGAGTACCTTAGCCAAAGGGATTATATCATATAGCATTTTTTCATTCTCAATAAACCCTGTTGTTAACGGTTTGATAAAGGGACCTCATTTGTGTGTTCCATTTATCGATAGCAGTATACTTCTTCATACCCTTCGACCTGTACAAGCAACAAAATGCAAGTAAAAGTTTAACCACAGTGATGTTGCTTCAACCTGGTCCAGAGTGCATATTTCTAGGGCTAGGCATTCCCACCAAATTGGAGGAGAGCATGCTGCCAGAATTTAGCATTGTTGATGATACCATTCCTTGAAAGCCTGGCCTTGACATTGGCATGTTTCTATTTATTCCACACATCATGGCCACACCATTTCCACCAGCCAGCATATGAACCCCACGGTCTGACCCAGAAATAGCCCCAGGGAGAGTCAAGTTAGACTGCTGAACATTCCTGCCAGATAAGACTGGATTATGTTGTTGCACTCTATGCTGCTCATCAGCTGGCAAAGATGTTCTTGGAACACCAAATCTACATTCCCTGAGAGCAAATATGACCACAATTTGTGCCATTGGTATATAATATATATTAAAAAACCTGAATGAGGAGAAACTTCTGAACTAACTAAAAGTAGCCTTTGTTGTTTAATATATTTCTAAAAAATCATTGTAAATACTTCTGTATTATATGAATAAATTATCTAATTTATAAGAAGTTTGATTTTCATTAAAATACTTTTGTTAAATAGACTTATTAATAAAATCTATCCAAATTATGAGTAAGAAATTTAATTTAATTACTTAAGTAATAAATTTAAAAAATTAAAAATTATTGAATTGCTTTATCTTCAAGATTCTAAAATAAAAGGGTTAAAGTTCACATTAATTTTTGTTTATTTGCATAGAATTTAATTTACATTAACATTAAAACAAAAGACTTTGTATTAATTAATATCAATATAATTTGCTCATGCAACATCCATATGCTAAGGCAAATTTACACTTTGTTTATTTATTTGCAGAATGCTCAACTTATTCAAAAATAAATAAAATAGCAGATATTCACATGCAATGCATGTTACAACAGATTCTAATAATAGCATGTGATACTATGCACACAGAGAATACAACCTACAATTTAGCTTAATACCTCAGAGAAGCATCGAGTGTAGCAGAGGGTGATGATAAATTACTGCCAAGAACTGCATTAGAAGATCCCTGCAGTGACGAATTTGCTCCAGATGCAGGAAGCCTTGGTCCCACAGCTCCTTGATTTGATATTGCTAAACTACTAGCCTGATATCCTAGGGGAAGAACATCTTTGCTTGATGCAGGGGCATTACAAAAATCGAGAGGCCTTTATCCAAATGATAGAAAATGATATTACAGTCCATTACAATCAAAATAAAACTTAATACGAAGAACAATGAAAAACTAGAAAACATGAATGAATTAACAAGTTAAAACTTTAATAAAAATGGAAGCAACAAAGCTTACGTTAGAACCCATCCATCTAGGTTATTTAGGCAGACTTGTGAAAGAGACATAACATGAGAATTGTGGACCGGCACTATCTGCTTCAAATCCTGGTTATCTTGCTTTACAATACACAAGAAGACAGAAGGGACAATTGAGAAAAGGCTGGAAAAACCAAAGTGAAGAAAAGGAGGAGAATTTAAGGTGCTTTCAAGTATTAAGACTAGGTTTTCATCATATTTTTGCCACACCACTGAATGCTAACACCAGAGTTATAAAGGGCTGCAGGTGAACTTGAAATGCTAGGGCCCCTATATTGTCCGAGGAGCAAGGTGCAAAAAGAGCACTTACCTAAGTGGAATAAAGGCATATATATATCAAAGAAATTTCATGAATTAATGCGTGAAATAACATGTATATCAAAAAATATATATGGATTCATGTAATAAGCTAGACTTTAATTGATATAGTTCATTTAATAAAATCAATTGATTGTGTTCAGTCTAATCCATTCTCTAATAAAACTAAAAAACTACAAGGGGAAAATGCTTCATTTATAAACTAAAACGAGAGAAGTTTAACAAGGTATATCTAGCATATTTTAATCAAGTCCCATGCTTGCTGGTCTAGAGTATGGTCTTCATTTTCTAGAACAATAATCCAAGAAATATGCAACAAATTCCGAAAGGATTGACTATTTCAGTTTATACATATATGCTTGCTGGTCTTGTTCTTCATAAGGTCAGGGGCAACATAATAAGCACTTCCAACAATGTCATTTAGTCTTTCATCTGTTACAACATTCATAACATCAAAAGTTAAAAAAAGAAAGTAGCATTAGCTTTGGTTTGATTCAGTCTAAAGATATATGGCCATCATATGAAGTGAGAAAAGTAAATTGATAGAAATCCAACATAAATTTATCTGTTTCCTACTTAGTAAACCATTGGGGGTTTAAAAATACCTTACAGGCTCACACAATTTTGCTTCATTGGGGTTTAAAGGGTTTAAGGTTTTATACATATGAAAGCAACTTAATTTCTTCTCCAATTTACAGCAGAACAGAGGTGCAATAATATTGCGGATTGTAGGTTTAAAATTAATTACCTTATAAAAATCTACAAACATTACTAATCTACAAAGAAACCAACCAAAAAATAAGGTATAATCAGCTATGACCTGGTCTTATAAAATCAGAAAGACTGAAATCAATTAGTTTCATGTCTGCATCTTCACCACCAGAAGTGAAAAGGAAGTTCTGTAGCCCAAGCAACAAAGAATAGAATTAGAGATATGATAATTTGACAGAATATATACTTGTCAGTTTCACAGTCCATAAAAATCAAATGCAAATGTGAAAACCTCTGGCTTTAAGTTACAGTGAACAACTCCCTGCAGATGACAAAATGAAACCACACTTAAAATTTGTACAACTATAGCTTTTGCATCGTCTTCGGTGTACTTTCCTCCCCTGGAACAGAAAAATTCTCATTTCAGTTTCATAATGCATCACACTTATCACATTAGGGGCCTTCAATCTTCTGTATAATCATGACAAATCTAAGGCGAAAAAAGTAGGGAACAAAAAGGCAGGCATAAAGCTCGCTTAACAGCCATTAACATGAATCAAAAGGGAACAAATACAATGATATTTATCTAACCTTCTGCCTTCTGTAAAGATAATGATATTTAAACAGAATGGCAAATAAGACGGCCTAAAAACATGGACATTTTAAGAAAACAAATTACCTCGCCAAAATTCTGTCTAATAGCTCTCCGCCTTCACACAATCTGAAAAGATACAAAAGTCCACTACTGTCACACCTGAACAAGAAATATAACTTCAGTCCACTGCTCCCCTCTTTTCCTCAAGCCTTTTCCTCTGCATGAAAACCAAGATCAGAAAACACCATCAAAAGAGATCAAAGCTTAGAAATTTGGGGGATTTTGGGGGATTGAAGGGCGGGGGAAACTGGGATTTTGGTTTGGGGATTTTGGGAAAGGGGGAAATAAAAATTGGCCGGGGTTATAGGGTTTTTAGCTCCATTTTTTTACCAGAGAAAAACGACGCCGTGTGTATGAATTTTTGCGGCGTTTTTATTAAAAATGCCACTATAGCTCCATTTTTTGTGTCGTTTTTTGTAAAAAATTGCCACTATTACATAAGTTTATTTTTTTTTTCATTTTTAACCTATATTTTTCTATTTCTTTCTTTTAAAATTTTTGTGTTGAGATTATTATATTTTGAATTTTTTTATTATATTTTGAGTATTGAACTTTTAACTTTTTAACCTATATTGAGTATTAAATATTTTGAGTATTGAACTTTTAAATTTTTAACCTATATTGAGTATTAAATATTAAATTTTAAGTTTTTAATTTTTTAATTTTTTATTATTAAATTTTAAAATTTAATTACCATTATCAACTCTTTTAGGAATTTCTTTTTTCTTTCTTTTTACATCAACATTATTCTTTTAAGTATGGTCTACATTAGTTATTTAGATTTTTATATAAATGGCATTTAATTATATGTATACACCTAAATTTTGATATAGATACATCTTAGAATTATATATGAATTTTGGTTTAATGTGTAATTCTAGATGTGAAATTCTAATTGTGGTTTAAATGTATAGTTGAAACTTTAATTTTGATTTAATCATACACATTATTTTAAAATATAAATACATCAATATATTTTTATATATTTTTTAAAAATAATAATTTACATTTATCTTATTTTGATTTATATTCAAAAAAATCCAAGATTAATCCCTAAATCATAAACCCTAGACCTTATATATTATACCATAAACCACAAACACCAAAACCTAAACTTCAAACTCAAAACCCTAAACATAAATCTTATACCATAAAATTCGAACCCTAAACTCTAAACTTCAAACTTTAAACCATAATCTGAGACTAACTTTTTGGGAATTCATGTGGCCAGTGTTAGTGTAGTACAAAACATATATTTTAATAGCTAACACATTAACTATAAATCCCTCACGAGGGATTTCGGGTCATATAGCTAACACCATAAACCCTAAACCCTAAACTTAAACCATAAACCCTAAACTCCAAACCCTAACACATTAACCATTTCCCCCAAACCCCTAACCCTAAACCCATAAACTATAAACCATAAACCCTAAATCCAAAACCCTAACCCATTAACTATTCCCTATAAACCCCTAACCCTAAACCTTAACCCCTAACTACTAACACTTAAACCTTAATACCGGTAAACACTAACATATTAAACACTATACAATAAACCCAAACAACAAACTTTAAGACACTAAACCTGTAATGACCAAATTTTGGCCCGGGCCCATTAGCCAAAACAAAACCAAATTGACAAAAAGAAAAAAACAAAATATTATTATAAAAGTCAAACAAGAAAAATAAATAATAAAACCAGTCCAAAATCCCTTACAACAACAGAGTCCAATTACAAGCCCAAAATACCAGACCCAATTTTTAATAACAATAGTCCAATTACAAAACCAATTACCAAGACCCAGACCAAACAGAATTTAACCCAAATTGAATCAATCTCTGACCCAACATTACAGAGGCTCAATGGCCCATCAGGCCCAAAAGCCAAGAAGAATCAGGGAACCCTAGGGTTCCCCCTGGCCAGCGCCGCCGCGCGTCTCCACACACGCACCGCTCCAGCTCCCCCGCGCGTCCGCCACACGCGCACCACTCCAGTTTCCCACACACGCGTCTCTCCACTAGCGACCTTCCCCACACCTCGGTCTCGCGCATCGGCGCTTCCTAACGACCAGCACTCGCACACTGGCCAATGATCGCCCATGCACCTCGCCCATACCCTGCGACAGACAAAGGAAACGAAAAACGAGCAGGAACAGAAAACAAGACATGGAGCAAACGATGGAATTAAAAATAAGTTGTACCTTTCGGTTATAAAAAGCCACTCAAAAAAGTGTACAGGGGTGGGCTTTTCGGAAAAATACCCACGCATTATCAGAAATAAAAAACAATAATTATCAGAGAATCAAGCTTAAGGTTGTTTTTTTTTCCTTGGATTTAATACTGTATCTTTTATTTCTTCCTTTTTTACTTACTGATTTCGAAATCAAATACCAAGGCTAATAATAAAACAAAAATAACAATAACAAAAAGGAGGAACCGTCGTAGATCTAGTCGAGAGCGCAGCGGTGGCGGAGGCGCTAGACGCCGAGGAAGCCCATGCGTCGATTGAGAGGACGGAGGGCTAAAACGTTTTAGAAAAGGGGATCCCCATTTTTATGAAAAAACTTAAGAAACGGAATCAAAAAGAAAAGAGGATAAGGGACTTACAATCGGAGTTGCTTGCGCCCGATCTTCGTCTTCTCTGTCGCGATCGGAGTTTAGAAGAAGGTCGTGGTTCGGGTCTTACATTGGTCCTCTCCGTGGTAATCAAGATTGGACGGTGACGGATCGAGGAAAGTTGGCTTATCGCGAGTCATCCTTCGTCGTTTTACGGTGGCGATTCAGTGTTTGAGGGACTCTCTCTCTTGCTTGCGGCGGAGGAACATAGAAGAAGGGCTAGGGTTTTGGATTTAGAAATGAAAAGGGATGAAACTTTTTTTTTAACATTTTCTTTACCGTTTCAAATCATTAAACGACGCCGTTTGAAGCTTGATCAAGTGGCTTCAAAACAACGTCGCATAAAGCAGTCCAGTTCGGCCCGATTTGGGAACCCGGAGGATTCACGCATGTCCATCGAGCGGTCGAATTGCTATCCTGGTCCCCCCGCGTTTTATTGTTCTCAGCCATGTCTATTTCGAACTCTCTCTTATTTCCAATTCGGCCCGAAAACTTTCATTTCATTTTCAATTCGATCCCATAAGGCTTTAACGGTTTAAATCAAAACGACTCCGTTTCTAAAATTTGGTGTAATTTCAACTTTAGCCCCTTTAATTTCATTCGGATTTCAAATTGGTCTTATTTTATTTGCATTGCTATTATTCATTATCGTTATTATTATTTATGTTGTTTATCCTAATATTGTTTCTTTTTACATGTCATTATATCGTATATTCATTTCTATTTCACATAATCATATATATTATACCCCATTTCTAAAGTTTGTAAATTTATTTATATTATTTGATCTATTTTACTTATGTCGTTTATGTCATGTAAATAATGCTATAATCAGCATACTATACATGTATACGCGTATATATATACACATTTATTATTCATTATTCTATTTCGTTTAATATTATTTTCATTACAAATTATTTTCTTATATTAGTTATTATGTTATATATTTTAAAAATTTTGTATATTATGTAATATCATATTATATCATATTTTTGTAGAATATAGATTTAGATTGAAAAATATGTTTCATGTATATCATCTATATTGTCATACGTTTTTATTTTAAATCATTATATACTACTTTTATTCCATACATTGTTTATAACATTTGTATCATATGTATGTCTTGTTACCTAGAAATCAAACTTGCATGAAATATGTTCGTATTTGTTGTTACTGTTTACCGTGTCTATCTATACATCATATATTTATAATTGTTTTAGTATAGGAATTATTATTTGTTGTATTTCTTATTATTATTTCTTTGCTGCCTATTTGAAATGTCGGTATATCATCATTGTTCCTAATACTCAGGTTCGATAATGACTAAGGCAATATCGTTACTTAGATTACGGTTTAAAATAAAAATGCATTTTTACAAAATTGACATTTTACTTAAAAGTTTCCAAAGAAATAAGGCAATACTTGTGTGTTTAGAAGTTTGAAAGATCACATCCTAACGTGCTGGGTGTTGATTTTTTTCGTTCAACTAAATACTCAAATACCCTTATTCACGCGATTTGAAGATCAAAGATGATCTCGACGTCAGGGTATATAGGCGTCATATCCTAACGTGCTGGGTATGACAATCTTATTCCCTTGAAACGAGTTAATCTTGAGATTCAATCCCGATCTAATTAACCCGTTCCTTCATTGCTTTATACTCTAAATATTTTCAAGTTTTTCCACATTAGGACGTTAATCAATCAATTTGGTACCGATTTTGGGCGTCGCAAAGGTGCTAATCCTTCCTTGCACGTAACCGACTCCCAAACCCGTTTTCTCAAATTTCGTAGACCAAAACCGTTGTTTTAATAAATCAAAATGTTTTATTAAAACAATCCATCTTAAGGTGATCCGATCACACCTCGAATAAAAGATCGGTGGGGACTCCTCATTTTTAAAAAGTCGATTCCCGTTTTGTCCAAAAATGGTTACGACAGCTTGGCGACTCCGCTGGGGACGCTCGAGAGTCAGGCCATAAATTTATTGATTTTTGTCCTTTTGATCAAAAAACTTGGAAAATCATTTTGGGAAATCATTTCTCTGACATGTTTGATTACGCTATGTGGCATGAAATACTTTGGCATTGCATTGCATGACCGTTGGTCATGCCCTTAAGTGGGAGTAAGAAACTAAGCCTTCGTGAGGTTTTCACCTCCGCATGGGCTAGTGGATTGCTTCCGGGATACATCCGTACCTATGTGCTTCGTGAGGTTTTCACCTCCGCATGGCCGTAGGGAAATGTATCCCTCTAAACTGAACTCAGTCCGTATGAGCCTATAATGGGTGAGGATCGAGGAATCTGCTGGTTCAGGTATCCTTCTTTAAGAATCGAACCCCATATAGAAACCCTAGAGCCTACCCTAGGCATAGAGTCGAATTAGTCACCCAGATAAGCGTTTGATGATATTTTGCTCGTTTTGATTATGCGATACTAACTTGTGTTGTTTTGTTTGATTTGCATGACATTCCATGTAGTAAAGGTGTCAATTTCTGCTCGGTTGCTGAAATAGGAAGTTTGCTATGGAAAACGACTTTCTTGATAAAGTAGAGGACAATGCGGCCGTGCGCACATGGTCGGAAAAGTTGCAATTAGAAAAAGGAGATAGCTTGGTTGAAGGTCATACGTCGGAGTTGAGGGACTTCGCCCGTGTTAGCGTGACACAAAATGAGCTTCAAGAGTTGCGAGATATCTGGGCCCATTGGGAAGATGAAGCTAAATAGATGTTCTACCACCGTTATGGTGATATCGCTCACTTATTGGATGTCAAGATAGATAAACACCTGTTTAGGGCTATGGTCCAGTTTTGGAACTCCGCATACAGCTGCTTCACCTTTGGGAAAGTGGACTTGGTGCCAACAATAGAAGAATATACCGCCTTACTCCGTATTCCCGGGATACAAGCTGACAAGGTTTATATTAGGCTTGCCTATGTTCCTCCTCTCGCAAAGAAATTGGTAAAAATTACGGGGATGAGTGAACAATGGATCTCGACCAAGATTCAACAGAAAGGTGAAGGGAGGTGCATTCCTTGGGTAAATTTAAGGGACCTGATTCTGACGCATCCTGATGTACAAAGGAAAGTTGATATCCTCGCCTTAAGCCTCTACGGATTAGTCATCTTCCCAAAAGCCGCGTAAGACACATAGATGAGGCAGTAGTGGATCTATTCGACCGTTTGGATAAACAAGTCACACCTGTCCCAGCAATTCTAGCCGAGACTTTCAGATCGTTAAATACATGCAGAAGAGCGGGAGAGGGAAGGTTTATCGGATGCGTACAGCTATTGATGGTATGGTTTTATGGGCATCTTTGGAAGATGGATAAAGTCTCTTGTCGTCCCTTTTATAAGGATTATTCACCGATAAAGGAAGAAGTAGCTGTGTCGATGAGAAAGGATATAACAGAAGAGGGATGGATGACAATTTTTCAGAATCTTCAGGAAGAAGACATTGAGTAGAGAGCTCCATGGATGATGCCCGGAGAGATCCTTTATAGATACGGAGACTTTAATTGTAACAACCCAAACCCAGCCCAAACGTTATGACCGAGTTTGGTTTGCTACGGAGAAAACATTTTGAAATATTTGAAAACCAATTTAACTTTTTAGTAAAAGATAGTTATTTTGGTTAGAACATTTGAGGTGTATAAAACCCATATTTAGATTTATTCTGAAAATATTTGTTAAGTCAAGTTAATGTGTATATTTTCAATGTACCCGATGGTACTTTAAAACCTTTACGATTGCTTTGGAAAACATATGAACTCGTTCTTATAAGTAAGTAGTTTAAAACAAGTATTCAAACATGTAACGATAATAAAATAATCCTAGGAGGCCTTATTACAACCCAATTAAAAATTAAACCAACAACTGAAAAAAATAAATAAACCGAAATTCAAAGTCTATTAAATTTAAATCCCTTTGCATGGCCACCTCGAGTCCCTCCGGCCCATATCCGCGATCTACGTGTCACCGAAAAATAAAGGAGAAGGTGAGTCACCAAGACTCAGTATGTAACCCTTCCCCCAGTTTAAGCAATTTCATACACACTTTATAACAATCAACATGCATAAGGTTATGTACCCAACCTAGCCAACCAAATGCCTCTGTCTACCCCGTTGTGGTACCAAACCACTGGTGGTGCCAAACCACTGGTGACGTATAGTCACAGATGTGATGCCAAATCACTGGAGGTGCCAAACCTCTGGTGTCCGAAGACACAAATCGGTTGATGGGGCCAACTCATCGTATGATACCAAATCACTGGCGTCAATCCCATAATATCAACTGTGGGGCCAACCCACTGTGGTGCTAAGCCACTGGGACGGGACGCTATGAGGTGCCAAACCTCTGGAGGTACCAAACCTCTGGTGACCATAGTCACAATGTGTTACCAAAACACTGGTGTCCGTCGACACAATATCACTGCCTCCTCCACTCACTTAACCCACAGTAGTCAAATAGTCATAAACAGAGTTTATACATTCACCACATGTATCAAATAAGCTATGCTTCCCAAAAGCATTATAATAATCTCATACTGACAGAGACTTACCGGGATCCTTGCTTGTACTGTTAAGGTACTAAATCCGTATCTACATCAAGCAGATTTACATACAACATCTATTTAGTATAGTTTATTAATTGTTATAAGTGTGTATGTACACACCTGTCACCACTGAATAGTCTAAATCCCGAAAAGAAAAGTCAGCCACCCTAGATCTACTTGTCCCTATAATCGGCCAAACTCAAAGATTAGTGCCATGGCCTATTCGGCCAGCCAAAATAATCCAAAGGGTCATTTGTGATCCCGATTCCTTACCTTTTTCCTTTTGGCTACTAACCACGGCACACGATACACAGATCTGCTTTACCAAATAATCAGTCAAATGACACTGTCAATAGCCTTCGGCTTAATTGAATACCAACTAAATGAAATACTCTTACCACTACTTACCAAAATCGATTGCTAGAGATTAGGGGCTTGAGTCGACTGCTTCTCGATCCCGAGTACCTTAAAGAGATCGTTGCGTTTAGAAGCCTTGTTAACTCTGCTAGAAATCAGCATTTATCCTTCATGAAACTCAAGAAAGAATAGAGAAAAGAAACCATAGAGGTTGGCTATGACTACTTACCTCGCTAACTCGATTGTTAACGAAATTTGAGGAGATCTATACCACTTACTATTCGCCAAGACTACTAAGGAAGTAGTAGGAGATTCGGCTAGAGGAAAAATAATGGAAGAAAAGAGTGTTAGAGTTTGGCAAATAGGAGTGGATGTTAGGCTAATAGGAAAATAAAAGAAAAAGGGGATTGAGGATGGGGATTTGGCAAGGAGAAATAGAGAGGTTTGGCCAAGGTCTTGAGAGAATGGAAAAAATAAAAGAAAGCGAGAGAAGGAAGGGGTTAGGGATTTGGCACTTTAGCAAAAATGACAAAAAGAAAACACGGTGACAAAGTTGATGCTTTTATAGGCATTTGGCACCCCCTTAAGCTTGCTAGTCTACCCTATCAACAAGGAGTCCAAATTCAATGACTTCCTTATTTTACTCCAAGCCACTTATTTGATTTAATTCAAAATAATTTGAATTAATCCCAAATAATCAATTAATAACCTCTTAATCATCCAAATAATATCCTTATTTATCTCCTATTATCTTATTATTTAAATGAATAAATAAAAGAGTTTAAAGAGAGAAAAACTCTCCCCTTTGTGTAAGTCCATACAAAGAGCCAAAAAGAAGAATTTTGTGACTCGAACCAAGGCTCTCCCTTATCCCTTGTGGCGTCACATGTAACTCCCAAGTAGCCCTCCTTTTGCCACTTTACCAAGCTGATTTTTATGTCAATAAATCCTCTATTTATTCTTGTATCCCCTACTTGCTAAGGCTCCCTGTCTTTAAAGTTCCCAAATTAAATTTTTTACTATCCCGAGCCAACTCAAGACCCTTAATTAAGTCTTACTACACCACAATCAATACCATAGCAATTCAAGCTCAAGCAAAATAATGTAAACACGAATAACCCCAATTTTAGGATGTTACAGTTCTACCCCCTTAAAATAATTTCGGCCTCGAAATTACCTGAAGAGATGAGGGTATTGCTGCCGCATCACATCCTCGGGTTCCCACGTAGCTTCCTCTGTACCATGGTTTTGCCACAGCACTTTCACTAAGGGCACTGACTTCTTACGCAAAACCTTCACATCTCGATCCAAGATTTGAACTGGTTCTTCCTCGAAAGATAGATCCGAGTTGACCTCAATCTCTGTGTGATGGATCTGACCGATATCGCCTAAGCATCGACACGTGGAAAACGTCATGAATCTGACTCAGCTCTGCCGGCAGCTTCAGCTGATAAGCTACCGGTCCCCCACTCGCTTCAATCAGTATATATGGGCTGATGAACCTTGGGCTTAGCTTCCTTTTTCGCCCCAAATCTCAACACCTTTTTCCAAGGTGACACCTTGAGAAAGACTTTGTCTCCTACATCATACTCCATTTCCTTGCGGCGGATCGGCGATAAGACTTGTCTATCTGACGCTTCCTTAAGACGAGCCCGAATCACCTTAACCTTGTCCTCAATTTCAGCAACCAATTCAGGACCCGGACCTGTCGTTCTCCCAACTCCGTCCAACATGTAGAGTACGGCATTTCCGTCCATATAGTGCTTCATATGGAGCCATTTGAATACTCGCTGATAACTATTATTATAAAGCGAATTCCGCTAATGGTAAATACTCCTCCCAACTACCTGCTGAAATCCAACACGCACCTCTCGGCATATCCTCTAAGATCGTATAACCCTTTCCGGGTGCCCATCGATTGTGGATGGAAAGCGTCTTTGAAATCAATCGTGTACCCAACGCCGATGCAACGCTTTCGAACCTTGAGCGTGAACCTCGAATCCCTATCCGAGATAATTGACATGGGCACACCATGCAATCTTACTATTTCTGACACATACAGCTTAGCTAGCTTCTGGAGTGAGTAATCCATTCTCACCGGTACAAAGTGAGCTGACTTAGTCAAACGGTCCACTATTACCCAAACTGAGTCTTTCTTGCTCAGTGTAAGAGGTAATCCACTGACGAAATCCATAGTAATCCTCTCCCATTTCCACTGAGGGATCTTCACTGGTTGAAGTAACCCTGATGGCAACTGATGTTCCGCTTTAACTTGCTGACACGTCCGACACCTTCCCACGAATTCCGTCACCTCACGCTTCAACCCTGGCCACCAGAACTGTCTCCGCAAATCTCCATACATTTTGCTGCCTATGCATAGCGTACGGGCTGCTATGTGCATCTTGGAGAATTCTTTGTCTCAGTTCCACATTCCTTCGGCATACAGGGCCGTCCTTAAAAACACAATACCCCATGATCAGTCAAGCTATACCCTTCCAAACCACCATTTTGCACTTGCACCCTCTTAGCATTCAATCCTTCGTCTACTATCTGCTTGTCCTTAATCTCATCGACCCAAGTTGGCTTAACTTGCAGCTCTGCCAACAGACTCCCATCGTCATATAGATTCAAACGAGCAAACATCGCTTTTAAGTCCGACACGACTTTCCGGCTCAACGCAAGCGTTAGCCACCACGTTAGCCTTACCCGGATGGTACTCTATTGAGCGATCGTAGTCCTTAATGATTCAATCCATCGACGCTGTTTTAGGTTTAGATCCTTCTGAGTCAGAAGATACCTCAAACTTTTGTGATCCGTGTAGACTATCGACTTCTCCCCATACAAATAATGTCTCCATATTTTCAAAGCGAAGACTACAGCTGCAAGCTCCAAGTCGTGCGTCGGGTAGTTAACCTCTTGCGGTCTTAATCGACGGGATGCATAGGCTACTACCTTCCTTCTGCGCATCAACACACATCCCAAACCAGTATGGGACGCGTCACAGTAAACTGTAAACAACTTCCCTGCCTCAGGCTGTACCAAAATCGGAGCTTTCGTCAGAATCTTCCTTAGCTTATCAAAACTTTCTTGTTGCTTCTCCGACCATACAAATGGGACTCCTTTCCTTAATAGTTTCATCAACGGTGCTGCGATTAAAGAGAATCCTTCCACAAACCTCCGATAGTACCCTGCCAGACCCAGAAAGCTTCGAATTTCCGCCACTGACCTAGGCGGTTTCCAATCCAACACCGCTTCAATCTTGCGGGGATCCACTCTAATCCCTTCCGCTGACACCACGTGACCTAAGAAAGCCACCTTCCTAAGCCAAAATTCGCACTTACTGAATTTGGCATATAATTGCTTCTCCCTCAATACTTGTAAAACTATACGTAAATGCCTGTCATGCTCCTCCTCCGTCTTTGAATAAACCAATATGTCGTCTATGAATACCACGACAAATTGATCCAAGTACTGCTGGAACACTCTATTCATTAAGTCCATGAACGTCGCCGGTGCGTTGGTCAATCCAAATGGCATTACCAGAAACTCATAATGCCCATACCTTGTTCGGAATGCTGTCTTGTGCACATCAACCTCCTTCACCTTCAGTTGATGGTAACCCGATCTAAGATCTATCTTCGAAAACACCGACGCAACCTTCAGTTGGTCAAACAAGTCATCGATTCGAGGCAACGGATACTTGTTTTTGATCGTTAACTTGTTTAACTGACGGTAGTCGATGCACATCCACATGGACCCGTCCTTCTTCTGACGACAAATAACACAGTGTGCTCCCCATGGAGATATCTTGGGTCGGATAAACCCTCATCCAAGAGCTCACGAATTTGAGCCTTTAGCTCCACCAATTCCTTGATGCCATTCGGTATGGTGCAATAGACACAGTCTTTGTTCGGGTAGCAAATCTATACCGAATTTAACTTCCCGATCCGGAGGCGGACCGGAAGTTCTTACGGGAATACATCCGTGAATTCCCTCACTGTTGGACCTTCCCGACCACTGACTCCTTAGCCTCCAAGGCACATATTCGAACCACAAACACCTCGCAACCTTTCTTAACCATCTTTTGGCCTTCAAGGCGGACACCACGTTGGATAGGTAATCTCTTCTATTACCTATCATGACCACTTCACCACCCTCACCATCTTAAGAACCATGCGCTTAGCAAAGACAATCCAACCTCGCGCGATACTTAACCAACCGGTCCATTCCGAGGATCAAATCGAACTCCCCAAACGGCGGTTTCATCGGATCGACTACAAATCGACCCCTGGAGTTCTAGGGTACATCCCTATAAAGCTTGCTCACAACTACTGAGAATGGCCTAAAGGGCTAATTACGATCATCTCCCTAGAAGCGCCTCGAGTTTAAGTTCATAGTCTACCACCACACTACTAGCTACGTGCGAACGCGTCGAACCCACATCAATTAAAGCAACATAAGGAAGACCGAAAATTAAAAACGTACCGGTTATGACATCCGGTGCGTCACCCTCCTCGCGGCGCCTCGCTGCATAAACTAAGCCAGGCTGCCTTGCCTCCATATTGCCTGCGCCTCTGCCCTGACTTCCACGACCACGGTCAGCGCCATTGCCTCCTCTACCATTACCACGACCTCTTTGTGGTCCCACACTTCTATCCTGAGTGCGGTTACGCCCCCTCCGGTGGTTCCTAGCTAGCTTCCGGGGACAATCCCTCACGCGGTGATCCAAAGACCCACATTCAAAGCAACCCCTCTCACCGGTCCAACAACCTCCCTAATGGGATTTTCCACAGCGATTACACTGAGCCGGTCTCTGATTAGTAGCCATGGGCCTTGCCGCCTGATTTGGCCCACTTTGCCTAGCCTTTTTCTGAACATTACCACTTGACCCAGACGACCCAAAGCTTCTTTTCAGCTTATTCTTATCATAATTCTGCCTCACGGACTCCTTGATCCCTTCGGCTACCTTAGCCTTCTTTACTAGCGATGAAAACTCACGAACCTGCTGTGGAGCAATTATCAGCCTCAAGTCATCTCTAAGCCCGTCTTCAAAGCGGACACAACGCTCATGTTCGGTAGCTACGATGCCTCTAGCATATCTACTCAGCCTTAAAAATTCAGCATCATACTCCGACACTGACTTAGTTCCTTGCACTAACCCTAGAAAAGCTTTCCTCTGCGCGTCAGTGTAGCTAGTACCCACGTACTTCTTCTGAAAAGTAACTCTAAAGTAATCCCACGTAAGATCATCTGCTATGGCACCGTCTCGAACCGTGAGCCACCACTGATACGCTTCATCCTTCAAAAGCGACAACGCCGCCTTTCGACTTTTTCCTCATTAGTCGGTCGAGATCGTCCATGATCCTTTCAGTGGACTCGGTCAATATTCCATTGACTGGGTGCCACTCCCGACACACCCCGGAACACTTCAGCTCTGTTAGACCGAATTCGCTCGGGAACAGATTCCCGAGCTCCCAGATTCTCACTGGCCCCAGCCACCAACTCCAGGACTTGTAACACAACTTGCGATCTTTGCTCACCCGGTGCGATCTCGATCTCGGCTCCAAAGTTGGGGGTGGTGGTGTGATTTCATTCTCGAGAACCACGACCCGACCTAGCGGGTTCGGACGCTTTGTCATCCTACCCTACAAGCGTCCACGGCGTCCACGTCCTCTGAGCTCATTCTAACTACTGCGCTTTGTCGATTAAGAAAATTTTTATGAATTAGCATTTGTTCCACTTGGTTACCCATGAAGAAATTTTATGAAGAAGGTTTAATTAGGGATTCTTTCGAGCGGACAAGGTTTTAAGTCCTCTACCCTAGTTCACACTGAGAAGAGTACATCCATTCCCTAATACTTTCCATACTTATTCACTCCTTGGACATTTACATTCGTTTTATCCAGGGGTATTTTTGTCATTTTCCTAAGTGGGTATTTTCATAATCAACGGAGGAATTTTAAAACTTTTAATAAAGCAGGTCACTTTGAAGTTCCCACAACTGGAGGTTGTTTCTGAAAATTTGTAAAATTTAAAGATATGGCATCGTTTTGGAAACCAGGGGTATTTTGGTAATTTTGTCAACCAAGGGTAATTTTGTGATTTTTGTAAATTAGAGATGTTTTTAACAATTGCAAAATTCTGAGGGTCCTTTTTGAGAGTTCCTCTTCTTAAAACGTTGATGTTGCCAAAAATTTTAGAATTCAGGGTCATTTTAGTAATTTTGCAAGTTGAGGGCATTTTCGAAATTTTCCAAAAACAAAGTATTTTATTGGTGATTTGCAAAGTAGAGTTTTTGGATATATATAAAATAATGAAATTTTTGTGCAAAACCATTGAATTGATATTTTAAGGACCAAGGGCGTTTTGGTAATTTTACCCCTAAGGGCATTTACGTAATTTTTCACAAATCAAATTTTCGGGAAAAGTTGTAAAGATGGTTGTTCTCAAATTTGGAAAAATGGTTTTAAAAGTTTTGAAAAACTTGGGTTTTTTGTTTTTCTTCTTTTTAAAAGCGTGGCTAGTTTTCTTTCGGGTTTTAGTCAAGTATGTTTAGCCTCTCCGACCGAGAGCCTCTTGGTCGGGTGAACTCAAGCTACGCACCAGGCGGATTCGAGTGGGAGAGGAGGTGAGTCACGCGCGGATCGCTTAAATACCAAGCTCCCATTGAACCTTTCTACAGACATGCGCACGAGGTTGCCACACCACTGAGCCCTCTGAGTTAGGGTGAACCGAAGCTACGCACCAGGTAGGATACCTGCGAAGAGGTGGTGAGTCACTAGGACTGCTTAAATACCAAGCTCTCCCGGATCTAATCCTAGACATGCGTATAGGGGTTACCACACCCTAGCTCAGTGACTTAGCCATAGGTTGGTTTAGTTCATTAAGTCTTATGTTCTGTTTGTGTTTGAATAGTCTAATCCTAGGGTTCAAATTCCTATAAGTCTATTCTACGTTCCATGCTTCCTACCCTTCTACACAAGAAATAATCCACCAAGAGGTTTAGAAGTACTTGCCTGGGCGGATCGGTGCCGGAGACTCAGTGCCATGCTGTTCAAAACCTAAAAATAACTTAGAAAGGCCTACTAGTATAAAAACAAAACATTTTGGGCCTTGGGCCCCCACAGCCGAGCTTTGAACTGGGCTCTGATACCAATTTTGTAACAACCCAAACCCGGCCCAAACGTTATGACCGAGTTTGGTTTGCTACGGAGAAAACATTTTGAAATCTTTGAAAACCAATTTAACTTTTTAGTAAAAGATAGTTATTTTGGTTAGAACATTTGAGAGTGTATAAAACCCATATTTAGATTTATTCGAAAATATTTGTTAAGTCAAGTTAATGTGTATATTTTAAATGTACCCGATGGTACTTTAAAACCTTTACGATTGCTTTGGAAAACATATGAACTCGTTCTTATAAGTAAGTAGTTTAAAACAAGTATTCAAACATGTAACGATAATAAAATAATCCTAGGAGGCCTTATTACAACCCAATTAAAAATTAAACCAACAACCGAAAAAAATAAATAAACCGAAATTCAAAGTCTATTAAATTTAAATCCCACTGCATGGCCACCTCGAGTCCCTCCGGCTCCATATCCGCGATCTACTTGTCACCTGAAAAATAAAGGAGAAGGTGAGTCACCAAGACTCAGTATGTAACCCTTCCCCCAGTTTAAGCAATTTCATACACACTTTATAACAATCAACATGCATAAGGTTATGTACCCAACCTAGCCAACCAAATGCCTCTGTCTACCCCGTTGTGGTACCAAACCACTGGTGGTGCCAAACCACTGGTGATGTATAGTCACAGATGTGATGCCAAATCACTGGAGGTGCCAAACCTCTGGTGTCCGAAAATACAAATTGGTTGATGGGGCCAATCCGTTGTGTGATACCAAATCACTGGCGTCAATCCCATAATATCAACTGTGGGGCCAACCCACTGTGGTGCTAAGCCACTGGGACGTGACGCTATGAGGTGCCAAACCTCTGGAGGTACCAAACCTCTCGGTGGTGAGAAGTCACAATGTGTTACCAAAACACCGGTGTCCGTCGACACAATATCTTTGCGCCCTCCACTCACTTAACCCACGATGTAGTCAAATAGTCATAAAGCGAGTTCATACATTCACCACATGTATCAAATAAGCCATGCTTCCCAAAAGCATTATAATAATTTCATCTTGTGAGAGACTTGGGATCTCGCATGCAGTTAAGGTACTAAATCAAATATCTACATCAAGCGATTTATATACAACATGTTTTAGTACAGTTTATTAATTGTTATAAGTGTGTATGTACACACCTGTCACCACTGAATAGTCTAAATCCCGAAAAGAGAAGTCGGCCACCCTAGATCTACTTGTCCCTATAATCAGCTAAACTCAAAGATTAGTGCCATGGCCTATTCGGCTAACCAAAATAATCCAAAGGGTCATTTCTGATCCTGATTCCTTACCTTTTTCCTTTTGGCTACTAACCACGGCACACGATACACAGATCTGCTTTACCAAATAATCAGTCAAATGACACTGTCAATAGCCTTCGGCTTAATTGAATACCAACTAAATGAAATACTCTTACCACTACTTACCAAAATCGATTGCTAGAGATTAGGGGCTTGAGTCGACTGCTTCTCGATCTCGGAGTACCTTAAAGAGATCGTTGCGTTTAGAAGCCTTGTTAACTACTGCCGAAATCAGTATTTATCCTTCATGAAACTCAGCAAAGAATAGAGAAAAGAAACCATAGAGGTTCGGCTATGACTACTTACCTCTGCTAACTCGATTGTCAACGAAATTTGAGGAGATCTATACCACTTACTATTCGGCCAAGACTACTAAGGAAGTAGTAGGGAGATTCGGCTAGAGGGAAAAATAATGGAAGAAAAGAGTGTTAGAGTTTGGCAAATAGGAGTGGATGTTAGGCTAATAGGAAAATAAAAGAAAAAGGGATTGAGGATGGGGATTCGGCAAGGAGAAATAGAGAGGTTTCGGCCAAGGTCTTGAGAGAATGGAAAAATAAAAGAAGCGAGAGAAGGAAGGGGTTAGGGATTTGGCACTTTAGCAAAAATGACAAAAGAAAACACGGTGACAAAGTTGATGCTTTTATATGCATTGGCAGACCCTTTAAGCTTGCCAGTCCACCCTATCAACAAGGAGTCCAAATTCGGCCCGACTTCCTTATTTTACTCAAGCCACTTATTTGATTTAATTCAAAATAATTTGAATTAATCCCAAATAATCAATTAATAACCTCTTAATCATCCAAATAATATCCTTATTTATCTCCTATTATCTTATTATCTAAATGAATAAATAAAAGAGTTTAAAGAGAGAAAAACTCTCCCTTTGTGCAAATCCATACAAAGAGCCAAAAGAAGAATTTTGTGACTTGAACCAAGGCTCTCCCTTATCCCTTGTGGCGTCACATGTAACTCCCAAGTAGCCCTCCTTTTGCCACTTTACCAAGCTGATTTTTATGTCAATAAATCCTCTATTTATTCTTGTATCCCCTACTTGCTAAGGCTCCCTGTCTTTAAAGTTCCCAAATTAAATTTTCTACTATCCCGAGCCAACCCAAGACCCTTAATTAAGTCTTACTACACCACAATCAATACCATAGCAATTCAAGCTCAAGCAAAATAATGTAAACACGAATAACCCAAATTTTAGGATGTTACATTAATTGGGTCCCTCTACCCGGAATTTGGGGAGTCATCGGGTATGCCCCATTGCTAGCAGCAAGACAATACCATTCGAGATAGTTCGTGCCAGCAACACATGGGTTAGGTCGAAGCGAGTTCTCTTATACAGGAGAGGGTTATAAGAAGAAGATTAAGGAAACGGCAAATGCTTGGAAGTAAACTCGTCGGATGAAGAGGTTAGCTGCGGGCGAAACAGTGACTTTTGAGTACAAAGCATGGCTAAATAAGAGAGTCAATGATAATATCCCGGGACCAAGTTCAGATAAGGCTCAGTCTTTGGAGGAACGATTGCGAATAATACCAACGGAATTAGAAATTATGAAGCAAGATTTCGTAAAGCGAAGTTCAGTGCTTGAGAAGAAAATTGAGTAGTTGGAGGAAGAGAAGATGCTTTTGAAGATGGATGTAGAGATACAGAAATCAAAAATAGAAAGGATAAAAAAAGGGAAGAGCAAGGCTGAAGAAGAGATGGATAGCCTAAAAGGGGACTACAAGAAGATGCGTCTCACGATGAGAACTGCCGGACTAGGAAAGACTTTGAGTCAATGGCGACAAAAGTTACAAGAGGAGAGAGCTAAGACCGAGCAATGGGAAAAGAAATTTCAGGAGATGAAAGCTCAGAATGAGATCCTAGAAAAGCAAGTATCAGAAGGCCAAAATAGAAGAAATGAATTGAAGACGATGGTGGCAGAATTGGAAAGGTCCCTCGACTATTATCGAAACCGTAACTCGGCAAGAGAATTAAAAGCAAGTTTGAGTGTAATCGAAGAAATGAAGAAGAAGACCGAAGAGTTAGAAATGGAGCTGCAGAACTGTCAGAATCATATCGGATATTTAAAAGAAAATGAAGAACGAAGAGAAATGGAGCTGTACCATTCTCAGAATCAAGTCAGGGATAGAGATTACCTCATAGGGGAGGCCATAACCCAGATACGAGAGATAGCCGAGTATTTACAGACTCTAGTTATACAAGCTGACACATTGAGCATACAGTTCGAGACACAGTCGGATCGTGGATGAGAATTAGCTTCCCTACTAACAAATGTTAAAGCCTTAGGTGTTAGAGCAAGGCTGTTCTTGTAATCTGTTTTATGTAAAGAGCTTTGTTTTCTAAGGAAGTTTTCTATGGGGAATTGAATCAGAGTTGACACCTTTTTGCATTCATATCATGCATTCACATTGCATTACATACATTAGCATCATATCACCTTAATTATTCACTAAGCCTAAAATCGTATAATCCGCAGCTACGATATTCCGAATCTGGAATCACGTCATCCCTATAGGACACGGCTAAAAACTAGAGCTGTGGACGCCGAACTCAATGAGAGGATCGAAAGAATGGAAAGGATCCAGAGAGACTGCAAGAACAGTTAGCCAAGTCTCAGCAAGAAGCAAGGGATCTGATGGTAAGATCCCGAGAGGAATCATTAGAGCAGAAGGATCAAATGGCTAAAATGATGGAGATGTTGGTGGCTCTGACCAAAGGAAAAGAAATCACACAGAGTCCTGATATAACAGAACCTCATTTGAGAGTCAATCAGGATCCGATCTATCCCCTAGGATTCACGCCACCCCATGCTCACGCAACGCAAAAGGGATATCCTCAAGGGAACCCAGTAGGCCTAGAACAACAACCCATACCACCTACTCATCTGGGACAAGGTGTATATGTATCAAACTCTGGAGATAATTCTGCAAATCCAATTGTTCCAGATTTGGATGACCCGGTAGAAATAGCTAGGTTAAAAAGGGGCGATTACGATACCGAGAAAAAGTACAGGATCTTGGAAGAAAGACTCAAGGTGGTAGAAGGCACTAGAGCCCCTTCTGCAATGAGCGTCAAAGAGCTCGATCACGGTTTCCGATCCGGTCTCGCTTCCCAAAATTTAAAGCGCGGACTTTGAAAAATATGATGGAACAAGGTGCCCAAAGGCACATCTCATCATGTTTTGTCGAAAAATGGCTGGTTATGCGAGTGAGAACAAATTATTAATACACTGCTTTCAAGATAGCTTGATCGGGTCAGCCCTCCGTTGGTATAATCAGCTCGATAGAGAGAGGATCCAGTCATGAGATGACTTAGCTTCAGCGTTCTGTGAGCAATACAAGCATGTCTCTGATGTGGTGCTCGGCCGACTAACGGCGCAAATGATGGAAAAGAAGCGCAGAGACTTTCAGACGATGCGACGCCCAAAGGGGAGGACATCTCGGTCCAAGTAGAACCCCATCGACCAAAAGCGAGATAATGATTCTCTTTATCAATACCTTGAAAGCGACATTTTACGACAAACTGGTGGGAAATGCCACGAAAGACTTCGCCGACGTCGTAATATCCGGGGAACTTATCGAAAACGGCATCAAGAGCGGAAGGATGGAAGGATCCCAGAGCTCGAAAAGGCCAGTACCCATAAAGAAGAGAGAGCCTGAAACCCATATGGTAGGGACTGGGAACCACTATGCTGCCAACTCATACCCAACCCAACCACGACCTCAGTTCCGCCCACCACCGAATTTCTATTTTTCTCCACAAAACCCTTACTATCAAGCACCTCCTCCTTACCCCGTCTACGTCGCGGATAAACAAAGACCATTCACTATATTCCCGCCAAATACCACACCTGCCCAAAGTCAGTCCAAAAGCGAACCAAGACCGATAAAACCCAATCCTGAAAGACTCCAGTTTACCCCTATCCCTGCGTCGTATGGAGAACTATGCCCGAAATTACTAAAAAAACAGCTGATATCCCCATACTACATGGCACCCTTGAAACCTCTATACCCAAAATGGTATGATCCTAATGCCCGTTGTATGTACCATGCCGGAAACCAAGGGCATTCTACGGAAAATTGTCTAGCATTCAAGAAAAGGGTTCAAGGTCTTATTGATGCGGGCATTTTACGATTTGATGGTATTAGTAATATGGCAAGAAATCCACTCCCCAGCCATACCGAAGGGAATGTGAGTGCGGTGACACTGCAAGACAGACAGCGAGCCAAAAGCTGTGGGAAGTAATGACTGAGAATGGCCTGTTCGAGAAAGGTTCCAAGAAGGAAAGAGGAGGTCAGAATTTTTGTGTCTTCCATGGCATAGAAGGGCACAACATCCAATCTTGTGGGAAATTCAAAGAGTTACTTCAGAACATGATGAACAGCAAGGAGGTCCAAATCTTTGATAAAACCGATGAGGCCGAGGAAAAAGAAGCATGCACCTCCGATGACCAACCACCAGCCATTCCTTATAGCGCCGATCGACCTTTGGTGATCTACTACGAGGCAAAGAAGGAAGAGGTGAAACCAAAAATGATAATCCAAGTACCTTCTCCTTTCCCTTACAAGGATAGCAAGGCGGTGCCGTGGAAATATGATGTCAACATCACCATGCCCGAAGCTACAACTGGAAACGTCAGTGAGGTGGGGCATTTTACCCGCAATGGGAGGTGCTATTCCCCTGAGATGGCTGAGACAAAGAAGAAAGCCGTTGGCACGAGCCAAAAAGGGAAGGCACCAATACACGAGGCCGAGGGTGAGGTTGAAATACAATCTGAACAAGAAATTAAGAAACCGGTGAATGAGGATGAAGCGCAAGAATTCTTAAAGTTTATCAAGCACAGCAAATATAATATCGTGGAGCAGCTGAATAAACAACCGGCAAAAATCTCAGTGTTATCCCTATTGTTGAACTCAGAGCCACATCGAAACGCTTTGCTGAAGGTGTTAAACCAAGCGTATGTGCCAAGCGATGTACCCGTTGAAAAACTTGACAGATGGGTGAATAATTTAAATGCGGATAATCTCATCTCTTTCAATGATGATGAAATACCACCAAACGGTAGAGGCTCTGTTAAAGCATTGCATATCACAACAGGGTGCAAAGGATATATAATATCGCATGTGCTTATTGACAACGGGTCTGCGCTCAATGTCATGCCGTTGGCTACACTGTCCAGGATGCCCGTCGACATGTCTTATCTGAGGCCTTGCCATTCTGCGGTAAGGGCATTTGATGGAACACGGCGAGAGGTCATGGGAAAAATCGAGATTCCTCTGGAAGTGGGCCCGTGCACATATAATGTCGAGTTTCAGGTCATGGACATTGCACCTTCATATAATTGCCTTTTAGGAAGGCCCTGGATCTATTCTACTGGAGCAATCCCTTCATCTCTCCATCAGAAAATAAAGTTTATTATGGATAGCCGCCTGATCACGGTCGCTGGTGAAGAAGACATTGTCGCATCACTCTCTACCGAAGCACCCTACATCGAGGCAAACAAAGATGCGCCAGAATGCTCCTTCCGTTCCTTCGAATTTATCAACGCTACATTTATCGCCGAAGAAGACAGAGTTCCCACACCCAAACTATCAAGAAACACCAAAATGGGAATCAAGTTGACTGTAGGAAAAGGCACCCGGGCAGGGAAAGGTTTAGGAAGACACCAACAAGGGATAGCTAGGGCGCTAAACCCGATACACCACAAGGCTCGATATGGGTTAGGGTTCAAGTCGGATGCACAACAAAGAAGAAAACAGCTGCAGAAAAACCAGGAAAGGAGGATTGCAAGAGCCTCGGGTCAGGAAGTAGAATGGGAGCCCATTATGTATCCGTCTTTGTCGAAAACTTTTGCGTCTGCAGGAATGATATACCCAGGAGGAGATAGTTCACGAAACACGCTGTTGTGGATTGAAAGGGATTTTCAGAACTTCAACATAAACGTTGTTGACAAAGCAGATGATGCGATGAAAGATGATTCAAAGATATGCCCTGGTCCTCCTGGATTTGTGTTGAACAATTGGACCGCCGAGGATCTCCTTGTAGTTTCTAGGGCCCCTCTAGAGTAATCCTCAATGACAACTCTCTGTACCCCTAAGTTGAAGGGGAATTTGTTATAAGAGTTTGTGTCGGCTGTTTAGCTTTTAAATGAACAATCAATGAAGTTGCATTTTGTCACTGTCTCTCATTCTCATTGGCCTCATATTTATTCCTTCTTCTCATAGCCTGTCTTTATATATTTCATGTCATGCCATAGAATCACATTTGTAGGTTCCAGTACCTCGATGTTCCTCTATAGTTTCTTTTCTATTTACCTTTCAGGTGCTCAGATATCGACGACGTGAACAACCCTGTTACTAATCCTAAAATCGACTTTGAGTAAGCTGTTTGTTTAGGAGAATCCAAAGCTGACGAGAATGCTGAAGATTATGCCTCCACCCCTGACTTGCTAAGGATGATAGAACCGGAAGATAAACAAATACTCCCCCACCAAGAATCTGTTGAGACGGTGAACCTGGCAAACGAAGAAAAGAGGCAAGAAGTGAAAATTGGGACCTCCATCTCAGAGCACACCAAACATGAATTGATCACCCTGCTTCACGAATACAAAGATGTATTTGCATGGTCATATCAGGACATGCCAGGACTGGGCGAGGATGTAGTGGTCCATAGGCTCCTACTGAAGCTAGAATGTAAGCCCATCCAGCAGAAGCTAAGACGAATGAGACCCGAAATACTTTTAAAGATAAAGGAAGAGGTCGAAAAACAGTTCGATGCCGGCTTCTTACAAGTCTCCAAATATCCGGAATGGGTGGCTAATATAGTCCCGGTGCCAAAGAAAGACGGCAAGGTACGAATGTGTGTGGACTATCGCGATCTGAATCGAGCAAGCCCCAAGGATAATTTCCCCTTACCGCACATTGATACATTGGTGGATAATACGGCAAAGCATTCGTTATTTTCTTTCATGGATGGGTTCTCGGGTTATAATCAGATAAAAATGGCCCCCGAGGATATGGAAAAAACTACATTCGTGACGATATGGGGAACGTTCTGCTACAAGGTGATGCCGTTCGGATTAAAAAAACGCCGGGGCAACATATCAGAGGGCAATAGTAATGCTGTTCCACGACATGATGCATAAAGAGATAGAAGTTTATGTCGACGATATGATCGGCAAATCTCGAGAGGAAAAAGAGTATGTTGGAAACCTCAGAAAATTGTTCGAAAGACTGAGAAAATTCCAGCTGAAGCTTAACCCAGCTAAGTGCACTTTTGGAGCGACCTCGGGGAAATTGCTGGGCTTCATCGTCAGCGAGAGAGGTATCGAAGTTGATCCAGACAAGATAAAGGCCATACAAGAATTACCACCTCCGCGGACAGAAAAGGAAGTCAGAGGGTTCCTAGAAAGATTAAACTACATCGCTCGGTTTATTGCTCAGCTTACCAACCAATGCGACCTAATTTTTCGACTCCTTCGAAAACACAATCCGGGGGAATGGGACGAAGAATGCCAAGCTGCTTTCGACAAGATAAAACAATATTTGTCTAGCCCTCCGGTACTAGTACCACCAACTCCCAGGAGGCCATTGATATTGTATCTGACTGTGTTCGAAAACTTAATGGGTTGTGTGCTAGGGCAACATGATGAGTCGAGAAGAAGAGAGAATGCGATCTATTACCTCAGCAAGAAGTCGGGAAAAATTCTGTTGTGCTCTGGTCTGGGCAGCTCGAAGGCTCAGACAATATATGTTGTATCATACGACGTGGCTAATCTCAAAGCTAGACCCAATAAAGTACATGATAGAATCACCTGCGCTCTCAGGAAAAATGGCACGATGGCAAATCTTGCTATCGGAGTATGACATCATCTACGTGAGCCAGAAGTCGATAAAAGGGAGCGCGATAGCTGACTTCTTAGCAGCCCGAACTACAGAGGAATACGAGCCATTAAGATTTGACTTCCCGGGTGAAGACTTGATGTGCATCACGAAAAAAGAATGTGAATTGTCAAAAGAGGAGTCATGGAAGATGAGCTTTGATGGGGCATCAAATGCATTAGGGCATGGGATCAGAGCAGTCTTAGTGTCACCGGAAGGGAATCATTATCCATTCACTGCCAGATTAAATTTCTTCTGCACCAATAACATAGCGGAATATGAGGCTTGCGTCATGGGACTTCGCGCAGCTGTCGAAAGAGACATCAAAGTCCTAAGGGTATCTGGGGATTCGGCACTGGTGATTTACCAAATCCGTGGAGATTGGGAAGTAAGAGACTCGAAGTTGGTCAAATATCACGATCTTGTCGTGGATTTGGTCAAAGAATTCCAAGAAGTGACCTTTAATTACTTCCCACGAGAAGAAAACCAATTGGCTGATGCTCTGGCCACTTTGGCTTCGATGTTCAAAGTAAACCGAGAAGCAGAAATAATGCCTCTCCAGATGAGCATATACGAAGCCCCGGCACATTGTTTTAGCATTGAAAAAGAGACTGATGGACTGCCATGGTTCCATGATATCTTAGAATATGTCAAGAATCAAAGATATCCCGAGCAAGCAAATGAAAATGATAAAAGAACAATCAGAAGAATGGCAGCGGGATTTGTTCTTGATGGAGACATCCTATACAAAAGAGGAAAAGATCAAGTGCTTCTGAGGTGCGTGGATGATATTAAAGCCAGAAAGATACTTGAAGAGGTCCATGAAGGAATTTGTGGAACGCATGCTAATGGTTTCACTATGGCCAGAAAAATCATGAGACTCGGTTATTACTGGTTGGTGATGGAAAGCGACTGCATCAGTTATGCACGAAAGTGTCACAAATGTCAAATTTACGGCGATAAAATTCATGCAGCACCTTCGCCCCTTCATGTTATGACTTCTCCGTGGCCTTTTTCTATGTGGGGCATGGATGTTATAGGACCAATTTCCCCAAAAGCTTATAATGGACATCGATTCATTTTTGTGGTCATAGACTATTTCACGAAATGGGTAGAAGCTGCTTCGTTTTGCTAATGTGACAAAGGCCGCAGTTTGCAAGTTCTTAAAAAAGGAGATTATATGTCGATACGGTTTACCTGGGAAAATCATCTCAGATAATGCCTTGAATCTGAACAACAAGATGATGAATGAAGTATGCGAACAATTTCAAATAAAGTATCATAATTCCTCACCCTATCGCCCAAAGATGAATGGAGCAGTAGAAGCTGCCAACAAAAACATTAAGAGGATTATTGGAAAGATGACCGAGACATATAAAGACTGGCACAAGAAGCTCCCGTTTGCCCTATATGCATATCGCATGTGTGTTCGGACCTCTACAGGGGCAACTCCTTTCTCCCTAGTCTATGGGATGGAAGTCGTGTCTTTGCCCGTCGAGGTCGAGATCCCTTTCATGAGTCTTAATGGAGTCAAAGCGGAAGAATCGAGAATGGGTGCAAGCTCGATACGACCAACCTGAATCGATCGAAGAAAAACGCTGAAAGCAATCATCACGAGGCGGATGTACCGTAAGAGAATGATCACAGCCCATGACACGAAGGTGCGACCAAGGGAATTCCGCGAGGAGAACTCGTGTTGAGAAAGATTCTCCCTATACAAAAAGACTTTCGAGGAAAATGGGCGCCGAATTGGGAAGGACCATATGTCGTAAAAAAGGCCTTCTCGGGTGGAGCTTTGATTCTCACTGAGATGGATGGGAAAGAGATACCAAATCCAGTGAATTCAGATGCAGTGAAGAAGTACTACGCCTAAAAAAAAAAAGGATCAAGATGAAAACCCGAAAAGGGCGTCTTGATAAACAAGAAGGTTTAGGATGAAAACCCGGAAGGGCATCCTAAGGAAGCAGGTCCGAGCTTAAAGAGCAAAGGCGATTTGAACAGAGAGTCAAAGGGCGAGATTATAATATTTGAGGCAGACTCGGAAGGTCAAAATCTTCTATACAAGAAGCTCCGCTCGAAAAGATCCGGGATGAAGGAACGTGGAGAAGTTCGTGTGTCGGGTATCTGGAGCATTTGTGACAATTGAACCTTGCTTTCCCTTTTTTGTGTTATAACATTTCCTTTATTGAATTACTCCTTGTCAATTTTCTTTACTTAACACTTTTGAAATAAATATGGGTGTGAGGTACCCCTTTTCATACTTACTTTCCCATTTTCAGACATCTCATGTTTGATTATATTTAGATGAGAAATAGCAAAATTACATACTCTAAATAAAAAAGAACGTTGAGCATTGCCTGGATGAGAATCTAGTAAGTACAAGAGCCTCAAAGGAAAGACGAAAGTTCAACAGGGGCAAATGGATGATATATGAGAAATACAGACCACTCGTAAAACTGGAGGACAGATACAAAACCCGAAAGAAAAGTCAAGAACCGAAGCAATGAGTACAAATCATCATGAAAGTCATAACGAGAGATACATGACAAACAAGCCCAGAGCGCATGGCATAATCATTTATGACAAAACACGTGCATATCATGATAACATCACACATGACACATACAGGTACACCAATAAAGCAAGAAGTTTCGACGATAGCCGTACCGAACCAAAGAGAAAAAGACATTCGAGTTCCACTAGATGACACATTTTTAATTACTGTTTGTCAGAAAAATCAACTCATAATACAAGAGGCGAGTTGAGCCTCGGGGCACGCCGAGGTATTTAATTTCTGTCTTTAAATTTCTGTTCAAAAATCAGCTCATAATACGAGAGGTGAGTTGAGCCTCGGGGCACGCCGAGGTATTTAATTTCTATCTTTAAATTTCTGTTCAAAAATCAACTCATAATACGAGAGGTGAGTTGAGCCTCGGGGCACGCCGAGGTATTTAATTTCTGTCTTTAAATTTTCATTCAAAAATCAACTCATAATACGAGAGGTGAGTTGAGCCTTGGGACACGCCGAGGTACTTTTTATTTTTCTATTTTTTTAATTTCCGTTCAAAAATCAACTCATAATACGAGAGGTGAGTTGAGCCTTGGGACACGCCGAGGTACTTTTTATTTTCTTTTTTTTTTTAAATTCTGTTAAAATCAACTCATAATGCGAAAGTTGAGTTGGGCCTTGGGTCACACACGCCGAGGTATTTAATTTCTGTCTTTAAATTTCTGTTCAAAAATCAACTCATAATACGAGAGGTGAGTTGAGCCTTGGGACACGCTGAGGTACTTTTTATTTTTGTTTTTTTAAATTGCATTAAAATCAACTCATAATGCGAAAGTTGAGTTGGGCCTCGGGTCACACACGCTGAGGTATTTTCAATTTCTATCTTTCAATTTCCGTTTTCCCAAAAGAAAAAGACAGAATGAGGAAGCAGTTCGAAAAGTTCAGATTCATTTCATCAAAATCCCAGTGGAGCAGTTGATAGATTGAAACTACGAATCTCTTTGTGTCGTGAAGCCACATTGGAGCAAGTTAAAAGAATGAACGAGTTACGGGGAAAAGCAAGTTGAAGCTACAAGGCACACCTCACGGAAGTAGCGGTGGAGTGAATCAAGGCAACATGTTACAGTAGAGTTTGACGATGTTTGAGGAAGATAAGGACCAGTAAGCCCAAACCCATCAAGACCGGGTAAAAAATTGGTCCTTCTATCGTCTTTGCTCTATTATCGTTTCACGACAATGAGCAAAGAGGGGCAGCTGTAATGACCAAATTTTGGCCCGGGCCCATTAGCCAAAACAAAACCAAATTGACAAAAAGAAAAAAACAAAATATTATTATAAAAGTCAAACAAGAAAAATAAATAATAAAACCAGTCCAAAATCCCCTTACAACAACAGAGTCCAATTACAAGCCCAAAATACCAGACCCAATTTTTAATAACAACAGTCCAATTACAAAACCAATTACCAAGACCCAGACCCAGACCAAACAGAATTTAACCCAAATTGAATCAATCTCTGACCCAACATTACAGAGGCCCAATGGCCCATCAGGCCCAAAAGCCAAGAAGAATCAGGGAACCCTAGGGTTCCCCCTGGCCAGCGCCGCCGCGCGTCTCCACACACGCACCGCTCCAGCTCCCCTGCGCGTCCGCCACACGCGCACCACTCCAGTTTCCCACACACGCGTCTCTCCACTAGCGACCTTCCCCACACCTCGGTCTCGCAGATCGGGCACTTCGACAACCAAAGACACGCAGACCGCCAACGATCGCCCATACCCTGCGACAGACAAAGGAAACGAAGAACGAACAGGAACAGAGAACAAGACATGGAGCAAATGATGGAATTAAAAATAAGTTGCACCTTTCGGTTATAAAAAGCCACTCAAAACAGTGTACAGGGGTGGGCTTTTCGGAAAAATACCCACGCATTATCAGAAATAAAAAACAAGAATTATTAGAGAATCAAGGTTAAGGTTGTTTTTTTTTTCCTTAGATTTAATACTGTATCTTTTATTTCTTCCTTTTTTACTTACTGATTTTGAAATCAAACACCAAGGCTAATAATAAAACAAAAATAACAATAACAAAAAGGAGGAACCGTCGTAGATCTAGTCGAGAGCGCAGCGGTGACGGAGGCGCTAGACGCTGAGGAAGCCCATGCGTCGATTGAGAGGACGGAGGGCTAAAACGTTTTAGAAAAGGGGATCCCCATTTTTATGAAAAAACTTAAGAAACGGAATCAAAAAAAGAAAAGAGGGATAAGGGACTTACAATCGGAGTTGCGCCGCCGATCTTCGTCTTCTCTGTCGCGATTGGAATTTAGAAGAAGGTCGTGGTTCGGGTCTTACATTGGTCCTCTCCGTGGTAATCAAGATTGGACGGTGACGGATCGAGGAGAGTTGGATTATCGCGAGTCATCCTTCGTGATACGGGCACGCCCGGGGCACCCATCGAATTTTCAAGTCGACGAAGCTCGACTCCAAATTTTTAATTTTATTGCTTTAAAATAAATCGAGTCTTTGAATGTGTTGAAAATTAAATTGCTAAATTTTAATTAAACGAATTAAATATCTTAATTTGTTTAATTGATTTTCTATAGCAACTTAATTTGCCAAATAATTAGTATCATATTAAATATGTTAGACTTATTTCATATGATTAAAATTTCCTAGTTATTGTGTGTTTTAAGATGTCTTGTTAATCTTTGTTTTTACCTAGTATTTAAATAAAGTGTTAAAATTTTGTTTTAACTATGATATTGATGTTGGTTCGTGTATTACAGGTGCCCTCAAAATGAAGAGTATTTTCAAGCTTGATAGAAGCTTGGGTAGTGCGTGAATGGCAATAAAATAACAACACATGGACATTTTGAATAAAACAATGGCACTTGATTAAAGCATGCGGCACAATGGAGGGTTGAATTTTTAAAGCAAAGTGGAGGCATAATGGATAAATGGTGGACGGCAATTATTTGAAGAAGCCATGAAATTGAAGCATAAAATAATAATGAAAAGGGGATTTGAAGAATATTCAAAGAATTGGAGTTTGAATTGGGCGGCATTAAGGAATGTAATGGGTGAATAAATAAATCAAAGGCTCTTCATGGCTTTGATAAGCATTGGACGGCAAAATGGGAAGCATGAAGAAAAGGCTTAGCCGAATTTTAAGTGGACTACTTGGAATAAATTAATAAAGATGGGCACCATGGAAAGCATGCGTGAAAAGCGTTAAACAATTGATTGTGTGGAGTTTAGTGGAACAATTAGTTACTATTTGGATGGCAATGAAGATTGAAGCAACAACAAGGCCAAATTGAAATTAAAAGAATCAATAGTGGGATGACCAAACTTCCATGATCCAAAATTTTTAAAATATCTTCCATGAATCAAAGGATGGACGGTAAGCTTAAAAGAACATATTGACATAATTTTTAAAGGGGGAAATGGAAACTCAAAAGTATGGCAACGTGCACATTTATGCTATCATATTCTTGATAGATGGACAACACATTAAGGATTGTTGGGACGCCCACTAACGAGAAGTATTTTTGCCGAATTTAAGAGCATGCGTGGGAATTGTGCTAATTCCTTTTTTTTCTTCCATTAAACATTAGTCTGCACATAGCTTTCTAGCAGGGGTAATTTGGTCATTCGGCTACCTAGTTTTAGCCTATAAATACTTTTGCTATTTTCATTTGTAAAAAAAACTTGAATTTGAATGAAAAGAAGAATTTCTTTTGGTGAGTTTTCACTCTCCTTATTCTCGAGGTTTGAATTGACTTATCTAGTTTTCTAGTGGCGTCGTTCTTTCCTTGTTTTGAACTTATCATCCTCACGGGTGTGGCGTTCATCTACCTATACCGTTGGTTCCTATCTCGCTAGATAGTGGGTCTCGGTTTTATTTCGAAATATCATACCGTCGGTTCCTATCTCGCTAGATAGTGGGTCTCGGTTTTATTTCGAAAACTCCTTCTATCAATTTGAAACCTATAAGATTCGGGTCTTTAATTTTTATTAAAGGTTCTTTCTTGTTTCAAATTTCGAAACTCCTTCCATCAATTTGAAACTTATAAGATTCGGGTCTTTAATTTTTATTAAAGGTTCTTTCTTGTTTCAAATACATATCCATTCAACCTATCACCTATCCTTATTTATTTTTGAAGATATTATTTTTCCAACAAAATTATCCCTTTGTTAGTTGAACGAGAAACTGTCTAATTTATGATCGGGCAACTTTAACGATTCGCCTCCTAACCCGGGACGGCCCGTTATCACTTCATCGTTTTACGGTGGCGATTCAGTGTTTGAGGGACTCTCTCTCTTACTTGCGGCGGAGGAACATAGAAGAAGGGCTAGGGTTTTGGATTTAGAAATGAAAGGGGATGAAACTTTTTTTTAAACATTTTCTTTACCGTTTCAAATCATTAAACGACGCCGTTTGAAGCTTGATCAAGTGGCTTCAAAACGACGTCGCATAAAGCAGTCCAGTTCGGCCCGATTTGGGAACCCGGAGGATTCGCGCATGTCCATCGAGCGGTCGAATTGCTATCCTGGTCCCCCCGCGTTTTATTGTTCTCAGCCATGTCTATTTCGAACTCTCTCTTATTTCCAATTCGGCCCGAAAACTTTCATTTCATTTTCAATTCGATCCCATAAGGCTTTAACGGTTTAAATCAAAACGACTCCGTTTCTAAAATTTGGTGTAATTTCAACTTTAGCCCCTTTAATTTCATTCGGATTTCGAATTGGTCTTATTTTATTTGCATTGCTATTATTCATTATCATTATTATTATTTATGTTGTTTATCCTAATATTGTTTCTTTTTACATGTCATTATAGCGTATCTTCATTTCTATTTCACATAATCATATATATTATACCCCATTTCTAAAGTTTGTAAATTTATTTATATTATTTGATCTATTTTACTTATGTCGTTTATGTCATGTAAATAATGCTATAATCAGCATACTATACATGTATACGCGTATATATATACACATTTATTATTCATTATTCTTTTTGTTTAATATTATTTTCATTACAAATTATTTTCTTATATTAGTTATTATGTTATATATTTTAAAAATTTTGTATATTATATAATATCATATTATATCATATTTTTGTAGAATATAGATTTAGATTGAAAAATATGTTTCATGTATATCATCTATATTGTTATACGTTTTTATTTTAAATCATTATATACTACTTTTATTCCATACATTGTTTATAACATTTGTATCATATGTATGTCTTGTTACCTAGAAATCAAACTTGCATGAAATGTGTTCGTATTTGTTGTTACTGTTTACCGTGTCTATCTATACATCATATATTTATAATTGTTTTAGTATAGGAATTATTATTTGTTGTATTTCTTATTATTATTTCTTTGCTGCCTATTTGAAATGTCGGTATATCATCATTGTTCCTAATACTCAGGTTCGATAATGACTAAGGCAATATCGTTACTTAGATTACGGTTTAAAATAAAATTGCATTTTTACAAAATTGACATTTTACTTAAAAGTTTCCAAAGAAATAAGGCAATACTTGTGTGTTTAGAAGTTCGAAAGATCACATCCTAACGTGCTGGGTGTTGATTTTTTTCGTTCAACTAAATACTCAAATACCCTTCTTCACGTGATTTGAAGATCAAAGATGATCTCGACGTCAGGGTATATAGGTGTCATATCCTAACGTGCTGGGTATGACAATCTTATTCCTTTGAAACGAGTTAATCTTGAGATTCAATCCCGATCTAATTAACCCGTTCCTTCATTGCTTTATACTCTAAATATTTTCAAGTTTTTCCATATTAGGACGTTAATCAATCAATTTGGTACCGATTTTGGGCGTCGTAAAGGTGCTAATCCTTCCTTGCACGTAACCGACTCCCGAACCCGTTTTCTCAAATTTCGTAGACCAAAACCATTGTTTTAATAAATCAAAATGTTTTATTAAAACAATCCATCTTAAGATGATCCGATCACACCTCGAATAAAAGATCGGTGGCGACTCCTCGTTTTTAAAAAGTCGATTCCTGTTTTGTCAAAAAATGGTTACGACAAAACCCATACACCAAAATAACAAACCCTAAACCATGAAATTAACATACTAAACATTAAACCCTTAATCAATTTTTAATAGCTTAATTTGTAATTTCAATGAAAACTTCTAAATTGTTTAGTTAGCAATTTGTAACTTTTCATAATTAAGTAACTAAAATGAAACTTTCTCATTGCTTATAAGTGAATGTGTCAAAATAAAATATAATTCAAAGCAAGAATAAGAAAAAAATATGAAAAACTTTTAGCGGCGTTTTTGAAAAAGCGTCGCTAAGCTCAGGTCTTTAGCGGCGTTTTTTTAAAAGCGCCGCTAATGCTCAGGTCTTTAGCGGCGTTTGGGAAAAAAACGCCGTTATTGCTCAACTTTTTGCGGCGTTTTCTTTCAAATGCCGCTAACGGATAATATTTGCGGATTTTTTCATTAAAACGCCATTAAAAACGCCGCTAAAAGTCTGTTTTGGTGTAGTGTGGAGAGTTAGAATACATCTTGGAAGCAAGAAATTGGATTTGGAAGTGAAGAAAGTTGAGGAGAAAGTAAAGAAATTAAAGAGACAAGGTATGTACTTCAAGAACTTTAATTTATTTAATTTTAATATAAGTGTAGAGAATGTTAAATAGTTGAATTAATTATGAATATGTAAATATTATGTATGAAATTGAATTAGTGCATTGAAGTAGTAGAAAAAAAGAATAAATTGTAAAGTAAACAAAATAAGTTATGTGGAATTGAATGTTAAAAAGAGAATATAAATAAAGTGTGATGGAATAATGATTACATCAAAAGTAATGGTATGATGAAATTATCAAGTTAACTTGCATTTAGGATAATGGTGACTAAATTATAAAGTGTACAAAAATTTATAACTTAAATAAATTATTATGATGAAGAGTTTAAATGATGTCTTAGGTGTTAGAGGATAAATTTAAAGGTGATATTAAAGTGAAATTACGTTAAATGATGAATTCTCGTGATGTTAGGGACTAAATTATAAAGTTATGAAATATATATAATTAAAATAAGGTAAATTATGATAAAAATATATGTTTGAGATATGTGAGTTTAAGGATTAAATTGGATAGTAATCAAAAACATAATAATTGTGTATGTTAAATGAAAGTTAAAAGAACAACGAAAAAGTAAATGTTACCACCAAAACAGTTTTTGGACAGCATCAGTGGTTCAACTTTGAATTAAAGATTGTATAAATCGAATTAGAGATTTAGTAATTAAAGTTTATTGAGCATAGTTTCACATAGAAGAAATAGTGTAAGCAATGAAATCGTAGATTATAAGATATAATAAATTTTGTGAGATAAGGTCAGAATAATTTAGGGATCTCTTGTTTTAACTTTGAAAAATAATAGTAAATTGTAAAAAAAATGTTTAGGTGATGAAATTTATATGAATAAAATATTAATGAGTCTATTTTCAAGGGAAACAAACGAAAACATAATACAAGACTTGTATTGAAAGATAAATAATTTTTAGTGAAGAGGGGTCATTGTTGCCTAGTAGCATAACAGAGGAAGATTTGAAGAATAAACTGTATTTATAGGCTTATTTTGAAATTTTGAAATTTTTATAGTAAAAACTTAAATGAGTCTAGTTTCAAAAACAAAAATTAAATCTTAATTTCAAATTTTGTAGATTGATATATAAATAATTTAGTAACTTTTACTCAAGTTGACAATTTTGCTAAAATAATGTAATTAGTAAAAATTGATATTAATGTTGCATATAGGCATACAATACTAAAAGCCATAAATTCTCGTATAAATACACGTAGATAAATGATATGGAATGGAGAGGAGGAGGAGGAGGAAAAATAGTAGAAGAGTATGATGCTAAGAAACTATTTTAAGTGATAGATTTACTAACGTATAAGAATAGTTAAGTAAATTGTTAAGACATTTCGTGAATAATTGTAATATGATGGCTTAATGAAATTATTTGTATAACTTTGGTAGTTGTGCCAATCTTATAAATTTGATTGAGAATCAAATAGTGTTGAAATGGGAAATAGAAACATAGGAATAATAGTGAATTTCATGATATAGTAATTATATTCCATAAAGCGTAAAAATAATATTTTAGTGTGAATATGTGATACTATGAGTTGAGAATAAGTTATATGAATGAAGTAAAAAGTAGAATAGGAAGTAGGTACTAGACTATAAAGAAAATTGAAAACTTGGAGAAATTGAGAAAAATAGAGTGCACGTCGCGACGTGGCCATCTGACGTCGTGACAACGCCCCTGATGTTAAAAAAATGTGTAAACAAGTCCTAAGTGGTCAATAAAACTTAAATAGAGCTAACAAAATCTCAATTGAAACTCGAAATGAAACCGAAATTCTATACTAACAACGATTTGTTTGGTTAACTTGATTAGGGAGAATAATTGAACTGGTTTTCTTTGAAGTTGCTTCGGCAATGAATGTCACATTCTGGTACTCGGACCCGACAAGCGAGTCGAGTATAGGGGTCATTACAATATTATTTCCATAATAAAATTCTCGAAAATTGACCAAATTACCATTTTACAATAAAACTACCATTTTGCCCCCTTCCCCTTTCTTTTTTCATTATTTCATCTCAAAGTTTGATACTTGGACCAATTCAAGTTCATAATCTGTAATAAACCTTTAATATAATTCCACGAGTGATAAAAATTACACTTCTACACTTTTAGGGATGTTATAGGTTGCCCCTCTCTTTGGGCCAGACAAAATTAGTATCAAAAGAACTGTTAATTCAAACCTATAATAAGTTTTAGCAAAAGGCCTTTTACGAGATAAGAATGGTTCATGGTTAGTGGTGTTTTGTTGTAGCATTGGACCATGCTTAGTGTCTCAAGTTGACTTTGAGGGCATTTTCGATGGCTTGACATTAGTTTTGGAAAAGAAATATAAACAAGTGCTGCTGGAGAATGATAATAGGTTAATAATTCACATGTTCATAATAGCAAAGAAGAATCTATTTACGATTGTGCACTAATAAGCAATGTTTTCGAAATAAGACTGGTGGTTGAACAAGTCAGACAATTGGTTCACGATTCGATCCATCTGGTCCAACATAAATAAATTATTAAAAAATCAAAATTATAAATTATAAAACCCAATTGCTTTGGTATTTTAGCTTGGCTCAATCAATCAATATTGGTTTGCGAGTCAACCAATTTTTTACCTCTCCATAGACCATATCCCAACCGATTCCCAGTCCAACTGATCAGTCTAATTTGGTTTAAACAACATTGCTAATAAGGAGTATCAAGGAGCTATGCAATTGTCGTGGGGAGGCTAAGCTTTGCCACATCTATTGTAAAGCTAATAAAATTGTTAATGGCATGGTAAGTTGGTCCAATGCACCAGGTTTCGATCTTAAGGTGTTTGAGAGTCCACCATTAAGTCTTGTTGATACAAGAAAGAGTAGGTGGTAAATGTGCATGGGTGGTTTGTTGGAAAATTTGGACATAACATATATAATAATGATAATTACATGTTATTATTTACTATCATGATAGGTTAGCCCAAATTAAAAGTGATCTTATTTGGTTAGAATTTTATTGGGATTTAATTATTAAATAAAGTATGGGTTAAATATGTGTAGATACTCTTCTAATCAAATTCTAATTAATGATGGGCTAATTAGAATTTGATTAGAACTAATATGCCAAGGTTATAAATATTAGGGTTATGGTCCCCAAATTATACATAAGATATCTTTTCTAATATCCCATCATTAGGAAAGAGAGAGAGCAAATATTCTCTAAATTTCTTGTGTGCTAAGTTGGAAGATTAAATCCCCAAAATCCGGTAAAACTACAAGGAATTCACAGATTCAGGTACGCTTCCGCATCTAGTTTTATTCTTCATGTATTCTTGATGATTTGATATGATAGATCCTGGTTTATTAAGTTTTATTTTAGATTTATTTTACAAATTTAACAAGTGGCATCCGAGCCTTGTCATGTTGAATCATTGAAAATGAATTGATTCTTTATTATTTTTGGATTGATTCATTTTTTTTTAATTTTATGGATTTGATATTTTAATTATATATTATGTTGAATCTTTGATATTCTTGATAAATTTTTGGGTTTTAATTCTTTAAATAAAATTTTAAAGTTTTAAATAAAGTTTTAAGGTTTTAATTTTCGTATAACTGTAAAGATTTACAGTTTTAATTGAGAATTTAAAAAAAAATTGAGGATTTTATGTTGTTTATACAATTTTAATAAATATTTAAAAAGCTGTGTAGGTTTGGCTTCATTAGAAACTTTTTATGATATATATTTGATTATATCAATAAATGGATTTTTAATCGCTAATCGCTTGTTTTACAGTTATATATATATTGTTTTGGAGACATTTTAGTAATTATGTTCAAGATTTTACATGATGATATATGGTTGGTAAAAGAAATTGCTTCAGGTAGTGTCTCTTATATACCGATTGTTTATCAATTAATTCATTATATATGTTGAATCCTTAAGATTGATGGCAATATTTGTTAGTTTTAATTTTTTTTATCAATTCAATTTTAGGGTTTCATTATAATCGTTTTTTAATTCAAATCCAGTTCAACAATTGTACAATTGAATTCAATTTTTATAATCATTAATTCTTGAATTCAATATATAGTTGATAGAATATATTATTTATTATTGAGTTTATATGCTTATTCTTCTCGTGCTATTTAGTTTAAGTTTATATGCTTATTCTTCTCGTACTATTTAGTTTAAGCATATATTTTGAATTTGGATTTACTTGGGATATGTAAGGTAAGTCGATCAAGGTTATATTTTTATGGTTTAATTATAATGAAATTAGATTTTGATGCAAATTGATGTTAATCATAATATGTGTTTAAATAATTTGGTTTTTTAAGTTTGGTTCTATAATCTCAAGTTTTGGCATCTTATGGTCCCAAATATTTGGTTAAATTATGATGATTTATTGTATGAATTGTGAGACATGCCAACTATTATGACTTTGGTTTTTGAGATGTATTGGCTTAAAAATGTTTTCAAGTATTCATGTGAATATCTGTTTAATCATAAATAACTTTGAATTTACATGGTAAATTCAGGGCAATTTTTTCTATTTGATTATGAATACATGTATATGCGTGAATTGCTTTGGTGTTTTTATCCATGCCAAAATTATGAATACATGTGCTTGTTAATTATTTGGCTTTGAACCACTACATTATTTCTATTTGGTTTTGATATATATGGTTTTGGAACAAAAAAAAAAAGAAGTTAAAAATTAAGGTTTTCGATTTTTTATTGCATTATTAAGGCAACCTTATTTTGGGTTATTCCAGAGTTTATAAAGCAATAAAAAAATAGTTTTGACATTTGACTATTGGGGAAATTTTAATTTTGAATATTGGTATATTTACATATTTTGAAATAACTTAATTAAAGTAATAAGTCACCAAAGTGATTTTTTTGTATAAATTATTTTGTTTTAAAATATAAAAGGTTGTGTGCATGTAACTTAAGTTATGTTCATATTGATCGGCCCAAATGAAGGTTAATAATATTACATGTGCAATTATGGTAATAAACATGTGACAATTATTCGGTTTTACATGTGAACAATAAATTGGCCCAAAAGAAGATTTATGGTTCGACATGTTCTTATTGTCAATGTTTGATTATTACATCAATATATCACTTACAAGTTAATATTTTGTCCAAAGATAAAATATTAATGGAGTGTTCGATATCTTGAGATGAGGTTTACCTTTATTCAAATTATTTTGGTTTAAATTCGAAGTCTTATGTGAGATTATTTATGGTTTATGATTTATTCATCTATTATTATATTTGTCAACATCATTGTATGTTGTTTTGGGATAAATATATAAACATATATATACTATTATCTTTTAATTTGATTGAAAGATGAAATTAAAAGAGATATTTTGAAACAAATAAATTCATATTTTGGCTTTTAATTAAGAATGTTTAATATTTTAAATAGATTAGTTGAAACAAAATGCTGCCAAAGTGACCTCTTTTGTGTAGACTAGTTTATTTGAAATATCAAGATGATTATATGTTTTTGTGATTCATGCGTTTATTGATTGACCCAAAGGTAAGTTAATATTTGGCAGAATTTCAACGACATCTGTGGTGATAAATGTGTAACAATTATAAGGTATTTTATGTGAGCAATAAGTTAGTCCAAAGATTAATTAATTGTTTGACATTATTTATTGTCAATGTTTGATTGCTATAACAAGAGTACCGCTTACTGTTAATATTACTGTCCAAAGACTTGATATTAATGTTGTGTTTGGTATCTTGAGATGGGATTAACCATTATCCTGAATTTATTGTTTACTTATGAATATTGATGTGAGCTTATTTTTATTTATTTTGTTCTATATTTAGCTAATTCATATTCTACTGCCACAATATCTGCTAATATAAATTCTATACCCATGCTTAATGGGATTAATTTCAATGAATGGAAAAGGCACTTATTTGTAGTGCTTGGCTATATGAACATAGTCCTTGCACTAAGGGAAGAACTACTTGCACCTCTCACTGCGGAAATCACCCTCTATATTAAAGGGATTTTGAGAGGTGAGATCGTTCAAATTGCAAGAGTCTAATGGTCATGAGGCACATCATTTCAGAAGCCTTTAAGGCATAGAATCTAAAAAGATTACTCAGGCCAAGGTTTCCTTGACAAAATTAAGAAACGTTTTGCTAAAAACGAAAAGGTTGAAATGACATCACTTCTGACTTATTTGATGTCTATAAAGTTAAGGGTTAAGGAAATTCTGAGCGATCTAAGGGATATGAGTTTTATGATCCCATAATAAGGAATATTTTTGAGACAGGAACTGCAACATTTTTTGAGGATATTGAGTTTGGGAGGAAAAATAAGGTTAGAGACATTGCTTTTGAGGAGGAATTGGATTCTAACTCAGTTCCTACTATCACTTTTGACGATGTTCAGGTTCTTATACCTATCATTGATCAAGAAGTGAATCCAGAACCTCTGCAAGATAATGTTGAACAACTCCCCATTCAAAATGAGATAATTGTTCCAGAAGAACAAACTTAACAACCTCAAGAACAAGTGCCATTAAGGAGGTCCACAAAAGAAAGGAGAAATGCTATTCCAGATGATTATGTTGTATTTCTCCAAGAACATGAGGATGATAATGGAATGATGGAAGATGATCTAATCAACTTTCATCAGGCCATGAAAAGTTCTAATTCTCAAAAGTGGATTGATGCCATGAAAGATAAGTATAAGTTTATGCGAGACAATGAAGTTTGGGAACTTGTCTCATTACCTGAAGGTGCAAAACCAATTGGTTGTAAATGGATATTTAAAACCAAAAGGGATGCAAATGGTAGTATAAGGCGCGTCTTGTAGCTAAAGGATATACTCAGAAAGAATGTGTTGATTTTACAAAGACTTTCTCTCCAGTTTCATCGAAAGACTCCTTCAGGATAATCATGGCGCTTGTTGCTCATTTTGATCTTGAGTTACATCAAATGGATGTTAAGACTGTGTTTCTTAATGGCGACATTGAAGAAACAATTTATATGGTGCAACCACAATATTTTGAGTCGGAAGACTCAAAGAATATGGTTTGCAAATTGACAAAATCCATCTATGGACTCAAACAAGCTTCCTGTCAATGGTACCATAAGTTTCATCAAATAATTGTTTCGTTTGGTTTTGAGATGAATATTGTTAATGATTGTGTGTATCGCAAATTCAATGGGAGTAAGTACATATTTCTGGTTTTATATGTTAATGACATACTGCTTGTTAATAATAAGTATAGCCTTAATCAATACCCTAAGAATGATTTTGAAATTACAAAAATGTATTAGATTTTTTACATTTTAGCAGTGGAAAATCTAATGTACGTTCAAGTTTGTATACATTGGAATATTGTGTACACTATTGGGATGTTAGGCAGATATTTTAAGCAACCCTAATTTGGACCATTGGATAGCATCCAAGAAGGTTATAAGGTATTTTCAGAGAACAAAAGATTACATGCTCACATATCGGAGGTCTAATCAGTTAGAGATCATTAGGTATATAGACTCCAATTTTGATGGAATATGGATATAAGATTTTTTCACTAAGGTGCAAATTGTGAAAACAAATTGCAATCTTTTATTCCAATAGCAACAGGAGCACATCAAAGTAAAAACACATAGACTTTAAGTTCCTGGTTGTTAAAGTAAAAGTTCAGAGTGGTTAGGTGCTTATAAAGCATATTAGGACAAACTCCATGATTGTGGATCCACTTACTAAGGAATTACACCTAAGGTTTTATAAGAGCACACTGCTCATATGGGTGTAATGTCATTTAAAGGATATTTGGTTTTAGTGGGAGTTTGTATTTTTAAATGCTTTTATATTATAGACACATTTTCAGTTATTTCAATTTAAAGACATTAAGTTTATTTTCTGCAGAAATAAAGTTTATTTGGTTTATTCACACTCTGATTTTGGTAAAGTTTGATCTCACTAAGGAGGACCAGTTGGAAATAGACATGTTTAGATCATATTGCATGTAATTTCCATGCTACACATCCATGCTTGACCTATGTCATTTGGTTGTGTTAATATACGTGATCATGGATGGATTTAGTTATGATATATGTAACGAAAGTCGCCTTGGTTCTATGTTAACATAATTAATGGACGAGATTGTTCGAAATACCTTTTGGATATGATAGTAAAATTTTGAGCTCATAAGGTTATATAGTGACATGTAATATAAAGTAATTAGTATATATATGTAGTCCAAGTGGGAGATTGTTGGAAAATTTGGACATCACATATATAATAATGATAATTACATGTTATTATTTACTATCATGATAGGTTAGCCCAAATTAAAAGTGATCTTATTTGGTTAGAATTTTATTGGGATTTAATTATTAAATAAAGTATGGGTTAAATATGTGTAGATACTCTTCTAATCAAATTCTAATTAATGATGGGCTAATTAGAATTTGATTAGAACTAATATGCCAAGGTTATAAATATTAGGGTTATGGTCCCCAAATTATACACAAGATATCTTTTCTAATATCCCATCATTAGGAAAGAGAGAGAGCAAATATTCTCTAAATTTCTTGTGTGCTAAGTTGGAAGATCAAATCCCAAAATCTGGTAAAACTACAAGGAATTCATAGATTCAGGTACGCTTCTGCATCTAGTTTTATTCTTCATTTATTCTTGATGATTTGACATGATAGATCCTGGTTTATTAAGTTTTATTTTAGATTTATTTTACAAATCTAACATGGTTCACCCTGTTTAGGATAGTGGGGAGAGCCATCAGATAGGGTAGTTGGAGTAGAAAGGGAGGAGGAGATGATATGTTGGAAGTAAGTTGGGAAGGGAGGAGGTGTAAGTTGCTTGGTTTTTTTTCCTTAGGGCTTGGGCTTTATCTAAATGTTGTGCCACATGTTGAGTTGTTGTTGGTGAGTCAAGGGCAAGTAGTCTAGTATCATAGACTTAGGTAAAATGTCGCTATAATGTACCCTAAGTTATCTCATATGAGACATGATAGTTGAGACTTAATATAATAGTTAATGAATGAATCCATTTATTAAATATTATGAGCCGAAAAATTCTTACGAAGAGTCGTCCAAAAGCCTGCTCGTAAACTCCACTGCCCAAACTATCATAGCAGAGTTTAACAAGTCTTATTAATGTAAATTGTGTTTTGTAATAATCTTGGATGTTAGTATCTAGGCTACTCTTTATTAAAAGAAGTAGAAGAAAGAAGCTATTGCTGCTTTCTACTTTTATGTCGCATTTAATCAGAGAGATGAAGGTTTTGTCTTTTAAGGATTAAGTTGAAGACATCCTATCCTTCCTCTAATAATTTAGTAGAGTTTGATTTGTTCTTCGGCTGTTGGTGGTTTTGCTATGAGTGAGAGATAGGAAGGTTTTGACTTTTCAATGTTTGGAGACAAAAATGGCTTCTATCTATCTCTTGACCACCCATTTTCTTTTTATTCTTTGGTAGAAACCACCGCAATAGAGAGTTGTAGAAACTTGATTTAAATACAGCAGTTAACTGATAATACATGGAGTGCTTTGCTTAATGCATTACTTGATACTCTAGTTTGATTTTTTAAATGTGATATTATATTTTGTTAATTGAAAATAACAAGGTTAAGTATTTTAGTATTTAATTAACTTTTAAAATTAATTTCATAAAAATTCATAATTAACTTATATGTTTAATAATAATAATCAAACTTTATTGCATTTAATCAATTCAACAAGCAACATAAAATTAAATAAATTCACGATTAACATTAAATTTATTTTATTTTATTTTTTAGTTTCTCATGGTATGTTTTCAGTGATTAATCTTATGTGTTTTATAGGCCCATTAATAAAATCATTAAAATTCAAAAATAAAATCATTAAAACTCAAACTTAATAATGTTAATAAGGGATAAATCTCAAAATTATACAAAAATTTTATTTAATGTGCAATTATATACATGAACTTTAATTTAGTATAGTTATACATGTGAAACTTTAATTGTGGTTAAAATATATACTTAAAATTTAATTTTGATTTAATCATACATATTTAAAGAAATAAATACATCAATCTATTTTTATATTAGATAAATATAATTATTTACAGAAACAATATATAAATATAAAATGACATTATATCAATAATTTATATTATTAATTTATGAGAATTGGATCAAATGAAAATTTTATATACAAAATTATACAAAATCAAAACTCATGTATATAATTATATATTAAACTAAATTTCATATATAATTTTGAGATTTATCCTAAAAATGTAGTGGATGAGTTAAAGGCAAGGAATTAAATTGAACATGAATAAAGTAAAGCCGCGGGTCACGTATTGAATGAGAGAAATTTGGAATGGAAAGATGTTTTTAAAAGGATGACTACATATTACTTCAACAGGGTTTTAAAAAATCCCAAAAACAGAAGAAAAGCATAAAGGGAAATCAAGAGTTTGCTTTAAATTAATTACCTATCCATTTAATTTCTCATCATAGAAAGATAAAGTGCCAAAATTAACGTTGATGAAAGATGGAGCATCATTGTCAGTAACGTTGGCATGTCGAAATACAAACCCAAACCCCAGCTCAAAGTTGGACCACCCATCTTCTATAATAGAGCTTCTGATTAGACTTTTAAACCACTCCATTCCTGATTGTGGTTATTTAGTATTTTTCCATCTTGGCAGGCGGCCACTTTTTTGAAAGAGAGAGATTTCACTTGTACAACATATTAACTGTTTAGCTATTTCAACTGTTCATACATAAACAGCAAGTTTTACAGGCAGTCATGGTTGAAAACATTATCACGTGGAGATGATCTCGCTGCTTTCATTAATTAGCCTTATTCAAAGGGATTACGTATTAAGGATAAAAGCGTTGATCATTTCCTTCTTCCAAAACGGAAACAAAATTATTATTAGATTAAAAAAATATATTCTTTTTACTAGAAATATCTTTTTTTCTTTTGCTAATCCTTATCCCTTGTTTGATGCAACAATTATGTAATTAACAGCAATCTCCATGAAAAGGAAAAATGAAGAAGCTGTGAAGCTCAAGCAATCATTTTATATTTATCTGTACACAGGAATCAAAGGAATGCCAATTATATTACAGACTTCTCAATGTTTTGTCACTCTATATTTGCAGTATTCTGTATATAATAAACAAGAAAAGAAGAAGGAAGAGAGAGGGGAAAAGAGAAAAACAAAAAACCAAAAAAAATTGTACATACATACATATATATATAAAAGAGGAATTACTTTGCGGTGACAATGGGATTCAATTGAAGGGGTCTAGGTGGATTCATGGTTCTTCTTTTCCATAAGTTAATTTCTTTCCTTGGCTGCAAAGGCACCTCTCCACCAACCGTGATTGGTGCCGAGAAAGGAATGATCACTTCTTCCTCTTCAAAAAAATCACTATCTCTTCTCTCATCACCAATATCATCATCGTCAGAGTAGTAACCCCTACGATCAGCTTCCACTGGTGCAATCTGAGTCGTCCAATCGAAACCGGCAAAAGCATCACGCCCACTTGCAAACCGCCTCATTTGGCCCAAGGAAGGCGCCCTATCACACGACTTTGTCTTAACACCTGGTGCATCAGATTTCTTTGCTGGTTTTCCCATGCTGAAAAACCGCTTTAACTTGGACCCATGCTTCTTTACTTCTCCAGAAGAAGAGAATTCAGAGACGACGGGCTTCGGCACTTTAGGAAGCGAAACGCGCTTACCTTTTCTGATACACTTCTTGTGCTTGATCTGTCCCATGCAGGAAACTTTGGGTGAAGTTGGTTCTTGAGTCTCGAAGGCTTCACTTTCACTCTTGGACTTCCTTCGAGCTTCAGCTGGAATCATCGAAACGATAGGACCAGAGAATCCTTTCCCTGCAAAGGCTTTATGCTTCACTGGGCTGAACGGGTGGTTTTGAAAGCTCACACTCACCGATGAAGCTGCTTTCGGCAAAAACTTCAACATCTTGTTTCTGGGTTTCGCTTGTTTCTCCATTGTCGTATGTAAAAAATAAAATCACTTTTGCAGAATTTGGCAAAAAACTCCTTTTTATATGTAATGAATCTTGAATAAAATAAAAAGGTCAGGAGTTGAAATGAAACTGTGTGCTTTGAGGCTTTTTATTTTGACCGAATCAGATAGGGAAAGGTTGGGTCAAGGCCTATTTAAGACTGCGCAAAGTGTTGTTTAAATTTAAAACCATGCATTTACATTACAGCTTGCTATGGTGACGCAGGGTTCCCTTCTACTTGCAGACAAAATTAATTTGTATTCAAAGTTTCCATTTATTATTTTATTAATTACCCAATAAGCAAAATGATTTGAATAAATTGGGCATGCCTTGTGGCTTTAGCTTTGTCTGTTTTTGACTGTTTTTTTTATCTAATCATCAAATTGTGTGGGTTATACAATGCAATTCACAATACTATTATTATGTTTTGTTTTGTTTTTTTACGTATTTATCATTAAAAATTACGATATATTTAATAATTTGAAGGCTTGGTAAGTCCTTATGAATAAATAGTTTGTGTTCCATACCTGACGTAGAAACATGTTTGAGAATTAAAATTGTTTTTGTTTAATAGTAAAAAGAAAAAGTTAATATTTAATTACGGTAGTGAGTATTATGTTTAGGGCTCAGGTAATCATGAGTTTTCAAAGTTAATATAATTTGAAACAGCCCACAAAATTGAAAGTTATTGTAATGCTGAGGGTCTTGATTTTTTTTTTTTTTTTAAAAAAGTCAACTACGTACTTGGGAATATAATCATGTGATTTTCATGGAATTGAAGTCAGAGCTTTTACCTTGACGTCAAACAACTATTTATTTATCCAAAGATCATTGCCTTCCAATTTCTTTGGCTAAAGATACATGAAACAAAGTAGTTGTTTTGCAGTGAAAATAACTACGAGGGAAACAATGTTCCCACAGATATCCTTCCCTTGCCCTCTTTAACATTGGAAAAACCGTCTTGAGGAGACCTCCCTTATATTTCGAAATCAATAAAAAAAACATATGAAATGTAAAACTGATGACATTGGTGTCCATGGACGTCTGTCAATCATAATATATTGTGATATTCACTTTGGAATTTCCGATCTTCCGAATTATAGGGTTGAGCTTGCCTGCCTGCCTGCCCTAGAGTTCCATACAGCTGTGCTGATTGTGTTTAAAATCTCTCAACTATGTGGTCCACGGCGGATTTAATCTATTTTTTTATATCATTTTCTTTATTTATTACTTTCACTATTATTTAAATTCAACAACTTCCAATCAACATAACTTATGGTTCATGTCCAACTAAGAAAGTAATGGATTGGACTCAATTACCCGGCATCCATTGTAGGCCTATAGCAAAGTGAAAAGAGTCCAATATTTAATGATTCTAACATGCGTCTATTCAAACACCCAACACTGGTTGAATCACTCAATTAAAAAAAAAATGCATATTCACTGCTTTGTTGCTTCTTTTACCAAATTTATCAGTTAATGAATGTGTTTCAAACACTAAGTGTACTTGCTTTGCCTGAAACGAAATGGATTTTGCAGAAGGAACCTGATAAGACTGAAAGGTCTGACTGAGATGCTAGATATGATATGCAGATGTGGTGTCAATTGTCGATCATTTCAGTTTATTCTTAACTCCCATCAATACTTGGTTTTTTCTGGTAACCCTACCCAAACTAACTTGCAAATTTATGAGATTCTTCACAAAAGTATTACAAACAGGTACTCCAAAGGAAATTCTCTAGATGTGATGTTCAGGGGGTAAAGACTATCCATAAACAAAATATCATTCAAAATATCTTGCTTCAACAGATACATGTAACCAAAATTTGAAGGGGATTTGACAATCTAGAAGAAATGATTTATCAGTAAAAGATCTATGAGAACTAAGTATGCTACTGGTCAAAAACCGAAGGGTTAAGATACAACAATGCATTCTAACTTTCCATTTTACAAACTTATGACCATACTCAACAAAAAGATGAGATTTGAAGCTTTTAATCGATTGATGGCATGAAAAATTGGAAAATTACCTCATGGATGGAACACCAAGAAGCTACTTCTACAAAGGACGTGTTGCGAATCCCCTATCAACCATCTTCTCTACCAGTTCCTCATGCTTCTTTAACTGCTCAGCTTTTCTCAGCTGCTCCAGCATCATTTCATAAAGAGGCATACTTGGTTTCAAGCATTTTTCCTCAATCATCTCTTTAAATAGCTTGTAAGCATTGTTCCAATGCCCCATCCCACAATACATTGTGATCAAAATCCGATATGTATTCACATTAGGCTCAACCTCATTCTCATCCATTTCCTTCTTTAACTTGAGAACCATATCAGCAGACTTGGCGCTGGCAAACATTCGCATCAAAACATTATAAGTAACAGTATTAGGCATGCATTTATACTCCTCCATCTTAGCATACATTCGGTGAGCGGCATTCACATCCCTTAACTTCTCAATACACTTAAATATAGTATTGAAAGTAGACGAATTCGGGATACACCCTTTCTTAAGCATCGAATTAAGCACTTTAACAGCCTCATCAAGATTATCATCCCTACAATGACTCTCTATGAGAAAATTATAAGTTACCGTATCTGCAGCACAACCGAGTCTTTTCATCTGATTATAAACCTGCAAGACCTTCTCTGTGCGACCAGCCTTGACATGAATCCTCATCAAGTTATTAAAAGTAATGGAATTTGGCTCACAACCTACATCAACCATCTCCGCAAAAACATCATAAGCACGCGTAATTTGGCCACATCTACACAATGCATCAATCACAATCGTATAACTATACACATTAGGCTTAATCCCTGCCATTTTCATTTCTCTGAATACCCTTTCGGCCTCTGAGATATTACGGGCTCGACACCAGCCGTAAAGCAAGCTGGTGTAGAGAATCACATCAGGTTCAAATTTGTCCTTCAATTTATCGAAAAAAGTTTGGGCTTCATCAGCCCTCCTTTTTCTGCATAAAATACTAATCAAAACTGAAAACGCAACCTTATCGGGAACGCACCCGTAATCCTCCATGCGATTAAACGCGTGCACGGCCTCTGCAGCCAATCCGGCCTTCACATAACGCCGTATTAGTATGGCGAATGTTTCGAGTGAGATGTCGACGCTTTTGGCTTTCATCTGATCGATCAAATGCCAAGCCAAGCCGAAATGCCTCAACTTTCCAGCAAGGTCGATCATTTCGTTGTAAGGGTCGGGAGAGTGAGCAAATTCGGGACGTGCGGCGGCCCAATTGAAGAAGGACAGGGCTTGGAGGAAAGGTATGCCATGGCGAACCCCACTGCACTTGTCAATGACGTAGCGCACGAGGGAAGGGGAGACGGGATGGACGGTGGAAATATTGGAGAAGTTGAGGGAGAGAGAAGGGATGGTGAAGTCAGGGGATGGAGGGGTCGAGTTCGGGTCTGGGTTGGGGTTTTTGCGGTGGTGCTCTTTGATTAAGGAACGGAATTGTTCGGCGACTTGGGTCTCTTCGGGGGAAAGTGCGGCGGGTTGGGGTTTTACAGTTGTTTCAGCATCGGCGGCTTCAACTTCTTGTAGTGGGGTTGACACTGAAGAAGAGTAAAATTTGAAGAATGGAAGAGAGAAAGAGGATGGAAAGCGTTGCCTTGCCTTGGTTAAAGCCATGGAAATTGGCTTTTGCGGTTCAAAAATGAGGGTAGAAATAAGATTCAGAGTTTACAGAGTGCTAGCTGCAGCAGCTCAAAGACCAACGAGCATTTCGAAGGGTTTTAAGAGTTGATAAATGAGGAATCTGGAATTGTATATGGGCTCTTTTCAGGGCCTTTTCTAGTTTATGGATTTTTGGCCCAACCATGTCGTACGGTCTTCTTTGGGCCGCTTATTGACGTGGATTATTATTCCAATTCGATCATCCATAAAATATTAGATTATTATGATTTGCTGCTTATCATCAATAATTATGATGTAAAAAGCCTAATCCATCTAATTTAGGATTTCAATGTTTTTTTTGGTATAAAGATTTTCTATATATTGTGGATCTTCAACCAAAGTTATTTGTGACGTAATCATCCATTTTCATTTCACTCCCACAAATTACATGCCATTTATACAAAATATATTACAAAATACATGTGTTATCAATACGTTGAATTCGAATATAAAGTTAAATTTAAAAAGAAATGGACAAAAAAATTGAAAAATAAACTAGAATTTTTCCTTTTAGTGCCCAAACCCGTGTCTGCCTACAACTATACTTCCCGATGTCCAATTCATCCAACTCAGCTTGAAGACCCACTCCAAAAGTAAGATAATTTGGGTAAAATATAAGTTTGAAAAATGAATTTGAATAAGAAATTAAAATTCATTTAAAAAAAAACGGGTTAAGCTTCAAGTAAGATTTTTTGAGCCTAAGCTTGACTTGACTTTGCAAAAAAATAAAAATTGTTGTTTCTATTTTTTTTAACAGTCTTAATATAAATTAAGATCGTATCTGCTCTTTTTAAAACAATGCATAGAACTACACGTAGCCCCTCCGTAATCCATAAATAGAAGAATAATGCACTTCAACGCACTCAAACTCATATTTCCTACATTGACAACAATACACATACCAATTGAGCTAAGACTCAATCGACTATTGTTTGGATATTTTATAACTTTTGTTTTCTTATCAGTTTTGTTTTTATTTTAGAGGCATTTATTTATTAAGTTGCATTAATTTCAGTGTTATTTAAGTGTTTTTAAAAAAAATGAATTTGTTTAAAAACATTTATTTTAATGTTTTTGATGAATTATTTTTTTAATTTTTTTATATATAAAAAAAGTTAATACGGCCCGGTTAAACTCGAGATTTTAACATTTTTATTCAGACCGGACTTAAGCAAATAATTAAATCTATTTTTTAGACTAAACCTATCATCCAGGTCAAAAATTTGTTAGGGCCTGAACCCGACCCGGCCCTTAGACAACTCTACCTACAACCATAGAACCAGCCCAGACGTAAATTAAATGCTATTCTTAAGCGGGGGCGTCGGTCAGTCAGTCAGTCCTGTAATGGTTCCAAAAGAAAATTTCTCAACATTTTCTAATCTTTGTTTTACCCGGAACTAGGGGTGGTTTTCTTCTATCCATCCTTAGGTTTTGAGTTCATTTCTTTTGTTTTTTCTTTTTTAATTCAAGAATGGCGAAATTGAGACATTCTCGATTACAAGCGAAGAAATTGTCGACAGTAACGCTTGTATTATCGATGTTGTTTATGTTAACGGTAGTTTTATTGATGCTTTTAGGACTAGGGATTTTCTCTCTTCCCATTAGCGACGATGATTCTCCGCCCAATGATCTTACTTCCTATAGACGCATGGCTTCCGAAAGGTAACTGGGTCTTGATGCTTTTATTTCTAAGCTTTGATCTCTTTTGATGGTGTTTTCTGATCTTGGTTTTCATGCAGAGGAAAAGGCTTGGGGAAAAGAGGGGAGCAATGGACTGAAGTCCTTTCATGGGAGCCTAGAGCTTTCCTTTATCATAATTTCTTGGTTCGTTTCTATTCTTTTCTTATCTTTGTTTATAATCTTTATTTATGAATTTCTGTTACACATGCATAAGGTTCCTTGCGTCCTTGAGATCTTTTGGTTGGTATAAATAATTTGAAATTGCCAATCTGATCTTTCTCATTGTATATGTCTGCACTCGAAAGTAATGTCACGAATGTGAATTAACAGTGTAGTCGATGTGTCAAATAACATATATGAACTTTGTACATCCCTTTTCTTATTACTGAATCGGTATGATTCTGAGTAGTGGGCTCAGCTTGTTTCCATGATCACCTGGTGGTGTATGTTGGATTTGAGGTCTTCCTCTTAGTTTTTAATTAATAATAAGAGTATTAGTAAAACTAAATGATTATGAATGTGATGATAGTATTATTTTTCGTTACTTTCTTTTTTCTTTTTCGGGTTGTTATCTTGATTTTCACTTCTTACTCGTTCCAACAGTCCAGGGACGAATGTGAATACCTGATAAATCTTGCTAAACCTTACATGAAGAAGTCCACTGTTGTTGATAGCAAAACAGGGCAAAGTAAAGATAGCAGGTTTGCATTTTCTACCCCCCACCTCTTCTTGTAGTTATAAATGCTAAGATATGATTTTAAGGTATTGAACATATTCTTTTGTGGATAATGAAGATATTGAACTTCATTTCTCCTGCTTATGCTTTCTTTCTGTAATTTATTATGCTAAATCTTATTTAAGGAGGCCCTGTTTTGTATGAAGACCAATTATGTGTTGAACTCAGAACCTTATCTTACATCTATCACATTTGACTGGTATTGTTCACAGGGTGCGTACAAGTTCGGGTATGTTTCTGAGAAGAGGGCAAGATAAAATCATCATGGACATAGAAAAAAGGATAGCCGACTACACTTTCATACCTGTAGGTATGAGATTCTAAGACCAAGTGAAACCTTGCATAAGTATTTTACTTTGAAATCTATAATTGAACCCTTCTTTTTTTGTGCAAAAATTCTCTCTGAAAACTCTTTAGTTATGAGTCTTAGTTAAACCTGAGTAGTGATCATGTGCATATGGAATACTTGTACCGTTTTTCTCTAGCACATTTATTATTTACAGCTATTGATGTCCAGATTAGATCTTTCCAAAATTTATTATCTTTTTATTTCATTTTGGAGTTAAATTGATAGTTTTCAATTTACTTTTGGTTTATTGCATTTTTCCTTGTACAAATTAAAGGTAACTTTGTGCTGCACAGAGAATGGAGAAGGTCTTCAAGTTCTCCACTATGAAGTTGAACAGAAATATGATGCACACTTTGATTACTTCCTTGATGAGTTCAACACTAAAAATGGAGGCCAGCGGATGGCTACTGTGCTTATGTATTTGTAAGTTCTATAATTTTATCTGTACATGTCTATGATGCATTCTATGGCCAATCTAGTTTCAGAGTACTACTTTCCTCATTTCATCTTTCTATATTTGAAAAATAAAAGGATTTGGTATCTCTTACCTTACTTTCTGCTACTCATGCAGGTCAGATGTTGAAGAAGGGGGTGAGACAATATTTCCAGCAGCCAAGGGAAATGTTAGTGCTGTGCCTTGGTGGAATGAATTGTCGGAATGTGGTAAAAAGGGTCTTGGTGTGAAACCTAAGATGGGAGATGCATTGCTGTTCTGGAGCATGAGGCCTGATGCCACACTAGATCCTTCAAGTTTGCACGGTCTGCAATAAATTATTTTTCCTACTTTTTTTTTTTTTTGGCTTTTATCTTTAGTTGCAATTCAAGAATGATTCAGCAGTTTTACAGTTCCCATAGGAAAATAATTGAGCTCTTGCCATAAATGATTGACCCATGTTCAGAGACTATTTTTCATTTTATCATATAGCAACTCTTAGTTTTCTACTGCTTAGAGGACAGATGATTTTAACTGTCTTGTGGCTGATGCCAGGTGGATGCCCTGTGATTTTGGGGAACAAATGGTCCTCAACGAAGTGGCTGCATGTTGAAGAATACAAGTTGTAAACTGCTATATAGAGGTACCTGTCTGAACCTATCATAGTTTGTTGCACCAAGAAGCCACTGTGGTAGTTGACTGTGTTCAGCCTTTTGTTGATTTTTAAGTGCACACCATGAGCTATCCTTTTCTTGTTTCTCTCTCTAAAATCCACGAACCACTTTGAAAAAGAAAAAAGAGATTATAAATGTACGAGGTCCTTCAAACCACCTATAGAGAAGTTCATTTGCTGAGCTAGTAGCTAGCTTCTTCAGTGATATATCAAGCTTGAGCACTAGTACCCTGTATATGCCAAGAGTCAAGGATCATTTCAGACATTGTTTAGATTAGTTTTTTTTAGCTGAACCAGTTAGTTAGCTTGTTTGATGATTTGTGAATCCTTGGATATTAATACATTGTATGAGCTAAGGGTCAACCCAAGTTTTCATTCTTTTCGAGGTCATTGAGGGTGTAGATTTAAATGAAATGATGGCATCCAAAAACACAAAATGCAGATTCATCGTGGGTTTAGCTTTGTTAGTTTTTGGTAGTGAGCTGGTTTTAAGGATTAATGTTCTAATTTATTCTAGTAGTGATAGTGTCTAAGTAAATAAGATCTTTGGTGGTTGATTTGGCTCCTTAGTAATTTGATACATATGCTGTTTTTTCATTGACAGGATAACAGGGTACATCAGTACATGTCATAATAGTACGGTGCTGAGAAAGTATTGAGTGATGTAACCCCTATGTGATGGGGGCATTTGTATCTCTTGACCTAATTGTTAGGTTGGGAAGTACTTGTTCTCATTTTTTTTTCTTAAACGCCGTTGGAAACTATCGGCCATTTTCACTAGTGAGAAATACAATTCATAGATTCGTTAGAAGATAGGAACATTGGTAGAAGGTGAATGCACAAACAGCCGATTGTAAAGTAATTAAAAATAATGAACAGAAATGTAATAACTTTTAATTCCTTGGCGCTATTTAGAATTGGATGGTCTTACTCAGAAATATTAAGTGCCCTGCTATTTCATATTTTCACCCCATGTTTAACACTTAAAATGTGGTTCATAACTCATAACACAGACAAGACGGATAAACTAAACTTTACCTATTTTCAGAAAAATTTGATAAATTACAGGTAATGACTTTAGCCTTTCAAAATTCAACAAATGAAAGTGCCCTTGGAATTCGGCTCATGGGAAAGGATGAAAAAAAGAATGTTGTAGCCTTAATGTTCTTGGTGATGGATGATAAGGCAAGTGTCGATTTCTTCTTTTTAATTGGAAGAGCCCCCCTTGACCTGAGTCTGCCCATAGATGAGTAGTATTTGTATGCCTCAAATAAATCTGATTATTCCTTAGAAATAGGCTGCAAGCGAGCAAACATGTTTAGGTTATGATGCATTTAGTCACAAAATGCTTGCTGGTCAACAGAACATTGCTTTCATGAAAGAACTTTGCCATCTAACATAAATGTGCAACTCTACCACATTAAGCATGCCTATCATTACCACAATACATCATGCAGAAAATATAAGTCCAATGATACGAGTAGCTGGCATCTCAATCAGAAACTTTACCTTCTCTATGCCAATTTTGCGAAGATGATTCAATATTTCACCAAAATCTGGAGGGGGTGGGCATGAAAACCGCATCTTCTCGCCTGAGTGGGGATGTTCAAAACTACAAAAGAATAGGCAGAAGCAAAAACTGATATCACTTTCTGATGTTTATGATTGAAACAGAAGCAAATACAATATGTTAGGTTTTATCTGCTAACCCAAGGACTAAAGCATGAAGGTATGGCCTCTCCAATCTAGAAACCAGCCGTGACAGTTCATCATTATAGTACGGGGGGGTCCTAGGACAAAGCAGTGACAAGGCCATGTTCTTTGTCCCGCCATACACCTCATCACCCAACAAAGGAATTCCCATGTACTTTGCATGTGCACGTATCTACTTCACAAGCATACAAAGAAACAGATTTGAACACTGAACGAGATCTGATATCTATGAACAACAAAGCTGTAACTGTATGTGTTGGGGATATATGCATATGAAGGTTGATACTTTATATATGAATTTCGCAAATTGTGAGCTGATCCGATACCTGATGAGTACGCCCAGTTTCCAGTCTCCATTGAACCAGTGCGGAACCACCACCAGCGAGCACTTCAATTACTTTATATCTGGTAAAAGGGAACCACGCTCATCTTTCTCCATTATTTATAGAACCATCAAGATAAAATGATGTAATGGAGTACCATAAATCACCTACTAGCAGCATGACGAGCCCGACCATGAAGACTTGACCCTTGTACAGCAACCATCCGAATGCGGTTATTTGAATCACGGCCAATGGGAATGTCCACACGCCCAACAGAAGCTGAAGGCACTCCACAAGTAAGACTAATGTAGACCCTCTGGATAGTGTGTTGCTTAAACTGTTCCGACAAATGGGCATGGGAATGTTCATCCTGCCATACACCAACTATAACCTGAAGCTAGTTCCTTAATTTATGCAACTTGCAGTAGCCAAGAGAAAAAAACAAAAAGGACTAACCTTTGCAACAACAAGCAATCCACTGGTGCCTTTATCCAATCTATGTACAATCCCTGGCCGAACAGAAGCTGCTCCTGCACTGGCGCCATGGAAAATATCTTGTTCATCATCAGACATATCCTCTGTGTCAAAAAGGACTTCCTTTTCAGACGATGCCACTGTGGGTAAACTACAATGGTGGAGAATTCCATTTACTAATGTCCCATTAGCATTTCCAGGTGCTGGATGAACAACCTCAACCAAATAAAGCAGTGCGATTGGCAAATGTCAGACTTTTACAGCCGAAAGTGAACTTAGCAATAAATTTTCTTTTAAAGGTCAAATTAAATTACCATGTGGGAAGGTTTATTAACGACAAGAACATGGTCGTCCTCGAAAACTATATCCAACGGAATATCTTCAGGTTCGGCTTTCAATGGTTGCAGATCAGAAATTACACAATTAACCTTATCTCCAGCTCTCAGGCTATGCGAGACCTAATTAGAAACTTAAAAAGTTAAAACTCAGAATTGTCCAAATGTAATAGTAAAGGTAAAAATGAGTTACCTTGTCGACGACGCGGCCATTGACCTTTACAAGGCCTGATTTTATACTGGACTGCACACGAGCTCTGCTGATGCCTTGAATTCGAGAGGAGATCCAGGAATCGAGCCGAAGCTTGCCTTGCTTGGTCTCATCCACGGTTTCTTCAAGTTGAACGCCGGCATAGCTGGTTCTAATTGGTTCTTCATGTTTGGTGGCAGAAGTGGAAATGGAGGTGGCCGTAAGGATTCTTGAGATCGTGAAGGGAAGAAATTTAGGGTTTCGAGAGGAGAAGAGGAGGAAAGAAGGGGAGATTTGAAGGGCTTTAGATGAAGGAAACGGGCAACAAGTGTAGAGCGGAACCATTCCGACTCCCTGCTCCAACCCAAATTAAGAACCGGTTTAACAAGCTGTTTTGAGAGTAAAATAGAGGCAATAGAACACCAAGGCCCACCTTATCTTTATAAAAACAATAGATGATTAATTTTTATTAGTATTTTAAGAGTTTTAATTTTTAACAATTCAATCCTATCATCATAATAATAATAATAATAAAACAGCATCCATTCTTGCGTGGGGGACTAGAGTCAAGTCTGAATCAAAAGCAAGTGCAAGCAAATATTTAATTAACAAAACTCTGCTAGTTTTATTGTATAATTCATAAGCAACACTTGGGTAGGGGAAAGTATATAACACTCTCTTCCATGCAGGAATGGTTGAATGCCTTGCTGTTATCTTCCTTCTTATTCTCACGATTGAAGCTTTGGCGGCTGACTTTCGAATCCGTTTTCATGTTGCTGTTTGGCTTGTCCCCTCGCGGCTCATGTTTTCCTCTTCACCATAATTGAGATGAGCTTCAGCTTCTGTTGGCCCCCTGTTTTCTGGTTTCTTATTGCTCCTGTGCTATTTTTCTTCTTTTTGCTTGTATTAGGTCTTCTTATGGTCCGCTTCTTCTGCTGTAACTGTCTCTTCTCAAGTACGAAAGTTTTCAAATAAAAAAAATATGATCTCTGAACTCAGAAACCCACGGTTCTCCATATGAAAAATAATATTATTACAGAGTACATGATTTGGAGGAGAGAGAAACACACTCTTTTTCTTCCCCCCACTTTTGTTGAGAAATTTGAGATGCCATTTCTATTTACATACAAAACAAAAGCTAAAAACTACATGGGTTCGGAATGATGATCATCATGTCGTAATTGGTGTTTGAATATGGAAAGAGAAAGAGCCCAGAAGTAGCCAACAAGATGATCTAAATTTGGTGAAACCCCTTTTTAGCTATTCATGGAACATGCAGTGCCAGCAGCAGTGTTACTTTCTCATCCGTCTTTCACATCCCATCCCCATCTTGAGTTCCCCTTTTCATCATGGCTACAAATTCCTCATAATTGATTCTCCCATCCTATATCATATGTACACTCGTTCATCCAACACCATTGGCAAAGGAAGAAATTTATAAAGGATTAGAACAAATAGATTTTACCTTATCAGTATCAACATCCTCAATGACTTCATCTATTGTAGCCTCATCTCCCATCCCATACTGATTCATAGCTTGTCTTAATTCATCTCTCGTGATAAACCTGAATGAAAAGGGGGAATTATACTAAAGTCAAACAAGCAAAGATGTCATAGGAAGAGTGGTGGAATACACTAACCCATTGCTATCCTTGTCGAAGAAGTTGAAAGCCTTGCGTATGTTATCTTCCCTGTCGAGCCTATGTCGATGCATTGTAGCTGTGACAAATTCAATGTAATCAATGGTTCCACTCCTGTCAACATCAGCCTGGTAATAAAATTTAGACATTCAGAAGTTGGCAATTATTTGCATCTCAAGCTTTGTTTCACTATGTAAACCAACAAAAAAAAGGAAACTCTTACAGCATCCATAAGCTGCTTTATTTCTGGTTCAGTTAGCTTAGATCCTAATCGAGCTAATCCATCCCTGAGTTCTTCAAGTGTTATTGCACCACTTCCATCCGTGTCAATGTTGTTGAACATCTGCTGTAAGCCTTTCTTCTCTTCTTCTGATGATAGGTTTTCTGCTATCACCTTCCAGCAATCAAAATTTCAAGGTATTAGCTTGAGGTAAAATTAAAGAACAGATATAACAGCCCTACATTATGTTATGTACATTTGATATGGTTATCCGAGAAACATAGTTTAATACCTCTTGAATATGCAAGTTTCGCATTTGTGAAAAACCAGAACCATTAGGTCATACCTTCAAGGCAAGTTTTTTAAGCTTGTTCATTACTCTGAACTGCTTCAACCTGCTAAGAACAGCACTATCAATAGGTTTATCTGATGCCTCACCACCCTCCTTCATCCATGGGTGTTCTGATTCAAATACACAAAATGGAAAACAGTAATGGCTCACTCATTATCAAACTGTGTTCTGCATTAAGGATGAATGCAACATCTAATGTTGTCAATCCGATTCTTTTGTTTCTTTTTTCTAGAAATTTGCCTAGTAAAATTTTCAGATATATATATCTTTACCTAAGGCTTGAGCAGCTGTAATCCGTTTCTTAGGATCCCTTGCTAGCATCTTTCTGATGAGGTCTTTTGCACCTTCAGATATAGTTGGCCATGGCTGACTTTTCAAGTCAAGGTTACCTTCTGAAACTGCTTTAAAGATTTCTTTGTCGGTCTCTGCAACAAGTATCCATTAACAGATGAAAAGATATCAGAACCAAAAGCAAGCCATAGACAAACCAAATGCAGTTTAAGTTACTTAAATCTCTCTCAGGAAATTAAAGGAGTAGACAAACCAAGTGACAGCCTGAGAGAACAAATAGCCAGACAAGTTTGAGTCTCTCTTTGACTAATGAAGAAATCATCAAAAAAGAAAAGATCCCATACCACCCCAAAATGGAGGCACTCCACTAAGAAGAATGTATAAGATGACTCCAGCACTCCACACATCTATTTCTTTGCCATATTTCCGCTGTAAAACCTCTGGTGCAACATAATATGGACTTCCAACAAGGTCCTTATACATTCTACCTGAAAAAGTAATTAGCATTCAAGTGCTTTGTAGTTGATTACTTGGAAAACCTAATGCGTAAACAAGTAGCAATACCTTTTTCATCCATCATTCGCTCATATCACTCATAAGAAGTAATTAAGAAAGGTGAAGTTGAGCAAAGAGGTTAACACATACACATATTATGTCACCAATTAGTCCATCATCTATTTCTTTTTCATTATGAAATTTAATCCTAATTGTATCAATTTTGATGGTTCAATGGCAATAACCACCATTTTACCCAGAAATATGAAACTACATATTTAGCATAACCGGCTACTTAACAACCATAATCACATTATCTGATTTACAGATGAACTAAAATAGAGTAGTAATAATCCCTTATTTACTGAGAAAATCTGTCAACCATGCTGCTGAATAAGTAAAATCATGCTAGTTGGTCTGTAAGTATCAAAGAGGAACAGTGCTGCATAGGTGTCACCAAGAATTGATATGATATCACAGTCAGTATGAATCATTGAACCACTATTGGATAGAAATTGCCTCATGAGTGCGTTTATATATATATACCAAAGTTGATATATAGATTAATTAGTGCTTTCACTGTCATAGCAATATATATAGTCTTTTGGACGTTAGTATAACAGGGAAGCACCTGGTTTAGTCATGAATCATGATGCAACCTACCACGAGTTTCTGTTTCTAATTAGCCTTAGTTTTTTGCTCTGCCGTATGAACTCATTATTTAGCAAAAAATGAATAAATGATCATTGACTTGGTTGACCGGTCCCTTTCTTCATTGACTTGGTCTGGTTGACCCCATGATTAAATCTAGAAAGCATAACGTGCAAAGCCCGCTTCCAGCTCCAATTGCTTCTAGCTTTTTATTTACTATGCAAAACTATTAAAAACACTTAAAAAAAAGAAAAAAAGAAAATTCACAACATAAATTGAAAACAGTTGAGACTTTGATTAAGCTAAATTCATGTTTGATTGCAAAAGGATCGAGAACACATATCATCCAAGATTCAATGGAGAAAGCTTGAATTTTAGGAGCAAAAGCATCATAAATAAAAGAGAAATGGAGTAGTAACAAAGTGATAGAACCCAACCTTCCTCAATGAAGACAGAGAGTCCAAAATCAGTGGCCTTTATTTGAGAATCCTCATCCTTGCTAACCATCAAGAAGTTCTCAGGTTTCAAGTCCCTATGCATAACCCCCATAAAATGACAGGCATGCACCACATTCATAATCTGCCTACAAATGGAAGACGCTTGAAGTTCTGAATAACTCCTTTTGGCTGTGATCCTATCAAAAAGCTCGCCACCTGAGCACAACTCCATCACCAAATGCAGATTCCGGGCATCTTCATAAGCACCTTTGAACTCCACAATATTTGGCTGCCCGGTTAGATGCTGCAGTATCGAAATCTCTCTCCTAACATCATCAACGTCCTTGTCAGTGGTTAGTTTACGCCTGGAAATGGACTTACAGGCGTATTCTCGTTTCGTAGCCTTTTCAATACAAAGATAAGTGATGCCAAACTGACCTCTCCCCAACTCTTTGCGAAGATCATAAAGAGAGGTGATGTCAACGTAAGGTTTGAGCAAAATGGTTCCTGTCTGGGAAGATGAAGAAGCTTTAGAGAAAGAAGGGTTTTGGCCTCCCGAGGTTGATACTGTCAGTGGTTGGTACGGAAGAGGAGGAGAATCAGAAGATGACGACACTGGGATTTCATGAGATTTGCTGAAGCAACGGCAGAGAGATTGGCAGATTCCCATAGATGACGACAGTGAAGAAAACAGACGAGTTGGAGAAAAAAAGTAAATGGCTTTTTTTTTTTTTGTCAGAATGGATGGCTATGATTTGCTGAAATAGGCACCCAGCAAACAAACTAGTTTTGGTTACACGCTGTTGCTTTATTAGTTAGGTGCTTTGCTTTTGCCTCCTTGATGGTCTCGAGTATCATTCCTTTGAACTCTTCTTTTTTCTTTTTCCTTTTTGACACTCACCAGTCACCACAAATTGTGTTGTGCTGTACTGTGCTTTGCTTTGCTTGGATGTGCGGTGAAAGAGAGAGGAAACAAATAAAAATGGAAGAGGCAGAGGAAGAGGAAAAGGATATGCTTGGTGTTTCGTTTCAGAGCTTACATGGGTTGTTAGACCAAGCAATCTTACTCGTTTTAATATCTTCGCCTTTTTTTGTTTCATCTGATTTCATCGCCTCATCTTCCATTTGTAAGAAATGCCATCCATAGGCCAAAGCCCAAAGAAATCGTCGAGACCCATTTCGGAAAAGCTGGCGAACAAAACACTAGGTACTTCAAAATTAAACTGGACCATTTTACCAATAAAGGTTTATTTCTAATTTTATTTATAGAAATGAGCTAATTTTTTATTATTTATTGGAAAAGGTCAAAATATGCAAAACGCGTTTACGTAAGAGCGTTTTTAGGTGAAATTTCAACAAATCGCGTCTCTGGGGAGCAATTTTACCATGTCAGCACAAAACGCGCTGACGTGGAAGCGTTTTATTGAATTGGCAAAATTGCTCCCTCAGGGACGCGATTTACTCCCCGTTTTTCTAGGGTTAGGGCTTTTTGCATGTTTAGTCCATAGGGTTTTTTAGTTTAGGATTTTAGGGCTTAAGATTTTTGTTAAAATAATTTAGGGTTAAGGTTAAGGTTTTGTTAAAATAATTTAGGTTTAGGGTTTAGAGTTTTGTTAAAATAATTTAGGTGTATGGTGTAGGGTTTAAAAATTTTGAAAAATAAATCAGGGTTTAGAGTTTTTTTAAATTAATTAAATTAGGTTTTAGGGGTTTTAAATAAATTAATTAAATTAGAGTTTAGAGTTTTTAAGAAAATTAATTAAATTAGGGTTTAGTTTTTTTAAATAATTTTGTGTTTAGGTTTAGGGTTTAGGGAAAATTATATTAACAGTAAGGATTTTATTTTTTCCCTACAGTAGTTTCAGAAAAATTAATTTTGAGAAGACGGTTCTGAAAAGATAATGTCAAAAACGCTTCAAGCAGGATGCACTGTCAACAAAATTACTGAAAAAAGCACCCACATGGATGCTCTTTTTCTATATTAGTTCCTAAAAAAATATTTTTGAGAAAACATTCTAAACAAATAGTGCCAAAAACGCTTCAAACAGGATGCACTGTTAGCAAAAATACTAAAAAAAGCTCCCATGTGGACGCTCTTTTTCTACAGTAGTTCCTGAAACAATAATTTTGAGAAGACGATTCTGAATAAATGATGTCAAAAACGCTTCAAGCAGGATGCACTGTCAAGAAAATTGATGAAAAAAGCTCCCACGTGGACGCTCTTTTTCTACAGTAATTCTTGTTTGGCCTTAGGCTATAAATGAACCAAATTTCATTCTCAGGTTGCATAAGTTATAGCAAGAAAAATTAAAGAAGCTAAGTAGAATAGAAATTGAAGATGAGCAAAAGTATTAGTACTGTTATTTACTTTGATGATGAGATCCGTGACACCGAGAACGACGTTTTTTTATCGAAGAATACAACGTGACTGGTTTTTAACCAGAACATAGATTTGACAGAACTTTGTAAAAGAATTAGGCGAAAAATCTTCGAAACGACGCCAATAAGGGTTTCGTCTATTAAGTATCGATTTTATGCTTCGATTGATCCCGTGACATATGACTCATTTGATATCAAAGATGGTCGTAGCTTGGAGGTGATGGTGCAAACTCATCTCCCTAGTAGATCACCCTATCTTGAGTTATACGTACAATTTTCATGGCCAAATGAAGCATTTGCGACTTCAACATTTACTACTGTTTGAGAGGAATACACGACCCCTACCTGACACTCCGTTAGTGGGAGACAGAACACAAAAGTGCTTGTGTTTGGTGGAAGTATGGAATACACAACTCCTGCACGACACTCGGTTAGTGGATGGGACATGCACATTAGTGGGTCAATGTTCAATGCTGGAAATACGTATTAGGGAATGACATCAACTTCCAATGGTTGGCAATCCACATCTAATTAGGATGTTAAGAAACGTCCACAAGAAGGAATGATGTACTTCCTATGACGTCCACCGGCGAGGGGACCTCGTACGTTGCAGATGATGGTGGGTTGGATAATGAGACCGATGTGGATCCACTTCGAGAGCCCGGCCCCAATGGTGCAGAAGTTGCATTATTTTTTGAATCGAAGCATGTTCCAACCGAACCTCAAGATATTAAAGGGGGTTCAGATGAAGAAGAAGAAGGTCTGTAATTCAAGGCGTACCTCCGGCCCACATGCATAATGTTGATCTATTGGCAGATGATGCATTGGAGTTTCTAAATCTACCACACAGAAGGAATGACCGTACAAGTTCGTCATTAGATTCGGGTGAATTGGAAGTTGGTAAGGAGTTTTCCAGTAAAGATAGTTTTCTTGGTGTATTGAAACAACATAGCATCATGAATGGGGTTAACTACAACATGGTTAAATCCAAATCTGATAAGTTCGAGGCTAAGTGTGCAGTGCACGATGGTACATATTCATAGAAAATCATGGCTTCGGTTAGGAAAAAGGCAGACTTGTAGAAGATAAAAAAGTAAAAAGGTCCACATACCTGTGTTGCCAGTATAGTATTGCTAGGTGTTTAGGGTTTTAAATAATACTGTTATTACTTAATGTTGTATTATTTAACATACTTTGTTGACAGGTGTTTCACAAGATCATCTCAAGATGGATTCAGATATGATAGCTAGCTTAATACTACCAACTGTGAAGGCGGATCCCAAGACTTCTGTGTCGGTCTTAATTGCCAATATTCGTATCCAATGAAGGTACACACCCTCTTACCGCAAGGCTTGGATAACTAAGCAGAAGATGTTGGAAAAGATGCATAGTGGGTGGGACACTTCATATAATGAGGTGTGACAGTGGTGTCAGGTGCTGGAAAGGTACGCCCCATGTTGCATAACAGATCTTGAAACAGGCCATGCGTACTACAACGACTGATTGTTTCGTGGATGCCAAGTGTTCAAGCGTCTATTTTGGAGCTTTAAGCAATGTTAGGACGCATTGAATACTGCAAACCATTGGTAAAAATTGACAGTACTTTTATCTATGATAGATATACCCATCGACTATTGCTAGATGTGGCACAAGATAACGATGGGAGAACCCTTCCAATTGCTTTTGCAATAACACTGGGGAAGTCAAGTGATGACTGAGATTTCTTTCTTTCTAGGTTAAGGAGGCATGTCTACCCCCAACTTGATATCTGTGTTATATCGGATCGGGGCACTGGAATACTAGCCGCAATTGAGCGATAGGGAAGCCTATGGGATCGCACACACCATCAGTATTGTCTAAGGTACATTGTGTCCAAGTACTACGAGCAAATATCGGTCTACCACTGAACGACGACAAGTGACCAACATGGGTATTTAATCTCTATTAATATAATTTCGTTTGTAATAATCAATTTATTCTGAATGGAAGAGTGATATGTAACTTCCGCTATCAACTTATATTGGTAAAGTACGAGATCAATAAGAGCCGTTTACATAAGATGTTAGCAATTTTGCGTTCAGTTAACTAATAAGGCGCAGACTACCTCTGTAACATACCTTTCAAACAGTGGACACAAGCATACGACGGTTGCTTATGATATGGTCATATGACCTCAAACCTGGCCGAATGCATAAATTTTATTCTAAAAGGAATGCGTCATTTACCGATAACCTTGGTTGTGCGAGAGACATATTTTTTTTTAGCGACACTATTTCCAAAGCGAGTAGCGACTTATAAAGGCCAAATGTAGGGAGACCATGTATGGTGCCTAAAGGTATTGCAAGAAATTAACAATGCGAAGGTGCGGGCCAACACCATGCACACAATGTGTCACGATGGCGGCAACCCATGGTTTCGTGTGACAGAGTTTGATAGACCGAACCTAGGTTATAACAGCCCAATTTAGGCCCTAGTCAGAACAGTGGTTTCAGGACCACAAATCTGAGGTCAGAAAAATATTTTAATATTATTTTTTATGTTTATAATATGTGATTGAGCATGTGTGAAAATTTGGTGTGAAAATTTTATCGTTTGTGTGTCGAATTATGAAAAAAGACTTAATCGCATAAGATGCAAAAGCTGCGTGCTAATTGTTAAAATGCTTAATTGGCATGACTTATTAAATGAAAGGTCCTTATATTGTAATTATACCATAGATAGTGGAGATGGACATATATGTACATGGTTAGTGGAAATTTTAAATGTATTAAAAAGGGGCAAAATAGTAAAACATGAATTAAATTAATATTACACATAATAAAACAAAAGTTAGTGGATGAGTGTTCATCTTTCTACCAAAATTGAAAGAAGAAAATAAAGGTTTGGAGCTTGTTGAGTTCAACACATTCATAGCTCAATCGGGTATGTGTTTTTAATCGATTTTTAATGATTTCTATGTTTTTGTGATCGTTGCTTTGCGTTCTATCAAACTCATGCTTTAATTTTAGAATTTGATGGTGATTTTGAGATATGCCATTGATGAATGTTTGAGCTATGTGATAGTTGTTGATGAAATATGAAAGATATATGAAATATTAACATATTTTGTCTTTGAATTTTTAATGAAATTGAGTAATTTGGGCTAAATTGTAAAAATAAGAAATTAGAGGAGTAAAATGTAAAATAAATGAAATATATGAACTTGTATGAGTATAAGGAGAATTCGGCCTAAGCATGGTATAATAAAATTATGTATATTTTGTGATTTTATGAAATAGGGACTAAAGTGTCGAAATGTAAAAATGTGAGGGCTATTTTGTAAAATGCCCTAAATATGTGTGTTTGGACTAAATTGAATGAGTTAAATTTTAATATGTATAGACCAAGAAAGGAGAGATTCGGATCGAGATCAAGGTAAAGACAAAGTGCTCGATTGATCGACTAATCTCGGTATATCTACGTCCGAGGTAAGTTCAGATATAATACGTGTTCTTAACTACGTTTAAATGCTATGAAATGAATAGCTATGTGATTTTTAGATTAGAAATGCTATGTATGGAATCGAGATAGGTGGCACTAAGTGTGCGAAGTTATAAATGAGACAGAGATGATTAACACTGTGTGTGCGGAATAATAGAAGCTTTGGCTTTTTGATTGGCACTGTGTGTGCGATACCGAGTTAAGATTGGTTTTATATTATGACACTGAGTGTGCGATATTATATAAGCTTCGGCTATGAATTGGGCACTAAGTGTGCGATTGAGTTGAAAGGATAACGAACAGTGAACGAAATATGGTATCGAGCATTGAATAGCAAGAACGTTTATTAGCTAAGTGTCAAAGGTACGTTCCGAACCTATGTAGTTGATGATAGATTTTAAGGTTGAATGAATGGATGTTTGAGCATATGGTTGAGGATGGCATTGTGCTTAGTTGTAAATCAATCTAAGTGATAGTCTATTTATGTATTGATTTTGCATTATTGAGTAATATGTATTATATTATGAATTTACTAAGCTTTAAAAGCTTACTGTGTGATATATGTAACAGCCCAATTTTGGGCTAGTCGAAACAGTGGTTTCGAGACTACTAAACCTAGGTTAGGGAAAATTATTTTGATATTTTATGTGTTATAGCATGCTTAATTGTGAAAAAGGACTAAATTGCATAAGGTGCAAAAATTCTATTTTATAAGGTAGGAGTACCTAATAGCTATAGAATGTAATTTGGAGGTTTTTAAAGTGCAATTAGGCCATTTTGGAGTGTAATGGCTGGCCATAGGATGCATAGGGGACAAGAGCATTAATTTTTGTCAAATTAGGTGATAGTTGGTGACTAATTGACTAAAAATCAGATAAAATAAGAAAAGGCTATCATCTTTTTCTCTTCTTTTCTTCTTCCACCGATTTTCACATTCAAAGAAGGGTTTTGAAAGCTTTGAAATTTCAACAACTTGTAATAGCCTGAATTAGACCCTAGTCAGAATAGTAGTTTCGAGACCACAAATCTGTGATCGAAATAATATTTTAAAGTTATCTTTGGTGTTAATTCTATGTGATATAGTCTTTGTGAAAATTTTGTGTGGTAATTTTATCGACTGTGTGCCGAATTAGGAGAATAATTTAATTGCGTAAAGTGTAAAAGCTATGTGCCGATTTATAAGTACCTAAGTGTTGTTGTCTTTATAAAGAGAAGGCCTTATGTTGCAAATAGCCCATTAAGAAAGAAAGTGGGTGGCAATGGTCAAGAATGACCTTATATCATATGTTATATGCATTTTATACTAAAGGTTAGTGTTGTAATTTAATAATTATGTTTATTATAAAAAAACAAAGCATGAAATAGTTATCATCTTCTTCATGTTCCACCGAATTTAGAAAGAAAAAGAAAGGGTTTAAACTTCCATGATATTTGGCACTTACTTAGCTTAATTTAAGGTATGTTTGAGCTCGGTTTTTGTTAATTTCTACATTTTCGTAATCGTTGCTTCGTGCTCTAGCTAACCCATGTTGTAATTTTGTGAATTGATGATGTTTTTATGATGAGCCATTGATGAATGTTTGAGCTATATGCTAGTTAATAGTGAAATATGAAAACTTGGTATTGGGTTAGCATATTTTATATTGGGATCTTTAGTGAAATTGAGTATTTTAGGCTTAATTGAGAAAAATGAGTCATTGAAGGATTAAAATGTGAAATAAATGAAATAATTGGGTTTGTATGAGTATATTGAGAGAACGGCTAGGCATGGGTACAAACAACTTATGTATATTTGATGATTTTGTGAATTAGGGACTAAAGTGTCGAAATGTGAAAGTATGAGGGCTATTATGTAAAATGCCCTAAATATATGTGTTTGGATTAAAATGAATGATTTGGTGATTGAATGGATTGAATTTGAATGTGTATAGACCAAGAGAGAAGAGGTTCGGATCGAGATTGAGGCAAAGATAAAGTACATGGTTATGGCACACGGGCGTGCCTAGTGACTGTGGGATGAAGTCAGTAGGTAACATAAGTATGCCTGGCTAGGGCACACGGACGTGCCTAGTAGCTGTGTGAATAAGTCAGTATATTGTCTAAGACAACACGACCTTAGCACATGGGCGTGAGTGGTAGCCGTGTAGAAAAGTCAGAATACATGCTCTGTTTTGGCACGGCCTGGACAAATGGGTGTGTCTGGTGGTCGTGTGAGGCACACGGCCTGACTGTACGGGCGTGTGACCTCAACAGTATTGAAGAATGATTGAAATTTTAAAAACTTTCATAAGTGTTCGGTTTAGTCCCGACTCCCTTTATAACACTTGATTAAGGTCTCGTAGACCTAGATGAGGGACTGTATGTTTGTATTTGAGCACGTATGATTGATGATAGACTATGTGTCGTAGAATAGATGTGAAATGTGTTGATTGTTTGGTAACGCCTTTCAACCCTATTCCGGCGATGGTCTCGGGTTAGGGGTGTTACATTTTATTAGTATCAGAGCTACGGTTTAGTCGATTCTCGGACTAACGTAGCGTGAGTGAGTCTAGTTATACATGTCATATATGAAATTGCGATAGTGTGATGAATTTTAACTGATGAAAATGTATTTTCATATAGTAATGGATCCCGATCGAGCAGTTGCTGACGATGTAGAGAGTAATGCGCCTGCTCCCGCTCAAGGGACAACGCCGGCCAAAATCTAGGCCAAATGAAAGTAGTGAGGGGGGAGAGGCTAAGCAAGCCTTCTTCCATATGATGAGTAAGTGGTTTTCAGAGTTTGTTCGAATGAATCCGACTGCTCTACAACCTCACCCCCACAAGTACATGTTGTGCTACAAGTGGTAGATCCAATTAGACTAAATAAACCTCCTGTGGATAAGATTCGTAAGTACGGGGCCAAAGGGTTTAGGGCCACAACTGATGACGATGCTGAGCGAGCTGAGTTTTGGCTCGAGAATATAATTTGGGTATTCGATGAGATGTCGTTGGCTTCTGATGAGTGTATCAAGTTTGTAGTTTCTTTGTTGAGAGATACAGCTTATAACTGGTAGAAGACGTTGACATCCGTGGTTCTGAGAGAGAGAATCACCTGGGATTTCTTTCAAGTTGAGTTTAGAAAGAAGTATATCAGTCGACAATTCATTGATCAGAAATGTTAATTAGTGGGCTATGTGCAATGCCATCGTTTATTATGTTAATTAGTGGGCTACTAGGCATGTCCGTGTGCCCTGGCCGTGGGCTATGAGCGATACCACCCTTTTAACGATTGATGGTGGGCTAAGTGCGATAACATTGAGTGAATTGGCAATGTGGTTAGATTAGTGAGAAATTTTGATGTGTTGTATCATATGACTTTGTGGTGCTAAGTGCAGGGATGTATGTTAATGAATGTGAGTATTAAGCTTGTGATGTGGATGGAAAGTGGTAAGGGAGGAAATGAGTAAGCATGATTATAAATGTGGATTGTTCTTGTTTAGTATGTAATGTTATTTATTGTTTAACACATAGTATAATGCTATTTGTTTACATGTAAACTTACTAAGTTTAAAGCTTACTCCCCTTTCTTTTCCCTTGTTTTATAGAGTTTAAGAGCCAAGCCGTGATACGCAAATAATCAGAAGATCGCCCACACTATCAGCTCACCTCGGTATATCTAGACTTAGTGATTTTGAGTATGGCGTGTATAGGGGCTAGACAAGGTTTATTGTTTTGTTATTTTGGCCATATGTGTGTTGGCCCCTTTAATGAGAAATTGTTGGCTCTTTTTCTTATATATATATGAAAAGATGGAGTTATTCATGGAAGTTTATATTGCAAAATATGAATTGTTTGGTGAAATGAGAAATAGATCCATATTGTGTGAGTTAAGAGGATAAAAAGAGCTTGGAAAATAGTCTTGTTCTTGTCCACACGAGTAGGCATACGGGCTTGTGTCTAGGCCGTGTGTGATACATGGTCAGCCCCATGGGCGTGTGGATCGACCGTGTGTTCCCTTGCATGCTAGGTTTGCAAGTCAGTATGCTCTACGGGCAGAGACACGGTCGTGTGTCTCAGCCGTGTGAGAGACACGGTCTAGGACATGGCATGTGCCCAGGCCGTGTGAAGTCTGCACATTAATTGTGGAATTTAATTCGACACACAGGCTAAGGACACAGGCGTGTGCCTTGGCCGTGTGACCATAGTAAGTTGATGACGTCATAGTCAGAATACCAAGGTTTTGGCACAGGGGCGTGTCTAGGCCGTGTAAAATCGAAACGAGCGTGTGTCTGGATGTGTGAAAACCCCTGTAGGTTCGAAATAAAAATAAATCCCACACGGGGTAGGGACATGAGCGTGTGTGACTACACGGCCTACCCACACGGGCGTGTCCCATTTCACACGGGCGTGTGGCCCCTGTTTAGGTGAAAAATTTTAAAATCGCGAATATTTACGGTTGGGTTCCGAAACCCCTCGTTTGGATGTTTAAGGCTTCGTAGGTCCTTAATGAGGCTATTGTGATAGCGATAGAGATATGTCATGTTGGGACTGACAGTTTATAGACTAAAGTTGTGTGATTAAGTAGAATAAATCCGGTAATGTCTCATGCCCGGTTCTGGCATAGACTACGGGTAAGGGGTGTTACAATATATTTCTTTGTTTTACAGTGTCAGTAAAGCTAGCTCAGATTCTAGGATAGCCAGTGACTCAAACACACTATCGACTATCTATTTTGGTACTTTTGAAAGATGTGGTATATGACATGTATAGGCTAGTAGATATGATGTATTTTGATATGTTGGACCTTGCCATATGATATGGCTTGGAAGTTAAATGATTTTGGTTATTATATGTGAGCTATGAAAATGATGAATGTGGTATGATATAGTGAGGATGGAAATGATATTTCATGCTTGAATTGGTTGATGAGTATTGAGGTTTAAATATAAACTTGTAGTATGAATTACATGATGCTTGGCTCATATGATTTGAGTTGTAAAAATGGTGTTTTGGATGAACTTATTTGAGTAGGAATTGAGTATGGAAGTAAATGATGTAGTTGATGATTGTTTGGTGTTTGTATTGGTATGTTTTGGTTACATTTGAGGCATGAATTAGTATTGGTTTGGTGATTATAGATGATACCAAAGTGTGGTTGGTAATTTGGCCTTGAAAATGGCCTATAATTGCCCACACGGTTGAGCATACGGGCGTGTGGCTCGACCGTGTCCTTCGAGGTTGTGTTTCAAAACAAGTCAGACTCGACCACGGGCTGGACACATGGGCATGTGACTGGCTGTGTGGTGCAAGTCAGTGTCGACCACAGGTGAGGCACACGGACGTGTCTCAGGCCGTGTGAACAAGTCAGTATGTATGCCCTGTTTTACCACGGCTTGGACGCACGGGCGTGTCCAAGGTCGTGTGAGGCACACAGCCTACCCACACGGGCATGTGACCTCTGCAGTTTTGAAAATTCTTTAAAATTCTGAAAATTTTTGTATGTGATCGGTTTAGTCCCGACCCCTTTCTAATACATGTTTAAGGTCCCGTAAACCTCATTAAGGGACTATATGTTTATATTTGAATATGTTTGATTGATGATCGACTTTGTGTTGTGAAATGAATATAAATGTTTCGGAATGATCGATAATGCCTCTTAACCCTATTCTGGTGATCTTTACAGGTTAGAGGTGTTACTTAGGTATTACCGGTGAGCAATATCATGTACATCTGAGAAATATGACTTACGACTGTGGGATGTTTGACGCACTTCATTATCCATGCGCTCATGCAATTACAGCTTTTCAGAATCTCCGTTTGGATCCAATGAGATATGACGACGAAGTGTACAAAATAGAATACATGTACAATGGGTGGAGGCACGTATTCCCACAGGTCCTAGATGAACGTAAGTGGCCGTCTGTATCACTTACTCCGTTTAAGTTGTTACCGGATAGAGAATTGCGTCACAAAACAAAAGGTCGACCTTGCTCGAGTAGAATACGTAATAATATGGATATTCGGGAAAGAATGAACCAACAAAAGTTGTGCAGATGGTGTAGGAACCCAAGTCATACAATTCGATCTTGTCCAAATCGAAATAATTTATAATTGTTGTAATGAAACTATGTTGTATTATTTCTATTGCCTTATTCAAAAGAATTTCTATTTTATTAAAAATATAAAAATAATTTACTATTAAAATATTAAAAACAACTTTTATTTCATTAAATGAAATAATATATGTAATAGGCCCAGTTTGCCCGAACCTATTAACCTAATATTAACCCATTAAAAAACCAAATATAAAATATAAAAACCCAATAACGAAAGTCTAATTACATTGTAGCCCAAAATTCAGAATTTATTTACAAATAAGACCAAGACCCGATTTACTTAAAATACTAGCCCAAATACAAATTCCTAAACCCAATAACATTACAAGGCCCAAATGGCCCAAAAAACTTAACATTTTCCAGAAACCCTAGAGGTTTCTGGAACCTCTAGCGCCGCAGCCACCACGCACACGTGCGCTTCCCGCCCTTGCCACGTCAGCTCCTCCACGACGGTTACCTGCAAACAAGGAAGCAAAACAACACAGAAAAGCCAGCAGAGGAGAATAACAGAAAAGAAAAAATGATAATGTATTTTGGGATTTTATTTTTCTTTTTTCTTTTTTATTTTCGGCTTTATAAAGCCAAATGAAAATCGATGTAAGGGGCTACATTTTTTACAGAAACAGAGAATACAAAAAGATCAAAAGGTTTCTTCATATTTTTTTTCTCTTTTGGTTTTATTCAAATCTGTTGATATACCTACATAGATTTCTTTTTTATTTCTTTTTTTTTCCTAAAAACTAGCTATATATTAAATATAATAAAAAAAGGAGAAAAAATATTTACTTGGATGTCCGACCGCCGTATACGGCGGATCTGCGGCGGAGGCTCGTCGGGCTGAGATCTGGAAAATCCAGAGAGAAAAAAGGGGGATCCTTTTCTTTTCTTTTTTTTTTTTTTTGCAGTATTGGAATGATTTTTTTTTTTTGCAAAAACTTTGGCTTTTATAGCCTGATTAAACGACGTCGTTTTGATCAGTTCCCCTAACGCCCAAAATGACGTCGTTTTGGGGAGCCCGACCCGCTCCAGGCCTAGTATCCGCGTGTTTTTAACGGAAGGGCTAATTGCACTTTTAGCCCTTCCGCTTTTTTATTCCTTTATAATCAGGTCTTTCTTGTTTTCTAATTTGGCCCTATAATTTGATTGCAATTTCAATTAGATCCCGTACAAAACGCTACATTTTGGAGGGCAGGGGTTAATTTCCCTTTTAGGCCCTCTTTATTATTCGTGCGTTTGTTAGGGTCCTTTTCCTTTTATTTATTTTTAGATTTGCCCCAAACTTTGGTTTTAAGTTTAATTTAGTTCATTTTTTATTATTTTTATTTATCATTAATTTAATAATATTATTATTGTTATTATTTTTACTATTATTATTACTACTACTAATTAATTTTAGTATTACTACTATTATTTTATTGTTATTATTATTTTAATAATATATTTTCATTATAATTCATTTTTATCATTCTATTTTCTGTTATTATTATTATTATTATTATTATTATTTTACTATTTTAAAACTATTGTATATAGTATTTATTCATTTATTAATTTACTATTAGTTTATATTTTTGTTATTATTATATTCTATGTATTTACTATTGATTTCATGTATATATTTTCTTTTAAATCTATTATATATATAATTTATTTCTTTAAAAAACTGTATTTTATTATATATTTTTGTTTATTTGAAATCCTTTCATATATTATTATCTCTTTTATACATTATTTATATTAAGTTTTTCATTTCATGTACATTATCAATTTTGAATCAGTATGTTCTGTTTTGAATTATTTTTTGTATGATATCCACTTCAAATTTCCTCTTACATAACATCTATTTTAAAAATCATTTGTGCATTATTAGGTTTATTTTTATTATATGATCTATTTCAAATTCTCTCATGTATTGCTTATTTTAAATTTTTATACATTCTATCTATTTTTAATCGTTTTTACATTGTGTTGATTTCCAGTTTTCCATCTTTCACAATATTATTTTAATTTTATTCATCCACATTGGAAAACTTACTACATTTTGTTTATTTTAACTTGTTTTTTTTTTATGTTTTAAAGATTTCATTATTTGATTATTAATCTTAGTTTTTCAAATAGAATTGCAAGATTATCACAGTTGCATATTTCGAATTGTATGTTCGCATTGCTATCTTTGTCATTTTTTGTACGATGTTGTACTCACATATTATTATTCCATGCTCGATACTATATTTTTGTTTCTCATTATCGAATAGTGAGTCAATAAAAATATTTTGAGTCGATTTTAAAATTGCTTATTTAAAAGTTTTAAAAACAAGGTAATATTTGATGTTTGGAAATTCGAAGAATTGTTGCCCTAACGTGCTGGGTCTCAGTTCTTCATTTGATCAAATAATTAAATACCCTTTTAATCGCATGATTTGGAAATTGTGAGATGATTTTGGTTTCGAGGTTTAAGATGTCATATCCTAACGTATTGGATATGGTGTTTTATTCATTTGAAATGAGAAAATCTTAAATTCCAACTTAAATTAATCAAACATTTTTCAAAAGGAATTACACTTTAATTTATTTTTTTTAAATTTTCAACATAAGGACATTAGTTAATCAATTTGGTACCAGTTCTGGGTGTACAAGGGTGCTAATCCTTCCTCGTACGCAACCGACTCCCGAACCTGTTTTTCTATTTCGTAGACCAAAATTATTTTTTATAAGGTGATCCAATCACAGTAAACAAAAAAGATTGGTGGCGACTCCATATTTCATTTTAAAGTCGATCCCAGTTTTCCAAAACAAAAAAATGGTTTCGACAATATAAAAATATTTTGTACAAATATATTAAAAAAACAATTTATGTGTTGGTCGGAATCAGTGTCACATGGGGGTAGTCGACGGTTACACGCTGGATTCCTCCTTGGTTCAACTTCCGGCAGGAGTTGTGGTTGCTCCGGTGGGGGTTGTGGTTGTGGTTGTGGTTGTGGGTGTTGGGAGGATGACCCGCCTTGATAGAATAAAGAATGCGGAGGTGTTTGCATCATCCACGATGAAAGTGTTTGAATCACATAAGGCGGTAGGGATTGGTAATGAGATGAGCTCCCCAACGGTGCCTTGTGCGATCCCTCCTGTGACGATAGCTTCTATATCATCGGTTGAGTCGGAGTCATCGAAAAAAGAGATGCATCGGGCCATGAATTCTAACCTGGCATAGGACTGGGAAAAGGAAACATATAAGGGTTAGGATACATAAAAGGGCTAGAATACGCACCTGGCATAACTTGAAGGGGCTGTGGTGTGGATGTCGTTGGTTGAGGCGTTGGGCCCTGGTGATTGTGTGGGCGCTGTTCATATGATCGGGTCATCATCCCTTCTCCTTGGATTTAAAGGACTCTGTCGTTCCTTTTCGACACGAATTTGTCGACGCTTCTGCTCTTTTGACAGCAAATATGGCTTGCCATGGTTCTTAATCCATGGCTTGTAATTCGGGGTGTACGCTAACTCTAGAATGATGATTAGTTTGCGAGTAGGTATATTATCATACTGATTTTCCCAAATTTCGATATGTTCCGAGAAGAATACCGGCCAATTCATATTCAATTACCATAAGTCGATTTCCTGCTCATCATCGAGCACCTCAAGTGCCACAAGAATCGGTTGTCGAAATCTAAATTGCAGCAATACTCTATCCGTCTGGTGCATCACGATAGTAGCATAGTTGACCAATGGGACCTTAACATACAAAATGCTCGGATTTTGAAAGAATTCATCCAAAATTACTGCCCAAATTGTCGAATCCTTGTATGGTGTCCATTGAAACTATATGAACGTGATAAAAATATTAGTTATATACATAATACTAAATACTAAATATGAAACGACTATTTTATGTATATATATTATTTAATATTTACTTGCACTTTCGACCGTCGGTCTAATAGAAGCTGTATTCTTCAAGAGCGATAGGTATTTCAACATAACTCGCCGAATGGTTCCACCTAATTAAATAAATTTTTAGCATACAATTATATTTTAAATCTATGTAATAATTGTAAAATCTAATAAAAATTTTACCTCGTTATGAGTGGGAATGTATATGGGTGGTTCACTTGAGGACGTAAAAATGGAAAGCGAAACCAAGCCTATGATTGTAGTAGTGATAGGCAACCTCCGATTTTGGCTTTATTTGGTGGCGCTGCCCCGCACATCTCCCAGTACAATGTTGCCAACACGGCAGACCCCCAACTAAATTTGTCAGCTGCTCTAAAATCAACGAATTTCAGCAGCCACCTCAGATGTACGAGGTTTCATGACAAGTTCGGCATTAAATAACCTCCAATCATCTCAAGGATGTATGCCTGAGCATATCGTATTCTTTCTACTTCAGTCGAATCATTACCCGGCTCTAGGAATGTGTCTCGTAACCAGCCCATTTCGATTCGACCTCCGTAAATATTATCCGGAATCACACCCAAAAGATCATATCATACGACTCCCCAATCAGCAGATTGAACGGACCCGATGAGTACGGACGCATCCACCGGCAATCCCAATTGTAACTGCATGTCCTCCAAAGTGATGGTACACTTTCCGCATGGAAGATAAAATATGTGCGTCTCGAGTCTCCACCTCTCGATTAACGCGCTAATGAGTTTTGGGTCCAACTTGCACCCCTGGCCTTTAGTGGTTACGTGCCAAAAACCCACTTACCTCAAGTAATTTTCTAACAACGTTATGAAAGACTAGACATATTATGAATATAACATTGTAACACCCGATCTACAGACTGTTATAAAAAATTTATAAAATAAAAATTAATTAAAATTACATAAATGAAAAAAATATTAAATAATATTCAAAAATTAAAATTAACGCTTACCATTTTCATTTGTTCGACGGAGGTATATTTATTATCGAGACGAATTAATTCCCCGGCCATTGCTAACACGATTAAATATTTTTAAAATTATAAAAAAATACTAATTTAGAAAAAGATTAAAGGAAATAATTAATTAAAGAGAGTTTTAAAAAATTTAAGGAGAAATTTGAGAGCTTTTTTGCCAAATTTGGAAGAAATATTGTGTGAAAAAAATAGGAGGGGGTTTTATATTTTCTTTTATTGTTGGACCCCCCAACGGTCAAATTTAAATGGCCGTTGGGAAAAAAAATACGGAGCAAATCGCGTCCCTGGAGAAGCGACTTTGCTACGTCAGCAAAACACTTCCACGTCAGTGCATTTTGTGCTGACATGGCAAATCGCTCCCCCAGGGACGCGATTTGCTGAAATTTCACCCAAAAATGCTCCTACGTGGACATGTTTTGCATATTTCGGCCCTTTCTGGTAAATAATGTAAAAATTGACCCATTTTTGTAAATAAAGTTAGAAATGAGCCTTTATTAGTAAAATAGTCATTAAACTGTGTAGGATAATAAAAATGTAATTTTATTATTATAATAATTTTTAAAAAGTTAAATTAATTTTTATTATTATTTTTAAGGATTAAAATATAATTTTATTATTACTAATTTAAAATTTTATAAATTATAAAAATCCTAAATAAAAAAATCATTTTAACTGTTAGCGCCCGGCTTAACTAGAGCTAGTTAGATTGATAGTGGAAATTATTTATGATTTGTTGATTTCTTAAACCCTCAATATGACTCACCCTTCCTTTCAATAAATTAGTGATCGACTGCCAATCTCCAATTTCTTGGTTGTCAATATGTTCATAAACCAAATAGATATTCTTCTTCTTTTCTTTACGTATTAAACAAGTGGTTAGGTCAACTTCAAAAATGACTGATGCACTGTTTACTATTATTTTTCTAGTTTAGAATAATTTTTATTTTAAATATTTATGATGATAAGTCAAGATGATAACATTCAAATATAATAAACATTAACAAATACTTAATAAATGGAGAGTCAGTTAAATGAGATTTTGAGAATTTTGATTATTTCTATGCATAAACTCTACTCAAATTTTGTTCTCCTCGTCAACTTCTTTAAATATATTTTTTATTTAAAATGTGGAGCATGCCTCTATATTTTAGGTCAAAACAAATAATGACATTGCAATTAGAGAAGATACGACGTCGCAACGAGAAGTTGTCGTCACGACAAAAAGAAAATCTTCATCCCGACAACATGACGAGGTATAAAAATATGTATCTGATTCCTTGAATGGCAATTTTGAGATTATTTTTTAATTACACCCTCAGCATTTAATAATATATTGCATTAATTAGTATCCAAAGTGTATTCAAGGTAAGTGGGTATCGAGTGACATGTAGCCTATATAAGTCACCTTAGAATTACAGGGATTGTGTGTGAGTTAGACCTAGATATAGAAAATAACACAGATAAGACACTACAGCAAAACATGTTTTTAGCGGCATTTTTTTTTGCCTATAGCAGCGCTTATAAAACTATTTGGGGCGTTTTGATAAGCGCCGCAAAAAACGCCGCTATAGAACATGATCTTTAGCAGCGTTTTTCCCACAAATGTCGCTGTAGAACATGACCTTTAGCGGCGCTTTCCCACAAACGCCGCTAAAATAGAACATGACTTTCAGTGGCGCTTTTCCCACAAACACCGCTATAGAACAAATCTTTAGCGACGCTTTTCGCACAAACGCTGCTATAGAACAGACCTTTAGCATTTAGAAAGGTATGATTACATTGAAGCATTCAAAAAACACGGGATCATGCTTGAACCAACAAATAACACAAAGGTATGATTACAAGTCAACACAAAAACAAATATGACCAAGTGATCATACTGCTCTTATTCAGTAATATACAAACTGAAAACAAAATAACTAGAACAATGAATAGCAATAGATGAAAAAGATTACAATAAGAATCTTAAATTGTCACCTAAAATAGACCAAGTGATAGTGAAACAGCTACTAGAACTTTTATGATCATATTAAGTGCTGAGGATATAAAAACAAACCTGTACATATGCTCAACAAAGTCATCGATTAAAGCGGGCCAAGCACCTGCAAAATAACCAAACAAGTAAGATCCAAGAGGCATAAATACATGAGAGGGAGCCCATAAGACATATTTTGAGAAAGTTTATACCTTCAGGATCATACCCTTGTAGGGTTTCATGCACACACCGACTAAAAGCTAAAACTTGCTGCCATGTATTCTTAGAAATATTATGCTGCTGATTTTTTTGAAATGAAATGAAAAACAGTACTTTACCTTAATCGAAAGCTTATAGTAATTCATTAGCATGTATACTTTCAACTTGAACTAATAGTGCAGTAACAGAACACATGTCTGGCCCAAAGGATAACTACCATCCATATTGCCATACATAACATACAAAAGGTTGAAACCATGTACAAGGATTTTCAAAGGCTTGATTAAGGCAATGAAAGTCAAAATTTAAGAATGCTTCTTAAATAATAACAATTGAAACTAAAGCAGCAGAGAAGTTACTCCCTATACAATACAATAAAGTCCACGAAAAAATTACATAGTTTATTTCATTTAACTTGAGTACACAATAACAACCAATATCACAATTCTAATGAAATTTACTGCAAAAGGTAAACTCTGCTCAGACATTGAAACAATAACCAATATTTTCACAAGATGCTTCCAAGACAAACAAAAAGGGTTAGCAGCTTAGTATCAGCCATACTAATACCTCAACAAAGTCACACCATTGGTTAAAACAAGCGGAACGCCTCTGCTAAGACTAATCTCAGCAAAGAATCGCCCACGCTTACTGACTATCAATCATGCAAAAAAATATATAGTCAAATCCAAGACCAAAGAAATTCATTGTAATTTAGCTTATACATCCTCACTACTCCAAAGATAAATCGATAAAATCATTTGCATTTAACTAAGTAGTATACAGTAACTTACTAATATTCTTTTGACCATTTTCTCGGCATACGAAGAAAACAAAATCATAGAAGCGCGAGAATACAGAAAAGTCTACCTACAAGAAACATCAGAAAGCCAAATTTCAGTATGGATAACACGAAATTAGAGCATATAGTCAATGTAACAACAAAAAACTACAAATATACATCATAATAGAGGCTTAAAGTCTACTTAAATAAGTTCTCTAAAGAACTTCAAGGAATAAGAATATCACCATCAAGTCGAGCTATAACATGAGCTTGAGAAGTTCATCAAAGATTGCATTCCTGTCAAAGGAAACATAATAAAATGTTGAAAAAAATAATAGAATAATTAGTGTGCAATTGAATTATAACCAAATAACCAATAAACAAGACTGGATATTGAAAATACACTTATGCCTTGGTCTATAAAATCTTTTTTACTAAAAGATTAGATTAAAGTTTTCACTAGTTTAGGCATTAACATGAATATATATGAGGCTGACAGCAACCCAAGATCAAGTTGCAGTCTTCAAAATTCAACCTTAAGTTAAGATGGGATTGAAAGATTCCAATGCTTGAAGCTAAATTAAATACATCTTCAACAAGAACTACTAAGAACAACACTAAGTTCACATGAAATCCCTAAAATATCAAATCAGATGAAAATATTAAACCTAGTAAAATGAAATTGAATTTGAAAATTTGAAAAGAATGAAGAAAATATTAAACCTAGTAAAACTCAGATGAAATTGAATTTTACCTGTACTCATAAGTATCATTGAAGTATTTCTCAGAGTATTGAATCTGCCCCCATTTTTCGATTTTGTTGTAAAATGAAAAATAAAACTGTTAGAATTAAGTGACCTGAATCCTTATTTAAATAAAATACATGGTAAAATAAAATAAAAGAAGAATCCCTATAGAATTACACTTCTTTTATTTTATTTTAAATAAGGTTTTTAAACCTTATTAAACTCCATCTATTTGATATCTATTAGAATAAGGAGTTTTTAATCTTACTACACTCCTATTAGAATATGGCTTTACAAGCCTATAAATAAACATGATCTATTCCTCTTGTAATTAATTTGAGTTTGACATAGTGAATTTTCTTCTCCTCTGCCTGTGGTTTTTTTCCCGAAAGGGTTTTCACGTAAAATCTGTGTGTTCTTTAAATTTTTATTTCTCTTTTCTTTGCGATATATTTGTCATTATCGATGTTATATTTTTCACAAATTAGTATCAGAGCTTCTAGGTTTTTCATCTCGATCACTGTAATGGCGTCTTTGAAGTATGAAATTTCGCTGTTGGATCGCAACACCAGATTCGCGTTGTGGCAGATAAAGATGAAGACAGTTCTTACACAGATGGATTTAGAAGAAGCCCTACTAAGGGTAGATAAGATGCCTTCGACATTGACGGAGGAAGAGAAGAAACGCAAGGATAGAAAGGCGTTAACACAGTTACATCTGCATTTGTCTAACAAAATTTTATAGGATGTGTTGAAGGAGAAGACCGCCACTACATTATGGAAGAGGCTAGAACAAATATGTATGTCGAAAACTCTAACTAGCAAGTTGTATATGAAGCAACGTCTTTATGCTCATCGTTTGGAGGAATGTGCGTTTGTGCACGAACACTTAACAGTGTTTAAAGAAATTCTCTCAAACTTGGAGGCCATGGAGGTTCAGTATGATAAGGAAGATTTAGGGTTGATTCTACTTTGTTCGTTGCCCCCGTCTTATTCAACCTTTAGAGACACGATTTTATATAGCCGCGAGTCTCTCACAGTTGATGAGGTTTATGATTCTTTGACCTCGTATGATAAGATAAAGCATCTTGTGGTTAAAACTGACTCTCAGGGAGAGGGTCTCATTGTTCGTGGGAGACAAGATTGGAATGCTGATGATGATCATGGAAGGACACAGGAACGAAATCCTCGTGGTAAATCTAAGGGTAGATCGAAGTTTTCAAACAGAGGTAAAACTTGTAGCTTCTACAAGAAGAAAGGCACAATAAATCTGAGTGCTATAAGCTACAGAACAAGATTAAAAGGGAGGCTGCGAATCAAAAGGGAAAGCAACCAGAAAATTCTGGTGAAGCTGATGTTATAGAAGACTACAATGATGGTGAACTTCTAGTCGCTTCGGTCAACAATTCTAAAGTGAGCGAGAAGTGGATACTTGATTCGGTTGCACCTTCCACATATGTCCCAATCGGGATCGGTTTACAAATTACGAAACAGTGTCTGAAGGTATTATTTTGATGGGAAATAATGCTGCATGTAAAATCGCAGGTGTTGAAACAATTAAAGTTAAGATGTTTGGTGAAGTTGTCAGAACACTTAGTGACGTACATCATGTTCCAGAATTGAAGAGAAATTTAATTTCGTTAAGTACTCTTGATGCAAAAGGGTACAATTACACAGCTGAAAGTGGGATTTTGAAGATTTCCAAAAGTTCCCTCGTTGTGATGAAAGGGCAGAGAAAGACTGTCAAGTTATATGTTTTGCAGGGTTCTACTGTTATTGGTGATGCAGCTGTCGCTTCCTCTTCCTTGTCAGATGATGATATTACTAAACTTTGGCATATGCGTCTAGGGCATATGAGTGAGAATGGCATGGCAAAATTGAGCAAAAGAGGACTTCTTGATGGGCAAGGAATTTGCAAACTGAAGTTCTGTGAGCATTGCGTTTTTGGGAAGCAAAAGAGAGTTCGATTCACCAAAGGAATCCATAACACGAAGGGAACACTGGAGTATATTCATTCTGATCTGTGGGAGCCATCAAGAGTGCCTTCAAGAGGTGGAGCTAATTATATGCTAACTTTTATTGATGATTTTTCCAGAAAAGTTTGGGCATTCTTCCTGAAGTATAAAAGTGATGTGTTTTCTGCATTTAAGTCTTGGAAAACTATGATTGAAAAACATACGGGAAAACAAATAAAATACCTCCGCACAGACAATGACTTAGAGTTTTGTTCTGATGAGTTTAATAAACTGTGCAAGTTAGAAGGAATCGTGAGACACTTGACAGTTCATCATACTCCATAGCAAAATGGCGTTGCAGAACGAATGAACAGAACGATCATGGAGAAGGTTCGATATATGTTGTCAAATGCCAACTTACCAAAGTCGTTTTGGGCCGAAGCAGCCTCTACTGCATGTTTTTTGATCAACTGATCTCCATCCATTGCCATTGAGAAAAAGACTCCACAAGAGGTATGGTCAGGTAATCCTACTAATTATTCTAATTTAAAGATCTTTGGGTGTCCTGCGTATGCTCATGTTGATAATGGAAAATTGGAACTGAGATCTATTAAATGTATTTTTCTTGATTATAAAGCTGGTGTAAAAGGGTATAAGTTATGGTGTCCTGAAAATAGAAAAGTTGTGATTAGTAGAGATGTTGTTTTTGATGAAACTGCTATGCTACCTAACTTATCTCTTAAAGACTCTTCCAATAAAGAAAATCAAAACCAGGTGGAACATCAGATTAATACAGAGTCGACTCCTCAAGCCAGTACAAAAATTGAGAATAGAGTTGCTTCTTCACCACAATACTCTATCGCCAAAAATAAAACTAGAAGAGAAATTAAACCTCCAAAGAAGTATGCCGAGGCTGATCTAGTTGCTTATGCTTTAAATGTGGCTGAAGATATAGATGTAAACCAAGAGCCGTCTAATTATTCTGAGGAGATTAGCTGTGAAGATTCAAAAAAGTGGATGTTTGCTATGCAAGAGAAGATGGAATCACTCCACAAAAACAGAACATAGGATCTTGTGAAACTTCCTAAAGGTAAAAAGGCTGTTCGCTGTAAATGGGTGTTTAAAAAGAAAGAAGGGACTCTAGGAGTTGAAGAACTCAGATATAAAGTAAAGCTTGTTGCAAAGGGTTACAGTCAAATTCCAAGAGTGGACTTTACAGATGTTCTCCCCAGTTGTGAAGCATAGTTCGATTCGAGCTTTACTTGGTATTATGGCCATGCATGATTTGAAGCTTGAGCAGTTAGATGTAAAAACTGCATTTTTGCATGGAGAACTTGAGGAGGATATTTACATGCAACAACAGAGGGTTTTGATCTCAGAAAAGAGGACTATGTTTGCTTCTTTGAAAAAGTCTCTTTACGATTTGAAACGATCACCAAGACAGATGGTATAAGAGGTTTGATTCCTTTATGACTTCTCATGATTTTAAAAGAAGTAGTTTTGACACAATTGTGTTTACTTTAAGAAAAACAGTGATGGTTCTTTTTTGTGTATCTACTTCTTTATGTTGATGACATGTTGATAGCAAAGAAAAGATAAAGCGAGAGATAAGAAAGGTCAAAGTCCAACTAAGTAAAGAATTTGAGATAAAAGATTTGGGACCAGCAAAGAAGATACTTGGTATGGAGATTCTCGAGAGATAGAAAAACAAGTAAATTGTACCTAAGTTAGAAAGGGGTACATTGAGAAAGTTCTTTGCAGGTTCAATATGCAGAGTGCTAAGCCTGTTAGTACTCCTTTAGCAGCCCATTTCAGACTTTCATCGGCTTTGTCTCCACAATCAGATGATGAGATTGAGTACATGTCACATGTTCCATACTCTAGTGCGATGGGATCTCTCATGTATGCTATGGTTTGTTTCACGTCAGATTTATCATATGCACGATCGGTCTGATTAGCGGATACATGGCGAATCCCGGTAAATAACATTGGAAAACAGTTCAGTGGATTTTAAGATACCTACGAGGTACTACTGATGTTTGCTTACAGTTTGGAAGAACTAGAGATGGAGTCATTGGGTATGTTGATCTTTGATTTTCTTTGGAGACCTTGATAGAAGAAGATCTCTCACTTTGGTTATGTCTTTACAATAGGAGGTTGTGCAATCGGTTGGAAAGCTACTTTGCAAACTACTGATCGCTTTGTCTACCATGAAGGCGAGTATATGGCGACATCGAGGCTTGTAAAGAAGCTATTTGGTTGAAGGACTCTTTAGTGAACTCAATGAAGACCTTCAAATTAGCACGATATTTTGTGATGATCAAAGTGCCATCTTCCTTACAAAAGATCAAATGCTTCATGAGAGAACAAAACACATTGATGTTCGGTATCATTTTGTTCGTGATATTATTGTTCGCGATGATGTAGTTGTGAGCAAAATTAGTACTCATGAAAATCCTGTAGATATGATGACTAAGTCACTTCCTATAGCCAAGTTTGAGCATTACTTAGACTTGGTTGGTGTTCATTGTTGAAGTTAAACCCTTAAGGGGTTTTATGGAAGATGTGGAGAACTTGTTCGTTGAAAGTTCGCGATGAAGAACTTGTTTATTGAGAATTCGTGTCAAGGTGGAGATTGTTAGAATTAAGTGACCCGAATCCTTATTTAAATAAAATACATGGTAAAATAAAATAAAAGAAGAATCCCTATAGAATTACACTTCTTTTATTTTATTTTAAATAAGGTTTTTAAACCTTATTAAACTACATCTATTTGATATTGATTAGAATAATGAGTTTTTACTCGTACTACACTCCTATTAGAATATGGCTTTACAAGCCTATAAATAGACATGGTCTATTCCTCTTGTAATTAATTCGAATTCGACATAGTGAATTTTCTTCTCCTCTGCCCGTGGTTTTTTTCCCGAAAGGGTTTCCACGTAAAATCTGTGTGTTCTTTAAATTTTTATTTCTCTTTTCTTTGCGATATATTTGTCATTACCGACATTATATTTTTCACAAAAACAAATCACTATTTTTTTCCTTCGTCTAATTTAGCGTCAAGTTGGATTTGGAGGTTGGATCTGAAAAAACTAAAGAAGCAAAAGCAAATAAAAAAAAATGAAGCAACCCAGATCATAACTCTTTTGTGAGATTAAAAAGAAAGGAAAAAGAGGGTATAGGGTACCTTCGAGAGAGAGCAAAATGAAGATTGAGAGAGACTTGGGGCAAATAAAATTGGGAAAAAAAGTAAGGGATTTCGGGTATTAGGGACTTCTGTGTTTTAATCTGGTCAAAACAAAACGGCGATGTTTTGCTTAATTTTTTTGCTATGTTTTTCAAAAAGCGCCGCTAATGCTTGATCTATAGCGGCGTTAATCAAAAAACACCGCTAATGATTTATCTATAGCGGCGTTTTTTAAAAAGCGCCGCTAATGATCGATCTATAGCGGCGTTTTTGTCATAAACGCCGCTATAGCTCTAACCTTTTGTGGCGTTTTCCTTCTAGCGCCACTAAGTATAACTTTTGCGGCGTTTTTAGTCCAAGCGCCGCTAAAAACCTATTTTACTGTAGTGAGAGAGAATTTTGCATTTCAATTTGAAGAGTTTTTCTCCGCCTTCTACGGTCTCTTATTAATGGAATCTTCTTTTATCGGTGTTTTTTTATCCTATTTGAAGAGTTTTTCTATCTAAGATTTGTATGTTTGATTATTTCAATTTTTCCTTATTTTACTTGTTCATCGCTTACACTAATTTATTGCCAACACAAATTCGAATATATTTCAATCAGCTTAAATTGTATTTTTAAGTTAAATTGTATTTTTAAGTTTTGAACTTAAAAAATAAATGAATAAAAGGAGAAACCTCGAAGCTGCAATCATCATTTTGTTTATGTTTAATTTGAGCTTTGAGATTATAGACGACGACTTCGACCAATAACTACAAAGTCTTCGGTCTTCACTTCACAATATATTGAGCTAAAAACAATATCTGTTCCTGCCAATGTAAACAACAAAATCAGAGAGTGAAATTCAGCCACTTTCCAAATGGGGTGCCTTCCTTGCATGTTCTGTTGTTTAGGCACCATTTCCATTCTCAAATTTCCTTCTTAAGACCCTCGTATTATTCTTCCAATGGATCTTTGCATCTGCTTTTCTCCTCCTTTTATCATGTCACATAATTTTCCCGTTGAAGAGACAAGGGAACTGTGCTGCTCAGCAGCTTCAGCACTTGTTACTAAACTGTCCTATGCAATCTTCATCTTTTTATTTGCAGTGGGTTAGTTCTTAATTTGTTTTACAAAATTAAACAAAGAACCCCTCTTTTTTACTGTGAAGTGATCTTCGCTTGGATTCCATTACTGATGAGAATTTGGCGTTTTTTATGTTTAGTAGGAGCAACATTAGGAGCCCTGACTGGAGCTTTTGTTGGGACGAAAACAAAGATGGGTTGTCTTCATGGAGCCATGGTTGGAGCCATTAAGGGCAGCTTTTTCTCCATCAATCTCTTCAAAATTTCACTCAGAATTTGCAGTTCCGATGATATATCGACGACGTATCTCCTACAACCGGTAAGATTCTTACGTTCTCCGGCCTGGTCTGCCAATGCAAAACGCCTTTGGACCACGTGAAATCCGTGTCTCAAAATCATTTCATACAGAGGTTCCTTTTTTTTTTTTTTTTTTTTCTCTTGTGAACGCTGTTTGAAGTGGGAAATTGGTCCAACAACAATGATCGGACATTTTAACTTTAATGCTTGAATATGTATTTGGTTTTTTGTTAGGTAAGTGTATTTTACTCCACATTCAACGAAGCCATCAGGAATGAATTGTCAAAGGATTCAATGGCGAAAATTCCGAAGACGAGATTCACGGAACAAAACGTGTGGGATACATTCAGGAACAGAATCTCTTGTTCGATTTGCCTTGAGGTTTTTTTCTCCTCTTTTGTTGTTTACTACTATGTGATTATCCAATTTGTTCCTGCAAATTTCTTTTGACTGTAGGAACTAAACTTCATTCATCATTCATTGTTTCCAGGACTTTACACCTGGAGAAATAGCCCATAGCTTGCCACACTGTCACCATATGTTTCATACCTCCTGTATTAAACAGTGGTTAATGCAACATAAATCTTGCCCTTTATGCAGGAGGAAATTTCGAAGCTCAAAATGGCATTAGTTTCCTTCATTCCAATCAAACGAGACTCAAGAATGACAGCATAATTATACTAGGAATTTAGAATTTTGGATAACAGTAGCTCCTCATTAGTATAGTTTCTTTTTCCTTTTGAACTTTTTGTTGTATGCACATGTTCCTACGTTTATTTTAGAATCTTACCTTTTTTTGGTATTGTTTACATAATAAACGAACCGTGTAGTATTAACTTCAAGACAGCTTGGTCTTGGTTCTCAATCCCATCCATCAGCAATGTCATTCACAACTAATTCCAATGAAATTTCCACGTAAATAAATGAGTCTCTGCTAATGTTGACAAAAATAAGAGATTTCAAACCATGCTGGAAAGTGCTGACCAGCGAACTCACGAGGAAAAGTCGGGCTATAGTCCCGACCACTTTACTTTTAGCAGCCGGTTTGAATTACAGTAATAACGACCCAAAAATATGTTCTTGGGAAAGCTACTTGGAATGGAACTGTATCTAGAAAGAAACCTATATAGAGTTCAAATAAACACATCAGCATGATCTCTACCAGTCATCCCCTCAGCATAATCTTCTACTTCATGTGACTACTTGTTAACAAGCAGGCAATTTTTCTCATACAAGATGGAATGATAATAAGTAATCGGGAAAGTGAAGGGAGTACATTAATTGGTGGGTATATCTGTTCAGAAAATAAATATATAAAGATAAGATCAATAGTTACACATACTGTTCAAACTTATGCACTGGCAGTTCCTTTTGAAACATAGAGCTCAATTAAGATACTTGAGTTCATATCAATTCAACATTATTGACAATATTTAAACACTATTGCATTATGCTTTCTGAATTTGATAAAAAGTACTGTCGACAGTAGATGGAGCAGGAAGCAAAGTCAGTGAAATAGAACAGTATAACAACAAAGAATATAATGCTGTGCATATGCTACGAAAGATTCTAAAACCACGCCCATTATTAGAACAACGATGAATATTGTTTGAGTCACCTGTCGATACATAACCAGTAAGATCTGGTGTAGGATGTGTTATATATCTGGTTTACAGATTGTTTGGTTTTTGAGCAAAGGAAGAACAGTGAACAAAAACAGCAAGAAGCATGAAACAATTTATTAGCTCACAAACAAACGTGCAGCAAGGAATGAAAAAACAGATTTTCATTACCATTATCATAGCAATACATGGTTTTTATAGACAATCGTCTTACCAAACACAACTAACACCACTAATCAGACTAGAAGCTGTGAAACATTGCTTGTACACTAAAACAAGCCAACTAAACACATCATTCACTACCTAAACACATCAAGCTTGTTTGTTTTCAACCAAACTAAATTACATTGCAACTAAAACAGACAACTTGTTAACGCAGCATGCACACAAGCTGCAGCATGCAAATAGACTGCATGCACTTCAACAAAAACATAACAGCAGCATGGTTGGCCACTTTTTAACAAAAACAATAATTAACCAAATATTATAGCCGGATAACCAGTGTTAAAACTTGAAAATGCTAAATTGTGTTCAAGTTGCATCTTACCATCATTAGGCATGGTCAAAATAGGAATTTGGGTGATGGAACCTTTTCCTCCTATACGCCCCCGCACAGTCATAAATTGTGGCCAAATCAGTATACATATAACCAGGATACCCACGCCTTCCAGGGACTTCTTCAGAGCAGCAGATACCTATAGGCACATGTAAAACAAGATGAATGACATAAGTCCAGCATTGCATTACCAAACATGATAATCCAACAGAGCATCAATTCATCATTTTTATCAGAGTTTAGACATTCTAAGTCCCTAGCATTTGACAGTATGGAAATAATTTGGCAAATTAGTGTTCCATATATCCTCCCAATGAACAAAACATATGTACCTCACGAACAGCATCTGCCTAAGAACTCATATCTGTCAATATAACCAGAACATCTTTCCCACTTTCATAAGCCAAATACTCAGCAGTTGTCAGTGTAATTCGAGATGTGATAATTCATTCAATTGTGGGGTCATCGGCCTGTAAACGCATCAAATATAGCATTTGTGGAGGGAAAAAGAAGCAGAGCAATGGGACTAATTTCTTCAAATGAATACTCATAGCACATGTCATCGACGACGAAATATAAACTGACAATGACAAGAATTACTTTGCAGGAAAAGAAAAATGGCCGGGAAGAGATTAATTGATGAAATTTACCAGGTTCAAGAAAAAGGATCACTCTCTCATAGGCATAGATCCATCTTCCTCGAATTCTCCCTTAAAAATTGAGTGGTCTCCATTGTTTACCCCCATAGCAACAAACACTGGCAAAATTGTCTTCTTCCTGATCCTTGAAGTGAATCCACAAAACAGGTGGCAAAGTGGAATAAGAGAAGGGGAAAAAAACATATGGCTTCCAGACAATGTGTATTGGTTCATTTCATTGCAAAAAAAAAAAAAAAAATCACTGAGGTCCACAAAATGAACCAAGATCATCAAGCGTACTGTCAGTTCAAACTTCATTAATACCATCATAGACTATAGTGTAGACATACACCAAGGAGATTATCAGACTTTTCAAGCAAATGTAAACATGACAGTAAATGATTAACTTACCCATTACCATCTCCTCCATGTCAAATTCAAGCAAGCTACCGCCGTTTTTTTGGCAACTGATCTGATTGAATCTAAATTTGCAAACGATCCATATTTCTTACCGCGATTAGAATTTGATGTGATATCTTTTATCTTTGTATACTACTATTTGGTGTTCTTTTTTTAATTAGTGGGTTTAGGCGATACATTGTTAGTGGGGTCATCTTGTTTACCTAAGATGCAATGTTGTCCCGGCTCTTGGATATTGTTCTCCTTAATGGAGATGGTGCGTGTTTTGTTTTTTCATATGTATCGCTTACTACCATTTGGTTGAAATATGCTCAAACTAATTGTAACTTTTATATATTTCGTTTGTACGACTTTGTGAAATTAATTTCAATTATTCTATATAAACAGTCGCACTTTTCAATCCCCAAACATTATTTAATAGCTTCATAACATAGAACTTCACATGTATCCTTTTTTTTCCTAAACTCTCGAATTGTATACCCTTCCACTCCAAATAACAATCAATTACTTTGATAGATTTCAAAAGCAAAACACCTGCCTAACTATTCTTTCTTTCTTTTTCTTATAGAAAAAAAATGGAAACTTCGAAGAAGCTTCATTTGCATGGTTTCTGGCGGGGATGGGCGAAGTGGCCATGTCAGCACTGAAACGCTCATGGCTGACGTCACGCAGTTGAGGCGACAAATCAAGCTGAATTCTGCACCACAGTTCGTTTCCTTTAATGCTTACTTAATATTTAGTTCGAGCACAAGAAGGATCAAATATATTGTACAAATTTTAATAATGAAAATAACTTTGAAAAAATAGATATTAACCCAAACATGAAAAATTATGAAAGATTTAAAAAAAAAAAAAAAATAAAGTTGGAGCACACATTTTATTTGTTACAGTCAAATGATGTTCACGGCTTTAGCTACAATAACATAGTATTCTCAGTAGAAAACCCACATATCAAGTGATATAGAGAGAGGATTATAGATATTAAGAGGTGATGGCATGATGGATTGATCAGAATTCAATTAGCATATAGGCCAGTTGAGGTGAGGTGAGGTGACAGTCACCTGTCTTCAATTGAGCTTTGAGGGGTGACAGCTCTGATGCACCTTGGGTGCACCTCGTACCCACACTCCAGACATTGGTAAGCCCAACCAGATCCCTGCTCATCACAATCGCAGCATATAAAGGGGCCCCCTCCACTGCCTTCTGATACCAACGTTAGCAGATGCCTATGTCCTGCATGGAATTCACTTCTTGGTAAGCTCTTGGCTGCCTCTTCCATTTCTTTCTCTAGCGACTCCACTTTGGCATCTGTGAAAGGGTACGCATTTTCCTGGTACAGATTTATAAGGTTTCTGCCTTGCTTGGTTACTGTTTTGCCGTCGGGGCCTATAATTATCAAACAAGGAATCCATTGCACATCAAAGTACTTGGCAAGGGTTCTGGCCGTGGGGTCTCGGAAAGGCAACGCCAGCCATGGCATGGTACCAAAGTAGGATTCAAACGAACTTTGATCACGATCATTTGACACGAAAACAATCTCGAAATCCTCACCACCACCTTTTTCTTGCAAAGCTTGCTTGATCTTCTGATAGATGGATATCAGTTTTGGAGTGAACTCAACACAAGGCATGCACCATTGCGCTGAGAGGTACAGTCCAACTGTCTTACCTTTCAAGGAATCAACCGGCACCTGCAAAGGAAATTAACGATTGAATAAGCCCAGAAAACATTTTAAAATGTCTTCTCCTCCACCTCGAATAAATTAAACCATTACAAATAGGCAAGTGTAAGCACTAAGCACTGAGTGACTGACCTTTCTAGTTATGGTTTGATTCAAGAGATAGTCTCTTTCAGGGTTTGTTAATAAATTGGTAACGGTCTGGCTGTCATGCTTCCTCTTCTCTTCCCTTCGCAATTCATCCAACTTTTCTTTGGTAAATGGGAAGGCATCAACCCCATACCGGTAAATGAGTTCTACGCCATCATAGTAAGTATCATCATCCTTGGTGTTGTCAGGCTGCAAAATAACTAAGCAAGGAATGCTTTCCACGTCATATTTTCGATTCAAGGCCTTCTTTGTCTCCAAATCAGGAAAGGGAATCGAAAGCCATGGCATGTTTTCACGGTAGCTGTTGAAGGCATCCAAGTCTTCATCAGATGACACAAATACAATCTCAAAGTTAGATCCATTGCTCTTCAGCTGCTCATACACACCAATCAATACTCGGTTGAAATTTCTACATGGTGGATACCAGTTAGCTGAGAAGTAAATTCCGATCACCTTGCCCTCTAGATCCGAAATTTTCACCTGCTATATAATAAAAAAAAATTCAAGTAATCGTGAAAGGTCAATTGGAGTCATTTAAGGCCAACGAAAAGTCAACTCCATTTTCCCAGAAACATTTTTTTAGAACCAACGTCTGTTGTACGGTCAGAACGTTATATTTCATGTATGGAAATGCATCTGTGACTAAAACCAAGAAAGTTGGCATGAAGTACATGCCCCAAAGTTTGCTGTACTGTAAGGATAATGCATACGCCACGTGTGTTACGGATATAGCGTGAATGTGAGGCTAAAGGGAGGTGAAAAGCAGCGCCACATGTCTTCTCAGCTTAGTTGTTCACAGCAAAACCGCAATGCAGAAAAGGAATTGACCCATTGACTAGGACAGGCATATTTGGCATTTGTTTCTCGTGACTAAAGAGTATCACAGTGCACCCCCACCTAGTCCAGTAAGAGAAAAGGTGATGGATGGGGTGGGGTCTGAATTAGCCCACCAGCCCGCCCGCCCGCCTACAAATCCTTCTCCACAAGGGCAACATAACCACGACAAACATCACCGAGAAAGAGTACTTCTTCACCACCGATTTTTCTGGGCAATGTTGGATTGCCGACAACAGAATCACGCATTTACATTGTGCATCTAATACACTCGTTCACTTCTCAATCCCAGGTAATTACATGTTTTTGCATCTAATACACTCGTTCACTTCTCAATCCCAGGTAATTACATGTTTCTTCTTTTTTAGTAATCAAAAGATTGATAGTACCATAACAATTGAGGAAATTTGCTGTTCATTCCAAATCTCTCGATTAAAATCTAGTTTAGCAGACGCCCTAATACATGAAATTAACTATTTTTCCAAAATATAAATTCAGTTACTCCATTGTTAGACATTCAAATTAACCCACCATATTATACTAAATTAAAGTCAAAATGGAAAAACGGACATGTCAACATTAAAGAAACATACAATGGAGTACACCGAAGAAAGCGAATGAGCCGGCGACTTCTTTCCATTTTGAAAACCCTAATCAACTTTCCTCTCTCTCTCTCTTTAACAAAAATTGTTTAATATGACTAATAGCTCAAGTTTGAAGACTGCCGAATATTGCAGTAATTCTATATTTTCGTCCCAAAGCAAACCAACCAACTTAAAGCCAACTAGCCATGTGTCTGGTATTTCCAGCACTCGCTACCAAACAAATCTCTTCAAAGATAGACAATAGTCATCTGCTACATCATCTGTTGGTATTTTTTAAAAAATTAATAAAGTTTAATTTTTTAGGGTAAAAATATTACGAAATAATAATATAAGTTCTAGAAGTTTCGTATGCTGTTGGTGTCTGTACTGTGTAGTTTTCATATGGAGTCTTGGGTAGAGAAGGAAAAAAAAAAAAAAGCTAGAAAACGGAAGTCGATCTAAGCAGAAAGGTTTGGCAGAATAGGATTGCGATGAAGGCATGAATGAGTTAGGCCAAAAGTTGAGTGCATGCTTTTCATCTCTGACCCACTATTAGATACCAAGAGAAGACGATAAAGAAAAGATGCTTCAGCAAAGAAGAAAACAACCCATGAATAACACCCCCCGCCCCAAGGTATATTGCTACCAAATATTATTCCATCCATGGAAAGAAAATAAGAAAGCTGCGTTAATAACCTGATCAGTTTCAGCAGCAGCTGCAGTGGAGCAGAGAAGATAATCACGATCTTTAGAACCCAAAAGAGAAGATAAAGTGGAGGGCGAAAGCTTTTCAGAGTTCCCGTTTGTCGGAGCTTGAACCAGATTGTTGGAATCGTTGTCCAAGTTCATCTCCACCTTCATCACTCTTCTTTCTCTGTGTCTTTCTCTATCTCTCTCTGCCTTTTGGTTTTATGTGTTTTGGTTGAGTCAATTACCCGGCTCCGATGCTTATATTCCATGGATCGGAACCCATCTTTACACGTCACTCACCCCGAATCATAAAGCATATCAACTCATAACACGTTGCATTCACACCAATATCCATGAGAGAGAATTCCCAAACTCTTGCTCACCTACATTAACTATAATGTTGCTGCCCATCCTGAGCCGACCGATCTTTATATATGAACCTCCCGTATTTTATTTGTCAGGTCCGCAATCTGCCACGAGTTTAACTTTTAGGACAAGAAAAAAAAAACAGCGTGCTTTTAGGGTTCAAAATTACATTTAAAGAAATAGATGTCCATGTTTTTTTTTTCCTTTGGGTACCAGATGTCCATGTTTCGGATATTATTTCAGTATCCACCGTTACCAAAAGACATGGTTACAGTGAGGTCCCGTGTTCTCATAAAGAATTTGATGTTTTCCAAGCCCAACAAACAGAGGGGACACATGGCTCTCTACCGCTACTCTTACTTATCTATTTCTTTTTATCCCACCACATTATTGAATGTAAATATTAAACGTACATATCATGCTTTTGTATCCGAAAGTTTTCATCTTAAACGTAATTCCATTTTCTTTTATATTTTAGTAATTATTTTAGACCCATTGTTTATATCAATTTGGTGCATTTTAATTTTTTATTTAATAAATCAGAATAATTAGAAAAGAGAAACGACTATTTTACTAATAAAGGCTCATTTCTAACTTTATTTACGGAAATGTGTCAATTTTTTTTATCATTTACCTGAAATGGCCGAAAACTACAAAATGCATCCACGTAGGAGTGCTTTTTGGGAAATTTTAACAAATCGCTTCCCTGAGGGAGCGATTTTGCCATGTTAGCACAAAACGCACTAACGTGGACGCGCTTTGCTAACATGGCAAAATCGGTCCCTCAAGGACCCAATTTAGCTCGAGTTTTTTTTCCCGACAGTATATATATATATAAAACCCCCTTCTATTTTTTTCACACAACATTTCTTCCAAATTTCTCAAAAAATCTCTCAAATTTCTTCCTAAATCTCTCAAAACTCTTTTTAATTAAATTATTTCCTTCAATTTTTTTAAATTAGTATTATTTTTTTATAATTTTAAAAATATTTGATCGTGTTAGCAATGGCCAGGGTATTAATTCGTCTTGATCATAAACATATCTCCGTCGAACAAATGAAAATAGTAAGGGTTAATTTTAATTTTTGAATATTATTTAATATTTTTTTATTTATGTAATTTTAATTAATTTTTATTTTTAAATTTTTAATTTATAATTTTTTTATAACAGTTTATAGATCGGGTGTTACAATGTTATATTTGTAATATTTCTAGTCCTCCATCACCGTTGATAGAAAATTACTTGAGAGATGCGAGTTTTTGACACGTGGCCAATATAGGCCGAGGGTGCAAGTTGGACTCGAAACTCATCAACGCGTTAATAGAGAGGTGGAGACTCGAGACGCACACATTTCATCTTCCATGCGGAGAGTGTACCATCACTTTGGAGGACGTGCAGTTATAATTGAGATTGCCGGTGGATGGGTCCTTACTCACCGAGTCCGTTCAATCTGTTGATTGGGAAGCCATATGCTACGATATTTTGGGTGCGATTCCAGATAATATTTACTGAGGTTGGATCGAGATGGCTGGTTACGAGACAAATTCTCGGAGCCTCAGAATGATTCGACTAAAGTAGAAAGAATACAATATGCTCGAGCATACATCCTTGAGATGATTGGAGGTTATTTAATGCCAGACTTGTCACGAAACCTTGTACATCTGAGGTGGATGCTGAAACTTGTTGATTTTAGAACAGCTGGCAAACTTAGTTGGGGGTCTACCGTGTTGGCAACATTGCACCGGGAGATGTGCAGGGCGAAGCCACCAAATAAAGCCAAAATCGGAGGTTGCATATCACTAATACAATCATGGGCTCAGTCTCGCTTTCTATTTTTACGTCATCGAGTGAACCATCCATATACATTAACACTCATAACGAGGTCAATTTTATATTAGATTTTACAATTATTACATAGATTTAAAATATAATTTTATGCTAAAAGTTTATTTAATTGGGTGAAATCATTCGGCAAGTTATGTTGGAATACCTACCGCTCTTAAAGATATACAGCTTCTATAAGACCAACGGTCGAAAGCACATGTAACTATTAAATAAAATATATATACATAACATAGTCGTTTCATGTTTAGTGTTTAGTATTATATATATAACTAATATTTTTATCACGTTCATATAGTTTCAAGGACACCATACCAGGATCCGACAATTCGAGTAGTAATTCCAGATGAATTCTTTCAAAATCCGAACATTTGGCATGTTAAGGTCTCATTGTTCAACTATGCTACTATGGTAGACGGATAGAGTGTTGCGGCAATTTGGATTCTGACAACCGATTCCCGTGACACCTGAAGTGCTCGATGATAAGCACAAAATTAACTTACAGCAATGAAATACAAATTGGTCGATATTTTTCTTAGAATATATCTAAATTTAGAAAATTTTGTATAATTATATACGTACTCGCGAACCGATCATCATTCTAGAATTAGCGTGCCCGCTGAATTACATGCCATGGTTTAGGATCCATGGCAAGCCATATTTGTTATCGGAAGAGTAGAGGCGTTGGCAAATCCGTGTCGAAAGGGAACGATGGGGCCCTTTAAATCCAAGGAAAAGGGATGACGGCACGGACCCATCAACAACGCCCACACAATCACCGAGCCCAACGCTTTAAGCGACGACACCCACAACACAAACCCTTCAGATTATGCCAGGTACGTATCCTAGACCTTATATGTATCCTAATCCTTATATGTTTCATTTTCCTAGTCCTATGCTAGGTTGGAATGCATGGCCCAGTGCATCTTCTTTCCCGATTACTCCGACTCAACCGACGATATATAGGCCATCGTCGTAGGAGGGATCGCACGAGGCACCGTCGGGGAGCTCATTTCATTACCAATCCCCATCACCTTATAGGATTCAAACACCTCCGCCGTGGGTGATGTAAACACCTTCGCATTCTTTATTCTATCAATGTGGGTTATCCTCCTAACACCCACAACCAGAATAACCACAACCCCCGTTGGAGCAACCACAACCCCCGCCGGAAGCTGAACCAAAGAGGAATCCAGTGCTTAACCATTGACCACCCCATGTGGCATTGATTTCGACCGGCACATTCATTGATTTTTTTAATATATTTGTACAAACTGTTTTTATATTGTTTCATTTAATAAAATAAAATTTGTTTTAAATGTTTTAATAGTAAATTATTTTTATATTTTTTAAAAAAATAGAAGTTCTTTTGAATAAGGCAATAGAAATAATGCAACATAATTTCCTTACAACAATTATCAACTATTTCGACTTGGACATTTTCGAATTGTATGACTTGGGTTCCTACACCATCTGCACAACTTCTATTGGTTCGTTATCTCCCAGATATCCATATTATTACATATTCTACTCGAGCAAGGTCGACCAAAAGATGCAATTCTCTATCCGGTAACAACTTAAACAGAGTAAGCAATACAGACGGTCACTTATGTTTATTTGGGACCAATGGGAATACGTGTCTCCACACATTGTACATGTATTCTATTTTGTACACTTAGTCGACATATTTCATGGGATCCAAACGGAGACTCTGACATGCTGCAATTACATAAGCGCATGGATAACGAATTGTGTCAAACGTCCCACAGTCGCAAGTCATATTTCTCAAGTGTACACGATATTGCCCGCCGGTAATACCTTGGTTCGGTCTGTCGAACTCCGTCACACGAACCCCTAGGTTGTCGCGATCGTGACATATTTTGTGCATGGTATTGGCTCGCGCCTTCACCTTGTTAATTTATTGTAATACCTTCCTACACCATAAATGACCTACTTGCATTTGGCCTTTATAACTTGCTACTCGCTTTGGAAATGGTTCCGCCAAACGGAAATATGTCTCTCGTACAATCGATGTTATCAGAAAATGACGCGTTCCTTTTAGAACAGAATTCATGCATTCAACCAAGTTTGAGGTCGGTAAATGGCGCTTCCGTGTTCTGCCTTCTACTAACAGAGTGTCGGGTAGGGGTCGTGTATTCCTCTCGAACAGTAGTAGATGTTAAAGTCGCAAATGCTTCATTTGGTGATGAAAATTATACATATAACTTAAGATATGATGATCCACTAGCGAGATGAGTCTGCACTCTCTCATACAACCGATGTTATCAAAAAATGACGCGTTCCTTTTAGAACAAAATTTATGAAATTAGTCAGGTTTAAGGTTGGTAAATGGCACTTCCGTGTTCTGCCTCCCACTAACGGGGTGTCGGGTAGGGGTCGTGTATTCCTCTCGAACAGTAGTAAATGTTAAAGTCGCAAATGCTTCATTTGGTGATGAAAATTATACATATAACTCAATATATGATGATCCACTAGCGAGATGAGTCTGCACCATCGCCTCCAAGCTACGACGACATTTGATATCAAATGAGTCATATGTCACGGGATTAAGCAAAGAACAAAATCGATACTTAATAGACGAAACTCTCATTGGTGTCGTTCCGAAGATTTTACGCCTAATTCTTTTAGAAATTCTATCAAACCTATGTTCTGGTTAAAAACCAGTAGCGTTGTGTTCTCTAATAAAAAAATAATGTCGTTCTCGGTGTCACGGGCCTCACCATCATAGTAAATAATAGCACTAATACGTTCACTCATCTTCAATTTCTATTTTGCTTAGTCTCTCTAATTTTTCTTGCTGTAACTTATGCAATCTGAAAATGAAATTTGGCCCATTTATAGACTAAAGCTAAACAGGAACTACTGTAGAAAAAGAGCATCCACGCGGGAGCTATTTTCAGAAATTTTACTGACAGTGCATCCTGCTTGAAGCATTTTTGACACTATTTTTTCAAAATCGTCTTCTCAAAATTATTTTTTCAGGAACTACTGTAGAAAAAAAGCGTCCACGTGGGAGCTTTTTTCAGTAATTTTGCTGATAGTATATCCTACTTGAAACGTTTTTTAAACTATTTTTTCAGAACCGTCTTCTCAAAATTATTTTTTAAGAAACTACTATAGAAAAAGAGCGTCCACCTGGGAGTTTTTTTCAGTAATTTTACTGACAGTGCATCATGTTTGAAGCATTTTTGACATTATCTTTTTAGAACCGTCTTCTCAAAATTAATTTTTCTGGAACTATTGTAGAAAAAAAACAAAATCCTTATTGTCAATATAATTTTTTCTAAACCCTTAACCTAAACACAAAATTATTTTAAAAAACTAAACCCTAATTTAATTAATTTTCTTAAAAACTCTAAACCTTAATTTAATTAATTTATTTAAAACCCCTAAAACCTAATTTAATTAATTTAAAAAAAACTCTAAACCTTAATTTATTTTTTAAAATTTTTAAACCCTAAATTATTTTAACAAAACACTAACACTATAACCTTAAAACCTTAAACCCACAAACCTTAGGGACTAAACATGCAAATAGCCCTAATCATAGAAAAACACGGGCTAAATCGCATCCTTGAGGGAGCGATTTTACCACGTCAGTAAAGCGCATCTATGTCAGCGTGTTTTGTGCTAACATGGCAAAATCACTCCCTCAGGGACGCGATTTGCCGAAATTTCCCCCAAAAATGCTCTTACTGGATGCGTTTTGTAGTTTTTGGCCATTTCCAGTAAATAATGAAAAAATTAGCCCATTTCCGTAAATAAATTTAGAAATGAACCTTTATTGGTAAAATGTTCAAGAGAAGCGTTTAATTTGGTGCAGTTTATTCCCCCAAAAAAACTCTTAAGAAAATCAAAGCCATAATTATGGGAATAGGGTATCACACTTGAATACTTTCGAACAGAATCATTTATTTGTTATATCGTAAGTATTTTTTTATAAAAAAATAATATATTAATAAGTTATATGTTATATAAGTTTTAAAATATTAAATTTTCATTTCATATATATTCTATAAATTTTAGGGTTATAAAATTATTTCATATATGATACTATCATATCTACTTTCCAAAAAATCAATGCGTGCGAGTGGTGTTGACGGCTATAATATATGCTTGTAGTAGTTTAGCTTTGAGTTCTCAATCCCCGTTGTTGTGGGCCGACTATGCCAACACCACATAACAACAAGCGAACCGAACACCTCGAGCGAAATATCTATATGCTGTACTCAAAACATAAATGTTTGATAAAGAAAATAATAAAATATTCCAACATTAAAAAGATAAAACGTATGGTATAATTTTAAGGGGTTTTTTTCCCTTTAATATGAGAATTAGAACAAAACCTAATGGACTATAAATATCTGATTTCACAAAAAAAATATTTATGTACGTAAAAAGAAAGAAAATGGGAGAGTTAAGATGAGAAAAGGAAGAAGACGGGTCAAGTTTATGGTGCCAAGGGAGCTAGCTGGGAAGAACGAAGCAAATATCTGGGACCGTACGGGATGGGGCACGTGGAAGGCAGGAGGACAGATGTCACGTGATGCAGTAATAGGGAGTTGTTGGGTTTACTTCAATGATTTGATTTTCAACTGTTGGAATCTCAGAGATGGGGTCCCACAACAAACAAAGATCGCCAGGGAAGGAGACCACGTGTCAAACACGTTGCCGTGTCGAAGTGAGTAAAAGCGAAAAAGCAGCTGCTCTCTATTCCTGTTTTGATGGAACTTGGTGAACCGCAAGCCCAGCGCGATTGGCGCTTGTGTCCTGTTATTTATGGAACACTTGGCGCCATAAGGCTCCCCTTGGGTGCACTGGGGCTCCAGTGCGTTGGCATTTCAGGCTAAAATAAATTACAAACTGATATGTTGGTAAACGCAGGGGCATTTGGGAAGCATTCGTCAGAATGCATTTACTTCACTGTAGGCTTAAATCCAGATCCAAACTTTTTGGTCGCGTAAAAATTTAGCAACTTCATTTGCTTTTTTTTTTTCTTCTTTCACCCATATATTATTTCTTTTTCTTTCTCATTTTAGAGTTATTTCTTTATTTCATCTTTCAATAATATTTTTATTCTTCTAATATTTGTTGATTTTTTTCTTATTCTTTAATTCAGCGTTTCTCTCTCTCCTTTTCATTAATATTTTTATTATTTTAATAAATAATGAAATACAATAAATTATAATTAAATAATAGAAATATATTATGTATAACTATTTTTTATTTATATATACATAATATTATTTCAAATAAATTTAGTTTCAATAAAATTTAATTAAGTATTATATTTATAATAAAATTTTTATACATTATTATTTAATTATTTAATATTAATAAAAATATTATTTGATATAGATATAATTTTAATAAAAATTTAATGCATTTATTAATTTCATAAATATCAAATAAAATTTATTTTTTGATTAAATATTTACGTATTTTTTCATATTATATTTATGTCTTCTAGATAAAATCTCTTATGGTCATTTTCTCTTTTCATTATAATTCACCTCATCTCCACTATTGCGATTGAACCCAAATAGATATCTTACAACTGAGTTTAATATCATCTTTACAACATCTAATCTCATTGCTACAGTAACTAATTTCACCGCTATTGTTGTTTTTACCCTCACTAGGAGTAATCTCACTACTCATCCAAAAAAAAAAAAAAAACTAACACGGAGGTATTTTTATATCTTCCATAAGTATTTAGACAAATGACCCGATCGGCTTTGCCTTTTATTTTTTTCATTTCTTGTTACACCCAATCAAATTCTCATCTATGTTTAAAAGTTTTTTTTTTTTTTTTGTTATCCTCATTGGTAATGAAAAGATTATATGGTAATTTTAAAATTAACATAAAAACAAATTTAACATTTAACATTTATCGATTATCGATTATGTTAATTTAATCATAATTTAAATATAATCTTTAATGTTTATACATTATCTCATTTTTTTTTTCTCAAAATCAAAACCAACATCATCATTCTACTATTGTTCCACCAGCAACTTCCTTTTACTAATATATGTCACTCTACCTAAATTCACCATTGACACACTCACCTTAATGCCCTACATCAATCCTATCATTTGATCCTCCCATATCCTTAATATTTAGATGTGTTTAATGATGGAAAAGTGGAAACAAGAAATGAATTCTTCTTCATCATTGTTCGATAAAGTTAAAAAAGAAAAAAATATATATTTAAAAATACATAATTTTAAATTAATATATATTTCTTTTTTATTTTTTTTCTCATCGTTTTAATTTAGAAAAATTTATGATAGAAAATGATCGATTTTCTTATTTTCTTTCTTCTCATTTTTTCTGTTTTCTCAAATTTTATTTTATTTTCATTTTTTCACTCCCCCTCCCAACTCTACAAATTTTCCACCCAACTAAATACCCTCATCATCTATTCTCACCATCACTCCATCACTAACCCCTTCATCAGTTTACCATTACCCTTGCTCGACCACCACCACCATTGGTACATACTCAATATCCAACATTCAACACGCACCAACAACATCACCATAGAGCACCATTCACTCTCGCAAAGTTATTTCCACCATCCCCCTTAACTCACCACCAAAAATTAAGAACATGTCACAAACTCTGTATGTGAGTATATTTTCACATCAAATGGTATGTCATTGTTTTTTTTATGTCAGCTGCTACGTCAATAATTAACAACCCTTTAGGAGCTTCGAAAGTAACTCTATTTTAGTGTTCAACTGAATGTTAACTTTTGATTAGGGATTAAGTGATTGTAGTTTCAATTAAGAGTTTAATTATTTTTAATTATTTTATGCTGTTTTTTTTTACTTTAATTAATATAAAAGCCCTCTAGGGGCTAACTTTGCTGAAAATGTCGACAAGAAAAATTTTAATAAAAGGGATTTAGGCCGGATTCTGTGATATTTACGGATTTAGGGTGGATTTTTTGACTTTTTTTTAACACATTAACTTTTTTAGTCAAATGGTTAAATGATAGTGATTTTATCCTTGAGTTCCAAGTTTGATTCATTTCTTACTCACATTTGTATTTTTTTATTTCATGTTGTTTTAAGCTTCTTCTTTTTAATTAATAAATAGATTGTTTTCAAGTTTTTTTTAGTTAATAACTTTTTTATTTATAAAATGAAATAATTATTGCAAATATCATTATTTTTAGTGAACATAATTTTTATATGTGTAATATTTATTTTTCAACCCATAACATGGGTGCAATAAATTTTACTATTATATATTTTTGTATATGTAAGAATGTCTTACAATTAAAAAAATTTTCAAAAAATTTATTCTTTAAAGATTAAAAATTTTAAAAAATAAAATTACAAATACAAATAAATTAAAAGCTATAAAAAATTACAAAATTACCTTTTAACTTTATGTCGGTGTAAACGAATCTCTCTAAAAAGAAAAACAAGCTACTAAAAAAGCAAAAAAAAAATGCCTTTTATTTTTTTTAGAATTTAAAATTTAAAATTTAATTAAAGAAATAGCTTATAGTTATAAAAAAATCATTTCATTAATTTTTGAAAACATAAAAATTATTATTATACACTAATTCATATCTACTATTCTCTTAAACATAAAAAAGATTGAGGATGAGACCCCATTTCTCCAGCTCCCGTATGAGCTAACCAAATTTACCTTGATCCATGTTGAAAGATTTCCTGAGAAGAACTGCAGCTTGATTTCTCTTTTGTGATGTTTTCCCTTCCATTTCTTTCACTGCCGTAATTTTTAATGAAATATTGATTTAACATTCAATACCGAAATTAGCCTTATACTATTTGCCATATTGAGTTAAACCCAGTTTTTAAAATTTCTTTAAGTTGGTGTTCAACCCCGCTTTTTAATTGATGATAATTCACCATGGACGTCACGGGCATACAATGTTGATCAATATTCCATTGAAATTGACAATGGTGGAATAAAATAGAAAATTCAAAGATGGAAAAGTCGAAACCAAAAAAAAAGAAAGATAAGATAAAATTCGTTGATTATAATATTTTTCTCCCTTTTAAAAATTTAATTAATAAATGAATTAAAGTTTAGAGTTCCAGAGGATATCATATGTTACATGTGGCACTGAAAGATAAAAAATATTTGTGGAGGGAAATTTTGCAACATAAACCCCTTCTTCTTTTTGTATGATTTTTATCAAGTTATATTTTCATAACTTCTTCAATAATTCCACTTACAATTTTACATAATAACTTACTATAAATTTTAAAACTATTTTAAAATGTTTTTTTAATTTATTATTTTTTTAAAAATAAAATACACTATTATGATTGAAATATATGTTAAAAAATATAAATAATATTACAATAAATTCATCCGTTATCACAATATTTAAATGCATTCACTAATTGATAATTAAAATTAAGTTAAAATATATAAAAAAAATAGAAATTTCACACAATATATTATTATAATATTTATATTTCTAAAAAAAATCAAAACATTATTTATTTAAATTCAATCTAATATCAATTATCATGTTTTTAAAATTAACTTATATATTATGTTTAAATACTGATTGAAACATTGCAAAATTTATCAAATTTTATGAAAATTTTAATAAATAATAAATAATATATATAACCAACCATTACAATGCACGGTAAAAAAAAAAACTAGTTAAATATGTATTTTAATATTTAAATTTCGGCCCTGAGTTTGATTTTTTTTAAGATTTAAAATTTAAAAAGCTAGTATTTGGCTTTTTGATGTTTAGGTTTAACATTTAGAGTATAGAAATAAGATTTTATATTTTATAAAAATATAAAATTATTTTTAAAATTATCTTAGTAGTTTTTTTTTTTTTTTGAAATTCCACTGGATTATTATTATAGCAAATAAATTCAATAACAAAGAAGACCCATCTTTAGAATTGGGTACACTTCAGCAAAGCAGGCTTAAGTAAAACAATAAAATAAAAACAGACCTACAACATATGGCCCAGCAGTTTTAAAAAAATAAAAGAAGAAAGAAAATGAAAGGACTAAGCAAATAAATAAACCTAATCCTACTCCTCCAGTCGTCAGAACAGCTGGCCTCCATAAGAATTGTCGTTTCCCATCACCAGATACAGCTGTACTATAGCAGATTTGCTTCAAATTTTTTACTTATCTGCTACGTTTTCAAAAAATTAATTGTTTCCTCTTTCATTTCAAAGGTCACCCATTTTCATCTTTTCTTTCATTTTAGCCTTTACAGACACTCTTTCTTTTCCTTCAATCCAGAGCATTACTTCCTCTTTTATTTCAAAAGTCACCACATTTCCTTCTTCACTAACAGTTCAAGTGTTGCAGACGCTCCTTTTTCTCTTTCGGCCCAAATCTCTCCTGCTAATCTGCTCCATTTCTGTAATGGCCTAAATTTAAGGTTATCGGAATAATGGTTTCGCAACCATAAATCCGATTTAAAGAGAAATTTATTTCAATATATTTGCATGAATATTTATATGATAGGAAATATTTTTATAAATATTTATAAAATGTTAGTAAAGTGGTATTAAACTTTCGTTAGAAAATTTTAATGTTTGGGTAGGAAATTAAATAAAAAGGACTAAATTGAAATGAAAGTAAAAGTTAAATTATAGATGAAAAGAAATTATAAAGGACCAAAATGGCAATTATGCCATTTTGTAAAGTTGAGGCGGTTAAGTATGAAAAATCTGAGATTTTTAAAGCATGTTATTATATTATATATTTATATTATATTATATTATTATATTATTATAATATTATATTATATAAACAAACTAAAGAAAAAAAAAAGGGAAACAGAAACAGAAGCTCACGAAACAGAGAGCATAGAAAGAAAGAAAAGGAGAAAAGAAAGAAGAAAAAGGGAAAATTCAAAGTTTGAAGCTTGAAGTTTAATTTGGTAAGTTAATTTAGTCATTTTCTTTTAATTTTGATGCTTTATAAGTTTTAGAACAAAGTTTTGATGAATTTAAATTGAGGTTTTTGAAGTTTTAAAGCTTTTGAACATAGCATATGATGAACAAAAAGATGAATTAGTGGTTTAATTGAAAGAATTTGAAGTTAGAATTGGGTAAAGGATTTAATTGTAAAATAAGCTATAAGAAAACTGTTTTGGGACAGCAGCAGCAGTGTAACTTTGAAAAATCACTAAAAATCGTAGAAGTGGAATTAGAAGCTGAGTGAGATATGAAATTAAATCTTATTGAGTCTATTTTCATATGAAAGAAACATAGAAAGCAAAGGAATTCTGTATTCTGAGATATTTATATTTTTGTAAGACTGGTTCAGAGTAATTTCGAGATCCCCTGTTCTGACTTTGGAAAATCATAAAAAATTGGATACAAATAATTATGGGCTTAAATTTATATTTTTAAAATCCTGAATGAGTCTATTTTCAATAGAAATAAACGAGAACATCATATGAATCTTGTATAAAGAGATAATTAATTTTTAGTGAAGAAGGGTCAGAACTGCCAGACAGCAGAATAGGGGTGATTTTGATGAATAAACTGTACTAATTGGCTAGGCTAAAAATTCTGGAAATTTTATGGTATGAATATATGTGAGTCTAGTTTCAGGAAAAATTAATGGTGCTTCATTTGGAGTTCTGTAGCTCTAGAAACAAATAATTTAGTGAATATGACACAAAAGGACAGCTTTGAATAAATTTATGAGTAAATGATTAAATTGAAATGTGAGCAAAAGTAAGAAAGGATGCATTTATTATATTATACATGCTTATTTTATTAAATAGTACAGAAAGTTTATTTGATTATTTTTATATATAAATGTTATATGTTTATATGAAATTGAAGAAAAAGAAAGGAGAGGACCGAATTGAAGGAAAAGGAAAAGAGAAGGTTAAGGAGTGAAGGAAGAATAACATATATCATTTCAACCTTTTTGTTGTAAGTACTACAAGAATTTTAAATAATTGTTATTTATCTTCTTTGAAATATTTATGTGAATTATTTAAATATATGAGATTCAGCTTTAATGCCCAAGTAGACGAAATTTAGAACTACTGGGATATTAAGGAACTTTAGCGCGCTCTCTGATATTAGCACGTTGGTGCTCTCTGATATTAGCACGTTGGTGCTCTCTGATTATTAGCACATCAGTGCTCTCTGATATTAGCACGTTGGTGCTCTCTGATTATTAGCACGTCAGTGCTCTCTGATTATTAGCACATCAGTACTCTCTGATATTAGCACGTTGGTGCTCTCTGATTATTAGCACTGACGTGCTATCTGATATTAGCACGTTGGTGCTCTCTGATTATTAGCACATTGGTGCTCTCTGTTCACTTGTGCATCATAATGCACCTCTGTATTTGTTCCGTATATCCGGTGTGTTCTATAAAGTCTACTTTGGGCTAAAAAAGTGAAATGAGAATAAAGTGAATCACTGATGTGTTAAGGTAATTTTTATACCTTACAAAAGATAAGTTAAATTTTTTAAAGCAATGCATAGTTGAAGAGACTTATATGTCAATAGATATGCAATAATTGATTGAGTTTAAAATATTCTGTTATGATTACTTATTTAATTATTCTTGTGGTGCTTACTAAGCCTTCACCGGCTTAACGCGTTTATTTTAACGCGTAGGTACAATTAAACTAGAAGAGATAGAGTTCAACTAGAAGATCTCTCACCTCATCACATCCTCACGAGTTCAAAAGTAGGTATTGTATTTTGTATTAAAATGGCATGTACATATGTAGTTCAAAGGTGTTCCCATGTGATAGGGACTAAAATGTAGATTCTTGAAGTTTTATTTATTTTCAGTTACTTGAAGTATTTTGGTATATATATGGAATAAATTAATAAACAATAAATATGTTAGCGAAAATGGTTGGTAAGTTAAAATATTATATACAAATGTTTTAATTAGACAGTATCTGGCCATAATTGTTTTGGCATCAAATGTAATAGTCTTATACCGGGTCTGCATAATTGAACCGGGTATAGGGGTATTACAATTTCTCTTCGGATGGGGTCTGGAATCCCTCCCTCCAGGTAATACTTATCTCTTTTGCTAAGTGCTTCTCTTGCGATTAGATCAGCACATGTGTTTCCTATCCTTAGGGTAAACTTAAATCGAATCTCTTGAAAGTGATCCTTTGTTGCTTGAATGTCTCTGATAAGTGCTCCAATATTTGAACTGTCACGATCTGTACTTTGGCATTTTGTTATAACCGTTTTCGAATCGCCCGTAAATCCCATTTGCTTCCCTAACCTTATGGCTTGTAACCCTGCATGTGCTTCCGCCGCGAACGGAGATATGAAAGATTGTACCCCCTACGTTAGAATGGAGAACTGATTTAGAGGCTAAGATTCTACCCCCCCACGTCTTGTACAACCAAACCTGACGTAGATCTAAAAGATTGTTGATCGTAAGCCGCGTCAAAGTAAATCACCACATTTGCTCTCTGTTCGGTATGTGGAGAACTCATTATTGCATCCAAGCTAAGTGTTCTTTCTTCTATACCTTCTAACTCTAATATGTAACTGGTTATTTGTCTTGTAATATCCCAACTATTAAGCTTTCTGCCTTCATAAATTAACTTATTTCTGTTTGACCATATCATCCAGAGTCCGTAGCAAAAAAGTCTGCATTTCTCATTCGTTCCACGGTTAAAAACCCAGGTAAGCCACTCCCAACATACTGAAGAAATATTATCAAGCACCCATTGAAAATTTAACAGCTTCCATACTTCTTTTGTTGTAGGACAGGATCGAAAAATATGGTTGCTATCCTCCACACCTTGCTGACACCTAAGGCACCGATCCACCATAATCACTCTCTTCATCATAAGATTCGAAAACGTGGGGATGTACTTCCACGAAATCCTCCATACTGTAATTTTTATTTTCGAGGGCATGTTTAAGCTCCATAGTTTCTTGTAAAAAATTTTAGTATCGGTTTGTATAATATTACTAAGAATCAGTGTAGATTCTTGTAATAGTTTATAGGCACTCCTCACTGAAAAGTTCCCTGATGGCTCCCCCTCTCCATACTTGAAAATCTTCATAGGCCGATTTCACCAACGGGATTTGTAGGATTTTCCTAGCAATATTCGCATCAAATGTATTGACAATCAAATCATTCTTCCAAGTTCTGTTACATTCATCAATTAAGTCAGACACTAATCTGATGTTTTCATTTCTGTAATGATTCTGTAATCTGTCTTCTTCATTACCCGACACCCAGAAATCAGTCCACACTGATATGTCGTCTCTCCTGCCTACTCTCCAACAGAAGCCTTTTTCTAGTATCCCTTTTGCTGACCAAATGCTTCTCCAGGTAAGTGAAGGTAAGTTTCCCAATGGAGCATTTAAAAAATTCACATTCGGATAATACTTAGCTTTTAAAACTCGAGCTAACAAAGAATTGGGATAATTAAAAAGACGCCAACCTTGCTTAGCTAATAATGCAATATTAAATTTATCTAAATTTTGGAAACCGAGACCACCAAATTTTTTCAGTATACAAATATCCTTCCAGGCACACAAATGAATCTCTTTTTTCCCTTTATTTTTTTGCCACCAAAATTTAGCAATTATTCCTTCTAATTCTGTGCATAGAGACTTAGGAAGCAAGAAACACGCCATTGAATAAGTTGGTATAGACTGTACAACGGCTTTAACAAATACTTCCTTGGGATAGGTACTTGATGCTCCAGTTATCAATTCGTTGCTGTAGTCTGTCTTTCAGAATCTGAAATGCAGCTTTCTTTTTTCTACCCATCATATTAGGTAAGCCTAAGTATCGTTCAGGATCATTGGAGTGCGAACTCCAAGCACTCTTGTTATTGTTCTTTTGACTTCCTTCTCTGTGTTAGTGCTGAAAAAAGTAGTAGATTTTTAAAAATTAACTCTTTGACCTGAGCAAATTTAGTATTCATGTAATATTCGTTTCAAACAAGTTGCGCTCCTCTCCGTTGCTGGCCCAAATAATATGCAATCATCTGCAAAAGTATATGAGAAATCTGAGGACCACTTCTGCTTGCCTTAACTCCTTTCATTGATTCTTCTTGTATCCCTAGCTTCATAAGACCAGATAGACCTTCTCCACAGAATAAGAATAAGAATGGACTCAACGGATCACCCTGTCTTAATCCTCTTGAAGGGAAAAAAGTTTCTCCATTGTTCCCATTTAAGACCACCGAGTAAGATACTGTAGTAATACATTTCATAAGTAGAGCCATCCAGTCCGGATTGAATCCTAACTTTTTCATTATTTCTTCCACAAAATTCCGTTCAACCCTATCATAGGCTTTACTCATATCTAATTTTACCGCCATAAATCCCTTTTTCCCCACCCTCTTGTGTCTCAGTGTATGTAGGAGTTCATAAGCCAGCAAGACATTATCCGAAATTAGCCTCCTGGAACAAAAGCGCTTTGGGCCAGATCTATACATTTATTCATTACCAAATGAAGACGATTTGCCATAACTTTATCCAATAATTTATAAATTATATTACACAAACTAATTGGCCTAAACTGAGTTATATCTGATGGATTTGCAATATTCGGAATCAGCACAATATTTGTTTTATTAATTAAGTCGATACCATACCTCCATTCATATGATTAAGGCAATATATTATGACGTCTTCCCCAATAATTGCCCAACACTTCTGATAAAATATCACCGGAAAACCATCCTCTCCTGACGCTTTTGTAGGACCTAATTCTGCCAGTGCTTCTTGTATCTCCTCCTTCGTATATCTCGCCTTAAGCTTTGAATTATCCTCATAAAAAATACGTCGAAAAACTCCTGACAAAATGTGCTCATAATTTCCCCTTCTCCCAGCCGAAAACAAGTTAAGAAAAAACGATCTAGCAATCTCTTCCATTTTACATATTTCATCCGTTTCGCGTCCATCATCATATTGCATTTTTCGAATCCGATTTCTTTGTCTTTTCTGTGTTGCCTGTTTGTGGAAGAAAGCTGAATTTTTATCCCCAAACTTTAACCAATTAACTAGCGCCCTCTGTTCCCAATAACGCTCATCTTTTTCAATCTCAAAATTGAGTTGAATTCTCGTATCAATGAGATCTGCCAGATTGTCATAATTTCTCTCAGCTTCCATCAACTTACCCAGTTTGAAGGTTAACATCTTTACCTTTTCCTTTCTATTATACTGAATCTGACCAGCCCACCTCTCTAGGCCCATTTTCACACTTTCTAATTTACTCAACAGATCTCCTGTCGAATTTTCTCAAATATTTTTAACTACATTAAGAAACGAATCCTCCAAAACCCACTATGGTGCATGTACTTTCATAATGTCACATTTGGTACATGTACTTTCAGAAACTGTCCACTGTGGTACCTAAATCATAATATTTTATTATTATGGTATTTGTATTTTTATAAAATGTCCAATGTGATATACATAAACTATCAATATGTGTTTTATTATGAATAAATCGTTAAATCAATCAATGAAAATTCAACATGTGTAATGTTTTTCCCACATGAATAATATAAACATGATGTGAAAAACTAAATAAAACAAAATTTAAATTAAATTAAATTAAATTAAATTAAATTATAAAAAAAGAACTAAACTTACTATTAATAAAAAAGAAATAAATATTAAATTTACATAAGTAAAAAGTCATGTTATCCATTTAAGTAAATGATCATATTCTCTAAAGAATTATCGGTTTGAAATAATATTTTTAATTAATTTTAAAACAATATTTTTTATTATTCATAAAATTTTAATATTTATTTATTTTATTAACCGTATATATAGTATTTTTTAATTTTAATTTAATTTTTCAAAAATATAAATACCACATTAAATATTTTATAAAAAGACATTTTACCAAACATCCATTATTCTTTAAAAAAAAGTTGCATCTCCGGGGCTTATGGTCCACGGAATGTCAGGGTAGTATTATCCTTAATTAGGTATATTGGGTTTAAAAATAAAAATAAAATTGCTTTCATTTTCTAAAAAGTATATTTGATTGGAAAATTTAAAAAAAATAATTAGAAAAAAAATGTTCTCAATAAAAATATATCAAATATCCAATCCTAATTTAAGTGGATATAGATATGGTAAATGCAAAAATTATTAAAAATAAACATATAAAATATATTTATTTATTCATTAAGTTAAAAATTACAAAAATAGATAATGTGGAAATTAATTACTGCGCAAAGATGTTGACAAGCTATGACGATCTGTACAAAGGCAAATGTCATGGCAGTATTGGGGCTTGGGATAATTAAGCTGTGCAATTACCATTCGGTTATATTTGTTGGGTGCTAATGGGATTGTTGTCGTCGTCATTCTACTCGCTTTCTTGGGAAAGATGTTGGGGGAGGTTCTGATTTCTGAAATAATCATACAAAATTATATATAATGGATTTAGTAACGAGTTGTCCCCATATTAATGGGATTGTTGTCGTCGTCATTCTACTCGCTTTCTTGGGAAAGATGTTGGGGGAGGTTCTGATTTCTGAAATAATCATACAAAATTATATATAATGGATTTAGTAACGAGTTGTCCCCATATTAACTCATTTTATAATTGAATAGAAGTGAGATTTTTAGAGGTAAATTTTACTCAAGTAATTTTGAGTAAAAGTTAAATTTTTTTATTTTTGATAAAAAAATATTATTATAAACTATTTTTTTCTTAAAAATACTTTTAAAAAGTTTGAAGTATATTGTTTTTCAAAAATATTTTTAACAAGTAATGTTAAATTGACCTTAAATAATAAAATAGTATTGGATTGTCAAACTGTTAATGTTTGCGACAATTATTTATGTGAAATTTAAGTCACTTAGCACTATGAGGATCAAATTTTATGTTTAAACCTACCTCCATCACTAAAGGGGTAAAAAAAACACTTAAAGTAAATGCTACATTGATATTTTTGTACTTCGTGTTGTTATAGTATTCGCTAATTAATATGTTATCAAATAATGTTTCTTCTATAAAAACAAAGTTTGTTAACACAAAAATATTTCTACGAAGAACGTATGAACTTTAAACAAATACCAGTAGACTTTGTCAGCATTTCCTTTCAGGTTCATTGATCATTACTTGTAAGGGTATGAACCTCAAAGGCAAACTCCAAGCCATTGCCTATTACTTTTTGGCAAATCTGATTGAATTCTAGTTAGGTTGGATTAGGTGGTGTGTTAGTGTAATCCGTGGAATATAATTAAAGCAATGTGGTGGATGGTCAGGTGGCAATCACATTGCCTAATGAATACTGTAAGATGATTTGAGTTAATTTCTTGCTTGCATTCGTTTATTTGGGCAAAAAAGACACCAAAACCAACTATACTTACCATCCATAAATATACAGCTGACACTGATAGTGAGATACACAATACACAATGACTGGTGTTCTTCACTTAATTTCATTATGGATTATGAGCATAAAATATGAAACAGATAATGTGATTTGATCCCCTGGGTTGGTGGCTTAAACCTGCCTGCCCTTGGCCTCCTCCATTGATGGAAATGCTACGCTTCTCTTTCAACTTTATTATATAATCTTATAACTTCTTCATATATATATATATATATATATATATCTTAGCTGCTGATATATACTGCATTAATCAAGATTATTCACATCAAACGAGATTAAAGTAAAGGATTCCTAAAAGCTATAGTTTTTTGACACGATTAATAGTTGTAGACTTGTAGTAGTTGGTGCTGACATCTGCACCATATGGCATCCGTGACATTTCATGTGTATTCACTTTTACTCTTTTAGTTATTCAACATCAAAATTTTTCTTGCTTTCCCTTTGAATCATCATCTTCCTTTTTTTTTTTCTTTTTTTTTTTCAACTACACAGCAAAAAAAGGAGGCTCTTCAAGCATGGAGGACTTTTACCCAGCAAGCAAAAAAGGAGGAAATCGATTTAACCATATTACGAAAGAAGAAAAAGAGAGAAAACCCATACATGCATGTTGATATATGAAAGTGATAAATTTAGATGAACAACGTTCTTCTCTTCCCCAGGAAAATCTTCATACAAACACCAAACACTGAACTTTATACACTCTTAGAAGGAGGACCATTTCCTGTTTCTTATAAAAGTTAAGGGCTTAACTCTTAAGGCTTGTCAGGGATTAACATCAGAAGGGTCGAACAGCATAGGCTCAAGCTTGGCCCTACAAACAGGGCAAATCGGATGCTTGGAAAGCCATGTATCAGCGCATTCCAAATGAAACCCGTGATTACAACCGGGAACCATTCTAGCCGGTTGCTCCGCACCTACCTCCTCCAGACAAACGGCGCAGTCTGTCCCCAACAAAAGCTCCTTCCCTGTAACCTTGGGCAGCTTCTCCAGCTCTGAAACCGACAACCCTTTCTCCCCCACCTGCTTAGTGGCTAACGTCCCTGGATTATCTGTCCGATAATTTGAAGCATACCATAAGATACAAACGTAAACGATAAAAACTGCACTCATGCCGGCGCATGGAAGCAAAAGGGCTAAGAAAACGGAAACCAGCATTGGGTGATGGTGGCCGCCGGCTGCAGCGGCGGAGTTTATGGTGGGTGATGGATGAGGAGTAAGGAGAGGCGGAGGGAGGTGGTGCGCTCCATGGCGCATAATAGTTAGCTCTAGTTTATGGAAAAGCGTAAAGTTGAAGGGGGGAGGGAGATATTCCTTCTTGGGAAGGAGGAAGGGTGGGGGAGCGTTTTGAGTGAGAGATTCAGGTGGCAACGACTATAAAAGGAAAGGTAAAAAATCTGGAATTGTTAGCTGTTTTAAAATAAAAGACAGTGTTGAGCACTAACTCATAATGATTCGATTTAAGAACCTAAACAACACGTTAGGCAAGATTGTTTTACAGGGCCTTGATGGTGCGTGGGAAAGCCAAGGCTCATTGGTGAGGAAGCACTTGATCAGGGCTGCGTCTGGGCGGACTCTAGCCAGGTGGTGAGAGTTGTCACTCTGGAAATTTGACTTACACAAAAACTATAGGCAATGAGATTCGGATTGGCCCATTCAATGATATAAATACTGCTAATAAATAGTCTTTTTGTTGCGTTCCATTGTGGAGAATGGGACCCTTATTTAAAATGGGATCATGTCTATAAACAAAAAAAAAAAAAAAGGAAAGGGATCATTTCACCTAACTAGTTATTAGAAAATGAATTTTTTATCTGCCAAAAGGGAAATGGAAGGATGGAATTGATTATAGGCAGTGTTGCATATATCATTGCATCTAAGAAAACGATAAAAAAGAGAATAATATTGCCTCCGATGTTTCTTCCAATTAATCATTTGATCCTAACCCTACCTTAGAATCAAATTTTGATTAAACTAGAGTTCGGTCTCACTTGCTGACGAGGATCCAGGACAGCTGCTTGGGCTATTAGTGTTGGATGTCGAACTGTCGATGAGTAATTGAGTACGGTTTTCAAAAAGTCTTTGCTTTTGGGGCCACCCCCTCCATTACATAAATAAACTATAAACTCACTTTTAAGGTTCGTAGCCAACAGGTTCGTGATAAACTTGGCTGTAGGGAGAGAGGGGCTTCCGGCTAAACAAATTTTGAGTCTCTTCTGAGGATGAAATGTATACGTAGCTTTACAGCTTCAAAAGACACCACAACATTATAAATATTGCTCCGATGTTTATCTTTAGCGATAGACCTGCAAACAATGATGAAAATTTTTCATATTTTAGTTCCCAGGTGTCATGAGCCAAGATTTGGGGAAAAGGTTACACTTTACATCTGGGACTTTTATTTCTTTATTTATTTGGTAGAAATATCTGGGACTTCATTTATTTGTTAAATCTGGTTCCGTCCAAAGATAAGATTAAACAATTAATTACTCCTTCAGTGCAGCATTTAATCAATATTATCATTGCATCTTGTTGCTTCAGTCTCGCCCCTCTTTAGCATACAGTTTCACATGTGAATGCACCTTGTATTTCAAGGATCTCACAGTCACTGAAACATTTATAAAGATTTAATTTAATAGTAGTTTTTTTTTAATTAATTTAATAGTATTTAATTTTTGCACTTGTGAATACATTTATGATGTATTTGATATCATGTGAGGATTTTATTTTTAAATTTTTTTAAACTCGTGCTGAAGTTATATTTTATTTACCAATTAAATGGTTGCGACGACTTTTTTTTTTTAATGGTGACAGTTGGAATAATGTCACATATGTGACAGGAGTCCGGAGAACAGATATTTCATATTTTTTAATAAAAAATTGGTTTATATTTATTTAACTGATACTTATAAATATATCATATGAAGTGGGTCACATGGCAAGTATAGCGAGGATTAGGTAGGTCCAGGGACGCACGTGGGTGGTGAGGCAGGAATGGTTTAAGTCTTGCAAGTCATGGGGTGGGGATGGTTTTGGGTTTTGTACTCGCAGTGGGTCGCGGGGTGAGGATGAAGATAAAAATTCTTGGCTGGGATGGGTGTGAAGGGAGCACCCCCACACCCGCTCTGCCCAATTGACACCCCTAATAGTAAGTTACATTGCAATCTAAAAAATAGACACAAATTCTATCAACTTCAACTGTAAATTATAAAATAAAAATGAATAATTAAAAAAATAGAAAAAAAAAAGTATGTCCATATGTTGACTTCTATATTGGTTGAGATTATCTGTTTAAAAAATGTATAGAAATGTTTTATTTTTAAATAATGTGATTGAAAGTTTACAACAGAGAGATTGGTTTGAACATTAATCCACACTCATCTTTGTTCTAAAAAATATATAGTAATATTTATTTTATTTTAATTAATATATTATCTGAAGCAGTAGTATAGTTCAGAATCCATCGGATATTTTAAAAAACAATACTACTATTTATGTGAGAAAATATTTCTAATTTATTAATTTTTACCTCTTATTTTAAACAATAAAATTTACATATATGTATAAATATTCTTAGAAATAATATAAAACTTGTATGAATAAACAATTACCATAAGTTTAATTTAAAATTATCTATTAAAAATATTAAAAATTTAGAAACTCATGGGTCAACTCTAGCATATTTAATAAGGATAAACAACAGTAGAAATCACCCAATTATGGGTTATTATTATTATTATTATTCAATTATAAAAAAATATAAAATGATTATCTAACTATTCAATTTTATCTTTTTTAGTCACTAATTGATTAACGTAAAAATGAAAACACCCAAAAAATCAATATAATTGGATGACTAAAAAAGAAAAATCGAATAGTTAAGTGACCGTTTTGTAATCTTTTATAGTTGGATGACTGAAAAAGAAAAAAAATCATAGTTAAGTGACTATTTTATAACTTTTTATAGTTAAGTATTGGACAAGTTTACCAAATTAATAATCACATTTCATTGTTTACTTATTTATTTAAAATAATAAAAGGGGTAAAAAATTTGGACCATTTTAAGGGCCCAGTTGTGAGGTTAAAGTAGGACATAATGGAGCGTGTCATGTACTTGTTATCCAAACAGAAAATTCATTTCATTGGATCATTAGACTACTATTTCGAACCCAATTTGTATTATTCAAACCTCTCGGTGTTGTCACCTTTGCAGCAGATAAAACAAAACCCAAAGGTTGAAGGAAATAGAACCGGGCTGAACCGGATAAAAGAGTCGGTTATGGCAGTTGTAGAGATATAAATTAGCAAGAGACATCTGAAGAGAGCGGCTTTAGGGCGTAATAGAAAGGAAAAATAAGCCGTAGAAGAGGGCTCTCTCTTGGTGGAGCTTACCCCCCCACCCCACCAATTTATCCTTTACGACTCCATTAACAAACCATTAAAGGTATTTTCCAGATCTTACCCCACTTTTCTTTATTTTTACTTTTTCCTGTTTTGTAATTTCTTTTTAAAAAAACTTATCTTGGCTACTTGGAACTTTTGAAATATTGATTTCTTGGCGGACAAAAGATGGATCGTTACCAGAGAGTGGAGAAGCCGAAAGCAGTGACACCCATTGACGAGAACGAGATTCGTGTTACTAGTCAAGGCAGGATGCGCAATTATATCACTTACGCCATGACTTTGCTTCAGGTGTTTTTTCTTCTTCTCCTTTTTTGTTTAATGTCTGCGCAATTAGAGCTCTATTTGAGTTTGGTGTTGGCTTATTTTTGAGAAATAGGCACTGGGATTTTTATTTCTTAGGTGTTTGCAGCTCTTCTCATTAATCTAATGTTAGCATTTATTTGCTTTTTGAATGTAATGTTTGGTAGGAGATGGGCTCGAATCAAATAGTCTTTAAGGCAATGGGAAGAGCCATTAGCAAGACTGTAACTATTGTGGAGTTACTTAAGGTATCATTGTCTATTTGAACTTGCCTAGTTGAGTGGATTTATTGTTTGATTCTTGTTCAAGGAGGCTGATATTATGGTCCATGCACTTGCTATGTAGAAAAGAATTGTAGGTCTTCATCAGATTACATCAATTGGATCCACGGATATAACAGATATGTGGGAGCCGCTGGAAGAAGGACTTCTTCCGTAAGAGCCATATTTAACCCTTATCACAAAAAACAGTTGTTATTTTCTCCGCCGTTTAATCTCTTTATTTAGAGAACCCTAGTAAATATTGTTTAACTATCACAGGTTGGAGACCACCAGGCATGTGTCCATGATCACTATAACCCTTTCAAAAAATGAATTGAATACATCATCTGTTGGGTAAGTCCTACACTTGTTTTACATTTCTTTCTCTTTACTGCATAATACTTTAGTTTGTATGGTATCTTTAATTTTAGTGAAGTTCAGAACATTAAAGATTGTCTTTCGGGTAAATTGGTTTTAGCTGTCACATCTTTGCATGTTGGGGACTAGAAAATTTTTGCATATGGAAGGGTTTCTGTTCTTATGATGGTGGTGGCTTGGTGTTTTAGTTTACATGAGTAATAAAAAATGTTTTAACTCATGAAAGGCTTCCTCGTCTAGGTATCAGCCTCCATTACCAGCTGATCAGGTGAAAGCATCCATAAAAATTGATCACGAAGAAGGTAGGGACACATTCCATTATCTCAACTGTTTGTTTGTCTTGCCCATATCTCTTTTACATTTCTTTTTGTTTGACAGGGGGCTCACCTAATGGCCGAGGTAGAGGCGGTGGTGGTAGAGTAAGGTCAAGGAGTAGAGGTATGCCAATTTGAATACCGACATGCCCCCTGTTAGATGTTGTTTTTGTTTTATTAGTGCATGCTCCCTAAATGTTATATGAGGATTATTTTAAGCAATATTTAGTTGTATTCTTCTGAAGGGAATGCTGTTGTCTCTGCTGAGTATGATGATGGAGGCTGGGATCGCAATCATGGCTATGCTAGTGGTAGAGGTCGAGGAAGAGGACGTGGTTCCCGAGGCAGTGGACGTGGAGGATACAATGGACCTCAGGTTGGTAGGCTGGAAGATGGAGGCTACAATTATGAAGCCCTTCCACTAGTTAGCCGTGGTGGGTTTTCTCCCTTTCTTTTTATTCATTTAATGGAGTTTTAGCATGTTCAATAGTTTTTCTCATAATCACCTTTAAATGTATGCTTTTTTTTCTTTTCTTTTCAACGTACGTCAATTTTAATGAAGAGAATGCAATAAAAAACTTGATGGCATGATGGATAACTTGCTATGGAGAAATTGTTTTATTTTCTGTCAGTTGAATAGACATTCTTTCAATAGCTTTAAGAAGAAAGGCAGAGATTTTTTTTTTATTGCTGTATTGATGAATAGGTAAGAATATTGTTTCTAATTGTCTTGTTGCTTTGCTTTTTTCAAGGTCGTGACCGTGGCAGGGTATACCGTGGTAGGGGCCGTGGGTTTAGATCTAATGGGCCAATCCAGGCAGCTGTATGAGGCGGTGGCAGTCTTTGAACATAATTGAAATGGTGTCGGTTGTGCGTCTGTTTTATGGTTTTTTAATCTTGTCCTTCATTTGTTTTAGCTTTAAATTTTTTTCTTCATTGTTCATTTACCAGAGTTTTTAACTTTAGGATGTGTTGATCGGAAGAGACTAGCATAGTTGCATTCAGATTTTTCTAGTTCAGCAGCTACCTCACTGCACGAGTGGCAGACGCTTTTCTGTTTTTGCAGCCAAGGCTGATCATATGTTTGAACAATTTTAGCCTTCTTATTTGACAGAAAATCTTCCTTTGTTGTTTTTGTCCAGTGTTTGGTAGTTTGCTGCCTCTGCTGTTTTACTATAGTAGTCTATGCAAGCCATTTGTGCCTCTTTTTTTTTTTTTTTTTCTGTTTTTGAGTTAGTACTTGTTAGGATTTAGTGCCCCAATACTGAGTATAGTTTATTTGTTATTTTTACTTCTATTTTTTTAATATATTGATTTAAATAAAATTTTATTATTCACATTTATATCATTTGTACTGGTTATCTAACATTTAAATAATATTAAGATGTATTACATAGTTAGATCAAAATATGAGAAAATAACTTGTATAAGTAAGTAATCTAAAAAGTCCATGGTTTGATTTATTGAAATTGAACAAATCAATTAAAGGACTATTCTACTGTCAATCAAGTCCAAATAGTGGAGATATCTTGTCTTAGGAATCGGAGTGGTTTACTCCCATTAGACAAGACTCAAATTGAATTAATCCTAGATCTGTTTATGGAATAAGTGATTGACTATGTGTATGTGAGTTGTATATTTTGATGTATTAAAAGCCTGAGGGTATATCACAAGTTCGGTGGATAAGCACTTGTTAAGTTACTTTCTAATGATATATAATAAAGGGGAGTACAATCATCTTACTTAATAAGAATAACTTCATTATGGAATTCATTGATTGAAATTAAATAATTGAATTTCGAAGTGAAAATTAAATTAATTAATTATCGTAGTTTTATTAAATGAGATGTTAAATATATTTCATGATAAATTTTAATATGGTAAACTTGTCATTACTTTAATAGAATTAGAATTGTGTTAAGATAATAATTTAATTGGTAAGTTAATTAATATTTCGAGAAATAGAAATATAGTTATTGGGTAGGTTAAATTAAATGTGTTAATTAAAAAAGTCTAGAAAATACATATAACTGTATCAAATACATGAGATAGGCTCGAAGGCCAATCTCAATCTCAAGAAAGAGGGGTGGCAAACCCTAATATCCACTAAGACATGTCGCTGCCAATCAGGTATTCCAAATAAAGGAACAAAAAGGAATTATGGGATGTGTAACATCCTGAAAAGGGCCTATGCATTTTCGGTTTAATTGTACGAAATGACATGTCTTATGTGTTATGAATGGATTTTGAATATTTTTGGAAACCTGGAAATGTATGGAAATGTTAAGTTTAAAGTGGACATTTTTGGAAACTAGGAAATGTAAGGAAATGATTTAGAAATGATTCAAAAGAGGAAAGCGAACATTTTTGGAAACTTGGAAATGTAAGGAAATGTCAAGTTTAAAGAGGAAACGAAAAATTTTGGAAACCCGAAATGTAAGGAAATGACTTAGAAAATGTTGAGTTTTAAAGTCTAAAAGAGGGAACTAAGGCGAGGTGGCCTTAAGAGAAAATGTATGTGAAATATGACACACAACGGGCTTGGAAAAGTGGCTTGAAGATGCCACTTAGTGGCCTCAGAAATGGCGCCACACTGGGGTATTGGGCCAAGGTTCGAGTCACATGGGAAGCAAATAAAAGAAGTTTTATTTTTGCTTCTAGAAGCTGAGGTGGACGGCACAAGGCTTGCAAAAGAGGAGTTTTATCCTCTTTAAAATTCGGCTAATTAGGGGATAAATAAAGGATTTAATTTGGATTATTTTCAAGAGATAATTGTGGATTAATTCCTTTTATTTTATTTTTTTTAATGGATAAAAGAAGAGATAATAGAAGGATTATTATTATTAAACAGAGTGGTAATTCAAAGGATAAAGTTATCAAATAAAGAAGAGTGGTGGCCAAGTAAGGGATTCTGAGTAGTAATTTCGGCTATAAAAGGAAGAAAATAGGGCTACTCATCAATTTTTCTTCCTCCTCTTCTCTCTGCCGAAATTCTTAGTGCTCTCTTCTCTTCTCTTCTCTTTTTGCCAAGCCAAAATACTCCATGTTCTAGCCGAAACTTCTTCCAAAAATTTAGTTAGTATCGATTCTTTCTAAGCCTTAAGACCGAATTCTTAAGGACTCAAGCAAGGGAGCCGTCGATTACAAGGTCAAGGGTAAGGTAAGTGGTTATCGATTTTTATTCTTTTATTTTTGGGCTTGTCGAAATCAAGGTATTAATCCCATTAATGAATTTTTTAAATAAATTTGAAGGGTTCTCAGGGATCTCTATCATTGTCGACATCTCCATAACCAAGAGATTGTTTTCGGGATTTAAAAAGCAAGGTAAGTACATATATGTACATTCGGCCAAAGGTCTATTTCATAATTAAGATTCATTCAAAAACCGAAACTAACCAACTCAGAAATTTAGTGCTAGCCGGATTCAAGGAAGAGAGATTTTGGAATTTCGGGCTTTGAAAAGTCATCAAATCGGCATCAAAGGTAAGTTTTAAGTGTGTAAATCCTACTAGGATTTGGATTGTGGCCGAATAGGTTTTTAATATGTTTAAATGATTGGCCGAATATAGGGGATAACGGATCTAAAGTAATAGATTGGTTTTCGGGATTTCAAGGAATTCGTTAAGCAAATCAGGTGTGTACCCCACACTAACTTTTAATAAGATTTATGGTAATATGTAGTATATGCATGTTTATAAGAATGTGGCTAAGGTACCATAATATGGTACAAAGTACTCAGGTACGTTTCCTACTTTTATTAGGATTACGAAATATGTTATATTTAACATGTGAAATATGATAAGAATGTGAATTTAAGTATGATATGCATGATAGGAATAATATGGGGCATTCGGGTGATATGAAAAAGGGGAAGTGAATGTGATGACTTCGATCTCACTATCTGAATATGGTGACTTCGGTCACATTATCTGAATATGGTAACTTCGGTTACATTATCTGAATGTGGTAACTTCGGTTACATTATCTGAATGTGGTGTCTCATGACACAATTATCTGGTGGCTATGCCATGAATTTATATGGGTGATGAGCACGCCGATCGCAATGATCGCTTCGATGGTGTGTAGCGAATGGAGGGTTGACTTAGTAGTCCCACACTGTGTGCAGGTTGGTACGGGGATGTGTAGCGGATGGCATCTAGGTTTGGGTTTGGGTTGCATCATATTTTCGTTTGTATATGAATATGCCCGTGGTACAATATGGTATGCCCGATTTATTAAATTTTAGTGTTGGTTACACATTGAGTCTGTTGACTCACCCCGTGTGGGAACATGTTTTGGTGTGACGAGCGATGATGGACCCGGGACGGCAGAACTTGTGGTGGCCATGCTCACTTTGAAGTTTTATCGATTTGGACAATTTATTTTATTTAAGTATTTCATTATTCTATTTTGGTTTTTAATTGATGTAATAAGGCCTCCATCGAACTATGTTGTTTTCTGTTTCTATTTGCTTTGTTATGACATTTTTACTTATTAAAAATTTAGTAAATTTACGTTAAAATAAACTTTAAATATTTTGTCACCTTAAATAAATGGATTTCAACACAAGATAAATTAGTTTTCAAAACGAGCCCAACCCAAACAACATTTTTTTGAGAATCGCACAAGTTTTTCCTAAGGATCAAAAGAATTTTGAACCGGTTTAATCAAGGAACATACCAGATCTGGTCCAGGCTTATGGGCCGGGTGTGGGGTGTTTCAGTTTGGTATTAGAGCCCAGTTTTAAACTCTTGGCCTAGGGGTTCAAGGCCCAAAACGTTTTCAAAGCGAGCCCAAATGAGTTTTATGAAAATATTTTTGAAATAAGCAGGTTTCTGGCATGGCACCCAAGTCTCCCCAATTCGCATGATTCACCACCATGTAAGTACTTCTATCCATTTGTGTGATTTATTGAATGATCTGTAGAAGGGTAGAAATGGAATGGAATGTAGATTAGCATGATAAGTACTTGAACCCTAGGACTAGTTTTCCCCAACATTTACATAAGACTTAAGGATCACTAAACAAACCTGTGACTAAGTCGCCGAGCTAGGGTGTGGCAACTGTTGTGCGCATGTCTAGGAGTGGATTCAGTAAGAGCTTGGTATTTAAGCAGTCCTAGCGACTCACCTCCTCTTTACTCGAATCCTACCCGTGCGTAGCTACGGCTCACCCTAACCAAGAGGACTTATTCACTGCTAAACCCGATAATTAAAACCCAAAAAGGACTAGCCATGCAGCTTTTATAAAACTCCTAGTTTTAAAATCCCTAAATTACCCTTTTAATTGTAGTAAAAGATTATTGTGAAAATTTTTCCAAAATATCTCTGATTTACAAAATTACAAAAATGCCCTCGGGTTGTAAAATTACTAAAATGCCCTTAGTTTCTAAAATTCCAATATTACCCTCGACTTTTAAAATATTCTTACTTTATAAAAATATCAGAAAATTCTATTTTTGCAAAATGTTAAGATACCCTGATTTGGAAAATTACGAAATTACCCCTAACTTACAAAATTACCAAAATGACCCTAACTTCCAAAATTTTTGCAATATCACCAAAATAGAAAGCAAATTCACAAAAAGAACCCTCAAAGTTTTGCAAATTTTGAAATACCCTGAATTATTAAACTTTACAAATTTACTCTGGTTTGTGAAAAATTACCAAAAATATACTGAATTTCAAAATTTTCGAAAGGCCCTGGGATTTCAAAATTACCAAAATACCCTTATTGACAAAATCACCAAGGAATCTTATTTTGACAAATTACGAAAATACCTCTATAGGACAAATTACGAAAATACCCCTGGGTAGTGGAAAAAAATAACAACAATGAAAACTACAACATTTCTCTGAATGAACGAAAGTTCATAATTGGTTGATGAATGTGAACGTGACTTTCTAAATAGTGAACTTGAGCTGAGAACTTTGTTTGATCGAAAGAACCACTTTTAAACATCTCTTTTCATAAAACTGTTCGCGGTTAATCAGTGAAACAAAAGTACTAATGTATAAAACTCTTAAATCAGATTAAATCGCGACATTAGAAAATGAGATCTAAGGGACGTGGTCGTCGTGGACGGGATAAGAGGAGTCTTGGACCGTCAGAATCGTCTAAGAGTCTTCAGAAAAGACCGAAGGTTGAGAATTCTGCTCGTGCTTTTAAGCCAACTACTAAAAATCCGGACCGTCCGTGTGCTCAGTGTGGAAGGTATCATGTTGGCGAGTGTTGGAACCGAGATCGGGAATGTTTTAGATGTAAGTCTAAGGCTCATTTGGTTAATAATTGCCCTCAGGCAACGAAGGTTTGTGTTTTAAACCATGGAGGAAATGGTCATGGAACACCCGGTAGAGGTGCTGAAGGTTCAGATATGAAACAACGAAGGATATGATAGCGGTTAAGTTCCTTGTTTTTGGAGTACTATTTATTGTTTTAGAGATAGTTCATTCTTGTGTTACAAGTGAACTGTTTGAAACTTTGGATGTGAACTTAGAGACTGTGCCTAGAAAGTAAGATAGTTCTTTAAGATCGAGTCTTGTGACAATAGCGTAGTGGGGTGAGTTAGACCGCACGATGGTTCGTTAGTAAGTAATTTCGAGGACAAAATTATTTTAAGGGGGTAGAACTGTAACATCCTGAAAAGGGCCTATGCATTTTTGGTTTAATTGTACGAAATGACATGTCTTATGTGTTATGAATGGATTTTGAATATTTTTGGAAACTTGGAAATGTATGGAAATGTTAAGTTTAAAGTGGACATTTTTGGAAACTAGGAAATGTAAGGAAATGATTTAGAAATGATTCAAAAGAGGAAAGCGAACATTTTTGGAAACTTGGAAATGTAAGGAAATGTCAAGTTTAAAGAGGGAAACGAAAATTTTTGGAAACTTGGAAATGTAAGGAAATGACTTAGAAAATGTTGAGTTTTAAAGTTTAAAAGAGGGAACTAAGGCGAGGTGGCCTTAAGAGAAAATGTATGTGAAATATGACACACAAACGGGCTTGGAAAAGTGGCTTGAAGATGCCACTTAGGGCCTCAGGAAATGGCGCCACATACTGGGGTATTGGGCCAAGGTTCGAGTCACATGGGAAGCAAATAAAAGTAGTTTTATTTTTGCTTCTAGAAGCCAGAGGTGGACGGCACAAGGCTTGCAAAAGAGGAGTTTTATCCTCTTTAAAATTTGGCTAATTAGGGGATAAATAAAGGATTTAATTTGGATTATTTTCAAGAGATAATTGTGGATTAATTCCTTTTATTTTATTTTTTTAATGGATAAAAGAAGAGATAATAGAAGGATTATTATTATTAAACAGAGTGGTAATTCAAAGGATAAAGTTATCAAATAAAGAAGAGTGGTGGCCAAGTAAGGGATTCTGAGTAGTAATTTCGGCTATAAAAGGAAGAAAATAGGGTTACTCATCAATTTTTCTTCCTCGTTTTCTCTCTGCCAAAATTCTTAGTGCTCTCTTCTCTTCTCTTCTCTTTTTGCCAAGCCAAAATACTCCATGTTCTAGCCAAAACTTCTTCCAAAAATTTAGTTAGTATCGATTCTTTCTAAGCCTCAAGACCGTATTCTGAATGACTCAAGCAAGGGAGCCGTCGATTACAAGGTCAAGGGTAAGGTAAGTGGTTATCGATTTTTATTCTTTTATTTTTGGGCTTGTCGAAATCAAGGTATTAATCCCATTAATGAATTTTGGGCCGAAATTTGAAGGGTTCTCCGGGATCTCTGTCATTGTCGACATCTCCATAACCAAGAGATTGTTTTCGGGATTTAAAAAGCAAGGTAAGTACATATATGTACATTCGGCCAAAGGTCTATTTCATAATTAAGATTCATTCAAAACCCGAAACTAACCAACTCAGAAATTTAGTGCTAGCCGGATTCAAGGAAGAGAGATTTTGGAATTTCGGGCTTTGAAAAGTCATCAAATCGGCATAAGGTAAGTTTTAAGTGTGTAAATCCTACTAGGATTTGGATTGTGGCCGAATAGGTTTTTAATATGTTTAAATGATTGGCCGAATATAGGGGATAACGGATCTAAAGCAATAGATTGGTTTTCAGGATTTCAAGGAATTCGTTAAGCAAATCAGGTGTGTACCCCACACTAACTTTTAATAAGATTTATGGTAATATGTAATATACATGTTTATAAGAATGTGGCTAAGGTACCATAATATGGTACAAAGTACTCAGGTACGTTTCCTACTCCTATTAGAATTACGAAATATGTTATATTTAACATGTGAAATATGATAAGAATGTGAATTTAAGTATGATATGCATGATAGGAATAATATGGGGCATTCGGGTGATATGAAAAAGGGGAAGTGAATGTGATGACTTCGATCTCACTATCTGAATGTGGTGACTTCGGTCACATTATCTGAATATGGTAACTTCGGTTACATTATCTGAATGTGGTAACTTCGGTTACATTATCTGAATGTGGTGTCTCATGACACAATTATCTGGTGGCTATGCCACGAATTTATATGGGCGATGAGCACGTCGACTGCAGCGATTGGCTTCGATGGTGTGTAGCGGATGGAGGGTTGACTTAGTAGTCCCCACGGTGTGTAGGTTGGTACGGGGATGTGTAGCAGATGGCATCTAGGTTTGGGTTCGGGTTGCATCATATTTCTGTTTGTATATGAATATGCCTGTGGTACAATATGGTATGCCTGATTTATTAAATTTTAGTATTGGTTACACATTGAGTCTGTTGACTCACCCTGTTGTGGGAACATGTAACACCCCTAACCCCGAACCATCGCCGGAACAGGGTTACGAGGCATTACCGGACATATCAGACAATTTGCAAATATAAATTTTGTTTAATATAAATTTCGACAAAGATTTGCTTATTAATATATAAAACCCTCAGTAAAATAAATCGTATTCATTTCAATAAACAACCAATTTAACCAATTCATTTGATAAATTCATTTTCTATTCTAAATACCTTCTAATCAAACTCAATCAATATAATATCAACTTAAATTTATCAAAATATTAGTTAGATTAAAATAAATATACTCCTTTCATTATAATTTTTAAACTTGTAATACTAACATTTTTAACCATTTACATTCAAAACATAATAACATTTAAACACAACCTACGTACATGCCACATTATAAAAGGAAATATACATCACCAAAGGTTTTTGAAGTCGGTCCGGCTTCTGGATGTTTGGTTCAAGATTTGACTTCTACAACTGCGCGCAAGAAGAACGAACTGCAGACGTGAGTATACATATACTCGATTGGTATTACCATAATTCAAATTATAAACATAATAATCATATCATTAAATCATATAACTTTAATTTAACTAACCCAATTCAAACATAAGTTTATCATTCTCAATATATTCATACAATTCAAATTTAGCTATTTAACAATTGAAATAATACACAATCATGTTGAGCCATTATCCATTTCTTGAACCAATGGTTCATACTTTCTTTTCTCATGCTCATATTTCAATCACATTTTTCAGTTCATGTTCTATTTTCGCATTTCTTCCAATGGCTCAACCATTTCATTTTATTCAATTTAACCTTTTCTTTATTTACCCCTATTAACAGACTCGGACCTTAACGGATACACGGATTCCAACCCAACACTCCAGTACGGCACAATGTGCCTTAACGGTAACAGTATACGACACACAAAGTGTCGAATCGGTAACAGTAACAATATCAGTATTCAACACACAAAGTCTTTGAACTCAGAATGCAGAATGATAACGATGATACGACACACAAAGTGTCGAATCGCAATAAAGAATAAGATGTGAGTCGACGCACGTAAGTGCTCGATCGATAAGCCGGCAAAATCCCGTACTCTTCCATGTCCTATGGCATGCCAATTATATCCGACTCAGCCCGACTAGTTAATAGGGTATTTCAGTTCTCAATTTCATTTTCATTTTCATAATAAATTCAATTTCAATATTAATTACACTTTTCCATATCAATCCAGATGCAATTCAATTTCAATAAAAACACTTACCTTATAATTTACTTACCATATCCATAAATTAATCTAATATTTAATGAATAAATAAATAGCTTGAATTATAGTAATACAAACCCGAATTTGCTTGATTATTCCTCGGTAACCTTCTCCTTTCCTTTATGGGTTGATGCCTCGAGTTCCTTTTTAGCTATTTAAAATAATAATTTACATTATTAATTACAACATTAAATTACAATAAATAATTGAATTTTATTCAATTTCTACTCTTTCTCTTCATTCCACATCTTTTATACACAATTCTATTATTTACTTATAAGTTCTTTCTAGGCTGTCTACCTGAGTCATTGTCACTAAATCATCTATATCTGGAGCTACGGAACTCCAAATTAAGATCCGTAAATTTTTCCCGAAACTAGACTCATATATATTTTTACTGTAAATTTTTCAGAATTTTTGGTATGGCCAATCAATACCAGATTATTCTTAAAGTTTCCCTGTTTCACTGTCCAACTGCTCTGACCTCTCTTCACCACGAATTAAATTACTCTTTGTACAGAATTTAGATGGCCTCCTTGTTTAGCTCATTTGAAACTAGACTCATTAAGGAATTTAACCATATAAATTATGTTCCAAAATCATTTTTATACAATTTTTAATTATTTTTACAAGTCAGAACAGGGGATCTCGAAATCACCCTGAACCAGTTTCACTAAAATTTAAATATCTCACAATACAGAACTTATTTGCTATCTCTGTTTCTTTCATATGAAAATAGACTCAATAAGCTTTAATTTCATATCTCACTCAACTTCTAATTCCATTTCTACGATTTTTGGTGAATTTTCAAAGTTACTCTACTGCTGCTGTCTTAAATCTGTTTTCTTATGACTTATTTTGCAATTAAATCCTAGTTAAGTTTACTTATTTTCTTAACTTAATTCATGCTTGATTCTACTTAAATTCCTTCCATATTCAACTTGATTACAAAATTTTCAAAATAAACCCTAATTTATAATTTCTTCCAAATCAATCCCTATAATACAAAACTTATAGCTTACTTTACAATTTAATCCTTTTACTAACTCTAACTTAAATTTCATTCAATTTAACCCCTTGTTCATCTTTTTCTTTAACATAAACTATACTTAAAAACCAATAAACTCTCAAAATATCAACTTAGTTTCATCAAAATCTTGCTTTAAAGCTTCTAAAACATCAAAATTAAAAAGAATAGGACTTGATTGACTTACCTTTTAAAGTTTAAAACCTTGAATCTCTTTAGTTTTTTTTTTCCTTCTTTTTCTTCTTTCTTTCCTGCTTGTTTCGTATGCTCTCTGTTCTTTTCTGTTCTTCTTTGTTTCTTTTTTTATTATTTCATTTACTATTTACTTTATTATATAATATAATATTATATTAATATAATTATTTAATAATATTAATAATATATTTTAACACATAAAATCTCAGATTTTTTTAAGCTTATGCCGCCTCAACTTATGCTAAATGGCATAATTGCCATTTTGGTCCTTTTTATTTTCTTTTAATCTACAATTAGACTTTTACTCCTTATTCAATTTGATCCTTTTTCCTAATTACTCTCAATTAAGCTAAATTCACTAAATAAAAATCTAATTAAGCACACTACTAGACTCATAATTACTCCTAATGATTATTTACTAACTCGATTTACTAAGACGGAGGCCCGATAACACATTTTTTTTTTTTTCTGGTGCCCACGAATTTCGGGTCGTTACAGAACATGTTTCAGGTGACGAGCAGTGATGGACCGGGACGGCAGAACTTGTGGTGGCCATGCTCAGCTTGAAGTTTTATCTGATTTGGACAATTTATTTCATTTAAGTATTTCATTATTCTATTTTGGGTTTTTAATTGATGTAATAAGGCCTCCACTGAACTATGTTGTTTTCTGTTCTATTTGCTTTGTTACGACATTTTTACTTATTAAAAATTTAGTAAATTTACGTTAAAATAAACTTTAAATATTTTGTCACCTTAAATAAATGGATTCCAACACAAGATAAATTGGTTTTCAAAACGAGCCCAACCCAAACAACATTTTTATGAGAATCGCACAAGTTTTTCCTAAGGATCAAAAGAATTTTGAACCGGTTTAATCAAGGAACATACCAGATCCAGTCCAAGCTTATGGGCCGGGTGTGGGGTGTTTCAGGATGACTTGATTAACACACCAATTGACCTATGTTGTTCTGTCAAAAATTAGTGACAATTTATTTAGAGAATAAATTCTATTTTTCTACAAAATTCAAAAGTTTTTTGATTCTCATAAAGAGAAATTAACTTTCCCACTAAAAGTTAATCAAAGTTTTCATTCCATGAATTCGGTTTGTGTTGTTTAAGCTCACACTCAGAGCATGCCAGGGTTCGAGGATAATATAGAAGATTGTTTGGTGGAAAGTCAAGAAATGACTTAGACTGCTTCGCACAAAGCACAAGTAATAATTTAGTTTAAAGTTTATTACTAGAAATACTATAATGCTCGATGTCGACACCATTTTTTTGAAAACGGGGATCGACTTGATTTTGAAAACGAAAATAAAAGTGGGAGTCGCCATCGATCTTTATTTGGTGTGATCGGATCACCTTTGTCTTAATAAAACATTTGGGTTTACTAAAACAGTGTTTTTGGTCTACAAAATTTGAGAAAACGGGTTCGGGAGTGTAACGACCCAAAATCCGTGGGCACCGGAAAAGTGTGTTATCGGGCCTCCGTCTTAGTAAATCGAGTTAGTAAATAATTATTAGGAGTAATTATGAGTCTAATATGTGTTTAATTAGATTTTTATTTTGTGAATTTAGCTTAATTGAGAGAAATTAGGAAAAAGGACTAAAGTGAATAAAGGGTAAAAGTTGAATTGTAGATTAAAAGAAAATAAAAAGGACTAAAATGGCAAATAGACTATTTAGTATATTTGAGGCTGCATAAGCATAAAAATCTGAGATTTTTATGTGTTAAAATATATTATTATTATTATTATTAGATAATTATGTTAATATAATATTATATTATATAATAAAGTAATAGAATAAAAGAAAAAGAAAAGAAGAAAAGAAACAGAGAGCATACGAAGCAGGAAAGAAAGAAGAAAAAGAAAGGAAAAAAAGGAAAAACTAAAGATTCAAGGTTTTAAGCTTTAAAAGGTAAGTTGATTTAGTCCTTTTCTTTTAATTTTGATACTTTGTAAGATTTAGAACAAAGTTTTGATGAATTTAAGTTGAAGTTTTTGAAGTTTTAGAGTTTTTGAATATAGCATATGATGAACAAAATGATGAATTAGTGGTTTAATTGAAAGAATTTGAAGTTAGAATTAGTAAGAGGATTAAATTGTAAAGTAAGCTATAAGTTTTCTACTATAGGGATTAATTTGGAAGAAATTATAAATTAGGGTTTTATTATGAATATTAGATAGTCAATTTGAATATGGAAAGAATTTAAGAAGAAACAAAGTATGAATTAAGTTAAGAAAATAAGTAAACTTAATTAGGATTAAATTGTAAAATGAGTTATAAGAAAACAGTTTTGGGACAGCAGCAGTAAGGTAACCTTGAAAAATCACCAAAAATAGTAAAAATGGAATTAGAAGTTGAGTGAGATATGAAATTAAAGCTTATTGAGTCTATTTTCATATGAAAGAAACAGAGAAAGAAAAGAAATTCTGTATTTTGAGATATTTAGATTTTGGTAAGACTAGTTCAGAGTGATTTCGAGATCCCCTATTCTGATTTGGAAAAATCATCAAAAATTGTATAAAAATAATTTGAGAACATAATTTATATGGTTAGATTCCTTAATGAGTCTAGTTTTATAAGAAATAAACTATAACATCATTTGAATTCTTTATAAAAAGATAATTAATTTTTAGTGAAGAAGGGTCGGAGCTGCCAGACAGCAGAACAGGGGTAACTTTAAAGAATAAACTGTACTAATTGGCTAAATCAAAAATTCTGAAAATTTTATGGCAAGAAGATACGTGAGTCTAGTTTCATAGAAAATTTACGGATCTTAATTTGGAATTCTGTAACTCAAGACATTGATGATTTAGTGACAATGACTCAGGTAGACAGCCTAGAAAGAACTTATAAGTAAATAATAGAATTGTGTACAAAGAATGTGGAATGAAGAACAAGGGTAGGAATTGAATAAAGTTCAATTATTTATTGTAATTTAGTGCTATAATTAATAATGTAAATTGTTATTATTATTGTAGCAAACAAGGAAATCGAGACGTCTAGTACGAAGGGGAAGGAAAAAGTGATCGAGGAGTAGCTCGAGAAAATATCGGTTTGTATTATCATAATTCAAGTTATTTATAATTGCATGTTTAATTTCAATGTATGTGTATGAAAATGAAATTTAGGTAAGTATTGATGTTTGAATTGAATAAGACTTAGACTTAATTGATGAATATGTGTTAGTATTGAATTAAAAATATTAATATGAAAGGTACATTGAATTAATTTGTGAAATTAATTTGAAAGTGATATGAATATGTGATTTAAATACCCTATTAACTAGTCGGGCTGAGTCGGATATAATTGGCATGCCATAGGATTGGAAGTGTTCAGGGATTCTTCGACCTTGAGTCGATGAGACACTGGGTGTCATATTATTTATTTCGGATAGATTCAATAAGGTACTGGGTACCACTTTACTTCGGCTAGGCCGATGAGACACTGGGTGTCACTATATTGCTTCGAACTATCCGATTAGGCACTGGGTGCCAGTATGGTTTGTTTGGTTGGATCCGAGTATCCGCCAAAGTCCGAGTCATGTTAATAGGGGTAATTATGTGAAATAAGAAAATTATATGAATTTGATTATTTGAACCTCTGAATGAAAGAGATATTGTGATACGAAAATATATGTGATTGAGAGATGAACCAGAGGTTCATGAACAATTGGAATTCTATGGATGAGATATTAATTCAAATATTAAAATTGTTACATTGGAAATATAACAACTTAGTATAATTATATGTATAATGTGTTATTTATCTAAGTATGTTTACGATATTTGATCATTGTTATAAATTGAATTATGATAATACCACTGAGTAATTCCAATACTCAGCGTACGGTTTGTTTTCCGTGCGCGCAGTTAGTAGAGTTTTCGACCTTGGTCCAAAGCATCCAAATCCAATCCGACTCAACAAGAGGATTTTGGTGATGAAATTCTTCCTTTTGTTAAGTGGCATGTACTAGATAGTTATACGAATTATGAACATATATATATACTTAAGTTAAATGCTTTAGTTGTATTTAAATGATTATAATATTTTGGATGAGGAAAATGATATAAAGTTATAAAATGATAAATTAGTATTGGTTGTTTTGGTCTGAATTTGCAGGGGGATTTAGGTGAAAATAAGCAGAAATACTGCCGAAATTTTTATAAATAAAAGAAAATTTTACGAAGAATTTTCTAGAATGATTGAACAAGTTTCTTTCTACTTTTAATATATGCTTAGGCATTGAAAGTCCAATATAGGTATTTAATTATTAAATTATACTATGAATGCTAATTTATTTGTGAATAATTAGTGAATTGTTTGATATGTCTAGTAATACCTTGTAACCCTGTTCCGACGACGGTTTAGGGTTAGGGGGTGTTACAGGGAGTCGGTTACATGCGAGGAAGGATTAGCACCCTCGTCACGCCCAAAATTAGTACCAAATTGATTAATTAATGTCCTAATGTTGAAAATTGGAAGAGATTTTAAATACGAACCCTTTTAGAAAATGTTTGGATGATTTGGATTTAGATATCGAAATTCTCTTGTTCCAAAAAGATGAAATATCACATCCTGCACGATAGGATACGATGTTTCAACCCTCGATACCAAGATCATTTCATGATTTCCGAAATTCATACATTGCGATTAAAAAGGGTATTCCACTATTTGGCCAAACCAAAAAATCGAAACCCAGCACGATTGGGCACGATTCCTCAAACTTTTAAATACAAAATATCGATCATTTTAAAACTTGATGTATCGAATAACAGTTAATGTAATACGATTTGATAAAAGAGACAAATTGCGAAGCTAGGTTGCGTAAAAATAAGAATGATGTATGTAATAATACTAAGTTAACTAATTTGATGATAAAATGATGATAATAACAATAATAATGCAGCGATAATAGTAAAATAAAGAGTAATGATAATAATACATTTATAATAATAATAGAAGTATAAGAAATAATAAAAATAGATAATAGTAATAATAATAGTACTAATAGTAATAATAATAATAAATAGTAGTAAAAATAAAATGATGAAGATAAGAAATAGCGATAATAAAATAATAGTAATGATATTTAAAAAAGGAAAATAAAAAAAATAAAAATAAAATAATACTAGTAATGATAAGGGTATTTAATAAACAAATAATAATATATATAAAATAATATAATAATAGTAAACAAATAATAAAAAATATGTATATAAGATAATATAATAATAGTAACAACAACGATGATGATAATAATAATAATAATAGTAATAATAATAATAATAGTAATAATAATAAAATAGTGGTAAAAATAAAAATGATAAAAATAGGAAGTAATGATAACAAAACAAAATAATAATAATGCTATTTGAAAAGAAAGAATAAAACAATAATAGTAGTGGTAATGGTAATTAATAAGTAAAATATATATAAAGAGAATAAACAAAAATATATACGTATAAAAATAATAATATGATAATAGTAATAATAATAATAATATAGTGATAAGAACACTAAATAACAATCATAATAATAATGAAAACAATAATAATAATAATAGGACAATAATAAATAGAATAAAGAATAATAGCATATAAAATAACAATAATATAGTAATAATAATAAGCCTGATAATAATTGTAAATAAATAAGACAGTAGTAATAATAATACTAATAGCAAAACTAGAATAATAACCAAATGACGAGAATAGCAACAAAAAAAAGGGAAAGGGGACTAAACCGAATTAAAAATAAAATTTCGGGGCAAATTTAAAATAAATAGAAGGGTAAAAGGATTAAATTACATGCGAAAGTAGCTAGGAAGGACAAAAATAGGCAATAAACCTTTCCTACAAAACACGCAACATTAGGGGGGAATTTGAAAACCAGAACAAATTATAGGGCGAAATTAAGAAATAAAATAAACTTAATCGCAAATAAGTAAAAAAGCGGAAGGGCTAAAAGTGGAATTAGCCCTTCCGTTGAAAACGCGTGGATCCTAGGCTTGGAGCGGGTCGGATCGAGTCAGGCCAGGGTGAAACGACGTCGTTTTCGGGTTTTTGGACGCCTGCCAAAACGACATCGTTATGCTTAATCTATGCCTGCTATTCTTGCTGCTTGTTCTCTTGTTTAAATCTGTTTTTTTTATTAATTGAAAAAAAGAAGGGGATCCCCTTACAAAATGTTTAGAATCGGCTTTTATAGCCACATTTTTTAGCTTTCTGTCTCTTCCTGTTTAATGGCCTGCAGGCGCTTGGGCAGTGGAGATGCGACGTGGGCGGTGGCGGTGTCAGAGCAAGTGGCGTCAGAAGGTCTGACTGGCGGCTGGTCAGAAGCAGAGGCAAGTGGCTAGAGTTAGGGTTGATTTGGGTTTTGGTGTTGGATCTATTAGTGGGCTCCTGATTTTGGGTAATGGGATAGCCTGAGGGTTGAGTAATTGGGTCTGAGTTGTTTTTATTGTAAACTGGGCTTCGATTTTGGGTTGGTTTTATGTGTGATGGGCCCAGGTCTATTTTTGTATGGGTTTTAATGGGTCAAAAAATTGGGCTGGCAAAAATGGGTTGTACAGCTGCCCCTCTTTGCTTGTTGTCGTGTAATGGGAATGGAGCAAAGACTTTTAAGAAAGACCAATTTTCCCTGGCCTTGCTGAATCTTGACTCGTTTTGGTGCTTCAATTCTTCAGGTAGCCTCACTCCAGTCCACTGCATCTTGTTGCTTTGACTCACTGGAGAGTAAATTTAGGGAGAAGAGATTTGTAGCTTCGATCTACTCCGCTGGAGTTTCAAGTAAATAAGGCTTGGTATCTTCAACCTGCTCCATTGCATCTTCAAGGAGATAAGATTTGCAATCTTGAGCATATTCCACTACTGGTCGGGGAGATAAGATGGTGGCTTAAATCATGTTCCACTACTGTTTAGGGATATAGGACGGTGGCTTAAATCGTGTTCTCTACTGTTTAGGGAGCCAAGATTCGCCTTCGATCTCGTCCCACTGCTGTTTAGGGTGACAAGATCTACAATCTTTGACCTATTCCACTGCTGGTCAGGGATATAGGACGGTGGCTTAAATTGTGTTCCCTACTGTTTAGGGAGCCAAGATTTGCCTTCGATCTTTGTCCCACTACTGCTTAGGGCGACAAGATCTACAATCTTCAACCTATTCTACTGCTGGTCAGGGCAATAGGATGGTGGCTTAAATCATGTTTCCCTACTGTTTAGAGAGACAAGATTTGCCTTCGATCTTGCCCCACTACTGTTTACGGCGACAAGATCTACAATCTTCGATCTATTCCAATGCTGGTCAGGGCAATAGGATGGTGGCTTAAATCAGGTTTCCCTACTGTTTAGAGAGACAAGATTTGCCTTCGATCTTGCCCCACTACTGTTTACGGCGACAAGATCTACAATCTTCGATCTATTCCAATGCTGGTCAGGGCAATAGGATGGTGGCTTAAATCGAGTTTCCATTGTTTAGAGAGACAAGATTTGCCTTCGATCTTGCCCCACTCATCATTTCTGGCGACAAGATCTACAAGCTTCGACCTATTCCACTGCTGGTCAGGGAAATAGGACTGTGGCTTAAATCATGTTCCACTACTGTTTAGAGAGACAAGATTTGCCTTTGATCTTGCCCCACTACTGTTTAGGGCGACAAGAGCTTCGACCTATTCCACTGCTGGTTAGGGAAATAGGACTGTGGCTTAAATCATGTTCCACTACTGTTTAGGGAGACAAGAATTGCCTTCGATCTTGCCTCACTACTGTTTAGGGCGACCAGATCTACAAGCTTCGACCTATTCCACTGCTGGTCAGGGCAATAGGATGGTGGCTTAAATCATGTTTCCCTACTGTTTAGAGAGACAAGATTTGCCTTCGATCTTGCCCCACTACTGTTTAGGGCGACAAGATCTACAATCTTTGACCTATTCCACTGCTGGTCAGGGAAATAGGACTGCAAATTCGCCGGTGTTACTACATTGTCCTCTAGGGAACCTGTCCTGTAGAATCGGTTTCATATGCTCAAGTTCATGCCAAATGATTAGGATGCTTCGAAATGGATCTACGCTCCTAACTAAATGTATTATGGGCACCATGAATACAGAATGAGAATGATTCTTCGTATAATGATTAGGATGTTATAATCAGAATGAATCAAATGCTCCTAACTAAATGATATTATGTATGACATTCGCATGAATGCAGAATGTCATGAGAATTATCCTGTAACACCCTTAACCCCAACCTGTTATCGGAATAGGGTTACAGAGTGCTACCAGATCGATCGGATAATTTTACAATTTCTACACAATTATTATCAATCATAATATAAAATAATCTTATAGTCCCTTATATGAATCTTAAATAGGAATGGTTTGGGACTAATTCGAATACTTAGAAAATTTTCAAACATTTTAAATTTTTTCTCAACTATAAGGCACATATACTCAACCTATTCATTACCTAGGTACATGCCACCATTATCAAAGAAAAGTACATTACTCAAAATTTTCTTTGAGGTCGGGATTACTCTGGATGTTAGATCGGACACTGACTTTCAATTAACTTGCGCACGGAAACAACCGTACGCTGAATAAGGGTATACTCAGTAGTATTACCATAATTCAAATTATATAATAACTTATATACATTCAATTTATGATACAATTACTTAATAGTTATTTCATTCTTTAAATTAAATCATCTAATATAATAAGCATTATTTCAAGGCTTGTATTTAATTAGATTTATACATTATTTCACTATCAAATTTTCATTGAATTTTATTATTATTATTATTATTTTCCACATTTCATTTCATTAGTTCATTTTATATCATATGCAATTCACTAAATTTTATTCTTTATTCAATATTAATTCTATCGCAATTTGTATTTACTAAAGTCATATCTCAATAATAACAATTTCACTAGTTTATTTCTTATATCATCGCTTTAAACTTTATTCAATTCATACACCTTTGGTCCATATTCTAAATCTCATATCTCAATTTCATTTTCTCATATCAAATTCACAATATATATAATTCAATTATATTATTCTTTTCAATTAACTTCTTATATTATTTATATCATTTCAAGCAAATTTGTAAACTTTAGTTTCATTTCTCTATCTTATATAACATTTCAATTCACAATTCATCTTTTAACATTTCATGAACCTTTAGTTCATGCATTCAATTTCATATCACATATTTCATTTCATATTTTATTTGACAAATTCACTTTCTTATTTCTTTCAATAGCTTAATCACATTTATTCGGAATTTATCATTTCACTTATTTACCCCTATTAACTTGACTCGGGCCTCGACGGATACACGGATTCCATCCCAACACACCAGAATATCCAACCCAAACACACCAGAATATCCAACCCAAACACACCCGGAATAATAATATAAATCCTCCATAACACATCAGTATAATATAACCTCCCAAACACACCAATATAATATAACCTCCCAAACACACCAGTAAGGCATTAAATGCCTCTTCGGATAAACCGAAGCATATAATAACGGAATCATCTTCTCGGCCGAGCTACAAATCTCCTCATCACATCACAAATCCAATGGCATGCCATTTGTATCCAATCTAGTCCGACGAGTTAATAGGGTATTATTTTACTTTTCCAATTTCGAATTCATTTCCACAACAACTTCAAATACTTGATCAATTCAAAACATCTATTATATCAATTCACATATAATTCAATATTCACACATATTCTACTTAATTTCAAATATTATTACTTACCTTATCTTAGATGTCTCATGATCACAAATTCAATATAACATTTAATAAATAGTTTGAGTTATAGTAATACAAACCTAAATTTCTCGTTTTTACTCCTCATTTGTTTTTCTCTTTTCCTTCCTTGCTCAATGTCTCAAATTCCTTGTTTGCTACGGAAATAATAATGATTTACATTATTAATTACAACATTAAATTACAAAATTAATTGAATTTTATTCAATTTCTACTCTTCCTCTTCATTCCACATTCTTTATACACAATTCTATTATTTACTTATAAGTTCTTTCAAGGCTGTCTACCTGAGTCATTGACACTAAATTATCTATATCTTGAGTTACAGAATTCCAAATTAAGATTCGTAAATTTTATATGAAACTAAACACATATATATTCTTGCCATAAAATTTTCAGAATTTTTTATTTAGCCAATAAGTACAGTTTATTCTTTAAAATCACCCCTATTCTGTTGTCTGACAGTTCTGACCACTCTTTGCTAAAATTTAATTATCTTTTTACAGAATTAAAATGATGTTTTAGTTTGTTTCTTCTAAAAATAGACTCATTAAGAAATCTAACCATATAAATTATGTCCAAAAATTATTTTTTTCCAATTTTTAATGATTTTTCCAAGTCAGAACAGGGAGTTTCAAAATCACTCTGAACCAGTCTCACACAAATCTAAATATCTCAAAATACAGAATTTCTTTGCTTTCTCTTTTCTTTCATATGAAAATAGACTCAATAAGCTTTAATTTCATATCTTACTCAACTTCTACTTTCATTTCTACCATTTTTGGTGATTTTTAAAGTTTTACTCTTCTGCTGCTGTCTCAAAACTGTTTTCTTATAACTTATTTTTGCAATTAAATCCTAATTAAGTTTACTTATTTTCTTAACTTAATTCATGCTTTGTTTCTACTTAAATTCCTTCCATATTCAACTTGACTATCTAATATTCATAATAAAACCCTAATTTATAATTTCTTCCAAATTAATCTCTATAATACAAAACTTATAGCTTACTTACAATTTAATCCTTTTACTAATTCTAACTTAAACTTCATTCAATTTAATCTCTAATTCATCTTTTTCTTCAACATCAACTATACTTGAAAACCTATAAACTCTCAAAATATCAACTTAGTTTCATCAAAATCTTACTTTAAAACTTCTAAAACATCAATATTAAAAGAATAGGACTTGATTAACTAACCAAATAAACTTAAAGCTTTAAAATCCCAAAATTTTCCTTTCTTTTTCCTTCCCCTGTTTTCATTCGTTTCTCTTCCGCTTCTTTTATGTTCTTCTTTCTTTCTTTTTCTTTTATTTTTACTAATAACAATAGTAATATATTATAATAAAAAAAATTTTACTTATTCTTTAAGCATATATTTGTTTTTATTACAAGTGTACCTATGTAATTATTACTATTACACTTGTCATCTATTTAGTTTTTTTTTAAATAAAATATCAAATAATAATATATATATCTAATATAAAACTATAAAATAATGATATACATTATAATTTAATATAATAAAACAATAAAACCTTAGATTTTTATCATCAATTGCCGCCTCAACTTATTTTAAATGGCTTAATTGCCATTTTAGCCCTTTTTACTTTTTTTAATCTATAATTAGACTTTCACTTTTTATTCAATTTGATCCTTTTTTTTCTAATTACTTTAAATTAAGCAAAATTCACTAAATAAAAATCTAATTAGACACATAACTAACTTTATAAATATTTTTAATAAATATTTTATGAGTCCGTTTACTAAAAACGAAGACCCGATAATTCATTTTCCGATATCCATACTTTTGAGGTCGTTACATATCCCTTTTTTAAAAGCTTAGGGTTGTAATTGCTCGTTTACTAGTCAAGGTCACGTCACAGACGCAATTTCTTGTCTTCTCATGTAACTGATATTTTTTGACAGAGAATCTGGGGAGATAGTCACGATTTTAAATTCTCCTTTCTCACATGTTTCCAACCCCTAGGCATGGTGATTCTAGACAATAGTCCTGTTTTAGGTTCCTGCGCTGTTTAGAGACTTCCAGAGTAATAGACAGAACCCCTTTTATGGAAGCATTATGGGTCCATTAACCGTTATTTCAATTGCAAATTGCTTAAAAGATTCAAATGATGGTCAACATTGGAATTTATGAAGAATAGAATCGAATTAACAAAAGAGAACATTATTGGAATACAAAAATGGGTAAAAAGGAAAATAGGTGCCCAGATATCACAGTCTGAGCTTCACCATTCAATCTTTTTGAAGATCATTTTGAGCTGAATAGATGTTGGGAGATCTGCAGTGCTTTGTAGATGTCCTGAGGTGTAACATTCCTCCTTCTTGCTAATTCTGAGAGAACAAAATCGTTACATAACCCTTCTTTTGTCAGAATTTGAACCGCCCTTTTTGGGTTTTCGACTCAAAACCCCTTTGGTCTCAAAGCGCCCTTTTGTAGGTTTTCGCTTTGGCCTCTCCGGTTTTTTTAGGGGTTTTAAAGCGCCCTTTGTGGGTTTTCACCTTGGCCTCTCCCTTTTTTAGGCAAAGTATTTCTTGACCGAGTCTGAGTTGATGGGATTAGGTAAGCTTTTACTATCCATTTCGGCCAAAATCAATGCTCCTCCAGAGAATGCTTTCTTTACCACATAAGGTCCTTTTCAGATTCGGCATCCATTTCCTCAAATCTTTTTGTATGAGAGGATTTTATTCAAAACTAGGTCTCCTTCGTGGAATTCTCTTGGCGTATCTTTTTGTTGTATGCGCCGCATCATTCCCTTTTGGTACATCTAACCATGACGGATAGCTTTCAGCCTCTTCTCATCGATCAAATTTAGCTGATCATATCGGGCCTGGATCCATTCTGCTTCGTCTAACTTCAGTTCGGACAAGACTCGAAGGGACAAAATTTTGACTTCGATGGGTAAAACTGCCTCCATTCCGTAGACTAATGAGAAAGGAGTTGCCCCGGTGATGTTCTGACCGGTGTTCGATAAGCGAAAAGGGCAAATGGTAGTTTATCATACCAATCTTTGTAAGTCTCAATCATTTTCCCCACTATCTTATTGATGTTCTTATTATCTGCTTCCACTGTACTATTCATTTTTGGTCGATATGGTAACGAATTGTGGTGTCTGATCTTAAATTGCCTGCAGACCTCTGCGATCATGCTGTTGTTCAAGTTTAAATCATTATCGGATATGATCCTCTCAGGCATTCTATATCGATATATGATTTCCTTTTTCAAGAACTTACTAACTGCTGATTTTGTCACATTAGCATATGAAGCGGCCTCTACCCACTTAGTGAAGTAGTCGATTAACATGAAAATAAACTGATGCCTATTGAAAGCTTTTGGCGAGATTGGTCCAATGACGTCCATGCCCCACATAGAGAAGGGCCACGGGGGAGTCATGACATGTAGAGGTGAAGGAGGTACATGGATCTTGTCCCCATAAATTTGGCACTTATGACATTTATTGGCATAATCAATGCAATCTCTTTCCATAGTAGACCAATAATACCCAAATCTCATGATTTGCCTAGCTATTGTGAAACCATTGGCATGAGTTCCATAGACACCCTCATGGACTTCTTCTAGGATTTGCTTAGCCTCGGCGATGTCCACACACTTCAGTAGTACTTGATCCTTTCTTCTTTTGTATAGAATCTCTCCATCCAAGACATAATCACAGGCTAGTCTTCTCAGCGTCCTTTTGTCATTCTCAGTCACTTGATCAGGGTACTCATGATTTTTCACGTATTGCAGTATATCATGGTACCATGGGTGATCATTTTTCTCCTTTTTTTCGACGTTGTAGCAATGGGCCGGGGCCTCATAAATGCTCATTTGTATAGGTTTCATATCCTCATTTTTGTTCACTCGGACCATGGAAACCAAGGTGGCCAGAGCATCAACCATCTGATTTTCGTCTCTTGGCAGATAACTGAAAGTGATGTCATCGAACTCTTGGATCAATTCTTGGACCAATCTTTTGTAGTCGACCAGCTTGAGATCTCTTGTTTCCCATTCCCCTTTGAGTTGATAAATTACGGTGCGAGAATCTCCATATACCTCCAATACCCTAATTCTACGTTCTATAGCGGCACGAATACCCATGGTACAAACTTCGTATTCTGTCATATTATTTGTGCAATCAAAATCCAATTTACAAGTAAATGGATAATGGTCTTCGTTTGGAGATACCAGAACCGCCCCAGTTCCATTGCCCACAGCATTTGATGCCCCGTCGAAGTTCAGTTTCCAAGGATGATCTCCTGCGGTGCCTTCTTCGGTGGATGCCACACACATTAAATCTTCGTTAAGGAAATCAAAGTCTAAAGGCTCGTAATCTTCGAGAGCTCTACTGGATAGAAAATCCGCTATTGCACTCCCTTTTACTGCCTTTTAGTTTACATAAACTATGTCAAATTCAGAAAGTAAAATCTACCATCTGGCCATCCTTCCATTAAAAGCAGTAGACTCCATCATATATTTTAGAGGGTCTAGCTTCGAGATGAGCCAAGTAGTATGATACAACATATCTTTGTCTCAATCTCCGAGTCGTCCAGATCAAGACACAACATAGTTTCTCGATTGGCGAGTACCTTGTTTCACATTCAGTGAACTTTTTACTAAGGTAGTATATTACCTTCTCTTTCTTTCCAGACTCATCGTGTTGACCAAGCACACATCCCATTGAATTATCGAGTACTGTCAAATAGAGGATTAATGGCTTGTCTGGATTAGGCGGCGTTATCTTTGGGGCATTAGACAGGTATTGCTTTACTTTGTCAAAGGTCTTCTGGCATTCCTCATCCTATGCGCCTAGATTGTGTTTCTTAAGAAGACGAAATATGGGGTCACATCTCTCAGTTAGTTGTGAAATGAATCGGGCGATGTAATTTAATCTTCCTAAGAAACCTCGAACTTCTTTTTGGGTGCGTGGTGGAGGCAATTATTGTATAGCTTTGACCTTGTCTGGGTCAACTTTAATCCCTTTTTCACTAACTATGAATCTTAGCAGTTTCTCTGACCGGGCTCCGAAGGTACATTTTGCCAGATTAAGCTTTAGCTGGAATTTCCTCAACCTCAAGAATAATTTCCTCAAGACTTGCACATGCTCCTTTTCAGTTCGGGATTTGGCAATCATATCGTCGACATAAACTTTAATTTCTTTGTGCATCATGTCATGGAATAGGGTTACCATGGCTCTCTGATATGTCGCTCCCGTATTTTTTAGTCCAAACGGCATCACCTTATAGCAAAATGTTCCCTACATGGTTACAAATGTTGTCTTATCCATGTCTTCAGGATGCATCTTTATCTGGTTGTATCCTGAGAAGCCATCCATGAAGGAGAACAACGAATAACCCACCGTATTGTCTACAAAGGTGTCGATATGAGGTAATGGGAAATTGTCTTTCGGGCTAACCTTGTTTAGATCCCTGTAGTCCATACACATTCGCACTTTCCCATCTTTCTTAGGGACAGGGAAGATATTGGCTACCCATTCTGAGTATTTAACCACTTGTAAGAAACCCGCTTCAAACTGCTTCTTGACTTCTTCTTTTATTTTCAACAAAACATCTGGCCTCATTCTTCGAAGTTTCTGTTGGACTGGCTTGTACTCCTCTTTTATGGGCAACCGGTGTACCATGATGTCAGTGCTTAGCCCGGGCATGTCTTGATACGACCATGCGAAGACATCTTTGAATTCTTGGAGTAATTCAATGAGGTCTCGCTTTGTCTCTGTGGTAATACAAGCTCCGATCTTCACTTCTTTCTTTTCTTGTCCATCTCCTAGGTTCACTATTTCTACTGACTCTTTGTGAGGTAGGATCTGTTTCTCTTCTTGTTTTACCATCCTCAACAGTTTAGGAGACAGGTCACAACCTTGGTCATTTTCAAAATTCTGAAGATCTTCCGTACCCATATCTTGCTCGAAAGGACATTCTGAGTCATTGGTAGCATTACTCAAATCATTAATATTTGGGGACCTGTTATGGAGATGAATAAAGGTCCATAGAACAAAAGAGTCTAAGCATATTTATTGGTATGGTATAATTATGAATGAAGAATGAAAATATTTAAAAGAATTATCTAAAAAATAAAGAATACTCATGATGATGAATGAAGTGAAAAGTATAGAAGAAGATTTACTCAAAAGGTAACGGAGATGTGTCTCATTGAAAATAATGATATTTAGACATAAGACATGCTTCACAAAAGAGAATCTTATTGCTTCTAGTCCTAAAGCAACAAGTGTGTTCCGAGTATTACTCTGAATAAGTTCTAAAAGCTACAGGGATTTTCTCCGCGGTCCAGTTGTTCAGAATGCTACCTGGCTCATAGGGGCGGATGCCATTCCAGTTTTTTTCTTCAGTTTTCCCTTTAGATATAGCATTAACGTGCATATTTCCCCATATTTCTTTTGTGGTTTCTTTTTTTTGTGTTCCTCGTTCTGGATGGATAATCCCTCCTGATATAAAAGTCTTGCAAATATGGAGAATTATCATTGGTTCCCATTTAATCTCATCTCCACTCAATCGCGCGTTCCTTCTTTCTTGTTTATTCTCTAACTCTTTCTTTTTTTGCTTTGCATCCGGCTTGAATCCTAAGCTGAAGAGGTCCCGTTTTTTTTTCAATCTTGGGGTCTCGATCTTTCCTTGGAGATACCTTCCAAGTCCTTTCCCAGGTAAAGCTCCCTTCCCGAGCATTAGTTGTAAACCCATTTCCGTGGTTTTGGATATTCGAGGTACTGGGATCTTATTCCCCTCACTAATGAATGTTGCATCGACAAATTCCAAAGAGCGGAAGAAACACTCAGTCGCTTCGTCGCTTGCCTCTAGATATGGTGCACTATTAGTTACAGTCGTGATGATGTCCTTTTCAGCATTTATTGTCACCAGACGACCCTCCATAACTAACTTCAACTTTTGGTGTAACGACGAGGGCACTGCTCCAGCTGAGTGTATCCAAGGTCTCCCCAGCAAGCAATTATAGGACAGCCTGTTATCCATTACTATGAAATCCACTTCATATGTACCTGGGCCAATTAATAGAGGTACTTCGATCCTCCCCATCACCTTCCTTTTAGTTCCATCGAATGCCTTCACTACATAGTGGCAAGCCTTCATGTGAGAATTATCTATGGGCAATCGGTTCAGCATTGATAGTGGCAAGACATGGAGCGTCGATCCATTGTCGACCAGTACTCCTGGTAATGTGTACCCCTTGCAACGTGTGGTGATATGGAGAGCTTTAATGGAGCCCATACCTCTCGGTGGGATCTAGTTATCATTAAAGAAAATGAAGTTATCAGCACTTATATTGCTAGTCAGGCGATCCAGCTTGTTAACGAAGATATCATTAGCAACATAAGTTTCATTCAGTACTTTCATCAGTGCATTTCAATGCGTCTCTGAGCTTAATAGTAAATCTAGCACAGATATACGAGCTAGTTATTTATGTAGTTGCTCTAGAACACTGTACTTACCATGCTCGTTTATAGGCGATTCCTATTTGGCCGCCTTTTCCTTCTTTTGTTCGCTCATCAAGGCTTTCTCTTTTGTGGGTTCTATTCGTGCGTTTGTCGCATCGTAGCACTTTCCATCGTGCGTATAGGAGCCTACCTCTTGATCTCCCTTTGAAGTGCTAGAAGAGTCCCTCTTCCCAGGAATCGTCACATTGCAGTCATAGTTTCATGAGACCTTTTTATTATCTTTATAAGAAAAGACTGCAGGTTTCTGAATCACGACTTTTGGTTTTATCTTTACCCCGAGTTCATTGTTCTTCGGTCGCGAGATGATGACTAATGGATAGCTAACTTTTGAGACCTTTATTGCTGACTCGTCTTCCAATGCGCAAATATTTTCTCCTTCTTGGCTTTTATCGCTTTCATAAAATTCCATCTCTTTATTGTCCATTAGCCTTTGCACCAACCTTCTGAACTTAATACAGTTTTGGATCCCGTGCCCCTCTATGTTATGGAACTCACATCCATTTCTCATCTCTTCATATTCTCCTGCCGGATCTGATGCAGCTAATCCCCTCTTCATCATTTCCTTCCAAACCCATCTCTTCGGAGTTTTCACCTCCGCAATATCGGTTTTAACTCTTTTCCCCACATCCTTACCTATCATATTTACACCGTTATTAGCATGATTAGGTAACTAGTGCTCCGCGCTAGGGGCATCGACAAATTTTACCATGCCCATTTGGATGAATTTTTCTACTAATTTCTTGAAGGTGAGACAATGCTCTATTGAATGCCCCACGATCCCTCCATGGTACTCGCACTGTGCATTCGCGTCATACCATTTAGGGTATGGAGGCTTAAGGGGCTTTAAGTAATGAGGGGAAATGACATGTGCATCGAATAGCTTTTGTCATGGGGATCAGTGTGAATTGGAGTTTCTCCGCATTCTGCTTTGCATTGGATTCCTGTCTAGATGGGCTTTGATGATCAGTAATTACAGTTCTGGGTTGGCTCACAGTGATTGGCTTCGAATAACTTTTGTTACGAGTACTTATGTTATTTACATCATTCTCTCTTTTCTTCGGAATCGTCTTTCTAGTACCTTCTCCCGCCTCTATCTTGCCACATCTGATTGCATTTTCTATCATTTCTCCTGACATCACGATATCTGAGAAACTTTTAGTAGCGGTTCCCAGCATGTGATTAATGAAAGGAGCCTTTAAAGTATTGATAAAAAGCATGGTTTTTTCCTTCTCTAGGAGAGGAGGCTGAACTTGTATTGCTATCTCTCTCTATCGCTGGACGTATTGTCTGAAGCTTTCGTTAGGCTTTTTTTCCATATTTTGGAGCGTGATTTTGTTGGGAGCTATGTCAGTTACATGGCCATAGTGTTTCATGAAGGCCTGTGCCAGGTCCTTCCATGTCTTAATCTGGGCACGACTGAGCTGGTTGTACCATTTGGCCTCGCACCCGCCAGCAAATTCTAAAAATAATAAATCAACAATTGGTCATTATTAACGTGTCCCACCATCTGTCGATAGAATATCATGATGTGTGCTTCGAGACAGTTAGTCCCGTTGTACATTTCAAAATCTGGGGTTTTAAACTTTGGCAGAAGTACCAAGTTCGGGACCAAACTTAGGTCCTTAGCGTCTACCCCGTAACGGTAGTCAGCGGTCTCCATTGCTTTGAACTTCTCTTCTAACCACTTGCAACAATCCTCGAGTTGTCTTGGCAGGTCCAATCTTGTTAGATCTCCTGGGTTAGATCTCGACCCAACTTGGAAGTTCATGGGCGGTCTAGTATCAGCTTGCCCTTGTTGAGGCCTAATCGTGACAGATGGCCTTTGGGGGTACTCCTCCTGTTGTGTTTGCGCATGGGGTGGGTAAAACCCGGAGGAATGCCCTCGCTATTTTCTCCTGTAATAGCCATGGGACTTTTTCCTTTACCCATTGCCCCGTTCAGCATCTGGGCTATTTGGGCCATCATGTTCCTTTGCGCTTCCAACATTTGGTATTTCATTTCTTGTTGGAGCTTTGCCAATTGCTCTTGCATTTGGTCTTGCATGTCTTTCTGAAATTGTTCAAGTCTTTGATCCATTTTCCTTGTCTTGTCACGTGTACCGTAATGGTGTTCCGTTTCCAGATTTTCATTTTTTCTCTCTCTCTTTCTATGCGAATTTCAACTAATTAGGCTCTCTTTATAGACTTAAATGCATATTGTATGATGCAATGCAAATGCATGAATGCAAGAAGAAGGCATTAATTCAGATTCAACTTCATTTAGAAAACTTTATTAGAAAACGAAACCCTTTACATAAAACAGACTACATATATGCTTTCGCCCTTAGGCCCAAAGTTCTAATTTTCCTAAGTAAAGAGATTAGCTCTTGACTACGATCTGACTGTAGCTCATACTTCATGCTCAGTTTATCAACCTGTGCTGCCAAAGTCTGTAGGTGATTAGCTATCTCTCGAATCTGAACTATTGCTTCACCCATGAGGTAATCCCTATTTCTAACTTGATCATGAGAATGGTGAAGCTCTTCCTCTCAACACCCTTCTCTTGTTTCAAGAAGCTTAATTCAAAGCTCACAACTGTGCAATGCTGATTCTAATTCTTCAATCTTACCCTTCATTTCCTCGATCTTGTTTAGACTTGATTTCAGTTAGATTTTAGAATTACGAATTTGATGGTGATGAAGAGACCGCCCAAGTTCAGCCACTCTAGCTTTTAACCCCTTTTTCTCTTTTTGGCTCTCTGCCAAATTCTTCTCTAAGGCCTCGTTTTACGCTTGCAGTTCTTGAAACTTCTTCTCCCAACAGTTAGCTTTGGCCTTTTCCTCTCGAATATCTCGTCACCACTATTCCGGAGCCTTTCTTAATCCAGCATTTTTTATTGTTAGACGCATCTTCTTATATTCTATCTTCAAGCTATCTTAATCTTCCTCTATCTTCCACTTTTTTTTTTTAGTTTCTCGGCCTCGATTTACGAACATCCGCATCTAATTTCAGGTGCATTTTTTCTTCTTCCAACTTCTCTATCCTCTTTCCAAGTTCTGAACTCATCTTTTCAAAATCTTGTTTCACAATCTCTAACTCTGATGGGACCACTCGTAAGCATTTCTCTCTTGAATGGGCACCCTCTGGATTTGGCTCGGGGATGTTATCATTAACCCTTCTAATCCTCCATTTACTGTATTCTAGGGTCGTCATTGAGCCTGCAGATAATCTCCTCATTCTATGAACTCGATTCCGTGCAATAGAAATCTCTTTAACCTTCTTCTTGTAGCTTTCCCCCTTGTATGAGAACTCACATTGAGCCAGCTCGTATGTCGTTGGTATGAACTGTCTTGAACCATACTGCCTCAGTACAAGCAAAGAGGCATACCCAATGGCATCCCAAATTCCAAGTAAAGGAACCCAGTCGAAGCTCCCACATCGATAAAAGATTTCGTCGGGAACTATCCAAGGAGGTTTCCACTCGATGTCTTCTTCTTCAAGATTTTGAAAGAGCGCCATCTAATTTTCTTCGGACACGTCTTCTCTTCTCGGTATAGCTACTATCTCTTTCAACGGAGAATAATTCTCAGAGAAAACCCAATAAGACACTTTTTCCACCTTCCAGAGATGACTATGGAACCAAGCCAACAACAATTACGCGCATCCAATGAACCTGCCCTCACCTGCTCTCTGACATGCATTCAAAGATCTGAACATCTCGGTTAAAATTGTAGGCACAGGCGTGACCCCTTTGTCTAGTCGATTGAATAGATCAGTAACTACTTCGTCTACATGTCTTAGAGCTTTAGGGAAGACTATCAAACCATAAATACACAAGGCAAAGACGTCAATCTTCTTCTTTATATCGGGATGTTTTAGGATCAGATCCCTCAAACTCACCCAAGGTATGCATTTACCCTCGCCTTTCTCCTGAATCCTGGCTGAGACCCACTGCTCACTCATCCCCGTGAAATTTATTAATTTCTTCACAAAAGTAGGGGCATCGGCAACCCTAAAATAAGCTTTGTCGGCTTGGACCCTTAAACAACGAAGCAAGGTTGTATATTCCTCCACTGTGGGCACTAAATCCACTTTCCCGAAAGAGAAACAGCTATAAGCAGCATTCTAAAATTGAGTCATTGCTCGGAACAGATGCTTATCTACTTTAACATCGAGCAGGTAAAGTAAATTACCATAAGTTCGATAGAATAGCTGCTTTGCCTCATCATCCCACTGGGTCCATATCTGCTTCAACTCTTAGAGCTCATTTTGTGTGACACTGATGCTAGTGAAATCTCATAGTTCCGACACATACCCCTCAGCTAAAATGTCCCCTTTCTCTAATTGCCTTTGCTCTGACCATATGCGGACGACTGCATTGTCTTCCACTTTATCAAGGAATTCGTTCTCCATAACCAGCTTTCTAACTTAGAAACTGACCGTGAATCGACACCTCTTAAAATATGAAATGTCATGCACAAGATTAAAACATAACCAGCTAGTACCACAGAATGAAATATAAAACAAGTAAAATAAACAAACACCTATTTGGGTAACTACTACGGTTTGGACATAGTTCTACCTAAGATGGGCTCTTAGGGTTCACTATATGCGGTTTAGTTCTATAGTTGAGGTACCCGAACCAGTAGATTCCTCGATCCTCACCCATTATAGGCTCATACGGACTAAGTTCGGTTCAGGGGAATACATTTTCCTATGGCCATGCGGAAGTGAAAACTTCATGAAGACATAGGTACAGATGTATCCCAGAAGCGATTCACTAGCCCATGCGGAGGTGAAAACCTCACGAAGGCATAGCTTCTTGCTCCCACTTAAAAGTGCGACCACAACGGTCATGCAATGCAATGCCAAAGTATTTTACGAGACTCTACATTATTACAATCATAGCATCAAAATACATTAAAAGAAACATGAATTTTCTAGACAATTTTCCAAATTTTTAATCAAAAGGAAAAAAATTAATCAATCTATGGTTCGACTCTCGACGTCCTCGGTGGAGTCGCCAAGTCGTCGACACCATTTTTTTGAAAACGGGGATCGACTTGGTTTTGAAAACGAAAATAAAAGTGGAAGTCGCCACCGATCTTTATTTAGTGTGATCGGATCACCTTTGTCTTAATAAAACATTTAGGTTTACTAAAACAGTGTTTTTGGTCTACAAAATTTGAGAAAACGGGTTCGGGAGTCAGTTACATGCGAGAAAGGATTAGCACCCTCGTCACGCCTAAAATTGGTACCAAATTGATTAATTAATGTCCTAATGTTGAAAATTGGAAGAGATTTTAAAATACGAACCCTTTTAGAAAATGTTTGGATGATTTGGATTTGGATATCGAAATTCTCTTGTTCCAAAAAGATGAAATATCACATCCTGCATGATAGGATACGATGTTTCAACCCTCGAATTTCATGATTTTCGAAATTCATACATTGCGATTAAAAAGGGTATTCCACTATTTGGCCAAACCAAAAAACCGAACACATTTTCAAATAAATTTTTAAGTACTAATGCATCCTACGAGTATTACTAAAAAAATCATCAAATTTTCATTTATGGTTTAAATTATACAAATTAAAATTCTCGATATACTTACAACAAAATGCTTGAATAATCTTTTTCTTCCTTTTCCTTCACTCATTGGCTATTTCTTTGTCTTTATCACCAATTTGATGTTCACTCCTCTTCTTCGTCTCTTAACCTTACTCAAAATCCCTAACTCTTCATTTTTCTACCTTCAAGTATATATTCTAGCTAGCTCCATATAAAACTTAGCTTGCCGTAAAGTTACTTGTGATTTCATTAAAAATTTATGAAGGAATTTTGGAGTTTAAAGCTTCGAAAGAGTTGAAAATGGTAGAGGGACTAAAATGAAAAAAAATAAACGCTTGAGAAAGATGGGGTGTGGAGGAGATAATGGGAAAAGATGATGATTGACTTTCATTTTCTACATCCTTCCAAAAAATCTATCAACTCTTTTTTTATTAAATGATATTTAATTAAAATAAAATCTAATCATCGTCATTACAATCAAATGGTTTCTATTCATCATTAATCTCATCCACATTTCTATGTACTATCATGGTCAAATTACACTCCAAGTCCTTTCTCTTCTTCTCATTTATTTAATCTAGTCATTTCTTATTTTTGAGTTTTGCACAATGGCCTCACACTTTAGTTTCATTTCTCTATCTTATATAACATTTCAATTCACAATTCATCTTTTAACATTTCATGAACCTTTAGTTCATGCATTCAATTTCATATCACATATTTCATTTCATATTTTATTTGACAAACTCACTTTCTTATTTCTTTCAATAGCTTAATCACATTTATTCGGAATTTATCATTTCACTTATTTACCCCTATTAACTTGACTCGGGCCTCGACGGATACACGGATTCCATCCCAACACACCAGAATATCCAACCCAAACACACCGAATATCCAACCCAAACACACCGGAATAATAATATAAATCCTCCATAACACACCAAGTATAATATAACCTCCCAAACACACCAATATAATATAACCTCCCAAACACACCAGTAAGGCATTAAATGCCTCTTCGGATAAACCGAAGCATATAATAACGGAATCATCTTCTCGGCCGAGCTACAAATCTCCTCATCACATCACAAATCCAATGGCATGCCATTTGTATCCAATCTAGTCCGACGAGTTAATAGGGTATTATTTTACTTTTCCAATTTCGAATTCATTTCCACAACAACTTCAAATACTTGATCAATTCAAAACATCTATTATATCAATTCACATATAATTCAATATTCACACATATTCTACTTAATTTCAAATATTATTACTTACCTTATCTTAGATGTCTCATGATCACAAATTCAATATAACATTTAATAAATAGTTTGAGTTATAGTAATACAAACCTAAATTTCTCGTTTTTACTCCTCATTTGTTTTTCTCTTTTCCTTCCTTGCTCAATGTCTCGAATTCCTTGTTTGCTACGGAAATAATAATGATTTACATTATTAATTACAACATTAAATTACAAAATTAATTGAATTTTATTCAATTTCTACTCTTCCTCTTCATTCCACATTCTTTATACACAATTCTATTATTTACTTATAAGTTCTTTCAAGGCTGTCTACCTGAGTCATTGACACTAAATTATCTATATCTTGAGTTACAGAATTCCAAATTAAGATTCGTAAATTTTATATGAAACTAAACACATATATATTCTTGCCATAAAATTTTCAGAATTTTTTATTTAGCCAATAAGTACAGTTTATTCTTTAAAATCACCCCTATTCTGTTGTCTGACAGTTCTGACCACTCTTTGCTAAAATTTAATTATCTTTTTTTACAGAATTAAAATGATGTTTTAGTTTGTTTCTTCTAAAAATAGACTCATTAAGAAATCTAACCATATAAATTATGTCCAAAAATTATTTTTTTACAATTTTTAATGATTTTTCCAAGTCAGAACAGGGAGTTTCAAAATCACTCTAAACCAGTCTCACACAAATCTAAATATCTCAAAATACAGAATTTCTTTGCTTTCTCTTTTTCTTTCATATGAAAATAGACTCAATAAGCTTTAATTTCATATCTTACTCAACTTCTACTTTCATTTCTACCATTTTTGGTGATTTTTAAAGTTTTACTCTTCTGCTGCTGTCTCAAAACTGTTTTCTTATAACTTATTTTGCAATTAAATCCTAATTAAGTTTACTTATTTTCTTAACTTAATTCATGCTTTGTTTCTACTTAAATTCCTTCCATATTCAACTTGACTATCTAATATTCATAATAAAACCCTAATTTATAATTTCTTCCAAATTAATCTCTATAATACAAAACTTATAGCTTACTTACAATTTAATCCTTTTACTAATTCTAACTTAAACTTCATTCAATTTAATCTCTAATTCATCTTTTTCTTCAACATCAACTATACTTGAAAACCTATAAACTCTCAAAATATCAACTTAGTTTCATCAAAATCTTACTTTAAAACTTCTAAAACATCAATATTAAAAGAATAGGACTTGATTAACTAACCAAATAAACTTAAAGCTTTAAAATCCCAAAATTTTCCTTTCTTTTTCCTTCCCCTGTTTTCATTCGTTCTCTGCTTCTTTTATGTTCTTCTTCTGTTTCTTTTTCTTTTATTTTTACTAATAACAATAGTAATATATTATAATAAAAAAAATTTTACTTATTCTTTAAGCATATATTTGTTTTTATTACAAGTGTACCTATGTAATTATTACTATTACACTTGTCATCTATTTAGTTTTTTTTTTAAATATAATATCAAATAATAATATATATATCTAATATAAAACTATAAAATAATGATATACATTATAATTTAATATAATAAAACAATAAAACCTTAGATTTTTATCATCAATTGCACTCAACTTATTTTAAATGGCTTAATTGCCATTTTAGCCTTTTTACTTTTTTAATCTATAATTAGACTTTCACTTTTTATTCAATTTGATCCTTTTTTTCTAATTACTTTAAATTAAGCAAAATTCACTAAATAAAAATCTAATTAGACACATAACTAACTTTATAAATATTTTTAATAAATATTTTATGAGTCCGTTTACTAAAAACGAAGACCCGATAATTCATTTTCCGATATCCATACTTTTGAGGTCGTTACATATCCCTTTTTTAAAAGCTTAGGGTTGTAATTGCTCGTTTACTAGTCAAGGTCACGTCTGAGCACGCAATTTCTTGTCTTCTCATGTAATCGATATTTTTTGAGAGAATGCGGGGAGATAGTCACGATTTTAAATTCTCCTTTCTCACATGTTTCCAACCCCTAGGCATGGTGATTCTAGACAAATGATCTGTTTTTTTAGGTTCTGCATTGTTTAGAGACTTCCAGAGTAATAGACGAGAACCCCTTTTATGGAAGCATTATGGGTCCATTAACCGTTATTTCAATTGCAAATTGCTTAAAAGATTCAAATGATGGTCAACATTGGAATTTATGAAGAATAGAATCGAATTAACAAAAGAGAACATTATTGGAATACAAAAATGGGTAAAAAGGAAAATAGGTGCCCAGATATCACAGTCTGAGCTTCACCATTCAATCTTTTTGAAGATCATTTTGAGCTGAATAGATGTTGGGAGATCTGCAGTGCTTTGTAGATGTCCTGAGGTGTAACATTCCTCCTTCTTGCTAATTCTGAGAGAACAAAATCGTTACATAACCCTTCTTTTGTCAGAATTTGAACCGCCCTTTTTGGGTTTTCGACTCAAAACCCCTTTGGTCTCAAAGCGCCCTTTTGTAGGTTTTCGCTTTGGCCTCTCCGGTTTTTTTAGGGGTTTTAAAGCGCCCTTTGTGGGTTTTCACCTTGGCCTCTCCCTTTTTTAGGCAAAGTATTTCTTGACCGAGTCTGAGTTGATGGGATTAGGTAAGCTTTTACTATCCATTTCGGCCAAAATCAATGCTCCTCCAGAGAATGCTTTCTTTACCACATAAGGTCCTTTCCAGTTCGGCATCCATTTCCCTCTGAAATCTTTTTGTATGAGAGGATTTTATTCAAAACTAGGTCTCCTTCGTGGAATTCTCTTGGGCGTATCTTTTTGTTGTATGCCCGCATCATTCCCTTTTGGTACATCTAACCATGACGGATAGCTTTCAGCCTCTTCTCATCGATCAAATTTAGCTGATCATATCGGGCCTGGATCCATTCTGCTTCGTCTAACTTCAGTTCGGACAAGACTCGAAGGGACGGAATTTTGACTTCGATGGGTAAAACTGCCTCCATTCCGTAGACTAATGAGAAAGGAGTTGCCCCGGTGATGTTCTGACCGGTGTTCGATAAGCGAAAAGGGCAAATGGTAGTTTCTCATACCAATCTTTGTAAGTCTCAATCATTTTCCCCACTATCTTATTGATGTTCTTATTATCTGCTTCCACTGTACTATTCATTTTTGGTCGATATGGTAACGAATTGTGGTGTCTGATCTTAAATTGCTGCTGTGACTCTCTGCGATCATCTTTGTTGTTCAAGTTTAAATCATTATCGGATATGATCCTCTCAGGCATTCTATATCGATATATGATTTCCTTTTTCAAGAACTTACTAACTGCTGATTTTGTCACATTAGCATATGAAGCGGCCTCTACCCACTTAGTGAAGTAGTCGATTAACATGAAAATAAACTGATGCCTATTGAAAGCTTTTGGCGAGATTGGTCCAATGACGTCCATGCCCCACATAGAGAAGGGCCACGGGGGAGTCATGACATGTAGAGGTGAAGGAGGTACATGGATCTTGTCCCCATAAATTTGGCACTTATGACATTTATTGGCATAATCAATGCAATCTCTTTCCATAGTAGACCAATAATACCCAAATCTCATGATTTGCCTAGCTATTGTGAAACCATTGGCATGAGTTCTATAGACACCCTCATGGACTTCTTCTAGGATTTGCTTAGCCTCGGCGGTGTCCACACACTTCAGTAGTACTTGATCCTTTCTTCTTTTGTATAGAATCTCTCCATCCAAGACATAATCACAGGCTAGTCTTCTCAGCGTCCTTTTGTCATTCTCAGTCACTTGATCAGGGTACTCATGATTTTTCACGTATTGCAGTATATCATGGTACCATGGGTGATCATTTTTCTCCTTTTTTTCGACGTTGTAGCAATGGGCCGGGGCCTCATAAATGCTCATTTGTATAGGTTTCATATCCTCATTTTTGTTCACTCGGACCATGGAAACCAAGGTGGCCAGAGCATCAACCATCTGATTTTCGTCTCTTGGCAGATAACTGAAAGTGATGTCATCGAACTCTTGGATCAATTCTTGGACCAATCTTTTGTAGTCGACCAGCTTGAGATCTCTTGTTTCCCATTCCCCTTTGAGTTGATAAATTACCAGTGCAGAATCTCCATATACCTCCAATACCCTAATTCTACGTTCTATAGCGGCACGAATACCCATGGTACAAACTTCGTATTCTGTCATATTATTTGTGCAATCAAAATCCAATTTACAAGTAAATGGATAATGGTCTTCGTTTGGAGATACCAGAACCGCCCCAGTTCCATTGCCCACAGCATTTGATGCCCCGTCGAAGTTCAGTTTCCAAGGATGATCTCCTGCGGTGCCTTCTTCGGTGGATGCCACACACATTAAATCTTCGTTAAGGAAATCAAAGTCTAAAGGCTCGTAATCTTCGAGAGCTCTACTGGATAGAAAATCCGCTATTGCACTCCCTTTTACTGCCTTTTAGTTTACATAAACTATGTCAAATTCAGAAAGTAAAATCTACCATCTGGCCATCCTTCCATTAAAAGCAGTAGACTCCATCATATATTTTAGAGGGTCTAGCTTCGAGATGAGCCAAGTAGTATGATACAACATATACTGTCTCAATCTCCGAGTCGTCCAGATCAAGACACAACATAGTTTCTCGATTGGCGAGTACCTTGTTTCACATTCAGTGAACTTTTTACTAAGGTAGTATATTACTTTCTCTTTCTTTCCAGACTCATCGTGTTGACCAAGCACACATCCCATTGAATTATCGAGTACTGTCAAATAGAGGATTAATGGCTTGTCTGGATTAGGCGGCGTTAATACTGGGGCATTAGACAGGTATTGCTTTACTTTGTCAAAGGTCTTTTGGCATTCCTCATCCTATGCGCCTAGATTGTGTTTCTTAAGAAGACAAAATATGGGGTCACATCTCTCAGTTAGTTGTGAAATGAATCGGGCGATGTAATTTAATCTTCCTAAGAAACCTCGAACTTCTTTTTGGGTGCGTGGTGGAGGCAATTATTGTATAGCTTTGACCTTGTCTGGGTCAACTTTAATCCCTTTTTCACTAACTATGAATCTTAGCAGTTTCTCTGACCGGGCTCCGAAGGTACATTTTGCCAGATTAAGCTTTAGCTGGAATTTCCTCAACCTCAAGAATAATTTCCTCAAGACTTGCACATGCTCCTTTTCAGTTCGGGATTTGGCAATCATATCGTCGACATAAACTTTAATTTCTTTGTGCATCATGTCATGGAATAGGGTTACCATGGCTCTCTGATATGTCGCTCCCGTATTTTTTAGTCCAAACGGCATCACCTTATAGCAAAATGTTCCCTACGTGGTTACAAATGTTGTCTTATCCATGTCTTCAGGATGCATCTTTATCTGGTTGTATCCTGAGAAGCCATCCATGAAGGAGAACAACGAATAACCCACCGTATTGTCTACAAAGGTGTCGATATGAGGTAATGGGAAATTGTCTTTCGGGCTAGCCTTGTTTAGATCCCTGTAGTCCATACACATTCGCACTTTCCCATCTTTCTTAGGGACAGGGAAGATATTGGCTACCCATTCTGAGTATTTAACCACTTGTAAGAAACCCGCTTCAAACTGCTTCTTGACTTCTTCTTTTATTTTCAACAAAACATCTGGCCTCATTCTTCGAAGTTTCTGTTGGACTGGCTTGTACTCCTCTTTTATGGGCAACCGGTGTACCATGATGTCAGTGCTTAGCCCGGGCATGTCTTGATACGACCATGCGAAGACATCTTTGAATTCTTGGAGTAATTCAATGAGGTCTCGCTTTGTCTCTGTGGTAATACAAGCTCCGATCTTCACTTCTTTCTTTTCTTGTCCATCTCCTAGGTTCACTATTTCTACTGACTCTTTGTGAGGTAGGATCTGTTTCTCTTCTTGTTTTACCATCCTCAACAGTTTAGGAGACAGGTCACAACCTTGGTCATTTTCAAAATTCTGAAGATCTTCCGTACCCATATCTTGCTCGAAAGGACATTCTGAGTCATTGGTAGCATTACTCAAATCATTAATATTTGGGGACCTGTTATGGAGATGAATGAAGGTCCATAGAACAAAAGAATCTAAGCATATTTATTGGTATGGTATGATTATGAATGAAGAATGAAAATATTTAAAAGAATTATCTAAAAAATAAAGAATACTCATGATGATGAATGAAGTGAAAAGTATAGAAGAAGATTTACTCAAAAGGTAACGGAGATGTGTCTCTTTGAAAATAATGATATTTAGACATAAGACATGCTTCACAAAAGAGAATCTTATTGCTTCTAGTCCTAAAGCAACAAGTGTGTTCCGAGTATTACTCTGAATAAGTTCTAAAAGCTACAGGGATTTTCTCCGCGGTCCAGTTGTTCAGAATGCTACCTGGCTCATAGGGGCGGATACCATTCCAGTTTTTTTCTTCAGTTTTCCCTTCAGATATAGCATTAACGTGCATATTTCCCCATATTTCTTTTGTGGTTTCTTTTTTTTGTGTTCCTCGTTCTGGATGGATAATCCCTCCTGATATAAAAGTCTTGCAAATATGGAGAATTATCATTGGTTCCCATTTAATCTCATCTCTACTCAATCGCGCGTTCCTTATTTCTTGTTTCTTCTCTAACTCTTTCTTTTTTTGCTTTGCATCCGGCTTGAATCCTAAGCTGAAGAGGTCCCGTTTTTTTTTCAATCTTGGGGTCTCGATCTTTCCTTGGAGATACCTTCCAAGTCCTTTCCCAGGTAAAGCTCCCTGCCTGAGCATTAGTTGTAAACCCATTTCCGTGGTTTTGGATATTCGAGGTACTGGGATCTTATTCCCCTCACTAATGAATGTTGCATCGACAAATTCCAAAGAGCGGAAGAAACACTCAGTCGCTTCGTCGCTTGCCTCTAGATATGGTGCACTATTAGTTACAGTCGCGATGATGTCCTTTTCAGCATTTATTGTCACCAGACGACCCTCCATAACTAACTTCAACTTTTGGTGTAACGACGAGGGCACTGCTCCCGCTGAGTGTATCCAAAGTCTCCCCAGCAAGCAATTATAGGACAGCCTGTTATCCATTACTATGAAATCCACTTCATATGTACCTGGGCCAATTAATAGAGGTACTTCGATCCTCCCCATCACCTTCCTTTTAGTTCCATCGAATGCCTTCACTACATAGTGGCAAGCCTTCATGTGAGAATTATCTATGGGCAATCGGTTCAGCATTGATAGTGGCAAGACATGGAGCGTCGATCCATTGTCGACCAGTACTCCTGGTAATGTGTACCCCTTGCAACGTGTGGTGATATGGAGAGCTTTAATGGAGCCCATACCTCCCGGTGGGATCTAGTTATCATTAAAGAAAATGAAATTATCAGCACTTATATTGCTAGTCAGGCGATCCAGCTTGTTAACGGAGATATCATTAGCAACATAAGTTTCATTCAGTACTTTCATCAGTGCATTTCAATGCGTCTCTGAGCTTAATAGTAAATCTAGCACAGATATACGAGCTAGTTATTTATGTAGTTGCTCCAGAACACTGTACTTACCATGCTCGTTTATAGGCGATTCCTATTTGGCCGCCTTTTCCTTCTTTTGTTCGCTCATCAAGGCTTTCTCTTTTGTGGGTTCTATTCGTGCGTTTGTCGCATCGTAGCACTTTCCATCGTGCGTATAGGAGCCTACCTCTTGATCTCCCTTTGAAGTGCTAGAAGAGTCCCTCTTCCTGTGAATCGTCACATTGCAGTCATAGTTTCAGGAGACCTTTTATTATCTTTATAAGAAAAAGATGCGAGTGTTTCGAATCACGACTTTTGGTTTTATCTTTACCCCGAGTTCATTGTTCTTTGATTCGCGATATGATGACTAATGGATAGCTAACTTTTGAGACCTTTATTGCTTGACTCGTCTTCCAATGCGCAAATATTTTCTCCTTCTTGGCTTTTATCGCTTTCATAAAATTCCATCTCTTTATTGTCCATTAGCCTTTGCACCAACCTTCTGAACTTAATACAGTTTTGGATCCCGTGCCCCTCTATGTTATGGAACTCACATCCATTTCTCATCTCTTCATATTCTCCTGCCGGATCTGATGCAGCTAATCCCCTCTTCATCATTTCCTTCCAAACCCATCTCTTCGGAGTTTTCACCTCCGCAATATCGGTTTTAACTCTTTTCCCCACATCCTTACCTATCATATTTACACCGTTATTAGCATGATTAGGTAACTAGTGCTCCGCGCTAGGGGCATCGACAAATTTTACCATGCCCATTTGGATGAATTTTTCTACTAATTTCTTGAAGGTGAGACAATGCTCTATTGAATGCCCCACGATCCCTCCATGGTACTCGCACTGTGCATTCGCGTCATACCATTTAGGGTATGGAGGCTTAAGGGGCTTTAAGTAATGAGGGGAAATGACATGTGCATCGAATAGCTTTTGTCATGGGGATCAGTGTGAATTGGAGTTTCTCCGCATTCTGCTTTGCATTGGATTCCTGTCTAGATGGGCTTTGATGATCAGTAATTACAGTTCTGGGTTGGCTCACAGTGATTGGCTTCGAATAACTTTTTTTACACAGTACTTATGTTATTTACATCATTCTCTCTTTTCTTCGGAATCGTCTTTCTAGTACCTTCTCCCGCCTCTATCTTGCCACATCTGATTGCATTTTCTATCATTTCTCCTGACATCACGATATCTGAGAAACTTTTAGTAGCGGTTCCCAGCATGTGATTAATGAAAGGAGCCTTTAAAGTATTGATAAAAAGCATGGTTTTTTCCTTCTCTAGGAGAGGAGGCTGAACTTGTATTGCTATCTCTCTCTATCGCTGGACGTATTGTCTGAAGCTTTCGTTAGGCTTTTTTTCCATATTTTGGAGCGTGATTTTGTTGGGAGCTATGTCAGTTACATGGCCATAGTGTTTCATGAAGGCCTGTGCCAGGTCCTTCCATGTCTTAATCTGGGCACGACTGAGCTGGTTGTACCATTTGGCCTCAGACCCCGCCAGGCAGTCCTAAAAATAATGAATCAACAATTGGTCATTATTAACGTGTCCCACCATCTGTCGATAGAATATCATGATGTGTGCTTCGAGACAGTTAGTCCCGTTGTACATTTCAAAATCTGGGGTTTTAAACTTTGGCAGAAGTACCAAGTTCGGGACCAAACTTAGGTCCTTAGCGTCTACCCCGTAACGGTAGTCAGCGGTCTCCATTGCTTTGAACTTCTCTTCTAACCACTTGCAACAATCCTCGAGTTGTCTTGGCAGGTCCAATCTTGTTAGATCTCCTGGGTTAGATCTCGACCCAACTTGGAAGTTCATGGGCGGTCTAGTATCAGCTTGCCCTTGTTGAGGCCTAATCGTGACAGATGGCCTTTGGGGGTACTCCTCCTGTTGTGTTTGCGCATGGGGTGGGTAAAACCCGGAGGAATGCCCTCGCTATTTTCTCCTGTAATAGCCATGGGACTTTTTCCTTTACCCATTGCCCCGTTCAGCATCTGGGCTATTTGGGCCATCATGTTCCTTTGCGCTTCCAACATTTGGTATTTCATTTCTTGTTGGAGCTTTGCCAATTGCTCTTGCATTTGGTCTTGCATGTCTTTCTGAAATTGTTCAAGTCTTTGATCCATTTTCCTTGTCTTGTCACGTGTACCGTAATGGTGTTCCGTTTCCAGATTTTCATTTTCTCTCTCTCTCTTTCTATGCGAATTTCAACTAATTAGGCTCTCTTTATAGACTTAAATGCATATTGTATGATGCAATGCAAATGCATGAATGCAAGAAGAAGGCATTAATTCAGATTCAACTTCATTTAGAAAACTTTATTAGAAAACGAAACCCTTTACATAAAACAGACTACATATATGCTTTCGCCCTTAGGCCCAAAGTTCTAATTTTCCTAAGTAAAGAGATTAGCTCTTGACTACGATCTGACTGTAGCTCATACTTCATGCTCAGTTTATCAACCTGTGCTGCCAAAGTCTGTAGGTGATTAGCTATCTCTCGAATCTGAACTATTGCTTCACCCATGAGGTAATCCCTATTTCTAACTTGATCATGAGAATGGTGAAGCTCTTCCTCTCAACACCCTTCTCTTGTTTCAAGAAGCTTAATTCAAAGCTCACAACTGTGCAATGCTGATTCTAATTCTTCAATCTTACCCTTCATTTCCTCGATCTTGTTTAGACTTGATTTCAGTTAGATTTTAGAATTACGAATTTGATGGTGATGAAGAGACCGCCCAAGTTCAGCCACTCTAGCTTTTAACCCCTTTTTCTCTTTTTGGCTCTCTGCCAAATTCTTCTCTAAGGCCTCGTTTTACGCTTGCAGTTCTTGAAACTTCTTCTCCCAACAGTTAGCTTTGGCCTTTTCCTCTCGAATATCTCGTCACCACTATTCCGGAGCCTTTCTTAATCCAGCATTTTTTATTGTTAGACGCATCTTCTTATATTCTATCTTCAAGCTATCTTAATCTTCCTCTATCTTCCACTTTTCTTTTCTTAGTTTCTCGGCCTCCGATTTCTGAACATCCGCATCTAATTTCAGGTGCATTTTTTCTTCTTCCAACTTCTCTATCCTCTTTCCAAGTTCTGAACTCATCTTTTCAAAATCTTGTTTCACAATCTCTAACTCTGATGGGACCACTCGTAAGCATTTCTCTCTTGATCGGGCACCCTCTGGATTTGGCTCGGGGATGTTATCATTAACCCTTCTAATCCTCCATTTACTGTATTCTAGGGTCGTCATTGAGCCTGCAGATAATCTCCTCATTCTATGAACCTGATTCCAGGCAATAGAAATCTCTTTAACCTTCTTCTTGTAGCTTTCCCCCTTGTATGAGAACTCACATTGAGCCAGCTCGTATGTCGTTGGTATGAACTGTCTTGAACCATACTGCCTCAGTACAAGCAAAGAGGCATACCCAATGGCATCCCAAATTCCAAGTAAAGGAACCCAGTCGAAGCTCCCACATCGATAAAAGATTTCGTCGGGAACTATCCAAGGAGGTTTCCACTCGATGTCTTCTTCTTCAAGATTTTGAAAGAGCGCCATCTAATTTTCTTCGGACACGTCTTCTCTTCTCGGTATAGCTACTATCTCTTTCAACGGAGAATAATTCTCAGAGAAAACCCAATAAGACACTTTTTCCACCTTCCAGAGATGACTATGGAACCAAGCCAACAACAATTACGCGCATCCAATGAACTCGCCTCACCGCTTCTCTCGACATGCATTCAAAGATCCGAACATCTCGGTTAAAATTGTAGGCACAGCGTGACCCCTTTGTCTAGTCGATTGAATAGATCAAGAATAACTACGCCGTCTACATGTCTTAGAGCTTTAGGGAAGACTATCAAACCATAAATACACAAGGCAAAGACGTCAATCTTCTTCTTTATATCGGGATGTTTTAGGATCAGATCCCTCAAACTCACCCAAGGTATGCATTTACCCTCGCCTTTCTCCTGAATCCTGGCTGAGACCCACTGCTCACTCATCCCCGTGAAATTTATTAATTTCTTCACAAAAGTAGGGGCATCGGCAACCCTAAAATAAGCTTTGTCGGCTTGGACCCTTAAACAACGAAGCAAGGTTGTATATTCCTCCACTGTGGGCACTAAATCCACTTTCCCGAAAGAGAAACAGCTATAAGCAGCATTCTAAAATTGAGTCATTGCTCGGAACAGATGCTTATCTACTTTAACATCGAGCAGGTAAGGTAAATCACCATAAGTTCGATAGAATAGCTGCTTTGCCTCATCATCCCACTGGGTCCATATCTGCTTCAACTCTTAGAGCTCATTTTGTGTGACACTGATGCTAGTGAAATCTCATAGTTCCGACACATACCCCTCAGCTAAAATGTCCCCTTTCTCTAATTGCCTTTGCTCTGACCATATGCGGACGACTGCATTGTCTTCCACTTTATCAAGGAATTCGTTCTCCATAACCAGCTTTCTAACTTAGAAACTGACCGTGAATCGACACCTCTTAAAATATGAAATGTCATGCACAAGATTAAAACATAACCAACTAGTACCACGAATGAAATATAAAACAAGTAAAATAAACAAACACCTATTTGGGTAACTACTACGGTTTGGACATAGTTCTACCTAAGATGGGCTCTTAGGGTTCACTATATGCGGTTTAGTTCTATAGTTGAGGTACCCGAACCAGTAGATTCCTCGATCCTCACCCATTATAGGCTCATACAGACTAAGTTCGGTTCAGGGGAATACATTTTCCTATGGCCATGTGGAAGTGAAAACTTCATGAAGACATAGGTACAGATGTATCCCAGAAGCGATTCACTAGCCCATGCGGAGGTGAAAACCTCACGAAGGCATAGCTTCTTGCTCCCACTTAAAAGTGCGACCACAACGGTCATGCAATGCAATGCCAAAGTATTTTACGAGACTCTACATTATTACAATCATAGCATCAAAATACATTAAAAGAAACATGAATTTTCTAGACAATTTTCCAAATTTTTAATCAAAAGGAAAAAAATTAATCAATCTATGGCCTGACTCTCGACGTCCTCAGTGGAGTCGCCAAGCTGTCGACACCATTTTTTTGAAAACGGGGATCGACTTGGTTTTGAAAACGAAAATAAAAGTGGAAGTCGCCACCGATCTTTATTTAGTGTGATCGGATCACCTTTGTCTTAATAAAACATTTAGGTTTACTAAAACAGTGTTTTTGGTCTACAAAATTTGAGAAAACGGGTTCGGGAGTCAGTTACATGCGAGAAAGGATTAGCACCCTCGTCACGCCTAAAATTGGTACCAAATTGATTAATTAATGTCCTAATGTTGAAAATTGGAAGAGATTTTAAAATACGAACCCTTTTAGAAAATGTTTGGATGATTTGGATTTGGATATCGAAATTCTCTTGTTCCAAAAAGATGAAATATCACATCCTGCACGATAGGATACGATGTTTCAACCCTCGAATTTCATGATTTTCGAAATTCATACATTGCGATTAAAAAGGGTATTCCACTATTTGGCCAAACCAAAAAACCGAACACATTTTCAAATAAATTTTTAAGTACTAATGCATCCTACGAGTATTACTAAAAAAATCATCAAATTTTCATTTATGGTTTAAATTATACAAATTAAAATTCTCGATATACTTACAACAAAATGCTTGAATAATCTTTTTCTTCCTTTTTCCTTCACTCATTGGCTATTTCTTTGTCTTTATCACCAATTTGATGTTCACTCCTCTTCTTCGTCTCTTAACCTTACTCAAAATCCCTAACTCTTCATTTTTCTACCTTCAAGTATATATTCTAGCTAGCTCCATATAAAACTTAGCTTGCCGTAAAGTTACTTGTGATTTCATTAAAAATTTATGAAGGAATTTTGGAGTTTAAAGCTTCGAAAGAGTTGAAAATGGTAGAGGGACTAAAATGAAAAAAAAATAAACGCTTGAGAAAGATGGGGTGTGGAGGAGATAATGGGAAAAGATGATGATTGACTTTCATTTTCTACATCCTTCCAAAAAATCTATCAACTCTTTTTTTTATTAAATGATATTTAATTAAAATAAAATCTAATCATCGTCATTACAATCAAATGGTTTCTATTCATCATTAATCTCATCCACATTTCTATGTACTATCATGGTCAAATTACACTCCAAGTCCTTTCTCTTCTTCTCATTTATTTAATCTAGTCATTTCTTATTTTTGAGTTTTGCACAATGGCCTCACACTTCTTACACTTTTTCAATTTAGTCCATTCCTTAAATTAATTTCCCTAAATTCAAAACTTAATTTCCTATAATACCCAATTACCTTCTTCAATAATATTAATATATCTATTTTTGTTTACTCTGAAAATTTCGAACACGTGTCAACCTAAATTGACACTGCTCACTTTTCAAGGATTGTCAGGGATGTCACACGATATAATTTTTGGCCCATAAACTTGATAATTAGATCCACTTTACTTGTGCTTTTTTTAGTCCATTTCGGTATCTTAACTGGACAAGTAAATTCATTTTGTTTCCTGAACTTGAAAAATACAAAAAGTTGATGACATGACACTCTGAGATTGTGCTAATAACCGAACTGATGGTTAAATTGGTCAGACCACCAGTTTCCGGTTCAATTGACTTAATCGGTTCAACCAAATGACCAACAATAATTAACTAATTAAAATTTCATACAAGATTTTAAAAATAAAAAAATTATTAAACCATTTTTGCCTGTTCAAATTCTAATTTTGTCTCAATTTCGATTTTTACTAGTTTTGAGTAATTTTTTATTCAATTGATTTAGCTCCTTTGTTCGGACTGGTATATAGCCAATATTTTGTCCAATTGGTTTGACTAGCCAATTCAATCTTGTCCAAGTAACACTGACCACATCATAAAATCTTGTAGGAATTCAAGTTTAGGGACCAAAAATGATTTAGTTGCCAAGTTTAAATACCAATGTTACCAAAAAAATGTACAAATTTAAAGTAGAACTAATTACCAAGTTCAAGAGCCAAAAAATCATATTATCCCTAAAATAAATTATCGTAATTTACATTTAAACTGAAAAAGTTAAAGTTAAAAATTTAACTTTTTTTATTTTTCATTTTAAAAATTAATTTTACTTAACGAATTAAAGCTAGGTTTGAAGGCGATTCTATAGCACCCCCTACCCGTATCCGTTGCCGGAATAAAGTACGAGGCATTACCGAGGAGTACGGAACACTTACAGACAATTTAAACCATTTATCACTCAAATACCGAAATTGATTATAAAAGTTTCTTTAACGGACTCTCGAGGTCCAAATCATGCATTAGGATCAGGTCGGCACTTCAAAATCGTATGAAATTTTTTGCAAAATCCCTAAGTTTATCTCATTTACTAAGGTCCCACATCCGTGTTGCTAGACCGTGTGGTAAAGTTAATTTTCAAAAATTAGGCTATTTTCCAAGCCATATTTCTCACTCATTTGATCCTTATTCTTCACCCACATTTAATACATACAAAAACCAATTTAGGATATTCAATCGAGCCTTATACTTAATACCATTTGTTAGTCGTACACTTCATATAAATAACAAGAAACGTATATGAGCTCAATTCTCATTAAATTTCTCATATATATAGACAATTTCACATTATGTAATCATATAACGTATAACAACCATATCTTAGTATTTTAAATACATTTTCATAACAACTTGTCTTAATTTCATACTATTTTATATGTGAGCTTTACTCATCAAATATTTGAAATATCATCTTTATGCAAATAGTAACATGAGGTACATAATTCCATAATTATGAATGAAAATATTTATCAAACATATTTCATGTTCATATATCATAGTCTCATGTCTCCATATATCAATAACCATCATTTTCTTGTATTTCAGATAAATACTTGTAACCATACATAAGTATGCAATTCGCTATTTCTTCCTGTCAATCACAATTTGAAATGACAAATTCTTGTGAATACACTCACCAATTTCATAATTCCATGTATTTATCGTTTTCCATATTCATTCCGTTGAATTCATCAGAATTTCGATTGATTTCCTGTAGTACACTCATGGTGTACAATCTCATTAACCGTCAATTCGTACGCATATATACATAAATCCTTTTCAGAGAGCACACTCCCGCGAACCTCATTTCTTACAGCAGGATTACCTGTCCAGGATAAATCCCCTATAAGAGAGCACACTCCCACGAACCTTATTTCTTACAGCTGGATTACCAGTCTAGGCTAAATTCCCTGCAACGTGTAACACCCCTTAACCCTAAACCGTCGCCGGAACAGGGTTACGAGGTATTACCAGAGTTAAACATAAATAAACGAGTAAATTGGGACATAATCCTGAGGCACAATTTAAAATTTTTCAAATTTCATCTTTACGACCTTAATATGGACCTACGAAACCCAAAATATGATTAGGAAATGTTTTGGGACTAAAATAGAAACTTTTTCTTGAAAACAGGGGCACATGGCCGTGTGGTTTGGAGCATGCCCGTGTGGCTTGCCCGTGGGGAATTAACATGGCCATGGGCAGATTCTGACATGCTACACACGGCCGTGGGACTAGCTCGTAGGCGATTTTCTTAGCTACTGACTTGGCCACACGGCCTGGGCACATGCCCATGTGTCTAGGCCGTGTGAAAACTGCTATTTTCACCATTTTTAGGCTATTAAAACACACCAAAAACACCTAATTCATACACAATCAAAATCATCCATTGTTCACGCAAAACTTAACCATTTCATATGCATCATATGGCTCATTCATTCAAGCATTTATCAACACAAAACTTGCACATATTTACATCAAAACAGCTTCACATCTCATATTCCTTTAAACATAAAACCAAAACGTAACTAGCCAAATCACATTGCTAATTTCACTTTACAACTCATATACATATACCTAGCTTATACATACCATATTTAGCTATATACATATTCAAAAGAGTACCAAAAAAATTTTCGTAGTGTGATGTTAATCCTTGACGGTCCCGAGCCTTCAATAGCTTTGACGACCTATAAAACAGAGAAATCGCACACAAAGTAAGCTTTCCAAAGGCTTAGTAAGTCAATTACAAATAAACTTGGTATGAAAAACATATATGCAAATAAATACATTGGCATATCATTCATTTAACAAACCTACACTTATTTGCTTTGGTTCATACATTTTTAACCACATTAGCCAATTTCTCCATGTACATATCAACATAATAAGATCACCTAAATACTTACCTTATATACACCAATAGTGTATAATCAACATACCTGAATCAGATTTAATATCACATATTCGTTCATAGCTCGGATTTATAATTCGTACCACAGATTTACTCGTTGAACCAATAGGAATCTAGTAAGATCCTCCGAAAGCTCAGAATAGTTGTACAATGCCAACGTCCCAGACGAAGTCTTACATGCACTCGGATGTCAATGCCAACGTCCCCGACGTGGTCTTACTTATAAAACATATATCGACGACAACATCCCCGACGTGGTCTTACTTATAAAACATATATCGATGCCAACGTCCCCGACGTGGTCTTATATATAAAACATATATCGATGCCAACGTCCCCGACGTGGTCTTACATATAAAACATATATCGATGCCAACGTTCCCGACGTGGTCTTACATATAAAACAGAACAGACACCTATGTCATGAGATAGCTAATCATATCTATTCCTAGATTCGTACGAAACTTCTCGGCTTAGTCGCTATTTCGAACTCATCTCGGATTTCAAATGCATAACTTCTCATAAATATTCATAATCAACAATAATCATATAATCAAATATAATATCCTACAAATACGTTTACTTGCATATTGACTTACCTCGGATTTGGTTTATCGAAACGAAAACGACTACTCGGTTATTTTCGCTTTCCCGCGATCTAAGTCTGTTTACCTCGGTTCTTGATCTAAACATATTCAGAATTAATCCTTTTATTCGCTAATTTATTCAATTCAATCCATACACACACATTTTGGGCTATTTACAATTTAGCCCTTACATTTGCACATTTTATCAATTTAGTCTATTTTTCACAAAACATCAAATTCACAAAATCTACACATAAACATGCTTGGCCGAACCTCTATAGGGACTATATAAGTCCAAATATTTCATCAAATTCACATATTAGCCCTCCAAAATAATATTTTCACAATTTAGCCCTATTTAGCTAAATTCATTAAAACTTCAAGAACAAAACATGTTCATCTAACTCAAATCTTTCATTTAACACCTAAAACCATCAAAAAGCTTGACATATCATCAATGGCATCTCACACAAACATCATCAATTCACAAAATCAAAACATGGGTTTTGTAGCTCTTGAAGCAACGATTGCAAAAACGTAAAAATTATCGAAAATCGACCGAAAACATACCTTGGTTTTAGCTTACAAGAGCCGAATACACAAAGCTTTAAACTTTCTTTTCTTTCTTTGATTTTCGGCAAGAGAATAATGAAAATATGACCACTTTTTTCATGTTTCTTTTATTATAATGCATTAATATAAAATATAAATATAAAAATGCATGTATATTTAATATAACATATAAATAAACACATGTAAACATAATATGTTTACACATAGCCATCCACTATCTATAATTAAAAATTGGCTTAATTGCCACATAAGGCCATAACTTTTAAAAGCCACAACACATAGGTGCTTTAACAAATAACAAGCAACTTTCACATTTAATTCAAATCAATCCTTTGCTCAAATTAAACACACAAAATGTAAAAATTCACTTACTTAAAATTTACCACATGCTTATTCACATATTAATACACGAATATAATATTAAAATATTATACAGACTCGAATTTATGGTCCCGAAACCACTGTTCCGACTAAGGTATAAACCGGACTGTTACACAACGACAATTACTCTAACGATCTTATATCTGAATTACCAGTCCAGGCTAAATTCAGACCCTAATTCGGATTACCCGTCCGGGCTAAATTCATTTTTCACATATTCTTCGGGAGGGCTATATCAGGATCACTCGTTCGGGCTAGATCCTTTTCACACATATTCTTCGGGAGGGCTATATCGGGATAGGATCACCCGTCCGGGATAGATCCTTTTTACCATTCATTCAACTGGGATTTATTTCCCATTTTCATCAAGAATATCAATACTTCATCAATTATCATACAATAAACATCTAAATCATATTCACATAAATAAAAATATGTTTCAAGCATTTAATAATATAATTCAAGCTACATGAACTTACAATTTGATTTTTATACCATAACGATAATCTTAGTTTCATAATAAATATTTGAAATAAAACATTATATCATTTCTAATTCAACGCTTATCGATTATAATCGGGCATGTGATCAATTTAAGCATAAGTCATTCATATATTTTTCCTTCTTCTCCTCTCCATCCACATCCTTAATATAAATAACACACTTGTAAGTAACATTATCTATAATTTTTCACTATTTATTTATGTGAATATTCAAGTTTTCCATCCGTGTCATACTCGCTAAATTATTTTTATCTTGAGCTACAGAACTCCAAATTAAGATCCGCTAATTTTCCCTAAAACTAGACTCACATATCTTCTTACCATAAAATTTTCAGAAGTTTTGGTTTAGCCAATAAGTACAGTTTATTCTTTAAAGTCACCCATATTCTGCTATCTGATAGTTCCAAGGTCTTCTTCACTAAAAAATAATTATCTCCTCATACGGGATTCGGATGATGTTTCCGTTTATTTCTTTTGAAAATAGACTCATTCAGGATTTTAAACATATAAATTTAAGCCCCTAATTATTTTTCTCCAATTTTTGATGATTTTCCAAAGTTAGACTACTGCTGCTATTCAAAATTGTTTTAGTGCAAAGTGTTGATTTCCATTTTTACCCCAAATTTCACAGTTCATACAATTCAGTCCTTGTCCAATTAACCCCTCAATTGGGATAAATTTTCTAAATTAATACCTTATTCTATCATTTTAAACTACTTCATAACCCTTGAAAATCATAACTTTAGCATTAAACCTTAATTCCAAACTCCTTTACAATTAGGTCCTAAAACCAATTTCCATCAGTTTTACTTGATAAAATCATCATATATCAAAATTAAAGATTCAATTCTATATTTAATCATCATATGCTTCCAGAACTCATCCATAGAAACTTTAAAAATTAGCCAAAGAATCAAAAACTAATGACATAGTAAGTTGGGCTCAATTGTAAAAGTCCAAAAACATAGAAATTTCAAGGAGAAAGCAAGAATTAAACTTACATGAAGCTAGAGTATGAAATCCAGCTTGAACCCTCTTCCATGGCTATTTTTCAGCTAATGAAAATGAAGAGAAATGAAGAGAATTCTAGATATTCCAATTTGGTCCCATTTTTATTTAGCTAACTTTGCCCTTATTTCACCCATTTCTTGATTTTTCTTAGCTATTGCCGCCCAAAACATCTCCTTTGGGTTATTTGCACTTTAGGTACTTACTCATTTGACAATTAAGCTATTTAATCCTTCTAGCAACTTTTACACATTTTTCAATTTAGTCCTTTTTATTTAATTAACCACCCAAACGTCAAAATTTTCTAACGAAATTTTAATACTACTTTATTGACATTCCGTGAATATTTATAAAAATATTCATGTCTTGATTTATAACACCGAGATCTCGATACCACTTTTTCTCAATTTCTTGACCAAATAAATCTTTATAAAACACAATTTACTATTTTTAAAATCTTTTAAAAAGCTACATTTGACTCGTAAATATTAAATAATATAATCTACGAGTTCATTTTTCAGATTTGGTGGTCTCGAACCACTATTTCCAACATCGCTGAAATTTGAGCTATTACAGATTCAGTCTGCCCCTCTAGCCGCTTGCTTGAGGGTGCTATCACTACATGGCAAGTTCTATTATTATTTGAAAGAATGTGGGAAGACTAATTGATAAATTTTAAAATTATATATCAACTATGAAGACTTGTAATCTTAAAAATAATGTTCTATAGAGTTTAAATTTCTTAGAACCTTATCTTATTAATAGGTTTTAATCTCAACTGTCAATGTAATTTAATCTATTTTGTTGGATGTAGTAGAGCTACAATATAAATAAAAGCCTTCCTTCTTGTTTGTATTCATTCATTCAGAATTTGAACTGTTGGATACGGTGAGCTCAACTTTTTTATTGTCTCACTTGTTTTGCTTAGTTGCTTTTATAGACCAATACCTTAGATAATTTTCTTCAAAATTCTTAGTTTTTGAAGGTTTAGACTAACTTAGGCCAAAATTCACTATCTAAGGTAGTCATGTGGTTTGTTAGGCTAAATTTTAGCCTTGTAACATGCCCACATAGTTTGCCTTGCCAGGAACCTGATGAGGTGCTCCCACTATGTGAATCCTCCACCTCTTCAAGCACCTAGGCTCTCATTAGAGTTAGGAGTCAAAATTGCAATAGAAGACAATATTAACATGTTGAAGGTGTTGGCTCCAGACAAACAAAACTTTGTAGACTTTTTTTGATAGAGTCAACCTCCCTCATAGGCCTTAATGGTGATGTTAAGTCTTAGGAACTTTAATATCCCAAATTCGAGTCTTACTCTATGTAAATTATGTGTGGGTTCTCAGTTTATATTTATTTTGGTTTATGCTTCACTATATATGGACTTCGTATAGATTTTGGTTATCAATCTAATCATGCTCTATAATGATTAATTTTGATTATAGTTGTGATTGTACTTGGTTTATGTTGCACTATATATAGACTTTGCATATATGTTTTGATTATCAATCTAATCATGCTTTATAATGATTAATTCTGATTATATATATTCAAATGCATCCGTTATAATTGCAATTGTGATTACACGTGTAACTTCTTAACAAAAATATAAATTATATTAATTGAATAATACATTATATTTAACACATGATTATATTAAAATGTAATACAATTTATAATTTAATTTAATAATAATTAAATTACTTTTATAACTAATTAAATTTTATTAATTTAATTAAAATTATTGAAAATAAAGATGGAAGATGACAAAAAAAAGAAAAAATAACAATTAACTAATAAAAAATTAAAGTTGTTATTTTATTTAGAATTAATTTAATAACTAAAGCTTAGGAATAAGTGCGTATTACTGAAAACCAGGGATAATAGATTTTATTTTTCATTAAACCTTATCGGCCACAGAATTATTTTTAATATTTCAATTTGAGTGATGAACTTAAAGGAAAAAAAAACTTGGAAGCTAATTGCTACAACAGTAATAATATTCAATTAATAAGTAAAATTAATTATTTACAATAAAAAAGATAATGTGAAATATTAGTAAATTGTAACGACCTCAAAAGTATGGATATTGAAAAATGAGTTGTCGGGTCTCCATTTTTAGTAAACGGACTCATAAAATATTTATTAAAAATATTTACAAAGTTAGTTGTGTGTTTAATAAGGTTTTATTTAGGTGAATTTGATTTAATTAGAAGTATTTGAGAAAAAGGATTAAATTGAAAAAGGTGCAAAAGTTTGATTATAGATTAAAAGAAAATATAAAGGACTAAAAAGGCAATTATGCCATTTTTAAATGTTGAGGCTAAAAAAAAAAAAAAAAAAAAATCCTAGATCCTAGATTTTTGGTTAAAAACGTGTATATGGATATAGATGTATATAAAGTATATTATTATATTATTATATTTTATTATTATATATATATAGATTAAAGGAAAGAAAGATATAGAAACAGAGAAGCAAAAAAAGAACAGAGAGCAAACGTGAAGTGAAGGAAGAAAAAGAGAAAAGAAAGAAGAAAAAGGAAAAATAGAAAGTTTGAAGCTTGGAGTTTAATAGGTAAGTTAATTTAGCCCTTTTCTTCTAATTTTGATGTTTTATAAGTTTTAGAACAAAGTTTTGTTGAATTAAGTTGAAATTCTGGAAATTCTTAGATTTTTGAACATGAGTTATGTGGATCAAATTGATGAATTAGGGGTTTAATTAATGGAATATCTAGTTAGAAATTGATTTTAAGGATTAAATTGTGAAAATGTTTGGAATTAAAGTCTATTACTGGAATTCTGATTCCCAAAGATTATAAAGTTGTTTAAAGTGATAGAATAAGGTGTTTATTGAGAAAAATCAGCTCAATTGAGAAGTTAATTGAGCAGGGACGAAATTATCATTTATTGAAAGCTTAAGGGAAAAATGGTAATAAACAGTTTGCACTAAAACAGTTTGGACAGCAGCAGTAGACTAGTTTTGAAAAATCACTAAAAATCGTATAAGTGGAATTAGAAGCTGAATGAGATATGAAATTAAAGCTTATTGAGTCTAGTTTCATATGAAAGAAACAGAGAAAGCAAAGGAATTCTGTAATTTGAGATATTTATATTTTTGTAAGACTGGTTTAGAGGAATTTCGGGATCCCCTGTTCTGAATTTGAAAAATCATAACAAATTGAAGAAAAATAATTAGAGGCTTAACTTTATATGTTTAGAATCCTGAATGAGTCTATTTTCAAATGAAATAAATAAGAAGGTCATATGAATTCTGTACGAAGAGTAATTTGATTCGTAGTGAAGAGAGGTCAGAACAGTCAAACAGTAAAACAGGGGAAACTTTAAGAATAATCTGGTATTGATTGGCCATACCAAAAATTCTGGAAAAATTATAGTAAAAAGATATATGAGTCTAGTTTCAAGGAAAATTAACGGTTCTTCATTTGGAGTTCTGTAGCTCGAGAAATAAATAATTTAGTGACTATGACACAAAAGGACAGCTTTGAATAAGTTTATGAGTAAATGATTAAATTGAAATGTGAGCAATAGTAAGAAAGCATGAATTTATCATAAAATACATGTTTATTTTATTAAATAGTACAGGAAATTATTTGATTATTTTTAACATATAAATGTTATATGTTTATATGAAATTGAAGAAAAAGAAAAGGAAGGAGAGGACCGAATCGAAGGAAAAGGAAAAGAGAAGGTTAAGGAGTGAAGGAAGAAGAATTCATATCACCTCAATCTTTTATTGTAAGTACTACAAGAATTTTAAATTATTGTTATTTATCCTTTTGAAATATTTATGTGAATTATTTAAATACATGAGATTCACTTTAATGCCCAAGTAGGCGAAATTAGAACTCTTTGGGATATTAGTGGCATGTCATTAAGGAACTTTAGCGCGCTCTCGATATTAGCACGTTGGTGCTCTCTCGATATTAGCACGTTGGTGCTCTCGATATTAGCACGTTGGTGCTCTCGATATATTAGCACGTTGGTGCTCTCGATTATTAGCATGTCAGTGCTCTCTGATTATTAGCACATTGGTGCTCTCTGTTCACTTGTGCATCATAATGCACCTCTGTATATGTTCCGTATATCCGATGTGTTCTATAAAGTCTACTTTGGGCTAAGAGTTGAAACGAGGACAAAGTGAATTACTGATGTGTTAAGGTAAGATTTATACCTTACAAAAGATAAGTTAAATTTTATTAAAGCAAGGCATACATGAAGAAACTTATATGTGAGAAAATATGCAATAATTGATTGAGTTAAAATATTCTGTTATGATTGATTATATAATTATTCTTGTGGTGCTTACTAAGCCTTCACGGCTTAACGCGTTTATTTTAACGCGTAGGTACAATTAAACTAGAAGAGATAGAGTCCAACTAGAAGATCTCTCACCTCATCACATCCTCAAGGGCTTCAAAAGTAGGTACTATATTTTGTATTAAAATGGCATGTACATATATAGTTCAAATGTGTTCCTACGTGATAGGGACTAAAATATAGATTCTTGAAATTTTATCTATTTTCAGTTATTTGAAGTATGTTCGTATATATGGAATGAACTAATAAACAATAAATTTGTTATCAAAAATGGTTGGAAAGTTAAAATATTATATTCAAATGTTTTAATTAGACAGTATCTGGCCATAATTATTTTGGCACCAAATGTAATAGTCCTATACCGGGTCTACATGATTGAACCGGGTATAGGGGTATTACATTTATTGGTATCAGAGCCTAGGTTTTCTGAATTCTTGGGTCGAGTATGAGTCTATTTGCTAGACTAGTTTTGAAAAATCACTAAAAATCGTATAAGTGGAATTAGAAGCTGAATGAGATATGAAATTAAAGCTTATTGAGTCTAGTTTCATATGAAAGAAACAGAGAAAGCAAAGGAATTCTGTAATTTGAGATATTTATATTTTTGTAAGACTGGTTTAGAGGAATTTCGGGATCCCCTGTTCTGAATTTGAAAAATCATAACAAATTGAAGAAAAATAATTAGAGGCTTAACTTTATATGTTTAGAATCCTGAATGAGTCTATTTTCAAATGAAATAAATAAGAAGGTCATATGAATTCTGTACGAAGAGTAATTTGATTCGTAGTGAAGAGAGGTCAGAACAGTCAAACAGTAAAACAGGGGAAACTTTAAGAATAATCTGGTATTGATTGGCCATACCAAAAATTCTGGAAAAATTATAGTAAAAAGATATATGAGTCTAGTTTCAAGGAAAATTAACGGTTCTTCATTTGGAGTTCTGTAGCTCGAGAAATAAATAATTTAGTGACTATGACACAAAAGGACAGCTTTGAATAAGTTTATGAGTAAATGATTAAATTGAAATGTGAGCAATAGTAAGAAAGCATGAATTTATCATAAAATACATGTTTATTTTATTAAATAGTACAGGAAATTATTTGATTATTTTTAACATATAAATGTTATATGTTTATATGAAATTGAAGAAAAGAAAAGGAAGGAGAGGACCGAATCGAAGGAAAAGGAAAGAGAAGGTTAAGGAGTGAAGGAAGAAGAATTCATATCACCTCAATCTTTTATTGTAAGTACTACAAGAATTTTAAATTATTGTTATTTATCCTTTTGAAATATTTATGTGAATTATTTAAATACATGAGATTCAAATTTTTAATGCCCAAGTAGACGAAATTAGAACTACTTGGGATATTAGTGGCATGCCATTAAGGAACTTTAGCGCGCTCTCTGATATTAGCACGTTGGTGCTCTCTGATATTAGCACGTTGGTGCTCTCTGATATTAGCACGTTGGTGCTCTCGATATTAGCACGTTGGTGCTCTCTCGATTATTAGCATGTCGATTGTTTCTCGATTATTAGCACATTGGTGCTCTCTGTTCACTTGTGCATCATAATGCACCTCTGTATATGTTCCGTATATCCGATGTGTTCTATAAAGTCTACTTTGGGCTAAGAATTGAAACGAGGACAAAGTGAATTACTGATGTGTTAAGGTAAGATTTATACCTTACAAAAGATAAGTTAAATTTTATTAAAGCAAGGCATACATGAAGAAACTTATATGTGAGAAAATATGCAATAATTGATTGAGTTAAAATATTCTGTTATGATTGATTATATAATTATTCTTGTGGTGCTTACTAAGCCTTCACCGGCTTAACGCGTTTATTTTAACGCGTAGGTACAATTAAACTAGAAGAGATAGAGTCCAACTAGAAGATCTCTCACCTCATCACATCCTCAAGGGCTTCAAAAGTAGGTACTATATTTTGTATTAAAATGGCATGTACATATATAGTTCAAATGTGTTCCTACGTGATAGGGACTAAAATATAGATTCTTGAAATTTTATCTATTTTCAGTTATTTGAAGTATGTTCAGTATATATGGAATGAACTAATAAACAATAAATTTGTTATCAAAAATGGTTGGAAAGTTAAAATATTATATTCAAATGTTTTAATTAGACGATGATCTGCCATAATTATTTTGGCACCAAATGTAATAGTCCTATACAGGGTCTACATGATTGAACCGGGTATAGGGGTATTACATTTATTAATATCGAGCCTAGGGTTTTCTGAATTCTTGGGTCGAGTATGAGTCTATTTGTACATGCCATTTTAAAAATTGATGTGATGAGATGAGGTTTAGTTATTTAATTATGTAATTTATGAATATTGTAGAATAAAAGATGTCTTATGAAAGAATAAAAGATCTTGATTTTGTGATGTATACTAGAATTTATGGATTTAATAAAATAGAGTTGGTTGTCTCTTAGTATAGAAAGAGGAAATGTTAAAGAAAGAAATGTTTTCCAATCGAAATAATTTCGATAATCTTTTGAAAGTGGTGTTCAAATAATTAAGTAAAATGTTACTTATGATGAAACAGAATTTGAAAAGATGTGGATAAATGTCTTATAGTAAGAAATGATAAATGTTATGTTATATGAGTATATACATGAAGCTAAATTATGAGGCCTTACGATCTCTACCCCCTATTATTAGTACAGCTTATATTTATGGTGAAATTGATAGGAATTATAATGATTTAGTTCAAAAGTGTGGGGCTGAAGAATTTAAAGAAAGAAAGATGATGACTCCAGTGAGGTGAAGAATGGTTAGAGAACACGATCAAAGAATATTTGAAGAATTGCAGTATACAAGAGATGAAAAGTTGAAATGCAGATATCTTTATTGAAGGGTGAGGCTTATCAATGGTGGAACATTGTCATGAATATCCATTCTGCAGTAACAGATTAATTGGAATTCCTTTGTATCCGAATTTAAAAGAAATATGTGAGACAACTTTATCTTGAGAAGAAGAAAAGAGAATTTCTGGATTTGAAGCGTAACTACATGTCATTCTTGAATATGAACGTGAAGTTATCGATTTCTTTTCTCGAAAATTATTTGGGAAATACACAAGTGCTACTATTAAAGGAAGAAGTCATATATCGAAATTGCTTTATTCGAGATATGGTAACTCTGAGAATAAGTTAGCGAAGTTTCTTTCGAATAAGCTTTGTGAGTGAAGTGAATGATACGGGATTGTTGATGATTATATATGTTAACGGATTAGTAAAGGAATTGCGAAATATTTGAATACAATTTTGCTATAGTTGGGTATTCTACAATGATCTCTTCGGGTATTCTATATGGGTATTCTTTATGTTCTTTTATCTTCGTAGTATATGCAACTTATTCGGATGTGATTTTCATTGTGTAGAAAATTTGGAATCATAACGTTAAAATGGAAGTTCGTTGATTCTCGATCGGCATCGCTTTATTTTTCTTTGGATTTTCTAATTTGTTCGTTAGATAGAAGACTTAATGATCGATTCATATGGAGTTATTTTCTATTTCTATCGGTTGATATTCGATACATATACGCAATTTGCATTATCTTTATCATAATCGTTTCTAGTGAGGATAAATGGTATTCTTCTTCTGGATTTTCTTTGGAATATTATCGATTTCTTTATCATTAAATGTGGTTTTTATTCTTGGAAATTCAATATAGCTTCACATCTGGGATTTCATTATGCCACATCTGGGATTCCACTATCTTGGTTTTCTTATTATTTTATAGTCTGATCCTATCTATCAAATATGATTCATCCGTGAAGGGGTATTCATTGATAGAAGGTAAATATATATATTATCGTTATAAATCTTGGTTCGATTATGGGAGCTCGGTGATATGGATCTTAGATTATAGAAGTTGTATTGTTATAATTGGTTATTATTGAGACTACTCTTGGATTTCTTCTTCTATTTTAAAGCACCATTGAAGTTGAAGTATTGATCCATTTATATTATTGAAATGTGAGATCTATTACAGTACTATGGCTTTATCTATTTGATGACTGTGGACTTGGGATAATTTGAAGTGTTGGGATTTTTTTTAATTTTTGTGAAAGTATTTTCTATGATAGCTACATCAATGATAAGAATACTACAGGAAGACACAAGGTTTGAATGGACTAATCAATACTAGCAGAATTTTGAGTAGATGGAAGTTCTAATAATTGAAGCATCAGCTCTGGTTCAGTCTGAATCACGTAAGAAATTATTTAAGTGGATTAGATTGTATTTTGATGAAGAAAGGCATAGTAGATGATTTGAATTATTGAAATGTCCTGATGTGATAATGGATTATCATACGGGAAAAATAAATAGAGTTGTAGATGATTTGAATGGGAAAATAATTGTTCGCTCTGTGAGTAATAAATATTCGATTGCTCTCATGTCGATGAAGGATTAATTTTAGTTGAATATCCGGTATTGGTGTTTATAGAATTATTACAGCTAGTAAAGATACTGGGATGGAGATGAGATATAAGTCTATGAAATTGGCAAACTATATGGAGTATCAGTCTGTGAAATGTTTGATAAAGATCTACAATTTCTGATTCACTTTCTCGATTTGAATAACTTATAAGAATGCTATACGAGTGATAGTTGATTGTTTATAAAGTCAGAACTGATTGATGGCTTCAGAAACTTGCGGAGATGTACATTCCAGAAATTGTAAGATTTCATGGTATTCTAGTATTGATAATTTCTGATCGAGATTATAGTTCACTTTGGGGTTCTAAAAACAATTATAGGAAATTATTGAGTACTTAACTCAATTTCAGTACAGCATTTCATTCGCAAATTGATGGATAATTTGAGAGAGAGTTGGTTAGGTTTAGAAAGAAGATGTACTGGTGGTCAGGTATGAAATGTGATATTTCTGAGTTTGTATCCAGATGTCTGATATGTCAACAGGTCAAAGCAGAACATCAAGTACCTTCGGGGTTACTCCAGCCAATTACTATACCGGAATGGAAATGGGAAAGAATCACTATGGATTTTGTATCGGGGTTACCATTATCTCTGAGAAGAAAAAAAAAAGATGTTATTTGGGTGATTGTTGACCGATTGGTAAAATCAGCGCACTTTATTCCGATGCGACGCACGGATTATTCTTTAGATAAACCGTTAAACTGTATATATATCGAGATTGTCGAGAATACAATGAGTGTCTGTGTCTCCATAATATTGGATATTCCCGATTTACGTCTTGTTTCGGAATAAATTACAAGAAGCTTTGGGTATTCAATTTAGTTCAAGATCGCATTTCCTCCTCGCATGAGATGGCCAATCTGAGTTTGTAATTCGGGTATTGGAAGATATACTCGATGTTGTATACTAGAGTTGAAGGTAATTGAGAGAGGTATCTACCTTTGATTGAATTTGCTTACAATAATGATTATCACCCAAGACTAAAATGGCTCGCATGAAGCTTTGTATGGTAGAAAGTGTAGAACATCGTTATATTGGACAGAGCTCAATGAAAAGAAGATATATGGGGTTGATTTGATCCGGGAAACAGAAGAAAAAGTAAAGGCAATTCGGAATAGATTAAAAGCAGCACTCGACAACAGAAATCGATTGTGGATTTAAAACATCGGGATATTAAATATTTTGTGGGTGATAAAGTATTTATCAAGGTGTTTATTTGAAGGAAACTATAAGAAATCAGTGTTTCATCTCTTTTTAAGTAAATTTCGAGGACGAAATTTAAAAAGGGGGGGAGAATTGTAACGACCTCAAAAGTATGGATATTGAAAAATGAGTTGTCGGGTCTCCATTTTTAGTAAACGGACTCATAAAATATTTATTAAAAATATTTACAAAGTTAGTTGTGTGTTTAATAAGGTTTTATTTAGGTGAATTTGATTTAATTAGAAGTATTTGAGAAAAAGGATTAAATTGAAAAAGGTGCAAAAGTTTGATTATAGATTAAAAGAAAATATAAAGGACTAAAAAGGCAATTATGCCATTTTTAAAATGTTGAAAAAAAAAAAAAAAAAAAAAAATCCTAGATTTTTGGTTAAAAACGTGTATATGGATATAGATGTATATAAAGTATATTATTATATTATTATATTTTATTATTATATATATATAGATTAAAGGAAAGAAAGATATAGAAACAGAGAGCAAAAAAAAGAACAGAGAGCAAACGTGAAGTGAAGGAAGAAAAAGAGAAAAGAAAGAAGAAAAAGGAAAAATAGAAAGTTTGAAGCTTGGAGTTTAATAGGTAAGTTAATTTAGCCTTTTCTTCTAATTTTGATGTTTTATAAGTTTTAGAACAAAGTTTTGTTGAATTAAGTTGAAATTCTGGAAATTCTTAGATTTTTGAACATGAGTTATGTGGATCAAATTGATGAATTAGGGGTTTAATTAATGGAATATCTAGTTAGAAATTGATTTTAAGGATTAAATTGTGAAAATGTTTGGAATTAAAGTCTATTACTGGAATTCTGATTCCCAAAGATTATAAAGTTGTTTAAAGTGATAGAATAAGGTGTTTATTGAGAAAAATCAGCTCAATTGAGAAGTTAATTGAGCAGGGACGAAATTATCATTTATTGAAAGCTTAAGGAAAAATGGTAATAAACAGTTTGCACTAAAACAGTTTGGACAGCAGCAGTAGACTAGTTTTGAAAAATCACTAAAAATCGTATAAGTGGAATTAGAAGCTGAATGAGATATGAAATTAAAGCTTATTGAGTCTAGTTTCATATGAAAGAAACAGAGAAAGCAAAGGAATTCTGTAATTTGAGATATTTATATTTTTGTAAGACTGGTTTAGAGGAATTTCGGGATCCCCTGTTCTGAATTTGAAAAATCATAACAAATTGAAGAAAAATAATTAGAGGCTTAACTTTATATGTTTAGAATCCTGAATGAGTCTATTTTCAAATGAAATAAATAAGAAGGTCATATGAATTCTGTACGAAGAGTAATTTGATTCGTAGTGAAGAGAGGTCAGAACAGTCAAACAGTAAAACAGGGGAAACTTTAAGAATAATCTGGTATTGATTGGCCATACCAAAAATTCTGGAAAAATTATAGTAAAAGATATATGAGTCTAGTTTCAAGGAAAATTAACGGTTCTTCATTTGGAGTTCTGTAGCTCGAGAAATAAATAATTTAGTGACTATGACACAAAAGGACAGCTTTGAATAAGTTTATGAGTAAATGATTAAATTGAAATGTGAGCAATAGTAAGAAAGCATGAATTTATCATAAAATACATGTTTATTTTATTAAATAGTACAGGAAATTATTTGATTATTTTTAACATATAAATGTTATATGTTTATATGAAATTGAAGAAAAGAAAAGGAAGGAGAGGACCGAATCGAAGGAAAAGGAAAAGAGAAGGTTAAGGAGTGAAGGAAGAAGAATTCATATCACCTCAATCTTTTATTGTAAGTACTACAAGAATTTTAAATTATTGTTATTTATCCTTTTGAAATATTTATGTGAATTATTTAAATACATGAGATTCAAACTTTAATGCCCAAGTAGCGACGAAATTAGAACTATTGGGATATTAATGGCATGCCATTAAGGAACTTTAGCGCGCTCTCTCGATATTAGCACGTTGGTGCTCTCGATATTAGCACGTTGGTGCTCTCGATATTAGCACGTTGGTGCTCTCGATATTAGCACGTTGGTGCTCTCGATTATTAGCATGTCGATTGCTCTCGATTATTAGCACATTGGTGCTCTCTGCTCACTTGTGCATCATAATGCACCTCTGTATATGTTCCGTATATCCGATGTGTTCTATAAAGTCTACTTTGGGCTAAGAATTGAAACGAGGACAAAGTGAATTACTGATGTGTTAAGGTAAGATTTATACCTTACAAAAGATAAGTTAAATTTTATTAAAGCAAGGCATACATGAAGAAACTTATATGTGAGAAAATATGCAATAATTGATTGAGTTAAAATATTCTGTTATGATTGATTATATAATTATTCTTGTGGTGCTTACTAAGCCTTCACCGGCTTAACGCGTTTATTTTAACAGCGTAGGTACAATTAAACTAGAAGAGATAGAGTCCAACTAGAAGATCTCTCACCTCATCACATCCTCAAGAGGCTTCAAAAGTAGGTACTATATTTTGTATTAAAATGGCATGTACATATATAGTTCAAATGTGTTCCTACGTGATAGGGACTAAAATATAGATTCTTGAAATTTTATCTATTTTCAGTTATTTGAAGTATGTTCGTATATATGGAATGAACTAATAAACAATAAATTTGTTATCAAAAATGGTTGGAAAGTTAAAATATTATATTCAAATGTTTTAATTAGACAGTATCTGGCCATAATTATTTTGGCACCAAATGTAATAGTCCTATACCGGGTCTACATGATTGAACCGGGTATAGGGGTATTACATAAATAGTTATTAGGTTTGGGATATTAATATATTTAGGTTGTAGCCATTCAATTTGCTGTTGGTGAAAGTATATGACTGGACTTACAATTGAAGCTTTTGCTTGGACTAGTAAGGGTTTCATTTTAACATCTCAAATTCCATTTGATTTTTTTACAAAGTCACATTAATCATATTTGTATGGATAAATTTGTTGAACCTACAAGAGGTAATGTAAAAAGGAACCATGTGCCATAAAATGGTGCTATGGATCAAACAAATGACCATGTGAACTTGCATGTATGCTCTGATCCGATTGAAATATTCTATTGCAAAAATAAAAGCAGCAAGTGGAGGTGTCGTTTTTATCTTCAAATGGAAACAAATGTTGAATAAAAGAAATCCCATAAAACAACAATTGGGACTTATGGTTTTCGATCCATTCACGGCTCTTCTGTAGGGAGATAGCATGTGGATGTGAGAGAGAACGTGGGAATAATTGAATGAGACTCAGAAATCTGGAGCCTCTGCAGGGATAATTCATTTTTTTAAAAAGAAAAAAATTGCTTAAAATGAATCCGTTGTTCATTTCTTCTCTACTTGCAGGGATCACATGTGAGGCTGTTGCATGGGAGACCCTTATTTAAACACCCCCCATTCTTCTTCTTGGAAATGCCAGTAAATGTAAATACATTCATTCCCAATAGTACTTCCTTACCAATCTTGTTCTTCTTCTTTCTTCTCCAGCATTTATTGCCTTTGAACTTCCAAGAAATGGCAAAAATCATTGTTGCATTAGCCATCTTACTTGGATTCTGCTCTCTTGCTAGCACCGTGCATGCCTTCACGGCTTCTGGCTGGACTAAAGCTCATGCCACATTTTATGGAGGCGGCGATGCTTCGGGAACTATGGGTTAGTAACCTTTTTATTTATTTATTACTAATGCATTTCTTTTTCAATTTTCATCACATTTAATATGGATTGGATTTATTGACAAAAGGGGGAGCTTGTGGGTATGGGAACTTGTATTCGACTGGCTATGGAACAAGGACTGCTGCTTTAAGTACTGCCTTGTTCAATAATGGAGCTTCATGTGGACAATGCTATAAGATCATGTGTGACTATCAGACAGATCCCAGATGGTGCATAAAAGGAACATCCGTGACCATTACAGCAACAAACTTTTGTCCTCCCAACTTTGCTCTCCCAAACAATGCCGGAGGCTGGTGCAATCCACCCCTCCAGCACTTCGACATGGCTCAGCCTGCCTGGGAAAAGATTGGTATCTACAGAGGCGGAATTGTGCCCGTTTTGTTCCAAAGGTAGCGTTCTCCATAACATTTCGTTGCCCTCATTATTTTTCATTACTCTTTATTAAACGTCTTGGCCTTCTTACAATACAGGGTTCCTTGCAAGAAGCATGGTGGAGTGAGGTTCACGATCAATGGAAGAGACTATTTCGAGCTTGTTATGATTAGCAATGTTGGTGGCGCAGGATCTATCCAGTCTGTGTCCATCAAGGGCTCCAAAACTGGGTGGATGGCAATGTCAAGGAACTGGGGAGCTAACTGGCAATCCAACGCCTATCTCAATGGCCAATCATTGTCGTTCAGGGTCACCACTACTGATGGTGTGACTCGACTATTTCCTGACATCGTGCCTGCAAATTGGGGTTTTGGCCAGACTTTCTCTAGCAAACTACAATTCTAAGTTTAGTATTTAAAGTTGAGGGTTTGGGGTTTAGTTTCCGGCAGAGGTGTGCTTATTATTTTACAAAAGCTGCCCGCCATATCGTGTGAGATGAAGTGAATGAATCCTTGAACTCTTACATTACCTTTCTATGCTTTTCATATACGAAATTGGAACCAAGTTTAAAACTATTTTAAGTGATCGTAATTAACTGTCAATAAGAAGCCCAAGCAAAACATTGCAGCTTCACCATTTTGTAAATTTTAATTTCACTGTTCAGTGAACCGAATCCAAAAGAAAAATCTCTATAGAAATACATTTCTTTTATTTTAACTTTATTAAACTTCATCTATTTGATATTGATTAAAATAATATGTTTCAATGTTACGATACAGAATATGTTTTTACAAGCCTATAAATAAACATAGTCTATTTCTCTTGTAATTAATTCGAATTCGACATAATAAATTTTCTTCTCCTTTACACGTAAAATCTATGTGTTCTTTTTTTTACGATATATTTACCATTACCGACATTATATTTTTCATAAATTTATTCTACTTTTACATTTTCCATTTCGAATGTAACAAATCAACCGACAAAGCTTGGTTCATTTTACTCACCACCTTTGCCAGGTTCCGCGAAAATATACTCTCTTTTTAATGGAATAAAAAAAAAAAGACCAGAGTTTCCCTGAACTTGAACAGACAGAGACAGGTTCTGGCGATAGTAACCTGCTTGACAAATGAGTTACTTGATGCATCGAATCTCCTTTCCCAAGTTGTTAAAAGGGTTTTCATATGACAATTCATCAGTCCTAACTACAAATATATTCTGCTAAAGGACATGAGGCATGGTGGGTGGGTAATTGCTGGCATTTAACCAGGGTTTATATAGGAAGAAGACAGCGGATCTTGCACCAAATTTTGGGGGGGCTTAATTAAAAAATTTCAAGGGAAAAAAAAGAGATTTTCCCAAAATTTTGGCCACCATTTAGCTCCGCCTCTGAAGACAGCCCCCAAATACGGATGGCACCATCAATATTTTAACTCCCTTCTCATCAATATAATATATATCAAGGAAAGGGACCATTGAATAAAATTATACATAAATTGTAGGTGGCTTTGAGGAGGTTGAAACTGGCTGGATTGTTCTTTTAATTGCTAGAATAATGTTGAAAATGACTCTCAAACGGTTTCCTGAACCTAAGCTTTGCGTTAAAACAACGACTTCATTTATTTGTTCAAAATCTTCCAACCGTTTTACCTTTTGTAAGCTGTGTAGGGGGGTAACGGAAATGCTTTGCTTAAGTCCTAATCAGGCAATCACCAAGCTCCTTTTTTCTTTCAAAATCAGTCCTGTTAATATACTTTTGTTTCTGATTACGTTAGATTCTGCTTTGCCGGGTTTAACGTTTTCATGAAAGGTATGATTACATTGCATTAGGTCAACATGCAAAACTCCACCACAATTTTAAGGTTTGTATTATTTTTAATGAAGGCCAATTTGATAGGCTCGTCGCTTTACGACATGCTTCAATACTACTCCACTAAAAAAGAGTTCTTGATCACCAAATATGCTAACAACCACTATTGATTAGTAACAACTCCATTTTAATACTCTTCTTTGCGTTGTTATAAATAACACACTCCAAATCCCTCTCTTTCATACTTGCATAGCTAATCTTGCGTTAGTAGTTGTGAAATCCATTTGTCTCAAACCATGGAAGCCATCGTTGCACTTGCTTTCGCCTTTCTCGTGTTTCCATTTTCATCTCCCGCCCAGGCACTGAGCTCAAACTACTATGATCACACGTGCCCTCAGCTCGAGTCTATCGTTAGGAGTGCAGTCCAGAAAGCGATGTCGAATGATAAAACCGTTCCGGCCGCGCTACTCCGGATGCATTTTCATGATTGCTTTATCAGAGTATAAAATTTAACATCTTACCAGAATTTTGCTAGAAAAGAAGTAACAAAATTGTTCAGACATATCATGTACTAGCTAATTTATGTCTTGTTTTGATTTTAAGGGTTGCGATGCTTCTGTGTTGCTGAACTCGAAAGGGAAGAACAAGGCAGAGAAAGATGGACCACCTAACATTTCATTGCATGCATTTTATGTGATTGACAATGCTAAAAAAGCGTTGGAATCTAAATGTCCGGGCATCGTGTCTTGTGCTGATATCTTGGCCCTGGCTGCCAGAGACGCGGTTGCTATGGTTAGTAACATAGCATTAACATAACATAACATACATTGCTTATTATTTCTTACTAAGTTATACAGCAGCTGAGCTGCCCACATGTTCCCCCACTAAATCCACGTAACCAACTGCTTTGTTCTCACTTGTTTGGTGTCATCTATCTATCTATCTATATATATTAGTCTGGCGGTCCCAGTTGGGAGGTGCCCAAAGGAAGGAAGGATGGAAGAATATCCTTGGCAAGCGAGACCAGGCAGTTACCAGCTCCCACTTTTAATATATCACAGCTAAAACAGAACTTTGCTCAGAGAGGTCTCTCCATTAAAGATCTTGTTGCTCTCTCAGGTATTTGTATACCCATGGCTTAATAAGCAGAGAAAATATTGCTTCAATTTTCATCATTCAAATTCAATTTTTTTGTGGTGGATTCCCATGTGTAACAAGTAAAAAACATTGTGAATCCAGGTGGACACACTCTGGGGTTTTCCCACTGCTCTTCCTTCCAGAACAGGATCCACAATTTCAACGCCACCCTCGACGTGGATCCGACCATGAATCCATCATTTGCCTCCAAGTTAAGGAGCGTGTGTCCGGCACACAACAAGGTGAAAAACGCAGGTTCCCCCCTGGATTCATCCAACTTAATATTTGACAACGCATACTACAGGCTGCTTCTTCAAGGGAGCAGTATCTTCTCTTCGGATCAAGCTTTGCTCACCACCCCAAAAACCAAGGCACTCGTCTCTAAATTTGCAAACTCACAAAAGGCATTTGAGAAGGCTTTCGTGGAGTCCATGATCAAAATGAGTAGCCTCACCGGTGGGCAAGAGATCAGGCTAGACTGCAGAGTAGTCAGGTGATTTTTGAAGCCAATTTGGAGTTAAAAACCAGGCATGAAGGAATTTATAAGAGTGTGATCAATCAAGCCAATAAATTTGAAAAACATGTCTAGTGTTTGTTTTGTAGTTCGCATACCGTCGAAGAGAACCGGTAGGAACACGTAATTTGCATTTCAAATTTATGTATTTTGTGATTTAATGATTAATTTTCTTATTTATTTAAAAAAATAACAATAAAGTTTCGAAATTGAATTGAGATAACATTTGCAAACTCTCATTATTATAAATTAATAATCCATAAATAGAGTTAAATATGCTTTTAAATAGTTAATACAGTACGACTTTGATTCTCTTTATCAAATGTTTATAACAAATAAAGCTCAAATGTAGTTTTGGGATCGATCTTCACTCATGTGAATGTAGTATATTTTATGACCAGTTATTTATTTATTTAAAGAATACTCGTAATAAAGAATTTATCACTGAATTAAATATATATATTTATTAAACTCTTATTAACAAGAGACTTAAAATAATTACCTTGAGAAATAATTTATTTTAAAATCTGAAATTTGGTTGTTGAGAGGCTAAATGTGAACAACTAAAAAGATTTTATTATTTAATATTTAGAAGACTAGTGAAAAGAGAATTTTTTATATATGCTCTAAAATACTCATAAACATCTAAATCTAAACTAATCAAATTAGATACACAAATTCACAATCTCGACAATAAAAAAGAATGATTGGGCTCAGTCTAAACAGAATTAGTTGTTAAATTAGACATACACAAATTTTCCTTCCGATTAGCCTATAGCATTATTGGGCTGAGTAGTCTAGGCTGTCCAATCTACGAAGAAATTTTGATTTTTGGACTGATTTTGGCCCCAAACAAGAATTCCAGTCTTCTGGAACACTACAAAAGAGATCACTTACGGAACATGCAAAACAAAAACGGCGGAATATTTCACAAAGAGATCAGATCACTGCTTTCCTTTTTGTATTTCTTCAACTGAATAATTTAAAGACAACTAATATGATTTTATCAACATCTCCATGACATGCATATGATGTTTTTCTTCCAAAAGCAAAAGGAAAACGAACTTGTTAAACCCTGTAAACTTCATGATGCAAAACTAGCATCTAACCATAGGCATAATTGTAGACGGCTCCTGCATATTTACAAAAGACAAACAATTTCAGCATTTCTTTACCCCAGGAACCGTCGAAGTGACACTACGCTCTACAAGCAAAGAAAAAATAAATAAAAAGAAAAAGAGATTTCTCATATTGCTCTCTAATACAATGGTTGCGCATCAACTATTTCTTGTATAACCAGCTTTCTCGATCTGTTAATTGTGTGAAAACATAATTTAGTATGTTCCTCTAGCTCTTTCAGCTGCTCCAAGAAGCTTGAATCGTGCATACATAATTCTCTTACCACCTCCTTCAGTACCTCGATTTTCCCATTTCTAATGCACATATCAGCTATAGCTTTACGGTGTTCTATCTCATCGTGTAGTCTCCATACCAGTCTACTTATGGTATCGAAATCATTGATCAAAATGTAAACCCCTTTCGCCGAGATATCAAGCTGCGCACTAAGTCTTTCAAGCCCTTGCTGATAATTAGATTGTGACCTGCTTTTCTTCTTCTTCTTCTTCTTCTTCTTCTTCTTCAACCTCATGCCAAAGAAGCAGGCTGCAAGCCCTGGTGCTGCAATAATCCCAATCATGCCGTGGAATGCAAGTACCAGCAAAGCAATTATAAAAGCAGTGTGAGAAATCACTAGACAAATGCTGCCAATCTGTTTGGAGATTCTCTTGAATTTTGCTTGCCGTTTTAGCTTTTCCCGTCTGGATGTTAACTTGTGGAACAAATCTAGGTTACTTTCATGAAAATCCCGGAGCTGCACTGGGCTAATGATGGAAAATGGATTTTTAAGCAAGGCAAATCCCGCTAGCTCCTTGAATATAACGCTGCATTTGTCATCTGAAAATTCTTGATCAATCCGCTTGCTTATTTTTATCACCCTTCTAATTTTCCGATAATTAACGCGGGCCTGATGGATGCTTCGTAGGAGTGATTCACATAAATTACTACCTTCTAAACCAGCTTCGAAATAGTCTAGAAGAAGGTGATGAAAACTCAAGCTCTCGATCTTGTCTAACGTTTCTTGCTTTGGTTGAAGAAGATACTCGGAAAGATTTATACGGTGATTAGGGATCGAAGATGATGGAGAAAGTCTATCAAAGTTAGTATTTTCCAACTGGCCGTGAACTTCTGTCCACGTTTCTAGATAAGACTTTGTTCTAAAAACTTCCTTGTACTCTTCATTGACGTTTGCCTTCTCTTCCAAGTAACTTCCACCGCCACGCTCCGTCTTTGATCTGCCTGAGATAACATACAATACCCAGAAATCCAATTAAGTTTTCATCTCCTAGAATATATCTTGAGAGCTAAAACAACATGTGAAAACATATAAAAGAAGAGGAAAAAAAAAATAGAAAAAGAGAGAGTCAGAGAACTCTTTGTCAATATTTGTTTTCCAGATTTGATCTCAAATTCCATTCATGTTAATGCATATCATCAGAAAGAAAATATAGATATAGATCAACTGATCCTACGATTTTCAAATGGAATTGAACACTGACCTGATTTTAGCTTCGTCTGAATCATATTTTTCCCTCGAGACATGTTTTGGAACATCAAGCGGCTTTCAACGTAAAACTTTCTCGCCAAAACAGTGCTTTCAATGCATTAGGTTATGATTGGTTGCTTTAGCCGATATACAGAGTTTGATGGCTTGAAGGGAGCAAAAAGTAAAGAAGAAAAAGAACACAGAAGCTAAGGTTGCAGTTTAAACAGAGGCAGAAATATTTATATATATAGCTTTTGTCGCACGATAACGTCCCTCGCACGGATGTTTTATACATATAACGTGTTTCTGGAAACTTTATTTTGAAGATGGCGAGCATTATTTGATTATTGTTTCAAGCTGAAGGTTTCTAGAATTTTAACAAGTGTAATTTTTAAAACCACTAATCATTAATTCCAAAATACAAAAAGATTACAAAGAGGTATTGATGATTGGGATATCATTAGCTGTACATATACATCAGAAAGTGATCAAACAAATAAACATAAATGACATTATTTAAAGTACGTGCTTCGAAAGTTCATATTTGTTGTGACAAGTGAGAACAAATTTTGACTTTTGTTTTTCTCTCTCCCGTTGAAGCATTCATTTTCTACCTCTTACTGAGGGTTGATCGTTATCCAAGCCTTTCCCCTACCTGAAATCAATGATCATTCTGGTATGAAATTGTAAAAGGGCCAAGCACCATGAGTGGATAAACTCCTTTTTGACGCGTGGAGTGACACGCTACTATTCACCATAAATGAGGCATCTAGCTCTTATGCCTCTCATCGGTTGTCACTATTGAGCGTCTTTGCGACACTAAGCAAGAAATTCATGTCATTTTTATCTCTAGTTTATGTTAGCCCTAAATTCAGTGAACGTAAACTATTTTGGGAAATCTGAAATCTGCTGCGAATGTTTATAAATTACCTTGGTTAAATATAAGCAACTTTAATGATCGCGGTGGCCTACCTTCAGATTGGCATAGACTCCATTCTTTTCACGAGGTGCTCTACCTATATATTTATTATTGAATATAGTTTTTTTTTTTTCATTCAAATAATGGGTGTGATAAAATTGAATATTGATAATGTTATTCATTGAGTTAGCATCATAAGTTAACTCGATATCAATTTAAGATTTATGACAACACTATGATAAATAATTGCAATGCATTTAATATTCTTAACATGTTTAAATTTTATTTTATTCATAATTTAATTTAATTTTTTATTTTAATATCGTACATAGTTCATATATTATTAATTAATTTCAAATTATACTCCTTGCTTTTGTATAACTTTAATGTTGTAGAAAATTTTGATCGAGATTTTCACATTTCAAGGGTTCAGATTAACTAAAGTAAATTGGGAGTGAATTTACTACCTAAGGTCACGTAGTTCAATTTGCTAAATTAAGGTGCAATCCTGTAACACATACACGTGTGATAGATTTTTAAATTTTTATTAATAAGTGTTGTTAGTGATTAATTGATGGTTGAAAATAAGATAAATTTTCATTTCATAAATAATATATAAAATAGAAAAAAGGAATGCAATTAAATAAAAATTATTTTCATCATAGAAAAGTGTACAAATGATATTTCTTTTTAGGAATTTGATTTAATAATACAAATTATATCCTTTTCCATCTTCTGCCATTCTATTTCATTGCAAAAAATTAGGTTTGAGATTTGAAGTTGATTTTAAAAAAATAAAAATAATTCAAAGAGGAATATATATATATATATATATTATTTTAAGATGCAACCCGAATTGGGTTGATTAAGGACTTTAAGCTTCAATACAATTATTGGTATTTGGATAATAAGTTTTAGGACTAAATAATTGCATTCCACACAAATAAATTGAAGAGGATCCAGTACAATTATAGGATGTAAATTGATTAATATAGTATAATATGATAGGAATAAAAATAAATAAATATACTGATAACAAACTTTGGCCAAATAATTAACTAATAATTGAAACCTGTGATTGCTTTCCCAGACCAAATTAGCTCTCTAATTCTTGCTTCCACTTCTCACCAATCACCATCATCATTAATTTGGATATTGACAAATCAAAGATTTAAGATATCAAACAGGAGATCAAGACTCAAGTGTAGGCCACATAATTTTAGGTTGGTTTTTGGCCCACCTTATCATTATTTTAGTAAATCAAGGTTTCCTGCTGGTTAGTTAGTGTGTTTGCCACTTCAATTTTATAAACCCAATCGCCAATTTCTTTTGTGATTCCAAATGATGTTGTAGTTCCCATTTTGATTGTGTTGGTATTAATTTAAAATTGATAAAATTAATAATTTAATCTATTTTTTAATTTTAATAATATATATTTTATTTATTATTAATTAATTTTAAACTATCAATTTTATTATTTATTATATATTATTTTTAAACACGCAATTACGTTCTAAATTTATAATTCCTTTTATGTATCTATGTTGTGACTAAGTTTTAGGGGTTTAATTCAATAAACAACTCTAAAATTATACTTATTTTTAAGGGTAAATTACACCAACAGTCACCCAACTTTGGGATAGCTGACAAAACAATCACCTAAGTTTCATTTCAGTCACTCAACTTTCGAAAAGTTATAAAATAGTCACTAACGTTATAAAAAAGTGACAATTGTCACTGATTAACAGTTTCCGTTAAGGTGTTAACGGGACTGCTGACGTGGCAAGTTAACTTTGACTAAAGTGCAGCGTGTATCCTAAGCTCAACTCAGAATGCCATTGAATCCAACTGTAATCTCCCTTTGGTTTGAACCATCCACCAGCTCTTCAACAAAAAAACAACTGCAAACCCCAGAACACCCGAATCCCAAAGATGGGTGTAACACCGAAAATTGCTCCATCCATGCTTTCATCGGACTTCGTTAACTTAGCATCAGAGGCAAAGCGCATGCTTGATTTCGGTGCTGATTGGCTTCACATGGATATCATGGTAAAATTTGTTTCTAACTTTGCTTCTTTTATGGATTCTCAAGAGAAACGAAATTATTTTCAACATTCTAACTTTTTCTGGTTTTTGGGCTTCTTTCTGCAGGATGGGTATGTTTCATTGCTTTCGTGGACTTCTCTTCTTTAGGATTTTTCTTCTTTATCTTTCTATTTCTTCTCTACTTCCTGTTTTTGTTATTTTTATAGGTTTGGTTTTTTCAGCTATTTTATATTTGGTAATCTTTTTAGTGAAGATTATTAACTTATACTTAAGCCTTATGTTTCTGTCATCAATGAAGTCATGATCTATGGTATGAAAAAAACGTTTAAAAGTTGTCTACTTTGGGTGAGGATATGATTATGTGTTAGAAAATTGAAAGACTCAATGATCTTGCTTGTTTATAGCTTGAAAAGTTACTTTTAGAAACTTTGGGATTTTGGAAGTTTTTGTTGATGGAATGTGAAGGACCTTAATTAACTGTTTAGATTGAATACAATCTTCTGTAATTTCAATCTGTTAAATGAACTTTTGAAATTGGATTGGTTTATGCAGAGTGCAAGTTATTCAGGTTCTTAAGCTTCGTTTGATATCTTGCTATAGTTTTTAAATGATGATTTCTTATGTTCTGGTTAACACTAGAGCTTTTGATCTGCATTACGTATTATTTACTTAGTCCTTCATGTTTACATTATTGGGTACTTGTAGATATTCTTACATGTTCATTGTTAAATTTTTTATATAGGCATTTTGTCCCCAACTTAACCATTGGCACTCCAGTCATTGAGAGTTTAAGAAAGCACACAAAGTAACATTCTTTGTGCACTTGCACTATTTTGGCTTTTCAATATTAGCTGCAAGTTTACAATTCTAAATAGATCAAGTATTCTTCTTCTCTTACAGGGCATTTCTTGATTACCACCTTATGGTCACTAATCCTATTGATTATGTTGAACCTTTGGGTAAAGTCGGTGCTTTTGGTTTTACTTTTTATGTTGAAGTATCCAAATGTGGGTTTTGATTGTCTTTTTCGTTTTTGTTTTACTCACTGCCATCTTATTGTGGAGACACGCACCCAACCTGCAAGGTATTGTCCGCTTGATCCAGAAAGCCTCATGGTTTTGTTCCACAAAAGATGCCATAAACAAAGTTTCTGCATATGTATTGTAGTAGATCCTCAAAAGATTCTCAATGTAGTTTTCTATTCCTTGTTTCCTTATGCAAAGATATTGTGTTACCTTTTGCAGAAAACTGGCAAGAAATTATCCAAAAAATTAAGTCAAAAGCCATGAAGCCCGGTGTGGCATTAAAGCCTGGAACACCGATTGAGGAGGTTTATCCTTTTCTCCTCTTTTTGTTCTTCTTTTTTTTCTCTAACCCTAAAATGGTGCTGGTAGGGCTGTTAAATGAGAGTAACCAGCCAGCTGGACGATTTTTTGACAGCAACGACGCCGTCACCTACCATGTCACTTTGCCGTGACGTATATGACGGAAAACAGAAAAAAGGACTGTTTTGTAACTTTTTGAAAGTTGAGTGACTGAAATGAAACTTAGATGACTGTTTTGTCAGCTACCCCAAAGTTGGGTGACTGCTGGTGTAATTTACCTTTTTTTTTTAAAATTAGGTACTTAAACTTTTTTTTTTCAACCAACCAGCTAAAGTGTAATTATGTAATCATAATAAGTCCCAACCCTTATCACTGTTAAAAAACACTTAGTCCAATTAAAAATCGACATCTAATTAAAAATTCATTTTGTAATACCCCAAAAAAAAAAAAATTTACAGTAAGATATTATCTTTGATATAATAAGGAAATAAAGCGAAAAAAAAGAAAAATTTAGATTATGTCAATATTCGGAAGTATATTATGATATATTACATTATTAATTCAAGAAAGGACTAAATTGTAAAGTGAGAAAAGTATTGTTGCCCAAGTGTAAATACTCAAAATTTGAGGGGTTAAAGTGTAAGTATGAAAAAGTTAAAGGACCAATAGTGCAAATATTTTAGGGGTGGAATAATCTAGAAACTAAAGGAAATGGATGAATTAGGACCAAATTGAATAGGTAAAGAATTATGAGGACTAAATCATAATTTTACCAAATTATGTGATGATTCAAGGATGGAATTTTAAAAGATCACAAAGGGCAAAATGGTCAATTAGAAGAGAGAGAAATCTAGAAAGTAATGATGATAGTGATGATATATTATAATTATTTAATTAGATAAATATTATTTTATTTTGATAAGATATTTTATTATTTATCATTATTTTATTATTATTTATGTAGTATATAAGGAAGGAAAGATGATGAATTATCATCATCTCTTTCCCATGCAAACCAACGTGAGAAGAAGAGAAAGAAAAGAAAGTTTTGCTTTCTTTACAAATTAGTCCTTTCACCAAAAATTCATCATTTTCACTTAGAATTCAAAAGAATTTCCATAGCCATCAAGAGAGAAAGATGACAAGGAGACTATAGGAGCAAGAATATCAAGTTTGATTCAAGAAATAGAAGCTGGAGGAGAGAGAAAATCAAGTTAAAGATTGAAATCTATAAAACAAGGTAAGAACATCATGTTTTCAATATATTTTTAAGTTTGATATTGTGGAAAAAGCATGGAAATGATGTTAATGTAGAGTTTTCTTATATAAAGTTTTATGTTCTTGATATGTTAGTGAAGGAAAATAAGAGAAAGTAATGGGAAATGTTGGAGAGAAGGAAATAAAGGTGTTATAAACTTGATAATTAACATTTTGCATTAAAACAGTTTTGGACAGCAGCAGTAGTCTAACTTTGAAAAATCACCAAAAATTGTAGAAATTGAATTAGAAGTTGAGTGAGATATAGAATTAAATCTTATTGAGTCTATTTTCATATGAAAGAAACATGGAAAGCAAAGGAATTCTGTATTCTGAGATATTTAGATTTTGGTAAGACTGGTTCAGAGTGATTTCGAGATCCCCTGTTCTGACTTGGAAAAATCATCAAATATTGTACAAAACTAATTTGGGAACATAATTTATATGGTTAGATTCCTTAATGAGTCTAGTTTTAGAAGAAATAAACTATAACATCATATGAATTCTATATAAAAAGATAATTAATTTTTAGTGAAGAAGGGTCGGAACTGCCAGACAGTAGAACAGGGGTGACTTTAAAGAATAAACTGTACTAATTGGCTAAATCAAAAATTCTGAAAATTTTATGGCAAGAAGATATGCGAGTCTAGTTTCAGGAAAAATTAACGGTTCTTCATTTGGAGTTTTGTAGCTCTGGAAATAAATAATTTAGTGACTATAACTCAAATGGACAGTTTTGAATATACTTATGAGTAATTAATGAAATTATTGATAATGTTACTTATAGCATGTTATATACATTAAGGATGTGGAATGGAGAGGAGGAGGAGGAAAATATATATGAGTATTTAGCTAGCATATTCTAGGCTCGGGGACTAAATTGAATAAAAGTAAAACTTTATGGGCAATTTTGTAAAAATGTCAAAAATGACCAAATTGCATGAAATGGATTATTTTATTATTTAAATTATAAAATTGAATGAAATTATTAATTTAGATCAAGATAGGGTGAAAATATGTTTTAGGGATTAAATTGAAAAGTGTTGAAATTATGGAAAATTCGATATTTCATATAATTCATGGGCTGTTGTCGATATATATGAGAATAATTAGGCTTGGAACAAGGATTAAATTACAAGAATTTTATTTTTTTCGAATCTAAGGATGAAATCATCATTAATTAAAAATTTAGGGGCAAAATGGTAATTTTGCCTAGAGCATTAATTGAATGTATCGAATATGAAATGAATGAAAATGATGATCAAATTTATCCGGATAACTCAAATACGAGATTTGAACATGGAAAAGAGAAGACATCAAATTAGTGAAACTATAAACATGGGCAAGCAACGAAGTAAGTTCATGTAACTTGGATTATATTCTTAAATGTTTGAAATGTATGTTATTGATGTGAATATAATTTGAACGTTCATTGTATGAAAATTGATGAAACATTGATATATTTGATAAAAAGGGAAGAAATCCCGGTTGAATGAAAGGAAAATTCGATGGATCATTTGAAAAGGAATTGACGGTAAAAGGATCTAGCCCGGACGGGTGATCCTATCCCGATATAGCCCTCCCGAAGAATATGTGTGAAAAGGATCTAGCCCGGACGGGTGATCCCGATATAGCCCTCCAGAAGAATATGTGGAAAATGGATTTAGCCTTGGACGGGTAATCCGAATTGGGGTCCAATTTAGCTTTGGGTGGTAATTCGGATCCAAGCTCATTAGAGTAATTGTCGTTGCGAGGATTTAGCTTTGGACTGGTAATCCCGACAATACTCTATGAGTTTATATTCTGAGGATTTAGCTTTGGACCGTAATCCCATTTGTAAGGATGAGGTTCGCGGGAGTGTGCCCTCTTCTGGGGGATTTAGCTTGGGTGGTAATCCATTTGTAAGGATGAGGTTCAGCGAGTGTGCTCTCGAAATGGAAATGTGCGCACATGAACATGAATTGACGGACTGGATTTGTACACTATAAGTGTACTACTAGAAAATCCATCGAAATTTCGAGAAATTCAACGGGATAAATATAGAAAATGACAAGTACTTGAAATCATGAAATTAAACTTGAAAGACATAGAAATGATAATTATTTGATACATTGAAATATGGCATGGAAAATACATGTATGTGAAATTTGCTTCGATAATTATGCATATTCAAGATTATGAATCACACTCTTTGGAATAAATATACACTAAACTCATGAAAATAATGGTACATGAAATATTGTCATAATAAATTGAACAATTTATATTTATGAAGAAACAATAAGAGAATGATATGTATCATGACATGTAAATATAATACTATCTTTGATACGTTGATACACAGAAAATTATGTGTATTAGGACAAGTAATAAATTGAAGCGAGACATGTCGAGAAAATAAGTTTGTTAATATTAAAGCACGTTAACCAATGTAGGAAAGTTTTAGGATTTTGCGAAAAATTCCTATGATCCCGATTTAATTCGGTTGGCTCTAATGTATGTTTTGGGCTTCGAGGCCCAATAGAGGACGTTATGATTATCTTGAGAATATGAACAATAAATGACTCAGAATTATTCGAAAATGTTCAGTAAACTCTGGTAATACCTCCTACTCTATTCCAATAACAGATACGGGTAGGGGGTGTTACACATTTTCCCTTAATTTGACTAAAAATTTAAAATAAATAAATTCCTATCTTTCATTAATTAAAATCCCAATTGCTTACCCACTCATCTTCCTTTTTTTTTTTATAATTTCTCTTTCAAAAACATTTTCGAAAAATCTTAAAATTTTCTCTTTTTCTCTAAGCCGTTTGTTTATTTTTTGTTTTCTTCAGTGACGATGTCAGCCTCCAGACTGGCTATAGCCCACCTTCTTCTTCTTCTCCCTCCCACCAACTCTTTCTTTCTTTCTTCTTCTCATTCACTCTACATGTCTTCTCTCTTTTCAATTTGCAAATCTATTTTGTGAGTACCTGTTGTCTTCACAAGTTGTGGAAATATGGTCGTGTCTGTCGTTCACTAAAACTCTATCGGTCACCAATAGTTCCAAGTGGGTGGCTCTTCATCAGCTTCTTAGTTTTTTTCTGTTTTGCAAGTATTTCAGAATAATAAATTATTTCACGAGTCTATTTGGACTTGTGTTATCTTAAGTTTTATATTTTCTTTTTTGGTTTTTCATTATTTAATAAGTTTTCAGTTTTAAAAGTTTTTGTCTGCTCCTGTAGCACGTTTTAAGTTTTGCTTATGCATGTAACCCTAGTTTTCCAAGTGATTTTAGGGATAGTTTTGTTGTCGTCCTCTCTTGTTTGGTGAATGCTCAACTCTTTTGTTGATTTTTGCTCGCCGCTTTAGATCATCTGAGGCTGATTTCCTTATCATATTAAGTGATTGCAGTCACACAGATATGTCGTGCTTGAGTTGTGACAAAGCCAATTGCCAACGTGTCATGATGTTCTATTAATGATAAAGCTAAAGCCTTTGTTGTGTTGATGCTTGTCCTTCATCATCTACGACTAATCTACGACAAGTGTTTGTTACTTTTTCCTGAATTTTATGGTTTCATTTTGTAATACCCCTATACCCGGTTCAATTATGCAAACCCGGTATAAGACTATTACATTCGGTGCCAAAACAATTATGGCCAGATACTGTCTAATTAAAACATTTGTATATAATATTTTAACTTACTAACCATTTTTGCTAACATATTTATTGTTTATTAATTCATTCCATATATACCAAAATACTTCAAATAACTGAAAATAGATAAAATTTCAAGAATCTACATTTTAGTCCCTATCACATGGGAACACCTTTGAACTACATATGTACATGCCATTTTAATATAAAATATAGTACCTACTTTTGAAGCCCTTGAGGATGTGATGAGATGAGAGATCTTCTAGTTGGACTTCTTTTTTTAGTCTACTTGTACCTACGCGTTAAAATAAACGCGTTAAGCAATCATAACAGAATATTTTAACTCAATCAATTATTGCATATTTTCTCACATATAAGTTTCTTCATGTATGCCTTGCTTTAATAAAATTTAACGTATCTTTTGTAAGGTATAAATCTTACCTTAACACATCAGTAATTCACTTTTATTCTCAATTCACAATATTAGCCCAAAGTAGACTTCCTAGAACACACCGGATATACGGAACAAAATACGAGGTGCATTATGATGCACAAGTGAACAGAGAGCACCAATGTGCTAATAATCGAGAGAAACAGCGGCGTGCTAATAATCGAAGAGCACCAACGTGCTAATATCAGAGAGCACCAACGTGCTAATATCAGAGAGCACCAACGTGCTAATATCAGAGAGCACTGACGTGCTAATATCAGAGAGCACCAACGTGCGTGCTAATATCAGAGAGCACTGACGTGCTAATATCAGAGAGCACTGACGTGCTAATATCAGAGAGCACCAACGTGCTAATATCAGAGAGCACCAACGTGCTAATGTTCCTTAATATCCCAGTAGTTCTAAATTCCGTCTACTTGGGCATTAAAGCTGAATCTCATATATTTAAATAATTTACATAAATATTTCAAAAAAAATAAATAACAATAATTTAAAATTCTTGTAGTATTTACATCAAAAGGTTGAGTTGATATAAATTCTTCTTCCTTCACTCCTTAACCTTCTCTTTTCCTTTTCCTTCAATTCGGTCCTCTTCTTTTCTTTTTCTTCAATTTCATATAAACATATAACATTTATATGTCAAAAATAATCAAATAATTTCCTGTACTATAAAATAAAATAAACATGTATTTTATGATAAATTCATGCTTTCTTACTATTGCTCACATTTCAATTTAATCATTTACTCATAAACTTATTCAAAGCTGTCCTTTTGTGTCATAGTCACTAAATTATTTATTTCTCGAGCTACAGAACTCCAAATGAAGAACCGTTAATTTTCCTTGAAACTAGACTCATATATCTTTTTACTATAATTTTTCCAGAATTTTTGGTATGGCCAATCAATACCAGATTATTCTTAAAGTTTCCCCTGTTTTACTGTTTGACTGTTCTGACCTCTCTTCATTACGAATCAAATTACTCTTCGTACAGAATTCATATGACCTTCTTATTTATTTCATTTGAAAATAGACTTATTCAGGATTCTAAACATATAAACTTAAGCCCCTAATTATTTTTCTCCAATTTTTTATGATTTTTCAAAGTCAGAACAGGGGATCCCGAAATTCCTCTAAACCAGTCTTACAAAAATATAAATATCTCAAATTACAGAGTTCCTTTGCTTTCCCTGTTTCTTTCATATGAAAATAGACTCAATAAGCTTTAATTTCATATCTCATTCAACTTCTAATTCCACTTCTACGATTTTTGGTGATTTTTCAAAGTTACTCTACTGCTGCTGTCCAAAACAGTTTTCTTATAACTTATTTTACAATTAAATCCTTTACCCAATTCTAACTTCAAATTCTTTCAATTAAACCACTAATTCATCATTTTATTCATCATATGCTATATTCAAAAACTCTAAAACTTCAAAAACTTCAACTTAAATTCATCAAAACTTTGTTCTAAAACTTATAAAGCATCAAAATTAAAAGAAAATGACTAAATTAGCTTACCTATTAAACATCCAAGCTTTAAATCATCAATTTCTCCTTTTTCTTTCTTTCTTTCTTTCTTTCCCCTGCTTTCGTCTTGTTCTCTGTTTCTTTTCTGTTATGTTTCTCTTCTTTCTTTCTTTTTTTTTTGTTTTATATATAATAATATAATAATATACTAAAAATCTCATATTTTTTTACACAATACACCGCCTCAACTTTACAAAATGGCATAATTGTCATTTTGGTCCTTCATAATTTCTTTTAATCTATAATTCAACTTTTGCACCTTTTTCAATTTAATCCTTTTTCTCAAATACTTCTAATTAAGTCAAATTCACCTAAATAAAACCTTATTAAACACACAACTAACTTTGTAAATATTTTTTAATAAATATTTTATGAGTCCGTTTACTAAAAATAGAGACCCGATAACTCATTTTTCGATATCCATACTTTTGAGGTCGTTACACATTTATTAAATGAATTAAAGAATTTACTTTTTTTAAATAATTCCTAAACTTAATTTGAAAAAGAAAAAAAGGAAATTTATTTTGTGTTTGCTTTCTATCGTGATTTGTATACTACACCTGCCACAATGATCAATTTCCTTGAAGGAAAACTCAGTAAAACTACTATAGATATCTCTATATTATGAGTCAAATTACATTTTTCCTTCTTTACTTAAAAAAATGAGCAAGTTAGTCCTTAAATGTTAAATCAAAAAGTGTACTAGTCATTTTAGTTAAAATTTTCATTCATTTCTATTGTTAGAAACTAGCATGGCTAATGAAATAACTAAACAGTTGCATGCGGCATGCCACGTGCATCTCATGTTGACGTACAATAACATGTTTTTAATAATAGAAATTAATATAATTTTTAACAGAATGACCAATTTGCTATTTGGTCTAACGTACAAGGATTGCTATTTGGTCTAACGTACAAGGATTAATTTGCTTATTTTTTTAGTAGATGAGTAAAATGCAATTTAACTCTTAGTATAAGTGTCTTCATGATATTTTTACCAAAAAAATTCACTTTAGTGGCCGTTTTGGCCTTTTATCTTCTTTTGATTTTGTTTTTGATAAGATTTTGGCAAATCAAGATTACATTGTTCAAATTCTCGATGAGTGGTTTTCAAATATTTTTTTTAGAGTTAAAAATTCAAGGTTTTGAAATGATATGTTTTCATAGATCAATCTTAATCTGCAAATCGGTTTACCAAACTTTTCCAATAGCGAATAACAAATTCTAGGAAGACTGAATGGGAAGATGAAGATTGAGAGAGAGAATGATACTTTTAATTTATTTTTATTTAATATTAATTTAATTCTTTTCTTTTCTTTTTACAATTTTCTAGTCAAATTAAGGGAAAATAAATTTTTTATTATGTGTCAACGCTTGATTGGTTTAAGTGTTTTTTCTAAAGAAGATAACAATTGCACTCACAATTGTTGAAATTATAGTACTCCGATAAAAAAGAAGAGTTTAACTACCTCACTCAAAAAAGCCATATATTTTAAAAGCTGCTTGTTCAATTAAGTCTAAATCTTTTAAAAATCAATAACATCAATGAATATTTTCAAAAGTTTTAAGACTAACTTAATTAAAAATTAAAAAAATCAACAAAATAATAAAAATTTCCAAATATATATATTTTATAGCTTAGCTTACGACGGTTCTTCAAAGGAATCTCAGAAGATTGTATTATTGAGTCTTAACAATAACATTGAAATTAATTATTAATTTATTAAAATACTAATTATGCTCGAAATTACAAAATTGCTCAAGCAGACTTCCCTTTTCTCCTCATCGCATAGTCGTTTCAAGGAGAAGATAGCATGATTCTTCTAATTTAATACACGAAATAACCAGAAAAAAGTGATGAAAAACTCGATTTATGTAATGTTACAACACCACCACTTACTGAAGATCGAAGATGACGACCAATAAAACAACTGGTTGTAGTAAAGAGTAAAACAAATAGATATAGATGAATCGATTGCCAAGGAACATGCAAGGGATCACTGATTCGATCTTCAAAGCTTAGAGGTTCCGGCAATGTCGATAACAAAACGGTATCTGACATCGTTTCTGGCAAGGCGGTCCAAAGCTTGGTTGATTTTATCTGGCTTGATAAGCTCTACATCGCACGTGATGTTGTGCTTCCCACACACATCCATCATTTCTTGGGTCTCTTTCATACCCCCTGTCATGCTTCCCTTTACTGCTCTCTTTCCTGTAAAAGAAGAAACATGAAACGTTGTTTATTTCATTGTCCTTGTCACTCCTCATATTGTAGTCTTACACTGGAAGTCAGACCGTACCAAATATTAATGGAAAAGAAGGAAGCTCAATTGGCCTGTCGGGTGCCCCCACAACTACCAAAGTCCCATTTACTTTGAGCAGTTCCAAGATCGGTCCGAGCGAGTGTTTAGCTGAGACTGTGTCCAAAATAACATCTAGCGTCCTCTTACCTCTCTGTTATATATATATATATATCACATTAATCCAACAGATTCAGAAAGATTTTATCTAATGAAATGCCTCTTCGAAAAAGCAAATTAGAGAGTTGCTAACCTGCATTTGTTTAGCATCTGTGCTAACTAGGAAATAATCAGCGCCCAAACGCTGTTTAGCCTCATTTTCTTTTGACGGAGAAGTGCTGATGACGGTTACTCGATGACCAAATGCCTTTGCCATTTTAACAGCAACGTGACCCAGACCCCCCAGGCCAACTATTCCCACTTTTTTCCCAGGTGACTCCAGCAGTTGGCAATCTTTCATGGGGCTAAAAACTGTTATCCCAGCACACAATAGTGGGGCTGCTGCATCCATTGGCAGGTTATCCGGCAGGTGGACCACGTACCTGCATAAATAAATATCCCCAACCTTAGCCTACGCTCCATAAACAAGTCATTTTGCTAAAAAGAAACTATATTTTATATATCTATATGGCGAAAGATGAGTTGCTGACCTGTGATCTGCAACTAGCATCTCGGAATATCCGCCATAAGTAATGGTACCATCCCAGAAAATGCCATTGTAGGTGAACTGGATCTGATCGCAGTAGTTCTCCTGCGAGTTTTTACAGAATTCACACTCCAAACAGGAGGCTGCCAAGCAACCAACCCCCACCCTGTCCCCTAGTTTGAAATTCCTCACGTTGCTTCCCACCTTGGTTATCACCCCCGTTATTTCATGCCTGCATATATGTAACATAAATCTCTCAATACAGAGCATTTCATACTTAAAACTCTCACCACCCAACTCGTTCAACTCTAAAACATAAATCGGATTTCTCTAATTTAAATATCCAAACTTGAATATGTTAAGCCACACCCGCAGGTAACAAAACCTTTAAAGATCAGTGACTATCCAAATCAAACAATTTCGATTTTGATTCTTGTTTCAAAATATTTCAGGTTCAATTTAATTTCTTTGTTTCCACTTTAGTAATTAAATTTAATTATAAAAGTAAATAACTTTTTTTCATATTTTTTTATTATTTATAAATAATGAATCGAGATTGTGGGGTAGCCTTTAATACTTTATGAAAAGTTGATTAGGTAAGATAAAGCTATTTTACTCAAATAATCTCAAAAATAATTAATTACATAAATCACATTGATTTAAAAAATAATTATTTAAATTACTTGAAATGAACAATAAAATTAATTATAGAGACTAGATGTTCGGCATTACTATTTTTTCTATTAAAAAAAATAATTTTGGGGGTTTTCGACACCATATGACCGACATAAATGTATTTTTTTCAAAAAAAAATTATTTGGGAAGCTAGCATACTAATAATCGACCCTCCTTTATCTAATTAAAAAAATTTACTTTTTTAGAGTGTTAGGTGCCGACCAACAAAAGCTGATGAGAATATTGCAACATTAACCTCTCATTATTTTTTATCTTTTTTATTTCTCAAATTTAATTATAAATTTTATATTTTAAAATAATATTGATCTACTTATCATATTGCTAATTATTGTTTCATCACTCACATTATTATTAATTTAAAAATTAATTCACATTATTATTAATTTAAAAATTAATTTAAATTTAATACGCAGAATTAATTATTTTTTTGGGTTATTTGGTAATATCGTTAAAGAATTTTGTTGCTTTAAATAATTCATCAACAACCCTCCTTCTTGAAGAAAATTAAAGAGAGAAGGCCAAAAAGCTTTACCCAGGAACAACAGGATACATGGTGATACCCCAGTCGTCCTTAACATGGTGGAGGTCAGTGTGGCAGATCCCACAATACATCACTTGAATGGTCACATCGTTGACGCCATTTTCCCTGTTTATATTTTTCACCTCTTCCAAGGTCAGTAACGGTAAATAACCCAAAGTAGCTAAAAGATTGTAATGAGTGAAATTAAACTAACTAATCATATTCGTGCCATATATATGTAGTGTACCTTCGTTTGAAGATGTAAGGGGCGATTTTACCGGAGGAATCATAAGCCGCCCACCCTTCTACCGTCTGAGTATGGTTAGGGGTATCTAAAGCCATGAGAGGGAGAAGAGAAGACTGAAAAAGAAACAAGTGATGAGAAGAAAAAATAAAAGCTCAAAGCTTTATGGTATTGAATGTAAATGGGAAACACGGATATCAGAGAGTAGTGAAGGTACAACATTTATAGAGAGCGTGTAGTTAGTAAAAGACTTGGGTAATGTGGACAGAGGCCTACCTACCAATAACTATTACTTATTTCCTTTTTAGTTATACGGTTGCCTACCTACCAATAACTATTATTTATTTCCTTCTTAGCTATCATGGTGGGTATGATTGAGGTTATTTTAATCTAAAAAATTTGATATTTATAAAAATAATCTAAGTTTAAAAATAATCACCAAAATAATCTGAAATGAACAGTAGAATAAGATTTCGACCGGTATTACCTAGTATTTTAGCCCCATGATTACTTGATTATTGTGTCAGACTTTAAAAAATTAATTTTTTTTGTTCTAACCTTCCAATGGCCGACACCAGGGTATTTTTTTAAATCATATTATACTGGTATACAAAAAACAGTATTAAAAAAAAATTGGTGTTGGCCTGTCAATGGCCGGCACCACACTCAGCATTAAAAAAAAAAATTGGTTCTGGCCTTCTAATGGCTGGCGCTAGAGTACAGTATTTAAAAAAAAATATTTGGTGCTGGCCTGTCAATGGCCGGCACCAGACTTAGTATTTTTTAAATTTTTAAAAAAAAATTGGTGTTGACCTATCAATGGCCGACACCAGACTCAGTATTTTTTTAAAAAAAAAGTTGTAGCTGGCCTGTCAATGGCCAGCACCAGACTCAATATTTTTAAAAAAAAATTTAGTGCTAGTCTGTCAATGGACAACACACGACTCGAGATTTAAAAATAATAATTTTTGCATCGACACATCAATGGCCGACACGATTTAGTTTTTTAAAAAAAAATTGGTCTTTGGCTTTGTTAATGGCTTCGCACTGGACTTAATATTTTAAAGAAAAAGTTATCGATGAGTAATCGCGGAATCCGGATGTGTATTACTATAATTCAATTTATTTAGTTTTTTTTATGATAAATTTAAATTATGTGAATGGTAAGTAAATAATGAGGTAAGTGACTATATTAAATGAACTTGGGAAAAATAGGATTAAATGATGAATATGTGTTAGCATTGAATTATAAATTGAATTACATGTGATTGATATGAAAAGTATATTGAATTAAATTGTGAAATTGAATTGGAAGTGATTTGAACTAAATAATGAGGCATGTAAATGACTAGCACCCAAGTTTTTTTTTTTTTTTTTACATTACTGAGTTTGGTGTCGGCCATTGATAGGCTAGCACCAAAATTTTTTTTTTTAAATTATTGAGTCTGGTGCCGGCCACTAACAGGCCAACACCAATTTTTTTTTTTAAATACTGAGTTTGGTGCCCTCCATTGACAAGCCAGCACCATTTTTTTTTAAATACTGAGTCTATTGCCGTCCATTGATAGGCCAGCACCAATTTTTTTTTAAATACTGTACTCTGGTGCTGGCCATTAGAAGGCCAGAACCAAAATATATTTTTTTTAATACTGGGTGTGATGCCGGCCATTGACAGGTCAGCACCAAAAATTATTTTTTAAATACTGGTTTTTTATATATCAATATGATACGATTTAAAAAAGAATACCCTAGTGTCATCCATTGAAAGGCCAGCACCAAAAAATTTAATTTTTTTAAAGTCTGACACAATCATCGGGCAATTATGAAGCCAAAATACCAGGTGATGCCGACTATTGACAGGCCAAAACTTCATTCTACTGTTTATTTCTGGTCATTTTAGTGCTTGTTTTTTAATCTAGATCATTTTTGTAAATATTAAAATTTTTGGCGTCAGGTAAAATAGCCTGTAATTGTAGTGCAAGAGGAGTGTAACTTCGTGGATTAGTCGAGGGAGTCAATCTGCTGAAAACTGACAAAAGATAGTAGTTGAGTGCATTTCATTCTTCTCCACTTAATGCTGGCTATGGAACTTCAAAGTCAAAGTCTACTGATTTGAATCAAATTAAAAACCACCTTCCATTATTTTTAATGGGATGTCCTTTTGCTTGTGAGCCTTCTGCGTCACTGGCTTGTTAGTGGAGGCCATTTTCTGCCTTTTCTATAAAACTATCTCAAAACTTTTGATTATTTATAAAAATCACCAATTTAAAAAATTATGTACATAAATAAAAAATAGATGTTGGTGATGTCAATGACAATGATGGTGTCGGACTGAAGTATAATTATATAAAATATTTATATACCTAATGAAGCAATTATCCTTTTAGATTGGATGAAAAAGGGGTGAAGTTATTTCTGTAATACCCCTAACCCAAATCCGTCACCGGAACAGAGTTATGGAGCATTACCAAAGTTAGAAATTTATTTATCAAACATTTTATTTCATCTAGAATTCATATTTGGAACCAATCAAAGTCAAACATATTATCCCTTAAATATACTTAATTTCCCTATATCACATAATTAGGTTACACAAACTTACCTGGCTAAATTGCAAAAATACCAAGATTCAGGGGCATTTTGATAATTTTCTATTTTCCTCAATTTTTCAACTGATATTGATCGAAATTAATAATTTCATTCAATTTATTAATTTAGACAATAATTCATTTCACTCAATTTGGTCATTTTTTATTTTTTTACAAAATTACCCCTAAAGTTTTACTTTTATTCATTTTAATCCCTAAGTCTAAAACATGCAAATTATCCATTTAATATAAATCCATGCTATCTGATTATTCATATATATATTTTTCCTCCTCCTCCTCTCCATGCCACATCCTTAATGTATATAATTCCACTATTTACTTATGTGTTCATATCAAGCTGTCCACTTCAGTTATAGTCACTAAATTATTTATATCTTGAGCTAAAAAATTTCAAATTAAAATCAGCTTGATGTTTCTGAAACTAGACTCAAATATATTTCTACCATAAAAATTTTAGAATTTATACTTTAGCCAATATGTACAGTAAATTCTTCAAATTATTTCATGTTCTACTGTTTGACAGCTTCGACATTTCTTTACTAAAATTATTTACGTCTTAGTACGGGCTCTGAATGATGCCTCCGTTTATTTCTCTTGAAAATAGACTTATTAAGGATTTATAAATATAAATTTAATCCCCTAATTATTATTTTTTACAATTTTTGATGATTTTCCAAAGTCAGAACAGGGGAACCCGAAATCATTCTGACCTTGTCTCACAAAATTTACTATAACTCATAATTTACAATTTCATTACTTACACTGTTTCTTCTATGAAAAACTAGGCTCAATAAGATTTAATTTTATATTTTATCCATCCTCTAATTCGATTTCCATAATTTTTGGTGCTTTTTCAAAGTTAGCCTACTGCTGTTGTCCAAAACTGTTTTAGTGCAAAATATTGATTACCAAGTTTATAACACCCTTATTTCCTTTCTCTACAATATTTCTCATCATTTTATCTTATTTCACTTCACTAATATATCAAGAACATAGAACCTTATATAAGAAAACTCTACTTTAATATCATTTTCATGCTTTTGATATTACCTTATATAAGAAAACTCTACTTAAAATGTATTGAAATCTTAAAATTCTTACCTTGTCCTATTAATTTCAATCTTTAACTTGACTTTCTCCTTCTTTCATCTTCTAATTCTTCAATCTAACTTGATATTCTAGCTCCCCATAGTCTCCTTATTATTTTTCTCTCCTGGTAGTTATGGAAATTCTCTTGATTACTAGGTGAAAAATGGTGAATTTTTGGTGAAAGGACCTAATTATAAAAAAAGCAAAACTTTCTTTCTTTCTCTCTTCACAAATGTTGGATGCAATGGAAAGGTGGTGGGTGATGTGTTGTTTTCTTTTTTTTTCCACACACACATATATACATTCTAAATAAAATAATAAAATAATAATAAATATCTTATTAAAATATTAATAAAATACCATCAAATAATCATTACATTCTAGAGTTCTCTCTCTTACTAATCGACCATTTTGCCCTTAATGATATTATAAAATTCTATCATTGAGTCATCACTTAATTTGGAAAAATTCCAATTTTAGTCCCTCATAATTCTTCACCTATTCGATTTGGTCCTAATTCATTCTTTTTTCTTAGTTTCTAGATTATTCCATCCCTAAGATATTTGCACTATTGGTCCTTTAAATTTTTATATTTACACTTTAACCCTCAAATTTTGAGTATTTACTCCTGGGCAATAAAATTTTTCTCACTTTTACAATTTAATCCTTTCTTGAATTAATAATGTAATATATCATAATATACTTCCCAAGGTTGACATAATCCAAAATTTCCCTTTTTGTCACTTTATTTCCTTACCTTTTTGTCATTTTATTTCCTTACTTAACTATATATCAAGGATAATATCTTACTTTCTTACTGTAGTAATTTTCGGGGTATTATGATTTCTCTATTTGCAAATTAAGTTTGTCATCTTTTAAAATTAAATTTAAATAGCTCTTAAAAATATATATATAAATAATAAAAATAAACTCTTTTCAAATTTTATTTTTTAGAAAAAAAACAATATACTTGAAACACTATATAAAATTCTTATTTAAATTATCCAAATATATCCCTCAAGAATTTTCCTTAAGTCAAAAATTCTGCCAATAACAATGGCGGCACCCAAAAAAATTATATTGTTTTAAAAACCAAATACTTGTTGATGAGTATTGATTCACCATATCAATCTTTGAATCATCGCTTGGTGTTTACTAGTCGGACTTTTTAGGAAAAAAAAAAACATAAGAGCCTAGTGACTTAAAATAAAGTTTTCCAATAGCTTAAGGCATTAAATGAAAAGTTTTGAATTGTCTAGTGAACATTTTGTAACTTTTATGAAGTTAAATGACTAAAATGTATACTTACTAATAGTTTAGTGACTTAAAGCGTTGTCTATCCATATTACTATGGTTTGAATATATTATAATTTAATTTTGAGAGATGAAGTTTTTGTACTTTCTTTTATTTAAAAATCTTAATCTCTTCATTAAAATTTGTCGTCAAACTCGCTATTGGAGCAATACAAAAAAATTAAAATAACATTTTTAGCCCTTAATATCTATAATTCTTTTGTCAATTTAGTCTATTCTCATTAAAAATGCATAAAATTTAATTGGAAATTGAAAATTGAAAATTAAAAATTAAGTTTTTTTTTCTGTATTTTCAATAAAAAATAAAAGTCATATTAAAAAATTGATATAAAAGTGGACCTGGTTTTAGCAAGATTTATAGGTAAGTAATTGAGTGTCGAAATTTTTAATGTAGTTTTTAAATAAATTATACATATATTTAAATTTGATTTGATTTTGATTGAGAGTTTAAAAAATATTTTACTATTGATATTTTATAAATAAAAATATTATTTAATATGTATTGAATAGACAGGTACTTACTAACTCTACTAAGCAGTTAAAAATGATGAAAAGATCATCGACTGTATATAATTTCATCTACTCCAAAATCCTCCATTTTAGCTGATTGATGAAAACTTGAAAACAAAATCAACCATTAAAAAACATAAGCACAAACAAAGTGACGGGTCCAAAGCCGTTAAAACGATGCACACTAACAGAGATCAACAAGGGCTCAGAACAACCTTGACTCCCCATTATTCTATGGCTAGTAGCGAAACCATAAAAGGATAAATATGGACAAAAACATAAAAAAAGAGGTTGCAACTTGCAAGTAGGGAATTCAACAAAGGGGACCAGAAGCCATGCGAGTGGGTGTTATAGTCTCTTTATATATCCTTTCCATCCTCAATTGGTATCAAGGACTTTAGATTCCGTTTCAATTAAAATTTTGGTGTTTTAATTTTTTTTCGTGTGTTTTAATCGATACCAATTTGTAAGGCATATAATTTACATGTATATATGGCATATAATTTATTAAAAATTAAACTATAAATATATATATAAATTTAAAAATATCAAACTCAAAATGATACACTAAAATATACCGATATTAATATTTACCATTAAAGATTCAATATTAATTACCGTTATAGAAACAAAAATTCGTCATTATCACTAGTTTTTATTGAAGCTTTTATTTATTAAAAATTTCACGATTAATATTTTTTATATAATTTATAACCTCTCTTCGCTTTAAATAAATTCCAACACACTTAAATCCATCCACTACCATGTCCCAGAAAGTAGGCGGCAATTGAATGTCCTTGTGATTCAATAAAATTTATCATCAGAAACCTATATTCTTTGGTATTTGCTGCTGCTATCAGTAAAATATTCGTTTCCTTCTTCATCAATGTCAAACTGCCAACCATTGGTAAACCGGAAGGGCACCCCATTTGCCAAGTGATGTCGCTAATCAATATTTTTAATACAATTTGCCTGCGCACTTAACTTGAAAATGACATGTCAATCAAGATTTTTAAGGCTCAAACCGCACCAACCATTTCGATTTGGCCTTTGGTAAACCCAATTTTTTACTGTAGCAAATATATTATATTGGTAAATTATTTATTTTATATTATTTTAATAATTTTCCCAAAACGTTTTGTAATCAATAAATTAACAACATTAGTATCTGTTAATGCTTATTTAATTTTTTTTACAATAAAAGATTGTTAATTTTAAATTAACAATTTATTTTTATATGATATTTTTAAATAATAAACATTTTTTATTTTTAAAATTTTAAATACTATATCATTATTTGATTTTAATTATATTATTATAAATAGTAATTAATTTAAATTTATTTAAAATATTAATTTTTATCCTTAATTTATACTGATTACAATACAAACTATAAAGATTCTAAAACTTAAACATTATAAAAATATTTATGAAATAAATATAATATATTTTAATGGCATAATAATTTATTTGCCTTTTTTAACTTTATAAAAAATGTCACTTTAGCATTTTATTTAATTTTATGTCTTTTTTAGCATTTAAACTTACATTTTTTGTCAAATCACCCCTAAAATTGATGAAAAAGTTAATGTTTATTAACTTTACTGACGTGACATACACGTAGATGACACACTAACATTTAATTAATTTTTAATTTTTAAAAATTTTAAAAATAAAAATTTTTTTTTAAAAATTAAAGATCATTGAAATTATTTAAAAAGTATATAATATTTTTTTAAACTTTAAAAATTAAATAAATGTTGATATGTTATCTATGCGGTAATCCACCTATATGGCACATCAACAAAGTTAACAAATATTAAATTTTCCATCCATTTGGGATGTTTTGACAAAAAAAAAAATATAAGCTCAATGGCTAAAAAAGACAAAAATAAAAGTAAATGGAGGCTAAAATGACTTTTCTATAACATTGGAGAGCCCAAAAAATCATTATGCCTATTTTATTTGATAACTAAACTCATGTATCACACAATATAAGAAATTAGTATATATACACATATGATTTGTTTTTTTCTTTTTTGATTGGGATAATATAACTTTTGGCTATTTAACTTGGCAATTAGGTCTACTTTAATATTTATACTTTTTTTTGTCCACATTGATCTTTAAATTTGAAAACTAGATTCATTTTAGCCCCTCAACTTGGATTCTGTTCAATCAAGATTTGATATTATGACTAGTGTTACGAGAATAAGATGGCATCAAACAGACTGAAAATTGATCGATATATAGGTCCGAATAAAGGGGTTGAACTGATTGACCCAAAAACTACTTAAATTTGGTAAAAATTAAAAATCAGGAAAAAAATCGATAATTTTTTAATTATTTTAAAATTTTAAAATATTTTAATTAATTATTATTGATCAGACAGTTGAATCGATCAAATTAGATAAATCAAAAACTGGTGTTTTAATTGTTTATTAAAACGTTGAATGTGACATTACCACATTATATTATCACCTAAAAATTTATATAAAATTTTTAATTTTTAAGTGGTAAAACTTTTATATCTTTTTATCGGATACGTAGTTTACATCTGGTAACGATTATCAGTGGTCACGCAATTACGGATAGAGGAAAGATATCTTAGTTTTATGTTAGCCCGGCAAACTTTAAAATTTTCGACACAGTCAAAGTGATGTGACGAAAAGAATACACCACGGGAAGATAATATTACTTATCTGTCAAATCAAAGTTTTTTTTTCTTTTTTAATATTAATGATGTTTCTTAAATTCCACATTGTAGTTGTAGGTATGGTTGTCTGGTACCAAGGATCACCTTGAATGCTAACCGAACTGATTCATTTTTCGTTTTGAAAAAGCTGCAGAGGGTTTTTGACTCAATGAGAGAAATGAAGGCCAGTTAGTGAAATTAAATCGGCGGTTAATTAATCCATTAAGCAAAACACCGGGGGGAGGGGAGGTGATGGAGGAATAAAAGGAATGCAGATGTCAAAGCATCATGTTTTACAAACGTGGTCCTTGCTTTATGCCGTTGAGATTCAAGAGATCAAAAAAGGTAAAAAAACAAGTAGCCAAGCATCTCAGTCGGATCCCCCCACCAAAAGCCACATGAAACCAATGCCGAAGATCTTGTATCAGTCGGACCATACGAAAGTTCTGCAAAGGCCTTATGGCAAGTGGCGATTTTGAGCAGTCAATGCTCAATGCTCAATGCTCTCACTCCCCAGATGCTTTCTATTCTTGGTTTCTTTTTTTTTTTTTCCTCCTTTTTTCGGGGGTGGTTCGGTGCACACTGTGAAAAGTCAGTAATTTGATACATTATAATTCAAAACCCTTTTTTCCTTTTTTATTTTTTTTCTGGTTTGGCAGAATATTCAATGGAGTTAATTAATTTGCTCTCCACCCATAGTACATTTTGTTTTCGAATGCCTCAAAGGCTCACACCATATAGGCCAGGCCAGTAGACGTGACATCTCTTCAGTCTGATTTCCTCCGTATCCCTATTCTCTTCGCCTCTCTTTTTAATCTTCATGTTGGCCTGACCGGTTTTACACAGCAATAGTAGCAGCTACCTGGTGCTCAGTGTTCACCTTCAAAAATCCTCCTTCTCTGCACCCTGTTCATCAACATCTCCCAAAATCCATAACCTGTTAGCTAGAAGATCCATGGAGGAAGTGTGGAAAGATATTAGTCTGGCTTCTCTAAGTGACCACCCTGTTGATTCCATCCTCTCCACCAGAACCAAGAACCCTAACTTTCCTAGCATGATCCTTCTGGACTTTTTGGCTACACCCATCAATAAAGAACCTCCAACTCCAAGAACATCAGGTGTCTCCTCCAATGACACATCTACTACTGAAGGACATGCCCCTTTTGTCCCCGGCACAATATTGAGCTTGAAATCTGGGTTCGGGTCGGCCTGCCGATGCACAGAGAGTGGTGACCCCATGAGGCCAAACCTAGAGGTCAACGCTCGTGCCGGTGTTCCTGCGGCTCCATCTTTTTCTTCTTCTCACAATTCTGGTTTTCGTGGTTTCGGTTCTCCTGAAGCTTTCCCTTCTTTTTGCACAAAAAGGGCTCCTGAAAGTAACGAAAACTCCAACGATGGGCGGCTTAAACGCATGATGAAGAACAGAGAGTCAGCTGCTCGGTCTAGAGCTAGAAAACAGGTGAATCCCTTCCACTCTTCTTTCCCAGAAACCTCACCTGACCTAGTTTTGCAAATTTAGACATTACTGGTGTGATAAGTGTTTCATATGACATTCTTCTATGAGTTCCTTTAATGTTTGAGTGTCTCAGGCATACACTAGCGAGTTGGAGCTTGAAGTTGCTCATTTACAGGAAGAAAATGCTAGGCTTAGAAGGCAGCAAGAGAAGGTGATGTATCAGTTAGGCTTATATATATGTATACATGTATAGAAATGAAGCGGTAAATAGTAACTCATTCAACTTGTGCTTGTCCAAAAGCGGAATACAGTTGGTTGATATATATGCATTTGGGTCATGGTTTGGTTTTGCAGATATTGGCAGCTCGAGATCAGGTTCCAAAAAAGAATACTCTAAGTAGAACGTCAACAGCTCCATTCTGAGAAGTAAAGGCAGCCATTTCTTCTTTTAAGTCCATATAGACTGCGCTCTTACACATCCATGATCCATCTCTCTCAAAATATTCATAAAAGGAAAGCAGAAAAAAACCGCTAGTTTCTATATTTTAGGGTCCCCAATGGGCAAATGGTGGGTGTTACGGTTTTATGTTTGGTTCTATCTCTAATATAATTCCAGTTGAGAATGTATAGTTTGTCGTTTTCTGTTTGCTTGTCTCCTACCAATGAGAATAAAGCGGTTAGACGGAAAAAGAAACAAATAAACATTTAAATAGAAAGAAGCATACTCATAGCTATTTTCCTAATCAAGATGCTACATGATTGCCCGCCCGCACTTCTTGTTCAACCTGTTCATATACTGTTACTGACTTCTATTTTCCCATTTGGTACAAAATCACTGTTTGATGATTATAATTAGCTATGATCATAGAATATTTTTTTCCACAAAAGAATCTATGCGTTTGGATTGGACAATCCCATGCAAGTGGATGAAGGCTGGCGGCCCAATGGCCTTTGAAATTTCTGCCGATATCCCTTCTGTTGCTTCTGTATTGTGTATCTAATTTTTAGAAGGGTTTAGCCACTGTTTTATTTTTATGTTTCCTTATATTGTTAGTATTTTTTTTATTTAAATTTAAATTAATAGAAGGGATTGGTCAGAATTAGCTATTTTTATTTAGACTAAAATATGTTATTAGTGACCGCACTTATGAAATTTAAAATATAGATTTTGTACTAAAAAAAGTTTTTTTTATTATTTAAAAATATTAATCTAATCATAAATATCAATATTTTTATCAAAATTTATCAACTTCACGTATTGATTAGATATTTTTTTTCATATGAGTATGTGATTAATAAAAAAATAAAAATATTAAATGGATAAATTTTAACAAAAATTACAAATAATGATAAGGATTAAGCTACAATTTTTAAATTAAAAAAAAAAGTAGTTTTAAAACATAAAAATTAAATCTTAAATTTTAGATTTTAGATTTTAGATTTTAGATTTAAGAACATATACTAACCTTGGTAAACAAGAAAAATAAGAAAGGATAACTCTCACCCACAAATTACTAAAGTTTTTGCATTCTTTATTATAGAAATTCAGGAATGGCGAAGCACTTCAAATATAACACCCATGTTGACATAAGTTTTGTACTAATTGCGAATTATCATTCATAATTTAATGCTGGTTAATGAATTCATAGTTAAATAGTAAAGTTGTGAAATTTTTGAAATATATTTGGAATTGAGTTATTGTTGAGTGACATGGTTTTTTACTCGCAAGAATACTGTTGGTTGCTTTAGTCATTAGTTATAATTCCATCGCAAGTTGGCCTAATTATTTGATGCGACATAGTTGTTGTTCCAGGAAACACACAGGACAAGCCATCCATTATTGCAAATTGACTGTCTTGATGATGAGCTTCATTTTTTCCTTCAAACTTTGTCCTTTCCTATGTATTTTCAAATAAATAATTTAATTTTTTTATTTTTTAATTGTCAGATAATTATAATTAAATAATATATCATATAATCAACAATATTAAATCACATTATATTTTTAAAAACAAACACCGACGATATTATTAAAAGATAAGTCACGGGCTTAAATATAAGCTAAAAATTCAAAAATAATACATCATATAATATAACAATATGAAATATGAAAGGAAAAAAAGGGTTGAGATAAAAAAAAAACGTGAATAGACATATTAATTGGAGAAATGGTTGTATCTATTGGCTTCAAATTCAAATGTTGGTTTTTATTGGGTGGGATTTTTTTTTTAAGAAGAAGCTAAATAAGCTTTATAATGTTCGCCAATAGTTTCTTGTAGTAATTTCATAGTAGTTTGTTTGGGTAAACTATCGTAAATGCGTAATCTAATTGGATCATAACCGCCTAAAGCTAGCATATTAGCTGAACGTAAAATATACAGTACCTTAATATTCAATCCCTTACTATCTAATATCTAATAATTTGCAGCAAACTCAACTTGACTTCCTCCGCTATGAGTAGATGTCTAATATTATGTTGGTATAATCCAGTTTTGGGTGAAATTTACTAAAACAATATTTTTTTTAAAAAGTTTTTTATTCATTCTAATTTACAACAGTTTAATAGTCGTTTGGTTTAAAATTTTTTTTTTTAACTTTTGATTGGATGTCAAATTCATTAATTTAAATATTCTACACCTAAAAACATAATTAAATTTGTAATCAGGAAAATAGGATTAAATCCACGAAGACTAGATATTTGATTACCAAAGTTGTCATGTCCAAAATTTTTGCCGAGTTGCAAGAAAAAAAAAATTTGTTACCAAAATCTTGATATATATAAATATAAAAACTATAATATTTTAATAATATTAATTAGTCACATTTAGATCGTATTCTTACAATCATAATTTCAATTTGTTAAATATTATTTTTATTTAATATAATTTTATATATAATTTAAATATTTTATTGAAACAATATATTAACAAATTAGTAGTAGAACTAATTTTACTAAATTTTAAAATAATAGGTTGTTATAGTGAATTAATATAGTAAAAAAAAATGTAGCTATTGTTAATTTTACTAAATTTTGAGATAATAGATTGATTCGGGGAACTAACATGATAAAAAGTTGTACTTTATACTTTATGGTTGTTAATATTATATATGAAAAGTTATTATGGAAGATACAAATAAATCATAAAAAAATGATTTTACAATAAATTTGACTATTTTAATGAAATGTTATTATAAAGGGTGACTACCATTAATAGGATTGTCCACACAAATTTCGTGTTAAAAATTGAGTAGAAATATTTGGAATCAAATTTCACTGAAAGTAGCTTTTGGAAAATGGTTTCTAAAAGATTGATCGATTTTTTGAACAAGTTGATATTTTTTGGTGTTTGGATGATTATTCGTAAAACATTTTTTTGATGTTTGACAAATTTTCCTGAAACTGTTTTCTAAAAGTTATTTTTAATGAAATAAACTGTAACAGTTCGTCTTTCAGTAGTGTTGAAAATGGTGATTTTAAAATCCTATTTCGTAAATATTATTATTTAATATTTTTGAGGTTAGTATAAAATTTAATTGATGTTTGGCCCTTTAATTCTGTTAATTGAATAGTTAATTAAGGTACAATAACTCACCAAAAGACCAATTGAACAATTGGACACTTTTTAATTCACCAACGGCTGTGGGTGACCATTGTATTCCACCCAAATTTGTTAATTGCGTTTAAGCTTAATTAAGTAAAGATTAATTAAATTAAATAAGATTAATTAACTATTGATTAATGTATAAAAGACATAAGTTAAAATAAACATAAACATTTCATGCTCTCTTCTTCAAAACTCACGAACAAAGGAAAAGAAGAATGGTTTTGGAAGCTCAAACTTTTGTCAAAATTAGGTACGTTGAATTTAGTTTTTATTTATTTATAATTTTTACGTTTTTTAAGTAATGAGAATTTGATTTAGCTAGCTTATGTATCAATTTGTAAAATTGTTAAAGTTTCTAAAAGTTTTCATTAATGAATGTTTGATGAAATTAGTACTAAATTATTAAATTTTAAGCTTAGAAATGAAAAATGACTAGTTTGTAAAGTATAATTGTTAGTTTCTAAATACAGTGACTATAGTGCATAAATTTCAAAACTGATGTTAAATTTCTATAAATATAGATAATAGAGGGTTGTAGAAGGATGAAATTGAGATCGGTTTCGAAATCAAAACTTAAAATTGAAAGTTATGACAATTTCAATTTTAGGGACTAAATTGAAAAAAAATCTAAAATTTTAGAGAGCATTCAAAAGATAAAATTGAACTGACTCATGCATAACAAGGGATATTATAAACTGTTTGAAATTAATAAATTGAACCAAATTTTTGTATAGATCAAGAATTGAACCGAATCAAGGATAACTGGAAAAAAGATAAAAAATTTTATTTGTCCTTACGTTTTAACTTGTCTATTAATTTAGTCATGTAAGTTCATAGGGTGTAGTTAATGTGTTATTATTAATTATTTTTAAACTGTACATTTCATTATTTATTGTATATTATTTTTAAATATTTATATTTTAAATTTGTTATTTTCATGTTCGTACATGTATAATAAAATTTCTAGTAATAATAAAACAATAACAAAAGTCGATTTTGGCAACCGATCATCATCCATATAACCATTTCCAAGAGAACCCTCAAAATTTGGGGCCATGCTAAATAAGCAGCAAACAAAAAAAAAAAAAAAAAAAAAAAAGAGGAGAAAAAGGGAACTTGGCTTGGAGAATTAAAAAGCAGAACCAAAGTAGTTAGAGGGCCAAAAAGGGAAAACAGGAAAATGGAAAGAAAGGAAAGCGATGCAGCTTCGGGAATGGATCTTTGCATTTATAGGTTTAGCGTATACATATATTTATATACATCAATATGGCTGCATGAGAATGTTTATACGTTCACACGTCGAAACTAGGGAGGTTGACAGGTGCTCCTCACTCTAAAATGGGTAATTTTTTTATTTAGATTTTTTAAAATTTTTAAAATTTTAAAATAATAATGCTCCTTTAGAAATATAAAAAATTAATTTAATTTTTTTTAAAATTTGTAAAGATATAAATTATTAAAATGGTAAAATTATATTTTTGGTATCCTACAAATTACAATTTAATTTTAGTCCCCTTAAAAAAATTATAATTTCACCCCATATATACCAAATAAAAAAGTTTTTTAAAATTTAAGGAAATAGATAGATTTTTGAGAATAGTGTGAAGGCGCTTTCTGCACAGGTGACAGGAAAGCGCGCCTAGTTAGACATGCTTTCTCTTTAAATCTCATGTTTTGACTTTTTTTAACATAATTTATTTAGTTAGATGGTTAAATGTTAATGGTTTTGTCTTTAAATTTCATGTTCAATTCATCTCCCACTTATATTTTTATTTTTATTTCAAATTGTTTTAAGTTTTTTTTTAATTAATGTTTTTAACATATTATCTCCCTTGGTTAAATAAAAATGATTTTAACTTTGAATCTCGGGTTTAATTCCTCCTCTTCTAAACACATTTGTAATTTTTATTTTATACTTTTTTTTAATTAATAAATATATTGTTTTCAATTTTTTTATTTTTAATTCATCTTTTTAATTAATATATCTTTTATTAATAATATCAATTTTTTTTTCAAATATCATTATTTTTAGTTGTAGGGCCCAATTTTAGCCTAGAGCCCAATAAAAATCCAAAAATAATAAACAGTCCGGTTTATTAATTACAGTAGGCCCAAAAACAAAACCTAAATACCCAAACCACTTAAAACTAAAATACAAACCCAATTAAGGCCCAAACTGTAACAGTTCGATTTGTACCCTAGTCGGAACAGTGGTTTCGGGACCATAAATCCGAGTCCGTATAATATTTTTAATATTATATTCTGTACTGTTGATATGTGGTTTAGCATGTGTTAAATTTCTGTATGTTAATTTGATTGTCTGTGTGATTAATTTGACCAAAAGGATTAAATTGCATGAAATGTGAAAGTTGCTTGCTAATTGCTAAAGCACCTATGTGTTGTGGTTTTATAAATGTGAAGACTTATGTGGCAAATAAGCCAATTCCATTATAGTGGATGGTAATAAATGTGGTACATGCATTTTTTTTTATGTGATTATTAATTTATATTATATGTTATAAATATCTTATTACTTATCCATTAAGTTATAATTATTTTATAATAAAAGAAATTTAGTGGATGGTGGAATGACATAATAACCATAGTATGAGTTTGTCCTATATGTTTAAATGAGGGGCATTTTAGTAAGATGAATAATGATATTAGATAAAAGAAACAAAAAATGAGTGTTCATCTTTTATTGTTCTCTTCTTTGAACGAAAATTAGAAGAAAGAAGAAGAAGAAACTTTGAGCTAGGTTTTGGCATTCATTAAGCATAATTAAGGTATGTTTTGGTTTTGAATTTTGATAATTTTTATGTTTTTGAGATTGTTATTAAGTATACTATCAAGCCCATGTCTCAATTTGATGAATTGATGTTGTTCATGAAATGTGCCATTGATGATATGTTGAGTTTTATGGTGATTTATGGTGTTAAATGAAAGATTTGAGCTTTATGAACATGCTTTGTTCTTGAGATTATGATGAATTTATCTAAATACGGCTAAATTGTGAAATAGAAAATTGAAGGACTAAATTGATGATTTGATGGAAACTGTGGGCTTGTATGATATATATGTATATTTGGTTAAGTATGTGTATGTAATGATTTTGTGAATTTGATGTTTTGAGAAAAATGGACTATATTGATAAAATGTATAAATATGAGGGTTAATTTGCAAATAGCCCTAAATGTGTATCCATGGATTGAATTGAATGAATTAGTGAATAAAAGGGTTAATTCCGAATATGTTTAGATCAAGAACCCAAGAAAACAGACTTAGATCGTGGGAAGGCGAAAGTAAACGAGTAGCCGTTTTCATATCGAAAAATCGAATCCGAGGTAAGTCACTATGCAAATAAATGTATATGTATGCAATTATAATTGTTTTTATGATTGATGTTGATCATGAATACTATTGATAAGCTATGCTTATGAATTTCGAGAAAAATTCGATATAGTGACTAAGTCCGAGAAGTCTCGTGTGAACCTAGGAGTAGATAGGATTAGTTATGTCATGACATAGGTGTCTGTTCTGTTTTATCATGTGAGACCACGTCTGGGATGTTGGCGTTGATTTGATACTAGTGTAAGACCACGTCTGGGATATTGGCATCAAAATAAGTTTTACAAGTAAGACCACGTCTGGAACGATGGCATCGATATAAGCTTTATGAATAAGACCACGTCTGGGACGTCGGCATCAATATGACTTTTATGTGTAAGACCCTGTCTGGGACAGTGGCAATAATATCTGAGTACATGTAAGACCACATCTAGGACGTTGGCATTGTACAACTATTTCGAGCTATCTGAGTATCCTACTAGTTTCCTATTGGTTCAACGAGCAAATTTGTGATATGTATTGCAAATTCAAGCTATGAACAAATATGTGATTGTAAAACCATTTCAGGTATGTTGATTATACACTAATTGTGTATACAAGGTAAGCATCTATGTGATCTTATTATGGTGCTATGAATATGGAATTGATAATATGATATGAACAGTTTTGGTTAAATGAGTTATACGTTTATGTGATTCTTGAATTGTGATATGGCAAATGTGATCAAAAGTATATGAGTCAAAGCATATATGTGACAATTTGCTAAGTGATCGATATGTGTTAATGTATTTATTTGCATATATGCCTCCTATGCTAAGTTTGTTTGTATATTGACTTACTAAGCTTTTGAAAAGCTTACTCTATGTGTGTATTTTCTCTGTTCTATAGGTCGTTAAAGCTACTGAAGGCTCGGGATCGTCAAGGATCATCATCACACTTCTAAACCCTTTTGGTACCCTTTTTGAAAATGTATTTAGCTAAATTATGGCATGTATAGGCTAGATATGTATATATGATTTTTGAAGTAAACTTAGTCAAGTGTTTGACAAGTTTTGAGTTGATAAATGCTTGAATGGATGATCTTTATGATGCAATTTTTGATATGGGTTGATGCTTATGAATTGGCTAAGTTTTGTTTAAACAATGGATGATTTTGATTGTGTATGAATTAGGTGTTTTTGGTGTGTTTTAATAGCCTAAAAATGGTGATAATAGCAGTTTTCACACGGCCTAGACACATGGGCGTGTGCCCAGGCCGTCTGGCAAAGTCAGTAGCTAAGAAAATTTCACACGGGCAGGCCACACGGGCATGTCCCAAACCATACGGCCATGTGCCCCTATTTTCAAGAAAAAGTTTCTAAAGTTTTTATTTTAGTCCCAAATCATTTCCTAATCACATTTTGGGCCTCGTAGGGCCATATTAGGGTCGTAAAGATGAAATTTAAAAATTTTTAAATTGTGCCTCGGGATTATGTCCCAATTTACACTTCTGGAAAACTCCGATTATACCTCGTAACCCTATTCTAGTGACGGTTTAGGGTTAAGGGGTGTTACACAAACCTAGACCTAGCCCACAACCTAAATAAAAAAATTAGGGTTTCAAAAACTCTAGCAGCCAACACTTTGCGCCGCCAGCAGCCACCACCACACTCGTGCTCTCAGCCACGTCGACCTCCGACCCCTCCGCGCCCACTCCACGTCGCCATACCTACGAGAAAGGCGCAACAGTAGCAGATTTTGTTATATTTTCGGGTATAAAAACCCAAACAATTATTGTGTAAAAAAAAATAGGGGAAATGACCCAACAAATATCCGATTAATATAAAAAAGAGCATACTTCAAGCAAATACAGAGGTTGTTTTCTATTTTTTATTTTTGTTTCTCGTTTCGTTTTTTTACTTTAAATCGAAAAAAAAAAGAAAGAAGAGAAGCCTTACCTCGCTGGTGGCCGGAATGGAGGAAGCCGAAGAGTCTTTCGGTCTTCCAGTGATCTTCGAAGGCTGTTTTAGACATTCTAGGGTGGATCTGAGGTGTAGGGATTAAAACGGTCAATTTGGGGTGTTTTTGGGAATTCTGGCCACCGTGTACGGTGGTCGACGGTGGTGGAACTGCGACGGTCTGGTGATCGGAACTCTCACCGAAAATCGGGGAGGGAGAGAAAGTTTTGAGGGTTGAACTTTTTTTTTAAAATGAGGTAAAGAATAATATTTTTAAAAAAAAATCTGGTTTATAAAGGCCATCCAAACAGTGTCGTTTTGACCTAAGGCACAAGACGCAAAACGACACCGTTTTGCCCAAGATCCGCGCGCGACCCGACCCGTTATCATAGGATCCGCGTGTTTTATAGCTTGTGGGCTATTTACGCAGCCGACCCTTCTGTTTTTTCCACCTGTTTTAATTAAGTCCTCCGTTTCTTATTCACTTTCTTTTAATTTTGGCCTAAAATTTTAATGATGTTGCATTTTGGCCCATAATCAGGCTATGCGTTTTGGGGGACAGGGATATTATCCCATTTGGTTCCCCATATCCTTCGCGTGTTACAATTTAGGCCCTATGTTTTATTTTTGGCTCCGATTTAGTCCCTTTATTGTTTTTATTTATGTTTTGGGACTCCCAATTTTATTTTTTTTCAATTTAATACAGTATTTATTTATTATCATTTCATTTATATATTCGTGTGTATTATTTTCACTTATTTAATTATTTGCATACACATCTATTTTTTTTATCATTATTATACATATTTTCTTGCTTATTCTTTTTTTTTTTTGTAATTTACCTTATTTCTGTTATTATTATTATTATTATTATTATTACTACTTCTACTACTATTATAATTATTATTTTAATATTACTACTACAACTATTTTTTATTTTATCTATAATTATATTTATTATTATTATAAACATTATTATTGCTATTTTTATTATTTCTATTATTTTTATTATTACTAATATTATTTTTATTTTTACTATTATTATTTGTTTATTAATATATTTTATTATTATTATTGTATTTTTGTTACTATTATTATTATTTTATTATTTTTTAAATTATTATATATGGTATTTATTTAGCTATTGATTTACCATTAGCTTTTATTTTTGTTATCATTTTCTTTGATTTATTTGTATTGATGTACCATTAGCTTTTATTTTTGTTATTATTTTCTTTTATTTATTTGTTCTCTTTCTTAGTATTTCATATAGATGGTTGGTTTAAATTTTATTTTATTGTATTTTGTTTTTGTCTTTATTTTTATTATTTACATTGTTACCCTTGTCTTATTCTATTATGCATGTGTACTATAAATCATCTTCCATTTTACTACAATCATATCACATATTACTCGATGCATTAAAATTTTCGTTTTGAAATAAGCAAACATTCCGCGTTCTAAGGTTCGAAAGAAATCGTACCCTAACTTACTGGGTTTCAAATTTTCTCATCGAATCTAAAGAACCTATTATTTTCCTTTTAAAATCAAAGCACATGAGCTAAATAAAAACTTATTCTCGGGAATTCAAAATGTTGTGTCCTAACTCACTGGATATGACATTTTGGTATCTCGAGATAAGGATTTCTAAAAAACAAAGGCAATATTCTGTATTTGGAATTTCGAGAAATCGTGCCCTAACTTACTGGGTTCTGGTTTTTCATTTGACCTAAATAACCGAATATCCTCCTCAAGCTTAAATACGAGTTTTAAAAGTCGAAAGACAAGCTCAGTTTTGGGAACTCGAAATGTCGTACCCTAACTTACTGGGCGTGACATTTTACTTCTTCAAAATAAGAGGGTCTTAGCATCCATTTTAATTTATTCGAGTTTTCTTTTAAATAAAGATAATCGTATTTTAAAATCTTTTCAAATTTTCAACATAAAGACAAGTTTTCTTTTGGGCGTCACGAGGGTGCTAATCCTTCCTCGTGCGTAATTGACTCCCGAACCCGTTTTTCTAAATTTTGTAGACCAAAACTATCGTTTTAATAAATCAAAATGTTTTAACGATCAATCTTAAGGTGACTCGATCACACCTCAAAAAAGATTAGTGGCATTATTACCCTAACATTCACAAACTCAACATCCAGGTTAGTCGATTAATTTCCATATATCAATAATATACAAGCCATGATTGATGAGCTCATCAATATCATGATTTCCATTTCCTTGTTATTTTTCCATATTTATCCCGTTAAATTACTCGGAATTTCGATGGATTTTCAGAGGTACACTTTAGGGTATAAATCCGGGTCCGTCAATTCATATTCATGTGCGCACATTTTCATTTAAGAAAGCACACTCCCGCGAACCTCATCTTTACAGCGGGATTACCAGTCCAGGCTAAATCCCCTGCAATATAAACTCATAGAGTATTGTCGGGATTACCAATCCAAAGCTAAATCCGCAACGACAATTACTCTAATGAGCTTGGATCCGAATTACAGTCAAAGCTAAATTGGACCTAATTCGGATTACCCGTCCGGCTAAATCCATTTTCCACATATTCTTCGGGAGGGCTATATCAGATAGGATCACCCGTCCGGGCTAGATCCTTTTTACCGTCAATTCCTTTTGGGAGATCCATCGAATTTTCCTTTCATTCAACCGGGATTTCTTTCCTTTTTATCAAATATACCAATGTTTCATCAAATTTCATACAATGGACATTCAAATCATATTCATATCAATAACATACATTTCAAACATTTAAGAATATAATTCAAGTTACACGAACTTACCTCGATACTAGTTCGTTTATAAAATCTACTAATCCGGGACTTTTTCCTTTCCTCGATCTAGCTTTGTATTTGAGTTTTCCGGATCTAAATAAATAAATTCAATCATCAATTCAATACATTTCATGTTCACATGTAGCATTTTCTATAATTCTATTATTATTTTTAGCTTATTCAAAGCTGTCTACTTGAGTCATAGTCACTAAATTATTTATTTCTCGAGCTAAAGAGCTCCAAATGAAGAACCGTTAATTTTCCCTGAAACTAGACTCACATTTCTTTATACCATAAAATTTCCAGAATTTTTAGCCTAGCCAATTAGTACAGTTTATTCATCAAATTTGCCCCTATTCTGCTGTTTGGCAGTTCTGACTCTTCTTCACTAAAAATTAATTATCTCTTCATACGGAAATTAGATGGTGTTCCCGTTTATTTCTATAGAAAATAGACTCATTCAGGATTCTAAACATATAAATTTAAGCCCCTAATTATTTTTATTCAATTTTTTATGATTTTCTAAAGTCAAAACAGGGGAACCCGAATTTATTCTGAACCAGTCTTATAAAAATCTAAATATCTCAAATTACAGAACTTCTTTTATTCCCTTGTTTCTTTCATATGAAAATAGACTCAATAAGCTTTAATTTCATATTTTTTTCATCTTCTAATTCAACTTCTACAATTTATGGTGATTTTTCAAAGTTAGACTACTGCTGATGTCAAAAACTGTCAATGAATGATAATTTCGTCCCTGCTCAATTAACCTCTCAATTGAGCTTATTTTTCTCAATTAACACTTTATTCTATCACTTTAAACTACTTTATAACCTTTGGAAATCATAATTTCAGTAATAGACTTTAATTCCAAACACTTTCATAATTAGGTCCCAAAAATCAATTTCTATTGAAATTACCTAATAAAATCATCTCTTAAACGAATTAAGGCTTAAATTTCATGCTATTTCATCATAAACTTACATAAACCAACCATGGTGGCTTTCAATTTCATCCATGAAATCAAAGACTAATGAATTTAATAGTAGGACCTAGTTGTAAAAGTCTTTAAAAACACAAAATTACAAGAAATAGGCAAGGATTCACTTACTTGGTGCAAAAATTATGATATACCAGCTTAGATACCCCTCCTATGGCATTTTTAGCTGATGAGAGTGAAGAAAAATGAAGAGATTTCTAGATATCCCTATTTAGTCCTAGTTTATTTAGCAAATTTTGTTATTTTCCCATTTTACCCTTATTTCTCCTTATCTTCTTGCTGATTTCATACCCTTGCCGTCCAGCCCAATTAGACCTTGGGTCTATTTTCCTTTTAAGCCCTCTTTCTTTTATCATTTAAACTATCTAATCATTTTTCATAATTTTGTATTTGTTACAATTTAGTCCTTTTCATCTAATTACATACTCAAGCGTTAAAATTTTCTAACGAAATTTTAATACTATATTACTAACATTTTATAAATATTTATAAAAATATTTCCTACTCAATTTTATGAGATCAAGGTCTCGATACCTTGTTTTTACCCAATTCCTTCAATAATTCCTTTTTCTAACTAACCACTAAATCGGTAAAATTTTTCTATTGATATTTTAATACGATTTTCCTATCATATAAATATTCATGCAAAAATATTAAAATAAATTTCTCTTTAAATCGGATTTATGGTTACGAAACCATTGTTCCGATAACCTTGAATTTAGGCCATTACAACTCTTCCCCCCCTTTTAAGGATTTTCGTCCTTGAAAATCTTACCAGTAAAGAGGTTTGGATATTGTTTCTTCATTGCCTCCTCCGGTTCCCACGTCGCTTCCTCAATCCCGTGCTTTTGCCACAATACTTTCACCAAATTTATTTTTTTATTTCTAAGCTCCTTTGTTTCCCATGCCAATATTTTGACCGGTTCTTCATTGTAAGTCATATCTCGTGAATCTCCATACGTTTGAGAAATAACATGTGAAGGATCTCGACCGATATCGTCGTAGCATAGACACATGAAAAACATTATGGATTCTATCAAGTTCTCGTGGTAATGCCAACCGATAAGCGACCGGTCCAATTCTTTCTATGATCTCATATGGCCCGATAAATCTTGGACTCAATTTACCCTTTCGACCGAACCGAGAACTTTCTTCCAGGAGACACTTTCTGAAATACCTTGTCACCGACCTGAAATTCAATCTCTTTTCGTTTAAGATCGGCATATGATTTTTGGCGATCGGAAGTCGCTTTTAAACTATCCCGAATAACCTTCACTTTTTCTTCTCGCTTTCGGATTAAATCAACCCCATGTATCTTCTTTTCACTAAGCTCTCATCCAATACAATGGTGTTCTACATTTTCTACCATACAAAGCTTCATATGGAGCCATTTTAATATCGGATGATAATCATTATTGTAAGCAAATTCAATCAAAGGTAGATACCTCTCCCAATTACCTTCAAACTCTAGTATACAACATCGAAGCATATCTTCCAATACTTGAATTACACGCCGATTGGCCATCCGTTCGAGGATGAAATGCGAAAGATCAAATACAATCGAGTACCCAAAGCTTCTTGCAATTTATCCCGAAACGAGACGTAAATCGAGGATCTCTATCCGATATAATGGAGATAGGCACTCCATGTAGCCCGACAATCTCGGATATGTACAATTCACCGATTTATCTAAAGAATAATCCATACGTCGATCGAATAAAGTGTGTCGACTTTGTCAATCGGTCAACAATCACCCAAATAGCATCTTTTTCCTGAGACAACGGTAACCCCTGTACAAAATCCATAGTGATTCTTTCCCATTTCCATTCCGGTATAGTAATTGGTGAATTAACCACGAAGGTACCGATGTTCTCGCTTTGACTCGTTGACATATCAAACATCTTGATACAAACTCGTAAATATCACGTTTCATACCGCCACCAAGACATCTTTTTCAAATCATTATACATTTTATTACTTCCGGATGTACGGAGACATAATACCACCGTGAGCCTCGTGTAAAATTTTTCAGTATGAGTTACGAATTCTTGGGTACACATACCCTACCTACCGAATAATAAACAATCATCAACCCCAACTTGAAATTCGTAATCGAGATTCGACTCACATTGTGCCCATTTAACTCTGTAACTTCTCATCATTCTTCCGAGCTTCACATATTTGTTGTAGAAATGTCGGTTTAGCTCTCAATTCAGCTATGATTGAACCATCATCGATCGGTGACAATCGGGTTTCATAACTCGTAAAGCAAAACAGAGATTTTCGACTCAAAGCATCAGCCACAACATTAGCCTTACCGGATGATAATCAATAATCAAATCATAGTCCTTTATCAATTCAAGCCCACGCACATTGTCTCAAATTCAAATCTTTTTCGTGTCATCAAATATTTCAAGCTTTTATGATCGTATAAATATGACATTTCTCACCTTACAAATAATGCCGCCATATCTTCAATGCAAAAACAATAGCAAACTAACTCAAGATCATGTACCGGATAATTTCTTTCATGTGGTTTAAGTTATCTTGAAGCATAGGCTATTACTTTACCTTCTTGCATCAAGACACAACCTAAACCATTTAATGAGGCATCATTGTAAATAACAAATTTCCTTACCTGAAATTCAGCCGCACTAATACTGGTGCTTTCGTTAGTAGATCTTTTAATCGGTTAAAACTCACGACATTCATCACCCACTCGAACTTTACATCTTTCGCAATAATCGAGTCATCGGAGAAGCTATCATAGAGAATCCTTGTACAAATCTCCGATAATAACCGGCTAAACCCAAGAAACTTCTAACTTTGATCACATCTTGGTGGACTCCAATTGACAATAATGAGATTTTACTTGGATCTACCCCGATGCCTTCAATGGATACAATATGTCCAAGAAAACCCACTTCTCAAGCCAAAATTCACATTTATCGAATTTAGCATATAATCTGTTTTCTCGCAGAATTTGTAACACAATTCTTAAATGTTCTGTATGTTCTTCTTCATCTCGAGAATAAACTAAAATATCATCAATGAATACTACCACAAATCGCCTAAATACGGTCCGAATATTCGATTCATCGATCCATAAATACCGCAGTGCATTAGTCAACCCAAATGGCATAACCGAAACTCATAATGCCCGTGCACAGTTCGAAAGCTATTTTTGGCACATCCGACTCCTTTACTCAGAATCGAGATAGTAGCCCGATCGGAGATCAATCTTTGAAAATACAATAGCACCTTTCAAGTGATCAAATAAATCATCAATCCGGGTCGGATACTTATTCTTTATAGTTACCTTATGAGAAATTGCTTCAGAGTCAATACACAATCTCAAAGACCCATCTTTCTTTTTCACAAACAGGCAGGAGCACCCTAAGGTGAATGACTCGATCGGACAAAACCTCTATCAACAAGTTCCTGTGAATCGTGTCTTTAATTCCTTTAATTTGTAAGAGTCATTCTATGACATGAGCTATGGAAATCGGAGTAGTTCCCGGAATCAAATCTATAGAAATTCCACTTCTCTTTCTGGTTGCAACCCTGGTAACTCTTCTGGAAATACATCAGAAAATTCGCATACCACTGGCACTGCTTGAATCTTCGACTCAGATACCTTGGTATCTAATACATAAGCAAGAAAAGCATCATACCCCTTTTTGACATACCTCTGAGCAGTAATAACTGAAATCACATCAGATAATTCCTCTGTCTAATCAGATTTAACCCAAAGTAATTCATCATTCTGACACTTCAACACAATATATTTCTGTTTACAGTTTACTACTGCATCATGCTGAGTTAACCAATCCATGCCCAATATCACATCAAACTCATCAAATGGCGGTAACATCAAATCACCAGAAACAATAACCTCTTACCATCAAGTGGACAATTTTACAAATTTTATCCACTAAAATAGATCGCCAAAGGGTTCGAGACTTTAACCGCAAATTCATGAGGTTCAACAGATAAATCTTTAACGCATGCAAGTTTTACACATATATATGAATGCGTAGAACCGGATCAATTAATGCGAAGAATATCGGTTTCAAATAAAGAAAATGTACCAATAATAACATCAGTCTTTGAGGCATCTTCTTTGGTACGCATGACATATGTCCTAGGAGGCGCCGTGTCTCGTGCCTACTTGCAGTATCTTTTGTAGCTCCTCGGCTACCACCGACATTACTTGGATGGTCGAGATGGTCTACCCTCAAAGATGGATTACTTGGCTTCGATATATATTCAGCTTCTTTTTCATTTCTTTCTGGACAATCTCTCGAGGAAATGGTCAAAAGAACCACACCAGAATAAGCCCCACTCTTAAATCGACATTCACCAAAATGCTTTTTACAACATGGCATCTCGCTTAGGGGTACCAACACCGCCAACATCGGTCATCGATGGAGTGGAAGGTCTTGAATTAGTCTTGTTGTGAACCTCGTGACTCTATCCGAATACCCAAAGTGGTTGAGGTAAAACGATCTGGTACTTCTTCAATTTCTTTGAGCAGAAAACGAGATTTTCCCATTGGTCTTTTACTAAAAATTCGAGCTTCCCTCTCACTGTTTCTTTTCTTTGCTCCATTCTTCGCTTTATAAGCTCTCGCTCGCTAGTGTAGCAAACTCTCGAATTTCAAGAATTCCAATGAGTAACTTAATTTCTTCATTCAACCCTTCCTCGAATCGTTTGCACATTTCACTTCCGATCGTACTCCATTCTCGAGCATATTTACTCAACCGAACAAATTCTCTTTCATACTCGACATCGATCTATTGCCTCTGCTTTTCACTCAAAAATTCTTTTATTTTTCGATCAAGGAATCTCTCGATCGATATATTTCTTTTTGAACTCTGGCGGAAGAATTCCCATGTAATTTCTTCTTTCGGAACAATCAAGCTTTAGTATTCCACCAATGATAAGTGTGTCTTTTAGCGATGAAACAAAGACATTTCAAACATTCTTCTCAGCGTGCAAGATAATTCCTCCACGAGTAGTATTTTCTAACCAAAATTCAGCTCGTTCGGGATCATCATCAACTCGCTCAAATTCTTGGCCCCATATTTTCGAATTTTATCTACTGGAGCTTTTTTTTTTTCTAATGATTCAAGACTTGTACCTGTGGAATCTCGAGAACAGGTGGAGGAACAGAGGGGAGCTTGAGTTTGTTTGCATTGTAGGGTTAGTTCTTATGTCTTGGGTAAACCATTCATTCATCATTTGAAAGAAGGCTATTTTTGCCTCCTCCCTTGACCCTCTATACCAGGGCCTTCTATCGCTAGTTTCTTCTCTTTGTATTGAAGCGAGCATGACTCCCAAACTTCCTCATATTGAGCTCGGTCGGATGACATTACTATAAGGAAAACACAATTTAAATGGTCAGGAGATATCACACTATCAAAAAAATAATTTAAATGGCATGTATAGCTAATCCGTATTCACTATATCGGTCCTAGAACCGGTTAAACCGTAGCTCTGATACCAACAAATGTAACACCCCTTACCCGTATTTATTATCGGAATAGGGAACGGGGCATTACCGGAGTTTACAATTTTTTTTTACTCAATATAACCCCTTTATAATTAATCTAGTCTTCCCTGCAAATATTTAAACCGAAACTAATTCATACCAACCAATCCAATTCAACATATTTTCAAAATAGATCCATGCAAATTTATAAGATAACCTCATCACATACTGAAACTAGAAATTTGTTAGCCATACCAATGGCTGACCTTACATTCATTTCATATTAACATTTATTTTATTAGCTTATACATGCCATTCATTTCCAAACTAAAGTTTCTTTAAATACCGAATATCGAGGTTGATAGTGTGATGAGTCTCCCACCGATCCGACCCGAGCTCTTAACACTACAAAACAGGAAAAAGGAAATAGGGTAAGCACTTTGTGCTTAGTAAGCCCATGTAACAAGAATTATACTTACCTAGTATTTTCAATACAAGCAATAAACATTCATATACTCACTCAATGCATTATTACCCTAACATTCACAAACTCAACATCCAAAGTTAGTCGATTAATTTCCATATATCAATAATATACACGCCATGATTGATGAGCTCATCAATATCATGATTTCCATTTCCTTGTTATTTTTCCATATTTATCCCGTTAAATTACTCGGAATTTCGATGGATTTTCAGAGGTACACTTTAGGGTATAAATCGGTCCCGTCAATTCATATTCATGTGCGCACATTTTCATTTAAGAGAGCACACACCCATGAACCTCATCTTTTACAAATGGGATTACACCCGAGCTAAATCAACGCAATATAAACTCATAGAGTATTGTCGGGATTACCAATCCAAAGCTAAATCGCAACGACAATTACTCTAATGAGCTTGGATCCAATTACACCCAAAGCTAAATTCAGACCTAATTCGGATTACCCGTCGGGCTAAATCCATTTTCCACATATTCTTCGGGAGGGCTATATCAGGATAGGATCACCCGTCCGGGCTAGATCCTTTTACCGTCAATTCCTTTTCGGAGATCCATCGAATTTTCCTTTCATTCAACCGGGATTTCTTTCCCTTTTTATCAAATAGACCAATGTTTCATCAAATTTCATACAATGGACATTCAAATCATATTCATATCAATAACATACATTTCAAACATTTAAGAATATAATTCAAGTTACACGAACTTACCTCGATACTAGTTCGTTTATAAAATCTACTAATCCGGGACTTTTTCCTTTCCTCGATCTAGCTTTGTATTTGAGTTTTCCGGATCTAAATAAATAAATTCAATCATCAATTCAATACATTTCATGTTCACATGTAGCATTTTCTATAATTCTATTATTATTTTTAGCTTATTCAAAGCTGTCTACTTGAGTCACAGTCACTAAATTATTTATTTCTCGAGCTAAAGAGCTCCAAATGAAGAACCGTTAATTTTCCCTGAAACTAGACTCACATTTCTTTATACCATAAAATTTCCAGAATTTTTAGCCTAGCAAATTAGTACAGTTTATTCATCAAATTTGCCCCTATTCTGCTGTCTGGCAGTTCTGACTCTTCTTCACTAAAAATTAATTATCTCTTCATACGGAAATTAGATGGTGTTCCCGTTTATTTCTATAGAAAATAGACTCATTTAGGATTCTAAAATATAAATTTAAGCCCCTAATTATTTTTATTCAATTTTTTATGATTTTCTAAAGTCAAAACAGGGGAACCCGAATTTATTCTGAACCAGTCTCACAAAAATCTAAATATCTCAAATTACAGAACTTCTTTTATTCCCTTGTTTCTTTCATATGAAAATAGACTCAATAAGCTTTAATTTCATATTTTGTTCATCTTCTAATTCAACTTCTAAAATTTATGGTGATTTTTCAAAGTTAGACTACTGCTGATGTCAAAAACTGTTTTAGTGCAAGCTCGTTATTACTATTTTTCCCCTAAACTTTCAATGAATGATAATTTCGTCCCTGCTCAATTAACCTCTCAATTGAGCTTATTTTTCTCAATTAACACTTTATTCTATCACTTTAAACTACTTTATAACCTTTGGAAATCATAATTTCAGTAATAGACTTTAATTCCAAACACTTTCATAATTAGGTCCCAAAAATCAATTTCTATTGAAATTACCTAATAAAATCATCTCTTAAATGAATTAAGGCTTAAATTTCATGCTATTTCATCATAAACTTACATAAACCAACCATGGTGGCTTTCAATTTCATCCATGAAATTAAAGACTAATGAATTTAATAGTAGGACCTAGTTGTAAAAGTCTTTAAAAACACAAAATTACAAGAAATAGGCAAGGATTCACTTACTTGGTGCAAAAATTATGATATACCAGCTTAGATACCCCTCCTATGGCGTTTTTAGCCGATGAGAGTGAAGAAAAATGAAGAGATTTCTAGATATCCCTATTTAGTCCTAGTTTTATTTAGCAAATTTTGTTATTTTCCCATTTTACCCTTATTTCTCCTTATCTTCTCATACCCTTGCCGTCCAGCCCAATTAGACCTTGGGTCTATTTTCCTTTTAAGCCCTCTTTCTTTTATCATTTAAACTATCTAATCATTTTTCATAATTTTGTATTTGTTACAATCTAGTCCTTTTCATCTAATTACATACTCAAACGTTAAAATTTTCTAATGAAATTTTAATACTATATTACTAACATTTTATAAATATTTATAAAAATATTTCCTACTCAATTTTATGAGATCAAGGTCTCGATACCTTGTTTTTACCCAATTCCTTCAATAATTCCTTTTTCTAACTAACCACTAAATCGGTAAAATTTTTCTATTGATATTTTAATACGATTTTCCTATCATATAAATATTCATGCAAAAATATTAAAATAAATTTCTCTTTAAATCGGATTTATGGTTACGAAACCATTGTTCCGATAATCTTGAATTTAGGCCATTACACTTGCTTCGTTGTCCAAAGGTTCAAGTCGACAAAGCTTATTCTAGGGCCTCTAATGTACCAACTTTTGTAAAGAAGCTGATGAGTATCACTGAGATGCGTGAACAGTGGGTCACGGCTTGAATTCAGCAAAAAGTTGAAGGAAAATGCATTCCTTGGGGAGCTTGAGGGGCTTGATTGTAGCACATCCAGATATAAAGAGGAAAGTTGACATATTCGCTTTGAGTATCTATGGTTTGGTAATTTTCCCCAAAGCTTTGAGGTATATAAATGAAGCAGTTGTTGACTTATTTAATCGACTTGACAAGGGGGTTACGTCGGTACCAACAATTTTTGTCGAAACATTCAGATCTTTGAGTGCATGTCGGAGGGCAAGTGAAGGTAGATTCATCGGATGCTCGCAATTAATGTTGGTTTGGTTCTATGGTCATTTCTAGAAGGTTGACAAAGTTTCATACCGGGTATTATCCAAAGATTATTCCCCATTGAAGGAAGTAGCAGCTACGCCAATAAGGGACGACATATCAGAAGAAAGTGGATAGAAATTTTTCAAAACCTTCAGGAGGAAGATGTTGAGTGGAGAGCCCCTTGGATGGTTCCTGACAAAATCCTCTATCGGTGTGGGAAATTTGACTGGGTACATTTGCCTAGAATTTGGGGGGCCGTTGGATATGCCCATTCGCTCGTGTTAAGGGAGTACATGACAAAGTAGTTTATACCGGTGACACATGGGCTAGCTCGGTATGAATTTTCATATAAGGGGGACAATTATAAGAAGAAGGTTCGAGAGATTTCTAATGTTTGGAATCAGACTTGCCGGCTGAAAAGAGTTGTTGTAGGTCTGATGACGACCCTCGAATATGATGCATGGCGGAGTAGAAGAATCAATTATAATATCTCTAGACCGAGACAAGATGGCGCTCGACCGATGGAGGAATACCTACAAATAGTCCCTTCCGAGTTGGAAATCATAAAGTAGGACTTCGAAAATAGAAATTCAGAGTTAGGAAAAAAGATAAAACAACTGGAGGAAGAAAAAGTGTATTTGAGGTTAGACATTGATGTCTAGAAATTAGAGGCTGAGAAACTGAAAAAAGAGAAGAGGAATGTAATGGCCTAAATTCAAGGTTATCGGAACAATGGTTTCGTAACCATAAATCCGATTTAAAGAAAAATTTATTTTAATATTTTTGCATGAATATTTATATGATAGGAAATCGTATTAAAATATCGAAAGAAAAATTTTACCGATTTAGTGGTTAGTTAGAAAAAGGAATTATTGAAGGAATTGGGTAAAAACAAGGTATCGAGACCTTGATCTCATAAAATTGAGTAGGAAATATTTTTATAAATATTTATAAAATGTTAGTAATATAGTATTAAAATTTCGTTAGAAAATTTTAACGTTTGAGTATGTAATTAAATGAAAAGGACTAAATTGTAACAAATGTAAAGTTATGAGAAATGATTAAATAGCTTAAATGATAAAAGAAGGAGGTCTTAAAGGCAAATAGACCTAAGGTCTATTTGGGCTGGACGGAAAGGGCATGAAATCAGAGAAAATAAGGAGAAATAAGGGTAAAATTGGAATATTGCAAAATTTACTTAATAAAGTTAGGACTAAAGTGGAATTATCTAGATTCCTCTTTATTTTTCTGCATTCTCATCAGCAAAACACCATAGAAGGGTTTTTCCTAAGCTGGTTTTTCATAATTCTACTGCAAGTAAGTTCAATTCTTGATTGTTTCTTGAAATTTATGTGTTTTTGTGACTTTTACAACTAGGTCCACTTGTTGAATTCATTAGTTTTAGATTTTATGAATAAAGTTGGAAGTTGCTATGAATATGTTCTGGAAGTATATGATGATTTAGCATGGAATTTTAACTTTAAATGGTTTATATGCTGATTTTATTGAAAGAATTGCATAGAAAGTGAATGTTTGGGACCTAATTTTAAAAGAATATGAAGTGAGGGTTTTTATGTGGAAATTCTGAATTCCAATAGGTTTGAAATAACTCATAATAATTAGGTAAAGTATTAATTTACAAAAATTATCTTAATTGAGGGTAATTGATCAAGGACTGAATTGTATGAACTCTGAAATTTGGGGCAAAATGGAAATCAACACTTTGCACTAAAACAGTTTTTGACAGTAGCAGTAGTCTAACTTTGAAAAATCACCATAAATTGTACAAGTTGAATTAGAAGATGAACAAAATATGAAATTAAAGCTTATTGAGTCTAGTTTCATATAAAAGAAACAGGGAAAGCAAAGGAATTCTGTAATTTGAGATATTTATATTTTTGTAAGACTGGTTTAGAGGGATTTCGGGATCCCCTGTTCTGACTTTGAAAAATCATAACAAATTGTAGAAAAATAATTAGGGGCTTAACTTTATATGTTTAGAATCCTGAATGAGTCTATTTTCAAATGAAATAAATAAGAAGGTCATATGAATTCTGTACAAAGAGTAATTTGATTCGTAGTGAAGAGAGGTCAGAACAGTCAGACAGTAAAACAGGGGAAACTTTAAGAATAATCTGGTATTGATTGGCCATACCAAAAATTCTGGAAAAATTATAGTAAAAAGATATATGAGTCTAGTTTTAAGGAAAATTAACGGTTCTTCATTTGGAGTTCTGTAGCTCGAGAAATAAATAATTTAGTGACTATGACACAAAAGGACAGCTTTGAATAAGTTTATGAGTAAATGATTAAATTGAAATGTGAGCAAAAGTAAGAAAGCATGAAATTATCATAAAATACATGTTTATTTTATTAAATATTACAGGAAATTATTTGATTATTTTTAACATATAAATGTTATATGTTTATATGAAATTAAAGAAAAGAAAAGGAAGGAGAGGACCGAATCAAGGAAAAGGAAAAGAGAAGGTTAAGGAGTGAAGGAAGAAGAATTCATATCACCTCAATCTTTTATTGTAAGTACTACAAGAATTTTAAATTATTGTTATTTATCCTTTTGAAATATTTATGTGAATTATTTAAATACATGAGATTCAAACTTCAATGCCCAAGTAGACGAAATTAGAACTCATCGGGATATTAGTGGCATGCCATTAAGGAACTTTTAGCGCTCTCGATATTAGCACGTTGGTGCTCTCTCGATATTAGCACGTCGGTGTTCTCGATATTAGCACGCCGGTGCTCTCGATATTAGCACGTTGGTGCTCTCGATATTAGCACGTTGGTGCTCTCGATTATTAGCACGTCGGTGTTTCTCGATTATTAGCACATTGGTGCTCTCTGCTCATTTGTGCATCATAATGCACCTCTCGTATATGTTCCGTATATCCGATGTGTTCTATAAAGTCTACTTTGGGCTAAGAATGTGAAATGAGAACAAAAGTGAATTATCGATGTGTTAAGGTAAGTTCAATACCTTACAAGAGATAAGCTAAATTCGTTTAAAGCAATGCATAGTTGAAATGACTTATATGTGAGAAGATATACAAGAATTGATTGAGTTAAAATATTCTATTATGATTGATTATATAATTATTCTTGTGGTGCTTACTAAGCCTTCATCGGCTTAACGCGCTTATTTTAACGCAGAGGTACAATTAAACTAGAAGAGATAGAGTCCAACTAGAAGATCTCTCACCTCATCACATCCTCAAGGGCTTCAAAAGTAGGTACTATATTTTGTATTAAAATGGCATGTACATATATAGTTCAAATGTGTTCCTACGTGATAGGGACTAAAATATAGATTCTTGAAATTTTATCTATTTTCAGTTATTTGAAGTATGTTCGTATATATGGAATGAACTAATAAACAATAAATTTGTTATCAAAAATGGTTGGAAAGTTAAAATATTATATTCAAATGTTTTAATTAGACAGTATCTGGCCATAATTATTTTGGCACCAAATGTAATAGTCCTATACCGGGTCTACATGATTGAACCGGGTATAGGGGTATTACATTTATTTAATATCGAGAGCCTAGGTTTTCGAATCTTGGGTCGAGTATGAGTCTATTTGTACATGCCATTTTAACAATTGATGTGATGAGATGAGGTTTAGTTATTTAATTATGTAATTTATGAATATTGTAGAATAAAAGATGTCTTATGAAAGAATAAAAGATACTGATTTTGTGATGTATACTCGAATTTATGAATTTAATAAAATAGAGTTGGTTGTCTCTTAGTATAGAAAGAGGAAATGTTAAAGAAAGAAATGTTTTCCAATCGAAATAATTTCGATAATTCTGAAAGTGGTGTTCAAATAATTAAGTAAAATGTTACTTATGATGAAACAGAATTTGAAAAGATGTTGATAAATGTCTTATAGTAAGAAATGATAAATGTTATGTTATATGAGTATATACATGAAGCTAAATTATGAGGCCTTACGATCTCTACCCCTCATTAGTACAGTTATATTTATAGTGAAATTGATAGGAATTATAATGATTTAGTTCAAAAGTGTGGAATCAAGAATTTAAAGAAAGAAAGATGATGACCAAATTGAGGTCAAGAATGATTAGAGAACATTCAAAGAATATTTGAAGAATTGCAAGATACAAGAGATGAAAAGTTGAAATGTGCAGTATTTTTATTAAAGGGTGAAGTTTATCAATGGTGGAACATCATCACGGATATCCATTCTCAGAGAAAGTTAATTGGAATTCCTTTGTATCCGAATTTAAAAGAAATATGTGAGTCAACCTTATCTTGTGAAGAAGAAAAGAGAATTTCTCGGATTTGAAGCAGAACTACATGTCTCATTCTGGTGAATATGAACGTGAAGTTATCTCGATTTCTTTTTCGAAAATTATGTGGGGATACAGTGCTACTATTGAAGAAAGGAGTCATTTATCGTAAATTGATTTATTCAGATATGGTAACTACAGAATGAGTTAATGAAAATTTCTTTCGAATAAGCTTTGTGAGTGAAGTGAATGATACGGGATTGTTGATGATTATATATGTTAACGGATTAGTAATGAAATTGCGTAAATATTTGAATACAATTTTGCTATAGTTGGGTATTCTACAATGATCTCTTCGGGTATTCTATATGGGTATTCTATATGTTCTTTTATCTCCAGAGGTATATGCAAGCTGCTCGGATGTGACTTTTATTGTGCAGAAAGTTTGGAATCATAACGTTAAAATGGAAGTTCGGTTGATTCTGATCAAGATTTGCTCTATTTTTCTTTGGATTTTCTAATTTGTTCTCATTAGCTAGAAGACTTAATAGTCGATTCATATGAAGTTATTTTCTATTTCTACCGGTTGATATTCGCACGATACTAATTTGCATTATCTTTATCACAATCGTTTCTAGTGAGGATAAATGGTATTCTTCTTCCGGTTTTTCTTGAATATTATCGATTTCTTTATCATTGAATATGGTTTTTATTCTCGGAAATTCAATATAGCTTCACATCCGGGATTTCATTATGCCACATCCGGGATTTCATTATATTGGTTTTCTTATTATTTTATAGTCCGATCTTATTTATCAAATATGATTCATCCGTGAAGGGTATTCAAATGATAGAAGGTAAATATATATATTATCGTTATAAATCTTGGTTTAGTTATGGGAGTTCGGTGATATGGATCTTAGATTATAGAAGTTGTATTATTATACTTGGTTATTATTGGGACTACTTCGGATTTCTTCTTCTATTTTAAAGTACTATTGAAGTTGAAGTATTGATCCATTTATATTATTGAAATGTTTGATAGAGATCTACACGATTTCACGGTTCACTTTCTGATTTCGGGATAACTTATAAGAATGCTATATGAGTGATAGTTGATTAATTTATAAAGTCAGAACTGATTGATGGCTTCAGAAATTTGCGGAGATGTACATTCCAGAAATTGTAAGATTTCATGGTATTCTGGTATTGATAATTTCTGATCAAGATTGCAGTTCACCTTAGGGTTCTGAAAACAATTACAGGAAATTATTGTGTACTTAACTCGATTTCAGTACAGCATTTCATTCGCAAATTGATGGATAATTCGGAGAGAGTTGGTTAGATTTAGAAAGAAGATGTACTGGTGGTCAGGTATGAAACGTGATATTTCTGAGTTTGTATCCAGATGTCTGATATGTCAACAGGTCAAAGCAGAACATCAAGTACCTTCGGGATTACTCCAGCCAATTACTATACCGGAATGGAAATGGGAAAGAATCACTATGGATTTTGTATCGGGGTTACCATTATCTCTAAGAAAAAAAAAGATGTTATTTGGGTGATTGTTGACCGATTGGTAAAATCAGCGCACTTTATTCCTAAGACGCACGGATTATTCTTTAGATAAACCGGTTAAATCTGATATATCCGAGATTGTCGAATACACAGAGTGCTCGTCTCCATTATATTGGATATCTCCAATTTACGCCTCGTTTTCGGGATAAATTACAAGAAGCTTTGGGTATTGGATTAGTATTTCAAGATCGCATTTCATCCTCGCATGATGGCCAATCTGAGTTTGTAATTCGTGTATTGGAAGATATACTCGATGTTGTATACTAGAGTTCGAAGGTAATTGGGAGAGGTATCTACCTTTGATTGAATTTGCTTATAATAAATGCTTATCACCCAAGATTAAAATGGCTCCGTATGAAGCTTTGTATGGTAGAAAGTGTAGAACACCATTATATTGGACAGAGCTCAATGAAAAGAAGATACACGGGTTGATTTGATTCAGAAGCAGAAGAAAAAGTAAAGGTTATTCGGGATAGTTTAAAAGACTTCACGATCGCCAAAAATCATATGCCGATCTTAAACGAAAAGAGATTGAATTTCAGGTCGGTGACAAAGTATTTTCGAAAGTGTCTCCTTGAAGAAAGTTCTCCGGTTCGGTCGAAAGGGTAAATTGAGTCCAAGATTTATCGCCATATGAGATCGCAGAAAGAATTGGACCCGGTAGCTTATCGGTTGGCATTACCACCGAACTTGATAGAATCCATAATGTTTTTCATGTGTCTATGCTACGACGATATCGGTCAGATCCTTCACATGTTATTTCTCCGATGAAGTGGAGATTCAAATGGATATGACTTACAATGAAGAACCAGGTCAAAATATTGGCATGGGAAACAAAGGAGCTTAGAAATAAAAAAATAAATTTGGTGAAAGTATTGTGGCAAAAGCACGGGATTGAGGAAGCGACATGGGAACCGGAGGAGGCAATGAGGAAACAATATCCAAACCTCTTTATCTTGGTAAGATTTTCGAGGACTAAAATCCTAAAAAGGGGGAGAGTTGTAATGGCCTAAATTCAAGGTTATCGGAACAATGGTTTCAGAACCATAAATCCGATTTAAAGAAAAATTTATTTTAATATTTTTGCATGAATATTTATATGATAGGAAATCGTATTAAAATATCGAAAGAAAAATTTTACCGATTTAGTGGTTAGTTAGAAAAAGGAATTATTGAAGGAATTGGGTAAAAACAAGGTATCGAGACCTTGATCTCATAAAATTGAGTAGGAAATATTTTTATAAATATTTATAAAATGTTAGTAATATAGTATTAAAATTTCGTTAGAAAATTTTAACGTTTGAGTATGTAATTAAATGAAAAGGACTAAATTGTAACAAATGTAAAGTTATGAGAAATGATTAAATAGCTTAAATGATAAAAGAAGGAGGTCTTAAAGGCAAATAGACCTAAGGTCTATTTGGGCTGGACGGAAAGGGCATGAAATCAGAGAAAATAAGGAGAAATAAGGGTAAAATTGGAATATTGCAAAATTTACTTAATAAAGTTAGGACTAAAGTGGAATTATCTAGATTCCTCTTTATTTTTCTGCATTCTCATCAGCAAAACACCATAGAAGGGTTTTCCTAAGCTGGTTTTTCATAATTCTACTGCAAGTAAGTTCAATTCTTGATTGTTTCTTGAAATTTATGTGTTTTTGTGACTTTTACAACTAGGTCCACTTGTTGAATTCATTAGTTTTAGATTTTATGAATAAAGTTGGAAGTTGCTATGAATATGTTCTGGAAGTATATGATGATTTAGCATGGAATTTTAACTTTAAATGGTTTATATGCTGATTTTATTGAAAGAATTGCATAGAAAGTGAATGTTTGGGACCTAATTTTAAAAGAATATGAAGTGAGGGTTTTTATGTGGAAATTCTGAATTCCAATAGGTTTGAAATAACTCATAATAATTAGGTAAAGTATTAATTTACAAAAATTATCTTAATTGAGGGGTAATTGATCAAGGACTGAATTGTATGAACTCTGAAATTTGGGGCAAAATGGAAATCAACACTTTGCACTAAAACAGTTTTTGACAGTAGCAGTAGTCTAACTTTGAAAAATCACCATAAATTGTACAAGTTGAATTAGAAGATGAACAAAATATGAAATTAAAGCTTATTGAGTCTAGTTTCATATAAAAGAAACAGGGAAAGCAAAGGAATTCTGTAATTTGAGATATTTATATTTTTGTAAGACTGGTTTAGAGGGATTTCGGGATCCCCTGTTCTGACTTTGAAAAATCATAACAAATTGTAGAAAAATAATTAGGGGCTTAACTTTATATGTTTAGAATCCTGAATGAGTCTATTTTCAAATGAAATAAATAAGAAGGTCATATGAATTCTGTACAAAGAGTAATTTGATTCGTAGTGAAGAGAGGTCAGAACAGTCAGACAGTAAAACAGGGGAAACTTTAAGAATAATCTGGTATTGATTGGCCATACCAAAAATTCTGGAAAAATTATAGTAAAAATATATATGAGTCTAGTTTTAAGGAAAATTAACGGTTCTTCATTTGGAGTTCTGTAGCTCGAGAAATAAATAATTTAGTGACTATGACACAAAAGGACAGCTTTGAATAAGTTTATGAGTAAATGATTAAATTGAAATGTGAGCAAAAGTAAGAAAGCATGAAATTATCATAAAATACATGTTTATTTTATTAAATATTACAGGAAATTATTTGATTATTTTTAACATATAAATGTTATATGTTTATATGAAATTAAAGAAAAGAAAAGGAAGGAGAGGACCGAATCGAAGGAAAAGGAAAAGAGAAGGTTAAGGAGTGAAGGAAGAAGAATTCATATCACCTCAATCTTTTATTGTAAGTACTACAAGAATTTTAAATTATTGTTATTTATCCTTTTGAAATATTTATGTGAATTATTTAAATACATGAGATTCAAACTTCAATGCCCAAGTAGACGAAATTAGAACTCTTTGGGATATTAGTGGCATGCCATTAAGGAACTTTAGCGCGCTCTCGATATTAGCACGTTGGTGCTCTCGATATTAGCACGTCGGTGTTTCTCGATATTAGCACGCGCTGTTTCTCTCGATATTAGCACGTTGGTGCTCTCTCGATATTAGCACGTTGGTGCTCTCGATTATTAGCACGCCGTTGTTTCTCGATTATTAGCACATTGGTGCTCTCTGCTCATTTGTGCATCATAATGCACCTCTCAGTATATGTTCCGTATATCCGATGTGTTCTATAAAGTCTACTTTGGGCTAAGAATGTGAAATGAGAACAAAAGTGAATTACTGATGTGTTAAGGTAAGTTCAATACCTTACAAGAGATAAGCTAAATTCGTTTAAAGCAATGCATAGTTGAAATGACTTATATGTGAGAAGATATACAAGAATTGATTGAGTTAAAATATTCTATTATGATTGATTATATAATTATTCTTGTGGTGCTTACTAAGCTTCTTCATCGGCTTAACGCGCTTATTTTAACGCGTAGAGGTACAATTAAACTAGAAGAGATAGAGTCCAACTAGAAGATCTCTCACCTCATCACATCCTCAAGGGCTTCAAAAGTAGGTACTATATTTTGTATTAAAATGGCATGTACATATATAGTTCAAATGTGTTCCTACGTGATAGGGACTAAAATATAGATTCTTGAAATTTTATCTATTTTCAGTTATTTGAAGTATGTTCGTATATATGGAATGAACTAATAAACAATAAATTTGTTATCAAAAATGGTTGGAAAGTTAAAATATTATATTCAAATGTTTTAATTAGACAAGATTCGCCATAATTATTTTGGCACCAAATGTAATAGTCCTATACCGGGTCTACATGATTGAACCGGGTATAGGGGTATTACAAGGAAGGTCGAGGAAGATTTGGACAGTTTGAAGACGGAGTACAAAAAGTTGCATTCATCGATGAGAAGTGCTAGGCTGGGTAAAGCTTCAGAACAATGGCGTCAAAAAATTCAAGAAGAGAAGGCTAAGGTCGATCAGTGGAAGAAGAGGTTTCATGATACTCAAGCATGAGAGGATACTCTGAAAAAGACTGTGTTTGAGAGCTAAAGTGAAAAGAAGATGTTAAGAGCTCGAGTAGCAGAACTAGAGAAGGTATTGTGTCAAAGCCGTAACTCTACGGTGAAGCTAGAAACAAGCCTAAGCAAGATTGAAGATTTGAAAGGAAAGGTGGGAGAGCTCGAAACGGCACTGTAAAATATTGAACTCCGGGTGCAACTATTGGAGATAGATAATGAGGGATGGCAGGGGCATCTTCGTCGATCTCAAGACTAGGTCAGAGAAAGAGATTACGTCATGAGTGAAGCTATGGCTCAGATACGAGAAGTGGCTGATCATTTACAAGCTTTAGCGGTTCAGGCTGATGTGTTAAGTGTGAAATATGAGCTAGAGCTAGACCGGGGTCGAGAGTTAGCTTGGCTTCTTAAGAAAGTTAAAGCTTTGAGCATAAGGGCTAGGTCATATATGTGATTTTATTTTATGTAAAGGATTTTGTTTTCTTATAAAGTTATTCTAAAAGAAATTGAACCATAATCGACACCTCTTATTTTTGCATTCATATCATGCATTTGCATTAAATCACATCATTTGCATTAAATGTCATAAAAGAACCGTATTAACTAGAGATCATATTATAGTTACCCTGGAACATCACTAATACACTCGAAGAAAAACGAAAGCCATGGATCAAAGGTTAGAAAGGTTAAAACAGATGCAGAAGAAGATGCAGGACCAATTGCAAATTCAGATGCAAGAACAGTTGGCTAATATTCAACAGGATATGAGGGATCAAATGCTGGAATCCTAGAGAAGCATGATAAGCTAATTAACACAGTTGTTGGCTGGATGGCCTGATAAAAGAAAGAGCCTTATGGTCGATATTGGAGACGATAATGAAGACTCTTCTTATCCTTCAGGCTTTGCCCTGGTAAATTCCCAAGTACAACCACCAAGAGTGTCCGTTAATATCAAACCCCAGTATCAATTCGGTACCTCAGCACCGATAAACTTCCCAACAGGCTCGAGCTCTAACCCCGGAGATAATTTGGCAAAACCAATGGTCTCTGACTTCGATGATGCAGCAGAAGGAGAAAAAGTAAGGGCGGAGCTCCCAAAATAGTTTGAAGATCAATGCAAATGGTTGGAGGAGAAGTTCAAAGTATTGGAAAGCGTTGATTACCAATGTGAAGTGGATGCCAAGAAGTTGAGTTTAGTCCCAGATCTGATACTCCCTCCGAAGTTCAAGATGCCAATGTTTGAAAAATACAACGGGACCAACTGCCCTGAGGCACATATTACAATGTTCTGTCGGAGAATAACGAGATATGTCAGTAACGACCAGTTGTTAATTCACTGTTTCCAGGATAGTTTGACTGAGGCCACCGCCAAATGGTACAATCAGTTGAGTCGTACTCAAGTCAAATCATGGAAGGACTTAGCACAAGCCTTCATGAAGCATTATAACCATATGACAGATATAGCGCATGACAGGATCATGTTACAGAACATGGAGAAAAAGTCGGGCGAAAGTTTCAAGGAATATGCCCAGAGGTTGAGGGAAGTCGCTACACAAGTCCAACCGCCATTGCTGGAAAAAGAAACAACCATCATCTTCATTAATACCTTGAAAGCACCTTTTATCAATCATATGTTGAGGAGCGCAACTAAGAGTTTCGCAGACGTAGTGATGTCTGGTGAAATGATAGAGAATACGATAAGGCGAAGAAAAATAAAAGGCCCAAGAAAGCACAAGAAGATCAGCTCCGAAGAAAAGAGAAAATGAAGTAAGTAATATGGGCTCGGGTTATTCAAAACCCATTACTGTCAATCAATTGAGAGCGGTAGCCACGGGCCAACAGGCCTCACCAAGGTAGGAGCCCAACACGAAGCAGAATACAGAGAGGTTCCAATTTACTCCCATACCAATGACGTATAGGGAGTTGTATAAAAGTCTATTCGATGTACATGTTGTAGCCCCTTTCTACTTGAAACCCTTGCAAGCCTTATATCCTAAGTGGTATGACACAAATGCTTAGTGTGAATACCATGCGAAAATCATAGGACACTCGATAGAAAACTACACTTTATTCAAAAGATTAGCCGAAAGGCTTATTAAAGTGGGTGTTGTAAAATTTGGCAATGCACCTGGTGTGGGAAATCCGTTACTCAGTCATACTGATAAAGGGGTAAACGCGATAGTCGAGAACATGTAGAGGAAAATTAAACTAGATGTTGCTGAAGTAAGAACCCCACTGAGGGAGGTCTGGAAGGAAATGCGGGAAAGAGGGTTAGTTCTGCAATGGTTGGGAAGCAAATCCTAAGATGCGAGGAACTACTGTGAATTCCAAAATAAGAAGGACCATGAGATCCAGCGATGTAGCGAATTCAGGGCCATAGTACAAGGGTTAATGGATGACAAAGAGCTGCAGTTCTTTGACTTTACTGAAAGAGAAGACATGTGCACCGCAGAAGGAGGGTCAGTAGAGAAGGTCTTTAAGGCTAATCACCTAGTGGTGATCATCACACGACCAAGAATCGATGAAACAGGAGCGAGAGTGGCACCTAGAGTTGTAATTCAAAAACCCGTGGCTTTTCCTTATAATGATAACAAGAGGGTGCCTTGGGATTATAACTGCAGTGTGACAGTTTCGGGAAAAGAGAGTTTGGCCAAAACACCAAACACAGAAGCCGAACCCATAAAAAGGAAATCCTTTATGACCAGACAAAGAGAAGAGAAGTCAGAGCTACTGGTTAATGAACCAGTAATGGAAAATAAAGCTAAAGAGTTTTTGAAGTTTCTAAAACACAGTGAGTATAGTGTTGTGAAACAATTACACAAGCAGCCGACACGCATATCGGTACTGGCTTTATTCTTAAACTCGGAGGTGCACCGTACCGCACTAATGAAGGTGTTGAATGAAACCTATGTCCCTGATGAAATTTCGGTAAACAAGCTAGACTGCCTTGTTAGCAACATAAGCCCCGACAAATTCATCTCTTTCAATGACGATGAAATACCGCCAAGGGGCATGGGATCCATCAAAGCTTTACACATCACCACCCGCTGTAAAGGGTATACATTACCGGGGGTACTAATCGACAATGGTTCGACATTGAACATCTTACCTCTGTCTACGTTGAACAGATTGCCTGTAGATAGCTCTCATATGAAAACATGCCAAAACGTTGTTAGAGCAATTGATGGTACCGAAAGGAAAGTAATGGGAAGGATAGAGATACCTCTTCTGATTGGGCCAAATACATACGAGGTAGACTTTCTAGTGATGGACATTAAACCTTCCTATAATTGTCTGTTGGGGAGACCGTGGATTCATTCGACAGGGGCAGTACCATAATCGTTGCATCAAAAGTTAAAATTGGTGATGAAGGGCCGGCTAATAATAATAAACATGGAGGAGGACATTATCGCATCCGTTGCCAGTGATGCGCCATATGTAGAGAGTGATAGTGAAGCAATTGAATGTTCTTTTCGGTCATCAGAGCTTGTGAATGCCACTTTCATCACCGAAGGAAGTAAGATCCTGGTGCCCAAAATCTCCGAAGCAATCAAAATGCACCTACAGCTGACAGCAGGAAAAGGAGCGTTGCCTAGAAGAGGAATTGGGAAATACCTCCATGGACAGGTCAAAGTACCAGTCTTGACTAGCAAATGAGACCATTTTGGCTTAAGGTATAAGTCAGACGCCAAACAGAGGAAGAAAGAGCTGGAGAGAAGACAAAAGAGATGAAGGGCACGATTGGATGGGTCAGAGATCAAGTGGGAGCTAATGACCTTTCCTCATATATCCAAAACATTCGTGTCAGGAGGAGTTATCCATCCGGCCCCGGAGAAAGGGAATGGAGAAATGACTGAAGATATGATGAAAACTTTAAGCATCAATGCCGTGTTTGAAGAGGGATCGAAGGAAGGAAACTTAGTGGGCATTCGCCCCTATGAGCCTGGAAGTGTTCTAAACAACTGGACTATAGAAGAACTTCCTGTGGTTTTTAGAGCAAATATAGAGTAATGTTCAAAACGCACTTATTTTTTTCTAGCCTAGGAACAATAAGAATCTGCTGTGAAATATACTAATGTTCAAAACGATTTTATTTCAATAAAAAAATACATCGAACAATTATTCTTTTATTCCTTTTTATTTCATTCATAATCATACCATACAAATAAATTATTCTTAGATTCATTGGTTTCTTTGGGTATTCTTTCGTACCTACAATAGGTCCCCAAATATCGATGTCATGAGCAACGCTGCTATAGGCCTAGAACTCCCTTGTGAATGAGACATGTGCTTAGATAGATCTCTGGATTTTATAGATGACAGAGATTGTAGTTTATCCCCGGATTTGTTAAGGATGGTAGAGCAGGAAGAGAAGCTGATTCTACCTCACAAAGAGACAATTGAGAATGTGATTTTGGAATTGGGGAAATAAGTGAAAATTGACACTTGCATAAATGAAGAAACAAGGCAGGATCTCTTTAAACTTCTGCAGGAGTTCAAAGATGTCTTCGCATAGTGATATCAAGATATGCCTGGGTTGAGTGCTGATATTGCGGTACATAGTGTCCCTATAAAAGAAGAATGCAAGCCGGTTCAACAGAAGCTCTGAAGGATGAGACCTGATGTTGCAGTAAAAATAAGAGAAGAGGTCAAGAAGCAATTTGATGCTAGGTTCTTACAAGTGGTGAATTTCTCAGAATGGGTAGCCAATGTCGTCCCTGTTCCTAAGAAAGATGGAAAAGTACGGATGTGTGTAGATTATAGAGACTTAAACAAGGCCAGCCCAAAGGATAACTTCCCACTACCTCACATCGGCACTTTGGTTTATAACACGACAGGTTATTTATTGTTCTCCTTCATGGATGGTTTCTCTGGATACAATCAGATAAAGATGTATCATGAAGACATGGAAAAGGCCATATTCATAACCTTGTGGGGAACTTTTTGTTACAAGGTGATGCCATTCGGGTTAAAGAATGCGGGAGTAACATATCAAAATGCCATGGTAACCTTGTTTCACGACATGATGCACAAAGAGATCGAGGTCTACGTCGACGACATGGTCGCGAAATCCCGAACGGAAAAGGAGCATGTACAAGTTTTGAGGAAACTATTCTTGAGGTTGAGGAAATTTCAGCTAAAGCTCAATTAACCAAGTGCACTTTCAGGGCTAGGTTAAGAAAATTGCTTGGTTTCGTAGTCAGTGAAAAGGGAATTGAGGTCGACCTGGATAAAGTCAAGGTTGTACAGGAATTGCCTTCGCCCCGCACTTAAAAGGAGGTTTGAGGTTTTCTAGGAAGACTAAATTATATTGCCCGGTTCATTTCGCAATTGACTGAGAAATGTGACCCCATATTTCGTCTTCTTAAGAAAGCCAATCCATGCATTTGGGACGATGAATGTCAGAAGGCTTTTAACAAAATTAAACAATACTTTTCTAATACTCCAGTACTAATGCCACCCAGTCTTGATAAACAATTGATTTTGTATTTGATGGTATTCGAAAATTCAATGGGATGTGTGCTCGGCCAACACGATGAGACAAGAAAGAAAGAAAGGGCGATATATTACCTCAGTAAGAAATTTACTGAGTGTGAAATGAGATACTCGCCAATTGAGAAATTATGTTGTGCCTTGGTCTGGGCAACTCGGAGGTTGAGACAGCACATGTTGTACCATACAACTTGGTTAATCTAGAAACTAGACCCACAGTACATGATGGAGTCAACCGCTCTGAATGGACGAATGGCCCGATGGAAAATTCTGCTATCCGAATTTGACATAATCTATGTGAACAAGAAAGCTGTGAAGGGGAGTGCAATAGCAAATTTTCTAGCCAGTAGAGCTCTAGACGATTACGAGCTTTTAAGCTTTGATTTTCCTAATGAAGATGTGATGTTTGTAGTGGCTACTGAAAAAGATACCCTAGAAGATCATCCTTGGAAATTGAACTTCGACGAAGCACCAAATGCCGTTGGTAATGGATTTGGGGTAGTCCTAATATCCCCAAGTGGAGATCATTATCCATTCACTTGCAAGTTGGATTTTGATTGGACAAATAATATGGCAGAATAAGAAGCATGCATCATGGGAATTCGAGCAACCATAGACCACAAAATCAAGGTGCTAGAAGTATATGGAGATTCTGCGTTAGTAATCTATCAACTCAAAGGTGAATGGGAAACGAGAAATCCCAAATTGATCAATTATTGAGAGTTAGTTTTGGAGTTAATTGAGGAGTTTGATAACATCACCTTATTTTATCCCCAACGTGATGAAAACCAGATGGCTGACGCCTTGGCCACATTAGATATGATTAGAGTAAATGAACAAGAAGATATGAAGCCTATCCAAATGAGTATCTGTGAGGCTCTGGCTCACTGCTACAATATCGATGAAGAGGAGGAGAGAGGTGATCATCCTTGGTATCATGATATCCTAAGATATGTGAGGAGCCGTGAATACTCTGATCAAGCAACTAAAAATGATAGGAGAACATTGAGAAGACTAGCCAATGACTATGTCTTAGACGGAGAGGTCCTTTATAAAAAGAGAAGGAACCAGGTGCTATTAAGATGCGTTGATGCTGTTGAGGCTCCATGAAGGTGTCTGCGGGACGCATGCCAATGGGTTTACAATGGCCAGGTAAATCATGAAATTCGAGTATTACTGGCCCATGATGGAAGGAGATTGCATCCGTTATGCCAAGAAGTGCCAAATTTATGAGGACAAAACCCATGTGCCTGATTCACCTCTTCATGTTATGACTTCTGGCCTTTCTCAATGTGGGGTATGGACGTCATTGGGCCGATTTCGCCGAAGGCTTCTAATGGACATCGATTTATTTTCGTGGTCATCGATTACTTCACCAAATGTGTAGAGACAACTTCATATACCAATGTCCCGAAGACGGCAGATAGTAAGTTTTTGAAGAGGGAGATCATATATCGCTATGGTATGCCAGAAAGGATCGTATCTGACAATACGTTGAACTTGAACAATAGCGCGATAATGGAGGTCTGCAGTCAGTTCAAAATTAAGCACCACAACTCGTCGCCATATCGCCCGAAAATAAATGGTGCAGTTGAGGCAGCTAATAAAATTATCAAGAAAATTATGGGGAAAATGGCTGAGACCTTCAAAGATTGGCATGAAAAGTTTGCCCTCTATGCCTATCGAACATCTATTAGGACTTCTACCGGGGCAACACCTTTCTCATTGGTTTAGGGGATGGAGGCAGTTTTGCCCATTGAAGTTGAAATTCCTTCTCTCCATCAGAGTTGAAGTTGGATGAAGCGGAACGGATCAAATCTCGGTATGATCAACTGAATCTAATTGAGGAAAAAAGGTTAAAAGCCATCCTTCATGGTCAAATGTACCAGAAGCGAATGGTACGAGCTTAAAACAAAAAGGTCCTGTAACGACTCAAAAATCCGTGGGCACCGAAAAAGTGTGTTATCGAGCCTCTGTCTTAGTAAATCGAGTTAGTAAATAATTATTAGGAGTAATTATGAGTCTAATAGTGTGTTTAATTAGATTTTTATTTAGTGAATTTAGCTTAATTTAAAGTAATTAGGAAAAAGGATCAAATTGAATAAATAATGAAAGTCTAATTATAGATTAAAAGAAAGTAAAAAGGGCTAAAATGACAATTAAGCCATTTATATAAAATGAGGTGGCATATATGCATTAAAATCTAAGATTTTATTTAAGTTATATATAAATATTATATATATAATTATTATAATTATTAACCATTATTATGGTTTTATATTATTTTTATGACTATTATTAAATAAAGTAAATAGTAGACAATTGTATGGTAATAAAATACAAATGTTTAAAAATTATAGTTTTACACTTGTAAACTAAACACTTAATTTACTTATAATTTAAGTATGAAAATATTTTATAACTATTAATTGTATTAATTATAATATGAGATTTTTAGTTGATAAATAAATTAGATTTATGCCAAATGTATGGTGATGATAAAATACATGTGTAATATTTGTACTTATACACTTGTAAAATATTTATATATTTTCTTAAATAATAAGTAAAAAATATTTGGATATTAATTATATTATAAGATTTTTATATGATAAATAAATAAAAAATATAACAAATGTAGGATAATGATATAATACATGTGTAAGTATATATAATATTACATTTGTAAAATATTCATTTGTTATTAAATAAGATATTTATAATATAATTATTAAGTAATTAAAATAAAATAAAGCAAATAAAAGAAACTAAAGAAATAAAAGAAAGAATAAAGAAACAAAAGAAAAAGAAAGGAGAAAGAACACAGAACGAAACGAAAATGGGGGAAGAAAAAAAAAGGAAAGAAAAGAAAAGGGGAAAATTGGGATTTTAAAACTTCAAGTTTAATTGGTAAGCTAAATTTAGCCATTTCTCTTAATTTTGATATTTTAGAAGCTTTAAAACAAAGTTTTGTTGAAATTAAGTGGAGGTTATGGAAGTTCATAGGTTTTTGAGTAGGGTTTATGTTGAACAAATGATAGAATTGGGGGTTTATTTGATAGAAATTTTGATTTGAATTAAATAAAGGATTGAATTGTAAACTAAGCTATAAGTTTTGAGTTTTAGGGATTAAATTGAAATAAACTCAAAATTATGAAAATATGATAAAAATTAGATAGTTAAATGTGAGTTTGGCAAGAAATTGAGTAGCAAAAAGGTATGAATTGAGAAAGAAAAATATATAGGTTTAGTTAGGATTAAATTAGAATTAAAGTAAAAATTAGATAAAAATTTCAGCAATTAAATTGTGTTGTGTTAATGATTGTGAAATTATTTTAATTGTTAATATCGAGCCTGAAGCATCGGCCCAAAAAGGAAAAGAAAAGATCGTTGAGGAGTAAACAGTATTTCGGGTTTGTATTACTATAACTCAATCTATTTATTAATTGTTATATTGAATTTGTAATAATGAGACTTTTAAGGTAAGGTAAGTAATAACATTTGAAATTAAGTAAAAATATAAGTGAATATTGAATTATATGTGAATTGAGATAATAGATGTTTTGAATTAATTGAATATTTGAAGTTGTTGTGGAAATGAATTCGAAATTGAAAAAGTAAAATAATACCCTTTTAACTTGTCGGACTAGATTGGATACAAACGGTATGCCATAGGATTTGTGATGTGATGAGGAGATTTGTAGCTCGGCCGAGAAGATGATTCCGTTAATACATGCTTCGGTTTATCCGAAGAGGCATTTAATGCCTTATTGGTGTGTTTGGGAGGATATGATATACTGGTGTGTTTGGGAGGCTATATTATACTGGTGTGCTATGGAGGATTTATATTATTCTGGGTGTGTTTAGGTTGGATATTCTGGTGTGTTTGGGTGGAATCCGCGTATCTGTCAGAGTCCGAACCTTGTTAATAGGGTAAATAATTGAAATGAAACTTTGAAAATGAGATTGATTGATTTGACTCTATTAGAAAGTATGTGAAAGAATGTATGAGTTAAATTATGAATTGAATTAGTATGTGAAAAATGAATTATGAATTTAAGATTTATGAAGTAATATATAATTATGTATAATTAGTTTAAATGATTTATAAAGTTTATGGTTGATGTTTGTTATTTGTTAAGGTTAAATAGTTTGATTTATAGTAATACCACTGAGTATGAAAATACTCAGCGTACGGTTGTTTCCGTGCGCAGGTCATTAGAGTCATAGATCTGGTCTAGCATCCAGAACGATCCCGACTCCAACAAGAAAAAAATTTTTGTGATGTTTTCTTCCTTAAATGAAAGTGGCATGTACATAGGTGTTGTAATGGTTAATTTTGGTATGTTATAAAATTTTGTTGTAAAGAGAAGTATTTGGTATTTTGATGTTTTTAAACTAGTGAAATGGTAGAAATTTGTTTATGGTATTGGTTTGAAATTGCAGGGGGGTTTATGTAAAAATAAGCAGAAATAATATCGAATTTAAAAAAAAATTATAGAAAAATTTTCGAAGTACTCGAACAAGTCCCGTTCCACTTTAATACATGTTTTGGACTTCAAAAGTCCATTATAGGGACTTATTTATTAAATTATACTATGGATGTTATTTTATTTGTGAATAATTCGTAAATTATCTGATATGTTCGGTAATACCTCGTAACCCTATTCCGGAGACAATTTGGGGTTAGGAAGTGTTACAGGTCCACCCCAGAGTTTTCCATGAGGGAGACTTGGTATTGAAAAAGATCCTTCCTATGCAAAAGGACTTCAGAGAAAAGTGGATGCCTACTTGGGAGGGACCTTATGTTGTAAGAAAGACCTTTTCTGGAGGAGCATTGGTATTAGTCGAGATAGACGGCAAAAGTCAGCCAAACCCAGTTAATGCGGACTCAATCAAGAAACACTTCGCTTAAGAAGGAAAATGTGCCAAGGCAAAAACCCATAAAGGGCGTCTTGAGTTCAAAAAAAAAAATGTGGAGAGCCCAAGGTGAAAACCCGCAAAGGGCACTTTGAGACTAAATGAGCTTTGAATTGAAAACTCGTAAAGGGCAATTCAAATTTTTGATGAGAAATAGGGCATGCGCTATCCATCCTGTACCTGAGTTAACAATGAGGAGATATGCTACATCTTAGGGAAATTGACAAAGTAATACAGATCTCCTAGACACATGTTGAACTCAGAATGGTCTTCAAAAAGTTCGTACAGATAAGCTCAGGCTGTGATATCTGGGGCACCGATTCCACCCTTACTCATTTTTCTACCTTAGCAAAATTTGCTTCCTTTGCTCAATCCATTCTTTATGGATTTTGTCCCGAATAAATTTCAATTTTATTCATTTCTATAATTTTTTCCAAGCATTTCATATTGAAATAATGATTAATGAACTAATAATGCTTTCACAAAAGAAGTTTTGCATATTACTCTGAAAGTCTCTAAATAATGCAAGTGAAACAGGACAATTACTTAGAACTCACCAAGCTTAAAGGGTTGGGAACACTTGAGAGATAAGGGTCTAAGCAATGACTACATCTTCAGATTTTCTGTTGAAAATATCAGCTGAAAAAGAAGACACACGTCAGGGATATCACCTTAACAAACGGTGAGCAATGACAGCCCAAATATTAAAAAATGGATCATTTTCATGACATTTTGCATTTATGCGTATAACATTCATAATACATCTGGGTAGGAGCATTTTCCGATCATGACATCCTAATCATTTGGCATAAGCATAGACCCCATGAAATCAATCCTACAGGTAGATTCCCCAGAGGACAATGTGGCTAAATTGATTAAAAATTACAAATTTCAGCGAATCTTATCTCCATGTATCAGCAATGGAGCAGATTTAAGCCACTAGCCTTATCTTCCTGAGATAGAAAGGGAGCAGGCTGAAATTACAAGTCTTATCTCCATGTATCGGCAATAGAGTAGACTGAAGATTGTAGATCTTGTCTTCTCGAGATAGTAGTGGGGCAGATCGAAGTTGGCGAATCTTATCTCCATGTATCGGCAATGGAGCAGATTTAAGTCACTAGCCTTATCTCCCTCAGATAGCGAGGGAGTAGGCTGAAATTACAAGTCTTATCTCTATGTATCGGTAATAGAGCAGACTGAAGATTGTAAATCTTATCTCCCTAAGCAGTAGCAGATCAAAGACAACGAATCTTACATCTATGTAGGAATGGAGCAGATTTAAACCACCAGCCTTATCCCTCTAAGCAGTAGTGGAACAGGCTGAAGATTGTAGATCTTGTCTCCCTAGGCAGTAGCGGAGCAGATCAAAGACAGCGAATCTTACATCCATGTAGCAATGGAGTAGATTTAAACCACCAGCCTTATCCCTCTAAGCAGTAGTGGAACAGGCTGAAGATTGCAGATCTTATCTCCTTAAGCAGTAATGGAGCAGATCGAAGACGGTGAGCCTTATCTCCCTGAGTAGCAGTGGAGCAGACTGAAGATTACAGACCATATCTCCCTAAGTAGTAGTGGAGCAGATTGAAGCGTTAGTCCTATGCCCTTGAAGATGCAGTGGGATGGAATGAAGCCACTTTAAGAAAAAAATCACTGAAAGAAATCAAGATTCGGCAAGACCGGGTAAAATTGGTCCTTTTAAAGTCTTTGCTCTATTCTCGCTACACGAAAATGAGCAAAGAGGGGCAGTTGTAGGGCCCAATTTTAGCCTGGAGCCCAATAAAAATCCAAAAATAATAAACAGTCCAGTTTATTAATTACAGCAGGCCAAAAAACAATACCCAAATACCCAAACCACTAAAAACTAAAATAGAAACCCAATTAAGGCCCAAACCTAGACCTAGCCCACAACCTAAACAAAAAAAATTAGGGTTTCAGAAACCCTAGCAACCAACACTTTGCGCCGCCAGCAGTCACCACCACGCTCGTGCGCTCAACCACGTCGACCTCCGAACCCTTCGCGTCCGCTCCATGTCGCCATACCTGCGAGAAAGGCGTAACAGTAGCAGATTTTGTTATATTTTCGGGTATAAAAACCCAAACAATTATTGTGTAAAAAAAAAGATGGGAAAAGACCCAACAAATATACGATTAATATCAAAAAGAGCAGACTTCAAGCAAATACAGAGGTTGTTTTCTATTTTTTATTTCTATTTCTCGTTTCGTTTTTTTACTTTAAATCGGAAAAAAAAAAACAAAGAAGAGAAGCCTTACCTCTCTGGTGGCCGGAAGGGAGGAAGTCGAAGAGTCTTTTGATCTTCCCGTTGTAACAGCCCAATTTTAATAGTGTCAGAACAGTGATTCAAGATCACAAAATTTGACGGAAAGTTAGAAAATTTTGATAATCGATAATTGTAAGTTAAGTGTGATTTTAGAAATATTTTAAAATTTGTGAATTTTGTGAACTGAAAGAATTAATTAGAAAAATTGGGCCAAAAACGAGGTATTGAGACCTCGAATTCATAAAGTGAGCCATAAATATTTCTAAAAATATTTATGGAATGTCATTTAGTTATTATTAAACTTTCGTTAGAAAATTTTAACGTTTGGGTAGGAAATTAAATGAAAAGGACTAAATTGAAATAAAAGTAAAAGTTAAATTATAGATTAAAAGAAATTATGAAGGACCAAAATGGCAATTATACCATTTTGTATAGTTGAGGCGGTATAACATAGAAAAATCTGAGATTTTTAAGGTATATTATTATATTATTATATTATTATATATATACAAACAAAAAACAAAAGGAAGGAAGGAGAGAAATAGAACAGAATAGGCAAACGAAACAGAGAAGGAAAGAAGGAAGGAAATAAGGAAGGAAAGAAAAGAAAGAAGAAAGGGATAATTAAAAGTTTGAAGCTTGGAAGTTGATAGGTAAGTCAATTTAGCCCTTTTTACTTAATTTTGATGTTTTAGAAGCCTTGGAACAAGGTTTTGATGAAGCTAAGTTTTCATATTGAAAGTTTATGAGTTATCAAGTATAGTTTATGTTGAACAAAAATATGAATTAGGGACTTAATTGAATGAATTTCAAGTTAGAATTGAAAAATGGATTTAATTGAGAAGTAAGATGTAAGTTTTATGCTGTAGGGATTAAATTGAGGAAAATATGCTAAAAATTTAGTAGTTAAATTTGAGTTTGGATGGAATTTGAATAGAAAAGAAGTATGAATTAAGTTAGGAAAGTAAGTAAACTTAATTAGGATTAAATTGTAAAATGAGTTATAAGAAAACAGTTTTGGGACAGCAGCAGTAAGGTAACTTTGAAAAATCACCAAAAATGGTAGAAATGGAATTAGAAGTTGAATGAGATATGAAATTAAACCTTATTGAGTCTATTTTCATATGAAAGAAACAGAGAAAGAAAAGAAATTCTGTATTTTGAGATATTTAGATTTTGGTAAGACTGGTTCAGAGTGATTTCGAGATCTCCTGTTCTGACTTGGAAAAATCATCAAAAATTGTATAAAAATAATTTGGGAACATAATTTATATGGTTAGATTCCTTAATGAGTCTAGTTTTAGAAGAAATAAACTATAACATCATATGAATTCTATATAGAAAGATAATTAATTTTTAGTGAAGAAGGGTCGGAATTGCCAGACAGCAGAACAGGGGTGACTTTAAAGAATAAACTGTACTAATTGGCTAAATCAAAAATTCTGAAAATTTTATGGCAAGAAGATATGTGAGTCTAGTTTCATGAAAAATTAACGGTTCTTCATTTGGAGTTTGGAAATAAATAATTTAGTGACTATAACTCAAATGGACAGTTTTGAATATACTTATGAGTAATTAATGAAATTATTGATAATGTTACTTATAGCATGTTATATACATTAAGGATGTGGAATGGAGAGGAGGAGGAGGAAAATATGTATGAATATTTAGGTAGTATGGCTAATTTGAAATGTTTTAGGCTCAGGGACTAAATTGAATAAAAGTAAAACTTTGTGATTAATTTTGTAAAAATGTGGAAATGACCAATTTGCATGAAATGGATTATTTTATTATTTAAAATTGAAAAATTGAATGAAATTATTAATTTAGATTAAGATCAACTGAAAAATCAATGAAAATAAAAAATTTCCAAAGTGCCCCTGAATCTTGATATTTCTGCAAATTTAACCAAGTAAGTTCGTGTAACTTAATTATGTGATATAAGGAAATATAAGTTGATGGTACGTGAAATATTGATATGATGAATTAACTGTTTTATGTTTATGAAGAAATGGCAAGTGAATGATATTTATCATGACATGCAAATATGTGATTATCTTTAATATGTTAATACAAGGTAATTAAGTATGATGAAACGAGTAATAAATTCAAGTAAGACATGACGAGAAAAATGAATAACTTTAAGGGGCCATATGTTTGATTTTGATTGGTTTCAAATATAAATATTGAATTAAAATAAAATGTCCGATAAATAAATTTGTAATTAGTAATAACCTCGTACCTATTAAGCGTTGAATACGGGTAAGGGGTGTTACACCAGTGATCTTCGAAGGCTGTTTTAGATATTTTACGGTGGATCTGAGGTGTAGGGATTAAAACGGTCAATTTGGGGTGTTTTTGGGCATTCCGGCCATTGTGTACTGTGGCCGGCGGTGGTGGACCGGCGGCGGTCCGGTGATCAGAACTCTCACCGAAAATTAGGGAAGGAGAGAAAGTTTTGAGGGTTGAATTTTTTTTTTTAAAAAATGAGGTAAAGAATGATTTTTTGGAAAAAAAAATCTGGTTTATAAAGGTCATCCAAACGACGTCGTTTTGAGTTAAGGCACAAGACGCAAAATGCCGCCGTTTTGCCCAAGATTCGCGCGCAACCCTACCGGTTATCACAGGATCCGCGTGTTTTATAGCTTGTGAGCTATTTACGCAGCCGACCCTTCCACGTTTTCCACTTGTTTTAATTAAGTCCTCCGTTTCTTATTCACTTTCTTTTAATTTTGGCCTAAAATTTTATTGATGTTGCATTTTGGCCCATAATCAAGCTATGCGTTTTGGGGGACAGGGATATTATCCCATTTGGTCCCCCATATCATTCGCATGTCACAATTTAGGCCCTATGTTGTATTTTTAGCTCCGATTTAGTCCCTTTACTGTTTTTATTTATGTTTTGGGACTTCCAATTTTATTTTTTTTCAATTTAATACAGTATTTATTTATTATCATTTCATTTATATATTCATGTGTATTATTTTCACTTATTTAATTATTTGCATACACATCTATTTTTTTATCATTATTATACATATTTTTCTTGCTTATTCATTTTTTTTGTATTTTACCTTATTTCTGTTTTTATAGTTATTATTATTATTAATATTATTAATATTAATATTAATAATATTATTATTACTACTATTATAATTATTATTTTAATATTACTACTACTATTATTTTTTTATTTTATCTATAATTATATTTATTATTATTATTATCAATATTATTATTGTTATTTTTATTATTTCTATTATTTTTATTATTACTAATATTATTTGTTTATTAATATTTTATTATTATTGTATTTTTGTTACTATTACTATTATTTTATTATTTTTTAAATTATTATATATGGTATTTATTTAGCTATTGATTTACCATTAGCTTTTATTTTTGTTATCATTTTCTTTGATTTATTTGTATTGATGTACCATTAGCTTTTATTTTTGTTATTATTTTCTTTTATTTATTTGTTCTCTTTCTTAGTATTTCATATAGATGGTTGGTTTAAATTTTATTTTATTGTATTTTGTTTTTGTCTTTATTTTTATTATTTACATTGTTACCCTTGTCTTATTCTATTATGCATGTGTACTATAAATCATCTTCCATTTTACTACAATCATATCACATATTACTCGATGCATTAAAATTTTCATTTTGAAATAAGCAAACATTCCGCGTTCTAAGGTTCGAATGAAAACGTAACCTAACTTACTGTGTTCTGATTTTTCTCATCGAATCTAAAGAACCTATTATTTTCCTTTTAAAATCAAAGCACATGGGCTAAATAAAAACTTATTCTCGGGAATTCAAAATGTTGTGTCCTAACTCACTGGATATAATATTCTGTTATCTCGAGATAATGATTTCTAAAAAACAAAGGCAATATTTTGTATTTGGAATTTCGAGAAATCGTGCCCTAATTTACTGGGTTCCGGTTTTTCATATAACCCAAATAACTGAATATCCTCCTCAAGCTTAAATACAAATTTTAAAAGTCGAAAGATAAGCTCAGTTTTGGGAACTCGAAATGTCTTACCCTAATTTACTGAGCGTGACATTTTACTTCTTCGAAATAAGAGGGTCTTAGCATCCATTTTAATTTATTCAAGTTTTCTTTTTAAATAAAGAGAATCATATTTTAAAATCTTTTCAAATTTTTAACATAAAGATATCAAATCTTTTCAAATTTTCGACATAAAGATTTTTAATAAAATTTAACATGTTTATTTGTTTAGGAAGTGATTTTAAAGATGTGTGTATAAACTAAATGACATCATCCTTATAAACAGAGGTTGTGGGTGCTAATATCTTTCAAAATTGTTTGATCTTTTCTCATAAAAGATATGTTTTATCCTTATAAATTGAGGTTGTTGGTTTAAACTTTGGAAGGGATATTACTGAACTTCCAAAACATAAAATGGACATAAAAAGTAAAAAGGAAATGTTTTTCCAGGTGAGCAATTAAACTGAATAAAGCAAATTGATCACGATACCATGTTTTCTTTTTAAAATTCATCGTCTAGAAACAGTTACTAGTAGGACAAACACCTTTACTATTTTGATGCTGACTACATATAGAAGTATAAGTATATTATCTCCCTCTACTATTGAGCTCTTAATTCCCAAACCAATCATGGCCCCTGGCCCCTGGCCCCTGGTTACCAGCGCACTTTGTGTGGATAAAACTATTTGCTGATTCGAAGTGCGTGCATACACGACTTCCAGTTCTTCACTAGACTAGGTGGATAAAACCCATTTTGAGCCACTTTCAGATTCTCAGTTGACAATACCATGAAGCCCCTTATTACCTTTATTTTCAGTTTGACGTCTTTTTTCTTCTGTGTCTCTCTGTCTCCGGAACCTGGAGCAGCTGCCGCACACAACGATGGTGTTTACATTGTTTACATGGGCGCACCGGCTTCGCTTAAGGGTTCATTAAAGGATGATCATGCTCAACTCATAGATTCATTGTTAAAACGGTGAAAACATACTTTCTACCCTCTTTTTTTTCTTTTTTCCTTTATATTTGAATTAGTTACGGATCCCATCCCCTTTGCCATTGATGCTTCATCATGTGCTCAGGAAACAGGATGCCCTGATACACAACTACAAAAATGGTTTCTCTGGGTTTGCAGCACATCTATCAGCTGAAGAGGCTCGTTCAATTGCTGAGAAACCAGGAGTTGTATCAGTCTTCCCCGACCCTGTGTTACAACTCCATACTACCCGATCATGGGATTTCTTGAAGTATGAAACTTCAGTGATGATTGAATCAAATCCGAGCTCAGATTCAAACTCAATGGATGCCATCATTGGCATCCTAGATACAGGTGAAACTTTTCACCCATATATAGAAATGAGTATCACATCACGATGCCTCATTTTTGTTGTTTTAATGTTTGCTATCACGCAATTCGCATGGCAATTTTCACTTTTAATATTTATATTTACTAACTTGAAGCAATTCAAGGAAATAGGAATTTGGCCAGAGTCGGAGAGCTTTAATGACGAGACCATGGGTCCAATTCCGTTAAGATGGAGCGGTACTTGCGCCGACGGACAGGATTCCAGCACGTTCAACTGCAACAAGTATCCTCTTACCCATATGACTAAACTATTACCACAGTTTTATTGTTGTCGCAATTAAGGTTTGTTTTGCAACAGAAAGATAATTGGAGCAAGATCGTACGGTGCTGGCGAAATCAAGTCCCGTACGCCAAGGGATATGATGGGGCACGGCACTCATGTGGCGTCCACTGCGGCTGGAGTTGAGGTCAAGGATGTATCTTACTATGGACTGGCGGCTGGGACGGCCAAGGGTGGATCCCCGGGGTCAAGATTAGCTATATATCAAGTATTTTCCTCTCAAAACGGAAGCCATGGATCCACTGTATTAGCAGCATTTGATGATGCGATTGCTGATGGGGTTGATGTGCTATCACTGTCCTTTGGATCATCGTCATTTCTAGAGCAAGAATTTATAAACGATCCCATTGCCCTTGGAGCATTCCATGCGGTGCAGAATGGGATTACTGTGGTTTGCTCCGCGGGAAACGATGGACCGAACCCTGGTTCGGTTGTGAACTCTGCACCTTGGATCTTAACTGTAGCCGCTAGCACAATTGACCGGGTTTTTGAGTCTGATGTTGTCCTGGGGAACAATAAAGTAATTAAGGTAATCACATTCTCCTTGGACCCTTTTCTGGACTTCTGATGTTGTCGGATTTGGTCATGCATCTTCATACTGATATGCAGGGCACAGGTATTAATTTCGCCAACATTCAAAATTCTCCTGTGTACCCAATTATATATGCAAAATCAGCCAAGAAAAGTGGAGTAGACGAAAATGCAACAAGGTGCCTAATAATTGAAGCAAATTTGTTCAAGCAATTTGCACCCTAAATGATCGGTTATTCCGTGTTCTGTTGTTCAGGAACTGCAAACCAAATTCGATGGACCAAGAAATTATCAAAGGAAAGATTGTTGTCTGTGACAATGAAGATTCATTGTATCCACAGAGAAATAAACAAGATGAAGTGAAGAAACTTGGAGGTATTGGGGTAATCTTGATTGACGATGAATTAAGAGGCGTCGCATTCAATTTCGGTACATTTCCAATGACTGTGATCAGTTCAAAAGATGGTGCTAAGGTTCTCTTCTACATCAACTCAACAAAGTAATACAGCTACTCATCTCAAATGGAACTCAAGACTGAATTTAATTCAATGTTGCAATCTACTTACCATTTGCCTGTTTTGAGATTTGTAGAAATCCAGTTGCCACGATCTTGCCTACGACAGCACCAACAAATTATAAACCGGCACCTACTACAGCATATTTCTCATCTAGAGGCCCTTCCACCATCCCAAAGAATATTCTCAAGGCAAATCCTTCTGTCTTGTTTCACAACACTTTGTTTCTTCCTAAGCTAATATTGATAAAGCTATACCAAATGGGTTTGCATGTCGCAGCCTGATATCGCAGCACCTGGAGTGAATATTCTTGCAGCATGGATAGGGAATGACACGGTTCAGACACTAAAAGGGAAAGACCCGCCACTGTATAATGTGCTCTCAGGAACTTCCATGGCATGTCCTCATGTTTCCGGGATTGCCGCAGCAGTTAAATCAAGAAATCCTACATGGAGTCCCTCCGCAATCAGGTCAGCCATTATGACAACAGGTGAGGAACTCAAAATGCAAATCTAGGCTTGCATTTACATGGTAATGTCTGGAACTTTTGACTAAGCTATGAGTCTATGACTGCTTTCAACCAATTTACAGCGGCTCAAACAAATAATATGAAAGCCCCAATTACGACCGAGAAAGGTACAGCAGCAACGCCTTATGATTTTGGTGCAGGAGAAGTAAGCACCACAGGACCATTGCAACCTGGCCTAGTTTACGAGACTACTGCTGTTGACTACTTGAATTTCCTATGCTACCATGGTTATAATATAGCTACGATAAAAATTATGGCCAACACTATCCCAGATGGGTTTACATGCCCAGAGGAGTCAAGCATTGATCTTATATCCAACATCAATTATCCATCAATAGCAATTTCCAATTTCGATGAAAAAGCAGGCAGGAGAGTGAACAGAACCCTTACAAACGTTGCTAGAAATACCAAAATGGAAGATGCTAAAACAGTGTATAACATAAGCATTGATGCACCTGCAGGTCTTGATGTTCAAGTGGTCCCAGATAAACTGCACTTCAGTAAAATTGATGAAAAGTCATCGTATCAAGTTAATTTCTCAGCCGCAAACCCGCTCAAAGAAGATGTATTTGGATCCATAACATGGTCGAACGGAAAATACAAAGTCAGAAGTACATTTGCTATAAGCAGTAAAAGTGGTCGCGTAGCGTTGGATAAAAAATAGCAGGATCGACAAGTTCTGAATTGCACTGTAATAAACATGAATCGAAGCTCTTTAACTTGACTTTAAGCAGGATCTCTGTTTTCCTACATGTTCCACTTCAATGTAGCAAAATCGCATCCAGAAATACAGGCTGACAATTAATGAAGAAGAAAATATTAAAATTAAAACGACCGGACGAAACATAAGAGTTGAAGAAGGCCAGTAAAAACAGAGAAGAAGAACAACCCCATGCATATTGAAAATTTTAAAAAAAGAAAACGAAATAAAGGAAGAAAGCTATGTTCAATTCAATTGAGATTGTTCACTCGAAGGTTCACTGATTCTGGCCACGAACTTCCTCCTCTTCTTCCGGTGTAAAATCATTCTTATTATTTAGAAAGGGGCCGCTCTGAAAGATGCCATTATCTGCCATACCAGCCAGCAATGTTAACCTCGCCAGTAATATAAGACAACCCATCAGCCCAATTCAATCTATCTGAAATCAGCTCTTGTAAATACAAACTAGATTTTATATTATTAATGATTAACAAAATTTCTTTCCTATTTGATTACATAATATTGACACCTCAACGGTGCCAGTGCCACAGCACCCTTTGTCCACAATCTCAAACCCTGAAATATGTTAAAAGATTTTAAATTTGGTGAAGTCACAAACAAAAATTCACAGCTTAAAAGTAAAAAAAATAAAAAAAAATTGATAATTTTACCCTGATACAACTATGTATAAACTTGTAGCCAACATGGATTTTGTTCCTTCTTCTCATGCAATTGCTGTCAACTTTTCTTTGTATTCTTTGAACTGCAGCAGTTGATCCGACATTGATGAAACCAACTGATTCACCAGAGATAAAAGAGAGGAAAATGAGATAATGAGTTTGAATAAGAATATCTTTGTTTTTGTGGAAATTAAAGTGCTGGAACCTGTAATTTGGGCGTTAATGGATCATATCCTGATCCTCCAGTAGCAAAGCTTACACCCGTTAGTAAATCTTGAGGCTGCAATAATGGGTCCAAATATGATGGCAATACGTCCTTAATTCCCTACTGTTCAACTGGAAGGACAATAAATATCCCACAGTAAAATCAGTAAATATAGAGATCCTTTCTTTCACCAATTTAACTACTTCATATGCAATTTGGTAATAATATTGTAATGGCTAACATCTGTCTATTAATGAACTTAGAAAATATGAAAAATTAATTACTTAGTTCGCTTTCCTTTAGTGGAAGATACTTGTTAAATAAAAATTTTTTTTGTTGTAGCGGTAAAAATTTGTCTAACAAATAATTAGAATGTCCCAAATATGATTAGTCACTGCACAGCTAAACTATAATTTTTCAGTTGATTTTCTTGAGAAGACCCCAGCTTTGGCGTTGTAGCCTGTAAGCAGCAGTTAATTATAATAGCAATGATGGAGACTTAAATATTTAGTTGTATGAGCTTCATCAGGCAATGATGAATCTGCTTTGGAGTTTGGACTCATATGAACTTTACAGATAAATAGAAAAATGGCAGAATTTAGATCCCCCAAGCATCAAGGAGGTAATAATGTTTGTCAATCCATACGTGAATTGGATGGGACTGCCGTACGATCGACAAGTTGGATCAACCACTTTGGGCTCTTGTCAGAGACGGTCCATTTGATGATGAGAGGAAGCGTGGCAACCTTGGGTTCATAAAATCTCTCCCCAAATTTCGCCACTAAAACGTCAATGGATGAATTAATTACATATATTTTACTTTAATTTATAAAGCAACTTTTTGTGCATATTACAGCAATTTTCCATCTTTCGTAAATTCATTTCAATTTCAACCACTTTAATCTTCTGAAAAATAGTGTATTTTGACATATATATATACACTAACGAAAATTAAACTTTAAATGTTAAAAGAAAATAATAAATGCATGATTATTCAATTATGAAACACAGTTATTAGTTGGTGAAATAAGAATGGATGCTTATAAAAAATCAAATTGTTTTGCTGTTCTATTTTGTTTACTATAAATTAGATTAAACTGTGAGATCCAACTATAATTAGTATCAATAGTTACATGAAATATCACAAAGGAGTAAAATAAATACATTTTTTGAGGATCTATTTTTATATATAAATTATTAATGATAATATAAGCTAATTTTGTAATCAAGATTAGAAGGTTGTCATGTGATTTTTAATTATATTAAAAATGACATATGATAACGTTTTAACTTGTAATCCATTTATTAATTATGTTATATATATTTATATTTGGCTCATAATATTCATATTTGTGTTCTTAACATCTAAAGATGATGAACTTGATAACCGATGGGACATGGGGTGGGAGTGGAAGTCTTGGTGTAGGCCAATAGTCCATTGGAACAAGAAATACGAAAGCAACAATGCCTGATTTGGTCTTTGCTTTTATTTTTTAGCTATCCAAACTCTCAACCATATTATGTATTTATTTACTATATTAAATACTGACTTAATTTTAGCCAATAGAGAGAGGGAGTTGTTTCTGTGAAGCAATCTTAGGTAACCCAAATGATATTATTGATGGAGATATTACAGAGTACAGTGAGCTTTTTAAAACATAATTAAAAATATAATTAATACAATTATGAGCCAAATATATGGTAATTAAAAATATTTTTTTAAAATATATATCAAAACACCAGTCTTGATATCACACGGTAAAAGATAAAGTGAAAAGAAAACAGAGAAATAGAGAGCTTTAGTTGGTTGTCTTCATAATTAGGAATTTGGCTTACAAGAATTTGTTCACATATTTGGGAAGAAGTGGGATTACTAGGGCTCTGTATGCCTTCTCCGTTGGATGATAACTGTCCCAGAATATATATTTTGAGGCATCTGTACAAGTAGATGGCAGCCATTTATTACACAAAACTGCCACTTCAATGTTCCCTGTTCCACAGCATCCTACGTCTGCAAATTTAAAGCCTGAAAATCCCAAAATTAAAAAAAAAAAAGTTTTTCCATGTGTAACAAAAGAATATAGTCTAGGGTCTAAAAGGTAAGCTTTTTAATTACCATGTTTTTGAGGGTTGTCAATGAGATCAAGGAGGGGTTTGTAGATATCTACGTACACAAATTTCCCACCAGGCATGCTTGTTCGAAGGGTATTCAACGCTGCAGATAGCTTTTTATTGAACAACCTAGCTGCTACATTGTACTCATTTGCGCAATGCCTTTCCGTTCCTCCTGCTAAAGTTCTTTGTGATGGCACACAGCCGATTGGTGGTGCACTAAAAACCGCTATTCTTCTTGCTCCCAAACCATATAGTTCCTTGCAATAATATTATATTCACAACAAATTCATGCCTAAAACATGTTGTTGCCAAAGAAAATTGCCATGAAGATTCAAATACCTTTAAAAATTCAGTAGCCGAGTTCAGCATTAAATCAGTATAAGCAGGAACATCGTACTGCATTTTCCTGGCACCGAGAACAAAGTAGGTATTGGCAATGTCATCACTGCCGGCTACGACAAGATATATGCTGTTAGCTATGATGAAATTTTTTTTCTCTTCTCCGATAAGTTGTTTCAGCTTCGCTATGTATTCTTTAAAGAGATTTAACTGGTCCGCCATCGATATTACGGACTGATTTTGGGAGAAATCAAGGTAAAAAAGGAACCTTGTGTAAGAACTAAGAACGAAAAAGGGTAGAACAAAAGGAAGTTTTAATTAAGAAGAAATATTGTGTACCGCTAGTTCGGGAGTCAGAGGATCATATCCAGAGCCACCAGAAGCAAATGATACTCCTGTTGGGAGATCTTGGGGTTTCAAGTCTGGATCCAAATATGCTGGCAATCTATCTTTAATTCCCAATTCTTGAACTGAAAATTAATTAACCCAAAGAAGAGAAAAAGAAAAAGAAAACATCATGGATTAATTGGAAAGTTAAATATAATAATTTAATACTCTCGGATTTTTTATCTGGACCTAATGTTTTTCCAAGGGATTTTAAAGGTGAGTTTTTTTAAGATTTTATTTTTGAGATATTACTAAAAAGTTAAGAAGATTTCAAACTGCTCTAGTAAATTTTTAAAAAAATCTCTTAATTAGATAATGAAAAATTTAATGAAAAAAAAAAAAAAACCAAAGTTGTGAGGATTGAAAATTTGAGTAAAGCAAAGTATGTGAGAGCTGCCAAACTCAAATTAAAAGTATTCATCACCCTGTAGTGATTAATTTCGTGTTTTCTGAAAAGATGAATGGATATAATAAGGATCAAACCCGAGAACATAATTAAAAAACAAATTACATTTCATGGCTAAAAATTAATTTTTTAATTCATAAAAAGACTTCTCACAGTTTACTAAATAGGGTATTATACTAATACTGTATCCAATTGGAGTAAGCTTGTAAACCTGGTTTTTACCTCCAATAATTAATAGGAAGACCAATAATTGTGTCTGCTATAAATGAAAGAATTAATAGAAAAGGCAGTCTGACCTGATGATGCCATCTGTCGTTAATTACAATATAAATATACAAGATAATGCCATATACAGATTGCGAGTGAACAAATAATAAATGAAAATTTAAGTAACTGAAAAATACTTGAGAAAATTGTATTTTATGAAAATGTAAAGGATGAATAAAGTTAATGATATGCTTTATGAATAAAATTCTATATTGTATAATTTAATTATGCATGTGAAGAAGATTGGAGAAGACATGTTTTTAATTTATTTTTTCTTTTTTTCCTTTAATCGTGATGAAACGTGAACTCACAGGACATGATCAATATTTCTAAGTAAAGGCCCTGTAATCAATCATCAAGATTTTGAAGCTAATGGAGAGCAAGTCAAATATGCATTAACTAAAACGCCCTAAATGCGATGGATGCTGCTGAACTGATTCTGAAGTTCCATCTTGTCTTTTTCGTTTTCTCTTTCGAGAGTTACTTTCAATTGGTTAAGTGTTGTTTGAATCTATTTGATGTGCTCATTTTAATTTTCTTGATATCGAATAATATGCATCAATTTGTATGCATGCATGCATGTGACATATGTACACCTTTGATAAGTGATATTGCAAACGAATCAATTATGATAATGAAATGCAAGTCATCGTTTTCACTCAACCACCGCCCTTTCCACCTCTTTCATGTCATTAATTTCTAGTCATGCACCCTTCAAATTGAGTCTACTACATCAACTATTAAACCCTACTGTCTATATTATTTTATACCTTGACTGATCAGATATGGGTTGCCAGTATGTTTCGTGAACAAACAATTACAAACATGAGCATTTCTATGCTCAAACAATATGAAAATTCCCATTTTCGAGCCTTATGTACTTTTTTCGTCCCTATTACTAACTGTGTCATGTTTTGATGAAAAAGAAAAAATTCAACTTTGATGTTTCTTAAAAATTAATCATGAATAAAATTTAGAAAAATTATATATTATAATAACCTTCAATGAGTAGTTCTTAAATATGTTTATTTTGTGAATTTCAAAATAATTAAAGTTAAAAGTTTAAAAAATTGGATCCTGAAAATGTCAACCATGTTAAGCCAAAACCAGATGTGTTTTTTCAGCTTGATTTTCCCTAATATGAAAACAAGAGGGCAATTAACGTGGCCGAAAACTTAAACAGGAAGACCAAACAGAGAGAAAATTTCTAATAATGTGGAAAAAGGAGAAGAAAAGAGAATTGGTTAATTACTACCTAACAAATCGGAAGGGGTTTTTCCATCGGAAAACCTTCCGGTTGGAATGCCTCCATTAAAATCTTGGCCGTAGGGGCGAAAGTTGCACCTAATCAGGGTCATGAGATTGTTGTTGTTTCCGGTGTCAACAATGGAATCCCCGAACGCAATAACAGCAGGAACGGTTACATTTGGAGGTAGCTTTACCAAAGCCTTTGTTTCGCACATCAAAAACGCTAATATTACCAAAAGAGGAGACAGCAAGGAGGTTGATGAAACAGACCACAATCTCGTGTCCATGAGTATATTGAATGAAGTATGCATATAATATTGAACTTTGATAAAAGATGGTTTGTCTTCCCACTCCTCTTTCTTGGCTTATTTATGCATGCAAATCACAGGATTACATTGAATGCTAAGCAGATCATAAATTAAAGAGGAAAGGATTTTATTTCATAAAGCACAGTCAATTTTACTTACTTTTTTTTTCTTTCTATTTTATGATTAAATTTTTTGGAGGGTCGCGGCTGCTATTTTAAGTAATGTTGTTTAGAAGCCATTGTACCATTAACACTATATTACTAGTATGTAAAGGAATGTAAATATTAAATTTGTATCTATACGCCATCAGCGAAATTCGTGTTATAGGGATAATTTTTTTTTAATATAATCAACATTTTAGATTTTTTATTAATTTGATTTTTACTATTTTTTTACTTAAATTTAATTATCGATCTTTCAGAAAAGATCAAATCGTTTTTTACTAGATATGTGACTAAAATAAACATGACACTATTTTTTTTTCTCTATATCACATCAACAAATAATTTAAAATTTATAAATATAAAATATAAAAATTCAAAAAAAAAAACAGTATTTTCGTTAAAAATTTAATGTATAAGTTGTCATGCAAATTGTCATATCTAAATTTAACGTCAATATTTCATTAAAAAAAATCATTTAATTTTTTTAAAATGTTAGTTATTAAATTTAATTCTTTTAAAAAAGTTAAAGGTCAAATTTAATTCAAAAGATTAATCGACAAATTAAAATGTAAAAGTTTATGCCAAAAAAATTTTATTGAAATAAAAAAAAATTGTAAATGCATTTTATATTCATATTTCTACCTTCCTATAAACCATTAGCATAAAAAGGTAGAGATGGTGTTAGAAGGTGAATAAACATTTATTACAAATTAGATAATGGTTTTCTTTTGGAAGAAGATAATGCTTGGTATCACGTAAATAAAATTTGTGTAACCTACCCAAACTACACGTTCCAGTTCTACGTTCAATTTCCCAGCTTTTATTTTGGTCATGGATCTACTGCCATCTTGCACCCTCTTCTTCTTTCATGAATCTTTTTTTTTTTTTTTTCTAAAGTGAAAGAATATTGTAGAACATATATATATGCATGGCAAACATGGACGACATTTGGACCTTGTCCATGATTCCTCTCATTTTTAACTCTTTTCTCATCTAATTTATTATGTATAATTTAACGTCCTTTAGATTTTTATTTATTTATTTTGTAAGAAAAAAAATTATCTAACTTTAAATACAATACTCTAAACCCTAAACCCTAACCTTAAATACTAATCCTTAAATCCTTAAAAAACAACATAATTCCCCCAAACATATCATATATATTTTTAATATTTTATTTATTTTTTATACAATACTTAGAATTACTAATAACACTTTCTCAACCCTTAAACAAGAGGATAAACACATTTCAAAACGATTAAATTCACGTCTTTCTACACCAATAATAATGTCAATACCAACCAAACTAAAACTCCATATTTTTACTACACTTATATTATATGTTCCCTACTTATAAATTTTGAAAAGTTTAAACAAATCAAGTATATTGTGAAATAAAATTCATTGATCATCAAGGGCGAAGCCAGGGGGGCCCCGACCTCCCTAAAATGTAAAATTATTATTTAGGCCTTTAAATTTTTTTTAAAAATTTTAAATTAGTAAAGGTAAAATTGTACTTTGGCCCCCTAAAATTATAAAAATTCGATTTAATCCTTTATAAATTATAAAAATATAAACTATAAAAAATTAAAATTTCATCTGGCCCCCCTAAAAAATTGTTCTAACTTCGCCCCTGTTAATCATATATACCGAAAATGGTAGTTAATGAAAATGATGAGACGTGGGTATGCATTTTTCTTTATTAAAATTTGACAGATAATTTGATTATCCAAGTTAAGGGAGATGTACATAAAAAATTGCAAATTAAAGGATTCCAAATAAGGCAAAGAAAAGTCGCAATCACAACCTCCAACTGCCACAATTAGTTTATAAACTGCCCAACCCCGCTGGCAATTAAGATCCTATCCTACATATAAACTACAAATATCTCTTAAATTTTCAACTAAATCTAGTTTGGGATTGATTTTAAGTTGTAAACATTGAAACCAAAAGTCAAATAAATTTTGAATGATTTTAAAGCTCAACACCACAGCTGGGAATGAAATTGGTTGGAATTGTTTACAACTCTTTGAAATATTTTTTCTTTCTTGAAATTATTAGATGATAGAATTAGAGTTAAAAAGCTTTTGTTGCATACTCACTGCCAGTTGGATTTACACTAATATAGCTTAGATATGCAGGAAATGTTTTGGGTTTCTTATTAGTTACGGATTAATCTTTCCATCTTAAGTGCAATGCATTGTTATGGTGATTAAATCACATTTTGTATTAAACAATAATATTTTTGATTGATTATTAAACTATAATTTCTATTTGATGGGCGTTTAAGAGAACCGGAGCCACAAAAGGAATTCTGCCAACAGATTCGTGACAGGTGGAGAGAAATGGTTGTACAAGTTGAGGAAAGAGCTAAGCTTTGATGAAGAAGAGGTCACGTGGATAGGTGGAAAAAGCATGAAATACAAGCCACAGTTATCTTCTTTAAGACGACAGTATCTCTTGCTTGGGAGCTTAGGTGGCTGATTTGCCACAATTGCCAATTTTATTTGATTAACTCGTCTCTCCCTTATTTCATTCACATTGCCCCAAATGCGTATTACTCCACTAGTAGCAGAAATTCCACCCTGCATCTGTCTAGATATATATATATATATATATATATATGCTTTCACTTACCATATCATTTCAGTTTTCAAATTCCTTAAGTCATTGTGTGAGTCTTGTAGTTTCCTCAAATTTCTTCCTTTTCCTAGGTTCATTTACCCACTCTATCAGCCAATATCAACAACTAAGAATTTATATTTAATAGTGTATAATTGCGAATAAGATAATAATATATTACAAATATTTAAAAAAAAAATAAATATATTTCATTTCATTTTAATGATGAATGTCAATGTATCAAATATATAATCTTAATTAATTGGATAATACTCATGGATCCCTAAGGCATTGCATGTACATTACGTTAGGGTTTAGGGTTTAATCTTTAATTCCTTTTGCTTCCCATACATCTTCTTTAATTTGATTTATGATAATAGACCTAGGGCTAGAAATAGAATGGTTTTCCGAATTTAAACCATTTAATTTTGGAGTTGGGAACTTAACTTAAACATAATCTCTCTAACTAAACCATGAGTATCGTCATTAACCTAGCGTCTGTTAAATGCAAGTAATGCCATTAAAAGTTATGGCCGCCTTTTTGCAAGAAGGAACGGAATCTTGCAAATGTTTATAAAATTGAAGAGAATTAATTATAGAGCATTCCGCTGTTACCAACCAAACCAAGCAGTTGTTGAGATCTCTCATCTGCTCCTTTTTATGATATTGGTCAACAAACAATTTGAAGGAACACCATCTTTAATGTTGATTTTTGACAACAATGTCAATGTATAATACACACATTTATGGCCAAATCTTTGAATTATCTAAAGATGCGGAATAGTGGCTTAAAGGCAGTGAAATTTTAGAGGATGCTGCAGTCCGCAACTAGGAGCAATATACAAGTATTTTACGACAATGCCAATTAACTGATATCAATTTTCTAAAGTGGCAAAAATTGAATTTCTTTTGGGACTACAGTGAAATTACCGTGTCAACTTCTCAATTCTCACGTAGCATGATAAAAATACTAGACTTAGCAGCTGTGCACTTGGATATAGAAGGCCGGTGCTTCTTACAATGTTGAATATCAGTAATGATGAATAATGAAAATAGTATGAGCCCTAGCCGCAAAGCGATTCGTACGTCCGGACCTATATTAACATATGGTTCAAGTTCATGTCCATAACAGCGGAAGGCCTTTGAACTATTTTTCAATGGCTTTGTTCAAGGTTTCAAGCACCAGTCGTGGGCTATTGTTGGGGTAGAATAATCATTATCAGTATTCAATGTTAAGTGTGTATATATATTCTTCCGCTTACACCCAACAATTGCAGAAACATAAAGCAAGCGCAACCGTGGCGCTGGGAAACACTCTTGCAATCACTATAGATAAAAACGGTCGGCAAATTTTACACAAAAGACTTGATTAATGATCAAGAGATAAGTTTCATATTCACAATAACTTGAAGAGATGACAAAAGAGATAATAGAGAGCTCATCCGTATTAGTTTATTATAAACACGACCTCAACAAGAAATTAATAGAGAAAAAGAGCAATTCACTGGTGACAACAGCGCATTGATCAATGGGCACTAACGAGAAAAGGATGCTGGCACACCCCACATTCAATGGTCTCAGAACCTGAGCTTGGAACTTGAACCTGCAAAATAATCTCGAATTCAGCCAATTTATAATAACACTTAACGGTAAGCTTGCAATCATGAAATGGTGCTCTGCATGGATTACAGACCTGCAAATGAACTGTGCATGTAGGACAGGCAACTTCCTTCATCCGCCTACCAGAGCCATCAGACATGGAGCCTATCAAAATGAAACCGTTTAAGAAAGGTCAACATAACTTTAGATGTCCCCATTTATTAAATGTGAAAAACAACTGATCCAACCTCGTCTTCTCACATTATTCAAGCAACACCCTGAGCTCAATACATTTATGCGCTCTTCCATTTTATGTTACTAATACGATAATTTACATGCTATGCAAGTAACTCATTTCACAGTATCATACAACACTCTAAGGTACAAGTAGTTACCTGATGATGCTCTGCGACTTCTCCCCATCTCTTCCTGTCATAAGAGATCACAATTGGACAATTCAAATAAGTAATTTAGTCAGATTGGCACAAATTAATTTATGATCAACATTAAAAATCATATAGTTCCAAAACGATGTATACCTGAAGCTTCCTAGCAAGATCCTCGTGGCTCTGCAATACAGTAGGTTTACTTGCTATTTCCTTAGCATTATTCAGCCTCTGAGTCACTTCAGCCTACAGCAGGAGGGCAAGTACTAAGACTGATAGGAATATTACATATGACAATTCCTTTCCCAAGAAAAGTAAAAAGAAAGTCATTCTTTCATAATTCAGCAAACAACTATGAAAAATACGTTCATGCTTTCCAGGTATTCAACCTTCCCTTGAACAGCCTAATCAAGTTCAGTTGCCTCAACCACGTACCAGATGCCTCTAACCACTTCAAATAAAAGCTTTAAAGGGGAAGAGAATAATAGTTCAAGGTTAAACCACAGGACAACAGATATCCTTAATGACTCTTCCATTGGTCAGTTGCCCGAAGAGAGGCTTTAAAGTAAAGGACACACTAGAAATACAAGGACTCTACATGTTCAACCAAGACAGTGTACGATATGTATAATAGGTCCTTGTCATCCTGGACTCTTACTACAAACCAATGCCTAACACTCGTATGCTAAGTTCTGAAAACTATAAACATGAGAAATAACCACAGAAACTATTTTGTTAGGAAAGGTGAGAAACAGATTGATAAGCATACCATGCATCGGTCACAAACCCTAACTTGTGGAGCATTCTCATCAGCAGTTAGAGCAATTCTACCATGGGTACATTTGTCACAGAAAATATCCCCACAGTTCCTGCAGTGGTGCTGAAAAGAAAAAGGACAGAACGCATTAAACTTAAATGTCAAATAAGGCAAGCTGAAAATCTTTTCCAAACATGGGGACTGACGTACCTTACGCACAAAAGCCCCAAAATCTGTTGCACAAGCAGTGCATTTTGAAACAGCTTCATCAGGCACCTAACCAGAAAAAGGATATAGAATAAGCATATTATGAACTTTTCAGATGTGATTTTTGTTACTTGACATGCAATATACATCTGTGGAACTCTAATCTTTACCCAGTGATCTTTCTCCTCAGCACCAGGTTTTATAATGTTCATCCAATCAACAAATCCTCTCTTCTTTTCTGCAGGTTGTTCAGCAGCCTTGGCAGATTCAGGAGGCCGACTTTTCCAACCCATCTCCTTGATCTGCAATCAAAATGTAGGAGAGTAAAGTCATCTAGACACATGCAAAAGTGCATGCATGTCTGATGTACCGATCAGAGGACAAAAAATAAAATAAGAATCAAGTTATACATGCATGAGGATCAAGATAGTAAAGAAAAAAACATTTTGAGCATATGAATGCACATATGCATAAAGCCTACAGGCACCACGCAGAATAACAATCTTCCATATCTTTAACAAGACTTAAAGGCTCATTATTTAAGAATTTTTTAGTGATGCAAATGAATCACATATCTTAACATTGCACTCTCTTCTGATAGGCACTTCAAAATCCTAATGGTGGTATCAAAAGAAACAAAATTATTCTAGCAGATTATATTTTCTTAAGCTATAACAAACACTGCACAACTGTACTTCACTTTGTTCCTACTGATTCCTGAACACAAATTAGCTAATTTTCTGCACCCATGTGTACATGTATTTCTGCAAATAAATGAATTAATAACCAAGTCTGCTTTCAGTCTTTTGAGTAGGCTTTCATCCTTTTGCAACAATGCTGAATCCATCAGAATATGCTTACTGCCAATAAGCACCACAGCAGAATGACAATCTTCCATATCTTTAACATGACTTAAAGGCTCAATATTTAAAAATTTTGGGTGATACAAATGAATTACATATCTTGCCATTGCACTCTCTTCTGGTGGGCACTTCAAATTCCTAATGGCAGTATCAAGAAATACAAATTTACTCTAGCAGGTTATATTTTCTCAAGCTACAACAAACAAAACACAATTGTACTTCAATTTGTTCCTCCTGATTCCTGAACACAAATTATCTGGTTTTGTGCATGTATGTGTACGTGTATTTCTGCAAATAAATGAAGTCTGCATTCAGGTTTTAGTCCATGTGCAACAATGCTGAATCCCTCAGAATACGACTCTATATGACAATGCTGAATAATGCTAAGAATCATAAAAACAACTCCATGATATAAAGCAACGACTACTTCTAACTGAAGAGTTGAAATACCTTAGATAAGGATCAAGAATATACCAAGTACTAGCTAAAACAGAAAAAAAGGAGACAAAGATTATAGCATTAAGTCATACAAATTAAACAGTTTACTCTCACAAGAAAATAAGAAAATTATAACTCTCTGAGACCCACCTGTACAGTTGCAGCTGTTACAATATCCAGAAGGGTATTGGTGGTGTAACTGTTTGATTGCAACCTGATCCGTCTTGGTTCAATGTCAACAGAGCTTTTGGACCAGAATGCAAAGGTAGATGAGTCCAACACCTACGTTACAAGAAAAAATAGTTTTTATTACAATGACCACGTCATTAAAAGAAAGAAAACCAAAGAGAAAAACACCGGGATGAGAGGAGGAGGGAGGGAGGAGAAAGAAAATAAAAATACTAGGCAACTAACTTCACATCTTGTGATGTTCTCAAGAGGATATATTCTCAATATTCGACTGCTGCTAGGCTCGAGCATACGAATACCATCTAAACCAATCTGTCACCAAATAAAATAAGCTATATCACGAGTTCAAAGTACTGGATAAACAAATAAGGGGCTAACAGACACAATTATCCATCAGTGATAGAAAGATGAACTATAATGATGATAAATCATACAGAACTAAAGGACTTATCGGACAAAAACTTGAAGAACCTTCAAAGCATTTTAACCATCCAGTTTACGTTTACACATAATTCAACAATACAACCAATATAGTTTAAATCAAATACAAGAAACTTCATCTCTCCAGCCAAATGTGAATCAAGTCCGACGACATTTAACTAAAAGTTACCTGGCAAAGTACGTCCATGGGGCCATGTGCTCCACTTTCAGACAACAACTTAACACGAAATTTCTGGACACCGCTCTTTACATCTTGCTGGGTGTCATCCTTCGGCACCGCCCTCAAAATCTTACCAGCGGCTGAACCTGACCCACCAGACGAGTCCTTCCCAGAAGGGATATTAATAGATCGCCCATAATCATCGAATTGAACCCAAGTCGACGATTTTGGGGCTGTACCACGTGCCCCATAAGGCTCCGCCTTTCCTCCTTCATAAGCATAAACCCCGTCACCATACCCACCATCATCACCGTATCGTGAATAGCTATCCGATCGCTTTCCATAGAGATCGGATCCTAAATCGGATCTGTTGAGATTATATCCTCCTCCGTATTTATCGTCGAAATAACTGCCACCGCCGTGATCGAATTTCATGGAATTGTCGTAAGCGTTTTCATAAGCGTTTTCATAAGCGGGATGGGCAGCTGATACCGATGATCCAACTTGGCCGTATGGATTTGAATAGTAAGACGGATTAGGCGTGGGGTTAGGGTTGGGGTTTGGAGGAGCAGGACCGTAGCTGGAAGCCGTCTGATGCTGATCATACTGCTGGAAATAAGGAGGCTGGGAGGCCGGAGGCTGATAGGGAACATGTGAATCATATGGCGGAAAAGAAGGAGCCGCGGTCGCCGAGGGTGGCGCAATGGGTTGTTGATTGAAAGACGATTGTGGAGCTATGGCCGGAGCCGGTGGAGTGGTTGTGGCTGAGGGTGGAGGAGTATAAGCGGAAGCAGTGGGAGGGGCAGCATCAAGATTTTGGGAATAGGGAGGGTAATTTGGGGGATAAACGGAGTAATCAGAGGAGGCATAACCGGAGCTAAAAGGTGGTGCAGATGCGTAAGGTGGTTGGTGAAATTCGGAGGGTACTGGATTGGGATTGGGGTTAGGGTTGGGGTTGGGGTTGGAGTTGGGGTTTGAAAGGTAATGATATTGATAATAGGAGCTGTAATCTCCTTGTTGCATCGTTGATCTAACCAAAATTCTTCTGTGTTTGCCGAAAGAGAATTGCTATGGCCTTAGTTCTTCGATTCCTATCTTCTATTGGTTGCAGAGTCAAAGTCGATGAGGAGTCGGGAATGGGGAAAATTATATGTGCATAAATGTATTGAGATTTAGGTATATGCTAGACGCGTGGCACGATCTTATAGAGTTAACTCAAGCGAAAGAACAGGTGGCCAGCCGTTAGATGAAAATATTCGAGCCTGATATGCCACCCCGATGCTTGATGCTGACAATGTTGGGCCGTTTGGGCTGATGAAGCTTCTAAGCCACAATAGTCACCTGGCTGCTAATTGGAGATTTGAACCTGGAGACCTAATTGGGCCACCGATTTTAATATTATTCATTTAGAATTTGTTTATACAGCACATAATAATTAATGAATGTGTAATTATATTTTCTTCTAAATATAAAGAATTGTGATTTCATCGTAATTATTTATGCCATGTTTGATAGTACAAAATATAATTTTATTGTTACATAATTTATATTTTTAAAAAATATTAATTACAATAAAAATTATTAATATGATGAAAATAATTTTTAAATAAAAAATTAAAATTAAAATCAAATCATCATATGTATTATTTAGTTTAAAAACACAATTGATAATACTATTACCGATAAACATTATATGCAATTTTATCTAATTGTTTTAACGTATATTTGTTTGGTTATTCTATCTTTAATGTTTAACATATGCTCCTTATCATTATTCGTTGGTTTTTAATCAAATTCTTCATCGTCTAAATTTAAATATGCATAATTAAAATTATTAAATTCTCCTTGCTTTCCAAACACTACTTGGCATGGTTAACTTCAGTTAAAATGTTTTTATTTTTTAATTATTTGTTCTTGATTTATTTCATAGAGCATTTATTTTTTTGAATTTTATTTTATAAAATAAGATTTGTTTTCTGAGTATTAATATTTCTAAAGAAGTAACTTTTCAAGTAAATAAAAAATAACCAATTAAATTTTATATATTATTTTTTGAAAACAAAATTTAAATAATAACAATATCAAAATAAAATTTATTTTACAAATAAAATATAGTTTAATACAGTTCACGATCGTAACTTGTTATTCATATGTTGCAGTTTAAATCGATTTTAGATTTTATAGATTTTTTTTCTCGGCCCTATTATTTTATATTTTTCAAAAAAATTAAACTGCAATAATAACTAAATTAATATTTTAAAATTATCAAATTTTAACTTTATAAATACTTGAACTAAATCTTAAATTTGGTCAAAGTGAGAAACTAACATATTTTATCCTTACAAATACCATGTATTAAATAGTAATTGATAAGCCCCAAAATGGTAAGAACCTAATATCTAAATATAACTTTTAAGGATCTCAATCTTTTAAATAGGGTCGATCTAGATATGAAACAATTTTAGAATTCATGATCAATATCTACCCACTTAACATAACACAAAAATTCTCAGTGAATACATTGGAAAACAAAAAAAACAACTAGGGTAAAACGCTCGCATTTTATTTGATGCTTCACCAGTCACTACCAAAAAGCCACATAATTACGCAAAATAACAATTGTTCTAGGAGATAGACAAGAGGTACTAACATGAACTACAGTAGGAAATTCTGGTTTTTAGTTAGAGCTGTTTATGAGAACTGTAAAATTAACCATACAGCACCAAATTTTTAATAATATAGAAGTAATCTTAAGCCGAGTCACACTCTTGCCTATGCGATGGGAAGTTTCACTTTCTAGCATTATTATTTTCAAATACTCTACTCACAAATTTGGGTTGATTGTGCTGGGACTTCTATTCCAGCACCCAAAATTGTTCTCTTACTCCTTAATTCTAGCAGACTCTCCCACAGCATTTTCCATCCGACCATACCATTCACCGATACGTGTATGTTCCACCATATCTTTACCGGATGTTAGATACCGGATAGGCCTTAGAACACCAAAAACAGCAAGGTCGGCCAAATTGGGTTTTGAACCACCTGCTAATAGAGATTACACTGAGATGTTAATGGTTTGTGAATAAAACATTTCATATATTTTGCCAAAAACACACTAGATTGCATATGACTGTTAACTAAAACACACCAAGATAATGCCGGCCGTTCAAAGCATCCACCCACGTTTCAGCAGCTTCATACAAGGCTGCTCTCTCATCAGTAATGTTGTGCTTCTTCTTCAGTTTCTTTGAGACAAAATACATAGCTGCTGCCCCAGCATACTTTGCTACCAACCTCTCTGTGAAACTGAAATTGCCTACATTTATCAGAAAACAACATAAATTAAAGGAGAATAGCAGAATACCATCCTTTCTCTCATGATTTTAAAAGTTTTTAGAGCAAGATGCACAAAATAAATATTTCGTTCCCTACAATTAAAACAAATAATAGTAGTACAAGTAATTGACTAAAGAGAACCCACTACCCAGCAAGACCAACATTGGCAAGAAAAAATATTTATTTAAAATAGTAGAAAACAACATGATGCTAAATGAGGTTCAAATACCAAAACCTGCAAAACAAAGCATTGCCCATCAATCTCAACAACAACCATGAATTAACAAAGTGCGGACTTCATTCAAAAGTTAATTATAAACCTAGAGTCAATAACACCAAACTGCTGATAGCTGTAAATATCCTTCCATCCATTCCACATAGTTAATCTTTATTCCCAGCAACTAATATTTGTGAAAGAAATAAAATAACACTTACAACCAAAAATGGTAGCAAAAATATAAAAGTCTAATATATCTTCCATCTATATTAAATACAAATAAATCTTTGAATGTAGAGGAAAAGTTTATCTTACCATGAGTGGTGATATAATCAAATGATTCAAGTGCCTCAGAAGTACTTCGATATATATTTGGTGATAAAACATGCACCAAGTGATTATCCACCCACCTACATTATAGAATCACCATAAATTATAATGAAAGCGTGACTCCATATTGATGATAAATCAACAATGATGAGAAAATTCTTCAAAATAGGAGTAACATGAATTTTGTCTAAAAATTTGATAGACTCTTCCTCTCACAAATAATTGGCAATCTTCACAGAAGTCCTCTAAATAAAACAGTAACAACTTTTGTAATCTAATATGATAAACAAACAGAGACGTATAGGAACATACTCACGCCATTTCTTCTCTTCACCATCAGGAATGGAGCTATCGGGGTTGATCCTATGAAAAAGCTTATCGATTATATCTGGAACACAAATAAAGAATGCTAATGTTAACTTATAAGGTGAAAATATATGTATCTATCAAAACACAGTAGACAATTGATTGAGAGAGAGCAAATAACCAGAAGAATCAACCATCTGTTCACCGTCAACTTTAAGTATAGGCACCTTCTTATAATCAGACCACTTTATTTCCTTTTTGCTGATGGGATTGACTTCCACAATTTTATATGGAATGTTATAATAATCCAAAAATGCTGTAATAAAGAACAATAAGTTCAATCAAATGAATTACAGAAAAAAAAAAATTGAAGGGAAATAAAATAACTCAAATAAATGGGGCAGAAAAAGGAAAGGAAAGAAAGAAAAAAGAGAGGCAGTTAATAAAATGTTGGGGATCAAATGAAAATTAAATTCATTTCACTTCATCTCAGCATGAGTTTATGGTAAACCATTACAGTGTCTGACTAATAAATAATCACGTGCAAAATGGATGTCCTGTCACTCTTTAAGATTCTAAACAAAGCAAAACACATATTCCACCGATTACAAGAAACTTAAGAAGTTCATTTATTCCTAAACAACATAACAAAATCACACGTATTGATATGCTTTAGTTCCAAGACTTCATACCAACTAAGCTATCTGATCAACACCACAATTCAGTATGTTATCACTATCTCAACTGTCTAGACCCCTTTACAATCATCAATCAAATAAAGCTTTATATATTCATCAGAAAAGAAAAGAGAAATGAAAAGAAAAACGAAGTTAAAACCCAAGTCGTCTAGCGATCCTTTTTCTCACACTCAAATTTTACAAGGCATATTGATAAAATAAGCCTGAAACTATGAAAATGTGTCATTTTAGATATTACGGCCAATTAAACCGTCAAAATAGTTAGTAAGCTTAACAAAAGGATATGACCATAATTACACAATTTGTATAATTCAAAATAAAAAAGCTAACTTTATGTTCATGCTTATTTTAAACTGAAGTCCACCCTCCATTTTTTTGAGCTTATTCTTCACAAGGAACTCATTTCTATAAAGAAATCAAAGGAAAAAAAAAAATCCAGGAAACGAGGATAATATCTTAATGTGGGATTCGCTCCGACACAGAGTGATTTTATTTACCTTTAACCTTGTTACAAAAAGGGCAAGCTTCATACTGGTAGAGAACGACTTCCCTGGGGAGAAACTTTTCAGAGCGAGGCTTCTCCTTAGCAAGAGCATCTTGAGCCATAGACGATGCTGCCACAGAAAAAAACATGGTCCCCGCAACCCTGCGCACGAGGGAAGGATGCGACAGCCCTAATCGATCAGCGAGTTTCTGCGAGAAAATATGAGAATACGATGAAGAAGAGCATGTACTCATCAACGCCGCTTGAGCCAGCCGTTTCTCAACGGTGCCGCCACAGGTTAAGGCTTTGCCGACGGTAGCGAGTCCGTTGACTCTTCTCATGGTTGCAAATCGAAATAGCGATGCCGATGTATGTTCTAGTTTCCAGAACTTCTCGAATTCCCCCTGTTCTTGGTTAAACACTTAAACCACTAAGGTTTAGGGTTTAAGTTTGGTCTACGTGGCATTTGCTATGTCCACGAAACAAAACGACATCGCTTGATGATACTAAAGACTAAAAGTTTAAACGAAAAGTCAATTCCAAATTGAATACGTGACTGACATTGGATTTACCAAAACGACCAAATAGAACATTAAAAATTTCAACGAAGACGCTTGTAATGCAGGTCAAGCGAGGAGGGTATTATCGGTCGACCACTAATTTTTCACGCTATATATAGCCGTCCTCTTTTCTCACGTTTTAAGAGATTTCAAAAACCTTAGCCGTCTGTCAAAAAAAACCCTAGCCGTAGTCCTCTTGGTTTTTAGGTTTCTTTCTAGAAGAGAGAGTTCTGTAAGAGATCTATTATTTTTTAGTTCATAAGTTTTTTCGTATACTGAACAATCTTTTGTTACTGATTCATAAATTTCTCGAGGTAGTTCTTGGGATTTCGAAAAGAAAAATCCGATAATGTCTCGGTGCTTTCCTTACCCGCCCCCAGGATATTTAAGGCAGGGGTTTGCCGAATCCATTAAGGTTGGTTGAGCAAAAGTATTTGGTTTTTCACTTCTGTTGCTCAACTGCATGCGTTTGTGATAGTTGAATATGATTTGGGTTTGTGTTTTTTAATTGAAATAAGTTAAGTTAATATTAAAGGAATCGCTTGACTGACTGTTGTTACTCTGTAATTATGAATTAGAAAGATTTGTACAAATAACACTTCCAGGTGTCTAAATAAATTTGTAGATAAGTCTGAATCCTTGGATTTGATTTTGATTTCTTTATATGGATGTGATTGAAAATCTCCGTAATTTTTTACATTTTTAACTGGGACCCTGTTTGTCCAGCGTGTTTGAATTCAATTTCTGATTGATCTCTGATAGAACGCTATATCAATTTAAAAATGGCCCAAACCTCCATGGTTAAAAATCATGATTCTTTGGTCATCCGTTGCCCCGTCATCTAAATTTCATATTGTGTTGTTCAATAAAGCTCGAGAATGAGAAGGTACCGTCCAAAACAGAACAGAAATTACACAAGAGAAGTGAGAAGAAGCAGAAAAAGAAGGAAAGAGAAAGAAAGGATAAAACTCACGGTCTCACCAAGAAATTTAAGCATTATGATTCCCTAAATGTCTGTAAAGATGACCAATTGGAGAATAGTGATCTTACCGAAGAACATGGGCCACCTGTTTGCTACACATCTGATGACAGCCAAAACAGCAACAAGAGGAAAAGGGAAACTTTATTCTCTAGTGAATGCAGGGTTAATGGTAAGTTTTTTTCATTGATTAATAAGAGAGGTTCTACTTGCTTATTGGTTTGCTAGGGTAAAGTATGTACAGGTATTTGGAATTTTAATTGTTATATTTTTCAATAAACAGGTAATGCCGTAAAGATACGGTTTACCTTGAAAAAGCCTTGTCAATCTGCTGCATCTCTTGGTGGAGAAACAGTCTCTACCTCTGTGAGGTCGGATTCCACTCAAGAGCAATGTTCATCTCGGAGTATAAGAGCTAATACAGTTACTCATGTGCCTGAACAAAATCTATGGCACAATGATGAAAGGAGAGCACAAATTCCCTCTTCCGAAACTTCAGTGCGTGACAGTGAGATGCAGAAGGCTGCATTGCCATATGAAAGCTTGATCGAGGGTTGGATGCCACCTCTCTTTGAGCTAAGTGATGACAACGGTGATAACTGGCTATTTAAGGTCAAGCAGCAAGGACAAACGGCCGCTAAAACATCTAAAGTTGACGGTGGCGTTACTACATGTCGTGGTTGTGCAACTTCATGGCCAAGTGCTCAGTTTGTTTTGGAGGCTGATATTTATGCACTGCCTTATACCATTCCATTTTGATTGTTATAGCGATCTGACAACAGCACTTTAGTGGAGGGGTAGTTTTTTCCTCCTCCACAATGAGCGACCCTAATTCTTTTAATCAGTTTCCTAAAGTTGTATTGAAGAGCAGAGAGGCGGGATTGGGCTACAATCCCGACCTGTGACACAATTTTGTTTGTTGGCCAAAAACTAACATGTATCATTTTATAAAATTTCTAATTGCAAACAGAATTTCCACCGAAGATACTCTCTGTTTTCTTCTGACATTTCAATTGTATATGTTTCGTGTTCATTTCTAATAAGGTTAGTAAAACTCAATTTGATTAAAAAATTAATCAAATTAATAAATTTATATTTTAAGTTAAACTAATTGAATTATTTGAATTGAGTTGAATTTTATAATTTGAATAATAGTTTGGTATAAATGTTTTTTTGGTTGTTAATTTTGAAAATAAGGAATTTTTAAAATTTATAAATATAAAAATCAAATTTTGAATTTTAAAAAAAATATATAAAAATTTCTAAAGATAATTTTTTAAAAAATTTAAAATAATAATAATTATTTAAAAATATTTTAAATATATATTTTTAAATTTATGTGCTTTAACATTAAATTAATTATTTTATAACAATATTTTCATTTGACATTCGAAAAAAATTAAATTGAATTAGAATAATGAAATAGGAGTTATGAACTAGCTTAATTTGAAATTTTTTCATGAACTTGTATATTATTTTTTATGTTACAAACTCTACGTAACTTGACCATGGTATTACGTAAGTGGAAAATTTTGGCTTTGTTTACCATTGCATAAGGTGTTTTCCTTTTCTCTTTCTTTTTTTCCAAATATAAACTATGATAATAATTGTATATCTACAATAAATATTATAAAGAGAAGGGAATATTTTCTCGAGAAGTAAATTCATTAAACAAGCTATGTATTTCTTATTGATTTCATTTTATAAATAATATTAAAATTTATATTGTAAAATTTTTATAAAAATATAAACCATCAGATCTTTGGGTTTCTATTCACAGATGTTAATAGAGACATTAAGGTGGGCAATTCAAAGTTTTGAGAGTAGAGGGATGAGTAATGCCAGATGCTGAAGAAGTGTCATTTTTAATCCGCTACAAACAGCCAGATGTCTTTCTGAAAAGCCCATTGTTAATGGTCTAGGGCTTAACTCAATTGGGCTCCAATCGGGTATTTCCCCCTCAGTGCCTTGAATCTTCAACGGGTCACTCGGGGGAAGTAATTAACTTAGTCTAAAAGGAATCAACCCTTGGTTTTTCCTTCTCTTTTTCGCTCAAGTAAGAAGACCGAGCGGACGTTGGTCACGCTCGCGTTGAAGGTCTCGAGCAACTCCACCGGAGGAGGAACAGAGAGTCAGGGGGATAGAATGTTGTTAATCGGAGCAGAGGACGAAGAGAAATGGCTGGCGGAAGGGATCGCTGGTATTCAGCACAACGCTTTTTACTTGCATCGAGCTTTGGTATCTCCTAAATTTCACTGTCTCAACTTGAATTTGAGCTCATCATGGTCTCCAATCCTCTTCCATTGGTACTAACTTGGATCTATCTTATTTCAGGATTCCAATAATCTTAGAGATGCTCTCAAGTACTCGGCTCAGATGTTATCAGAGCTCCGGACCTCCAAACTCTCTCCTCAAAAATATTACGAACTTTGTAATTCTTTTTTTTCCTTTTTTTTTTAATTGATGCAATTGAGTGTGTCTGAATTTTCAGACTGTTTATGTAATTTTATGTATTTGCTATTGGGATTCCAGATATGCGAGCTTTTGATGAATTGAGGATATTGGAGATGTTCTTCAAAGATGAAAGCAAACACGGTGTCTCTGTGGTTGATCTGTACGAGCTAGTTCAACATGCCGGCAATATTTTGCCTAGATTGTAAGTGATTATTCGTATAATATATATATCATTTCCAAATTTTTGACATTTCAAGGCATGCATTTCCATTCTTTGTAGCCACAAATTTTTCCCGTATCTGTAGTACCTTACACTAAAATTGGACTCTAGTTCTTATATAGAAGAAACTGTGACATTCTGGTTCATATACTTCAGCTCCAAATAGTTAAATTGTCTTATGAATATGGCTATTCTCAAATGTTAGACCTCCATTGTCATTTTGGAAATCTATCAGGTATCTCCTATGCACGGTAGGATCTGTCTATATCAAATCTAAGGAGGCTCCTGCCAAGGAACTTCTTCAAGATCTTGTGGAAATGTGTCATGGAGTTCAACATCCCATACGTGGACTTTTTTTAAGGAGTTACCTTGCTCAAATCAGTCGAGACAGGTTACTAGATATTGGTTCTGATTATGAGGGGTGAGATCTCTTGATTAGCTTTTCTTTTCCTTCCTCTCGAAATGAGTTTCATTTCATAAGATGACTGATTCATTGTCTTTGACTTTGCTGATGGGAATTGATATTTCAATGTTGTTGAACCACTTCCCAAGATATTGTGGTCCTTGTTCATTATTTTTCTCCTTTCAGTATTTTGGCTGCCTTTTTACATTAGATGGCTGAAATTCATATTTCTCTATTCAAAACTTTGAAGACAATGAACTAGTTAAAAGTAGCATTTGCACTATTCCATTGTTTGAACTCTGTTAACACTTAGAAACCTGTTTTGTTTTGGCTGCCTTTTGGGCCAAGGAATATATGTTGTATCTCTATGGTAGTGCTGAATTTGCTTCAAAGACAATTAACCACTTGCCAGGACATGATTATGTCTTCCTGCAGAGATGCTGAAACTGTGATGGATGCTGTGGAATTTATACTGGAAAATTTCACCGAGATGAATAAACTTTGGGTGCGAATGCAGCTTGAGGTTTGTTGAATGTCTGTTATCAAGCATTTTTCAAATATGCAATGCACAAAAGTACATGCATGCCTAGAAGTGAAAATATATCATGAGAGCATAAATTTTGGCCATGCAGGTGTCATGGTGCTTGTGATTCATTCATACTCTTTGGTCATCCTGAGTTGAAGACTTCAATTCCAATTTCTGGTCTGCAGGGACCTGGTAGAGCTAGAGAGAAGCAGGAAAAAGAAAGGAGTGCACTTCAAGAACTTGTAATATCAATAATCTAAAATTTTCAATTGGCTAAACTCTGCATCAGTGTGCTTGATGCACATTTGAGGGGAATTCATGCTTCTGTATTGAACTTTCTCATTAGGTAGGAAAAAATCTCCATGTTCTCAGTCAGATAGAAGGGGTGGACCTTGAGATTTACAAAGAAACAGTTCTTCCAAGAATCTTAGAGCAGGTAATATTACTTCTTTTTCCTCTGTTTTTTTTTCTCTCTTTAATATAAAATTGAGAGGTCCGTAGCATTAAAGGATTTTATCTGGTTCTTTTGCAGGTTGTAAATTGCAAAGATGATCTTTCCCAATATTATTTGATGGATTGCATAATTCAGGTGTTCCCTGATGAGTATCACTTGCAGACTCTTGAGATGTTATTGGCAGCTTTCCCCCAGGTCCAGGTGGGTAATGGAAATGATCTTCTTATTTATCCAACCTGATTGTTTCCATATAGGAGTTCCCACTACCGTTTTTCTAACAAGACCTATGTACCTAAACTTTCTCCATGTCCTATAAAGTGAGCATTCATTGTAGAGTAGCCTGGTAGAGACTGGGTCTCTTAGTGTGTGACCTCCTCCTGTATGGGAGGATCTTGTTCATTAGAACCATTTTGGCTTTCATTTTGTTTTATAGTCTTTTTTATTATGAGGCACTAAGCTTGATGAATACATTTTTCTTCTTTTATATCACAGCCAACAGTTGACATCAAGACAGTTTTGTCTCGACTAATGGACAGACTGTCAAAGTATGCTGCTTCAAGTGCTGATGTAAGTTATCAGTATAACAACTTTTACTCTTCCTGCATTTGCAAGTTGCTGACAGAGCTTTTCTACATCAGGTATTAACTGAATTTCTACAAGTTGAAGCCTTCACTAAATTGAGCAATGCAATTGAGAAGGTAAAACAACTATTATTCTCACCCTGAAGTTGCATAGTACCTTGAAACTTATTCCAATGTTATAAAGGAGTGACTCTGTTAAAGAATGTAAATGCTTTGACATAATGGAGTCAGATGGTGGCCCCCTGAACTTAACTGCGGATGTTGACCCCTATCTTGCCCCTTTTCCATTTGCCTACCAGTAAACACATTCCTTTATTTTTATGCATTTAATGTGGAATAGTGAGTCATTTTCTGCTAGCTGATTGGATATGATTCAATGGCAGGTCATAGAAGTGCAGGTAGACATGCCTGCTGTTGGAGCTATAACTTTGTATGTCTCTCTTCTTACCTTTACTCTTCGTGTTCATCCTGATCGGCTTGATTATGTGGATCAAGTACTGGTATGTTTCATCTGGGGATCTGTTTAAAAAATTTCTCCTTTAGTGCTGTACTTCGGCCATGCTATTTTACAGCATTTGGGAACAATGAACATGTCAGAGTAATATTAGTCATTGGTTATTGTCGGTCATTTGTTACAGGGAGCCTGTGTTAAGAAGCTGTCTAGCATACCAAAACTTGAAGATAGCCGGGCAACAAAACAAGTGGTTGCTCTTTTGAGTGCTCCATTGGAGAAATACAATGATACAGTAACAGCCTTGACACTTTCTAATTATCCACGAGTAATGGACCATCTTGATAATGGAACAAATAAAGTCATGGCAATGGTTATCATTGAAAGCATTATGAAGAATAATACATGCATATCAACTGCAGACAAGGCATGCCTCTTCATTCTTCTCTGTTTCTCTCCTTGTATCAAGATCTTTTCTTGAAGAAAGTAACATTGCTTTTTGTAGGTTGAGGTGTTGTTTGAATTAATAAAGGGACTCATTAAGGACCTGGATGGTGCTATGGTTGAGGTGCATACTGAAACTAGAAATTTCCTGATATTCTATTAAGATTGAAATATTTGAATTATATAACTTCTATTACTCTGTTTCCAGATCCATATTCAATTATTTCTTTCCTCTCTTGCTTATTTTGTGTGTCATGTTTTTTGAGAATGTGAATAAGTTATCAACTTATGGTTCTCCTTTCTTATTCCCTTCATGTGTTACGTATCTGCCATAGCTTGATGAAGAGGATTTCAAAGACGAGCAAAACTCTGTTGCTAAGCTAATTCACATGCTATATAATAATGAACCGGAGGAAATGTTGAAGGTATGCTTTTCTAATATTTCTTTTTATGCTAATTTCTGTGACATTTTTCAGAACAATATATAAGTGGATATTCTTGAGGGATAGAAAAATGGGAACTTCACCATCTTCTTTGAGTTAGGTTTAATGCCTGTTCATTTCCCATAGAACGTCACCGCTGTACCATAGTTAGGATAATGTTATGTTTAATTGCAGTGTTTTCATTTACCTTGTTTATAGCCAATCCAAAACCTTTATCCCCTGAATGATTCTTATAATTGACTTCCTTTCAGATTATATGTATTGTTTGGAAGCATACCATGGCTGGGGGACCAAAACGCCTACCCTTTACAGTTCCTTCACTTGTTTTTTCTGCACTTCAGGTAGGTTTCTTCCTTTTCCATATTGTTATGTTCCTATGTTTCATCTTATTTCTATCTACAACGAGGTAGTATTAAATGCTTATTGGTAAAATTCTAAAAGATTATACATGCAGGCAGTTGGGTTTTGGAGCATAATCATTGTATTTGTTCTTAGATCCTTCCCTCTCATTCCCCCACCCCCTTTCCACAACTACATATCTGGTGTGAGTTATATATGTAGTAATTCAGATTTTATTGAAACTAAAGGCCAAAAGGGAAGGAAAAAATTATATATATATATAACACTTGATAATATTGGTAGTGAACATAATTCAGACATATTATGGTGCTTGTGTGCAGTTGGTTAGGCAACTGCAAGGTCAGGAGGGAGACATAGTGGGAGAAGAAGTGCCAGCAACACCAAAGAAAATTTTTCAGCTCTTGAGTCAGGTTTCTTTGCAGTTTAGGGATTTATCATTGTTTATGCTGTGGTCATATCCCCCCCAAAAACAGCTATATTATCCTGCAAAAAATCACTCTAATAACTCTTCCTTCAGATGATCGAAGCACTTTCAGCTGTTCCATCACCTGAACTTGCTTTAAGGTTGTACCTACAATGTGCTGAGGTAATCTTCGTTTCTTTTTTTTTCTTCTTTTAATGAAGATGTAATCTTGGGTCTTGATTATACAACTATAGCAAAAAAGTCATTCATTAAATAATTAATTGAATCTCAAGAATTCCTTCGGATGATAATAAATTTTGATTACATTTTAAGAGCAACAACATGCCTTTTTTTCTAATTGGTATTGGGGCAAAGACACACAGAGATTTACAATGCCTGCTTGTAAGGAGTACGAGATATCTGATGTAAGCAGGTGCATACAAGAAGAATCAGCTTTACATGTGACAATGTTTAGGGTCATGGTTGATATTTCTTGTTTTAGGGTCTTGTTTTATCGATTCCATACATTATGGATCTATATTTTCGTTTTAGATGCTAAGAGGGTGTTCTCATTGCTAATCTCCCCTCATAATGGCTTAAATTTGATGGTATTCTATCATTATGATAATGGCAATTCATGCATCATGAACAGTATTGCAGAATCTTTAGTTTTGTATGAAAACCTTAAACTTTAGGTTGAACCTTCTAACCTCTATTTTGTCCTGTCTTTTTCCTGGTGACTATCAGGCAGCTAATGGCTGTGATCTTGAGTATGTTGCTTATGAATTTTTCACTCAAGCGTTTGTATTGTACGAAGAAGAAATTGCGGTAATTTCAGAGTCATCAGCTAATGTTTCAATAAAAGAGCCATGAAATTATTCACATTCTTGTCTTCTAATTTCTGTCAAGTGTTTGTTGCTCTTAGAACTCCAAAGCCCAAGTGACTGCAATTCATCTGATAATTGGGGCTCTCCAGAGGATGAATGTATTTACTGTCGAGAACCGAGATACTTTGACACACAAGACCACAGGAGTAATAATGCTTACCTCTTCTCCGATCATTGTGCTTTATTGATCTGTTTATACCAAATTTAATTATGTGCTACTTTGGTCAGTATTCAGCTCGACTATTGAAGAAGCCCGATCAGTGCAGAGCTGTTTACGCATGTTCACATCTTTTTTGGGTTGATGGTCAGGACGGCATTAGGGATGGGGAGAGGTTTGACCTCAAAACTTACCCTGATTTAGCTTGAAAACATTATTCTTTCATCATGTCCACACTAACCCTTCAGGTTTATTTATTATCCTTTTTAGTAAACAATAAATTCCTTTCAATAGTTAGAACTAAAAACTCTAAGGGAGGTTGCAGGGTCCTGCTGTGCCTAAAGCGAGCATTGAGGATCGCAAATGCTGCTCAACAAATGGCTAGTATTGCACGAGATAGCAGTGGGCCAGTCACGCTCTTTGTTGAGATATTGAACAAGTCAGTGCTTAGAGCTGTACAAGATCGAACCTTTCTGATACCAAATAGCTTAATCTTTACAATATAAACATGTATTTTGGTGAAACTTGGTTCAGGTACCTCTATTACTTTGAAAAAGGAAATAAACAAATCACCGCTGCTGCGATCCAACACCTGATAGAATTAATCAATACAGAGATGCAGAGTGATTCTGCAACCTCAGATGCTTTCCTTGCCAGTACCTTGCGTTACATTCAATTCCAGAAACAAAGAGGAGGTGTAATGGGTGCCAAATTTGAATCCATTAAATTGTAAGTAAATTTTTGGGATGTAAAGAATTATCGTTCTGAGGAGGGGCAACCATGTTGTTTAGCTTTGCATAGTTGATGGTTGAAGTTGGAGAGTAATTTGATTTTACTATCGAACTAAACGCCTTATAAAATGGTCTTTATTCTCGAGTTCTGTTACTTGCTTCCTTCTCTAAGTCTAAAAAAAGGAAGGCGTTGAGCAAAGTTTTATTTTATATTTACAATTTAAGTTTGAAAAAAGTTGAAAACAAATAGTTTTTCCCTTTCTAGAGGCTGTTTAAAGAACAAAATGGTTTATTTTTCACCACCTGGCTTTAGGGATGTTAAAATATGAATTCTCTAACAAGTTAGGCTTTGCAATTTAAAATTTTGAATTAAAAAAAATTAATAAAGAGTAGCTGTTAGCTTCATTCCTTTCCAGCAACCAATAAATTTGATCAGACTAAGATGATCCATAATTTACAGGAAGCAAAGAATGATAGCCATTCAAAAAAGTTATTTAAATCAAATCGTCAGGGGGGTGTTTTCGTGACGGGTGGATATTAGAAGATACAAGGCTAATGGTGATAGGATTTGCTCGATTTGGTATTTGTTCATATTAAAAATCACATGACACTTAAATCTATGACTGGAAGCATCAATAGAGCATATAATTAAATAAAAATGCTTTAAATTAAAAAAAGAAAAAAGAAAGAATGCAAGAAACCAGTTATTGCTACTAGGATCTTCCTCACATCTGGTTAAAACATGAGTGAAGTTTAAACATGAAAAGCAGAAGAAGCGAGCATGTTAACAAGGAATACTTGTCATCTAAGTAAAAACACGAAACAAAATCACCTGATGCTTTCACAGAAAGTCCATAGAAAGTCAGGTTAAGACTTGATGCTAAACATGATGGCTTGCTGTTTTCCTTGAACTAGAAAAAAAATAAGAGAGTAAAATTGATATAGAGATACGAGCAGCGAGAAGCTGGCGGTTGGTTCCATCTTTTTCAGACTTGAAGAATCTTCATCTGATCATAATATTGAGCAACCACCTGACTTTTTCTTCTTATTTTTATTCGGAGGCTGCAGCACTACCTTAATAGCTGCATCAAACACTGCCTTCACATTCTGCACGTTGCACAAGATTCCATTAGAATTCAACATAAATCTTCAGTTCAAAGATAATGAAGACGACGTAGAAAATATTGAACCTGCTGTGTTTTTGAGCTACACTCAATGTATGCAGGAGCTGCAATCTGTTTCTTTAATTCCTCTCCCTTGAGGAAAAAAAGAAGTTATCCAAGACAAATATTTTTAAAAATTAAGTGGAACATGTTATTATCCTTGAAAGAAAAAAAAAAATTTAATGTATCTATAAATATGTACCTGAGCTGTAGAAATGGGCACTGCGTTAGGATGGTCTGTTAAGAATTGTTGATCATCTCGGAGATCTGCAGCATTAAAGAGTAGAAAACATAAGAAAAAAAATCATGAAATGGCAAGAATTTCAAAACCATTAGCATAAAAAGGACACTCCTCTTCCATTTGAAAAGATTTTCGGCCACTAGTAGAATCAACCCAATAACAATTTACAAAGACAATTATCTGGGGGAGAAACAATGATACCAAGCTTAGTTCCAACAAGAACTATCGGAACACCAGGGGCATAATGCTTTAGTTCAGGAATCCACTGAAATGAGAAGCAAGAAAACACGTGATCAGCAACAAAGTTATTATCTCAAGAGACAATTATTCAATGGTTAAACCTTCTTGGCAACGTTTTCATAACTGGCCTTGCTAATGAGAGAAAATGCAAGAATAAACACATCAGCCCCACGATAGCTCAGTGGTCGTAGTCTATTGTAATCCTCCTGACCTGTTGTTCCAAAGGCAATTAATTTCAGACCAAAATCTAAAAATAACAAGGATTTACTAATAATATATAAAAAGGGGAATTTCAGAAGCCATTTCCAAATTACCAGCAGTGTCCCATAAACCTAAGTTGACAGTGCTGCCATCGACGACGACATTTGCACTGAAATTGTCGAAAACAGTCGGGACATAGTCCTATTAACGGAGCAATTGTTAAAGCAAACAGTTATGAATAAGAAAACGGGTATTAAAAGATGATCTGACCCTGACATAGCGCAATCGCCCCCACCTTTGGTTTCAATTAACTATGAAAAGATCTGGTTATAGCTGATCTGTCTACAATGTCCGGAATTAAGCCCAATTATAGCAGCATTTATGAAAGACAACCATTTTTAATAATTCTTCTTTCATTTATCCGACAAAAGAAACATTATTTATTCAGTTCTTTTTTTAAATCTTATTTTCTTTATCTATCTGAGAACCAAAAAGAAAAATCATAAAAAAGGAAATGCCTGATGAATCATGCGATCATTATCCATCAAAGATCCGACAAAAAAAAAAAGGGAAGAGAAGAAGGAAGAAAGCTGACCGTAGGGAAAGTGTTGCTGGTGTAGGAAATCAGCAAGCAGGTCTTTCCGACGGCTCCATCGCCGACGGTGACGCACTTTATGAATCTCGAGGCGCTCATTTTCGTCCGCCGTGAGAATTAAAGGGTAGGGAATATTGGAATCCTTCTTCAAAGGTTCTGGGCTCAGATGGGGGTTTACGCAGTGGTGGTGGTGGTGGTAGCTGTGGAACGAAGAGTGAGATCTACAGGCTTCATCGCTTATGTCCACGAATCAAATCATAAGGAAAGAGATAGATTGGAAAGTTGAAGCAAGTGAATGACAGAGGAAATGGAGAAAGAAAAGGGAAAAATGGCAAAATGAGAGGAGATGGAGAAGGGGAAGCAAATGCGGTTTAAGTTTGAACTGAATGCTAAGCTGACCTCGCCACCTAAGCCTCTCATCATCTTCCACGTATTATTATCCTTTTTTCCATTTTAAAAAAATACCATTTCTTTTTTAACTTTTTGCAATCCGTTCTCGCCAATGATTGATAATCTCAATATAAAAATAGTAATAGGATATGACGTAACATTAATTATATCAAAACTTATATCAGGAATAAACAGTTATTAAATTTTGAATAAAGCAAAGCAAAGGCTGTTTCAATTTTTAAATTTCTGCACCCAATTTGGATCATTGTTTTGGGGGGAAAATCTTTACCATCTTTTCGTAGAAGCCTTTTTCTTAACTTCATCTTCAATTTTCTTAATTTTTTAAAACATTTTTCATTCCAGCTAGTTTGCTTTCTAGGGGTGTTTAGGGGTATCTAAGATATCATTAATGAAACAGCAGAGAATCATCACTTCAGAGTGGATGGGCATATGGTATATATAATTTCTAAATTTTATTCAAATTTGTTTATATATTTAGATCATTCATATTATTATTTTAAAAGATATTTTTGTTAAATTTAAAAATATAAATAATTTACTTAAAATAAGATAAAAGGATTATAAACTTGAAACAAGCTAGATCAAGAACCTTTGCTTAGTGGCATTATCAAGAAGTAATGGAGTTGGTGGAAATTTCGAGATTTTTGTAGTTTAAAACAGATAGTAATAAGGTGGTTTTGTAGTTTCCTTGAGGCATTTTGCGGATGAATGGATGAGCCTTGCCCTTGGCTGCTTTCAGTATCACTATTGCTGATGCTTCCTCCTTTCCCACACTTGATGTTTTCGTATATTGTGGTCAAGCACAATGCTGAACTCGTTCCATTTTTAGTGACTGTAATATCATTACCATCAACCCATACTCACCCAAAAATGAGATCCGGTCTTCAACACCTGATTCTGCAACAGTACGACCGCTGACGAATGCTTCATACGCATAATTGAAATTGTTGCTCCACTCTTGAGATGAAAAATGAAATACAAGGATGACTACTGTCCCGTTCATAGGCATACTATTGAAACAGCTTAATTGCAATTAAGCTGCTTTTTAACTTGCTTGGTTGTGGAAGCACCTAGGAGCGCAGGGGAAAAGTCTTTTTTTATTTTTTTTGGGACCAAAATATAATTTTGTGTTAATTTATAACTTCACAATTTTTAGAGAGAACATGCAACAATTTTACATTTTTGGAGCCAAGCCTGGGAAATGAGGCCCATGTGGCAGCTTAAAGTGAATGCAATTACAAATGCTATCATTATAGCTGCTACATTCTGCAGAATTGTGGACAACCGATCAGCTAAAGCATTTATGGTTGCATCAGCAGCTTTTTTGAACCTTAATAGGATTAAGAAGGGTAGCTGCATTTGAAGGAACATATTCTGAATAGGAGAACTAAAATGGGAGGAATGTAAAAAGTGTTCTCCCATGGTGTATGAAGTGTTGCAGCAGATATATTGGAATGGTAAGAATAGGCAGACCATCAAATATAAAAGCCGCCCTTTCAACCTCTAATTTCATAATCTGGGAATCATCAGGAGAGTGAGTAGTGAGCACAATGCAGTCAAGACATGCGTGATTCCATAGGCAAAGAGTGGAGCTCCCATGCCTCACGAAATTACAACGACCGAGCTAAGCCAGTGCATAGGGCCATTCTGGCACATTTAGTTTTAGCAGCTCCCATATTGATGGACTAGCACCAAAGTTTTTCTGAGACCATTCTTTCATTGTAATTGACCTTGAATCCTGCCCAAAATATTGACTTCTGGGAGTTTGTCAAAGGCTAGAACTTCAAGAAGCATCAAAACGACACATAGAGCTTGAATTTGCAATATTTTCTGATATTTGAAATCCCACAAGAGCGGCATATTCTCCTTCTTAGATATCAAATTCATGTGGCTTCCACTCTCAACAACCTGACCATTCTTCAAAACAATGATGGTTTCAACGTCTCAATGTAGCACAATGATTGTAATTTGATTTGACACCATCCACTGCCTGCTGAACTATGAACTCTGATTCTTCCCTCCAGAAAGCTGAGTGCCTCCTGTTCAAACCTGAATTCGGAAAACTGTCAAACCATCATTAATTGACATGGCTTTTTTTTTTTTAACTATTTGAAACCAGAGTTGGCATCTTCCTAATTAAAGAATGTAGTTGGATATCATCAGAACAAGGAGGCCACTTTTAATTATTTTTCTTGTACAATGCAAGAGCCGTTTGTAGAACTCACCAACCTACTGTTTTATAACTACTTGGCAGTTCTTGTCAATGCAGGGGCTTTAGCAATGGCAGGGCAAGGTTTGCTGTTGCTAGATCCCACTGCAAAAACGAAAACGCTTGTTTTTTTATTATCATAAAATACGATCAATGACAGAAAAATGTTGGGGCGAATCTGTGAAATAACTTGAACAGAAAAGAAAGTAAAAGCCACCTCCATAAGTAAGGAACCGAGAATAGTTGTCATGGCTATCATCAAATTGGATAGTTCTTTGTTGGTTGACTATAGGGTTTACCACTGCATGGTAACTGAAATTTGCGTAAGTAAAGAGTTATCTCCCGGAATGCTGATTTTTTATTTTTATTTTTACTTTAAAATATAGTTTTTACCTGAAGTATGCCATTATTCATTATCCGATTGTTAGACCCGCAGAAACGGGCTGAAGCCCACTAACCACGCTTTCATTGAACCCCAAATGGCTTGAACTCCGCACCAGCACTCTCTTTTAGGCATAAGGCTTAATTTCTAGCAATATCAGACCACGTGGCAAGCAGAAGGAACCCTTCTCTTGGAAGCCATAGCCAAAGCAGTTCACAAGAGAAAAAGGTGCTAACGACTCCAATATCAGACCAGCTGAAATATCGGATCTGAGCAGTCAACGGATACGACTTGGCCAGCCCCTCTTGCTATTCCATCATTTTTACCATTATCCTTTCCAATTTATAAGCTCCTACTTCAACAGACGTCATGTTAAACTGGATTGCTTGGTCATTAAATTCTACAGATTTATTCTACCTTTATTAAAATTTTCTACAGATTTATTCCACCTTTATTACCGGAATTATATGGTTTGAAAATTATTACTCATTGTTTATGCCGTCCAGCTAATTGATATTGTCACCAACTGGGATCCTTTTAAGTAAATCAGGCCTCAATTCTAATTAATCGTTTTTTAATTTTAAAAAACAAAATTCTCGTTAAAAAATACTAGCCTACAGGTATGTAAGAATTTATACTAGTAGTAGGAGTATTGATTTTCATAATAATAACAACAACAATAATTTTGGCAATTTTCTACTAGAAATCAACCATACAATCATCCGCCAGTATAATTATGCTCACCCCATTTCAAAAACAAGGTGGTGATCACAATTTGCGGATCTAAATTACAAACACATATATTATACACACAACCATTGATATAAAAGAAGAAAAATCATCAACAATCTAAGACGAAGACCCTTCTTCTTCTTCTTTTTTTCCTTTCGTGCACCTCATTTCAGAAGGAAAAAAAAAAAAGAAAGAAAACAGGAGGTGATCACAATATTTCCCATGAAATAATAATAGTACCAAGCAGAGAAACGAGAAGACGGAAAATAGAAAACTGCTAGTCGATTGAGGAAAGCATACCCTTAAATTTAACAAGGCCCTTTAAGCGAAGGACCCTTCAAAGTTCAAACTGCACCACGAACTAAAACCGACACAAGCTTTCGTTTACTCAATGGAGACGTAGGAGCCGTCGGAGATTGTCAGTGGCTCCCACGTCGAACTCAGCGGCTTCAGCGTTGCATCCGAGCTTCGGTCTAAGCGAGAACTTGGGCAAAGGCAAGCTGCTAGGCGGTGGAGAGAGTGTAAAGACGGAACCTGAAAACTTCTCCAAATCTTTGCCGACGCTACCTGTTGCTATGTACGATGGCTTTAAAACCTTAGGGAGATCACTCGGGTCGGGTCCTAACGGGTTAACCGATGCCGTGAGGGGAGAATTACTTATGGCCTGTGTTTTTGTTGCTTCTGTTGGCTTCAAATGATCTTTATTTGGATGATCCTCTATTTTCCCAGGGATGAGTTGTTTTGATTTCGACCTCTTGGGTGTAAGGGATTGGTCTCTGGGTCTGTGGTTTTTCCTGTTAGAAGGAGAGGAAGAGAGGCTTCGGGTTCGAGAAGGAAGAGAGCTATGGGGAGGTTTATTAGGGGATGGAAATGGAAGGAGAGGGGGTTGCCGCTGCTGCATCTGCTGATAAAATATTGGATTGAGAAGAGAACCTGAAGGAGGATAAGAAAAGGAGAGAGACGGGGGCGGAGCAAACAAAACGCCTCCTCCTCCTCCTCCATTGATGGTGTATGCTGGAGCTAAGTTTTCATTTGGATTCGAAACGAAGTTAGCTCCGATATTTCTCTTTGGAATATTCTTGAGTTGCTTGTAAGGAGAAAATGATTTCTCACCTGAAGATGATATGAAAATTGCTTCCATAATATTGGGTTTTCTTTTTCTCTTTTAAAACCTCTTTGTTTCCACTGAAACTTGAAAAAATAAAGATATCTATGTGGAAAACGAGGAACAAATTTTTTTTAGCACAAAATTTACAAAGAAAAACAGGCGATGATCTTTGAAATAATATGATCAAAAGCCTAAAACCAAAACCTTTAAAAGTCTATATTTCACAGAACTTTACAGATTTTCTCAAGGAATAAGTATTTAAAAGCATATGTTTACAAAGAAAATGCCAAGAACAGAAAAGGAGGAAACAAGTTTTTTTTTTAAAGCTGATCAAGTAATACATACAAAATATATCTTCATCCAGAGAAAATATTGATGAGAGATTCTAAACAGATCTGAAAGATCCCTTTGTATGTAAGCGGAGGTTTTTGGATTTTCTTTCTTTTTGTTTTTCGGTTAGTAATTTTTCTGTGCCAAACTTTCATGAACGTTAAAACTCTGTGCCTCTTTTTTATAGAAGCGATATAGCCTCCGAAGTCTCCAACGGCTATTTTATTTTTATAACTAAAATGTTACTATTTACTCCTAATTTACCGACAATACCCGGGAGACAAACGTTTGGGCGGCAGCCGCCGATTCGATGTTGACCGTTGGATCCAATTATTTGATGTAGCCGTTGAGGAGATACTAGCCGTTGATGAGTTTCTCGGGTTCTTCGAGGTTGGTCCGGTATGAAAGGGACTTGATAAAATCTAAGCCATACACGTATCCAACTTGGTGGGACCCAGAAGTATTTTGGGAGGGTATTATTTTATTTTACCTCACGCACAGGGAATGAGCGCGGACAACGCATTAATAAAATATTTATTTATAATAAATCTTTTCTAGGCAGAACCCATGATGAGCATGATGAATTGGCAATTCACCAAATGGTCCTACAATAATACAGTGCAAGTCCTTCTGAGATTCTTCCACGTGGAAGCATTTGATGAGATTTTCCGGTTCTTTGTGCACGTGACTTTCTTTCGCCTTAATTAATGTGATGCAAGCAATGGGGAAAAGTACCATAATACTTCCTATACTATAATTTAGATATTTTTCGGTCCCTATAATGAAAACATTGAAATCGGTTCCATTACGTTGAATAAAGAAGCGAAATTGTCACTCCATTATATATGATGTGAAATACTTTATATTCATATTTAATGTATAAAACGTATAATAGATTTGCTACTCGATGTTTATATTTTTATTCAATTTAATCTTTATTTATTTAGGACAAGTAAAATTACTAAAGTAATCAAAAATAAGTGAAAATATTTTTAGGAGTAAAATTAAATTATAATTTTTACAATAATAAAAATAAAATTTATCATTTTAATAGTTTATATTTTTATAATTTTTAAAATATTAAATTAATTTTTTATTATTTTTAAGAAGACAAAATATACTTTTACTTTTATTAATATTTATGACCATTTAAAATGTTTTAATTATTGAACGAATAATTTTATTTATTTATAAATATATATAATTTTTGGTTCAATCGTTTAATTCTAAAATATTCAAGTAGATAATCCGATAATCAAGAATATTCGAGCGCCATAAAAATTGACGGCGAAAGTAAAACCATCCTAGCTAGGGTTGACAATAGTAATACTAGTTGCCATGTAAAAATGATAATACAAAATTTATGGTCCTCGCTGCTCAGTTTTCATGCTTCTGTTCCAAGCTTTGCATCATAGATTTTCACATATACCTGACCAGTGACAGGGCTAAAAAAAATATTTTTTAGACAGAATTAAATTATATATTTTTATAATAAATTTTTTTATTTTAATTGCTTATATTTTTATAATTTTTAAAATATTAAATTAATTTTTTATTATTTTTTAAGAGACTAAAGTATAATTTTATTATTATTAATTTAAAATTTTACAAATAATAAATTACCTAAATAGATTTTTTTCTATTTTAAGGAGGCGAATCCCTTTAGCTCCGGCAATGTACCTAATCGTCATCATGACACCTCCTTCAATTTCAACATTTCACAAAGACTATATTATTATTATCATTGTTGTTTTCACAATTTTTTTTTATCTATATTAATACTAAACTTCATAGTTTATTGATTTGATCCAGCAATGAACAAAACACAAACCTAGTCGATAATTTTATTCAGAGTTTAAATATATAATGAAAAATATAAAATGCAACCAAAGATGGTTACTTAAAAAAAATTGTATCACACACTCGACATTAAATTATTTATCTTAAAATATTTAAAACTCTCTCATTTTAAAAACTCCATATTATTATGATTTAATATCTAGTAATAATGGTACAACAAGTTTAACATCAAAATTTGGTTGGTGAAACTAAGACTTTAACACATTATCAACAAACTCTAGAAGTGTTAGTAGTATTCATTCTCCAATTGTAAATTAGTTATATAATTAATAGTAACAGTAGAAGTATGAGAAGATTGTGGTTGATTCAAACAAATAATTTGGGTATTATATTGGTCAACTTGTTTTCACAGTAATGAGATTGTGACATTCTACCTTCACAAAATCATGACTAGTTTTTGGGTTAATGGAATTAAAATATAATAAGAATAAAAAGAGGGAAAAAAAAAGGTTATGGGGATGAAAACCCGTTGTAAAGCATCTTTGGCAAAAAGGAGCAATCTCAAGACAATAACTTAAAAAAAAGGCAATTAGCAATGATAATATAAATTTTAGGTGATGTTTGTTATTTGCTTTGGTTATGTGATATATAAAATTCTACAAAATAAAAATAAAAATTGCCAAATCTGAATGGCCCGCCCATATTCCCTTTCCTTTTCATAGGTGGACTAGCATGAAAGTTTACTTAAATTGGGCAAATTGACGTGTGTTTTACAATTTCACTGTCCCCTAATCTCATTGATATTTTTTCTTTGTATATAATATAGGCGGTGACGTGAGATTTATATCAGTTTAAATACACCGACCATATTGATAAAAGCCATGGCCATGGGTTTGATTGTGTAATTTTTTTATTTTATTTTTATATTCTAGGCGGCCTTTAATTATTTGGGTTTCTTCGATAAAAACCCTATCGGATCTTTTCTCGATCAAATGAACTTCGTGGAGGTGAATATTTGGAATATAATTGGATTAAATTAAGACGAAGGGCAATTGTGAATTGGTGCCCATGCATGAAAATGGGGTCATCTGACGTCTCCCTAAACAAACGCCGAAGATGGTTTTCCTAAAAGGTGGTCAAATGATAAAAAATTCATATATCATACAGTGCACATAGCATCTCATTAATGAATCACATTTTTTTTTTTCCAATTACCAAGTCTGTTGTTGACAATTCTGGGATCTTAGGAAAAATAATAATACGAGGTTTTATGTTTCTTAAAAGTTAATTTAAAAAATTTTGAGCCCTTAAAAATTGAAAAATAATATTTTGGACCCCTTTCAACTTTGAGCCCTAGGTGATCACACCTCACGACCCCTAAAACCGGGCCTTCTTTTCACTTAAATAAAATTATTCATATTTATTTTTCAGTATTGAATATTAATATTTTATGTAGTAAATTATTATCCATCTTTGAAAAAGGAAAGGGCTTGTTGAGTTTGACCTTAAAAGGCCTAATGTGTAAATGGGCTCATCAACACCTAGTTTGCCGCCCGTTGAGTTAGATTTACAACTTAGCTCGTTAAAACCATTACTATCACGGACCTTGAGCCCAACATAACCACAATTTCTTCGCTTCAAAGAGCTGAAGCTGCATCTTCTTTGGTTTCTTATTGCATTTGGGCATTCAAGTTGAATTTTGTGACATCTTTACCTGAACAAGTTATTGAAATTTGAAGAAGAACCGAAAGTTGTTTATATCTTTCTGTTTTCCAGGGTGCTTACGGAGTTGACTTGCAGTAAGGGACGAGTCAATGCGTCTTCTTTATTTGCCTGTCTGTCAGTGCAGAGAAGAAGGGAATGATGGTCTCTAACACCTCCCAGTATCGATTATCCAAGAAGAAGTGATAGCAACCGCTACTGTTCCCAGCGCACGTCCAGGACGATCCTCTCACCATGCGCCCTTTGTTTTCTTCCCAGCGCAGTGTCCCGATGTTCCAAGAGCATAACAGTTACTACACTAAGGCCTAAGCTATCCAAATTCCATCTTGTAATGGATAATACGGTTTAGCAGTTAATTCGGAGAATTGTTCGAGAAACTACTCTTATCCTTTCTTTGGTTGATATTCGGGAATTTTGGTGGAATTTATTTCATCCAAACATGTTAATGTTTTCAATTTAATCTAATATTATCTTATCAAACATATTTTAAAATAAATTCAAAATGAATTTATCTAAACTTATGTCTAACCTTACAATATATGTAAAGGGATTGGATACTATCCAATATTTTGTCATCCATACATTAATCACCATTCTTAAAATTGTATTAGATAATAATTGGACATAAAAAATAATGAATAGAGTCAAACTCCATGTAAACTCAACTAGCTTAAATTGGCATTAAGCTCTTTAGATTGTTTTAGAAGAGTAATTGAATTTATTCGTTTTGTTCTTATTTTTTAGTTTATTGTCGAAGTTTTTCATTTGGATGTTTATATGTTTGTGTGAAACTTTTGTTGTTTTTGATGTAAAATCAACTTTTACAATTAACTTTTTTTTAGAAAAATTATCTGAACCCCGCATGTGAAATCAACTAATAAGACAATATTATTACAATTTCGCCATATGGAGTAATGGAAAATTGGGTTTTGCACCAAGACAATACGTAACACTAATACCAATCTTTTGCTCCAACTGTTATCATCTATGTAGAGCCCAATTTATGCCCGAGCCCATACCAAAAACCAGAATAAACCAAAAAATAAATAATAAAGTCCTTTTAATAAATAATAGTCCAAGGCCCAAAATTAAACTACCCAAGCCCAAACACTAAACCCAAACAGACCCAAACCTAGACCTAGCCCATTTAGCCCACAACCCTAAACACTTTTCAGCTATCACACCTAAACAAAAAAAAAAAAAAGAGAGGAAAACCCTAGTCGCCAGCAGCCCCCATGTCCAAGCGTCCCTCACGCCCACGCATCCGGCCACGACGCCACTACCCCGCGACGTGCGCCACTCCACCACGCCACGTCAGAGACGTGCTCGAACACATTCCTGCAAAATAGAAATAGATCTGTTGTAAAATAAAGGCTATAAAAGCCTTCGAGAATCATTGTAGAAAGGGGGATTTTTTTTTTGGAGACACGATTTTACACAAAAGAATATAGAGAGCAAACACATTTTGACAGAATATACCGAGGTCAATAGCAAAAGAAAAGGTTTCTCTTTTATTTTATTTTATTTTTTTTTCTAAATTTTTCGAATCTGTTTTTTCATTTACTTCTTTTATCCTTTTGTTTTGAACACTAAAGTCTTAAGCAATAAAGGAAGGGGCTTACCTTCAAAAGACGAACGAACGGTCTGCCTTTCTTCGTTGACATCGGAGTAAAGGCGGTCGTCGGGTTCGGAAATATTGAAACGGCCTGAGTTTGCCATTAATCGGCCAATCACTAAGGTTTTGGTGGTCGGATGAAGTTTCATAGGCAGAGATGAGGGTGGTTTCTCGCTAAAAATAATGGAGAGTTAAGGGATTTCTAACTAGAAGAAAAGGGGAGAAGGGAGGAGTGTGAACGACGTTTTGTCCTAATCTCTTTTATATTTTAGTTGGTTTTCTTTTTTAAATTCACCCAATTATTATTGCCTTGTCATTAATGCCTTGGTTCACTTTTTTCTTCACGTGCATACTATCATTACATCTAGTGTTTCATGTTGTCATTTATATTATTATTATTATTATTTTCCTATCACTTTCATTATTTTATTAATATTATCATGTTTACTGTTAGTATTACTATGGTTGTGATATTAGTGATACTTTTATTACTATATTATACTTATTATTATAGTTATCATTATATTACCTTATTTCTAATATTTTTCTTTTTTTTACATATTATTATATCTATTTATATCTTATGCTTTACTTTAATTGTTTTATTATATATTATATTTTTATTTTATATTTACTATTTTTATTATTATCACTACTACCATTATTTTTTTTTAGCTAACGTTATTATCATTATTTTGTTATTATTAATACTATGGTTTACTTAATTTTCTTTCCTACGATGTGCATACATACTATTATTATAACTACTATTATTATTATATTTCTATTATCCTTATTGTTATATATATATATATACTTGTTTGTTTTTTATATATTATAATTATATCTTTCGTTTTATTATTATCAACTATTTGTGCTTTCTTTTATTATTACTATCTTGTGGATGTTATTATTTTATTATTTTACTATTATTGATTTACTATTTATATTGTTATTATTGTCATCTTTTTAAATTAATTTTCCTATTATTTTATATAAAGTGACGATTTTGGAACGTATTTTTTTATTTTGCTTTCACTTGCATTTTTACCCAAAAACTTAAAAAATATTTCACAAAGGAAATTTTGTGTGTTCGGAAGTTCGGGAAATCGTGCCCAATCGTGCTGGGCTTCGATTTTTCGTTCGTCCAGCTCGCTAAATATCCCTTGAAGATTTTGATCATGTTTTTTAAATTAGGCAATGTTTCGTGTTTGGAAGTTCGAGAGATTCGTGCCCAATCGTCTTTGGGTTTTCGATTTTCTGTTTCGTCAAACAACTAAATATCCTTCAAAGATTCTTTATCGTATTTTCTTAAATAAGGCAATATTTCATGATTGGAAATTCAAGGAATCATGCCCAATCGTGCTGGGTTTCGGTTTTTAGTTTGGCCAAATAGTGAAATACCCTTTTGAAATTGCAACACATGAATTTTGGAAATCATGAAATGATCTTGGTATCGAGAGTTTGAAACATCGTGTCCTATCGTCTTTGGATGTGGTATTTCAACTTTTGAACAAGAGAGTTTCGATATCCAATTCGAAAGTTATCCAAATATTTTTAAAGATTCATAAATATTTTTTAAAGATTCATACTTGATTTTTTTCTAATTTTTGATATTAAGGACATTAATCGATCAATACGGTACCAATTTTGGGGCGTTGCGAGGGTGCTAGCCCTTCCTCGTGTGTAACCGACTCCCGAGCCCGTTTTCTTAAAATTCGTAGACCAAAATGTTTTATAAGTGGCCCAATCACACTTCAAAAAAGATTGGTGGCGACTCCGTTTTTGTATTTTAAAGTCGGCCAGTTTTCTAACAAGAAAATGGTTTCGACAGCTTGGCGACTCCACTGGGGACCAATAAGAGAGTCAAGCTGTAAAATTGGTTGATTATCGTCCTTTTTATCGAAAATAAATTTTGTTTTATTTCCATTTGCAGGAGTTTGTGTCGTGTCATATATCTACTTTGGTTTGAGACACTTAGAATATTTTTGCATTCATATTGCATGACCGTTGTGGTCACACCCTTAAGTGGGAGCTAGAAGCTATGCCTTCGTGAGGTTTTCACCTCCGCATGGGCTAGGGGACCGCTTCCGGAGTACATCCGTACCTATGGTTCCGTGAGGTTTTCACCTCCGCATGGCCATAGGGAAATGTGTTCCCCTGAACTGAACTCGATCCGTATGAGCCTATAATGGGTGAGGATTGAGGAATCTGCTAGTTCGGGTACCCTTCCTTTAGAACTAAACCACATATAGTGAACCTTAAGATCCCACCCTAGGTAGAGCCATGCTAAACCTTAGTAGTTACCTATGTAGTGTTTTGACATTTTCACTTGCTTTGGTTATTTTTATGCGATACTAACTTGTTTTATTTTGGTCATGTTTGCATGTCATTTCATACTTAAAAGGCGTCGATTCCTGTTTTAATTACTAAGTTAGAAAGCTTGTTATGGAAAACGGATTCCTTGATAAAGTAGAGGATAATGCGGCCGTGCGTATATGGTCAGAGAAGACACAGCTTGAGAAGGGGGATAGCCTAATCGAGGGGTATACATCGGAATTATTGGACTTCACTCGCATTAGTGTGACACAGAATGAGCTCCAAGAGTTAAGAGATATATGGGCCTGTTGGGATGAAGCAACTAAACAGCTTTTCTACCTTAATTATGGTGATCCACCCTACTTACTGGACATCAGAGTTGACAAACACTTATTTCGGGCTATGACTCAGTATTGGAATTCCGATTATAGCTGTTTCACATTTGGGGAAGTGGATTTGGTGCCTACAGTGGAAGAATACACGACTTTGCTTCACAGCCACAGGGTTCAGGTTGACAAAGTTTATTTCAGGGCCGCTAATGCACCGACTTTTGTAAAGAAGCTGATGAGTATCACTAGGATGAGTGAACAGTGGGTCACGGCACGAATTCAACAAAAAGGTGAAGGGAAATGTATTCCTTGGGGAAGCTTGAGGGAGCTGATTGTAGCACATCCAGATGCTAAGAGGAAAATTGACATGTTCGCCCTAAGTATCTACGGCTTGGTAATTTTTCCCAAAGCTCTGAGACACATAGATGAAGCGGTTACTGACTTGTTCGATCGACTTGGTAAGGGGGTTACGCCAGTACCAGCGATTCTGGCCGAAACGTTTAGATCTTTGAACTCGTGCCGGAGAGCAGGTGAGGGTAGATTCATAGGATGCGCGCAACTATTATTGGTGTGGTTCCATAGCCATTTTTGGAAAGTAGATAGAGCTTCTTGTCGGGTTTTCTTTGCGAAGTACTCCCCTCTAAAGGAGCTAGCAGTCGCACCCAGAAGAGAGGACATATCAGAAAAGAGTTGGATCGCGCTTCTTCAGAATCTTCAGGAAAAGGATGTGGAATGGAGAGCTCCTTGGTTCGTTCCTAATGAAACTCTCTACCGGTGTGGGAGTTATGACTGGGTTCCTCTGTTAGGAATTTGGGGAGCCGTTGGGTATGCTCCTTTGCTCGTGCTAAGGCAATACCAATCGAGACAGTTTATACCGGTAACGCATGGGCTAGCTCAGTTTGAATTCTCGTATAGTGGGAATAATTATAAGAAAAGAGTTCGAGAAGTTTCTGATGCGTGGAAGCAGATTCACCGAATGAAAAGAGTTGCTGTGGGTCCAATGGCAACCCTCGAGTATAATACATGGCGGAGTAGGAGATTAAACGACAATATCTCCGGGCCGACACAGGATCCTGATCGATCGATAGAGGAATACCTACAAATAGTCCCTTCTGAGTTGGAGATCATGAGGCAGGACTTTGAAAGTAAAAATTCAGAGTTAGGGAAAAAGATAGAACAACTAGAAGAGGAAAAAATGAATTTGAGGTTTGATATTGATATCCAGAAATCAGAGGCTGAGAAGTTGAGAAAAGGAAAAAGGAAGGCCGAAGAAGATTTGGATAGCTTGAAGACCGATTACAAAAAGTTGCATCTATCGATGAGGACTGCTGGGCTGGGTAAAACCTCGAAACAAGGGCGTCAAGAAATTCAGGAGGAGAAGGCCAAGGTTGATCAGTGGAAGAAGAGGTTCCATGAGGCTCAGGCACAAAAGGATACTCTGAGAAAGACGGTAGGCGAGAGCCAAAGTGAGAATGAGATGTTAAGAGCTCGAGTAGCAGAACTAGAAAGGGCATTATCTCAAAGTCGTAGCTCTACGGTGAAATTGGAATCAAGCCTGAATCAGGTTGAAGAGTTCAAAGGAAAGGTGGTAACACTTGAAACAGCGCTGCAAAATAGTGAGCTCCGGATCCAACTATTGGATGCAAATAACAAGCAACGGGAAGAACAACTTCAACATTCTCAGAATCAAGTCAGAGAAAGAGACTACCTTATGGGCGAAGCCGTGATTCAGATACGAGAAGTGGCTGAACATTTACAAACCTTAGCTGTTCAGGCTGATGTGTTAAGTGTAGTATATGAGTTAGAGTCAAATAGGGGCCGAGAGTTAGCCTCACTTCTTGAGAAAGCTAAAACTTTGGGCATAAGGGCTAGGTCGTATATGTGACTCTGTTTTATGTAAAGGATTTTATTTTTTAAATAAGTTTTCTATAAGAAATTGAATCAAAATCGACGCCTTTTTCGCATTCATTCATTTATATTGCATTTTATGCATTGGCATTGCATTGCATCATGAGCATTAAAATATCATAAGAGAGCCCTATTGACTAAATGTCATATTATAGAGTTATCGTGGAACACCATTACTACACACGAAGGAAAACAAGAACCATGGATCAAAGGTTGGAAAGGTTAGAGCAGATGCAGAAAGAAATGCAAGACCAGTTGCAGACTCAGATGCAAGAACAGTTGGCCAAAATCCAACAAGATGTGAGGGATCAAATACTGGAATCCCAGAGAAGTATAATGAGCGATTAACGCCGTTTGTTGTTCGGAGCACGAGGATAAAGGAAAGGGCCCTATGGTTGATGTCGGGGATGAAAATAAAATTCTACTTATCCGCCTGAGCCTAGCCCCGGTAAATTCTCAGCGCAACCTCGAGAGTGTGCGTTAATATCGGACTCAAGATCAAGCCCCGGTGCCTCGACGCCGGCAAACTTCCCGACAGGCTCGAGCTCTAACCCTGGAGACAATCTGCCAAAGATCATGGTTCCGGATTTCGATGATGCAGTAGAGGGGGAGAAAGCGAAGGTGGAGTTCCCAAAGGAGTTTGAGGATCGCTGCAAATGGCTGGAGGAGAAGTTTAGAGCATTGGAAAGTGCTGATTACCAATGCGATGTGGATGCTAGAAAGCTGAGTCTAGTTCCAAATCTGGTACTTCCTCCGAAGTTCAAGATGCCGGAGTTTGAAAAGTACAATGGGACTAGCTGCCCTGAGGCCCATATTACCATGTTTTGTCGGAGAATGACGGGATATGTCAACAACGATCAATTGTTGGTTCACTGTTTCCAGGACAGTCTGACCGGAGCTGCGGCAAAATGGTACAATCAGCTGAGTTGTACCCAAATCAAATCATGGAGAGATTTGGCACAGGCTTTCATGAAGCATTACGGCCATGTGACTGATATAGCACCTGACAGGATCACGTTACAAAATATGGAGAAAAAGTCAGGCGAAAGTTTCAGGAAGTACGCACAAAGATGGAGGGAGGTCGCTACACAGGTCCAGCCACCGTTACTGGAAAAAGAAATGACTATGCTCTTCATCAATACCCTGAAGGCACCTTTTATTAACCACATGTTAGGGAGCGTGATTAAGAGTTTCGCAGACATGGTGATGTCAGGCGAAATGATAGAGAATGCGATTAGGTGTGGAAAGATAGAGGCAGAAGAGAGCACGAGAAGAGCGGCTCCAAAGAAAAGGGAAAGTGAAGTAGGAAATATAAGCTCGGGTTATCCTAAACCTATTACTATTACCCACCCGAGAGTGGTAGCTGTGGGCCAGCAGGCCCAACCAACATAAGAGCTCAACACGAGGCAGAAGACTGAAAAATTCCAATTTACTCCTATACCGGTGACGTATAAGGAGTTGTATAAGACTTTATTCGATGTGCACGTCGTATCCCCGTTTTACTTGAAGCCGCTGCAACCTCCATATCCTAAGTGGTATGACACAAACGCTCAATGTGAGTACCATGCGGATGTAGTAGGTCACTCAATAGAAAACTGTACTTCTTTCAAAAAGCTAGTCGAGAGACTTATCAAGGCAGGGGTGGTAGACTTCAACGACCCACCTGGTGGAGAAAATCCGTTACCCAATCATACAGATAAAGGGGTAAATGCGATAGTTGAGGACAGGGGAAGGAGAACCAAGCAGGAAGTTGCTGAGATTAGAACCCCATTGGGAGAAGTTTGGAAAGCAATGCAGAAAATGGGGTTAGTTCTGCAGTAGAATGTGAACAGATCTCGAGATGTAAGGAACTACTGTGAGTTCCATGACAAGGAAGGCCATGAAATCCAGCAGTGCAACAAATTCAGAACCTTAGTACAGGGGTTAATGGATAATAAAGAGCTGGAGTTCTTTGACTTTTCCAAAGAGGTGGATGTATGTGCCACAGAAGGGGGGTCTGCAGAAAAGATCCCTAAAGTCCAACACCCAATAGTGATTATCACACGGCTAGGGGTCGATGAGGCCGGAGTGAAAATAGCGCCGAAGGTTGAAATTAAAAAACCTGCGACTTCCCCTTATAAGGAAACACCGAGGGTGGTAATCAGAAAACCTGTAGCTTCTCCTTACAAGGATACACCAAGGATTGTAATTCAGAAACCTGAGACTTTTCCTTATAAAGATGACAAGAGAGTACCTTGGAATTACAATTGCACTATGATGATTTACGGGAAAGAGAATTCGCCAAGACACACCCGACCAGGAAGTGAGCCTCTATGATGAGAAGGGAGGCGGGAAGAGCGGGACCATTGGTTAATGAACCCGATGAATGAGAGGATGAGGCCGGGGAGTTTTGAAGTTCCGAAGCCACAGTGAAGTACGATGTTGTAGAAGCGATTACACAAGCAACCGCACGCGCGCATCGATCAAGATCGCCTTATCGCTAAACTCGAGGAGGACACCATAGTGCGGTAATGAAAACGTTGAACCGGATTTATGTTGTTGATGACATTTTGGTAAATGTTTGGACCGTCGGTAAATAACATAAAAGCGCGAGATAATTTCATCTCGTTCGGTGATGATGAAATACCGTCGGGGCATGGGATCTACTAAGGCTTTGCACATCACTACCCGATGCAAAGGGTATACACCGCCGGGGTATTAATTGACAACGGATGAAGATCGAACGTTTTGCCCTATCTACACCGGACAAAGTTACTCAGAGATGCTCTCACATGAAAACATGCCAAAATATAGTGAGAGCCTTTGATGGCACCGAGAGAAAAGTGATGGGGAGGATCGAGATACCCCTCCTAATTGGGCCAAACACGTACGAGGTAGATTTCTTCGTAATGGACATCAAGCCTTCTTATAATTGCTTGTTGGGAAGGCCGTGGATCCACTCAGCGGGAGCTGTACCATCGTCATTGCACCAAAAGTTGAAGTTGGTGACAGAGGGCCGGTTGATAACTATAAACGTAGAGGAGGATATCATCGCGTCTGTTACTAGTAATGTACCATACATAGAGAATGATGCAGAGGCTATAGAGTGCTCCTTCAGGTCTTTAGAGTTTATAAATGCGACTTTCATCAGTGAAGGTGGCAAGGTCCCGGTGCCAAAAATCTCTAAAGCCACAAGGATGGGCCTACAGCTGACGGTAGGAAAAGGAGCATTGCTTGGAAGGGGACTCGAAAAATATCTTCAGGGCCCGGTTAGAGTGCCAGAATTGGTTGACAAACATGATTGCTTTGGTCAGGGTATAGCGCAGTTCCGCATGCAGAGAAAGGAAGAAATTTGGAAAGGAAATGTGAGAGACGGAGGGCACGTTTGAATGGTGCTGAGATCACATGGGGTTTGATAACTTTTCCCCATATATCTAATACCTTCGTGTCTGGAGGAATTATTCATTCAAGGTTAGAGATTGTGAATAGAGAAACGGCTGAAGACATGATAAAAACTTTGAACATCAATACTGTGTCTGAAGGGAGTTCGAGGAGGGGAAACTCAGCGGGTATTCGCCCTTACGAGAGCTGGAAGTGTTACGGACAAGCTGATCATGGAAGAAATTCTGTAGTTTTTAAGACTAAAAGCAGAGTAATGTTCAAAACACACTTATTGTTTCAAGCCTAGGGACAATAAGAATCTTTTATGAAATAGGCATGTTCACGTATCGTTATTTTCAATAAAAAGTGCATTTTTTCCCTCTTCCATACCGTGCAGTTATTCTTTTATTTCTCTTCTTCCCATTCATAATCATAACGCATAAATAAGTCAGTCTTAAATTCATTTTCATTGAGTACTCTTTCATGCCTACCATAGGTCCCCAGATATCGATGTCATGAACAACGCTGTTACGGACCTAGAATTTTCTGATGAGCAAGACATGTGCCCAGGAGAACCTCAGGACTTTATCGATGACGAAGATTGTAGTATGTCCCCGACTCTGTTAAGGATGGTGGAACAGGAACAAAAGCTGATTCTGCCTCACAAAGAGACAATTGAGAATGTGACTCTGGAAGAGGGGAAAGAGGTGAAAATTGAAACCCTCATCACCAGGGAAACAAGGCAAAACCTGATCAGGCTTCTGTTAGAGTTCAAAGATGTCTTTGCGTGGTCGTATCAGGATATGCCTGGGTTGAGCCCTGATATTGCGGTACATCGTATCCCAATAAAGGAAGATTACAAGCCGGTTCAACAGAAGCTCCGAAGGATGAGACCTGATGTCGCGGTAAAGATAAGGGAAGAAGTCAAGAAGCAATTTGATGCCGGGTTTTTGCGAGCGGTGAATTACTCAGAATGGGTAGCCAACGTTGTCCCTGTTCCTAAGAAGGATGGACAACTTCCCACTACCTCACATCGACACCTTGGTAGATAACACAGCGGGGTATTCATTTTTCTCTTTCATGGATGGTTTCTTGGGATACAATCAAATAAAGATGCATCCTGAAGATATGGTAAAGATCACCTTCGTAACCTTATGGGGAACTTTTTGTTACCAGGTGATGCCATTCGGGTTAAAGAATGCGGGGGCAACATATCAAAGGGCTATGGTAACCTTGTTTCATGACATGATGCACAAGGAGATCGAGGTCTACGTCGATGATATGATCGCAAAGTCTCAAACGAAAGGGGAGCATGTGCAAGTTTTGAGAAAACTATTCTTGAGGTTGAGGAAATTTCAGTTGAAACTCAATCCAGCCAAATGTACTTTCGAGGCTCGGTCAGGGAAGCTACTTGGTTTCGTGGTCAGTGAAAAGGAAATTGAAGTAGATCCAGATAAAGTCAAGGCCGTACAAAAGTTGCCTCCGCCGCGCACTCAAAAGGAAGTCCGAGGCTTTCTAGGAAGACTAAATTACATCGCTCGGTTCATCTCGCAATTGACTGAGAAGTGTGATCACATATTTCGTCTTCTTAAGAAACACAATCCAGGCATTTGGGACAATGAATGCCAGAAGGCATTTGACAAGATTAAACAATACTTGTCTAATACTCCAGTGCTAATGCCGCCAAGTCCTGACAGACCATTGATTTTGTATCTGACGGTATTCGATAATTCAATGGGATGTGTGCTAGGCCAACACGACGAGACAAGGAAGAAAGAGAGGGCGATATACTACCTCAGCAAGAAATTCACCGAGTGTGAAATGAGATACTCGCCAATTGAGAAACTGTGTTGTGCACTCGGAGATTGAGGCAGTACATGTTGTACCACACGACCTGGTTAATCTCGAAACTGGACCCTCTTAAGTACATGATGGAGTCGACTGCTTTGAATGGAAGAATGGCCCGATGGCAAATTTTGCTCTCCGAGTTTGACATAGTCTACGTGAACCAGAAGGCTATAAAGGGAAGTGCAATAGTTGATTTTCTAGCCAGCAGGGCGCTAGACGACTACGAACCCCTGAATTTCGATTTTCCTAATGAGGATCTGATGTTTGTAGCGACAATTGAAGAAGATATCCTAGAGGATTGTCCCTGGAAGTTGAACTTTGACGGAGCATCAAATGCCATTGGTAATGGAGTTGGAGCAATCTTCATATTTTCAAACGGAGACCATTATCCATTTACTTGCAAGTTGGACTTCGATTGTACGAACAATATGGCGGAATACGAAGCATGCATCATGGGAATCCGAGCAGCCATAGACCTTAAGGTTAAGGTACTAGAGGTATATGGAGACTCTGCGCTGGTAATCTATCAGCTAAAAGGAGAGTGGGAAACAAGAGATCCCAAATTGATCAGCTACCGAAAGTTAGTTCTGGAACTAATTGAGGAGTCTGATGATATCACATTCTTTTACCTCCCGCGTGATGAAAACCAGATGGCTGACGCCTTGGCCACATTAGCTTCTATGATCAGAGTAAATGATCGGGAGGGTATGAAGCCCATCCAAATGAGTATCTGTGAGATCTCAGCTGTAACAGCCCAATTTCAATAGTGTCAGAACAGTGATTCGAGATTTCTAAATCTGACGAAAAAGTTAGAAAACTTTGTTAATCGATAATTATAAGTTAAAGTGTGATTTTAGAAATATTTTAAAATTAGTGAATTTTGTGAACTAAAAGAATTAATTAGAAAAATTGGGCCAAAAATGAGGTATTGAGACCTCGAATTCATAAAGTGAGCCATAAATATTTCTAAAAATATTTATGGAGTGTCATTAAGTTATTATTAAAGTTTAGTTGAGAAATTTTAACGTTTGGATATGTAATTAAATAAAAAGGACTAAATTGAAAAAGGTGTAAAAGTTGAATTATAGATTAAAAGAAATTATGAAGGACCAAATGGCAATTATACCATTTTGTAAAGTTGAGGCGGTTTAAATATTAAAATCTGAGATTTTTTTTAAAGTATATTTTTATATTATTATATTATTATAGATATACAAACAAAAACAAAAGGAAAAAAGGGGGAGAAACAGAAAAGAACCAGAGAGTAAGACTTAAAGCAGAGAAGAAATAGGGGAGAAAGAAAGAAAAGGAAAAATAGAAAGTTTGAAGCTTGGAAGATGATAGGTAAGTTAATTTAGCCCTTTTTACTTAATTTTGATGTTTTAGAAGCTTTAAAGCAAGATTTTGATGAAACTAAGTTGATATTTTGAGAGTTTTTAGGTTTTCAAGTGTAGTTGATGTTGAAGAAAAGATGAATCAGGGATTAAATTGAATGAAATTTAAGTTAGAATTAGTAAGAGGATTAAAATGTAAAGTATGCTATAAGTTTGTGTTAGAGGGATTAATTTGGAAGAAATTAGAAATTAAAGTTTTAATATGAATATTAGATAGTCAAGTTGAATATGGAATGAATTTAAGAAGAAACAAAGTATGAATTAAGTTAAGAAAATAAGTAAACTTAATTAGGATTAAATTTTAAAATGAGTTATAAGAAAACAGTTTTGGGACAGCAGCAGTAAGGTAACTTTAAAAAATCACCAAAAATAGTAGAAATGGAATTAGAAGTTGAGTGAGATATGAAATTAAAGCTTATTGAGTCTATCTTCATAAGGAATAAACAGAGAAAGAAAAGAAATTCTGTATTTTGAGATATTTAGATTTTGGTAAGACTGGTTCAGAGTGATTTCGAGATCCCCTGTTCTGACTTGGAAAAATCATCAAAAATTGTATAAAAATAATTTTGGAACATAATTTATATGGTTAGATGAAATGGACAGTTTTGAATATACTTATGAGTAATTAATGAAATTATTGGTAATGTTACTTATAGCATGTTATATACATTAAGGACGTGGAATGGAGAGGAGGAGGAGGAAAATATGTATGAATATTTAGGTAGTATGGCTAATTTGAAATGTTTTAGGCTCAGGGACTAAATTGAATAAAAGTAAAAGTTTGTGATTAATTTTGTAAAAATGTGGAAATGATCAATTTGCATGAAATGGATTATTTTATTATTTAAAATTGCAAAATTGAATGAAATTATTAATTTAGATTAAGATCGATTGAAAAATCAATGAAAATAGAAAATTTCCAAAGTGCCCACGAATTTTGATATTTCGCAAATTTAACTGTAAGTTCGTGTAACTTAATTATGTGATATAAGGAAATATAAGTTGATGGTACGTGAAATATTGATATGATGAATTAACTGTTTTATGTTTATGAAGAAACGGCAAGTGAATGATATTTATCATGACATGTAAATATGTGATTATCTTTAATATGATAATACAAGGTAATTAAGTATGATGAAACGAGTAATAAATTCAAGTAAGACATGTCGATAAAAATAAATATATTTAAGGGACAATATGTTTGATTTTGATTGATTTCAAATATAAATGCTAGATGAAATAAAATGTCTGATAAATAAATTTGTAACTCCGGTAATGCCTTGTACCCTATTCCGGTGTTGAATACGGGTAAGGGGTGTTACATTTAGTGGTATCAGAGCTATGGTTTAGTCGGTTCTCGGACCAACGTAATATGTGTGAAGTCTAAAAATGTATGCCATTATTAATATATAACTTAAGATAATGTGATATCTCCAGACTTTGATGATATTTGAATCACTGTTATTCAAACTTTATCATTATTATGTGTAATTTATTAATTATGTGTGATAAGTATTTTAAGGTAAGTGTTTAGTAAAATGATAAATTTAAGATTGGGTACTGAAATTGAGACTGATACTGAACTGAATTATGGAATACTGAATATTGTTATATGTATTGCATTAAACTATGAAATTATTGATGTAATGAATTACTGCAATATTGTGAAACTGGTTGAAATAAGAAGTGAAAATAGAATGAACTGGAAATTAGAAAGTTATTTAAATTACGTAACTGAATTATGAACTATGTGAATATTTGAAGGTATATTAATGGGAAACTAAAAGTGATTTGAATTGAATCAAATTGAATTAAATAAAGAAACTATGTGAGTAATTGAAATGTATATTGATTGAAAAGTAATTAGTGATTTTAAATTTGATTGGATAATAAATTAAAAATACGAATTGAATAAAAATGCATTAAATTATGAATATGTGTAAATATATGAATCGTGTATTGATTGAAAAGTGGTTGGAATTGAATCGAAGTCTGATTATATGTGAATATTTGAAATATGTATTGGTACTGAATTGTATACTGATTAGAAAAATGGAAAAGTGAATTTGAAATAGGAAAAAAAAATGATTTGAACACCCTATTAGCTTATCGGACTAGATTGAATACAAATGGCATGCCATAGGATTTGTGATATGATGAGGAGATATTTCTGTATTATATTCTTCGGTTTATCCGAAGAGGCATTTAATGCCTTATTGGTGTGTTTGGGAGGATATGATATACCGGTGTGTTTGGGAGGATATAATATACTGGTGTGTTTGGGAGGATATGATATACTGGTGTGTTTGGGAGGATTTCATTATTTTGGTGTGATTGGTTGGAATCCGTGTATCCGCCAAAGTCCGAGTCTTGTTAATAGGGGTAGATATGAATATTAAGTGAAATTAAAATGAGAATTGATTTCCCTATTGAAACACCCCACACCCGGCCCACGAGCCTGAACCGGATCTGGTATGTTCCTTAAGAAAATCGGTTTTCAATGTCCTGATTAACTTAGAGAAAATTTGTGTAATTAAGAAAAATTCGTTTTGGGTTGGGCTTAAATTGGAATCCATTTAATAAATTTTGAAAATCCAACTTAAATAAGGTGACAAAATAATTTTAAAAGAAATAAATTTACTTAACTTTATTCAAAAAAAATAATTTGTATCTTAATCAAATAAAATAAACAGACTAGGCCTTATGGCCTTATTACATCATTCAAACCCAAAATAAAATTTAAAGTACTAAATTTAAATAGAGTCTAAATTCTAATAAATTCTTCAAGTGTTGCATGGCCACCTTTAGCTCCTGCCGACCCGGTCCATTACTGCTCATCACCTGAAAAGTAATTCCCCAACGGGGTGAGTCCACGGACTCGATGTGTACACAGTACTAATTTTCAACAAATCAGGCATACAAGTCATATCAAGCATATTCAAATCAAATAATGATGCAACCCAAACCCAAACCTATTTGTCCATCCGCTACACACCACCCGTACCAACCTGTACACCGTGGGGACTACTAAGTCGACCCTCCATCCGCTACACACCATCGAAGGCAGTCGCTGCAGTCGACGTGCTCATCGCCCACTTATGTTGTGTCATTAGACACTGTATTCACTGGATGTAACCGAAGTTACCACTTTTCACTTTATGTGACCGTAGTCACCACTTTACGTTGGTGAGACCGTAGTCATCACCTTCACTTTCTTCCTCCACAAATATCCCGAATGCCCCAATTATTTCATAACATATTTCACATACTAAATTTTCATTCATGTTACTAATCACATGTTCAAAATATATCACATTCACAACCCTATCATAAGTAGGAAACGTACCTGGGTACTCCTTACCACATTTGTGGTGCTTAGCCACATTCACATACTGTTACATATTTACATATCTAATGATTGCCATGCAATTTATTGAAAGTTAGTAAGAGTACACACCTTTTTCGCTTAATAGATTCCGTGAATTCCCGAAGAGCGATCTACCGGTCTAAATCTTTCACTCCTATATTCGGCCATTAATTAAAACATATAAATGACCCCTTTTATTCTAAAAAAAACCAAATCCTACTAGAAGTAGAATTTACTACCACTTACCTTGTTTTGCCAATTTGATTGCTAATCAAATCCCGAAGGTTTGTGTTCCTCCCTTGAAATCGGCTAAGCACTATATTTCTCCATAGATTAGTTTTCGGCTTTTGAAATAATGGAAAAATAATCCCAAATATTTAACAAGTTAGCCCTGGCCGAATATCACTTACCTTATGATGGGATTCCAAATCAAGAGGATTCCTTTATAATCTGTCGAAATCCTATAACTTCGTGTTAGATTAAATCTAACTTTGAAAACGTGAATCATAATCTTTAACCAAATATTTATATTATAATCCTTACCTTAGATCCTTAGATTTCCGAAAGATCCCTTTTTATGTTGTGGATGATTGCCTCTTCCTTAGAATCCACAAAGATTCGGCTTGATGAAGAGAACGGAGAAGAAATAGAAGAGAAAGAGAGGATTTTTGCTTAATGAAAATTTCTACAGAGAGGGTTTTGCTTTGGGAGAATTTTGGCAGAGAGAATTCGGCAGAGAGAATAGGAGAAACTTTAGAGAATTTTACAGAGGTTTTCTTGAAGAGAAAAGAATGAATGAAGAATAGCCTTACTCTTCCTTTTATAGCCAAAATTACTAGCTAGAGTCCTTTACTTGGCCACCACTCCTCTTTTTGATAATATTATCTCTTTTATTTAAAAGATAAAAGCCTTTAATCCATCAATTATCTCCTCAATTATCTCCTTAGAAAATAATCCTTTATTTATCTCTTATTATTCACATATTTATGTGAATAAAACTCCTTTATTTATCTCTTATTATTCACATATTTATGCAAATAAAACTCTTCCTTTTCTAGAAACCCATGCCGTCCACCTCAACCTTCTGGAAGCAAAAATTAAACTTATTTATTTGCTTCCCAAGTGACTCGAACCCAAGCCCAACAGCTCTTGCACATGGCGCCATTTCCATAGGCCCTAAGTGACACCTTCAGGCCATTTTTCCAAGCCTAATTGTGTGTCAAACTTCTCCAACTTTTTCTTTTAAGGCCCTCTAGCCCTTATTTCCTATTTTGAACTTTAAAACTCATCGTTTCGGGGTCATTTCTAAGTTTCCTAAAATTTTCGATCGGCTCTGTAACTTGCCATTTTTCTTACATTCCAAGTTTCCAAAATGTTCAGTTTCCAAAAATGTGTACTTTCCATTTTGAACCATTTCTTACATTTCTAGTTTCCATAAATGTTCACTTTCCTCTTTATTCCTTTACATTTTCAGGACATTTCCTACATTTCCAAGACAAGACATTTCCTTACATTTCCTTGCATTTCCTTACATTTCCATACATTTCCTCACATTTCCTTACATTTCCTTACATTTCCATACATTTCTTACATTTCCTTACATTTTCTTACATTTCCTACATTGCCTTACATTTCCATACATTTCCACACATTTCACACATTTCCATACACTTCCATACATTTCCATATATTTCTTACATTTCCATACATTTCTTACATTTCCTTACATTTCCATACATTTCTTACATTTCCTCACATTTCCATACGTTTCTGACATTTCCTTACATTTCCATATTTCCTTACATTTCCATACATTTCATTATTTCTAGAATTCGCATAACACATTCATAATTCATAAAACATGCCATTTTACCACATGGTTCCTTGTGTCATGCTTCACACGGAGTTTCTTTTAAAGCCTCATTTACCTAGCTCCCCTTTTACTTAAAACCAATAATTTTCCAAAGCTTTCTTCTTCCATCCTAGAAGTCTAAAAACTCTTAATACACTTCCAAACACTGCCAAAACCTACTAACTCATGAATTATGCACAAATGCATAACCCCTAATCTAGGATGTTACAGTTCTACCCTCCTTAAAAATAATTTCGTCCTCGAAATTACTTACTAACAAATCGTATCATCCTTCTCACCGCACTATGCTTACGCTGCGCAAGACTGATCTTATTAAAACCATCATACTTTCTAGGCACAATCTCTAAGTTCACGTCCCCTAGAACTTATTTCTAACGTCGCGATTTAATGCAGTTAACGAGTTTTATGCATCAAAACTTTTGTTTCACTGATTAACCGCGAACAGTTTCATGAAAAAGTATTTAAGAGTGGTTCTTTCGTATTCATACATGCACACAGTCTTTTCATTCATTCATACATCTAACAATCAATTATGAACTTTCGTTCATTCAGAGAAATGTTGTAGTTTTCATTGTTGTTGTTTTTCCACTACCTGTGGGTATTTTCGTAATTTTTCCTCTGAGGGCATTTTCGTAATTTTTCAAAAGAAAAAGTTCCTTGGTGATTTTGTCGAGAAAGTATTTTGGTGATTTTAAATTTCTGGGTATTTTGGAAAATTTTTAAAATTCGGGAGTATTTTGGTAATTTTTGATCTCGAGGGTATTTTGATAATTTTTTCCAAAAATCGTGGTAAATTTGTAAAATTATTAAGTTAGGGATATTTTCCAAGATTGTAAAACATTGAGGGTTCCTTTGAGAGTTACACTTTTCAAAGCAATGATATTGCAAAAATTTTGGAAATCGAAGTCGTTTTGGTAATTTTGTAAGTTAGGGGGCAATTTTGTAATTTTCCAAAATCAAGATAGTTTGATATTTTACAAATTAGGGTTTTTGAACATTTGATAAAGTAATGAAATTTTGTTAAAACTATGGGTGGTTTGGTCATTTTATAAACCAAAGGGTATTTTTTTTTTTACCACTGTAGGGTATTTTTGTAATCGAATTTTTTTCTCGTAAGAAAATGTTGTAAAATAGTTCTCATAAGTTTCTAAGAGTTTTAAAACTAAATTTTGGTTATACATTTTTTTATAATAGAAAAACGGCTAAGTCCCTTTCGGGTTTTATTCTTTGTGTTTAGCTATGACCGAGCCAGCCCTCTTGGTCGGGGTGAACCAAAGCTACGCACTGCAGCAGAGATTCAAATGAAGAGGAGGTGAGTCATGGATCGCTTAAATACCAAGCTCTCACCGACCTTTCTAGACATGCGCATGAGAGGTTGCCACACCACCGAGCCTTCCGAGTTAGGCGAACGGAAGCTACGCACTGCAGGATACTGCGAAGAAGAGGAGGTGAGTCACTAGGATCGCTTAAATACCTGTGCTCTTCCGGATCCAATCCTAGACACATGCATGTGAGGTTGCCACACACCTAGCTCAATGACTTAGTCATAGGTTTGTTAAGTTCATTAAGTCTTATGAGTTTCAAGTGTTTGAGTAGTCTAATCCTACGGTTCAATAGATCCTAGTTCACTAATCTACGTTTCCATAAAATCCCATACAGATCACATATTCAAATCACTACAGAAGTCAGAAGTACTTACATGGTGGACTGCGGGTCGAAGACTCAGGTGCCATGCCAGAGAACCTGTTTAATTTCAAAAAAAAATCATTTGGCTCACTTTGAAAACGTTTTGGGCCCGAGCCCACAAAGCCGAGAGTTTAAAACCAAGGCTCGATACCAATCTGAAACACCCCACACCGACCCACGAGCCCGAACCGGATCTCGGTATGTTCCTTAAGAAAATCGGTTTTCAATGTCCCGATTAACTTAGAGAAAATTTGTGTAATTAAGAAAATTGCGTTTTGGGTTGGGCTTAAATTGGAATCCATTTAATAAATTTTGAAAATCCAACTTAAATAAGGTGACAAAATAATTTTAAAAGAAATAAATTTACTTAACTTTATTCAAAAAAAATAATTTGTATCTTAATCAAATAAAATAAACAGACTAGGCCTTATGGCCTTATTACATCATTCAAACCCAAAATAAAATTTAAAGTACTAAATTTAAATAGAGTCTAAATTCTAATAAATTCTTCAAGTGTTGCATGGCCACCTTTAGCTCCCGCCGACCCGGTCCATTACCGCTTCATCACACGAAAAGTAATTCCCCAACGGGTGAGTCCACAGGCTCGATGTGTACTGATACTAATTTTCAACAAATCAGGCATACAAGTCATATCAAGCATATTCAAATCAAATAATGATGCAACCCAAACCCAAACCTATTTGTCCATCCGCTACACACCATCCGTACCAACCTGTACACCGTGGGGACTACTAAGTCGACCCTCCATCCGCTACACACCATCGAAGGCAGTCATTTGCAGTTGACGTGCTCCTCGCCCACTTATGTTGTGTCATTAGACATCGTATTCACTTTGGATGTAACCGGTTACCACTTTTCACTTTATGTGACCGTAGTCACCACTTTACGTTGGTGAGACCGTAGTCATCACCTTCACTTTCTTCCTCCACAAATATCCCGAATGCCCCAATTATTTCATAACATATTTCACATACTAAATTTTCATTCATGTTACTAATCACATGTTCAAAATATATCACATTCACAATCCTATCATAAGTAGGAAACGTACCTGGGTACTCCTTACCACATTTGTGGTGCTTAGCCACATTCACATACTGTTACATATTTACATATCTAATGATTGCCATGCAATTTATTGAAAGTTAGTAAGAGTACACACCTTTTTCGCTTAATAGATTCCGTGAATTCCCGAAGAGCGATCTCTACCGGTCTAAATCTTTCACTCCTATATTCGGCCATTAATTAAAACATATAAATGACCCCTTTTATTCTAAAAAAACCAAATCCTACTAGAAGTAGAATTTACTACCACTTACCTTGTTTTGCCGATTTGATTGCTAATCAAATTCGAAGGTTTGTGTTCCTCCCTTGAAATCGGCTAAGCACTATATTTCTCCATAGATTAGTTTTCGGCTTTTGAAATAATGGAAAAATAATCCCAAATATTTAACAAGTTAGCCTTGGCCGAATATCACTTACCTTATGATGGGATTCCAAATCAAGAGGATTCCTTTATAATCTCGTCGAAATCCTATAACTTCGTGTTAGATTAAATCTAACTTTGAAAACGTGAATCATAATCTTTAACCAAATATTTATATTATAATCCTTACCTTAGATCCTTAGATTTCCGAAAGATCCCTTTTATGTTGTGGATGATTGCCCTCTTCCTTAGAATCCACAAAGATTCGGCTTGACAATGAGAACGGAGAAGAAATAGAAGAGAAAGAGAGGATTTTTGCTTAATGAAAATTTCGCAGAGAGGGGTTTTGCTTTGGGAGAATTTTGGCAGAGAGAGAATTCGGAGAGAGAGAATAGGAGAAACTTTAGAGAATTTTCAGCAGAGGTTTTCTTGAAGAGAAAAGAATGAATGAAGAATAGCCTTACTCTTCCTTTTATAGCCAAAATTACTAGCTAGAGTCCTTTACTTGGCCACCACTCCTCTTTTTGATAATATTATCTCTTTTATTTAAAAGATAAAAGCCTTTAATCCATCAATTATCTCTCAATTATCTCCTTAGAAAATAATCCTTTATTTATCTCTTATTATTCACATATTTATGTGAATAAAACTCCTTTATTTATCTCTTATTATTCACATATTTATGCAAATAAAACTCTTCCTTTTCTAGAAACCCATGCCGTCCACCTCAACCTTCTGGAAGCAAAAATTAAACTTATTTATTTGCTTCCCAAGTGACTCGAACCCAAGCCCAACAGCTCTTGCACATGGCGCCATTTCCATAGGCCCTAAGTGATACCTTTGAGCCATTTTTCCAAGCCTAATTGTGTGTCAAACTTCTCCAACTTTTTCTTTTAAGGCCCTCTAGCCCTTATTTCCTATTTTGAACTTTAAAACTCATCGTTTTGGGGTCATTTCTAAGTTTCCTAAAATTTTCGATCGGCTCAGAACTTGCCATTTTTCTTACATTCCAAGTTTCCAAAATGTTGAGTTTCCAAAAATGTGTACTTTCCATTTTTGAACCATTTCTTACATTTCTAGTTTCCATAAATGTTCACTTTCCTCTTTATTCCTTTACATTTTCAGGACATTTCCTACATTTCCAAGACAAGACATTTCCTTACATTTCCTTGCATTTCCTTACATTTCCATACATTTCTCACATTTCCTTACATTTCTTACATTTCCATACATTTTCCTTACATTTCCATACATTTCCATACATTTCTTACATTTCCTTACATTTTCTTACATTTCCTACATTGCCTTACATTTCCATACATTTCACACATTTCCACACATTTCCATACACTTCCATACATTTCCATATATTTCCTTACATTTCCATACATTTCTTACATTTCTTACATTTCCATACATTTCCTTACATTTCTCACATTTCCATACGTTTCTGACATTTCCTTACATTTCCATATTTCCTTACATTTCCATACATTTCATTATTTCTAGAATTCACATAACACATTCATAATTCATAAAACATGCCATTTTACCACATGGTTCCTTGTGTCATGCTTCACACGGAGTTTCTTTTAAAGCCTCATTTACCTAGCTCCCCTTTTTACTTAAAAACCAATAAGTTTCCAAAGCTTTCTTCTTCCATCCTAGAAGTCTAAAAACTCTTAATACACTTCCAAACACTGCCAAAACCTACTAACTCATGAATTATGCACAAACGCATAACCCCTAATCTAGGATGTTACACCTATTAACTTGTCGGACTAGTCGGATATAATTGGCACGCCATAGGATTTGGAAGAGTACGGGATTTATCGGCTTTGCCGATCAAGCACTTTATGTGTCGTAAATCAGGCACTCTATGTGTCGTATTTCAGGCACCTCGTGTGTCGTATCAGGCACTTTATGTGTCGTATCAGGCACCTCGTGTGTCGTATCAGGCACTTTATGTGTCGTATTTCGGGCACCTCGTGTGTCGATAATCGATCAGTACTATGTACCGTTTTAGGCACAATGTGCCGTCTCATCGTGTGTTTGGGTTGGAACAGTGTATCCATCAAAGTCCGGATTGTTAATAGGGTGAATAAATCGAAATGAGAAAAAACTAAATAAATTTGATCGATTGAACTATTGAAAATATGAGTAAGAAATTATGAGTTGAATTGTGAATCGAATTGAAATGTGAAAATTAAAGTATAAATTAACACATATGACTTATATTGTTACATGTTTGATGTCTATTATTTAATATTAAATGTTAAATTTAAATTATGCATACAATAAGTGAAGTATGAGGTAAGTGTTATTGTTGAATTAAATGGAAATTGAATTAAGTGATGGATAAATATTAGTATTGAATTGTATATTAATGAGAAAGTGAAATTAAATTTAGTTGTGAATAAATTGAAGTGAAATTGGAATTGAAAAAAAAATGATATGTGAAGCACATAATAAGAATTATTAGTAAATTAAGAATGACTAGTAAATTTTGAAATATGTTACATATATTAAAGAAAGAAAAGATATGAACATACACGTTTTTAGTACAATGGTTAAATTGTAAAGTATGTAAAAGCATTATGTTAAAATTGTAAAAGTGACATGCGTGTATAATGTAATTTTCCCAAGTAAATGAGATTAGATCTACTAAGATATTAGTGGTATACCATTAAGGGACTCCAGCGCATTCTCTGATAATAACACTTTGGTACTTATCAAGTGCTATCTGATTAATAGTACATAATAATACACTTCTATATTTATTTCATATATCCTAAGTGTTTTGTTTAATCTATTGGACCTCTTATAAAAAAAAAAAAAGTAAGTAATTTTCGTTATAAAGTATGTTCGCAATATTGAATTAAAAATAAATTGCAAACTGAAAGGATATAGAATGGATATAAATGATAAACTAGATAAATATGTGTACAAAGGAGCTATAGAATTATAGAAATAATGAAGTTCATGATCAAAATAACAAGGAAATTTCGAGGACGAAAAATTTTTTTTTTTGGGGGAAGAGTTGTAACAGCCCAATTTCAATAGTGTCGGAACAGTGATTCGAGATTTCTAAATCTGACGAAAAAGTTAGAAAACTTTGTTAATCGATAATTATAAGTTAAAGTGTGATTTTAGAAATATTTTAAAATTAGTGAATTTTGTGAACTAAAAGAATTAATTAGAAAAATTGGGCCAAAAACGAGGTATTGAGACCTCGAATTCATAAAGTGAGCCATAAATATTTCTAAAAATGTTTATGGAGTGTCATTAAGTTATTATTAAAGTTTAGTTGAGAAATTTTAACGTTTGGATATGTAATTAAATGAAAAGGACTAAATTGAAAAAGGTGTAAAAGTTGAATTATAGATTAAAAGAAATTATGAAGGACCAAAATGGTAATTATACCATTTTGTAAAGTTGAGGCGGTTTAAATATGAAAATCTGAGATTTTTTTAAAAGTATATTATTATATTATTATATTATTATAGATATACAAACAAAAACAAAAGGAAAAAGGGGGGAGAAACAGAAAAGAACCAGAGAGTAAGACGAAACAGAGAAGAAATAGGGGAGAAAGAAAGAAAAAGGAAAAATAGAAAGTTTGAAGCTTGGAAGATGATAGGTAAGTTAATTTAGCCCTTTTTACTTAATTTTGATGTTTTAGAAGCTTTAAAGCAAGATTTTGATGAAACTAAGTTGATATTTTGAGAGTTTTTAAGTTTTCAAGTGTAGTTGATGTTGAAGAAAAAGATGAATCACGGATTAAATTGAATGAAATTTAAGTTAGAATTAGTAAGAGGATTAAAATGTAAAGTATGCTATAAGCTGTGTTAGAGGGATTAATTTGGAAGAAATTAGAAATTAAAGTTTTAATATGAATATTAGATAGTCAAGTTGAATATGGAATGAATTTAAGAAGAAACAAAGTATGAATTAAGTTAAGAAAATAAGTACACTTAATTAGGATTAAATTTTAAAATGAGTTATAAGAAAACAGTTTTGGGACAGCAGCAGTAAGGTAAATTTAAAAAATCACCAAAAATAGTAGAAATGGAATTAGAAGTTGAGTGAGATATGAAATTAAAGCTTATTGAGTCTATCTTCATAAGGAATAAACAGAGAAAGAAAAGAAATTCTGTATTTTGAGATATTTAGATTTTGGTAAGACTGGTTCAGAGTGATTTTGAGATCCCCTGTTCTGACTTGGAAAAATCATCAAAAATTGTATAAAAATAATTTTGGAACATAATTTATATGGTTAGATTCCTTAATGAGTATAGTTTTATAAGAAATAAACTATAACATCATCTGAATTCTATATAAAAAGATAATAATTTTTTAGTGAAGAAGGGTCGGAACTGCCAGACAGCAGAACAGGGGTGACTTTAAAGAATAAACTGTACTAATTGGCTAAATCAAAAATTCTGAAAATTTTATGGTAAGAATATATGTGAGTCTAGTTTCAGGAAAAATTAACGGCTCTTCATTTGGAGTTCTGTAGCTCTGGAAATAAATAATTTAGTGACTATAACTCAAATGGACAGTTTTGAATATACTTATGAGTAATTAATGAAATTATTGATAATGTTACTTATAGCATGTTATATACATTAAGGATGTGGAATGGAGAGGAGGAGGAGGAAAATATGTATGAATATTTAGGTAGTATGGCTAATTTGAAATGTTTTAGGCTCAGGGACTAAATTACCTTGGGAACATAATTTATATGGTTAGATTCCTTAATGAGTATAGTTTTAGAAGATATAAACTATAACATCATCTGAATTCTATATAAAAAGATAATTAATTTTTAGTGAAGAAGGCTCGGAACTGCCAGAGACTAAATGTAACACCCCTTACCCGTATTCAACGCCGGAATAGGGTACGAGGCATTACCGGAATTATAAATTTATTTATCAGACATTTTATTTCATCTAGCATTTATATTTGAAATCAATCAAAATCAAACATATTGTCCCTTAAATATATTTATTTTTATCGACATGTCTTACTTGAATTTATTACTCGTTTCATCATACTTAATTACCTTGTATTATCATATTAAAGATAATCACATATTTACATGTCATGATAAATATCATTCACTTGCCGCTTCTTCATAAACATAAAACAGTTAATTCATCATATCAATATTTCACGTACCATCAACTTATATTTCCTTATATCACATAATTAAGTTACGAACTTACAGTTAAATTTGTGTAAATATCAAAATTCAGGGGCACTTTGGAAATTTTCTATTTTCATTGATTTTTCAGTCGATCTTAATCTAAATTAATAATTTCATTCAATTTTGCAATTTTAAATAATAAAATAATCCATTTCATGCAAATTGATCATTTCCACATTTTTACAAAATTAATCACAAACTTTTACTTTTATTCAATTTAGTCCCTGAGCCTAAAACATTTCAAATTAGCCATACTACCTAAATATTCATGCATATTTTCCTCCTCCTCCTCTCCATTCCACATCCTTAATGTATATAACATGCTATAAGTAACATTATTAATAATTTCATTAATTACTCATAAGTATATTCAAAACTGTCCATTTGAGTTATAGTCACTAAATTATTTATTTCCAGAGCTACAGAACTCCAAATGAAGAGCCGTTAATTTTTCCTGAAACTAAACTCACATATCTTCTTACCATAAAATTTTCAGAATTTTTGATTTAGCCAATTAGTACAGTTTATTCTTTAAAGTCACCCATGTTCTGCTGTCTGGCAGTTCCGACCCTTCTTCACTAAAAATTTATTATCTTTTTATATAGAATTCAGATGATGTTATAGTTTATTTCTTATAAAACTATACTCATTAAGGAATCTAACCATATAAATTATGTTCCAAAATTATTTTTATACAATTTTTGATGATTTTTCCAAGTCAAAACAGGGGATCTCGAAATCACTCTGAACCAGTCTTACCAAAATCTAAATATCTCAAAATACAGAATTTCTTTTCTTTCTCTGTTTATTCCTTATGAATATAGACTCAATAAGCTTTAATTTCATATCTCACTCAACTTCTAATTCCATTTCTACTATTTTTGGTGATTTTTCAAAGTTACCTTACTGCTGTTGTCCCAAAACTGTTTTCTTATAACTCATTTTAAAATTTAATCCTAATTAAGTTTACTTATTTTCTTAACTTAATTCATACTTTGTTTCTTCTTAAATTCATTCCATATTCAACTTGACTATCTAATATTCATATTAAAACTTTAATTTCTAATTTCTTCCAAATTAATCCCTCTAACACAGCTTATAGCATACTTTACATTTTAATCCTCTTACTAATTCTAACTTAAATTTCATTCAATTTAATCCCTGATTCATCTTTTTCTTCAACATCAACTACACTTGAAAACCTAAAAACTCTCAAAATATCAACTTAGTTTCATCAAAATCTTGCTTTAAAGCTTCTAAAACATCAAAATTAAGTAAAAAGGGCTAAATTAACTTACCTATCATCTTCCAAGCTTCAAACTTTTTATTTTTCCTTTTTCTTTCTTTCTCCCCTATTTCTTCTCTGTTTCGTCTTACTCTCTGGTTCTTTTCTGTTTCTCCCCCCTTTTTCCTTTTGTTTTTGTTTGTATATCTATAATAATATAATAATATAATAATATACTTTAAAAAAAATCTCAGATTTTCATATTTAAACCGCCTCAACTTTACAAAATGGTATAATTGCCATTTTGGTCCTTCATAATTTCTTTTAATCTATAATTCAACTTTTACACCTTTTTCAATTTAGTCCTTTTCATTTAATTACATATCCAAACGTTAAAATTTCTCAAGTAAACTTTAATAATAACTTAATGACACTCCATAAATATTTTTAGAAATATTTATGGCTCACTTTATGAATTCGAGGTCTCAATACCTCGTTTTTGGCCCAATTTTTCTAATTAATTTTTTCAGTTCACAAAATTCACTAATTTTAAAATATTTCTAAAATCACACTTTAACTTATAATTATCGATTAACAAAGTTTTCTAACTTTTTAGTCAGATTTAGAAATCTCGAATCACTGTTCCGACACTATTGAAATTGGGCTGTTACATCAGCTCCTTGCTGTAATATCAACGAAGGAGAGGAGAGATATGATCATCCTTGGTATCATGATATTCTGCGGTATGTGAAGAGCCGTGAATATCCTGATCAGGCAACAGAAAATGACAGGAGAACATTGAGAAGACTGGCTAATGACTATGTCTTAGACGGCGAGATCCTGTATAAAAAGAGAAAAGATCAGGTGTTGTTAAGATGCGTCGATGCTGTTGAAGCCAGGAAAATCCTAGAGGAAGTCCACGAGGGTGTCTGTGGGACGCATGCCAACGGGTTTACAATGGCCAGACAAATCATGAGATTTCGGTATTACTGGTCCACGATGGAAGGAGATTGCATTCGTTACGCCAAGAAATGCCACAAGTGTAACACCCCGTAAATTTTTACAGTGAAATATTATCCTTAATATAGTAAAATAAGAAAATAAAGTGACGAGAAGGGGAAATTTGAATTATGTCAACATTGGGAAATATATTATGATATATTACATTATTAATTCAAGATAGGACTAAATTGTAAAAGTGAGAAAAGTTTTGTTGCCTAAGAGTAAATACTCAAAATTTGAGGGTTAAAGTGTAAATATGAAAAAGTTTAAGGACCAATAGTGCAAATATTTTAGGGGTGGAATAATCTAGAAATTAAGGGAAATGGATGAATTAGGACCAAATTGAATAGGTAAAGAATTATGAGGGACTAAATCATAATTTTATCAAATTATGTGATGATTCAATGATGGAATTTAAAGATCACAAAGGGCAAAATGGTCAATTGGAAGAGAGAGAGAAATCTAGAAAGTAATGATAATAGTGATGATATTTTATAATTATTTAATTGGATAAATATTATTTTATTAATATTTTGATAAGATATTTTATTATTTTATTATTATTTATGTAGTATATAAGGAAGGAAAGATGATGAACTATCATCATCTCTTTCCCATGCAAACCAACGTGAGAAGAAGAGAAAGAAAAGAAAGTTTTGCTTTCTTTACAAATTAGTCCTTCCACCAAAAATCCACCATTTTCACTTAAAATTTAAAAGAATTTACATAGCCATCAAGAGAGAGAGATGACAAGGAGACTATGGGGAGCAAGAATATCAAGTTTGATTCAAGAAATAGAAGCTGGAGGAGAGAGAAAATCAAGTTAAAGATTGAAATCTATAAAACAAGGTAAGAACGTCATGTTTTCAATATATTTTAAGTTCGATATTGTGGAAAAAAGCATGGAAATGATGTTAATGTAGAGTTTTCTTATATAAAGTTTTATGTTCTTGATATGTTAGAGAAGGAAAATAAGAGAAAGTAATGGGAAATGTTGTAGAGAAAGGAAATAAAGGTGTTATAAACTTGATAATTAACATTTTGCATTAAAACAGTTTTGGACAGCAGCAGTAGTCTAACTTTGAAAAATCACCAAAAATTGTAAAAATTGAATTAGAAGTTGAGTGAGATATAGAATTAAATCTTATTGAGTCTATTTTCATATGAAAGAAACATGGAAAGCAAAGGAATTCTGTATTCTGAGATATTTATATTTTTCTAAGACTGGTTCAGAGTGATTTCGAGATCCCCTGTTCTAACTTTAGAAAATCATCAAAAATTGAATAAAAATAATTAGGGGCTTAAATTTATATGTTTAGAATCCTGAATGAGTGTATTTTCAATAGAAATAAACAAGGACATCATCTGAATCTTGTATAAAGAGACAATTAATTTTTAGTGAAGAAGGGTCAGAACTACCAGACAGCAGAACAGGGGTGAATTTGATGAATAAACTGTACTAATTGGCTAAGCTAAAAATTATAGAAATTTTATGGTATGGATATATGTGAGTCTAGTTTCAGGAAAAATTAACGGTTCTTCATTTGGAGTTCTGTAGCTCTGGAAATAAATAATTTAGTGACTATAACTCAAATGGACAGTTTTGAATATACTTATGAGTAATTAGTGAAATTATTGATAATGTTACTTATAGCATGTTATATACATTAAGGATGTGGAATGGAGAGGAGGAGGAGGAAAATATGTATGAATATTCAGCTAGCATGGCTAATTTGTAATGTTTTAGACTCAGGGACTAAATTGAATAAAAGTAAAACTTTATGATTAATTTTGTAAAAATGTAGAAATGTCCAATTTGCATGAAATAGATTATTTTATTATTTAAAATTGCAAAATTGAATGAAATTATTAATTTAGATTAAGATCGATTGAAAAATCGATGAAAATAGAAAATTTCCAAAATGACCACGAATCTTGATATTTCTCTGATTTGATTTAGCTGTAAGTTCGTGTAACTTAATTATATGATATAAGAAAATATGAGTTGATGGTACATGAAATATTGATATGATAAATTAACTGCTTCATGTTTATGAAAAAGAGAAAATTGAATGATATTTTTCATGATATGTAAATATATGATTATCTTTAATATGTTAATACAAGATAATTAAGTATGTTGAGACGAGTAATAAATTTATGTAAGACATGACGAGAAAAATAAATATGTTTAAGGGACAATATGTTTGATTTTGATTGGTTTCAAATATAAATGCTAAGTGAAATAAAATGTCTGATAAATAAATTTGTAATTCCGATAATGCCTCGTACCCTATTCCGGCGTCGAATACGGGTAAGGGGTGTTACATTTAGTGGTACCAGAGCTATGGTTTAGTCGGTTCTCGGACCAAATATAGTGTATGTAGAGTCTAGAAATATATGTCATTATTAATATATAACTTGAGATAATGTGATATCTTCTAATTTTGATGATATTTGTATCACTATAATTCAAACTTTATCATTATTATGTGTAATTTACTAATTATTTGTGGTAAGTATTTTAAGGTAAGTGTTTAGTAAAATGATAAATTTATGATTGGGTAATGAAATTGAAAATGATACTGAACTGAATTATGGAATACTGAATATTATTTTGAGTACTGAACTAAATTGTGAAGTTACTGAATATTGTTATGTGTATTGCATTAAACTATGAATTATTGATGTAATGAATTACTGCAATACTGTGAAACTGACTGAAATAAGAAGTGAAAATAAAATGAACTGAAATTTAGAAAGTTATTTAAATTACGTAACTGAATTATGAATTATTTGAATATTTGAAGGTATATTAAATAAAGAAAATATGCGAGTAATTGAAATGTATATTGATTGAAAAGTAATTAGTGATTTTAAATTTGATTGGACAATAAATTAAAAATACGAATTGAATAAAAATGCATTAAATTGTGAATATGTGTAAATATATGAATCGTGTATTGATTGAAAAGTGGTTGGAACTGAATTGAAGTATGATTATATGTGAATATGTGAAATATGTATTGATATTGAATTGTATACTGATTAGAAAATAAAAAAGTGAATTTGAAATAATAAAAAAATGATTTGAATACCCTATTAACTTATCAGACTAGATTGGATACAAATGGCATGCCATAGGATTTGTGATGTGATGAGGAGATTTGAGGCTCGGCCGAGGTGATAATTCTGTATTATATTCTTCGGTTTATCCGAAGAGGCATTTAATGCCTTATTGGTGTGTTTTGGAGGATATGATATATTGGTGTGTTTGGGAGGATATGATATACTGGTGTGTAATGGAGGATTTCATTATTTTGGTGTGATTGGTTGGAATCTGCGTATTCACAAAGTCCGAGTCTTGTTAATAGGGGTAGATATGAATATTAAGTGAAATTAAAATGAGAATTGATTTCCCTATTAACTTGTCGGACTAGTCGGATATAATTGGCATGCCATAGGATTTGGAAGAGTACGGGATTTATCGGCTTTGCCGATCAGGCACTTTATGTGTAGTATCAGGCACCTCGTGTGTCATATCAGGCACTTTATGTGTCGTATTTCAGGCACCTCGTGTGTCGTATACTGATCAGGTACTATGTACCGTTTTAGGCACAATGTGCCGTACTGGTGTGTTTGGGTTGGAATCCGTGTATCCGTCAAAGTCTGGATTGTTAATAGGGTGAACAATTGAAATGAGAAAATTAAATAAATTTGATTGACCGTACTACTAAAAATATGAGAAAGACATTGAATTGTGAATCGAATTGAAATGTGAGAATTGAAATATGAACTTAAGGTTCATAAATTTGCTAAAATATCGAATTATTGATATTGAAATCAGTTGAATAAATGAAATGAGAAAATTGAATGAATTTGATCAATTGAATTATTGACAGTACGAAAAAGTGGAATTATGAATTAAAATTGATATATAAAATTGAAAACTTGAACCAAAGGTTCATAAGTTGATTAGATAATATAGATGATATATGATGCTATTTGATGAAAGATTATTGTTGAGGTATGAAATTAAAGTATAAATTAACACATATGACTTATATTGTTCCATGTTTGATGTCTATTATTTAATATTAAATGTTAAATTTAAATTATGCGTATAGTAAATGAAGTATGAGGTAAGTGTTATTGTTGAATTAAATGGAAATTGAATTAAGTGATGGATAAATATTAGTACTGAATTGTATATTGATGAGGAAGTGAAATTAAATTTAGTTGTGAATAAATTGAAAGTGAAATTGGAATTGGAAAATGAAATGTGAAGTACATAATAAGAATTATTAGTAAATTAAGAATGACTAGTAAATATTGAAATATGTTACATATATTAAAGAAAGAAAATATATAAACATACAGGTTTTTAGCACAATGATTAAATTGTAAAGTATGTAAAAACATTATGCTAAAAGTGTAAAAGTGATATGCGTGCATAATGTAATTTATCCAAGTAAATGAGATTAGATCTACTAATATATTAGTTGTATACCATTAAGGGACTCTAGCGCATTCTCTGATAATAACATCTTGGTACTCATCAAGTGCTATCTGATTAATAGTACATCATAATACACTTTTATATTTGGTCCGTATATCCTAAATGTTCTGCTTAGTCTATTGGGCCTCATATAAAAAGGTAAGCAATTCGTTATAATTAGGTATGTTCGCAATATTGAATTAAAAATAAATTGTGAATTGAAAGGATATGGAATGGATATAAATGATAAACTAGATAAATATGTATACAAAGGAGTTATAGATATTGTGGAAATAATAAGTTCATGATCAAAAAGAAAATAAGAAAATTTCGAGGACGAAATTTCTTTTAAGGGGGAGGGAAATGTAACACCCCGAAAATTTTTACAGTGAAATATTATCCTTAATATAGTAAAATAAGAAAATAAAGTGACGAGAAGGGGAAATTTGAATTATGTCAATATTGGGAAATATATTATGATATATTACATTATTAATTCAAGATAGGACTAAATTGTAAAAGTGAGAAAAGTTTTGTTGCCTAAGAGTAAATACTCAAAATTTGAGGGTTAAAGTGTAAATATGAAAAAGTTTAAGGACCAATAGTGCAAATATTTTAGGGGTGGAATAATCTAGAAATTAAGGGAAATGGATAAATTAGGACCAAATTGAATAGGTAAAGAATTATGAGGGACTAAATCATAATTTTACCAAATTATGTGATGATTCAAGGATGGAATTTAAAAGATCACAAAGGGCAAAATGGTCAATTGGAAGAGAGAGAGAGAAATCTAGAAAGTAATGATAATAGTGATGATATTTTATAATTATTTAATTAGATAAATATTATTTTATTAATATTTTGATAAGATATTTTATTATTTTATTATTATTTATGTAGTATATAAGGAAGGACTATCATCATCTCTTTCCCATGCAAACCAACGTGAGAAGAAGAGAAAGAAAAGAAAGTTTTGCTTTCTTTACAAATTAGTCCTTCCACCAAAAATCCACCATTTTCACTTAGAATTCAAAAGAATTTACATAGCCATCAAGAGAGAGAGATGACAAGGAGACTAGGGGGAGCAAGAATATCAAGTTTGATTCAAGAAATAGAAGCTGGAGGAGAGAGAAAATCAAGTTAAAGATTGAAATCTATAAAACAAGGTAAGAACGTCATGTTTTCAATATATTTTAAGTTTGATATTGTGGAAAAAAGCATGGAAATGATGTTAATGTAGAGTTTTCTTATATAAAGTTTTATGTTCTTGATATGTTAGAGAAGGAAAATAAGAGAAAGTAATGGGAAATGTTGTAGAGAAAGGAAATAAAGGTGTTATAAACTTGATAATTAACATTTTGCATTAAAACAGTTTTGGACAGCAGCAGTAGTCTAACTTTGAAAAATCACCAAAAATTGTAGAAATTGAATTAGAAGTTGAGTGAGATATAGAATTAAATCTTATTGAGTCTATTTTCATATGAAAGAAACATGGAAAGCAAAGGAATTCTGTATTCTGAGATATTTATATTTTTGTAAGACTGGTTCAGAGTGATTTTGAGATCCCCTGTTCTAACTTTAGAAAATCATCAAAAATTGAATAAAAATAATTAGGGGCTTAAATTTATATGTTTAGAATCCTGAATGAGTATATTTTCAATAGAAATAAACAAGGACATCATCTGAATCTTGTATAAAGAGACAATTAATTTTTAGTGAAGAAGGGTCAAAACTACCAGACAGCAGAACAGGGGTGACTTTGATGAATAAACTGTACTAATTGGCTAAGCTAAAAATTCTAGAAATTTTATGGTATGAATATATGTGAGTCTAGTTTCAGGAAAAATTAACGGTTCTTCATTTGGAGTTCTGTAGCTCTGGAAATAAATAATTTAGTGACTATAACTCAAATGGACAGTTTTGAATATACTTATGAGTAATTAGTGAAATTATTGATAATGTTACTTATAGCATGTTATATACATCAAGGATGTGGAATGGAGAGGAGGAGGAGGAAAATATGTATGAATATTCAGCTAGCATGGCTAATTTGTAATGTTTTAGACTCAGGGACTAAATTGAATAAAAGTAAAACTTTATGATTAATTTTGTAAAAATGTAGAAATGTCCAATTTGCATGAAATAGATTATTTTATTATTTAAAATTGCAAAATTGAATGAAATTATTAATTTATATTAAGATCGATTGAAAAATCGATGAAAATAGAAAATTTCCAAAATGACCCTGAATCTTGATATTTCTACAGATTTGATTTAGCCAGGTAAGTTCGTGTAACTTAATTATATGATATAAGAAAATATGAGTTGATGGTACATGAAATATTGATATGATAAATTAACTGATTTATGTTTATGAAAAAGAGATAATTGAATGATATTTTTCATGATATGTAAATATATGATTATCTTTAATATGTTAATACAAGATAATTAAGTATGTTGAGACGAGTAATAAATTTATGTAAGACATGACGAGAAAAATAAATATGTTTAAGGGATAATATGTTTGATTTTGATTGGTTTCAAATATAAATGCTAAGTGAAATAAAATGTCTGATAAATAAATTTGTAATTCCGATAATGCCTCGTACCCTATTCCGGCGTCGAATACGGGTAAGGGGTGTTACAACAAGTGCCAGATTTATGGGGACAAGATACATGTGCCTCCGTCACCTCTTCATGTTATGACTTCCCCGTGGCCTTTCTCAATGTGGGGCATGGACGTCATTGGACCAATCTCACCGAAGGCTTCTAATGGACATCGATTCATCTTCGTGGTCATTGATTACTTCACCAAATGGGTAGAGGCAGCTTCATATGCTAATGTCACGAAGACGGCAGTTAGCAAGTTTTTGCAGAAAGAGATCATATGTCGCTACGGTATGCCAGAAAGGATCGTGTCCGACAATACACTAAACTTGAATAACAATGCGATAGCAGAAGTCTACAGTCAGTTCAACATTAAACACCATAATTCATCGCCATATCGCCCGAAAATGAATGGAGCAGTTGAGGCGGCTAATAAAAATATCAAGAAAATTGTGGGAAAAATGGTTGAGACTTACAAGGATTGGCATGAAAAGTTACCGCTTGCCCTCTACGCCTATCGAACATCGGTTAGAACCTCAACCGGGGCAACTCCTTCCTCGTTGGTTTATGGGATGGAAGCAGTCTTGCCTATTGAAGTTGAAATCCCTTCACTCCGGGTTTTGTCAGAACTGAAGTTAGACGAAGCAGAATGGGTTCAATCTCGGTATGGTCAATTAAATCTAATTGAGGAAAAGAGGCTAAAAGCCATTCGTCATGGTCAGTTGTACCAGAGGCGGATGATGCGGGCTTACAACAAGAAGGTCTGCCATAGAGTATTCCATGAAGGAGATTTGGTCTTGAAACAGATCCTCCCTATGCAAAAAGACTTCAGGGGAAAGTGGATGCCTAATTGGGAATGACCTTATGTTGTAAAGAAGGCCTTTTCGGGAGGAGCTTTGATACTAGCCGAGATGGACGGCAAAAGTCTGCCAAATCCAATTAATGCAGACTCAGTCAAGAAGTACTTCGCATGAAAATGGGCCTAGGCGAAAACCCGCAAAGGGCGTCTTGAGTTCAAAAAAAAAAAGAGGAAAAAAGGAGAGGCCAAGGCGAAAACCCGTAAAGGGCGCTTTGAGACCAAAGGGGCTTTGAGTTGAAAACCCAAAAAGGGCGGCTCAGATTATGACCTACTCGTGATGGGGCACACAGTAGTTTCGCCACGCCGGAATTAATAAAGTGAGGAGATATGTTACGTTTTGGGGCATCGGCGAGTTCCACGATTCTCCCGGTCACATGGGACTGCAAGAAACGCGTGCAGAAGCTCTCGGGCTATGATATCTGGGGCATCAATTCCACTCTTACTCATTTTGTACCTTGGCAAAATTTACTGCCTTTGTTCAATTCATTCTTCACGGGTTTTTTGCCCCGAACAAATTCCAGTTTCATTCATCGCTACAATCTTTTTCCAAGCATTTCATATTGAAGTAAGGATTACTGAACTAATAATGCTTTCACAAAGGAAGTTTTAAGTATTACTCTGAAAGACTCTAAATAATACAAGAATCAAACAGATGATTATTTAGAACTAACCAGCTTAAAGGGTTCGGAATACTTGAAATAAGAGTCTAAGCAGTGACGATGTATTCAGATTTTGTGTTAGAAATATCAGCAGAACAAGAAGCCATACAACGGGAATATTGCCCTAGCAAGCAGCGAGCAATAATTGGATCATACTCATTACATTTTGCATGCATCCATTCATTCCTAATACATATGGTTAGGAGCATTTCCATGACATTCTAATCATTTGACATAAGCATAGATCCCATGAAATCAATTCTACAGGTAGGTTCCTCAGAGGATAATGTAGCAAAATTGATGGGAGTCACAGAAGAATACAGATCTTATCCCTACTGAGCAGGAGTAGAGCAGATCGGAAGATTGAAGCCTTATCTCCACTGAGCAGGAGTGGAGTAGGCTATAGATAGTAGATCCTATCTCCACTGAGCAGGAGTGGAGTGGGTTGAAAACAACATATCTTATCTCTACTGAGCAGGAGTAGAGCAGATCGGAAGATTGAAGCCTTATCTCCACTGAGCAGGAGTGGAGCAGGCTATAGATAGTAGATCCTATCTCCACCGAAAGAGAGTGGAGCGGGTTGAAAACAACAGATCTTATCTCTACCGAAAGAAAGGAGTAGAAGCAGATCGGAAGATTGAAGCCTTATCTCCACGAAAGCGAGAGTGGAGCAGTTAAAGATAGTAGATCCTATCTCCACCGAGCAGTGAGTGGAGCGGATTGAAAACAACAGATCTTATTTCTACTGAGCAAGAGTAGAGCAGATCGGAAGATTGAAGCCTTATCTCCACCGAAAGGGGAGTGGAGCAGCTAGAGATAGTAGATCCTATCTCCACCGAAAGAGAGTGGAGCGGATTGAAAACAACAGATCTTATCTCTACTGAGCAAGAGTAGAGCAGATCGGAAGATTGAAGCCTTATCTCCACTGAGCAGGAGTGGAGCAGGCTAAAGATAGTAGATCCTCTCTTCACTGAGGAGGAGTGGAGTGGATTGAAAACAACAGATCTTATCTCTACTGAGCAGGAGTAGAGCAGATCGGAAGATTGAAGCCTTATCTCCACTGAGCAGGAGTGGAGCAGGCTAAAGATAGTAGATCCTATCTCCACTGAGCAGGAGTGGAGCAGGCTGAAAATACAGATCTTATCTCTACTGAGAAGGAAAAGAGCAGATTGAAGGAACAGATCTTATCTTCACTGAGCAGGAGTGAAATAGATCGAAAGCAGCTAGTCTTATGTCCACTGAGCAGTAGTTGAGTAGATCAAAACAAAATTCCTATACACCTGAAGATGCAATGGGTCAAAGCAAGGCTACATCAAGTCAAGACTTAGCAATACAGGGCAAAATTGGTCCTTTTAAAGTCTTTGCTCCATTCTCGTTACACGACAACGAGCAAAGAGGGGCAGCTGTAGAGCCCAATTTATGCCCGAGCCCATACCAAAAACCAGAATAAACCAAAAAATAAATAATAAAGTCCTTTTAACAAAAAATAGTCCAAGGCCCAAAATTAAACTACCCAAGCCCAAACACTAAACCCAAACAGACCCAAACTTAGACCTAGCCCATTTAGCCCACAACCCTAAACACTTTTCAGCTACCACACCTAAACAAAAAAAAAAAGAGAGGAAAACCCTAGTCGCCAGCAGCCCCCATGTCCAAGCGTCCCTCACGCCCATGCATCCGGCCACGACGCCACCACCCCGCGACGTGCGTCACTCCACCACGCCACGTCAGATACGTGCTCGAACACATTCCTGCAAAATAGAAATAGATCGGTTGTAAAATAAAGGCTATAAAAGCCTTCGAGAATCATTGTAGAAAGGGGGATTTTTTTTTGGGAGACACGATTTTACACAAAAGAATATAGAGAGCAAACACATTTTGACAGAATATACCGAGGTCAATAGCAAAAGAAAAGGTTTCTCTTTTATTTTATTTTATTTTTTTTTCTAAATTTTTCGAATTTGTTTTTTCATTTACTTCCTTTATCCCTTTGTTTTGAACACTAAAGTCTTAAGCAATAAAGGAAGGGGCTTACCTTCAAAAGACGAACGGACGGTCTGGCTTTCTTCATTGACATCGGAGTAAAGGCGGCCGTCGGGTTCGAAAATATTGAAACGGCCTGAGTTTGCCATTAATCGGCCAATCACTAAGGTTTTGGTGGTAGGATGAAGTTTCATAGGCAGAGATGAGGGTTGGTTTCGGCTAAAAAATAATGGAGAGTTAAGGGGTTTCTAACTAGAAGAAAAAGGGAGAAGGGAGGAGTGTGAACGACGTTTTGTCCTAATCTCTTTTATATTTTAGTTGGTTTTCTTTTTTAAAATCACCCAATTATTATTGCCTTGTCATTAATGCCTTGGTTCACTTTTTTCTTCACGTGCATACTATCATTACATCTAGTGTTTCATGTTGTCATTTATATTATTATTATTATTATTTTCCTATCACTTTCATTATTTTATTAATATTATCATGTTTACTGTTAGTGTTACTATGGTTGTGAATTAGTGATACTTTTATTACTATATTATACTTATTATTATAGTTATCATTATATTACCTTATTTCTAATATTTTTCTTTTTTTTTACATATTACTATATCTATTTATATCTTATGGTTTACTTTAATTGTTTTATTATATATTATATTTTTATTTTATATCTACTATTTTTATTATTATCACTACTACCATTATTTTTTTTAGCTAACCTTATTATCATTATTTTGTTATTATTAATACTATGGTTTACTTAATTTTCTTTCCTACGATGTGCATACATACTATTATTATAACTACTATTATTATTATATTTCTATTATCCTTATTGTTATATATATATACTTGTTTGTTTTTTATATATTATAATTATATCTTTCGTTTTATTATTATCAACTATTTGTGCTTTCTTTTATTACTACTATCTTGTGGATGTTATTATTTTATTATTTTACTATTATTGATTTACTATTTATATTGTTATTATTGTCATCTTTTTAAATTAATTTTCCTATTATTTTATATAAAGTGACGATTTTGGAACGTATTTTTTTATTTTGCTTTCACTTGCATTTTTACCCAAAAACTTAAAAAATATTTTACAAAGGAAATTTTGTGTGTTCGGAAGTTCGGGAAATCGTGCCCAATCGTGCTGGGTCTCGATTTTTCGTTCGTCCAGCTCGCTAAATATCCCTTGAAGATTTTGATCATGTTTTTTAAATTAGGCAATGTTTCGTGTTTGGAAGTTCGAGAGATTCGTGCCCAATCGTGGTGGGTTTCGATTTTCTGTTCGTCCAAACAACTAAATATCCTTCAAAGATTCTTTATCGTGTTTTCTTAAATAAGGCAATATTTCATGATTGGAAATTCAAGGAATCATTGTAACAGCCTAAATTTGGGTCTAGTCGAAATAGTGGTTTCGAGACCACAAATCCGACGAGTAAAATTATATTTTTATTATATTTTTATGGTCTACAATTTTACGGAAAGATTTCGTAAAAATTTCGTTCAAAAATTTCGACGTTTGGGCACTCAATTTAGTCAAAAGGACTAAATTGTAAATAGTGCAAAAGTTGAGTTCTACATGTTAGAAGTGTCCAATTTCTATGAAATTTTAATTTGGAGGTCCTTAAATGGAAATTAGACCATTGGTTAAATTGTTGGACAAAATGGACATTAGATAAGTGAAATGAGATATTTTTAAGTTAGGGGCATTTTGGTAAATTGGTAATTAAATGAATTAAAAACAAAATTAAAATGCCAAATTTGTCCATCTTCTTCATATGACGAAATTTACCAGGGGAAGACATGGCTAGGGTCTTCTAAACTTTCCAAGCTCATGGTAAGTCTGTTCTAGCCTCGTTTTTCAAGCTATTTACGATTTTGGAGTCCCGGTAACTCGATTTAGCTTATGCTACCAATAATTCATGCTAAGGTTCATCTTTAGAAAATAACCAATAGGTGAAAAGTGTATATTTAGATGTTTTATGATAGAATATGAAGGCTGAAATTATGTTAAACAACTTTTACTAAGCGATTTTACATAAAAACGAGTAAAACGTCATAATTGGTAAAAATACCTATTGTTCATAAGTACATGTTAGAGTGAGAATTTGATGTTGTCATAGAAGGGAAAAATGATCAGCATGTTATAAAACATATGAATAAGGGCTGAATTTTAATTTTTGAGTATTAGGGCAAAAGTGTAAATATGTAAAATTTTAGGGGCAAAATTGTAATTTTGAAAAAATTGAGTTAGGGACTGTTTTGAATAGTACATTAATTAAATAAGTGAAATGTGATGTTTTAGACCCCGAGAAAATAAGATTTGGACCTAGAACGTGAGGAAAATCGAAAATCGAAAAAGTTGGTAAAATGGTCGTTTTGGTATCGAGGTAAGTTCGTATGTTAATAAGCATTAAATTTAATATGTTTAAATGTTTAACTGATACCATGTGTTATTTCGTATGTTATTATTGGATCATGAATAATATAAAAATTACGAGATTGTATTGAAAGATCAAATTAAGAGAAATGCAGGGCGGAGTATGATCGAATTTCGACATGTGATGAATTGATAGTAAAGACCATGGCTGGACCATGGCAATATGTGTGCCAGTGTAAGACCATGTCTAGGACATGTCATCGGCCAGGATATGAGAGCCAGTGTAAGACCATGTCTGGGACATGGCATCGGCATTGATATGTGTGCTAGAGTAAGACCATGTTTGGGACATGGCACTGGTACAATACATCATGTACGAGTTTTTCCCGAGTATCCATCCTTAGTATCCCAAGAGTTTCAATGGGAAAATCTAAAGATGATATCAAAGAAATGACAAGGTATGATCATGTTAAAAGAGTACAGGTATGTATGCAAAATTCATGAGTACTAAATTTCGATGTATATGGAACATTTGGTAAAAATGTAAATGAGTAAGTCATACCTATGAAAATGATCTTGTGATGACTTTGTGACGATAAGTCTATACTTATGATGTATAAATAGGTGATAAATTTGATTTATGACTATGTGTGAGGCTTTTAGGCCAAATTAAATCGTGACATGATAAGTTTAAGTTTTGTTGTTGATGTATAGGTTAAAGGGGAAAATGAATGGCATGTAAATAGTCGATAATGGCTAGCTATTGGAATGGCTAGTTAAAGGATATGTTTTGGGGTTATGTATGATTAAATGGATGTTAATACAAAGCAATCATGAAAGAGTAAAATTTACAATAAAACTGTTTTGGACAACAGCAGTGACGTGAATTTGAAAAATCACCAAAAATAATAGAAATTGAATTATAAGTTGGATGAGATATTTATTTAAAGATTATTGAGTCTATTTTCATATAAAAGAAACAGAGAAAACAATGGATTTTTATATTTTAGGATATTTAAATTCTTGTGAGATTGGTTCAGAATGATTATGTGATCCCCTGTTCTGACTTGGAAAAATCATTAAAAATTGTACAAAAATAATTATGGGATAAAATTTATATTCTTGAAATCCTTAATGAGTCTAGTTTCAAATGAAACAAATTATAACCTCATTTAAATTCTGTACAGGGAGAAAATTTATTCGTAGTTAAAAGTGGTCAGAATAGTCAAATAGTGAAACAGGGGAAATTTTAATGAATAAACTGTACTAATTGGCTTAGCCAAAAATTCTGGAAATTTTATGGTATAAAGATATATGAGTCTAGTTTCAGGGAAAATTATCAGTTTTAAATTTGGAGCTCTGTAGCTCAAGAAATAAATAATTTAGTGACAGCGATTCAAGTAGACAGATTAATGTGAACATGAGTAATAAGGTATAAGCATGTGATTTAATGTTTGTATCAAATTGAGAACTTGTTGTGAGGATTTGTCATGTTGAGGCTTTGATAAGGCTACAAATGAGTAAGTTGGGAAAGTAAGAACTTAGCATTATTTATGCAAGTTATGACAGCTTAGTAGTAAGCTAAATTCATTGCTAATGCTTATTATTTTTACATGTGAACTTACTAAGCTTTATAAGCTTACCCCCTTTTCTTTCCTATGTTACAGAGTCCTACTAAACAAGCTCGGGTTGGAGGTCGTCGGAGATCGCTTCACACTATCAAGCTATCTATGGGTATCTTTATTTATAAATGATTTAAACCATGGCATGTATAGTGGCTTGACTTAGTCATTATGTATATGTGTTAATTAATTTGACCAAATGTATTGTTTAGTCTGGTAATGCCTCGTACTCGGTTCCGACATAGGATACGGGTAAGGGGTGTTACAATCATGCCCAATCATGCTGGGTTTCGGTTTTTAGTTTGGCCAAATAGTGAAATAACCTTTTGAAATTGCAACACATGAATTTTGGAAATCATGAAATGATCTTGGTATCGAGAGTTTGAAACATCGTGTCCTATCGTGCTGGATGTGGTATTTCGACTTTTCAGAACAAGAGAGTTTCGATATCCAATTCGAGTTATCCAAATATTTTTTAAAGATTCATAAATATTTTTTTAAAGATTCATACTTCGATTTTTTTTTCTAATTTTTGATATTAAGGACATTAATCGATCAATACGGTACCAATTTTGGGGCGTTGCGAGGGTGCTAGCCCTTCCTCGTGCGTAACCGACTCCCGAGCCCGTTTTTTAAAAATTCGTAGACCAAAATGTTTTATAAGTGGCCCAATCACACTTCAAAAAAGATTGGTGGCGACTCCGTTTTTGTATTTTAAAGTCGGCCAGTTTTCTAACAAAAAAATGGTTTCGACAATCTATCAATACACTTTATTATTTCTTCGATGGCTATATTGGACAGTTTGCCAACAAAGGAGAAATTATTTTCTTATGGTATGAATATTGATGAGAATTGCTCTCTTTATGGAAGGGTGCAAGAAAGCAGAGAACACCTCTTCTTTGATTATGATTTTTCAAGATATGGGAAGAAATTTTGAAGTTGTGTTAGTTGCATAGAAGAATAATAAGATGGCATCAAGAGCTGCATTGGACTGTTGCTAAGTTGAAAGAAAAGTCTCTTCTTACTCTCATTTTGAAGCTTGCTTGTAATTCACATATTTATATGATATGGAAAGAAAGAAATAGAAGGATTTTCCAAGGATTGCAAAACACAGAATATAAATTATTGGGGAAAAGTATAAATAGATTAGGAGGGATAACTAATAGACTCTGTACAGATTAGAATATTTTAGAATGACTTCTTCTGTATAGCTGTTGATTATCTTTATTTTCCTTTATAATGCATCATTGCTTTCTTAAAAATTCACATTAAAATATATTTAGTAAAAAATATATAAACAAAACAAATTGGCAATCACATCAATAAAAATTTTATTTCTTTCCATATATCATACTTTTCATTATATTTTTTTTTTGGTTATATCTAGGGGCGAAACTAGGGGTTGGCAAATGAAAAAAATTATTTTCATTTAGGCTTTTTGAAATTTTTAAAATTTTAAATTAATAAATGTAAAAATTGCACTTTGGCCCCTCCTAGAACTGATAAAAAATTTATTTAAATTTTAAAAATTATAAAGATAAAGGATATTAAAATGGTGAAATTGTATTTTTACTATCATAAAAATTACAATTTGATTTCGGCCCCCTAAATTTTTTTTTTGGCTTCGCCTCTGATTGTATCCAACAATATTTCGGATAGATTGGATCGGAACTCGATTGGGGTATCAATTTGGAGAATGACTTTAAATTGATTAGATCAATAAGTGGTACATACTAATTGAATTTACTAAAAAAGGGTTTATTTTATAATATTTTTACTTATTTTTAAATTTTTAATGATTTTTCAGTTGAATTGGCTGAATCAGTGGCTTAACCAATTTGACTATCGATCTAGTTCTAAAAACATTGACTATATGTATAAAGCTTGTATTTAATTAAATTGTTGTCATAAGTTAACTTCACATTGACTTGATAAAAAAGTATTTAAAAACTTTTTACAAGCATTAAATATTAATACAATGATGTTTTCGCCTTTTACTATTTTATATGAAATTTTTAAGTAAAACAATTAAAATTACAATGTTTAATAATTGAAATCCTGAGGAGAATCTATTAAGCACTTTATAATTTTACTTGTAACTCAATTATTGATATATCGATTTTCTTTCACCTACATTGTAGATGTAATAAAATCTAGTTCTATAAAATCTAATTGAGTTGGTGTTACGAGTTAATCGGACACCAATTCATTTGATTAATAACTAAATAACCCTATTTTACAAAATAAATTATATTACTTTGAGAATATTTTTATCTTTTTATAGAAAAATACACATTATAGTTTTTAAAATACTTATTTTACCATTTCAACTAAGGCGTTTATTTTATAAATATATTTGTTAAATAATTGTGGTATTTTCATATATATATATTTAATTTATCGTTAAAAACACACTGCATTCACCGATATAAATATAATGGAAAAAATTATAAAAATCCATGAATGACAGTTGTATACTGTGAGATTGAACTCCAAACCTTTTTTAAGAAAATGACATTTCAGAAATTTTTGGAATGTTGTAAAGCTTAGGGAAAAAAACGGAAGGGAAATTCATAAATTATAACCAACCAACCGACAAGACGGCGAAAGGCCAAATATCACGCGGTTGAAGAATATTTCATAGCGAAAGCCGTTGTATAGGTCCAAAAACACTAAGCGGCTTCTTTGAACGTACAAAGATTGGCCACAATAACCTTTAATGCATTCTTCATGAGATTTAAACCATAATATCTCTTTGCAACACTTATTTCCTTTTTGTTTTTATCTGATTCTTTCCTCGATCAAGAATGTTTGTTACTTAGATTCCATTTCTGGGTTTTTTTTTTTTTTTCTTTTTCTGGTTATTATATTTGAACAGAGCAAAAACTTCAAGCCTATATGTTTTAACTATTTTAGCGATCTTTTAGAAAAAGGAAGAAAAATGGGTTTGCTGAGCACTATATTCGGTATTTTGTGTGGTTTTGTGAACTCTATATTTAGTCTTTTTGCCTTCGGAATTGGAACTTCAATTGGGCTCGTCATTGGCTATTACGCGTTCATAAACGCACTGCCCACTGATGTTGAGGTCTGGTTCTGTTTCGTTTGAATTCTCATTATGTTTTGCTTCTATTATTTTCGTGTGGATTTTGATAACTTTTTTTGGTTCGTATGCATTATGCTTTTCATCATTTTTTTGTTTGAGTGAAGCGCTATTTCATGGGTGGCTGTTCATGTACTTCCATAAGCGGCTGTAAAATTTACCCATTTTTGTAGTTGAAAAATGAATATAAGATAAAAACTTCATTCTAGGTGATCAACGGTTTTTCATTATGGTCTGATAAATATATGAGATCCTATTTGTTTCTTCAGCCTATTTTAGTTTCTGGATTCTCTCTCCAGTTTTAATGTGCAAATATCACTACTTTTTAGTGTCATTATGACCTTGAAAGATGCATATTCACCATTTTAAGTTGAAAAACACTATTGTGTAATGATCACAGGAGCGTAGGCTTTAGGTTTTTCTAGGAAAATTTTCAGATCTTTTAGGCTTTTCTAAATAGTGATATGATATCTCACTGAGCATTTTGGTGTGGAAGCGAAACAACATCGTAAATTGTCTCCATTATGATGATTCAACAACCATTTGAACATTGATAAGATGGTTGCATTGTTTCTTTTGGTTGTTAAACATGTCTGTTTAGGATGTAAAAGTTTGTCCTTTGGTCGAGGATGACTTGGAAACTTTGCAGCGGTTGATTCCAGAGATCCCCTTGTGGGTCAAAAATCCAGATTTCGATCGTGTATGTTATTCTTACTATAGGTTCTTATTTCCTTTGGGATTTCTGCAATGTTATGTCTTAACTGAATTAACTTATGCAACAAGTTTATAACTGTGTTTCTCTGAAGGTTGACTGGCTTAACAAATTTATTGAGAATATGTGGCCTTACCTGGACAGGGTATGTGTAACTCTAATGATCTTTGATCTGTTTCATTTGTTTGGCTTTACCTTTCTGAATTCCTTGCTGAGTTCTGACACTTCAAGTTTTCTAGGCAATTTGTGCAACTGCCAAGCATATAGCAAAGCCAATTATTGATGAGCAAACTCCACAATACAAAATTCAATCAGTTGAATTTGAAACTTTCACTCTCGGTACCATACCACCTACTTTTCAAGGTTGACTCCTATTGCCCTAACAGATATTCCTGTATATTCACACTCATAAAGCTCAACTCATATGGCACATCAAATATGTTTCCTTATAAGATCACTTGATTTGACTTCTTTTCTGCATGCAAAGGAGAGATATTTATCCCAGACATCAGAGTATTATGATAGTCATGATGGGAACATTAGAATCTTGTCTTTAGAGTGTGGCACTTATGTTGAAAAGATTGAAGCATGCTATGTGTCTGATCATACTTTAGACTGACAAAAGTTGACAGTGAGGTTCTGAGTTATATATGTATATATATATTATATGAATAACCCTTGCATTTCATTTGTGATGAACAACTAGTTTTCAGATTGGAAGAGAAGTTTTCAATACTGAGGATTTGTAAGGGAAATGAGTCAGAACAATGGCCATTTGTAGTATAATAATTCAAGAAAAGCATTGAAAGCACTCAATTGGAACATGATTGCTTATTGTCATTTAGAATAAGAAAGTATGCATATGGTGGTTATGATGTTGTTGGGTTCTATGCACAAAATGCATTCCATTCTCTTCTTTTCCCTTGTACTTATCGCACAATATTATAGCGTGATACTCATTGTTGATTTAATCATATCCTAGGAATGAAAGTCTATACCACTGATGACAAGGAACTGATCATGGAACCATCAATTAAGTGGGCAGGGAATCCTAACATCATTATCGCAGTTACAGCTTACGGATTAAAAGCCACTATTCAGGTATTTGCTAGTGTAATGATGGATTAAGAGAAAGAAATATGCATAATGAGACGTGAAAGAAATGTCTAGTCGAGTATACACTATGTATATCTGTCTGTTCCCCTCTCATGAACAGATATTAGTGCAAGCATGTGAAACAAAATGGTTAAGCAGGAGAAAGAGAGAATCTATTTATGATTCCAGTGGGGAGTACTGATTTTCTAAATGTTTCAGGTTCTTGATTTGCAAGTATTCGGTATTCCTCGAATCACTCTGAAGCCTTTGGTTGGTATCTTTCCTTGTTTTGCCAATATATTTGTCTCCCTAATGAACAAGGTATGCTGTATTTAACAAAGCCATACATGGTTATTTATTTAGTAATTAAGTTTGTCCTGCATTATTGCTTCAGTTGGAAATTGTTATGTATTTGATGCTGATGACAACTCTAAGCATCGTTCTTGTTAGGAGAGGTTTTTTTAATTTATCATCATCTCCATTTACTACGAATTGATGTTATTAACTTTATTGCATGTCTTTATTTTCTGTCTGTCCAAAGCTTTATCATGATTCAGTTCGGCATAAAAGGTTTAGGAGAAGCATCACCCAGACAGTTGTAGACTTTTAGTGGCTGAACAAAGATCTCCTTACCTCTTTCTTTCCCTTCCCTTCCTTTTTCTCTTAATCTTCTATTTTTATTTTGTAGCCACATGTTGACTTTGGGCTGAAGTTACTTGGGGTGGATCTTATGGCCATTCCAGGGTTATACAGGTTTGTCCAGGTAATACTTCATTTCTTTTATCTTCTTGCATTAGATCAAGTGTTGCGTTAGAGAACACTGTTATTTACCTTATGGATGATGGTTAACTGCTCCGGCCTCCACCTTGGTTATGTACGCCAAATATTATGCCCATTTCTCTGTCCCCATTCACTTTTCCGATGGGATGGGAAGTGGAAACTGCATTCATATATCGAATCTATATGCCAGCCATAGAATGCCATCCGCCCCCTTTATTTTCCGGCAATCCTGTTTGCAATCTCAATACAACCCAAATATTCTTTTATACATATCCAGGAGCTCATAAAGGATCAGGTTGCAAATATGTACCTGTGGCCTCAAGCCTTGGAAGTGCAAATAATGGATCCTGAACAGTAAGTGTGTTTATTCCAGGCTTTCAAGTTACAGATGAGATTCTATCTCTTGCTAACATTTCGTTAAATTGGCAGAGCTTTGAAGAGACCTTTAGGAATTCTTGATGTGACAGTTGTGAGGGCAGTGAAGCTTCAGAGGAAAGATCTCCTTGGCAAATCAGATCCTTATGTGAAACTAAATTTAAGGGAGGAAAAAGTAGCGTTCAAGAAAACTACAGTGAAACGCAGCAACTTGAACCCTGAATGGAATGAGGAATTTAGTTTCGTTATTAAAGATCCAGCAACTCAAGTTTTGGAATTAAGGGTCTATGACTGGGACCAGGTATGATCCTTTTTATATGTTTTCTAGATTAATTGTAGGTTCCAAGGTTGCTCCTAATGCGACCGGCATAACCTTTCTATTTGGTGTCGTTATGTGCAATGATAGTACACATCACTGTTCTTTCTATCCTTGTTGGAAGACTTTACTTAATTTGATAGCATCTAAAGCATTCCAAGCTAACCTGATAATCATGTATGCATGCCTATGTATGTTCCACAATGTAATTTCAGTATTTCTCAAGCTGTATGTATTAACTGATTCAGGTTGGCACTCATGAGGAGATGGGCCTAAATGTAGTTCCATTGAAAGATCTTACACCTGATGAGCCAAAAGTTTTGACTCTTGTTCTGCTGAAAACTCTGAACCCAAATGATCCACAAAATGACAAGCCACGTGGGCAGCTTGTCATCGAACTCGTGTACAAACCTTTCAAGGAGGATGAGATATTAGATGACATTGACGATTCAGGTATGATGGAAAAAGCTCCAGAAGGAACACCTGCAGGTGGAGGTTTGCTTGTAATTATTGTGCATGAAGCTCAAGATCTCGAAGGGAAGTACCACACAAACCCACATGTGCGTTTGTTATTCAAAGGGGAGGAGAGAAAAACGAAGGTATGTGCCATAAAATCTCTGCTGTAAATATTTTGTTTAAGCATTTTGACTGAGGAAAACAAATAGTGCGGAATTCTGGTGCCAAACTTCCAATGCATCTTAGTCTTTTAACACGGATGTTTAAAAATAAAAGATTCGGCAGTTTCCAAATCCAGGATGCATTATTGGTTGTGAATCAGCAATGTTGCCTCTTTTATATTTTTGCCTGCATGAGCTTCGTGTTCCTTGTTATTTGTCATGCAGCGTATAAAGAAAAACAGAGATCCAAGATGGGATGAGGAATTTCAGTTTAGGTTAGAAGAACCACCCACAAATGATAGACTTCACGTAGAAGTTTACAGTACCTCTTCCAGGATAGGGCTACTGCATTCCAAGGTTTGCTTCCGATTGCATTTATTCCAACCATAGTGTTCAAATAGTTCTGTTATCTTTGTATGATGGGGATTGTTTTCTTCTTTTGTCAGTGTTTTTTTTTCTTATCTCATTATTAACACTAATTATTGTGACGACGTTTGGACTTTCATTTTTTATCATATTGATAATTCACCAGATCATGGTGCATAACAAGCTTCTGTTTCTTCCTCTCTCTTTTTTTTTTTCCTTTTCTGTAATGAAATAACATTACTTCGCATGTTTTACCAGGAATCTTTGGGTCATGTTTCTATAAACCTAGTTGATGTTGTTCATAATAGAAGAGTCAATGAGAAGTATCAACTCATCGACTCCAGGAACGGTCGGGTTCAAATTGAGTTGCAGTGGAGAACTTAAGTATGCCATAATTTGGTTTTTTCAAGAAGTTTGTAAAGGAGATTAGTCCAGATGTTTTATGTTGCTAGCAACTATAGCATTGCTCACTATGTTTTTAATTATGTTGTTTACTGTTAATCAATGTTTCTTGGCTCTGCTTTTAAACATGTTAATGTCAATAACTCATTTTCCTTGCAAAATATCTCCATGAATACTCTTTTCTAACTTTTCGAAAATACAACCTAATATATCAACTTATTTCCTTTGGGCCTTGCTGCCCATTTAAGCAACTCACTAGGGCGCTGTCAGCAGGCTTAGCGATCTAGGCCTACTATAGTTCAAAAGATGAACAAAAACAAGACTGGCTGCAGATGTGACCTTTGTCCAATACTGCTGCACTCTTATCCTTGAACGCTGCTGATAAATGACTGCCGTGTTTATATATATCATCTATTAATTGGGCGATGGTGCTAAACCCCCAAACTGCTAAAACAAGTAAAAGTAGGCAAAGATGCTTCAAAGCTGTCGAATAGTATGCAAGATTTTCTTTCTATATTGGCTACATATCGAGCCAGAGGGGTTGGGCACGTAAGTTACTAACTAGATCACTTTGGGGGCATTCATAAGAAAATAAAAAAAGATAAAAAGGCTTTGTAATGCCTAGTGGACCAATGCCAACAAAGCCTTAGGGAACCTCAACTCTTTTCCTACCTTTTTTGGGGTCAAATCTGAGATTATATGCTAACAAAGATTTCATTTGCATCTGGTAGACAAAGTTACAGAATTACAAAATTTGAGATCTAGAACAAGAAAAAGAATGTGGAAGCCATCGGCGGTACAGCTTATGTAAAATACTAATAATTATTCAAGGGAAGTGGAATGTGGGAGCTCCTTGTCTCCTTCAAAGCACTACAAGCGATAATCGTTTATCATGTACCTTCCAACATCGATATATTTAAGGGTATATTAAATTTGGATGGATTCTCCATTTCTGTCAATCATTTAACCATGCACGAATGAAGAAGGAGAGCTCCTAAAATTAAAAATGGAAAGGCCAAACCTAAATACCCAAATAGGTTTTGTCGCTCTAAAAGTTGGTATCTTTATTCCCTAAAACACTCGCTTAATATTCTTAGCATAGAATTCTCCACTAACCACATACATACACCCCATATTTTTACAAACCGAATAAGAATTTATGCTGCTTCTATTGTAGTGGATCTTAAATAAAGAGAATAAATGCTTGTCTTCCTTAACACAGTTCGTGCGGCGCTCATTTTCTTAAGTAGTAATCTACAAGGAAACAAGTTTTCTCAACTCTTTTATCCCCAGAATAAAGATACCCCACCAAAAAAATTATAATAAAAAAAAAGTTAGTTTAGGCTAAGGTTTTGATATATAATACTACTACAAAGTCCACGATTTGATTTCGAATAACAGTTTAACATATTTAAATTTTGATTTAGCATCTCATTTTCAAATTAGTTCCTCCAGAAAGTTAAATATGCTGAAACTGGAAGATACCAAAAAACTGTTTGACCAATGATGATGAAGAGTTTCCACCATTGCCATTGGTCGTGATGAAGAGGGGTTGTGTAAGGCTGTAGGTATTAGAGTACTATGGTCCCACCAGTGGACGATCCAGATTAGATAAAAACAACAGGAGGAGTGGACTTTTAGCTCTCAACCACACTGGAGTCAGAGGGGAAAAAAAAGGTGATTCTTCGGGAAAGGGCATAGGTCCAGAAAAAGCCAATCCTCAGTCTTCATCAGTTCTTCTAAAAGGATAGGATCCACATTGATATTTGATGATCCCAAAAGCTCCAAGACTTAACTTTTACCCACGTAAAAATAAAACTTGGATGTAGTGGCGTTTTGCTTTTGAGGTTTAAACTCAAATTTCAATCCTACAAGAAAAATAGCTGGATTCCAATATATACCATACGACGTTGCTTTCATGATTTTATCCAAGGAAACGACACAGATTCAAGGTCGTCCTTGAGCCACAAACTTGCGAATTTTTTACCAGGGAAATTAAAAACTGCGACGGGGCTGAGCCTGTCCTTCAAACTGCCGGATCACACCGTCAAAGCACTCTTATCGCCTATTGCTATTGGATCAGTTTACAGTACCTTCATAATTCCTTTTTTGGATAAATACCTTTACTGTTTCACAGTTGCTCTATCAGACCCACTTAAATAGTACGATTAATCGTTTTAACTCCGAAAACATTAACGATTAAGTCATCCAATGAGGACGTCAGTTTTGACTCGCGGTCCTGAAGACCTGACAGAGCATTAAAAAGTAAAACTCTGAAAACAAATCAATGTTTTTTTTCCCCATTAAAGCAAAATCATTTTTGTTTTGGGTAAAAAAAAGCCCTCGGTGCTTGTCTTTTTTACTGGAACTTAATTTTTTCTATCAATCTAATTTTTAAAAAGTAAAGTTTAATTTACAACAACTGTTAATTGATTTCATCAAATTTGAATAGTATCTTCTTTTCTTTGATAATTTGTGCTTTGTATTTGGAAAAAATATTAAACTGCTACATTTACTTGGTTTTCCCTCTACATTGGCCAATATGTAGCCATGCTCAAACCCGATTCTATACGTAATCTGTTGATTACATGGTTGCTTTTATTAACATTTTTTGCCCTAATGATCTCAATTGAATTACAGCAAATGGTTTCCTTATTATTTTTGGTTTCTTGAATCAATCTTCTACTCCTTTTTTTCGGTCAAGCAAACTTCAGAATCAAGGCGAACAGTGATTTTCCTTTTACACATACTATAATAAATCTTTGCGCCTGACATAATTTTAAAATTCCTCCCCATATTTTCCTTGAGTAGGTGCATTCAAATAAAATGTAATTTCGAATTCATACTCCTTATTACAAAAAGTACAAGCTCTATCCTCACGCCTCTCAAATAAAATTAGACTCTATTTTATTGCCAGTTTATCCAATATTACCATCCAAATAATAATTGAATACCTTGGGATCTGGAATGAATATTATGTCATTAACCATGAGATATGGAATGGTTGTTATTCATATCATCTTTTAACTATGAGGATTAAGTTTGATCTTCACCCATGAGAATGAAAGACATTTCATAACCAGTCATTTACCTTTTTATAGAACACCTGTTACGAGAAGATTAGACGGTAGACACCTTGATTTCGACAAAAAATAATATCATACCATCATGAAATATACTTTTAGATATTAAAAATTCACATGTTTAAAATTTTAAAAAAAATTTATTAACAGTATTATAAATTAAAATTTAATTTTAAAATCAAATAAATAAAAATAAAATTTTAAATTAAAAGTTGAGCAACTAAATTTTAAAATATTCAAAATATAAATGGATTCGGGATAAAATTAAACTCTTTTTTCTTTCATTCAAAATCAATGGATTTGTTTTGAATAAGGCAAAATCGAAATCAATGTCAACGCATCGTGTGCTACCATCGTGAAATATTGTAATGTATGGTGGGAACCAGGAGCCATGCTAGGTTGCAGGGTGTTACGGATTCCATGCAATCAGTACTCTCACTCTCTGACTTTTGAAATTTTGTATTTGTTTAATTTCATATCTAAAAATTCGATACTTCGGGGACTACGATTCGCTTTACAAAGCACTGCACAACTCTACTTAACGTAGCTTCTCAGGATTGAGTTGCACTGCATAGAGTTAACGCTACATTCTCTTCTCTCTCTCTCTCTCTCTCTCTCGCTCTCAGCAAAGAGAGGAACTGTGGAATACCGAGAAATGAGAAGCCTTTACAGTTATTTTCTTCTCTGTATTTCCCTCATTCTTCTACTAATCTCTACCACCATCAATGGTTACAGTGATCTTGAAGTTCTGTTGAAGCTCAAGTCTTCCATGATTGGACCCAAAGGTTCTGGCCTCCACGACTGGGGATCCTCTTCTTCTCCGTCGGCTCATTGCAATTTCTCCGGCGTTAAATGCGATGAGGATTCCCGTGTTGTTGCTCTCAATGTGTCGTTTCATCCTCTATTTGGCTCCATTCCTCCGGAGATTGGGCTTTTGAACAAGCTGGTGAACCTCACTATTTCAACGGTTAATCTTACAGGGAGTATTCCAGTAACGATGAGGAACTTGACTTCTCTCAAGATATTCAACATCTCCAACAATGTTTTCAAAAGGGATTTCCCTGGAGAAATACTTACAGGTATGACTCAGCTTGAGATTCTCGATGCTTATAACAATAACTTCACGGGTCGTCTTCCCCTTGAGGTGGTGAACCTGAAAAAGCTAAAGCATCTATGTTTTGGAGGCAACTATTTCACGGGAGAGATACCGGAGAAGTACTCTGACATCCAGAGCTTGGAATACTTAGGTCTAAACGCCAATGGTTTGAAGGGTAAAAGTCCTGCATTTTTAGCTCGTCTAAAGAATCTGAAACGCTTGTATCTTGGATATTTCAACTCCTACGATGGAGGAATTCCTCACGAGTTTGGATCATTGAGTCAACTCCAACTCCTCGACATGGCAGCCTGCAACCTCACCGGCGAGATTCCTGCGAGCTTGAGCAATTTGAAACACTTGCACACGTTGTTCCTTCAGCAGAACAATCTGACGGGCCGTATTCCTCCTCAACTCTCCGGTTTGATCAGCTTGAAATCGCTTGATCTTTCCATAAACGAGCTAACAGGGGAGATACCCTTGAGTTTCTCTGCCTTGCAAAACATTACACTCATCAACTTGTTTAAAAACAATCTCTACGGTCCAATCCCATCATTCGTTGGTGATTTTCCCAACCTCGAAGTGCTTGAACTGTGGGGGAACAACTTCACGCTTGAATTACCGGAGAACCTTGGCAGCAACGGGAAGCTTTATAGGATTGACGTTGCTTCCAATCACCTCACTGGGAACATACCACGGGACTTGTGTAAGGGAGGGAGGTTGGATTGGTTAGTTTTGATGGATAATTTCTTCTTTGGTTCACTCCCTGAAGGACTCGGTGACTGCAAGTCTCTTACCAAGATTCGTATCATGAATAACCTTCTCAATGGATCAATTCCGGCTGGGATTTTCAACTTGCCCTTGCTGACTATGTTCGAGGCCGACAACAATTTCTTCTCCGGTGAATTCCCATCCCAGATGTTGGGTGCTTCGTTAAATCAGTTAAAAGTTTCAAATAATAAGATCACTGGTAAAATCCCTCCAGCAATCGGTAATTTGGGCTCTTTGCAAATTCTATCTCTTGGAATGAACAAGTTTTCAGGTGAAATTCCTGAGGAAATCTTTAAAATCAAGCCACTTTCAAAGATCGACCTCAGTGACAACAATCTTACTGGTGAAATCCCTCCTTCGATCTCTCAGTGTGCTTCACTTACTGCAATTGATTTCAGTCAGAACAATCTCATTGGTGAAATTCCAAAAGGGATTAAAAATTTGATGGATTTGAGCATTCTCAATTTCTCGAGAAACCAGCTTACCGGTGAAATCCCTGGTGAAATCCGAGACATGATAAGTCTCACAACTCTCGATCTTTCTTTTAATAATTTCATTGGTAGAATCCCCACCGGCGGCCAATTTTTAGCCTTCAACGGCAGCTCGTTTATTGGGAACCCCAATCTCTGTCTACTGCGCCGCAGTACTTGTCCATCTTTATTGAACCAAGCTAAAGGTTCAGGTCATGGGCAAGCAGCATCTTTCACTGCTTCAAAGCTCATTATCACAATCATCACGCTAATCACAGCTTTGTTGCTGACGATCGTCACAGTGTACATAATGAGAAAGAAGAAGCTCGAGAAATCACGAGCATGGAAGCTCACTGCTTTCCAAAAGCTAAAATTCAAAGCCGAGGACGTGCTGGATTGCTTGCAGGAAGAGAACATTATAGGGAAAGGTGGAGCTGGGATCGTGTATCGCGGTTCCATGCCAGATGGTCTCCTTGTTGCAATTAAAAGGTTGGTGGGTCGTGGAACTGGAAGACGCGACTACGGGTTCTCGGCGGAGATTCAAACTCTGGGCCGAATCAAGCACCGGAACATTGTGAGACTGTTGGGTTACGTATCGAACAAGGACACGAATCTGTTGTTGTACGAGTATATGCCCAATGGGAGCTTGGGAGAAATGTTGCATGGGTCAAAGGGTGCTCATTTGCAATGGGAGAGGAGGTATTCAATTGCCGTGGAGGCTGCCAAGGGACTGTGTTATCTTCACCATGATTGCTCGCCCCTGATTATACATAGGGATGTGAAGTCCAACAATATACTGCTCGATGAATATTACGAAGCTCATGTTGCTGATTTCGGCCTGGCCAAGTTTTTGCAGGATGCTGATGCCTCCGAGTGCATGTCCTCCATTGCTGGTTCCTACGGCTACATCGCACCAGGTTTGAATTCACCCATTTTTATTTCGCCTTACATTGCATTACGTTACCTGCCATACGTATGTAATAAAATACTTTTGGGCCAAGCTAACGAGCAACCTAGCATAGTTTATAAACCAGTATAACTTTGCCTGCTATGGGCTTAGATAAAAGTACTACTAATGATATATATATACACACAACAGAGTACGCTTACACACTGAAGGTGGATGAGAAAAGCGATGTGTACAGTTTTGGTGTGGTGCTGCTGGAGCTGATAGCAGGAAGGAAACCCGTGGGGGAATTTGGAGACGGGGTGGACATTGTGTGGTGGGTCAGGAAGACCATACCACAACACGCTGATCCTGCTTCAGTGTTGGCAATTGTAGACCCCAGGTTGAGTGAGTACCCATTGACGGGTGTCATCCATCTGTTCAAGGTAGCCATGAAATGCGTCGAAGAGCAGAGCTCTGCTAGGCCCACCATGAGAGAAGTTGTGCACTTGCTCACCAATACTCCACAGTCTACCCCAAGGCCATGCCTACTTTCCACTTGATGCTCATTGCATTTGGTCAGTCTTCAGCTCACTGGCCGTTGTGGTAAAAATAAAGAAAAAAAGAACATAGGAAACTGTAATAATTTTCTAACCATGCAAGGTTTTGGGTATTAGAAAAGTGTCACGTTGACCTTCCATAACGGGGGATAATTGTGTTGTGTGTTCATTTTCTTATATTTGTAATTGTACCGCTGTTGCATACTTTTTTGTACCATATATTTGTCTGAGGTTTTGACCTAACCTGTTTAAGAAGCTCTTTATTTAAGCTCTCTTTAGCAGCTTCACTGCAACTGACTACTAACCTTCCCATGCAAGTTTGATTCAGATTCAACCTCCCAATTTCCTTCAACTATTAGGCTTAATAATAAGAAGAAAAAGCAAATTGGCTAATTGAGCCTCCCCTCGAGTCTAGTTTTAACTATTGGGCCTAAATTCGTAAAACCGAAGTTTCAAATTGTAGTCCATAATGATATCTCCTTTGACCTTTTGATTTTCCCCGAAAATTCAAATCATATTTATTTTCCGCCATCTTTGCTTGAACAGTGAGAGCGGTGAGAGAAGTGCAATGGAGACGAATACTACAACACCATGTTCTTCCTCCGTCACCGTCCGTCGAAACCCACGCCGTAAGGCCAGGGATACGTCCTTATTTAGTACATCTCGACTTCCCTCCCAGTCCACTTCCTCCTCTGATTTACCTCAAATTTCTTCTTTTCCATTTCAAGACATTCTTTCAGAAAAAATCCAGCAAAATTCTCCCACCAGCATCACAGCTACCTCGCCTTCACCGCCGCAACATTCAGTCCTAGAAAACCTCAAGGTGTATTTGAGAATCCGTCCTCTCGTGCCTCTGACAGGCTCAACCAAAAATGCGGGAGAACAATATGCAAAGTCGAGGCAGAAAAATGTATGGCCTCAAAATCTATCCAAGAAGAATAGCGTCAAAGAGAAGAAAATTTCAAAGAAGAAAAGTAATGAGAGTTGTATTACGGTGAGCGAGGATTTTCGTTCGGTTACTTTATTACCTCCTCCGCCGCTACAAGAAACTAAAAGGATTAAATCGGAGGTCTTCGAAGGGTTTTCTTACGTGTTTTCAGCTGAATCGACTCAGGTATATGCTTTTCCTTCCATAATTATATTATTTTGATATGCATCTTTTTTAATAGTATACAATTTATTCTGATGGAGTTGATTTTGGCAACTTGGTGTAGTCCGAAGTGTTCGAGAAGATGGTGAACCCGTTGGTTGAGGACTTCCTCGGCGGTAAAAGTGGAATGTTGGCTGCATTGGGGCCAACGGGCTCCGGCAAGACTCATACAGTTTTCGGTAGTCCCAGGGAGCCTGGTATGGTTCCTCTGACACTCAAACGGATTTTCAAGTCCGCTCAAGGGTGTGACTCCCAGTCCTCAAGGTGATCTAGGATCTCCCAAATCTATAAATGAAACATTTGACATTGAATTATGCATTAATTTTTATAGGTATAAAACCTTTGCAGGCGATTTTACTTATCGATTTTTGAAATATGTGCGGAGCGAGGCAAAGCCGAGAGGATATGTGATTTATCCTCAGATAAACCAGATCTTTCTATGCAGCAGTCAGCCATTAAAGGGCTTCTAGAGGTTTTTTTTTCCCTTTCTTTTCCTATATATTTATGGTGGGAAAATAGTTGATATGATGTTTCCTTTATTGATGCAAACAGGTTCCAATTCATGATGTTGCGGAGGCAGAGCTGTTGATAGCTCGTGCTCTTCTGAAGCGTTCTACAGCTACAACAAATGCCAACAGCCAGTCAAGGTGAATGACAAATTACACCGTCATTTTATTATCTGATTACTACACGCTTAAATTAATAAAAATGCAACTTTTATTAATTGATTCCTGGTTGGCGTCATTGCAGCCGTTCCCAGTGCATCATCAACATACGGGGAGGATCTGAAATAGCTGATGTAGAAACTGATGAGCAATCAAATTCTGCTGTTTTATCTATTGTTGATCTTGCTGGAGCTGAAAGAGAAAAACGAACTGGAAATCAGGTAGAAAATTCTATGAAAAAAGAGTCATGTGTAGTATCTATAAATAACCGTTGTATCTATAAATGCTCGTAAATATATGTAATACTGCTATTTAAACTTAGCGTAAGCTTCTAAATTTTTGTTTGCCAATAAATTTTTGTATCATTTCAATGGAAGTTTTAACTTAGCTAAATGCATAATTCTGGGATGGGACGTCAGGAAAGTTTTGCAACTATTTTAGATTTGGTTTTGGACGGCATTTTGAGGTGCTGATGTAAGCATTTGTGTTTTAAATTTTTGTACACAACGCAAAATTAGATTGTGATGAGTTGGATTGATATCTGATAGTTCAACAATTTTGAGGGAGTCGGTTAGTTTTAGAAAAAGTCAATGACTCGTGTATCCAGATTAATGTTAGCTTGGCTATTAATGAAAATTGCACGTAAGCTTTCTGAAACAAATATCTTATTGCAGGGAGCAAGATTGGCTGAAAGCAATTTTATCAATAATACATCCATGGTTTTTGGTTTGTGCCTAAGAGTAAGTGCCTTCAACGTGTTTCCTTGACCTTCTAGGCATTCTCAAGTCTCTTGTTGATCAGTATTTCTCAATCACAATCTGCTTGACAATTGTTGTAGTTTATGTTGTTGATTCACTTCTCCATAGCTTACTTTAAAATCATCTTTTTCTATCTTACTCTTTCAGCATTTGTTTGACTTTTCTTAATCTCTATATTCAGTCTTTGTTTGAGCACCAGAAGAATCCCAAGAAGGCACTGCAGAAGCACTTCCAAAATTCTTTGGTAATGCTTTATTTGATTAATTCATATGTTTAAATTATTTGATATAGTTTTATTTTCCCATTTAACTCATATTTTCCAATAGATGCATGATCTTCTTTTAACTTTACATGTTTAGCAGTGATAGTTGGTAATTTTTGTGGCTTTATTTTCATGCAGCTGACGAGGTACCTGCGAGATTATTTGGAAGGCAAGAAGAGGATGACACTGGTATGTGGTCTTCATGTTTCAATTTCATTTTTATCTCATCTTGATTTCACCAGCTATTCAATTGTTGGAATTTTTTATTGTTTTGCCAGATTTTAACAGTAAAATCTGGGGAAGATGACTATATAGATGCATCATACTTACTAAGACAAGCTTCACCTTATATGAAAATCAAGTAATCCTGTCTCTTTTCCCTCAGTTTTCATTCTAAATTTAACCTATAGGCTTTTACTGTATTTTTATCTTTCTTTTAGGTTCACTAACATCGAGCCACAGCCCAATCTGCTCTGTAACAAGAGACAATTACAAACAACCTCTAAAGCGGAGCAGTCCAAGAGAATGAAACTTGGCAACTTTGATGCGTCAATGGTATTTTCTATCCCCTTAAGAGGGTTGTTTGTTCTTTCCTGATTGCATTAGTCTTGCTTTCTCCTCCTTTTCTTCTGACATGTCATCTAGCTGATAATCAAGGTGTGTTAGCAACTTCTTAAGGTCCAATGTGATCTATGATATGGTATACGCATAGTATAATTTTACTTTCCTAACTTCAGCTTGAGAATGTCAGGTTATACATTTCTTACTTTAATTCCTATGTTGGAGCATGATGCTCTTTTTCCTTTAACATTCTAGAGCATTTCCTATTAGCTATATTCAACAAGTTTATAGCCATAAGTCATTTGAGGTTTTCCATGTTCATTGCATCATATCATGAAAGTGTGATTTTAGAGACTAAACCATTATAAGCATGCTTTATCATTTATTCACATAAATTTGTTTTCAGATGGAAAGAAAGATTGTTGGACATGAAAACCGGCTTCCTAGTGAAGGTTGTTTCTTCTTTTATTTTTGTTCTTTTTCCGCTTATCTACTTTTTCATATTTCCTTTATGAATTTTTAAGATGTTTTCTAATTGCGTTATAGGGGATCTGACAAGCTGCAGTGCAGACTTAAAAAGTAGTACACCTCTAAAATTGAATTCTGATGACTTGAAGAAGGAGAGAACTCTTCAGATTATGCAAAGTTTTGCCAAAGCTTTATGGAATGTTTTGAAGCAATATAATGAAAAACTGAAGGTGAGTTATGGGTGGTTTGATTTGATAATCTTCCACTGAATCTTATGAAACTTAGTATGGATTTTAAGTATGAACTCAATGATAACTTAATTATAGGCCCTATCATAATCAGGTTGCAGAGAGTGAAAACCAGATTCTAAGAGAAGATCTTAGGAATGAGAAGAAAAGATCTATTGAGATGGAGAAAGAGCTGAAGAATTTGAGATCCTGCTGTACTTGCTCTAAGGACAATTTAATGGCATCAACTATAGTAAAAGTAGTCGAGAATTTTGAGTCTATGGTGCATACTGAACAACAGACATCTTGTGGTATTGATGAGGTATGTACGTAATTAGGTATTATTTAAAATGTTTTACAAAATTTCTAGTAACTGTTTTCTTACTTGCATTAACTTATGGTATTGGTTCCTGCATAATAATGCTAATAGGGAAGAATTTGATTTGAACTTTTATCTATGTATTAGGAAAAATTGGATTTGTATTCTTCCTCTGAATGCAGTAGCAGTCCCAGAAAATTTGAATGTACTCCAGGAGAGGACCAAGTACTTTCTCTGATGCTTATGTGCTTTTTGTTCATTTAATATCTTTCTGGTTTCTTATATCTATTTTTCATCTACGAAAGAATTCGAATAGATTTTCTTCTTACAATATCTTCCAAATTATGTTTCACGGAGTTTATTTACTTGAACAAGATTTTTGCAATATTCAGAGAAATAAAAAGTGCTCAGGAGAAAAAGGCAACCCTTCTCCAAGTCAAAAGCAGGACATGTGTTCTGAGGTACATGGATAATAGCCATTGATTAATATTAATCCAACTTTTATGTTATTATGTGCACGATCCTCCCATCCAAAAGGTGTCTTATTTAAGGTCAAATTCTCTTCTCAAATAACATGTTTCCAATCTTCTGGTACTCCGATTCTTGCTTCTTAAAATTGATAATACCTTGTCATGTGGGGATTCAGTTGTATAATTAGAGCTCCTTACAGGTTTCTTGTCATTGCATGTCTAGGGTAAAAAGGTCTAATTATATTTTTTGCTTTATATTATCTAACCTATATTTTGTTGTGTATAAAGGTATTAAATCAGAATATTCCTTCAAACTTGAGTGGGCCTGAATGCATTGATGAAGAGCAAGAGCATGAAGCCATGGTAGGCTGACACTATTTTTTTTTTACTTTTTTTGAGAAATTACCTTTGGTGGAAGGAAAATTTCCCGTTCTTTTTCTTAAAGCTTCTGTAAGATGGATTTGTTTTCTTCGGTGGTCAGGTAAGAAGTTTGGAAACGGATGCTAGTTCTCCAAGCACTTGTGTTCCAAATGATAACTATCAGAGTTCTCAGGTAGGGGTATCACCAATTTCTGGATCAGGATTGCAAGATTATATATATGCCATGCATAATTCGGAGTGGCATTGACTGAAATATTGTATGGTGTCCAAATTAGATTCACGAAAGCTTTCCTGGGACTGGAAATATTCACGAAGATTTAAGTGAGCTAAATAATGTGGTTACTGAGCGTCTTGATCATAATTCATGCATAACAGGTCTGATTTAGAAACTCAACTTTTATATTATGGACCACGATAATGGAACATTTTACATCTTAAAGGGCCCTTGTTACTGTTTCTCTCATGATTGCAAACTAGATAAGGGTCCTATCATACATGTTCTGTTGATTTGTTGGTTGATTTTTTTACTTCCTTCTCCTTCAGTCTGTTGTTTCACCATGAGTCTAATATGACTGATAATTTAAGCCTTTTAGGTGTTGCAGTCAGAAATTCAAGCAATGAAAGCAGTACATCTGTGCAGCCAGGTTGTCAGCTTGGTGAAAACGATGAGATTAGTGTCTGTTCCACGTCCTGCATTTATGTCAAAATTGACCATTAGTTTTTTCTTTTTCTTTGACAACATTTCTTGCTCTCTTTAGGACTCACTGGAGCTGCTTGTATCACTTAAGGATGTTGAACCAACTCAAAAGCAAGACCATGTTGATGTCCCCGATTGTGGAATAAGACCTACTATCTCCTGCAACTCTTCAAAGAAGGAGAAGCCAAAAAGGTACGTTTGGTGGATTTCATATCACAGTAATTGCCTGGCTTCTCGTTGGTGTTAGTATCTATCTTGTTTGACATAATTACTTGCTCGTGAATTTTTTTTAATCACCCTCGGGCCCTTGCTATATATTGCACAAACAGGAGACTTCTGCCTAAATCATCCGTTCTAGTCAGAGAAATCAGCACCTGTGATGCTGATGTGTTTGACAAACCGAAGGTCAGTTGATAATGCTCGTGATCTATTGTTTTGGTTTTCATCGTGATCTAAATGCACTTTGATAAGGGAGAGCTAGTAAAGATAATAAACTGAGCCATAGGTGCAAAGCATATTGCACTTTCAGGTAGAGAATTCAGATTTGAATATCGGATATTACAGCGGTTGGGTGGGATTAATTTCACGGACCATAAAATGGAGATGAAATATGTTAATTAATAAATATAATAATAACAACTTATATTTGTTTATTCCAATGGAGAAACATCTCTTTAAATCTTTCTGCAGGGAAGTGGAGGTGGGAAGAATTTGGCTGCTTCCGAGAGGCAAAGGACTCAGGGCAGCATTTCTCTACTACGCTTACTAAAGAGTAATCTTCATCTCTAGTGTAACACCTTTTTATGTTTTACGTATGGCTTGCTTTTTCCTGTAAAAATGTGGGGCATTTTAAGGTTTTTGTTTGGACTCTACAGTTTAGGCAATGGTATTTGTTTGGTTAATGGTGTCTGTACTCTTTTCGGAAAAATATTAATGCATACTGCCGATGATGCCTCCTGAAGTTGAACGTCAGTGGCTCCATATGGGCCATATACACAGTATATATAGTTTTGATTTGCATTCTTAATATGGTCGTAATTAAAATCCAGTAATTACAGTATCTAGTTCCTTTACACTAGCCTGAAGATTAATGCAGTTTGCTTAGTATTTGTGTTGGAACAAAAGTTTGGATCACAAAAAGATGTATTTTAAAATTATAGCAAAAAAAAATGCGACATTGTTACGAAAAATAATAAAAAAATTTATGATGCGAAAATTTTAGATAGATGAAAATATTGTGTTTTATTTAAAAATCAAGCCAAAAGAATACTTTTGCATCATTTTAAAAAGTTAATTACATCAAATTAAGCAATATAGCAATAAGAAAATATTGTTCTCGCCAAATTCAAATTTGAAGTTGTTAAATACCAATTATTTAATTTTTATCTAATCTGGATTAATGAAGTAAAATTAAATTAACTATGAAAATTCTATTAAATTAAAATAATGAAAATTACTAAATTTCTCAATTTTATGATCTTAGAATTCTAATTCACCTATTTTAGTTAATCAATTCTCCTGTTCAATTTATGTAAAAATTAACCTAAGATTCAATTGTATTAACTAGATTTTTTATATATAGAAAATTGGACCCTTCCAATATCTAGTTAAGGTAAATTTCCTTCCTCACTAGTTATATTCCTATGTTAGGAAAGTATATTTTTATCTTTGTTGCAAATTAACTCGTTCATTGGTGCTATTAAACTTAATCTTAATCTTAATCTATTCAGTCTATATCTAAATAAGCATGGGACTGAATAAATAATTAACAAAGATCGAAACAATTGAAGAGAAAATATTGCCTTAACTATAAAATAGGATTCATTTTTGTTCCAAAAAGAAATAGAATTTAGTTCATGTTGATTTGAAAAAACACCACAAGAAAAAATCTAAAACAAACTTGCATTGTGAAAAAAGAGTAAAAAGAAATAATCTAGAGATAAAAATAATTATTAAATTAATGTCAAACGCTCTAGGCCTTTTTTTCTTCTCGACTTTGCAAGCTTAAAGTCCACCTGAAAGAATTGTTTTTTAGCCTTCAAGTAGATTTTTACTTTTTCTCCTCATTTCCCCCCCCCCCCCCCCTTAAATCATGTTCTTGTTTTTAGGATTTTAATCATTCTATTCTACTGGACACAAAATTGTAGTGAAACAGACTGCTTATTGCTTGAAATTCTAAAACAAATATTGTACTCCACCTCACTGAAATCTAGCGAAGCAAAAGATTTTTTTTCACTACTTTTTATTTTATACTTCAAGCATTCTATTCTTCACTCGAAACCTACAATATAAAGAGAAAACTAACAAGTAAATCCGAATTAATTTTAGAAATGATAAAAATGATTTAACTCGCATTTTCTAATATGTCATCTAACTGATAATCACGGTGTGTTAGCAACTTCTTAAGGTCTAATGTGATCTGTGATTCAGTATACGCGTAATATAATTTTACTTTCCTAACTTTAGTTTGAGAATGTCAATTTGTACATTTCTAAAAGCTGTAAATCTTATCCTGGTGCATGATACTCTTTTTCCTATTAACATTCTAGACCATTTCCTATTAACTATATTCAACGAGTTTAAGTCATTCGAGGTTTTCACGGTAAATATGAAACTTAATATTGTTTCTTCATTAATCAAAATCAAGGCAAACTGTTTTAGAACTTTGATAAGGAAGAGATAGTAAAGATGATAAACTGAAACATGGGTGCATAGGTAAAGCATTTTGTAGTTTCAGTGGGAGAATTACCGACGATTATAACTGTTGGGTGGAATTAATTTTCACGGACCATAAAACGGAGATGAAAATATATTAATAAAAATAGTAATAATAATAAATATATATTTGTTCATTCCAACGTAGAAACTTATCTCTTTAAATCTTTCTGCAGGGAAATGGAAGTGGGGAGAACCTGGTTGCTTCTGAGAGGCAAAGGACTCAGGGCAGCATTTTTCTACTACGCTCACTGAAGAGTAATCTTCATCTCTAGTGTAACACCCTTTTTTTTTTTTTTTTTTTTAATGTATAGCTTGCTTTTTCCTGTAAAAATGTGGGCCATTTTTTAGGCTCTACAGTTTTGGCAATGGTTTTTGTTTGCTTAATGGTGTCTGAACAGGTGCTCTAAAATAATTTTTTTTATTTAAATTTTTTAAAATTTTTAAATTTTAAATCAGTAGAGATGATAAAAATTTGATTTAATTCTTTAAAATTTATAAAGATATAGGCTATTAAATTTACAATGGAGAAACCAGAAAATTCTTTTAGGGGTCCAAAATTAAATTATAATTTTTACAATAATAAAAATGTAAATTTACCATTTTAATAGTTTATATTTTTATATTTTTTTAAAAATTAATTAAATTTTTATCAATTTTAGAGAGATCAAAGTTTAATTTTACTTTTTATTAATTTAAAATTTTAAAATTTTTAAAATATCTAAATATAAAATTTTCTTAGGATGTTTATGAAGTTGAAGGTCAGTTGTTCCATCTGGGCCATACACACAATATATATAGTTTAGATTTGGTTTCTTAAATGATGGTTGTGATTAAAATCCAATAATCACAGTATCTAATTCCTTTACACTAGGCTGAAGTTTAGTTCAGTTTGCTGAGCTTTTTAAGGGTTGCTTAGCATTCGTGTCGTAAAATTTTTAATTTTAAAAATAAAAAAGTTTGGATCACAAAAAAATTATGGAAAAATAGAAAGAAAAATGTCGAAAGAGATTAGAATGTGAAAAAGTATATATTAAAATAATAAAAAAATTTATGATGCCATAAATTTAGATAGATAAAAAAAATTGTTATATTGTCTAAATCTCAACCCAAATGATTACTTTTGCATCACTTTTTAAAAACTTAATTTTTAAACATTCTAAGACGGATCAACTTATATGTTCATTCCGGTTATTCATCTTAGGATTTGGTTGTGTATTAATCGACGGAGTTCCTTATGGTCGACTACTCAAAGTAGTGCTTCCAACGATCTAATGGTCACTTCTTGACTTAGGCTCTTGCATCATTTTTCTCCATAGATTCCAACAATAGTTCCTCTATCGTTTTTTTTAGGTGGAATTTGCTAACTTTGTGGTTGTTTTTGCTCCAGTGGAGCATTCTGTTTAAGCGGTACATTATTTTCTTCTTGATTATTCCTTTGATTTCTCCATTCATGATTATAGGTGTTGGCAAAGACATTGTTCTGCTGAAAGTTCTGAATACCCATGTAATTTACCTATTCAACATATTCATAAACACTGCTTGGTAGGATGGGCACCTGCACAATAATCACAACCTAACACTGCACTGTTCATTGATTTACTCGGTCTACTATGTTGTAGAGACAACATCTAACTTTATATTGATCGCATTCAATTGAGTCATCAACTGTGCCGAAAGATTGAAAGCTTGACCTAATTGATTAACTTCCATTGATTTCTTCAGTGCAATCCGCCCATAAACCTCTTAATTTTGGAATGTTAATTCTTCCAGAATTGCATAAGCATCTTTCGAAAGCTTTCGCACCAATGAACCTCCAAATGCATTATCAACTTAAATTTTTGTTGCAACGTCTAGCCCATTCTAAAAGATAAGAATTTGTTGAGCACTTTTCAAAACATAGTGTAGGCACTTTTTGAGAAGTTCCTTGTACCTTTCCCAAGCATCATATAGGGTCTCTCTATCGTATTGAGTAAAATTATGAATATCTCTCAAAAGTCTAGTTATCTTAAAGAGAGAAAAATATCTAGCCAAAATTTTCTCCACCAATTGGTCCCATGAGGTGATAGAGGGAGTTGAGCCAATTATTAACTCTCTCATCTAAAGATAGCTAAACAATTGAAGTCCGACCGTCAGATATCCCATTATATTCCACTATATCACATATCTCTAAAAAAGTTCATAGATGAGAATTGAGGACTTCACTTGATATTCCGAAAAACTTGTTCCAAAATAACTGTATAGTCCCAACATCTATCTTAAAATTATTCGCCTCAATAGCGAGTCTGGCAATACTCGAGTGATATCCCTCATACAAAGGCATGTTGTAATCAATACACCTCCTCCTCTATTGTTGAGGTGCTTGAATCATCAATGGTTTAATCACCAACCCCAAGGGGTTAACTTCACGATTCTCAAGATTCATAGGGCCCATCTCGATTAGTTGTATTTTAGCTTGTCTAGTTGCTAATCGCACCTATAGTCCAACCAATTGTGAAAGAGTCAATAGATTAAACTATTCATTCTTCTTGAATGCGGCATACAACTTTTCGTTACTAAATATTATTTATGGAGATTAAACTTAAATTTTAATTGACATATAAGTAATATTCTTAGAATTCGAATTAAAATTCAATTTTTAAAATACATTAACTATTGTTTAAATTATTATTATTAAAAAAATATGATGTGATTATTTATAAAAACTCTGTCCTGAGAAAGAACCACTTTATTAAAAATTATGACGTGATTATAATTAACTATTGTTTAAATTATTATTAAAACTTGTGGACTGGATATTGATGAAAAGTTCCAAGGAAAATATACCGAATTAGAGTAGAATACACGTAGGAAAAAAGGTGGTGATTTTTTTTTTACTGAAAAAACAAAATCACGTTTTTTCAAATATATGTTTCTAATTATAATCATAAAAAAATCCATTTTTTTATTAATTTGAAATAAACTCAAGTTCTACTTATTAATAAAAAAAATATGCCGTAATTATTATTAATAAAAATATGAATTAGCAAAAAAAATATTTTTTGTCAATTTAAAATTTAATTATATAATTAAAAAAATTGTTGTCCATTCAAAATTCAAATTCATACTTTTACATATATTATTAGCATCACTTTTGCCATAAAATTTGGGTTTTTATCTGTAAAACTGTACCAATATTAATACCAAATAGATCCTAAGTTTAGTTGAGCCCAAATCTACAATGATCTCGACTCACAGTTTTTATATAAGAAAACATCAGATGGCCTTGTCGCTTTCTCCTGGGACGTCTGGATATCGAAATTGATGATTAATGAAAGTTAATGCTTTTCATCTTTGGTTCAGCGCTCAAACCAAGCTGGTCCATGTCTGATATGTCCACGAGCCACAAAGGGTCAGTTCCCTTTTTGTTATTACATTTTTTCTTGGACAAGTAAATGCCATTTATTCGTCCAAAAGCGGGGAAGAAGTACCTGTTATTACAACTAAAGGCAGCAGGTGAGAAAAAATAGTAACTGTTAACAAAAGTATTCAGCCCCTCCATTGCAGACTGCAAACAGATTTCTCCAATTTCCCAACCGAGAAAAACTAAAGCGATGCACATAACCAGCAAATAGATGACTACTTCGGAATGTAGCAGCATAAGTTAATTAGTTTATTCCAAGGGACACCATTTTGTTTGGATCTCAAAAATAGTGCCATGTTTCAAGAACAGAAATTTTACCAACTCGTCTGGAGAATCGAGGAAGATGAAGAAACCCCAGCATTGCTCTCCACCTTGCTTTTTTCACAAGAAACAAAGAGTACTCACTTTATTTATTTAAAGTGTCATAATAGAAAAGTTTGTCAAGCTGTCAGAATTTGTAAACATTTTGATTAGAACTACAAATGTCGGACTTATAAAATTAATTAATTGAGTGGGATGTCTGAATTCCACTGATTACCTCAAATCTTTTTGGCCTTATCTTTTTCCTTTTTTCTATCCTTGGCCAGTCGTCACTCTAAACCCACTTTCTCTATTCAGGAAGCTTTGTTGAATATTGGCCCACCATGCAGCGGTATCATAAGCAACAACACAGTTGACACTTGGATGTAATTGAAATTTTGAACCCTGGTTAATAATAAGAATAATATAATTTACTGAAAGAATCAGTGGGTTTGATATGGGGACATTGGGTGCAATCAAGTTTTTTAGTTAGTAGTCCACATCGAATGTATATTGGACACGACAGTATGGAATTCCCTCCCCCTGGATGGATGAGCTAAAAATAGTTTTCAATTGAAGGTGACAAGTGAGTGGTGACAACAGAGGCCTTCAATCATCTCCATTTCGTTTTCAAGAGGTGGGTGGGGTGAGGGGGGGCTTTTACGCTTTAGACCGTGTCAAGTCCACCACTCGAAACCCAAACTCTTCATAAAAGGTAATAATATTTCTAAAAAGAAAAAGGCAGCACTCGAATTGACTGTTTCTCAGGAGCCAGGTTCCGGAAAAGAAAAACTCTTTAAGGAATAATTTTGAATTTTATCCCTCCTTTTTATAAAAATTAAATAATTATTTTTTATTATAATTTGTTAAAATTCAACCATTGTATTTTACGAAAATTAGTGAAATTGAGTAATCATGTTAAAATTTATAATTGAACACGGACTTGAAAATCAGTTACTCAATATTTTGTATAAAAAATAGGTAAATTATCTAGTTGGTCACTTAACTTTTAGGGTGTTTATCTAAAATGAAATCCTTGCAAATTGATCACTCAATTTTTAGGATACTTTCATTTTGGTCACTTAAGCGTAGACTTGATCATGGGCTAAGTTAGGTTTGGGCCGGGTCACAGAATTTTAGGCCTATTTTTTAGGCTCATGCTCAGCCCAACTTAAAAAATGGGCCTAAACCCAAGTGTCTGACCCATATTAAAAATGTTAAATCCGAGCTCAACCCGACTATAATAATTTTTTAGATTACTTTTAACTTAGCATAGAAAATTCAATATTATATAATCCAAATAAATTTGGATGTCATAAACAACTATTAAAAAAAAAAATTCATTGATATTTTCTAAAATAATTTCAAAACAATCAAATAAATTAAATAAATTGTTGAATTTTTTTATATATTATCAATCGATTTACTGCAATAGTTTTGAATCTTAATATTTAAAAAATTATATTTCAAATCCAAATTTAAAATTTTTAAAGCAATGGAATAAACAATTATAATTTGATCATTTTTGTTTCTACCGCTTTTCACTTTAATCTTTGATTTTTTTATCCCAATCAATACTTAAAAATGTATTTTTTTAGGTGACTAAAATAAAAATACAAATATGATGTGCATGTATAGTTAATCGCCATTAGAAATCTAATGCTTCGGTAACTAAAATAAAAAGTAACCTAAAACTTAAGTGACCAAATTGTAAAGATTTTATTTTGGATGATCAAATTGAAAACGTCTTAAAAATTAGGTGATCAATTAGATAATTTACCCTAAAAATTAGTAAGAATTGATAATTTAATAATTTATACTTGATAAATTAGTAAAATTCAACCATTAAACAAACTAAAGTAAGAGGACTTTTTATTTTCATAAAGTCAAGAAGAATGAAATTCAAAATTACAGTCTTAATTGAATTTTCTTTATCCGACCGGCACATAATTTCGCACACACTGCACTGCACTGCACGTGCCATTCTCTTAACTGCGAAACTAAGACTAAAACCCACCACAGATTTGACAGTGTAAAAATCAAATTAGCCTAAACCTAAAATCAAATTTTAAAAAAAAAAATTAAAGAAAAATATTACGAGGAATAAACGTCGCTCTTTCTCTCTCTCTCTCTCTCTCTCTCTCTCAACCTGGTTCGGGAAAGGGCAAAAGAATTAAACAGACGACGAAACGAGGGTTTTTAAGAGAGCGAGATAAAAAAAAAAATTAAAATTAAAATTAAGTAAATAAAATCCCCAAAAATCGAAAAAAAAAAAAAAGATTTCCACGGGGGAGGGAAAGCTCAAAGCAAAGGGTCGAAAACTTTCAGATAGATTTTCTTTTTCTTTTTGAGGGAGAAAAAGGTGTGCTGTCGTCTCTCTATTCGAGCTCAGCTTCAGAGCTAGGGTTTCGTTTTTCTTTGCCTTTTTTTGAAGTTTTTTTATGAAGGTAACTACGCTTAACGCTTGTTATTGTTTAGGTATCTTGTTTTTTCTTTTAAAAGTAAAACAAATGGCTGTTATCGATTTTATTTTCACATTGAGGTTTAGCGTTATTAAAATCAGTTATATCTCTGCATTAATTGAGATTATCTTAACTCAATTCACATCAGTCGTCATGATGTACAGCAGAAAAGCTAGGGTTCTGTAATGCTGTTTCTTCTGAGCTTTGATTTTTAGGGTTAGATCTTCACTTTCTATTGTAATTGATATTCCGTGACGTGTTAACTGTTTTAGAGGAAATTTGGTGAACTATTTAATTGTTTCTTCAGGTTTTCAGTTTATTAGCCCACAACTTACGAGTAGGTTTTTGTATGTTATTTTGTTTTTGAGTTATTTCTGTTTTAGAACTGAAATTCAATTTATTTAAAAATCAAATGGGTTTTTGTTGATAATTTTAAAAGCTTGAGATTTTAGCAATTTCTTTTATTTCAGGTGTTGAGGAGTGCCATAATTTATCATTTTCGAATCTTTTGTTGACAATTAATATGATTTTACATGATCAGCTTGCTGGGAAGGTATGATATGATTTGTTTTAGCCCATTTTTTACCATTTTATTTTGATGATGAATTGATTTGTTTTAGCCCATTTTTTACCATTTTATTTTGATGATGAATTGATAACATCAATGTTCCTTTCCTTTTTATTTTGATACCAATTAATTGAAAAAGAACTTTACTTTTAGATGCTACAGAATCAACATCAATTAATTGATAACATCAGGAGCTACAGAATTAACCATTTATGTCATGCCATTTTACAGGTTTCCTCTTAGATGCTGTCTTGAAGTTTCACTCCTGTTCTAGATGGAACAAAAATTGTCAGTACGTTATAGAGTTCTCTTTGTTTGGTGGTTTTGCATCTAAAACACCATGACGCTTGAGGATTTTTTTACCCTGGCTGAGATGAAAGATGGACTCACGGTCCCTTCACGAGTTGAGGAGCTAGTATCTGTAATGAAAAAAGAGAAAGAATCTGTTGTGAAAAATGTTGGTGATGCAACCAGACAGTGGACTGCCGTTGCAAGCACAATTGCGGCCACTGAGAATAAAGATTGTCTTGATCTTTTTATTCAGCTAGATGGACTCTGGTTTATAGGCAGATGGCTAAAGGATGCTCAAGAATTTGGTAATGACTCGAGTGATAGTTTTGTGGAAGAATCAATTACTGCACTCTTACGAGCACTTGAAAAGTTGCATAGAGATAAGGAAAGGTCAATTTCTTCGGAGATCTGGATTACGGTCAAGAATCTTCTGAGCCACAATAGCTCTCGAGTTAAGGACAGTGCTAGGTTGCTCTTTGATAAGTGGAAACGAGGTACAGTTACTGATCATGTCGATAGTGTTGGACATGAGTTTGAGATTTCAGACGCTGCTACTGTTACCGGAGAAAATAATGGGCCAGATTCTGCCAAAGACAGTCCTGTTTCAAGAGGAAGTGCCCATGGGGAAAAAGATGGAGCAGATGCTGCTAAAAGTGAAAACCTTCCTTCAAGCCTAGATGGTGCTCAACCAGAAAGTACTAAAGATTTACACGTTGAAACTACTAATGATGAGATCAAGTCCCACATAAATTCAGACTATTCAGACACAGAAAACAGATCTGAGAGTCATATGGCCTCCTCTTCTGTGTTAAATCCTGTTCAAGAAAATTTGCCTGTGAAAGAACTACAAGCAAAAACTGTGGAAGAAACTGCTTCCCATGAGGCCTGCAGTTTAGCAGATTCAAAGCAAGAAAATATTGAAGCTTCAGATGCTATGACAGTTTCAAACTCTAGTACTGTGGAACATGCTCTGGTTTCGTCTAATGCTGGTGTTGGAACAGCTCTGGAGGTTACAACAGGACCCAGTTCCCATACTGATACTGAAGCCAATAGGTTTCATGTCCTAAATTCTGTTGATCTTACTGATGAGAGGATGCATGCATCTGAGCCAAAGAAGGCAATGTCTGATGTGGCTGTTATGAATCATTCCAGCAATGGCTCAGAACTATTCAAGATTGCTGGTAAAGACAGCGAGTCACATTTGAGCACGTCACGGAGCTCCTCTGACAATGATCTCTTGTATGAAAAGCCTGGGGATCTGGAAACTACATTTTCAAGAATGGCAGCCATTGGAACAGCAGATCAAGATAAGGAGAATTGTGAACTTGAGGACTTGAGAGGTGGTTCCATGTTTACCAGTAGTCATGGTGTGACCGATACAGCATCTGATATTGATCTAGAGTATGGCATAGTTGATGCTCTAGAAGTTGCCCGAAAAGTTGCTCAAGAAGTGGAGCGAGAAGTCATAGATGACAGAGAACCTTCCAGCAGCTCTTCAGAGAAGATTTCAGAAGGTGGTATTAGGCAACCCAGTACCCCAGAATCCATAAATAGAAAGCAAGACCTACCCACCGAGGTCTTGCCAAAGGAGGTGTCAACCGGACCCATTCGGTCTGCTGGAGTGCATGCTGAGGGGGAGGGGCTCCTTATTAATTCAGATGATGCAGATAATGAACCAGAAAATCACTCGCGTGACATGGAATCCTCTCAGGTGACCATGGCTCAAGATCCTGAGCCGAACACAGAGAAAAGTCTATGTGATTTTGATCTGAACCAAGAAGTCTGTTCTGATGATACGGAGCGTGCAGTGACTTCCATCTCCACTCCCATTTCAGTGGTTTCTGCTTCTAGGGCAGCAGCAGTTCGTGGCATACCTGCAGCTCCTTTGCAGTTCGAGGGGACTCTTGGATGGAAAGGATCTGCTGCCACAAGTGCTTTTCGCCCAGCATCACCTCGCCGTAACTCTGATGGTGATAAGAGACTATCCCTTGGAGGGACAAGCAGTAGCTCAAAACGGAGGTTGGATTGCCTTGATTTTGATCTCAATGTTGCTGAGGCTGGCGATGAAAAAGGTGCTGAACTAATGTCCGGGAAACAGGTTACAGCCTCATCAGGCCTCTATTCTGCAGAATCTTCACTGAAAGCTAGTCAGAGAAAATCCGAGAGACTTGAGCTGGATTTAAATTGTGTCAGTGATGATGGTGACGGTCCAGCACTAGATTCAAGAGTCAAGGAACCATTCTTTTATGACAGGAATGGGCATCGCAGCCAATCACCTGCTTCGTCATCATCATCAATGCAGCCTTCTCTGAGGAACTTTGATTTGAATGACAGGCCATGCAGTCACAATAATGCTTTAGAACAAGGGCCATTTCCTGGTAGATCTTCAATTGCTCATGGAGGGCCTAAACTAAATGATCCTGTTATTTCTATCATGGGTACTAGAGTGGAAGTCAATAGGAAGGACTTTGTTTCTCAGGTTGTGTCCTTTCCAAATGGCAAGGTTCTTGGGCCTGCAACTGATGGGAGCATCACAAGAAGTGCAGGGTTTATGGGGTTGGTTCCGACTGCCTCGTATACACATTCTCCTGCATTTAGCTCTAATTTACTGCCAATGGCGCCAAATATGCCCTTCCCTTCTGCCATTTATGGGGCTAGTGGCTCAATCCCCTTTATTGTTGATTCAGGTGCACCTGTTGTGCCTCAAATTATGGGCTCTACATCAGCGGTTCCAATAGCTTACTCTCAGGCACAATTCATTATGAACATGAGCAATGCAGCTGCTGGTTTAAATGGTTCAGGCCCCTCACGGCCTAATTTTGATCTGAATTCCAGATTAGCAATTGAGGGAGGAAATACAGATCCCATGGGTTTAAGGCAGCCATTCATGCCTGGTCATGGTAGGTCAATAGAAGAACATTTGAGGGCAAACACACAAGCCTCCTCTAGTTCCGGGGTTGGGGTGAAAAGGAAGGAACCAGATGGTGGATGGGAACCATACGCATTTAACTACAGACAGCAGCATTTTCCATGGAAACAGTAAGTTAATATTTATGTTGCTCCTTCCTCTTTTGGAGTCATTTCATAAGTCCAAATTAATTGATGCTTGCATTGCCAAAGATAGCTGGAAAATCAAATGATCCCATTGGATTTCGTGGGAGTGGAATTGAACGGAATAAAGCCGGGAAATTAGAAATGTAATATGATTCATGAGATTTGATCGCCAAAGGGAGGGAATTAGATTTTAATTGTTTTAGTTTATTGTTTTCCTTTTCTGCATTCCATAGAAGGCTTGGTACATGTAGGTGTAACTTATTTTCCTTTTATGTCACAGAAAGATAAAAAAAGAAACTGAGCTTTTCTTACCATTTATTTTCTTTTTGGCAAGAACAATTTTGGTTATTGAACATCACTAATTTACAGCTAGAAAATTAATATATTGTTCTTCACTTTTTATCATTTCTGCCCCTTTCCGGATGGTTGCATTTTTATTATTCCGAATCAATGAATACTGCTAGATAAAACGCTGAAGTTACACATCTTCAGATGCTTTATTTATTTATTTTTTTTCACTTTTATTCGTTGCTCATTCATTTGCAACATTTTCAGATGATTAGCTTTACTTTTTTCTGTTCATCTTTGCATTGTTGCTCTTTTCTCGAGATGCATGTAAAGTTTGACGAAACTACTTCAAAAACAAATAGAACAAAATTGACTTTGATTGAATATGTAATCGAGAATTTGGTCAACAAATGCATTTCCTAAAGCATCTGCAGAAATTAGTAACATTTGAACACTATTAATAGCTGTAGAAAATACAGGCATCTCCGTCTCCGTCTCCGGCATTTCCTAAAGAGGAAGTGTAAGGACCATATCGTTCACCCATGGGGCTGCTCCCACCAACATTAATGGCTATGAATTTTGGTGTGCCCAATATATTGTAATTGGGCTACCTGCGCTTGTAACTGGAAAACAAAAAAGAAAATTTAGTAAAAAACAGTATCCCCGGTGCAAAGCTCCAGCGAATTAAAAATTCAAGACGAAGTATATATATTGAGAATAGGAAGATTATTGAACCAAGCATACATCTTCCTTACAGGTGTTCCAGATATTGGAGGTCTAGAATCTACTTGGAAGAAAAACTTGGCTAGAGCAAAAGAGGGACAGAAACTAAAGATGCTAATGGTGTCCATAAAACCAAGTTTGACATGAAACAGTTTCTAAGAAATTGTGCTGAAGAATGTGTTATTTTTCTTAAAACACATCGGTGCAAACAACACCAAAGCGATTCAAAAAATGACCAACTTTATGGTTTAATACGCGAAATTAAGTTCTCCTACATGATTTTGAACCCAGAACACAGTTAATATAGATGGGCGAAGAAACAAGACAGAAAATTATTAGAGGAATGTATCATGTTTCATACCGTGATTTGCTCTTAAATGAACTTTTGGGCTTTTTCCTTCCAGCATTACTAGAACTTTTCTGTCTTCTCTCACTCATGTCATTTTCGAATAGTTCCCGCATTTCATCTGTCCTTGATTGAGTTCTTTGTTTATACTGCTTTGAGCTTTTATTGGATTTCTTCACAATTTTGCCAGAATCTAGTGCCTTCTTCACAGCTTTTACTGCTTTTGCTCGCCGGTAAGCCAAGTCAACCAAAGATATACCTTCCTTCTCTTTCTTATTTTTCCCACTACCCTGCAATTCTCATATATGAGTATCACAAGCTATATCATAAAATAAAGAAACAAAACTTGCTAGCTCTTAACACACACAAAGAAAAACTTGAACAGTAAAACTCTTCTAGTGGTGAGAAATAAACATTTTGACTGCGCTCAATTTTGACAGTTAAGGGAGTCTAGAAAGTCTCGCAATGGCAAAGTTAGTGACATGTAAGGTCAGTGCATAAGCATTATACAGCCTAAAAAGGATTATATTTCCAAAAAAGCAAGAGATGCTTACATCTGGTTCATTAATTTCGCTTTGATCCTCCAACATTTCTCTAGCAGCTTCCAGTTTTCGACGTTTCTTCCGAGGTAAATTTTTCTGTTCAGCAGAAGTTAGCATTGTACACAATGCAAAAGTTCTAAAAGCAGGTTTTGAAATGAAAAAGATGTATGACCTCACGCTCTCGCTTCCTCTTTTCCTTCATCTTAAGGTCCTCAGCTTGTTGAGCACTGATGATAGCATTTGCAGAACCTTTTTCTTTCTCTACAGATGCCTGTCAAATGAGATGAGATAATCTCATCACTAAAATTCTTTCCCATCACAGTAGCTAAACAGAAATTTTGGTTATAATAAAGATTATGCAGCATACAGCCTAGCGACAACAATACATGAAAATAAAACTTTTACTTGCAAGGATTATTTACCTTTGCTTCCTTAGCTACAAGTTTTTTCTCCTTCTCTGTCATAAACCAGGTTCTTTTAGGTCGTGCATAAATTTCATCCTTATGTGCAATCATATTTTCAGCCTTGCATCACAGAAGCACGAGATTAAGAAATTATTTACTAGGTTCTGGAAATGGTACTATATTTTCTAGACATCTAGGTATAAATAGCATGAAAATGAGAAGATCCCATACCTTCGTTGCTTCCATTTCAGCCTTTCTTAGGGCTCTCTCCGCCCTGCCAAAATCAGAAGCTAAATAGTGGTACCAAGAGAACAGAAAAAAACTTTGAAAATGAAACAAAACCAAACCTCTCCTCTTCAATAACTTCAGTGACTTTCTCCTCCATCTCCTCAATTTTTTGAGACCACTTAGTGATAGACTGCTCCGCAACAATCCGGCTCTTCAACTTTGAACCTACTCTCTTTGCCTGTCAGATTCAAACCACCAATATAGAATTATAAGCAAGGGAAATTTCAAATTTCTGATAGAAAATGTCCAGCTACTTGCTCCAATAGGAGAAACTGTTCCAGATTGTTCATGAAATTGAAGTTTAATATGGTATTGGAGTGAGAATAAGATATATGGCCTTAAAGTGTCCAATTCGAAGTTTCATAGTTAATCTTTTATTAAGGCCATCATGATTCTGTAACATCATAGGAACCACTAGTGACATGCATAATAACTTCCATAAAATTTTCATAAAACAGAAAGTGATACTGAATGCCTATTCTAGGATCTCAAATGAAGGCAACCAATAAAAGTAAAAAATGGCAAACCAGGATGATCATCACTTACAATAGCTTTTAGTAGAGATCGGTCATTGTCAGTAACAAATGTAACAGCATATCCTTCTCTCCCAGCTCTTGCTGTCCGACCCACTCGGTGAACGTAACTGCATAAAGAAAAAACAAAGGAGCCAACCAATTGCAATTGAGCATAGCGCACATCAAGACAGAAAGTTCCACAAATTTTTGTAGACAAAAAAAAAAAGGCGCATGCTGGTCAAACATAATTCAAAGAGTGTGGAAATACCTTGTAATATCTCGAGGACAAGCATAATTAATAACAGTCTGAACACCAATTATATCAAGTCCCTACAAGTTGCAACCATGCAGAAGCGTCAGAAAACAAAACAGCTGCTGCATAAAATAGAGATGTATGGATGTACATGTAAGGGCAGATACATCAATCATCTAACATATGTAACATTGACTCTTTACAATGGCCAAGATCTATCAAACATGAGCACATGGAAGTTTACAAACTTATGAGGGCATAAGGGGAAGGGATGAGTTTCAGTGTAGGCACTTACACGAGCAGCCACATCAGTTGCAATTAAAAAATCAACTTCCTGCTTCCTAAAACGTTCCAAGGCCTACACAAACAACCGTCAGTGACAATGAGCAAGCAGTGAACCAAAATGATTTGGAAAAACAGGCCCAAAAAGATAAAATAAAAAATAAAAGGAGGGGGCATTTTCAGTGATTTCACAACTTGAATAACCTTCAAGATAAAATCTAGTTAACAAACCCCACAAAAAAAAAAAAAGAAAAGAAAAGAAGAAGAAGAAAAGAGAACTGAGGGCAGGGACTAAAGAACAACAATAGAAATTACTCACATCAAGGCGCTGAACTTGAGTAAGATCTCCATGAAGCTCAGCTGCTTGAAGGCCAGCCAACTGAAATAAAATCTTCAACCTATGAGCAGCCTGCTTAGTTCCACTGCCAAATGAGATGGAATATCATTTATAAAGTCAATAGGGGTTTGCCCTGGTATGTAGGGATGAGCTAAAACTGGTTGGTTCAAAAACCTGGTTATAAATTAAACTGAAACAAAAGAGAAAGAAATCATATTTTCTTTATTGAACCTAATTTTTTTTCTCAGAACAAGTGTAATGATTCATGAAATACAACACTACCCAAATATCTGAGTTTCCTAAATTCCCCATTGGTATATAGTTAAATCAGCATGACCTTCTACACGTGTAATAATAACCTGAAGATAATCACTCTGGATGTGAAGGTCTTTGTACACAATGACAGAAGAACTGCTTCTTGATTTACTTCACGCATTCGGCGTATCCTTACAACCCTAATAAGAAATAATAATGATAACATAGTCAACATAAAGAAAAGGGGAAACCAGCAAGCAAAATAGACTGTGAACTTATAACAGAGCTCACTCCTCGGTCAATGTTGATGGCCGTTTAGCTGATGGGTCAGCTGAGAGACGTAAGGGTCTGGTCAAAGAAAGCTTGACAAGCTCATCAACTTCCTCTGTCATTGTAGCTGAAAACAGCATAGTCTGTCTCCTTTTAGGACAAAGGCGAACCTGTACGTGGTTGCATTAGATGAATACAAATCCAACAAAATAAATTTCAATCAAAGCAGACAAACAGAGCAAGATTAGGAAGTGAAATGATTGCTATTCAAAGGAAAATGAACTCTTTTTTATCTACTAGTTAAGATTTATCTTTGACTGCCTGTGGCAAACATTTCATCTATTGATAAAGATATAATTTCATTATAAAGTATAACTGTTTCAAAGATGGAAACCAGTTCTATTTTATCTCTTCGTACTACTACGTCATAAAAATTATACAAAATCCATCAAGTTGGCAAGTCAAGAATAAATTACGCTTTCCCATCATCGAATAAACTCAGAGAATCAATTATGAATATAACTCATATAAAAATATTTCTGATAGGGAGGAGTTACCAATTCATGAATTTCAGCACTGAATCCAAGCTCCAGAAGACGATCTGCCTCATCAAGGATCAAAACTGCAAGATCATCCAAATCCACAGACATGGTATTGCGTAAATGATCTATCATGCGTCCAGGAGTAGCCACAACAATGTCAGGCATTAATCTCAAAGCTGTCTCTTGTGCCTATAAAGTTGACATAAAATAAAGGATGACAACATAAGCATAGGAATGCACATATTGAAACAAAAGTTGTAACATCAACTTCCAAATAAACAGACACACTATGAAGCAAAGTAGATTCATTTGAAAAAGAATACTTTTATGTGTCATTCCAAAAGCTTCAATGATAGAAGTTTCAGAAACCAGTCAATTGTTTCAGAAAATGGAAAAGGGTGATTACATTCTTATTGCAATGAAATGAGTGGAATAAGTTTCGACGGAGTTAAAGATAAAGAAACACTTAAAAAGGAGTGCTGAAAGGATTGAAGATATAACTTTTTGCCAGTATAAATAGTGAGTGCAAATTAAACAAGCTAAGGATTGGAAATCCATGGGTCAAACCTTTAATGAAAGCCCACCAACAATCAGACAGCATCTAATATCGGTATACTCGGCAAGTTTCTCTATCATACTGTGAACCCTGCAACAAATGAAGGTAAAGTAAGATAACCGTAATGACTACCCAAAAGTACAAATTAAAGATATTTATAGTCAACACAACTTGAAGGATATAAAGATCAAATTGCCAAGCCTAACAAATCGGTTCAACAAACCATCCAAGCAAGAAAATGCATAAACCAGCTCAATAGCTTATGAAAACATAATCCAATTGTAAAAGAATGTTAATTCTCTAACACTAAGCAAGGATGAAGAAAAGGCAAAACCCTGAATAAATTTGTGATAGAACCCAGAAAATGGTCAAAAGTATTATGAGCACTTACTGAACGGCCAACTCTCTAGCTGGAGTAAGGATAAGTACTCGTATAGCTGAAACCCTTTTAGGGCGAAATAACAGCCTTTCTAATGTAGGTAAGGCAAATGCAGCCGTCTGCATGAAGCGCAAATTTAAAGCAGTTAAGCATAAATTCAAATATTCAATCACAAAATAAACGGCATAGAAAGATATACAAATTAAAAGAAATATACCTTCCCAGAACCAGTAATCGCGCTACCACATATATCGCGCCCAGTCAAGGCTAAAGGTATACAAGCAGCCTATAAGAGAAATACCCAAAAAATTCATTGAACAAAACTCGATTGATAAAACTAAAATATAAAAATCAGGAAGAACGGAGACCTGAATGGGCGTAGGCTTGGTGTAACCCAATGTTTCACAAGCGCGAAGCAAAGGACGCGAAAGATTGAGCTCCATGAAAGAATTGGCATGAAACGACGCTCCTTCAGCTGGTGCAAAGAACAATTTATTCTCTCTTACATTACTATTTTCCTCATCTTCATCTTCTGACCTATAATCAACCTGATATATATATGTAAGAATTATTGATTCAGAAGAAAACAGATTCGGAATTTATAATAAAAGAGCAAACTGATAAAGAAATACTTGTTTGTCGGATTCAGAATCGGAGGTCTCCTCCTGCTGAGCTGGAGCTGAGATTTGTTGGAGGATTTTAGAGATTTTGAAGTCAACAGAGGTGGTACCACGGCGAGCGTGTTCTTCTGCGACGGATTCAGAGTAAGAAGTAAAGTCCCATGGAGATTGGGATTTGGGTTTTGGTTTGGAAGGTTTGTCTTCTGCTTCATCTCCTTCTTCTTCCTCCTCAGCTTCTTCATTATCTTCATCCTTCGATTCAGAGAGTTCGGGTTCTTCGTCGCTGGGGGCTTCGAACATGAAGCTTGGAGCCATGGAGTTTGGATTCGGAGCAAAGGAGTTTGTGTTTTTCCCTGGAAGCAACTTTTCGAAAGGAGAATAGATGGAAACCAAAAACTGGCGCCACCAGGTGTCTATATTCGCTTAAACCTAAAACTCATAAACCCTAGCGCAAAAGCAATTTTTTTTTTTAACTACATTAAACAGCGTATAAATTGTGGTTTTCACCCTTTAATTAAAAATTCATAAATTTTATTTAATTAACTGAATTATTAAAAAAAATTATTTAAATTATTAGACTCGGGGTGATTTACCCAAAAATACCAAAAAATTACAAAATTTACGGAAAAGGGCCAGATTGGAGAAAATTTACGGAAAAAGTCGAATCCCCAAAACGCGCCACGCCAAAAAGCGTTTTGGGGATAGGACAAAAGCGCGCCTATTTGGGACGCGTTTTTGTCCACGTCAGCCAAAAACACGCCCACGTGGACAAAACGCGTCCAGCAGGGCGTGTTTTGGGAAAAATAAAATTAAACTCCCATGCTACAGCCCCAGGTCTTGAACCCGAGACCTGATGGAGAAACCCCCACGCCTCCAGCCACTCTGCTGTGGCATCATTTCGTGACATAAACCAGTCACAATATCTTTTAAACACTCATTCCTTGGCTCCTTCACGCATTAACGCCAAAGGCGAAAAATAAAATGCCCAACTGCTACTTCCCTTCCTCGAACCCCAGACCTGCTGGAGCTTCACTGCAGGTAACGCCCCAGGCCACTCTGCCAAGGTGTTTCTTTTGCGACTTAAACCCCCTACAATTTCTTTTAAAGCCTCTTTCAATTTTAACGCCATCTAAAAAAAAAACAAAACACGCTTGTAGCTGCCTTGATTCAAACCCATGTCATTAGAGGCATCCTCCCCAACCCTTTAAGTAAGGCCTGAAAACCACTTTACCAAGGCATTTCTTATGCCATAGCCTGCTAAAAGTTTTCCTTAAGGGCTCCTTCACCTAAATCCCTTTAATTAACCTACCAAAACGCGCCTGCCGACGCGCGTTTTGTCCACGTCAGCAAGGCGCGTCCACGTGGGCGCGTTTTTGGCTGACGTGGATAAAAACGCGTCCAGCAGGGCACGTTTTTGGTCCCTATCCCCCTAAAACGCGCTGACGTGGCCGCGTTTTTGGGGGATTCGGCCCTTTTCCGTAAATTTTCTCCAATCCGGCCCTTTTCCGTAAATTTTGTAATTTTTTGGTATTTTTGGGTAAATCACCCTTAGACTCGTAAGTTTTTTTTAAAATGTTCCACGAATGGCCTCTAGGTAAAGGTTCGACAATCCGTATGATTGACGAGTAGAAAAACATATTTTAAATCCAAATTGATTTAATAATCAGAATCGGAGGTAAAAAAACTGTTTGAAATTTTATTTGCATATTCGTGATATCTAAAGTTGTTTCATGAAAAAAAACTTAATTATAAGAAAAAGAAAAAGAAAAATTTTGATTGGCGTAGGTAGTGCAAATAAAGTAAGTCATATAATATTGATTTTAACAATGACTTAAATAAAAATTTTTAAATAATTTAATAACCAAAATGTAATATTTTTTAATTAAATAACCAAAACAAAAAACTTAATAAATAACGGTAACTTACATTTTATTCTTTTAGGGTAAAAATAAATATAATATTGTGTATTTTTATTAAAATTATATTTTATTGTTCATAATAGACATTATTTATTTTAACTAAAAACCAATATTCATTTTGTAGTTTAAAAATATAAAAGTATTTTAATTATTATTTTATTTGATTTTTAGATAAATTATTGATTTAAATAAGGATAAATTACATCAACAGTCACTCAACTTTAGGGTAGCTGACAAAATAGTCATTTTGGTTTCAATTCAGTCACTTAACTTTCAAAAAATAATAAAACAGTCCCTACCGTTATTGTAACACCCCCTACCCGTATTCGTTGTCAGAATAAGGTACAGGGCATTACCGGAGCTTACAATTTTTTTTTTTTGAAACCGAAACCATTCTAATTCAACATATTTTCAAAATAAAATTCATGCATATTTATAAAATAACTTTAACAGATAAGCCATACCAATGGCTGACCTTACATTCATTTCATACTAACATTTATTTTATTAGCTTATACATGCCATTCATTTCCAAACTAAAGTTTCTTTAAATACCGAAATACTGGGGTTGATAGTGTGATGAGTCTCCCACCGATCCGACCTCCGAGCTCTTAACACTACAAAACAGGGAAAAAGGAAATAGGGTAAGCACTTTGTGCTTAGTAAGCCCATGTAACAAGAATTATACTTACCTAGTATAATCATTACAAGCAATAAACATTCGTATACTCACTCAATGCATTATTTCCCTAGTATTCACAAACTCAACATCCAAGTTAGTCGATTAATTTCCATATATCAATAGTATACACGCCATGATTGATGAGCTCATCAATGTCATGATTTCCATTTCCTTGTTATTTTTCCATATTTATCCCGTTGAATTACTCGAAATTTCGATGGATTTTCAGATGTACACTTTAGCGTACAAATTCGGGCCCGTCAATTCATATTCATGTGCGCACATTTTCATTTCAAAGAGCACACTCCCGCGAACCTCATCCTTACAGCGGGATTACCAGTCCAGGCTAAATCCCCTGTAATATAAACTCATAGAGTATTGTCGGGATTACAGTCCAAAGCTAAATCTCGCAACGACAATTACTCTAATGAGCTTGGATCCGAATTACATCCAAAGCTAAATTCAGACCTAATTCGGATTACCCGTCCGGGTTAAATCCATTTTCCACATATTCTTCGGGAGGGCTATATCAAGATAGGATCACCCGTCCGGGCTAGATCCTTTTTACCGTCAATTCCTTTTCAGAGATCCATCGAATTTTCCTTTCATTCAACCGGGATTTCTTCCCCTTTTTACCAAATATATCAATGTTTCATCAAATTTCATACAATGGACATTCAAATCATATTCATATCAATAACATACATTTCAAACATTTAAGAATATAATTCAAGTTACACGAACTTACCTCGATACTAGTTCGTTTATAAAATCTACTAATCCGGGACTTTTTCCTTTCCTCGATCTAGCTTTGTATTTGAGTTTTCCGGATCTAAATAAATAAATTCAATCATCAATTCAATACATTTCATGTTCACATGTAGCATTTTCTATAATTCTATTATTATTTTTAGCTTATTCAAAGCTGTCTACTTGAGTCACAGTCACTAAATTATTTATTTCTCGAGCTACAGAGCTCCAAATGAAGAACCGCTAATTTTCCCTAAAACTAGACTCACATATCTTATTCCCATAAAATTTTCAGAATCTTTGGTATGGCCAATCAATACCAGATTATTCTTAAAGTTTCCCCTGTTTTACTATTTGACTGTTCTGACCTCTCTTCACTACGAATCAAATTACTCTTCGTACAGAATTCATATGACCTTCGTATTTATTTCATTTGAAAATAGACTCATTCAGGATTCTAAACACATAAAGTTAAGCCCCTAATTATTTTTCTCCAATTTTTATGATTTTTCAAAGTCAGAACAGGGGATCCTGAAATCCTCTGAACCAGTCTTACAAAAATATAAATATCTCAAATTACAGAATTCCTTTGCTTTCCATGTTTCTTTCATATGAAAATAGACTCAATAAGCTTTAATTTCATATCTCATTCAACTTCTAATTACACTTCTACGATTTTTAGTGATTTTTCAAATTTACTCTACTGCTGCTTTCCAAAACAGTTTTGTTATAGCTTATTTTACAATTAAATCCTTTACCCAATTCTAACTTCAAATTCTTTCAATTAAACCACTAATTCATCATTTTATTCATCATATGCTATATTCAAAAACTCTGAAACTTCAAAAATTTCGACTTAAATTCATCAAAACTTTGTTCTAAAACTTATAAAGCATCAAAATTAAAAGAAAAGGACTAAATTAACTTACCAAATTAAACTCCAAGCTTTAAAAACTATGTTATCCCTTTTTTTTTCTTTCTTTTCTCTTCATCTTTCTCCCTTCACGTTTGCTCTCTGTTTCTTCCTTTGTTTTATCCTTTTTGTTTCTTTTCTCCTTTCTTTATATATATAATAATATAATAATATAATAATAAACTAAAAATCTCAGATTTTTCTTCAATTAACCGCCTCAATCTAGACAAAATGGCTTAATTGCCATTTTGGTCCTTTATAATTTCTTTTAATCTATAATTCGACTTTTACTTTCATTTCAATTTAGTCCTTTTCATTTAATTACCTACCCAAACGTTAAAATTTTCTAACGAAAGTTTAATACCACATTACTAACATTTTATAAATATTTATAAAAATATTTCCTATCATATAAGACTCATGCAAATATATTGAAATAAATTTCTATTTAAATCGGATTTATGGTTGCGAAACCATTATTCCGATAATCTTGAATTTAGGCCATTACAACTCTCCCCCCTTTTAAGGATTTTCGTCCTCGAAAATCTTACCAGTAAAGAGGTTTGGATATTGTTTCCTTATTGCCTCCTCCGGTTCCCATGTCGCTTCCTCGATCCCGTGTTTTTGCCACAATACCTTCACCAAATTTATTTTTTTATTTCTAAGCTCCTTTGTTTCCCGTGCCAATATCTTGATCGGTTCTTCATTTGTAACTCATATCCGGTTGAATCTCCACTACGTCGGAGAAATAACATGTGAAGGATCTCGACCGATATCGTCGTAGCATAGACACATGAAAAACATTATGGATTCTATCAAGTTTCGTGGTAATGCCAACCGATAAGCGACCGGTCCAATTCTTTCTATGATCTCATATGGCCCGATAAATCTTGGACTCAATTTACCTTTTCGACCGAACCAGGAGAACTTTCTTCCAAGGAGACACTTTCGTAAATACCTTGTCACCGACCGAAATTCAATCTCTTTTCGTTTAAGATCGGCATATGATTTTTGGCGATCGGAAGTCGCTTTTAAACTATCCCGAATAACCTTCACTTTTTCTTCTCGCTTTCGGATTAAATCAACCCCATGTATCTTCTTTTCACCGAGCTCTGGCCCAATACAATGGTGTTCTACATTTTCTACCATACAAAGCTTCACATGGAGCCATTTTAATATTGGATGATAAGCGTTATTGTAAGCAAATTCAATCAAAGGTAGATACCTCTCCCAATTACCTTTAAACTCTAGTGTACAACATCGAAGCATATCTTCCAATACTTGTATTACACGCTCAGATTGGCCATCCATGCGAGGATGAAATGCGAGATTGAAATACAACCGAGTACCCAAAGCTTCTTGCAATTTATCCCAGAAACGAGACGTAAATCGGGGATCTCTATCTGATATAATGGAGATAGGCACTCCATGTAGCCTGACAATCTCAAATATGTACAATTCAGCCAGTTTATCTAAAGAATAATCCATACGTACTGGAATAAAGTGTGCTGACTTTGTCAATCGGTCAACAATCACCCAAATAGCATCTTTTTTCCTCGGAGACAACGGTAACCCCGATACAAAATCCATAGTGATTCTTTCCCATTTCCATTCCAGTATAGTAATTGGCTGAAGTAACCCCGAAGGTACCTGATGTTCTGCTTTAACCTGTTGACATATCAAACATCTTGATACAAACTCAGAAATATCACGTTTCATACCTGGCCACCAGTACATCTTCTTCAAATCATTATACATTTATTACTTCCGGATGTACTGCATATAGTACCATTGTGAGCCTCGTGTAAAATCTTTCTCAGACGAGCTCGAATTCTTGGGTACACATACCCTACCTCTCGAATAATAAACAATCACCAACCCCAACTTGAAATTCAGAATCGGTATCTGACTCACATTGTGCCCGTTTAACCTGTAACTTCTCATCATTCTTCTGAGCTTCACATATTTGTTGTAGAAATGTCGGTTTAGCTCTCAATTCAGCTATGATTGAACCATCATCAGTCAGTGACAATCGGGTATTCATAACTCGTAAAGCAAACAGAGATTTTCGACTTAAAGCATCAGCCACAACATTAGCCTTACGGATGATAATCGATAATCAAATCATAGTCTTTTATCAATTCAAGCCACATGCTATTTGTCTTAAATTCGAGATCTTCGTGTCATCAAATACTTCAAGCTTTTATGACCGGTATAAATATGACATTTCTCTCAGTACAAGTAATGCCGCCATATCTTCAATGCAAAAACAATAGAACTAACTCAAGATCATGTTAGGATAATTTCTTTCATGTGGTTTAAGTTGTCTTGAAGCATAGGCTATTACTTTACCTTCTTGCATCAAGACACAACCTAAACCATTTAATGAGGCATCACTGTAGATAGCAAATTCCTTACCCGGTTCAGGCTGCACTAATACTGGTGCTTTCGTTAGTAGATCTTTTAATCGGTTGAAACTCTGCTGGCATTCATCAGTCCACTCGAACTTTACATCTTTCTGCAATAATCGAGTCATCGGAGAAGCTATCATAGAGAATCCCTGTACAAATCTCCGATAATAACCAGCTAAACCCAAGAAACTTCTTAACTTCGTGACATCTGGTCTTGGTGGACTCCAATTGACAATAGCTGAGATTTTACTTGGATCTACCCTGATGCCTTCAGCGGATACAATATGTCCAAGAAAACCCACTTCTCGAAGCCAAAATTCACATTTACTGAATTTAGCATATAACTATTTCTCTCGCAGAACTTGCAACACAATTCTCAAATGTTCTGTATGTTCTTCTTCATCTCGAGAATAAACCAAAATATCATCAATGAATACTACCACAAATCTGTCTAGGTACGGTCTGAATATTCGATTCATCAGATCCATAAATACTGCAGGTGCATTAGTCAACCCAAACGGCATAACCAGAAACTCATAATGTCCGTACCTGGTTCTGAAAGCTGTTTTTGGCACATCTGACTCCTTTACTCGTAACTGATAGTAGCCCGATCGGAGATCAATCTTTGAAAATATAGTAGCACCTTTCAACTGATCAAACAAATCATCAATCCGGGGCAACGGATACTTATTTTTTATAGTTACCTTATTGAGTTGTCGATAGTCAATACACAATCTCAAAGACCCATCTTTCTTTTTCACAAATAGAACCGGAACACCCCAAGGTGAATGACTCGGTCGGACAAAACCTCTATCAACAAGTTCCTATAACTGTGTCTTTAATTCCTTTAATTCTGTAGGAGCCATTCGGTACGGAGTTATGGAAATCGAAGTAGTTCCCGGAATCAAATCTATAGAAAATTCCACTTCTCTTTCTCGGTGGCAACCACGGTAACTCTTCCGAAACACATCGAAAAATTCGCATACCACCGCATCGCTTGAATCTTCGACTCGAGATACCTTGGTATCTAATACATAAGCAAGAAAAGCATCATACCCCTTTTTGACATACCTCGAGCGGTAATAATCGAAATCACATCGAGATAATCCCTCATGCGATCGGATTTAACCCAAGTAATTCACCATTCGACACTTCAACATAATATATTTCTTTTTACGAGTTTACATTTGCATCATCATGCCGAGTTAACCAATCCATGCCCAATATCACATCAAACTCATCAAATGGCGGTAACATCAAATCACCAGAAACAATAACCTCTTACCATCAAGTGGACAATTTTTACAAATTTTATCCACCAAAATAGATTGGCCAAAGGGTTCGAGACTTTAACCGCAAATTCGGTGAGGTTGTGCAGATAAATCTTTAACGCATGCAAGTTTTACACATATATATGAATGCGTGAGAACCGGATCAATCAATGCAAGAATATCGGTCTCAAGTAAAGAAAATGTACCGATAATAACATGGTCTTTGAGGCATCTTCTCCGCACGCATGACATATGTCCTAGGAGGTGCTCGTGTCTCGTGCCTACTTGCAATATCTTTTGTAGCTCCTCGGCTACCACTAATATTACCGGATGGTCGAGATGGTCTACCCTCAAAGATGGATTACTTGGCTTCGATATATATTCACTTCTTTTTCACTTCTTTCTCGGACAATCTCGAGGAAATGGTCAAAAGAACCACATCGGTAACAAGCCCCACTCTTAAATCGACATTCACCAAAATGAGCTTTATTACAATATCGGCATCTCGGCCAGGGGTACCAACACCGCCAACACCGGTCAGCGATGGAGTGGAAGGTCTTGAATTAGTCTTGTTGTGAACCTCGCACTCTATCCGAATACCAGTGGTTGAGGTAGAACAATCTCAGTACTTCTTCAATTTCTTTGGAGCAGAAAAACCGAGATTTTCCCATTGGTCTTTTACTAAAAATTCGAGCTTCCCTCTCAGCCTGTTTCTTTTCTTTGCTCTATTCTTCTGCTTTATAAGCTCGTTCTGCTAGTGTAGCAAACTCTCGAATTTCAAGAATTCTAACAAGTAGCTTAATTTCTTCATTCAACCCTTCTTCAAATCGTTTGCACATTTCAGCTTCCGACTGTACCCATTCTCGAGCATATTTACTCAACCGAACAAATTCTCTTTCATACTCAGATACTGATCTATTGCCCTGTTTCAGCTCAAGAAATTCTTTTCTTTTCTGATCAAGGAATCTCTGGCTGATATATTTCTTTTTGAACTCAGTCTGGAAGAATTCCCATGTAATTTCTTCTTTCGGAACAACTGAAGCTTTAGTATTCCACCAATGATAAGCTGTGTCTTTTAGCAGTGAAACGGCACATTTCAAACATTCTTCTGGTGTGCAAGATAATTCCTCCAAAACCCGAGTAGTATTTTCTAACCAAAATTCAGCTCGTTCGGGATCATCATCAACTGCTGCTCGAAATTCTTCGGCCCCATATTTTCAGATTTTATCAACAGGAGCTTTTCCTTTTCAGATGATTCAGTACCTATACCCCTGTGGAATCTCTGGAACCGGTGGAGGAACAGGAGGGGAGCTTGAGTTTCGCTTTGTAGGGTTAGTTCTTATATATTGGGTAAACCATTCATTCATCATTTGAAAGAAGGCTATTTTTGCCTCCTCCCCTTGACCTCTATACGGGCCTTCTCATCGCTAGTTTCTTCTCTTTGTATTGAAGCCAAGCATGACTCGACTTCTCCAGATTGAGTCGGTCGGATGACATTACTATAAGGAAAACACAATTTAAGCGGTCAGGAGATATCACACTATCAAAAAAAAAATAATTTAAATGGCATGTATAGCTAATCCGTATTCACTATATCGTTCCTAGAACTGACTAAACCGTAGCTCGATACCAACAAATGTAACACCCCTACCCGTATTCGTTGTCGAGAATAAGGTGCAGTGGCACACTGAGCTTACATTTTTTTTTTTTTTTTTGAAACCGAAACCATTCTAATGCAACATATTTTCAAAATAAAATTCATGCATATTTATAAAATAACTTTAACAGATAAGCCATACCAATGGCTGACCTTACATTCATTTCATACTAACATTTATTTTATTAGCTTATACATGCCATTCATTTCCAAACTAAAGTTTCTTTAAATACTCAAAAATATGGGGTTGATAGTGTGATGAGTCTCCCACCGATCCGACCTCCGAGCTCTTAACACTACAAAAGCAGGGAAAAAGGAAATAGGGTAAGCACTTTGTGCTTAGTAAGCCCATGTAACAAGAATTATACTTACCTAGTATAATCATTACAAGCAATAAACATTCGTATACTCACTCAATGCATTATTTCCTAGTATTCACAAACTCAACATCCAAGTTAGTCGATTAATTTCCATATATCAATAGTATACACGCCATGATTGATGAGCTCATCAATGTCATGATTTCCATTTCCTTGTTATTTTTCCATATTTATCCCGTTGAATTACTCGAAATTTCGATGGATTTTCAGATGTACACTTTAGTGTACAAATTGGGCCCATCAATTCATATTCATGTGCGCACATTTTCATTTCAAAGAGCACACTCGCGAACCTCATCCTTACAATGGGATTACTACCCGAGCTAAATCTCTGTAATATAAACTCATAGAGTATTGTCGGGATTACAGTCGAGCTAAATCCTCGCAGCGACAATTACTCTAATGAGCTTGATCGAATTACCAGTCCAGCTAAATTCAGACCCTAATTCGGATTACCCGTCGGGTTAAATCCATTTTCCACATATTCTTCGGGAGGGCTATATCAAGATAGGATCACCCGTCCGGGCTAGATCCTTTTACCGTCAATTCCTTTTCAGAGATCCATCGAATTTTCCTTTCATTCAACGGGATTTCTTCCCTTTTTACCAAATATATCAATGTTTCATCAAATTTCATACAATGGACATTCAAATCATATTCATATCAATAACATACATTTCAAACATTTAAGAATATAATTCAAGTTACACGAACTTACCTCGATACTAGTTCGTTTATAAAATCTACTAATCCGGGACTTTTTCCTTTCCTCGATCTAGCTTTGTATTTGAGTTTTCCGGATCTAAATAAATAAATTCAATCATCAATTCAATACATTTCATGTTCACATGTAGCATTTTCTATAATTCTATTATTATTTTTAGCTTATTCAAAGCTGTCTACTTGAGTCACAGTCACTAAATTATTTATTTCTCGAGCTACAGAGCTCCAAATGAAGAACCGCTAATTTTCCCTAAAACTAGACTCACATATCTTATTCCCATAAAATTTTCAGAATCTTTGGTATGGCCAATCAATACCAGATTATTCTTAAAGTTTCCCCTGTTTTACTATTTGACTGTTCTGACCTCTCTTCACTACGAATCAAATTACTCTTCGTACAGAATTCATATGACCTTCGTATTTATTTCATTTGAAAATAGACTCATTCAGGATTCTAAACACATAAAGTTAAGCCCCTAATTATTTTTCTCCAATTTTTTATGATTTTTTCAAAGTCAGAACAGGGGATCCCGAAATCCCTCTGAACCAGTCTTACAAAAATATAAATATCTCAAATTACAGAATTCCTTTGCTTTCCATGTTTCTTTCATATGAAAATAGACTCAATAAGCTTTAATTTCATATCTCATTCAACTTCTAATTCCACTTCTACGATTTTTAGTGATTTTTCAAATTTACTCTACTGCTGCTGTCCAAAACAGTTTTGTTATAGCTTATTTTACAATTAAATCCTTTACCCAATTCTAACTTCAAATTCTTTCAATTAAACCACTAATTCATCATTTTATTCATCATATGCTATATTCAAAAACTCTGAAACTTCAAAAATTTCGACTTAAATTCATCAAAACTTTGTTCTAAAACTTATAAAGCATCAAAATTAAAAAAAAAGGACTAAATTAACTTACCAAATTAAACTCCAAGCTTTAAAAACTATGTTATCCCTTTTTTTTTCTTTCTTTTCTCTTCACCTTTCTCCCTTCACGTTTGCTCTCTGTTTTTCTTCCTTTGTTTTATCCTTTTTTTTCTTTTCTCCTTTCTTTTATATATATATATAATAATATAATAATATAATAATAAACTAAAAATCTCAGATTTTTCTTCAATTAACCGCCTCAATCTAGACAAAATGGCTTAATTGCCATTTTGGTCCTTTATAATTTCTTTTAATCTATAATTCGACTTTTACTTTCATTTCAATTTAGTCCTTTTCATTTAATTACCTACCCAAACGTTAAAATTTTCTAACGAAAGTTTAATACCACATTACTAACATTTTATAAATATTTATAAAAATATTTCCTATCATATAAAGACTCATGCAAATATATTGAAATAAATTTCTATTTAAATCGGATTTATGGTTGCGAAACCATTATTCCGATAATCTTGAATTTAGGCCATTACAGTTATAGACGTAACAAAAAGTTGAGGTGACCCGTTAACTTACCATGTTGGCATCCCACGTGGAAACAACAAAAAAGAAAATAAAAACAAATCTGAAAAAGAAAAACAGTGGGAAAGTGTAACACCTCAAACCCATATCCTTCGTCGGAACAGGGTTACAGAGCATTACCGGAGTTTACAGATTAAATAAATAGGCATTTCATATAATAAAACTTTTATGTCAGAAAACCAATCGAAATCAAACATATTACTCCTTATACGAGCCCTCGAGGCCCATAATACTTGTTAGGAACAAGTCGAGACTAAATTGGGTACTCAAAATTTTTTTCTGAAAAAGTAGAAAAATTTCAAAGCTACAGTGGTCACACGGCCGTGTGACTCACATGGTCAAGAGATACGCCCGTGTCTCAGGCCGTGTGGGCATTTGAAATAGGTACACACGGCCGTGTCCATACCAGTGTAATTCTCTGACTTAGGTCACACGGCCAAGTCACACGCCCGTGTGCTAGGTTGTGTGAGTGTACTGACTTGCATTCCTAAAAGATACATGAGACACACAGCCGTGTCACCTGGCCTTGTGTCACACACTATTGAGACACATACCCGTGTCTCTACCCGTGTGGACAAAAATAGGTCATTTTCTAAGCCACATTTCTCACCCATATTAACACCAACCTAGCCTCAACAAATTGCATATTAACAAGCCATAACAAGACATTTAACACAAGCTAAAATGAAGTCTTAAACATGTATTATCACTACATACAACCAATATGCCCTTAGGCACCTAAAATGACAACTTAAAGCTTATCAACCAAGTATCAAAATTTACCTAATTAAATTATCTAACCAAGTTACCAAAGTTCAGTATAATTCAAATACATGCATACATATATCACTTATACTAACATCACAATTATACCTTAATCTCATACCAATATGTAAGATGATTATATAAACAAAATATTATTATTCATATTATTTACATAAGCTAAACTTTGACTAAGACTGTACAAAAGCCTATACATGCCATATAAACTGTATTGAACGTTTCAAAAACTACCGAGATAAGCTGGATAGTATGACTTTAGTGCTAATCCGATCGTCTATCCTTCCGAAAATATACAATGACATTAAACAATACAAATAAGCTTAATGAAACTTAGTAAGTTCAACGGGTTAAATAAAAATCTAACTGGACCTACTATAACATGTCAAATAAATAAAATCATTCATATCAATTCCCTGTCATTCACAACTTCAATTGATAAATTCATCCGTATTAAAATCAATACAAAAGTAAATAACATATCTTTCAAATTTAATAAATAAATCACCTTACTGAGATTTCTCCATTCAAAGAATGACTTACGGATAAGAGTACATCGTTAACAGAAGCTCATAAGAGCTAGTCCTCCCGAATAAGCCAACAGAAGCTCGAAAACTTAACAAAAGCTTGTAAGAGTTGATCCATTCAATTACGCCAAACAGAAAGTAAAACACGAGAATTCACAACAAATGCTGAACCCCAGTTTACTTGGGTAAAATGTCAATATCTCCCTCTAATACCATCACACACCAAATCATGAATGTACTCAAATCCCGTGTTCAATACAAACCGGATAGTCAATTCAATATTATAATTCATACACTGATTCATTTCCAACAATAGAATAATTGGTTAATACCATTCATCAATTTATGCAAATGTTAAATTTTAACCATACGAACTTACCTGGATTGAATTGTAGTAATTGTAGAAGTTCAGGGATTATTCCGCTATTTTTCCTTTTTCACGAGCATATACGGGATCTTGATCTAAAATATAAAATTATTCATTTATTAGCATATATTTCATTTCCAATTCATTTTAAAATTAATACCCTTTTATTTTTCAAATTTATACAATTACCCCAAACTTTTACAATTTTTGTAATTTAATCCCTTAATTAGTTAATCTATCAAATTAACTAATTTTCTCAATCAATAATCTATCCAAATATTCTAGGCCTTCATACAGCCCCTAATAAACCAAAATTCAGTATCAAATCCTAATATTTTAACTTTTTCACAATTTAATCCTAAAATCAATATTTAACAAAATCACTTTATAAAATCATCATATAAAAAAATCAAAGCTCTAAATCTATGTTATTCATAAAAAAAATCTAATATTTATCAATGGCAACTTCCAAAATTTTTAATAAAATAAAAAAACAAAGGTATGGTTTAGTTGGACCTAATTGTAACAATCTCAAAAACATAAAAATTATAAGAAACGGGTAAGAATTGAACTCACATTAAGCAAAAGTATGAACAACCAGCTTAAGGTCTTTCTCCTATGGTTGTTTTGGCTGAAAATTGAAGAAGAAATGTCTAGAAAACTATCCAAATCCATTTTTTTTAATTTCATCAAAATTACCATTTTGCCATTGAATCATTTTATTTTATTATTTTATCTTTTCATATGCCGCCTCATCACTTTATTTTAGGTATAATTGTTTCTTAAGTTCTCCCTCATTTATTAATCAAGCCATTTAATCACTTAATTATTATAATTAGCAAGTTTTGCACCTTTTTCAATTTAGACCTTTTTAATTAATTAACTATCGAAACGTTGAAACTTTAATACAACCTTAATGACACTCCGTAAATATTTATAAAAATATTTATGGCTTGGTTTATAGAAACGATGTCTCGATACCTCACTTTCTAAAACCACTTGACCTAATAAATTATTATAAAACACAAATTACCAATTCAAAAACCTTTTTAAAACCATATTTGACTCTTAAATATTAAATAATAATATTTATGAACTTACTCACCAGATTTGGTGGTCCCGAAACCATTGAAAAATTTAGACTGTTACAGGAAGCAAAAGATGAAAAGGGAGACTTAGATCTGAAAGCTCTACACCATTTCATTAATTTGCCGTATTTGACTAGAACAAAAAAGAAAAAAACAGTGGGGAAGCAAAAGATGAAAGGGCAAACCTAGATCTGAAAGTTCTTTTTTTCTTCTTTTTTTTTTGAGTGTTTTTCTTTTTCACCTTGTTTGTTTATTAGGCAAAAAAGAAAGGAGAAGACAATAAAAGTAAATTGAAACCAAAATTAGGATTTAGAAATTGATAAAATACTAAAAACTCATATCTTTCTCTCTTTCTCCTACTTTATTCTTTTTATTGTCTTTCAATCTTTTTTTTTTTGTTCTAGTTACTTATGTATTGTTATTAACCAAAATTAGGCAAAGAGGGCTTTTTTTTTTTTTTTTTTTTTTTGATTTAGTATTTTAGGAATTTGTGGGACAAAGTTTAACCTTGGAAAAATTAGTGAAGTATATATTTGGTTGTGCAAGTGTTGGGGGAGGTTGAAATTTATCTATAATAACAGAAATTAAGGGAAGAAGAAGAAGAATATTGGGGAAAAAAAAATCCTAACCCAGTTTAATGGCGGTGCAAATGGTGGTAGCCGGAGCACTTGTCGTCAGTGTTGCTAGTTTATTTGTGGGGTCGGTTGTATTGGTGTTATTAGGTTTTTTTTTTTCAATTTCTTCTTAAATTGGGTGGGTTTCCATTGTGGACATCCAATGTGGCAAGCTAACTAGCCACGTAACTTGTCCCATTAGGTCTGTAACGGAAAATGTTAGTGGGTGACTGAATTGTCACTTTTTGATAACGTAGTAACTGATTTGTTATTTTTCAAAAGTTGAGTGACTAAATTGAAACCAAAGTGAATTTTTTGTCAGTTACCCCAAAGTTAAGTGACTGTTGGTGTAATTTACCATTTAAATAAAAAAAAATATTGCTACAACATATGACAACCCTAGCCTAACAAAATCTATACAATAAAATCAATCAATATTTTAAGCTATATAAATTTTGTTATTCAAGATGTCCATATTTTTAGTTCTATCATTTATTAATCAAAATTAAAACTATTTCCTTAACTTTTTTTGTAAGAGAGATTATTTTGCATGTAAAATATTACTAAAAAACATGTCAATCCTTTCGAATCAAGTAAATATGAGCATTCTTAATAAGTCACAACCTTCTTTATGGAATCGAACTTAAAAATCCCTCTCCATACAATTAATTGGATTTGAAATAACAGGTGGGTTCCTTGTCTCTAACTCAAAGTAGCAAGACTACAACACCCATCAATTTGGAAACTTCAAGCCAGTAAACTTGTCTTTGGTTGGCAACCTATTCATAATTGTCAATCAAGCCCGACTAAATGAATGTTTAAAAATGTGATAAGGAAACTACAGGAGCTTACTCCATGTGATATTTACATTCCTTTCTCGAATACTAAATTCACTGGATACTTGTGGTTGGAAACAATAAACTCCCTAGATCAATGATATGGTCAATTTGCACCTTAGCTTAAGAAATTTCCTCCAACTCCAATTGCAACCTTGAGTTGGAGAAATTTGCAATAGAATTCTACCTTTTAGAACATAAGCTTTAACCCAGGCCACTAAAGAGGTATTGTTTGGATTAAGATACTCCACAATTGTTGCATCACTCTTGCTTGATTCCAACTTTCTAAACCTAGTTCCTTAACCATCAAACCACTTTCATGATTTGGCTTATAAATATTCATTTTAACCTTGGCACTTGTTGCTACTTTATTTTTCAGAGTTGATCAAGGACTTTACACTACACCAAAATAGACTTTTAGCGGCGTTTTTTTAGGCTTTTAGCGGCGTTTAAAAGCGCCGCAAAAAATGCCGCTAAAACAAATGCTGCTAAAAGCATGACCTTTAGCGATGCTTTCTCTAAAAACGCCGCAAAAAACTTGACATTTAGTGGTGCTTTTACTAAAAACGCCACTAAAAGCATGACCTTTAGCGGCGCTTTTTCTAAAAACACCGCTAAAAGTCATGAAAAATAAAAAAATTATAAAAAAGGAATAAGATTAAAATATTATAAAAAAAATTTAAGGGAAAAATAGTAAAATTAAACATTTTTCAGCCCATAACATTTAAAAAAAAAATTTAAGCCAATCAATACTAGGATTTTAATTAACAAATTAAGCCACACCGTAAAACCAGCCAATAAAAGAAGTGGGGAAAAAATAAAGAAATAAACAATAAGGATGTGATAAAATTTCATCAAAGAAAACAAAATCATGGCGAGTTTGAGTTATTTATCCGCTGCACCGACTCCTCATTGTTCATCACTTTAGGTTGTTGCTTCACAACCTGGGGCAATCAACTTCCCACTTGCATATTAAAAGAAAAGAAGATATTAAAGCAAATTCCAAAAGAATTGCATAATGAGGATTCACTTATCGTAGATCTCGGCCGCAAACCACTCGTTGATGATTTTTACCCAAGTGCTTGTCCACCCAACATCCATGCTCCATTTGATTCTTTTGCAAAGTGAGTAGAAGCATATATACACTAGAAAAATACTCTTACAAAAGCGTGAAAATTAATATATATTACTCACTCGCTTGCAGAGTTTTCAGTTCCAACTAATGAATAACATGGCAAAGTACGTGGCTCCCAAGGAGAATATGATGTGGAAAAACCCGTAGTTATAACGGATATCATCCTCGGCTTTCACCTCATCTTTGCGAACCGGAAAACAAGTAAGAGTTGTTAAGTATTTCTTATCGAACCGTAAGAGATATCTTTGCTATAATGAAGGAGAATAAAAGCGAACATCATGGTAATGATGTTTCACACGATCATATTTGTTACATGATAAAGATCATCATCTTGATGATTGCAAATATGTGATGCTAGTCATTTCTTCCCCCTTCTCAATAGAGGTTATATTATCTCTGTATCATCGCACAGTAAGTGCGAAAAAATACTCATGTAGCAATGAATGGTATTTCAAAGAAACTCATTTCTTGAGAATCATACCTTTGAATGCAAGGACATAGCCATCATCACTATGAAGCAGAATAATGATCCATATAATGAAGAATATGTTGAGAGAACATGATGGTCTTGGGGCATAAAAATAATACATGGACACAATTCCACAGATGGAAGCAGCGTAAAAAACTCGTTGAGGTAAATAATGCAATGGTGCATTTGCGAATGAAAAGAAGACAGCGATGATTCGTCAGCCAAATACTTACTCAACTTTATGGAAATCGAGAAAGGCCAAAAAGGCTTTCAAATCCACAAATTATGTAATATAATTCTAATAACTTGATAAGATAAAGCTTTTAATGTCTCTTGACCTCCATCCATAGTTCACTCCAGATCTAATGCTACCATCTCCAAAATAAACATAGACTTTTGCAGCAAGTCATGAAGGTTCATGTAGGATGTTTTATCCGGATAAGCATTCAAAAAAAGCAATATTATTCTGTAAAAACTCTTTTCTACTTTGATATTCGGTGGACCATCTGATAAGAGGATGAATGGTATAATCATTGTATCGACTGCGCACTTTCGTCCTTCATCACCAAACTAACAGATGCTCAATTAAATGACTTTTTGTACAACTCCATGGGAAGTGTTTGAAATCATCACGATAATTGGCAAGAAGTATACAGTCCACACTACATGCTATAAATAACCACATATCATGATACTAGATTTAATTAATTTTTTAAGGTTGTCAAGAAGTTTTGCGAGATTTCAGATTCTTATTGGCTGGAGCCAAAACGTGAACAAAATCTATTTAGTTAATAAGCATAAGAGCTTTATAGTACCAGTAAGTACTCAACCACAAATAGAGGATCAACATAATGGTTAAAGCAATATACCTGATATTATCAATCAAAATAGCTATTTCAAATATAAGTGTCGTAACCATTTTTGACAAAATGGGAATCGACTTTAAAAATAGGGAGTCGCCATCGATCTTTATTTAGGTGTGATCGGATCACCTTTGTTTTAATTAGAACATTTTAGTTTACTAAAACGGTGTTTTGGTCTACGAATATTCGAGAAAAAAGGTTCGGGAGTCGGTTACGTACGAGGAAGGATTAGCACCCCCCTAACGCCCAAAATCGGTACCAAATTGATTAACGTTGTCCTAATATTGAAAACTTGAAAATGTTTAAGGCTGAAAAAGTTATCAAATCTGAATTGAATCTCAAGATTAACTCGTTTCAAAGGAGTAAAAAGCATCATACCCAACACGTTAGGATATGACACCTTTACACTCTGACACCGAGATCATCTCTGATCTTCAAAGCGTATAAAAAGGGTATTTGGTTATTTGGTTGAATGAAAAAATCAACACCTAGCACGTTAGGGTGTAATTTTCCATACTTCTAAACATCCAAATATTGCTTTCTATTGAAAAATTTTCAGATATGCAATTCTAAAACCAGTTCAAATACTTAGTTTGAAATTGGATGAAAGTCGGAGTGAAATCATAAAGCAATAATACAGAGCAATGGCATAACGAATAGCATGAAATAAAGATACATATCGATAACATTTCTATGAGAAATGGATAATGATCATATGGAACGATAAGGCATCTAAGCTAGAACAATACCTCATGAATATTAACATCAACATTTATAACAAAGTAACAAAAATACCAAATAACGAGAGGTGATAAATGTTAAACAAAAATGAATTTGAGATCGTCAATGTACCATTAATAAAATACATAAAAAGCAATTTAAAATCAAGTACAAGAGTTTAACACAAAAATATATTGTAAGGATATATATGGCTTTTGAAATGAATATTATATATACATATATACATATATACACAATGTTATACGGTGTAATTTGAAACAAATTTTATAAATAATGAAAATCTAATGAACTTTATGTATGCAATATACCAATGTACGCAAAGAATTTAAAATCCATATAAAATTCCAAAATAAATAATGTGTACATAATAAAATGTTAGTAATTTAAAAGGAATATAAGTAGTTTAAATTATAATATACAAAAGAATGTGTAAATGTATGAAAAATGACCTAAGGTATAAAAATGGATATACATATATTAACAGTGAAATCTGTATGATATGAAGTTGATAATATATAAAATGATTTAAAACATAATAGATTGGTTTTAAGATAATAGTATATAAAGTACGTGCATATAATAATATGTATAATATTTGAAATGATTAAATAAATGCTAAATTTAAAAAGGAAAATTAAAGTCCAACTGTCTAAGGATTAAATTGGAATAAAGCTAGAAATAAAGGGGCGATCTATAAATAAATAAAACTATTAAAACAGAACCAAGGATCAATATAAAATGCGCATAAGAGGTTAGGGATTAAACTAGAAAATAACCCCAGTCGAGAAAACGCAGTGTATTGAACGGACCGGATTGGAATGTTGCACAAATTAAAGAGATTAATTTTAAAATGAAACAGGGAAAAAAATAAAAAGGGGCTAATCAGATGTCAACGCGAAAAGAAGGGACCAAACACATAAATATTCCCTCACGTTGAAACGCGCAGGTCTTAAGGACGTCGGGTCGGACTGAAAATGGGTCCTCCATACGGCGTCGTTTCACCTGATGGCTGTTGACCTTTCCCTAAACAAAATTAAAACAACCCAGATCCCTCATTTAACCAAACCCTAGCCTTTTAATTCTTTCTTTCTTTCCGCTTTGCGCCAATGACCTCTCTCCCACCGATCGTAACTAAAAGGAAACCCGACCACTAAAACGCCATGGTAATCAGTGGTTAATGGCCAAACCCTATTCGAATACCAACCTTAGAACCCAATCAAGTTTTAATGCTTTCAATCACAAGGAATCTCTCCGCTTCGGTTGCGACGAGGAAGGAGCGTCCGATGGTTCCCTTGACAAAGGTAAGGTTTTTTTTATATTCGCATGCAATAGACTAAAAGGAAAAACGCAAGATGATTCGCCAGTTGAGGATCGAATCGAAAGACGAAGGAAAAGAGAAAAGAAAAAATGAGATCGAAAACGAACTCCCCTTGATTCTGACTTTTCTTGTTTTATTTACCTATTCTGTTATTTAAAAGCTCTTTTTGATTATTACTGGGAAATATACAGAGAAAGCATGAAAATAAAGAAAAACAACAGTAACAGTGAAAGTGAATTCGAAAGGGCTAAAAGATCAACCTCTTGTTCCCTTTGGCTTTCGATTTCAGATTGATTGTGAAAAATGCTAAAAAAAAAAAACGAGAAGGAACCCCTCTACACTGTTTTTGAGTGGCTTTTATAGCCAAAATACACTATTTCCAGTATTATTCTACCGTTTCGTCCATATTCTGCTGTTTCGCTTTGTTCTCTGTTTGCAGGGTATGGGCGAGGTCGTGTCCAACCGAGGCCAAGGCGTCTGGCAGTTGCAGTCGTCAAGAGCAGGATGGCCGAAACGCGTGGTGGTCAGAGGCGCATGGGCGCATTGGGAAGCTCCAAACATCAGAAGGCGTAGAGAGCTGGAGCGACGCGCGGGGAAGCTGGAGAGGCGCGCGCGTGTGGGAAACGTGCGGCGGCGCTAGAGACAGGAAAACCTAGGGCTTCTGTTTAGTGGGTCCCTGAATTTGGGCTGGCTATTCGGGTTTTGTAATTGGGCTTCTGTATTGGACTTCTGTTTTTGGGTTTTTGTAATTTTGTAAATGGACTATTTTATTTTTGGACTATTGGGTTTATTTTGGTGTATTTTGTTTATTGGGCTGGGCAAATTTGGTTATTACAATAAGCAGCGGCATAAAGACGATCTTCGGATTAACAACTGCAGAACATTGATTTTCACAGAATTAATTTAATATGATAATCCAATGGAGAAATTAAATGCTAAAAGAATATAGATGTACTAAACTTTTGAAGAATCGGATGTATATCCTTCAAACAAGGGATAAGTTCAGATAAATACTTCACTACGTTGAAGATAGAAACTAATATTTGCGGACTAAAAACATATATCGAGATAAAAACATTTTTGCTCCTACAATAGAATAATCAAATCCTTTGACAAATAAAACCAAGAACTCGAAATTAAACCAGGTTCTTTCATAATCAAAGCCCCACAGGATATATAAGGTTAAACATATTGATTTAAAATGTATACCCAATAAAATAGATTCATATCATACATAGCTATCAGCTCATCAACTACTTGAAAAATCAAATTTCTATCACGTACATGGATGGATTAGCCTACTGCTTAACTCACTCAACTGTGAAAGAAACTAGTTATAGACACTTTCTAAATTACTCTCATATTTGTTAACTCTTGAAACTGCAAGTATCAAAGAACATTTCACTAATTCTGAATATATACATAGTTTAAAATATAAAATCCAATATGAATAACGCAAGGTGAGTGTGTTTGTAACGAGACATTAAATGTTATCATAATTTAATGCATAAAATGACATGACCTCATCCTAAAACCAATAATAACAAATCAATATGTAAAATATATTTACTTTCAAATAGTGAAGAGTTAAAGTAAGGCATCAAACAGTTATTAATTCATGTATCTAAAAGCTTTGCTACGCAATACTCTATCCCCCAGCAGATGCTCTTCTATGTTACTTGGATTTGGGAGCAAATGTCATCTACCACTTTACTTGATTCATGTACATATCTAAGTGATGAAAGAAAGCTACATCAAGTGCATGATAAACAGATATCAATGAAACAGTCACTGTAGTAGTATAAAAGGGAATAACTGTGTTTCATTGCATAAAGACTGAAATTCATCCTGAGACATTGAAAAGGAAAAACAAGAAATAAGACATACTATATAATGGTTAAGAGAAGTAAGTGAGGCACCAAATAAAATTGACAAAATCCTCAACTGGACACCTAAGATGGTCATGTACAGAAAAGTAGTGACTTAAGCACTACCTAAATTAACACTGAAAGTGGCACCAACTTTGATACGGATATAGCTGCTCCTACTACCGCTCCATTATATTATATTATCATTGTATTCACTAATCAACTTAGTTCCATATGGCCAAAACCTTCCATTAGAATTAACATTATCCAAACAAAGCAGCAGAGTTGAAAGTAGTGTTTTATGTGTAAAACATCACTAGCCAGGAGTGAATGTGGTGACTAAATTATAGAAATTAAAGGGACGGTTACATTACAATACCGCAAAATAATAAGCTGAAAAAAAGATGGCATGATAATCGAAAGACAATGCATACCTCTATATTCCCATGTAAAGAGGTAATGACCTGAAAATTTGCCATAAATTAGCACCAAGATTAGTATCAGTAAAAAGTAGTCCTTAAAAGCTCTACACCCAAAATCAACAGAAAGTTAAGCCCAGATAATACTGAAACACAAAAGGGTAGATCATAACATGTCATTTTATTTCCCAATGAATCTCTTGACACATTGCAATTCATTCGGCGAAAAAGAATTTCAATACCATATAGTAAGGCATATTATCAACATTATTGACAAAAAGGGAATGACATGCATAAGAAATTTATAACATAATGTTAAATAAAGTGAAAAAAAAAAGTTATTGGCACATCAGATAACAAACCAGTTCCTCCATCGCCGACGATAACGAGCTTGAAGCTTGGATAATCAACTGTTTGCTGGTTCGGCAAAGCCTGCACCATGAATCAAGGGGAAAAAATCAAGATCTATCTTGACACTAGAACCCTAGATTATAGTTAAGATATAGAAAACAACCAAAAAATTAAAAAAAGAAGAGAAAGAGCAAGGGGCTCACCATTGATTCGAAGGCGGAGAGACAAGAGAAATGAATTTACAAATCTTGCGTTTGTTTGGTAAAAGTAGAGCGAAACGGAGTAGACTGATTTTGGGAAACCGATATAGGAAAATTTTCTCTGCAAAAAAACTAAGTAACCCCGATTTGTAGATTTTTATTGAACCGATATACTCATTCGGTGCCGTTTATTTAAACTTACGAAATTTTGTGGCGTTTTTACTAAAAACGCCACTATAGCTCCATTTTTTGTTACAAAAATGCCACTATTACACAATTTTTTTTTCACTTTTAACCTATATTTTTTTTATGTTTTTTTCTTTCAAAATTTTTGTCTTGAGATTATCATTTTTTTGAATTTTTATTTTTATTATATTTTGAGTATTGAACTTTTTAATTAAAATATTAAATATTAAATATTAAATATTTAATTTTTTATTATTAAATTTTAAAATTTTAATTACCATTATCAACTCTTTTAGGAATTTCTTTTTTCTTTCTTTTTACATCAACATTATTCTTTTAAGTATGGTCTGCATTAGTTGTTTAAATTTTTATATAAATAGCATTTAATTATATGTATACACCTAAATTTTGATATAGATACATCTCAGAATTATATCCAAGGTATCTAATAGGAAGCACCCAAGCTTAAAGCCAATTTGTTTATGAATCTCGCGAAGAATATCTGCTGAGATGCAATAGGAAAAAATCTCACTCTTAGAAGACTTTAATTCCAAACCATGATAAGTATAGAATTCCTGTAAAACACATTGAGCCCTTCCGAATGATGTTAAGGCTATATGATTGCGCAGTCCAAAGGATGTGACAGAGGAAGAATACACGAAATTCTATCACTCTTTAGGGAAGGTAATTTACCAGATGCCCTAGCTCTAGAATGCTTCAAATACTATGGAGAAGTTTGTAACTTTTATTTATTCTTGTTAATGTAATTTCTTGTGCTCTGCAGGACTTTACCGATGAGAAGCCCATGGCCTAGAGCCACTTCACTGCGGAAGGTGATGTTGATTTCAAGGCTGTTCTGTTTGTGTCTCCTTAGGCTCCTCATGATCTGTATGAGAGTTACTACAACTCCAACAAAGCCAACTTGAAGTTGAAGTTGTATGTTAGACGAGTTTTTATCTCTAATGAATTTGATGAGCTTTGCCCAAGTATTTGAGTTTTTTGAAGGTAATTGAAGACATGCTAAGTTACATAGCTGGCTGGAATATGCATTAATGAGGTTTTTGAGTTATTTTCTTGTGACCTGATTCGTTTTTTATTGGATAACCTATTGAGCAGGGTCTAGTTGATTCTGATACCTTACCAATCAATGTGTCAATGTGTCTTGTTGATTCTCATCAGGATGGCCCTTGATATGAGTCGTAAAATAGCTGAGGATCCTGATGAGTCCAGTGGCAAGATGATAAAGGTATGTTATAATTGTTTCTTTAGTAATTACTTAGAATTTAATTTGCGAACACTTCATCCTGTCCTGTGGCCTAATGTCCCTTCAAAATGTAACTCTTTTTGTTCCAAGTTATTTCTGGGTTAATGATTGATACTGAATATCGGTGGTGATGCAGAAGTTGAGAAGTCTGGCGATGATGAGTACCTGATGCAGTACCTGATGGATTAAGAAGGAAAGCAGTTCCAAAATGTGTCCAAGGAAGGCCTAAAGATTGGGAAAGACTCCAAGAACGAAGAACTCGAGGAGTCATTTAAGGAACTAACCAAATGGTGGAAGAGTGCACTTGCCCGCGAGAATGTTGATGAGGTAAAAATAAGCAACCGTTTGGACAACATTCCTTGTGTGGTTGCTACATCGAAGTTTGGCTGAAGCGCTAATATGGAGAGAATCATGCAATCTCAAATCCTATCATATGCTAGCAAGCAAGCATACATGCGCGGAAAGAGGGTTATTGAGATCACCCAAGGCACCCAATCATCAAGGAGCTTCGTGAGAGAGTTGTTAAGGACCCTGAGGTATGTACACATGCAAGCCGAAACATGCATGTTCAATGACACTATATAATTCATTTGCTATAATAATTTTCCTCTCTACATCGTATTCCAAGCATTGTAGTAATCTAGCATGAATGTGTAGTTTGTATGTAGGAGCAATTCACCATGGCACTATAAGAATTCATGGTATGTGCCACAAAGTGATGCTCACTCTGTGAAATCTGAAATCGGGACTGTTTCTTCCTGCATGCACTCTTTTAACTAAAATATAGAACCCTTTTTTGATTCTGCTAGTCTCTCTTTCAACTGAATCTTTTTTCTGGATCTTCAGGATGAGGGTGTGAAGGAAACAGCTCAGCTTATATACCAGACAGCACTGGTGGAGAGTGGCTTCAATCTACCTGACCCCAAGGATTTCGCCTCACGCATCTACAGCTCAGTTAAATCTAGCCTAAATATCAGCCTTGATGCAACAGAGGAGGAAGATGGTGTAGAAGAAACTGAGACGCAGTCCGGGACAAAAGAAGATGCAGGCAGTCCCAAAGGCTAAGCTGAAACTGTCAAAGATGATGCTTCCGATCTTAAGGATGAGTTGTATCGTGAAACCATGGGATACTACTTTGTGGAGTTTTCCCCTTCGTAATTACTTTTGTTCAGTCATTGGTACCTGAAGAAGCTTCATCATCAAGCCTTTTAAGTCTGAAACTTGGATAAAAGAAAAACATTAAAGACAAGAGTTAATATAACAATAGCGACCAGGAATTTTGTCTTTAGTTGTTGTTGAGGTATTGTAATTAATTAAGCTATGTGCAATTTGTACTCACGTGTCATACAAATGGACCTTGGGCTTGTGACACTCAATAACAGGCTTTCCCAATTTTACTCGGTAACCATGCGGGCTTCGCTATATACTTAAAATGCCTAACTACATTGAGGATTCGTCTTCATGTCGGCTTTTAGTAACTCAGCAGGTCCAAGTGGTATGAAAACTAAGATTGTTGGATTTCTATTTTTTTCTTTTCCTTGGATAACTATGAATGTTATTATCAAAATGAACTTAAAAACCGAAATTATTCATGATCGAGATTACGGAAAGAATAATACCTTTTAATACTGTATGGAAGTGAACTGGAGCTTTGGACGACAAAGATTCCACGTTTTTACTAAATTACAAATTTCGACAGGCAAATTTTGCTCATAGGCTGGCTGGCAGGCAGCCTGGCTTTCCATCGCAACCATCCAACGAATAATGAAAAGAAGCACTACCGAAAGAGAGCTTAAAAGAGGCAGATTTGATTCGTTAGAGATTAGATTTTAATCAGTTGCCATTGCTTTAGATTTTATCGGTAATTAAAAGGTTTATTCCGATTCCCCCAATTTTATGTCATTCATCGGATGAACGGAACCATTTTTGTGTGTCATGCACGGGCGTAATTCTCCTTGCGGGGCTTTGGTTTTGGACCACTTGGACTCTTTTAAACAAAGGCAAATAAATGGTAATCGACATTCTTTAGATATTAGAAAGGACTCCTAGACGAATTGTCGCTTTGTTCCTTTGGAAAATCTAGGCGAGAGGTCAGAAGGGTCTCCCTCGAAGGTATTGCCAATTTCTCAACCCACTGAATATAGCATCTTAACGGTAGCTTTTTCAAGCTTTACCAACCAAATTTGGGTATCTTTACCTTCCTATCCCAAGATTCAACTGGCATATCTACATTCACATGGACAAAATGCTAGACTGATGACCACTCCCATCACATTATTTAATATAATTTAATTAATGGTCAGTTGAAACTGATAACAATAAATTCAGGGGTTCATTACGTAGTTTCATGTACTTGGATTGTGATTTAGTTCATTCACTTCCAGATAAAGATAAAAAAGAAAAAAAGAGACCATTGGTGAGAGAATCCATGGTTGATTTCGGCCAACTCTTACTCTGTTCTTCTCAAAAAATATACACAAGATACTAACGTTCATGCAGTTAAAGCCTCAAGGAAGCACCTCAATCCGCAAGTGATCAAAAGGCAACTGCTTTAGAAGGAGTGTCAGAAAAGGCAAAATGGATTCCTTTTTCTTTGTCATCCTCTGAGTTTTTATGATAAAGGAACTGTATTTTTTAATAATTGACACGCATAATCTTAATTATTAACTTATTATTCATCACTCATACTTGTTAGATCAAGTAATAACAGTTTGATATCTCTTAAACAAAGTTTTGAGTTTAAATATTATATATAAATAATTGTTTTTTGTTTAGGGGTTCGACCCAACTCAACTTCTAATTTAATTAAAGTTCAATGTAACTATCGAATATGAAAGATTCTCCAACAAAATCAAGATAATAATATAAAAAATAATAAGAAAACGACATGCATATATAACCACAACCTTTAAATGCATAAAAACAAATATGAAAGATGGCATTGTCATGGACACCATAATTGCTAAACTCCCTTGCGGCTAAAATAAATAATCCAACTACCAAGCTTGCAAATCCAGCAAAGGAGGGCTTCCTTTATAAGCTACCCACAAAGAAAAAACCAACCAGATTGCTCACATTCACAGTAAAGTAACACACTTTTAAATTTCTCCAAATGCCTTCTTAATCAATTTAAAATAATGACTAAAGCTCTTCCTTTTCTTTTTTTCTAATCTGTTGCTTTAGGTGTACAACTCTTCCAATGTAAAGGAAAACAAAATTAACCGTAGTCTATTGTTCTATACACATGGCCATGAAATTTGGGCTTTTACAATCCTATCTTCAATGGTAGTACTCCCCAGAAAAATCCCAAATAAAAATTCCATTTCAGGCTTGAAGATGGTTGAAATTATGAATAAAATCTAAAGAGGCAGATAAAGGAAATAGCTGAAGCCAACAATGTCGTATGGAAAACACCAGAAGAAAGAGTCCTGGAAGATTCTCCTGTAAGAAAATCTGGTAACCATGAACTATTGTCATCACTTGGAACCTGTCCTGTCTCTGTAATAGATCCATATGTTGTGTTTGCTGTGCCTGTTGTTGGGGTTGTACTGCTTGCAGATTTTTGACTGTATAAAATAAAATTACAGTGAAAAGAAAGAGAAAATTTTAGAGAATATAGAATTTGAACCTAAATGGAGCTTTTAAAAACTACAGCAATTAAATAGTTGAAAAGGAGATTCTGTTCTGATACAAATGGCACAAAGTTGTATTTATTTTTAATACTCCTTTTTTTCATGGGTTCTAATATACCAATCAGAAAAGTATTTCACAATAAATTTATACACTAAAAAAGTGACTCGTTTTGGACATTATATTGCTAAACAATTGCAGCAAGATCCTTAATGTACGCCACAAGCTAATGGCAATGACTAAATGACTCATGACCTGTAAACTTGTGCTTTACAAAAGGAAATTTAAGGCTTAGAAAAAATTGGTATGAAAGCAACTGTAGAACACACTTTCAGATTCAATGAGAATCTCACCACCCCAACTACAACGCTAATAAATTTTTGTAATATTTTTAAAATAACTTCAACTTAAAAATATGATAGTTAAAAGAAAAATAGAAATAATGGAATATTTCTAAGTCGATAGTGCTTACCTTGTTGATGAAGGGCAGAATGTAATCGTATAGTCAGCGCCGGTACATGTAAACGTACTCGTAGCATCATCATACGCGTAGCTATACGATCTTGGACAAGCCGCTTTGAACATCCCCGCATAAACAGACGGTTTACAGGTGTCCGGGGTGGCGTAGGCGCCGCTGCAGCAATACTCGGGAGTCCCGAAGGCTTCGCATGCACTCTTACAGGCCTCACCGGAACCGACCCTTAACTCCACCGGGCACTGCCGGTTCAAGTCGTTGACGCACCCTGTTGACAAGCAGGAGCCTGAGCCACCACTTGGCTCCACGATCATTGGCAAGTTGTAGCCGTCAACTAAGCTAACGTCGTAGAAATCCTGTGTGCCTGACCCGATCGTGAACTCTGCTAAGGTGGCTGGGGGACTTGCACCTTTGCCATTGCATTCGATTTGGTTTGAGCCACAGTCACCGGTTTGGCAGGTGAGTTGACCAGTATTTTGGTCCGATGCGCAACCTGATCTTCCCCAGAACCTACCTGACCAACCAGACGGTGCCTGAAACGGCCTGGACCCTCCAGACGGTAGCTCAAACCCGGTGCTACCTAACTCGGAGTTGCCAAGGATACCAGGCCAAACTGTATGGTCACATTTATTCACCAGTGTAAATGTAGTCCCTGAAATCCCTGCGTGTATATGTGTATATATATATATATGCGCAGACTGTGTTAATATTACCGCTAATATTGATTCTATGTTATATAAACATGGAATGTTGAAAATGTTACCTTGGAAGAGGGAGCTCAGACATAATAAACCAATGGAGAAAATCAGATCCATCTGTAACTAAACACTTAAATTTCACTACGCCAAAAAAAAGGGGCGGGTGAATGCTGATGAAAAGATTATACCTTTCTCTTAGGAAGAAAAGGTTGCATTTCCAGTGCGATGATAATCAGTGGAAGGGAAAATGAAATAAAGGGTTGGTTTAATGGTGTTGTTTGGGGATCATCACCTGAAACAGTGTTGGTGGTTTGTCATATATCCCAAAAGGAAATGGGTTAAGTTTGAGGTCTCTTTATGAGATGATGAAAGGAAATAAATTTTATGTCCTATATATATAGATGGATAATATTTTATTTGATAATAGGGTAGAAAGTGGAATAAAATATACTGTTATATATACAAGGACAAAATGATCGACCACGTTAATTTTGGTAGAGTTTCTAAAAAGTTGACATTTTCCATAAAAAAAAGAGTATATTTCGGTATTTATTTCTGTAATTCAAAGCCAAATTTATTAGTACTAAGATTTTAACCATTATAAGTGACGAATATTTTTGACCAAATACCAAACGTTGAATAAAGTAATGAATTTATTTGGTGCAACTAAACTCTGGCAGTAAAGGTCTTCGTGGCCGGGCGATCCATCCTGCCCGGTCAACTCAGCCCAATTTAAGTTGAATTTAATCTTCAAATTTTCAATTTCGGTTCCATCCGAATAAATTTTTAAAATTATTTTATGTTAATAACTAATATATTTTTGTAACTAATTTGTTAATAAATGATTAATTTTATAACAGTGAAATAACGTAAGAAGGTTGAGAATTTTGTTATTCTTTCTTTTCATATGAGCGTAGCATCACGATTTTTAGTCTTTAGTTTTTTATACGAGACTTAAAATTATTCATAGTCACTCTCCAACTCTTAAATAAGAAGATAATATATTTTAGTGTATTTAAATCCACGTCCTCTTGCACTAACAATAATGTCAATGCCAACTGAATTAAGACTCAATTGACATTTATTTTTGCTCTTAGATGAAAAGGAATTTAAAGTCAAAAATCGACTTTGGTTTGTCTTTTAAATCTACAATACGTCAATATTATAATAAAAAGATAATAAAATTAAATAAGTAATTTAATTATTTTAATTTAAATAGAGTGATGATTAAATGTTTTATGAGACACTCATTTAACGTGAAGTTGAATCAAGTTATCTCTATAATGTATCTTTAATATTATATATAAAAAAATAAGTAATTTAATTTTTTTTAAAACCACTTCCACTTTTTTTTAATGTAATTTTTTATTATCAATAAACCGGTTATATTTTTATCAATAATAATTAGTAAGTAATTTTGTTTTCATATTTTTTGGTCTATTTCTGGTCTAAGCCCCTATACTTTCTAGATATTTGAAATCTATTTTTTATTCCAAAAAAATTGTTATTTACTTTTTTTCATTTAGAAATTACAATCTAATTGATAATAACTTTCATTAAATTTTTTAATGTGTCATTTCAATAATTTAAAATTATTAATGTAGATAATTTAATAAAGTTATATAACCACATACATTAATGTATATTAATCATCGTGATGTGCATATGGATAGCTGTATTTAAAAAAATACTTTTAGATGCACAAACTACAGTGACTTGTATTGAGAAAACGCCTCTAAATTTTATAAATAAATTCCTAATTACGAAAACAAAACGCCGCCGAATTTGCCAAGCATTAGCGTGTGTGGATAGTAAAACTTCAATTGTATGATCTGTTTGAGGTCTATCAAATGTACAACATATCGGACACTACTTTCCTTTTATATAATTTCGGTCTTGCTTTGCAAACATGTTGGATTTCTGTTGGCTGGTAATGTGAAAATCTTTTTTGTTTCTTGACTTCCGCAATGAGAATCGCAGTAGCTAAAATTCAACTGCTATACATATATATATATATATAATTGTTTTGGCCAATTTTGGGTCGATAAGAGATTTCCTTTAGAATAGGATCTAGTGATGAATTGGCCTAATTAAGAATCTTAATTATTTGGTTAAGTTATGATCAAACCTAACAAACCTACGTGCTTGAAGAAATAGATATGGCAAAGAATCTAAGCTTCCGATGTTTAAATTATGATCGATGTTGCTGTCATTCTTGGCTAAAGTTTTGCAAACTATATTGATTTTTCAAAGGAATCAGATTCCTCGCTATCAGACCTTGCCTGCCTGCCTGCCTTCTTTACCCATTGCTTCACAATATAATATTAATACTAATCATTATAAAATTTGAAAAAATTATACCGACACCATCCCTACTTGACACTGTAGATCCTTTCCCGTTTCTAGCGCCGTCAACAACAAACTCATCTACGTGATCCACTTTCCCCGCCAATTCAAGGTTAACACACACGAATTAATTGACACTAATCTTTAATTTCTCTTCCGGCTTTGGAGCTTTGGATCATTAGAAAATTTCCCACTAATATGTTAACTAAGAAAATTATAATAAATCTCGTAAATATATGTTGGTACTTGAAAGTTTATTTGGGCATTTGGGAACTATTCGAGGATACATGAAGCCTAGGGATTGAGGCCATTAAAAGGCTAAATACTGCAGAAAAGTAAGAACCCGATTTTGCTTTTAAGTCAGCAATTACAGTATAATAATAGTTGGTCATGCTGATGCTGCTAATGCTAATCCGCGTCAACGGATACGTGTTGCCCTTGAAAGCACTTGCCTGTGGGACCTTACAATCATCATTTGCCCACCCGCATCATCATTCATCATCACCTAACTTTCATATCAGCGCCTGCATTAACACCGACGCCGCCTTGGTGGGGCTTGGATCATTAGAGCGTTTGAATTATTAGCATTACCTCGTCAGGATGCGGGACTGGTTAGAGGGTATAAATGAGATATTGATATTGATAAGTTATTTGAGTTTTATTTAAAAAAAAGTTTAGATTTGATTCGGTAATTATTGAGTCAAGTTTAAATTATTCAAGTTGAATTTGAGTTTAGTAATACTTGATGCGAACAGTTTGCAAGTTTTATCAAGTTTTTTATATTATTAATTTACATTATTACACTTAATATATATTATTAATCCTAAGCTTAATTATTGAATTGAACTTGAGCTTAAGTACAAAAATTAGTAACTGAAATTAATTGAGCTTGAGTAGTTCAATTATATTTCGAGCTGAGTTCGTATTTAAAAATAGATGTTCGATTGAACTTGAATCAAGCTTCAAATCTCAAATCAAACTCAAACTTAACAGTATTCAAACTTAAATCTAGTCCGCTCTATTACAGTGTTCTAAAGCTCCACACATAAGTGCTGGTTGTCATTATCCTTTGTTCATTGTTCTTTTAGCTATTATTGCCCCATCAAAATGTGATGGAAAAGAAAATATGATGTATTTTCAATTTCCTACAACAAATTAAACCCCGTTTAAAGTCGAAAAAGATAACTAAGTAAGGGCCAAAAGAGCGGGAGCCTATGTAAAATTGGCAATTGCAGCCCATTGATTCATTCATAAACAAATAAAATACTCAATGATGTCTGGACTAAAATATGAAAACTTTGTATTTTCTTTTCATTTAAGAAAAGAAGAGAAAGCTTTGGAAAATGAATGGCGTGTCTGAAAGCACATGCCAATGTTTTGCTAAAGTGAAAATGCCTACGTTGCATGCGTAAAAGTTCATCCTGAGGGGGAAAAAAATCAAAATCTGTTTCCATTAAATACGTCTACGTAGTGCTATACGTAAAACGTTCCATATAAGATCAATATATTATTTCCCCAAAATGAGGAAAAAAAAAAAAAGGTAGGCAACAAGATATATATAATAACAGATTATTCCCAGTTATAATAAAGGTTAGTATTAGTAATTATTTTTCCTTGCAAATTAATAAGATTAACCATTAAGAAATCAAAACACAGGAAGATGTGTACCTTATATTCTGTTTTGACAGGAAAGCTAGATTTTCCCTACATCATCTGCCAACACATTATGTATGTTTAGCCTGTCAAACTGTAATTTATCGTTTCCATTTCGGGTTTTTCCCCGTTCTGTTGGAACCTTGTATATAAAATTCACTTTTTTCCTTTTTTCTTTTTCATCTATAAACCAATAACCCAAGAAAACAGGTTTTCACGAAAATGGTTATAGATTGAGAGCATTGCACAGTCAGAATAAGTACATCTTCACTTAAAGCTGCTCAAAGATATCCAAATGCCGCTGCTCAGGGAAGAACCTTTTTCATATATATAAAATTGTTTGTGGCTGATATTAACCAGGATATTACGGCTACCGTACCTAAACAAGCGGTTGGGCATGCACGACTTTTATTTCTTTTTCCTTGCATTTACATGCAAAAGTGGAATGTCTACGTTGCATGTTCCAAAATTTCTGCAGCTAACCTAATTCCCATGTGTCCATAACTAGAGGAAAAGTATTCGATGCTTAGCCGGCACTAGCTAGTAATTGGCTTCCTCTTTTAGACACCTTATCCATAAAGAAGCAATATCTCAACTCAACAATCCTAGCATCGAGCTGACCATGAACCTGAAGCCAAAGGTACAAAGTTGTCCATTGTTTCTCCACCGTTGGTAAGACTGAAGAGCTGTTAAATTTTAAAGGATATTGTGTGTAAGCTTTGTCATCAACAAAAACATTTTCATGACAGATTAAAAGTAGTCTGGTTGTCAACTAGCCAAGGATAATGCAAACGTGCTAGAATTCATGGGGAGTGATCAACTTGTCTGCTAAGAAATTACTTTCAATCTCTCTGGAGTCAATGATCACAACTAGACATAGCAAAAGAAATTCTATGAAGATTCAACATCTGTGATCCTTTGACATGTTATCCATCGTGTAAAGTACCATTTACTGTTATTCACTTAATTTTTATTTTCCCCATCACTTTTTTTTATCACCATTCTATTACTTTAGTAAAGATTTGCGTCGTACCAACAGAAGCCTGTATATCTGATTTGAGGCCCTCTAAAAGCAGTAGCTTTTGCTCCTTTTTATTTTTTTCCTTTTCTTTTTCTGGACTATACATTATCCGTAAGAAGAGTCAAGATGATTCGTACCCAATCCATGATAAGTAGAAGATTACGATTTGGATAACTGCCGCCATGTTGATTAGATATTATGTTGGATAGGGGCGGGACCAAAGAAGCACAACTTTCTCAGGGCAAAAATAATGGAGGGATCCCCACAATATCCAAGTTGTTGAATCATATAAATTGATACCTTTAGAAATTTCATAGATTTATGGGACTTCAAAAGTTTTTGCCTCATAACCTTTAAGCTAATAAAAAAAAAAAAACTTTTCTTTCGAGAATGCACGAGTTTTTTAGTTAAAGAGATGTGGGAAAGATGTCAAAAGGACAATCAATGACGTGGAAGCAAATATGACCGGGAAGAAGAATTGGAAAGGAGTTAAAGCAAATTATCCCAAATTTTATGTTGAACATTATCCCGAATTTATCTCTCTAGAATGCAAAAAGAAAAGAAAAAAACAAGCCACAGTATTTTTCGAACCTTTGCTTTATTATTGACTGAAAACGAAAGAGATTTAGAACAACGACGAAGCCTAAATTTTTTTTAATTTAAGATCTCCAAAAGATAGTCGATGTGGAAAAACTCATTCGAATTAAGAAATGGAAAGGGACCCTTGCTCCATCAATCACCTTAACTTTGATATGACCTTCTTCGGTGAAGCAATCTGACTAGATGCTTACAAAGATGCTACTAGAAAAGGTACTGATAAATTTTTGGGAGATTTTTTGTTTCCTAGAAATTAACTTAGTTTTCTTTAAAATAAATTTGTTTTTAAATCTAAAAGACTTAATTATCCTTATTACTTCATCCATTTTTATTTTATTAATTTCTAATCTTTCATGTTTTTACGCATTTAATTTTTAAATATTGTATTTTTAATTATTTTTACTTGAAATGATAATGATAACTTATATTATTTTTAAATAATATACAAATTTAAAATTATACAACAATTATAATAATAATTCATGATAGATATGAAATACATTTAAATTAAATTAATAAACACATTTAATAATAGAGATTTAAAAAATAATTATTAAATTTTAGTTCTTATTTTTCCAAATAAACATACAAAATATTTTTCTCATGCACCAAAAAAATAACAAATAGATAAAACAAAAAAAAAAAAAACGATTTTAAGAGCTTTTGCTTCACACGACGTGAACTTATAGAAATTTTTTTAAATATAATATGTATTAATTATATGTTTATTTTGAGTATGATCCTACTAATTTAAGTTATTTATGGTTTTTTATCTTACAGGGACTAAATTGAAGGCAAAAAGAAATTTGGGGGCTAAAAGCGTGAATTTAAAGTTAAATTGGGCCAACATGAGAAATAGGAGAGAAGTGGTGCCGAAAATGCAAAGTGTGAAAGATTTTGGGAGCAAAAATGCAAAAGAAGAAATTTTATAGCACAAGACTCTATTTAATTTTTAATTATATTCGGATAATTATTAAGAATTATTATTTAGATTTAATTTTAGCATTTATCTTTAATTATCTTTAATTATTTGTATTCATCATTTAGAATTTAATTAGGAATAGACTAGGTTTCTTAGTACTATAAATAGGGGATGCAGTGAAACAAATTTCACTCATCTTTTCTGTAAACACTCTCTCCCCCATAAGTTTAGCCTTTTGTTATTTCCATATTTTTCAATAAAAATCCCATGGTATGCAGATATGGTAAATCTCCTATGCATAGGTTCGTTGCCCATTAGGTTAGCACGTTCCATGAAGGACAAGCTTAGACGAGAGGCTCGATATTACATCTGGGATGACCCATACTTATGGAAACATTGTTTAGATCAGAAAATAAAGCGATGTGTTCCAGAAACCGAGGTAACCTTTATGCTTACTTTTTGTCATACAGAATCTTGTGGAGGTCACTTTGGCCCTAAACGAACTGCTCACAAGGTATTGGAGTGTGGGCCATATTGGCCCACAATTTTTCGGGACGCATATAATTTATGTAAGTCTTGTGATAAATGCCAACATACAGGTAAAATCACTAAGTGAAATCAAATGCCCCTATCCCCATGTGAGATTTTTGATGTATAGGACATCGATTTCATGGGCCCATTTATTTCCTCATTTAGAAACATATATATAATTCTTGCAGTAGACTATGTTTCTAAGTAGATAAAAGCAAAGCCTACTCGCAATGATAATGCTAAAATTGTTGTGGAGTTTCTAAAACGAACTATTTTTTCCAGGTTTGGCACACCTCGAGCTTTGATCAGTGATCGTGGCACCCACTTTTGCAATAAAGTCATTGAGGCACTATTGAAAAAATACGGAGTTCACTACCATATAGCTACAGCCTACTATCCCCAAACCAACGGCCAAGTAGAAATCTCGAACAGGGAAATCAAGACTATTTTGGAGAAAACAGTTTGGCCCAATCGAAAGGATTGGAGTCTTCGACTAAATGAAACACTTTGGGCTTATGGGACAATGTATAAGGGACCAATTGGCATGACCCCGTATCGACCTATTTTTGGAAAATATTGCCATCTTCTGGTAGAATTGGAACATAAAGCTTATTGGGCTGTTCGACAATGTAACATGGAGTTAGAACCTGTAGGGAAGGCAAGGAAATTAGACATCCAAGAATTGGAGGAAATCTGTAATGATGCCTATGAGAATGCTCGCATTTATAAAGACAATACAAAGTTGTTTCATGATAAGAAAATAGCTCAGAAGCATTTTTCTGTAGGACAAAAAGTTTTACTTTATAACTCCGTATTAAAATTATTCCCAGGTAAGCTTCGATCTCAATGGCAACGACCTTTTATTGTGATCGAAGTATTTACATATTGTGTGATTGAAATAGAGGGTGAAGAATCATGAAAGCGGTTCATAATTAATGGCCAATGGTTGAAGCCGTTTTACGAGAATTTTCAAGCCCACACAGTGGAAAAAATTCATCTGGAACCACCATAGAACCATTCACAGCGTCGAGCTAACGACATTAAACAAGCGCTTGTTGGAAGGCAACCCAATTTTTATTTTTATTTATTTTTCTTATTTTTTTATTTTATTTTTTTATTTATTTCTTTATTTTTAGATATTGATAAATTTCTCTTCTTCTGTCTAGGTAAACCAAAACGAAAATAGGGAGGAAAATGAGAAAAATAAAAAAAATTTGCATGCAAACAGACCTTATCCTATCTCTATTCTAGCCAGGAATAACATATCCCTGCTCCATGACTACCCTAATCCTACAGCCAAATGCCTAACCCTTCAGCCAAACAACTTTTCTATACACCCTTCAACCCTAAAATTTATCCCATTTTTTTTACCCAATCCCCCACTAGTCACCGCATCTTTCCTCTACCCCCTCCACTGCCGATTTATCCACCACCATGGTAAAAACCCGAAACCACACCGCTGCCGAACCATTATTCACCATCAATAGTCACCGGCATCGATTTTTGGCACATCAACAAGTGGATTTGACTAACGAAACACCTTCCTCATCCTCTTATCCACCACACGACACTTCCTCCCCGTCTTCCTATCCACCGTGTGCGACGCCCCCACCCTTTTCCTCCTTTACGCCGCGCGTAACAACTCCCACTCCGCCCGACCCGCGTGACTCACCATCCACATCTTCTTCGCTTCGCGTGACATTGGCGCGCTATTCCTCTCATTCGCGCACTGACCACACACCATCACCCTCCTCACCTTTTCTTTGCCTTCCACCATTGTCGCACCAACCCCTTGCTTCACATGCCCCAACGTCATCACCAAGTTCTACTCTCGAACTGTCACATTGTTGGGCAGTCGACGACCAACACGCCACTCAGCTCAACCAACGTCATTAAGTGCCAGTTCTTCCTCTAACACCACCGCTGACACTTTCGACCAGCCCACAGATGCCGACTTATCCGACAGTCACGACGAACTGTTACCTACCCGCGGCTGAACCTATCATTCTCGAGTGAATATTCTACCGTTGGAGTGCCATTTACACAGTAACCTCACATTTAATTCCGCTATCAATCGGGACAAGTATAGTCGTCTCAGACATAAATAGATAGTGCCTTGCAAATGTTTATCAAAATCAGTTTTGGCTACTTTGAATATTAAAGCTGCTGTAACGGATTATTTTCACAATATTGGTTGGGTTGAAAATTTTGATCTTACTCATTACGCTTATTACGAACTGGTTTTGGAATTTTATTCCACCTTTCATTTTCAGCGGCACTGGCACATTTCATTGGACACATCGGGCTTTATAAAATTTTGATTGCTTGTTACCATGCATAGTTTATCCATTACTGATTTTAATATTGCATTAGCTTATGTGACAGAAGAATATACTATGTACACCGATTATGAGAATAGCCAATGTACTTTTCCTACAGATTTTAAGACTGTCGAGGCGTTTGCTTTATTAACAAAATATGTCGAGACCATGTACAACCCTAAAACATTTGTGGTTTCGTAACCCTGCCTTGTACTACATACATCTTTATTTAGCTTATAATTTTTCAAGCCGACGCGATGCTCCGGCTACCGTCTCAAAGACAAAATTATTCTTATTATGGTGCATGTACACCGATCGTCCAATAAATTTGGGCTATTGGTATGCGCTTCAATTTGAACATGTTATAAATGCAAAGCATCCTCCATTTTTAGGCTATTTTATTACACAACTGTTATTTTCTTTACATGGATCTAATGCTCCTATTTCAAACTTACATGTTGCTTGCCAGGCCGATCCATTAGATGTTCGCTGCCTTGACTCGATGGGATTGCTTCTTGGCACCCCTTCTTCCTTTCATTTTATCCTTCCAAGTGTCCGCTCTTTACCGGCTGAACGAATCTTTCGGCAGCAACATTAGCGCAATGTGCCCAATCCAGAACAACCTCACATGATCGTCGAGTAACGTTTGGAGTGCATCGAGGCACGACTCGACACCCTCGGCCAGCAGATAGCTGATCTTATTGCCGCTTTGCGCCAACGACAGTAACTATATAGGGAGTTTTTCCAAACTTTTCTCCTTCCAACTATTTATTTTTTTATTATATTCCACATCAAGGACAATGTCTTTTAAGTAGGGGGAGGCATTCCACATTTTTTCTGTCATTTTATATGTTGTTGTTGCTGTTGATTTGTGCTCGTTGCTGCCCATATATATTTTTTTAAGAATATTCTGCCTCTTTTCATGCCCAAGAATTTGACCACGATTTGCCCACTGTTTGACCTACACGTATGCTTTTTGTCTATTGAGTTAATTATGATTTTGATTGTTTGATTTCATCTCCACTGTTTTATTTCTTTTAGGCTGAATAATTATAACACCCCCAACTCGTATCCGTCGCCAAAATAGGGTTACGAGGCATTACCAAAGAGTACAGAACACTTACAGATAGTTTGAAATCATTATCTTTACACAAATAATACACTTGAGGTGTACAGTTCTATAATTATGAATACAAATTTATCAAACATATTCCATGTTTTTATATATGACAATATCATATTTCCACATGCATTTATTTTCCACATTATGAACTCAAATAACATATACAAGTATACCAATGTATTTCAAGTACGGTTTCATAATATTTCATTTCAAATTTCAGATTATTTCATATTAAAACTTTTCTCATTAACTCATTTGGAATACCAATTCATACGGATAATACACTCAAGGGTGTACAAATATATAATCACAAATGAACTCATTCATTAACCAAGTTCTATGTTCATGTCTCATCAACTCGTATTTCCTTATATCACATAATATATACCATGATTGATGAGTTCATCAATACCGTGATTTCCATTTTCTTGTTATTTTTCCATATTTATCTCGTTGAAATACTCAGAATTTCGATGGATTTCAGAGGTACACTTTAGTGTACAAATCCAGGTCCGTCAATTCATGTTCATATGTGCACATTTCCATTTCAGAGAGCACACTCCCGCGAACCTCATCCTTACAGCGGGATTACCAGTCCAAGCTAAATCCCCTATAATATAAACTCATAGAGTATTGTCGGGATTACGATTCAAAGCTAAATCCTCGCAACGACAACTACTCTAATGAGCTTGGATCTGAATTACCAGTCCAGGCTAAATTCAGACCCTAATTCGAATTACCCGTCCGGGCTAAATCCATTTTCCACATATTCTTCGGGAGGGCTATATCAGGATAGGATCACCCGTTCAGGCTAGATCCTTTTTACCGTAAATTCCTTTTCAGAGATCCATCGAATTTTTCCTTTCATTCAACCAAGATTTCTTCCCCTTTTTACCAAATATATCAATGTTTCATCAATTTTCATACAATGAACATTCAAATTATATTCACATCAATAACATACATTTCAAGCATTTAAGAATATAATTAAAGTTACATGAACTTACAATTCGATTTTTATACCATAACCATAATCTTAGTTTCATAATAAATATTTGAAATAAAACATTACATCATTTCTAATTCAACGTTTATCAATTATAATCAGGCATGTGTTCAATTTATACATAAGTCATTCATATATTTTCCTCCTCCTCCTCTCCATTCCACATCCTTAGTATAAACAACACACTTGTAAGTAACATTATCTATAATTTTCACTATTTACTTATGTGAATATTTAAGCTGTCTATCCGTGTCATAGTCGCTAAATTATTTTTATCTTGAGCTACAGAACTCCAAATTAAGATCTGTTAATTTTATTTGAAACTAGACTCATATATATTTTTACTATAATAATTTCAAAATTTTTGATGTGGCCAATTAGTACAGTTTATTAGTTAAGTTCTCCCCTGTTACACAGTCTGATGGCTTTGACCTCTCTTTACTAAAAATCAATTATCTCATAGTACGATTTTCATATAGTGTTTTTGATTATTTTTAATGAAAATAGGTTCACTAAGGAATACAAACATACAAATGTTAACTCATAATTGTTTTTGTTCAATTTTTAGTGAATTTATAAAGTAAGAACAGGGGATCACGAAGTTATTCTAAACCAGTCTTACAAAAATTTAATTATCTCAATATGTAGACTTACTTTGCTTACTACGTTTCTTTTATATGAAAATAGACTCAACAAGCTTTAATTCTATATTCATTCAACTTATAATTCAATTTCTACCATTTTTGGTGATTTTTCAAAGTTAGACAACTGTTGCTGTCCAAAGCTGCTTTAGTGTAACATGTTGATTTCTATTTTGTCCCAAATTTTACAATTCATACAATTCAATCCTTGCTCAATTAACCCCTCAATTGAGCTAATTTTCTCATTTAATACTTTTCTCTATCATTTTAAACTACTTCATAACCTTTGAAAATCAGAACTTTAGTATTAGACCTTAATTCGAAACTCTTTCACAATTAAGTCCTAAAACCAATTTCCTTCAATTTTACTTGATAAAATCATCATATATCAAAATTAAAGCTTCAATTCTATGTTTATTCATCATATGCTTCCAGCACTAATCCATAGAAACTTTAAAAAGTAGCCATAGAACCAAAAACTAATGACATAGTAAGTTGGACCCAATTGTAAAAGTCCAAAAACATAGAAATTTCAAGGAGAAAGTAAGAATTAAACTTACATGAAGCTAGAATATGAAAACTAGCTTGAACCCTCTTCCATGGCTCTTTTTCAGCTGATGAAAATGAAGAGAAATGAAGAGAATTCTAGATATTCCAATTTGGTCCCATTTTTATTTAGCTAATTTTGGCAATTTTCCAATTTTGCCCTTATTTCACCCATTTCCTGATTTTTCTAGCTATTGCCTCCCAAAATATCTCTTTTAGGCTTATTTGCACTTTAGGCCCTTCCTCATTTGACAATTAAGCTATTTAATCCTTTTTCAATTTACTCCTTTTTATTTAATTAACCACCCAAACGTTAAAATTTTCTAATGAAATTTTAATACTACCTTATTAACATTCCGTAAATATTCATAAAAATATTTATGACTCGGTTTATAACACCGAGATCTCGATACCTCTTTTTCTCGATTTCTTGACCAAATAAATCTTTATAAAACACATTTTACTATTTCAAAAATATTTTAAATGTAACATCCTGGAAAGGGCCTATGCATTTTCGGTTTAATTGTACGAAGTGACATGTTTTATGTACTAAGAATAAATTTTGAATATTTTTGGAAACCTGAAAATGTATGGAAATGATCTGGAAATGAACATTTTTGGAAACTTGAAAATGTATGGACATGATTTAGAAATGATTCAAAAGAGGAAAGTGAACATTTCTGGAAACTTGGAAATGTAAGGAAATGATTCAAAAGAGGAAAGTGAACAATTCTGGAAACTTGGAAATGTAAGGAAATGTCAAGTTTACAGAGCCGAACGAAAATTTTTGGAAACTTAGAAATGTCGAGTTTTAAAGTTTAAAAGAGGAAATTAAGGCAATGTGGCCTTAAAAGAAAAAGTTGGTGAAATTTGACACACAAACAGGCTTGGAAAAGTGGCCTGAAGATGTCACTTAGGGCCTATGGAAATGGCGCCACATGCAAGGTGATGGGCCTGAGTTCGAGTGACTTGGGAAGCAAATAAAGGAAGTTTTATTTTTGCTTCCAGAAGCCTGAGGTGGACGGCACAAGCCTTCTAGAAAGGAGGAGTTTTATTCTCTTTAATATTCGATTAATAAGGTGATAAATAAGGGATTTAATTTGGATTATTTTTGAAGAGGTAATAAAGGATTATTCTCTAATTATTTTAAATTAAGGAGATAAACTTATCAATAAAGAAGAGTGGTGGCCAAGTAAGGGATTTTGAGTAGTAGTTTCGGCTATAAAAGGAAGAAAATAGGGCTACTCATCAATTTTTCTTCCTCCTCTTCTCTCTACCGAATTTCTGAGTGCTCACTTCTCTTCTCTTCTCTTCTCTTTTTCTTTTGTCAAGCCGAATCTATAGTCCACCATTGTCAAAATTCTCAAGTTTTCTTTTCTTCCTATTTCTTCTTACCAATCCATTCAAAAGCCGAATCTTGGAAGGGCTTCAAGCATAGTGTCATTGATTTCTTCAAAGGTAAGAACAAGTTTGATTTCCATTCTTTTCTTTTAGATTAGCCGAGAGATAATCTAACCCCATACATATTATGGTTGCCGAATATGGAAGGATCTTTCGGGATTATCAGAGTAGTCGACTAAAAGGAGGAGTATTCGGGATTTCTAAGATTAAGGTAAGACATGTGAATATTCGGCCAAAGGCCTTGATTTATGTTTCGATGATTAAGATTAAGTCTAACGTAAGGTTTTAGGGATTTCGACATTCCTAGAGAAACAAGGAACAGTTTCGGGATTTGTTGGTGTTCCAATCGGCAACAAGGTAAGAATACTAATCCTACTAGGATTTGGAATCTTGGCCGAATGGCTTTTTATTAAGGTAATAAGTGATAAATCAATGTAAGGATTAAGGATCTAAGCATTAGATCAAGCTTTTCAGGATCTCAAGGAAATTTTAAGCGAATCAGGTGTGTACCCCACACTACTTCATAATACGTTTTATGGCATGTTTAATTAAAATATGTGACATTAAGAATATGAAAGTGGCTAAGGTATCATGTTATGGTACTAAGTACTCAGGTACGTTTCCTACTCCTACTAGGATTATGAAATATGTTAGTTATAACATGAGAATAAGAATAAGAATGTGAACTCTGGCATATTTATGCATATTATTATTATATGGGGCATATGGGTTTTATTTTGAAAGGGGAAGTGAAAAGTGGTGACCTAAGACCACAGTAATCTGAAAGTGGTGACCTAAGACCACAGTAATCTGAACGTGGTGACCTAAGACCACGAATGCGGTGACCTAAGACCGCAATTTGGTGTGTAGCGGAAGGAGGGTCGACTTAGTAGTCCCCACGTGTGTGTGGCAGTGCACGGGGTGTGTAGCGGATGGACAATTAGGTTTGGGTTTGGGAATGCATCATAACTTGTATTCATTGTTCGAATGTGTAACTCTTGTATGCCTAATTCTATTATGATTTAATGTCGTGTACACATTGAGTCTGTTTGACTCACCCCATTGTGGGACTATTTTTTGGTGACGATCAATAATGGACCGGTTCGAATGAAGCTTAGGGATAGCCATGCTCAAACTTTGAAGTTTTATTCAATATGGATATTTAATTTTATTTAAGTATTTTGGAATTTTATTTTGGTTTTTACTCGATGTAATAAGGCCATAAGTTACATTTCTTTACTTTTATTTTTAATTACTATGTTACGAATTATTTTCAATTAAAGTTAAGTTTAAAATTTATTTCCTTTAAAATAAACCCTAAATTATTTTGTCACCTTATTTAATGGATTTCAATATAAGATGAATTGGTTTTCAACACAAGCCCAACCCAAAACAATATTTTTCTTAAAATATGACAAGTTTTTCCTAAGGAACAAAAGAATTTGAAACCGGTTTACTTAAGGAACATACCAGATTCGGTTCAGGCTCGTGGGCCGGGTTTGGGGTGTTTCATTAAAAGCTACATTTGACTCGTAAATATTAAATAATATAGTCTACGAGTTCATTTTTCAGATTTGGTGGTCTCGAACCACTATTAGTGACATCACTGAAATTTGGGCTATTACAATAATTATGATTGATAAAGTTAACTCTATCTTGCTTATAGTAAAATTGATTAAGTCTAAATGTAAAGAGAACACTTAATGAAAATTGCATGCTGAATTTCTGTTCATGACTGTTAGGTAGTACCGAAACTTACTTTTGACACTTGATTGTTTTCCCTCGTCCTCCAAATTAAAATTCTATTTCATTATCATAAATTGTGATGCTTCCGTGGTTATGAGTACAACTTAAATGTGATTGACTAAGTAACCGGGGTAGGGTGTTTGAGTTGTCATCTTATTTCGTGTCAAAAGGTTGTGTGACGTGTTAGGTACCGCTAACCGGAATTAAATAAATTTTTTTAAGAATATGTTGGGCTAAGTAACCGGGGTGGGGTGCTTGGCTATCATCTGTTTTCACGTCAAAAGGTTCGATATGTTCTTAAGAAAAATATAATAAATTAGGAGTATGTTGGGCTGAGTAACCGGGGTGGGGTGCTAGGCTGTCATATCTCTTCGCGTCAAAAGGTTTGATGTATTCTTAAGCAATAATAATAAAAGAAAAAAAAAGATGTAATAAAATTGCATCTGAGGGCTAAAGGTGGAAACAAATAAGGTGTCTTGGTAAGTTTAGTAAATTACCTAATTTTCTAGAAATAATGCAAGTCGATTTTAATTTTTGTGTGTATTAATTGGAATACTTTTTCGGTTTTACTTAAGGCAAGTTAAAGGTTCTCTTTATTCCTCATAAGCATTATGCCTACTTGTTATAAAACTTTGGAGTAGCATTTCTTTCAAGGCAAGATCTGAATTTCACAGTGGATGGGAACCATACTTGAGGGCAAGCATGGGCTAAGTAGGGAGGGATTTGATAATACTCTAGGATTGATGCGGTCGTTGAGAGTACCAAAAATATCCTATCCCTAATAAATAATAAAAGAAAATAGTAAAAGGGAAGTAGGGTAAAATTCTCAGGGACTGGTTTGCAAAATATCCTATTTCGTGAAATCCTGGACAGAATCTTGCCCAAGAAAACCTGCGTTCCTGAAAAATAAAAAAAACTGAATTAAAAGTTGATCTTAAAAAAATAAAAGCTGAATTTAAAGTTAACTGAAATTGTGATTACGAGAATTAAAACAAAAATAAAAATAAACAGAGTTGAGAAAATAAAGAGTTTCTTATGTGGCAAGATTCCAGCCTCCAGTTGCCTAGATCCGCCTTGGGCTCAATCCTCGGCTTTTAGATGACCCTTCTCAAACCAAGTAAGCCAGTTATAATGGAAGAGGACGCCTACGACCACCAGCTCCAAGAATTTAGACTTACGAATTTAGAGAACCTGACTCTAGCCTGCAATCGCTTTTGTGGGATCGTCTATGCTAGATCAACGCTTCTCAATTGCGAATCCCACGCCATTTTGTCTCTTAGGCTCATCAACCTCTGACGCAGTAAGTTAACGAACCGACTGTGCAATCCTTCCAAAACATACAAAGTGGCCGCCTTTACATACGTTGAAAAGTTTACTTCTTAAGGGACATGGACAGAAGCGTGAGCCCCGTATTGAATACTTGGCGAGAAGGCTAAATGCAGATTCTAAGCCTCAATAACCCTTTTTTGGGGAACATCGACAACCTTCGACTAGATGGGTTTAGTGGCTCATGGTTGTGGTGTAAAAGAAAGTAATTATAAAAATGGAAAAGGGAATTTTATTGAAAGAAAATATGGAAAGAACAAAAGCCTAGACTTTTGAGGGGAGAGTGTTTACAGAAAAAGATGGATGCATTTTGAGTCACTTCCTATAGCTAGGGGAGATAGTCCAATCCTACTTAAACTCCCAAAAGATAAATACATTTAATTGGAGATAAATAAAATAAAATTCTAAAATTAAATATTTCTTAATAATTATCTTAATATTAATTATCCTAATATAATTAAAATAGAATTTGATAGAATAAAATCTCTTCTTTTTGTATTTCAATCCTTGTGTTCTCCATGCTTGCACTTTTGGCACCAACTTTTCCCTATGTCGCACATTGGCCTATTTTATCTCTAAATTCACTCTTTTGGCCCTTAATTTCTCTTTTGCCTCCAATTTAGTCCCTATGAGATAAAAGATCATAAATTGCTCAAATTAGCAGGATGACATATTTTTATGTATTAATTATATGTTTATTTTGAGTATGATCCTACTAATTTAAGCTGTTTATGATTTTTTATCTTACAGGGACTAAATTGAAGCTATTTATGGTTTTTTATCTTACAGGGACTAAATTGAATCTATTTATGGTTTTTTATCTTATAGGGACTAAATTGAAGGCAAAAGGAAATTTGGGGGCTAAAAGCGTGAATTTAAAGTTAAATTGGGCCAACATGCAAAGTAGGAGAGAAGTGGTGTCGAAAATGCAAAGTGTGAAAGATTTTGGGAGCAAAAATACAAAAGAAGAGATTTTATAGCACAAGACTATTTAAATTTTAATTATATTATGATAATTATTCATGATTATTATTTAGATTTAATTTTTGTATTTATCTTTAATTATCTTTATTTATTTGTATTCATCTTTTAGAATTTAATTAGGAATAGACTAGGTTTCTTAGTACTATAAATAGGGGATGGAGTGACACAAATTTCACTCATCTTTTCTGTAAACACTCTCTCCCCCATAAAGTTTAGCCTTTTGTTATTTCCATATTTTTCAATAAAAATCTCATTTCTATTACGTTTATTTCTTTTTTCCAAAAATTATGATCCACTAAAACTATCTAGCCGAAGGTTGTCAAAGTTCCCCAAAAAGGGTTCATGAGGCTTAGAATCCGTACTTAGTCTTCTCAACGAGTATTCATCGTTTCTCCGCATTACGGGGCTGACGCTTCCGTCCATGTCCCTTAAAAGGTGATCTTTTCAACGTGTGCAAGGAACGACTGCTTTGTATATTTTGGGAAGGTTGCACAGTCGATTTGTTAGGTTACTGCGTCAGAGGTTGGGCGAGCCCAAGAGACAAAATGGCGTGGCATTCGCCATTGAGAAACGATGATCTAGCATAAGATAGTCCCACAGAACCGATTGTTGGCTAAAGTCAGGCTCCTTTAAATCGTAAGTCTAAATTCTTGGAGCTGGTGGTCGTAGGCGTCCTCTTCCACTATAACTAGCTTATTCTGTTTGAAAAGGATCACCTAAAAGCCGAGGATTGAACCCAAGGAGAATCGAGACAACCGGAGGCTGGAATCTCTTTATAAGAAACTCTTTCTCAACTCTATTTATCTCTATTATTTTAATTTTAATTTTCGCACTTCCAAGTAAATAAAAACTTTTAATTCTGCTTTTTTTTCCAGGAACGCAGGTTTTCTTAGGGACGATTCTGTCCAGGATTTCGAGGAATAAGCAATTGTGCAAATCCAGTCCCTGATGATTTGACCCTACTTCCCTTATACTATTATTTTTATTATTTTATAGGGATAGGATATTTTTGGTGCTCTCAACGACCGCATCAATATCTCTATTTTACATTAATAAAATTAATTAATTATCACAAATTTTTTTTATATTTATGCTTAAAGTTCTATTTAAATAATAAATCTATTTTAAAATTTAGCACATTTGTTTATCTAATAATTATAAATTATAATTATAAATATTATAATTATCACAATCTTTTTCTATACTTTATGATTAGTGTTCTATTCAAGTAATAAATTTATTTTAAAATTAGCACAATTTTTTAACTAATAAGTTTAAATTAAATTATAATTATTTTTAAAGTTAATTTAGTAATATGATAGAAAATAAAGCATATTATGCCAATTCAAAAATTTTTCCAAACTCGTGTTTTTATATATATTATTTAATGAAATATTTTTATTTTTTATAATTGAAGATGGATTGTTCTGACACTTATTACGAGTTTGAATGAAGTTAAAAGAACAACTTTATCTTAAAATTTTATATAAATTAAAGATTGAATTTCAATAGATCAATATTATTTTGATAATTGAGATTTGAGTGTGATTTAATTTTGATGTTTAGCATAGATAAAATTAATTATGATTATAATATATTAAAATTATCGAATTAATTATTAATTTTAAAACATAATTTCAATTTTTAGTTTTAATATTAAAAACTATTTTCTAACATTTTATATTTTAAATGTTTTTTCTATTTAAAATAAAATAACAATGTCATTAATTAGAAAGTAAATTAAATTTGTATAAAATATAATCAAATTAAACTTTATAAATCTTGTTCAGTTTTATAGTGTCAAATCTTAATTTTAATTAGTATATAACTATAATATTAATTTAAGTGATAATTTTTATGCACTAATTAAGTGACAATTAGTATTAAATAGTAAGTATAATTTACTATGAATACGAAGTCTAATTAAATTATAATAACTATAGCACTATTAAGGTAAACATTATTAATAAAATAAATACAATTGTAGTTATTTTATATTTTATATTGATAATTTGTTATCGAAAATCAAAGTAAAACTCATATATTAGTTTTATATCAATATTGATAATAAAGACATTATTAATAAATAATTAAAATTATAAATAATTTGTGACACTTTATACCTGACCCAGTTGTTAGCTCCGAATAAAAAATGTCACATTTCGTTGTCGAAGCAACTCACTTTTCCATTTTTTTTTTGAAAAGGAAACGTAGTAGTAAAACTATTTTATAAAAATTTCAGCAGCATTTCTTCCTATTTTGCATAAAACCTCCTGCAAAATTTAAATTTTCACAAAATATTCACTTTCAAATTATCTCCCAAATCAATTCCCAGCACTACGATTTCTCAAAACATATCAATAAACTAGATTTCTATGCTTTACTATTTTATCAAAACATTAGTTATAAAACACTAGCTAAGAAAACATAATGAAAATATTTAAATTCAGTTTACGATATAATATTATATATTTATAAGCCTAGGTTGTTAGATTTGTAAAATAAATCTAAAATAAAACTTAATAAACCAGGATCTATCATGTAAAATCATCAAGAATAAATGAAGAATAAAACTAGATGCGGAAGCATACCTGAATCCATGAATTCCTTGTAGTTTTACCGGATTTGGGGATTTGATCTTTTAAATTAGCGCACAAAAAATTTAGAGAATATTTGCTCACTCTCTTTCCTAATGATGGGATATTAGAAAAGATATCATGTGTGTAATTTGGGGACCATAACCCTAATATTTATAACCTTAGCATATTAGTTCTAATCAAATTCTAATTAGCCCATCATTAATTAGAGTTTGATTAGAAGAGTATCTACACATATTTATCACATACTTTATTTAATAATTAAAAGCCCAATAGAATTCTAACCAAATTAGATCACTTTTAATTTGGGCTAACCTATCATGATAGTAGATAATAACATGTAATTATCCTTATTATATATGTGATGTCCAAATTTTCCAACAATCTCCCACTTAGACCACATATATATACTAATTACTTTATAATTACATGTCATTATATAACCTTATGAGTTCAAAATTTTACTATCATATCCAAAAGGTATTTCGAACAATCTCGTCTATTAATTATGTTAACATAGAACCAAGGCGACTTTCGTTACATATCTCGTAACTAAATCCATCCACGATCACGTATATTAACACAACCAAATGACATAGATCAAGTATGGATGTGTAGCATGGAAATTACATGCAATATGATCTAAACATGTCTATTTCCAACTGGTCCTCTTTAAACTAAAGTGAGGTCAGTTTCAAAACAATAAACTGAGTGAATAAACTGAATACTTCATTTCTGATCAGAAAGTAACAGAATACATAAATGTCTAAAAACAAATAAAATATAAACTCTCACTAAATCATGATATCCTCAAACAATGTAACACCCATGTGAGCAGTGTGCTCATGAAAGACCTTGGGTGGTAGACCTTTTGTGAGCGGATCCGCTATCATGGAGGTTATCCCAATGTGCTCTATGGATATTTGACCATTTTGCACTCTTTCTTTTACAACTAGGAACTTTATGTCAATATGCTTTGACTTAGATGAACTTCTGTTGCTATTGGAATACAGTACTGCTGACTTATTGTCACAAAATAATTTGAGTGGTCTTTCTACATTCTCCAAAATACGCAGCCCTGTGACAAAGTTCCGCAACCATATTCTATGGTTTGATGCCTCATAGCATGCTACAAATTCTGCTGCCATAGTGGATGAAGCTACAAGTGTCTGTTTGACACTTTTCCAAGATATAGCTCCTCCAGCTAACAGGTAAACATAGCCTGATGTAGATTTCCTACTATCTTGGCATCCAGCAAGATCAGGATCAAAATACCCAATGACCTCCAAAAGGTCTGATCTCTTATAAGTAAGCATGCAATTTTTTTGTTCTCTAAAGATATCTCATAACCCTTTTGGCTGCTATCCAATGGTCTATACTAGGGTTGCTTAAATATCTGCCTAACATCCCAACAATGTACGCAATGTCCGGACGCGTACAAGCTTGAGCATACATTAAACTCCCAACAACTGATGCATAGGGAATCTTTTGCATTTCCTGAATTTCAAGGTTACATTTAGGGCATTGAGTAAGACTAAATTTGTCTCCTTTAGCGACAGGGGTATCACCTGGTCTACAACTCTGCATGCTAAACCTTTTGAGTACTTTATCGATATAACTCTTTTGTTATAATCCAAGAATACCTCGAGATCGATCTTGATGTATCTGAATTCCTAAAACAAAAGAGGCGTCCCCAAGATCTTTCATCTCAAAATGCTTAGATAAAAACCTCTTGGTTTCGTGCAATAAGCCTATATCATTAGCGGCAAGCAAAATGTCATCAACATATAGAGCCAGAAATATGTACTTACTCCCATTGAATTTGTGATACACACAATCATCAACAATATTTATCTCAAAACCAAACGAGACAATTGTTTGATGAAACTTATGGTACAATTGACAAGAAGCTTGTTTGAGTCCATAGATGGATTTTGTCAATTTGTAAACCATATTCTTTGAGTCTTTTGACTCAAAATTTTCTGGTTGCACCATATAAATTTTTTCTTCAATGTCGCCATTAAGAAACGCAGTTTTAACATCCATATGATGTAACTCAATATCAAAATTAGCAACAAGCGCCATGATTATCCTAAACGAGTCTTTCGATGAAACTGGAGAGAAAGTCTCTGTAAAATCAATATTTTCTTTTTGAGTATATCCTTTAGCTACAAGACGCACTTTATACCTCTCCACATTACCATTTGCATCCCTCTTGGTTTTAAATATCCATTTACAACCAATTGGTTTTGCACCTTCAGGTAATGGGACAAGTTCCCAAACTTTATTGTCTTGCATAGATTTATACTAATCTTTCATGGCATCAATTCACTTTTGAGAATTAGAACTTTTCATAGCCAGATGAAAGTTGATTGGATCATCTTCCATCATTCCATTATCATCCTCATGTTCTTGGAGAAATACAATATAATCATCTAGAATAACATTTTTCATTTCTCTTGTGGACCTCCTTAATGGCACTTGTTCTTGAGGTTGTTGAGTTTGTTCTTCTGGAACAATTACCTCATTTTGAATGGGAAGTTGTTCAACATTATCTTGTAGAGGTTCTGGATTCACTTCTTGATTAATGATAGGTATAAGAACTTGAACATCGTCAAAAGTGATAGTAGGAACTGAGTTAGAATCCAATTCCTCCTAAAAAACAATGTCTCTAACCTTATTTCTCCCCCCAAACTCAACATCTTCAAAAAATATTGCAGTTTCCGTCTCAAAAATATTCCTAGATCGCTCAGAATAGCCAATAAAGTAGCTGCTTACTGTTTTAGAGACCAATTTTTTTTCATGTGGCCTATAAGGCCTTGCATCAGCTAGACATTCCCAAATGTGAAAGTGCTTTAGACTAAGCTTTTGACCTGCCCAAAGCTCATAAGGTGTTTTTGCAACTGCTTTATTGGGTACTCTGTTTAGAATGTAAGCTGCTGTCTTTAATGCTTCTCCCCAGAGGGACTCAGGTAAGGTAGAATGAGCAATCATGCTCCTTACCATATCCTTAAGAGTTCTATTTCGTCTTTCAACTACACCATTCATACTAGGTGATCCTGGCATGGTGTATTGTGGGACAATACCGCATTCCTCTAGGAATCTCACAAATGGTCCTGGACATTGTTCACCTGAGCCATCATATCTACCGTAGTACTCACCACCACGATTAGATCTGATGTTTTTAATCTTTTTGTTGAGTTGATTCTCAACTTCAGCTTTATAAGCTTTGAACACGTCCAAAGACTGAGATTTCTCATGAATGAGATATAGGTACCCATATCGTGAGTAATCGTCTATGAATGTTATGAAATATTGTTGACCATTCCAAGATGCCGTAGGGAATGACCCACAAATATCTGTATGAATTAATTCTAAGACGTCTGAAGATCTATTGGCACCCAATCTCTGGGTTTTGGTCTGTTTTCCTTTAATGCAATCGACACAGACATCAAAGTCTGTGAAGTCAAGGGACTCCAAAATACCATCAGACACAAGGCGTTCAATTCTAACTTTTGAGATATGACCTAAGCGCTTATGCCATAATGATGCTGAATTTTCCTTATTTAATTTGCGTTTAATACCCCGTGATTCCACATGCAAGGTTTCGTTATAGGATGCAATTGTTTCTAGCAAATAAAGGTTGTCATAAGTATTTAAATAATCAGTTCCAATAACATTTGAATTTAAAGAAAAATAAAATTGATTGTTTCCGAATGAACAATAATAACCAAATTTGTCCAATGAAGAAACAAAAACTAAATTTCGTCTAAATGACGGTACAATATAAGTGTCTTTTAAATCCAAATAAAAACCAGTTCCTAATAACAACCTAAAATGCCCAATCGCTTCCACTTCTACCGATTTTCCATCGCCCACAAAGATGTGTCTTTCACCATCACTTGGCTTTCGGTAACTCAGGCAACCCTGCATAGAAACACTTATGTGAGTAGTAGCACCAGAATCTATCCACCAAGTGTTTCTAGGTACTGAAGCTAAATTAATATTTGAACAGATCAAATTAAGAATTATACCTTTCTTTGCACGCCAAGCATGATATTTGGTACAATCTTTCTTTACGTGTCCAGACTTGTTACAAAAGAAACAACTCTCTGTAGCTTGTTGTTGTTTCTTTTGAACTGGACCCTTAGCAACTTCATTCTGATATTTTCTTTTCTTGCCCTTGTCTTTAAGGGCATTGGCCAAATGAGCACTTTCAGACTTATCACGCTTTAACCTTTCTTCCTTTTGCACACAATAAGAAAAGAGCTCATTTAGGGTCCATTTCTCCTTTTGACAGTTATAACTAATTTTAAATTGATTAAACTATGCAAGAAGCAATACCAAAACCATAAGAACAAGCAATTCCTCAGAAAGTTCGATCTTAAGTGCCTTAAGTCTGGAAGTAGTATGAAACATCTCCATAATGTACTCCTTTACGTTTCCTTGACCGTTATACTTCATAGACATCAAAGAAGTCAAAAGTGATGTCATCTCAACCTTATCATTTTTAGTAAAACGTTTCTCAACTTTATCAAAGAAATTCTTGGCCTGAGTAATCTCTTTAGATTCTATGCCCCTAAAGGCTTCTGGAATGCTGTGTTTCATGATCATAAAACTCATGCGATTTGAACGATCCCACTTCTCAAAATCCCTCTTAACATCAGGGGTGCTTTCCGCAGTGAGAGGTGCAGGTTGTTCTTCCCTTAGTGCAAGGTCTATGTCCATACAGCCAAGCACTATAAGTAAGTGTCTTTTCCATTCCTTAAAAATTAGTCCCATTAAGCATGGGTATAGAATTTATATTAGCAGATATTGTGGCAGCAGAAGACGAATTAGCTGAATATAGAACAAAAAACAAGCTTAAATCAATATTCATAAGTAAACAATAAATTCAGGATAATGGCTAATCCCATCTCAAGATACCAAACACAACATTAATATCAAGTCTTTGGACAAGATAATATATTAATGAGAAGCGGTACTCTTGTTGTAGCAATCAAACATTGACAATAAATTATGTCAAACAATGAATTAATCTTTGGACTAACTTATTGCTCATATAAAATACATTATAATTGTCACACATTTATCTTCACAGATGTCGTTGAAATTCTGCCAAATATTAACTTACCTTTGGGTCAATTAATAAACGCATGAATCACAAAAATATATAATCATCTTAATATTTCAAATAAACTAATCTACACAAAAGAGGTCACTTTGGCGGCATTTTGTTTCAACTAATTTATTTAAAATACTAGACATCATTAATTAAAAGCCAAAATCTGAATTTATTTGTTTCAAAATATTTACCTTAATTTCATCTTTCAATCAAATTTGAAAGATAATTATATATATAAATTTCCAAAACATGCATTAAACCAATCAAAGCATGCATATATTATATAACAAAACATATATATGAATCAATTTCTGTATATATATTTATATATATATTTTTAAATGTCATATAGGATTAAAATAATAATCACATGCCTTGCAAATATCAAACTAGATTATATTTATAAAACCTTAAAACTTTATTTAAAGAATCAAAACCCAAAATTATCAAGAATCTCAAAGATTCAACATAATATATAATTAAAATATCAAATTCATAAAGAATAAATTCTTTCTCAATGATTCAACATGACAAGGCTCTGATACCACTTGTTAGATTTGTAAAATAAATCTAAAATAAAACTTAATAAACTAGGATCTATCATGTCAAATTATCAAGAATAAATGAAGAATAAAACTAGATGCGGAAGCGTACCTGAATCCATGAATTCCTTGTAGTTTTACCGGATTTGGGGATTAGATCTTCCAAATTAGCACACAAGAAATTTAGAGAATATTTGCTCACTCTCTTTCCTAATGATGGGATATTAGAAAAGATATCATGTGTGTAATTTGGGGACCATAACCCTAATATTTATAACCTTAGCATATTAGTTCTAATCAAGTTCTAATTAGCCCATCATTAATTAGAGTTTGATTAGAAGAGTATCTACACATATTTATCCCATACTTTATTTAATAATTAAAAGCCCAATAGAATTCTAACCAAATTAGATCACTTTTAATTTGGGCTAACCTATCATGATAGTAGATAATAACATGTAATTATCCTTATTATATATGTGATGTCCAAATTTTCCAACATAGGTACATGCCATTTATATCAACTATAAAGTAAACTCTTTACCAACATTGTTTGAGCTGAACTTTGGTTCTTCGGATGCTGCTGGAACGATCTAACGAATCTAACTACCTGCGTACGAAAAAATAAACAAACCGTACACTGAGCAATTTTTATACTTAGTGGTGCTAATATCATATAAATCATTACATAAGTATTGGACACAAATTAATTGATAGAAATATTTTAAAACATGATTATAAATATCATTAATAACATCACATTAAAAAAAATTATAATATTAATAAAATTTAATATTTTGATATTGACAAATTGAATAAAGAAAATAAGCTTTTTTAAGTAAATTTAAAATCGCGTAATTAATTTAATTTGCACAATATGGAAATTCAAATAAATTCAAGTTTTGTTTTTTTTCTTTTCTTTCAAATTTAGACCCCATACTAAAGTTTAGACTCATAATTAGATACATGAATCTGCTACCTGAGTTATTCGGCAACGATGGCTATCAGAGTAGTCCACGACCCTATGGGAATTGGGACTGCCCACAACCATCTCGGAATTGGGGCTAAAAATAATAACAACTGACCAACTTGGCCTTTTCTCCCTCGACCCTCTAGGAATTGGGGAGATCTAACTTCTCTGACATAAAGACTCTATGGCATGCCAACTATATATGATTTAGTCTAACTTAGTGAAATGGGGTAAAAACCAAATTTCATGATTCATTTAAATTATATTTTCATATAATTCTCATTTCAGTTCTGTTTCATTTTCAAATCACATATCGCCTAATGTAAAGTAGGCTTCCAATTTGAAACATATTACATATTTTCTTGCTCAATCATCTAAAATCATAATACTCAAATCCAAATCATAACCATAAATTGGCTAATTTAGTCTTATGAAAAACATAGTAATCATCTCGAAACATAATTTTATAAATATTAATTAAATTATTCAAGCTCATCTAAAACTCATAAAAATAAAATAAAATAAATATAACTAGTTATATTAAATTAAATATTCTAAAGCTTTATATAATGAAAATAAGATATTAGTACAAACCGAAGTTTTAATCCCTTTACTCCTTTTCTTCGCCTTTCTCCTTCAAGATGTTCGCTTCGTTATTAGCTACAATAGGAGCAATTCAATACAAAACAACATCATTTATCCATTCTAAAAATAAAACTATTAAAACCAAACTTAAATATGTATGATTATTCATATTGACAACTTAAGTTTTCTAGTCTGAATTTAGCATATCTTTCGACTCGATTATCCGTTTTCAATTCCGTCTTAACCAGAGTACTCAATGCTTCACAAGTTATCATTTAGCACCAATATTGCACAAAGTGGCTAATGTTCTCTACTTCCCCTTTAACATGGCCAAATATACCAAATAAACTTTTCATCCATTTTTGTTTCTTTTTCACACTTCTAACAAGCTAGAACTCATCTTCTAATAATTTCTTATCCAAAAATATAACTATTTCACTTAAGTTTTCTAAGCTTCTATTAATGTCCTTTAATGACAACTTCCAAAATACTTAATAAAAAAAAAACTATTGGTATATATATGTAAAGCAAGCTTCAAAGATTCAAAATCTAAAAAAAATTTGAAGAAAAATCATACCTTACACTTGAATTTGAAGGAAAATGATGGAAGAAATTCTTTTCTTTCTTTCCCCCTTATTTTGACATGAAAAAGAAAGAAAGATGAGAAAGATAACATCTTTCTCTCTTTTTCTCATTTTTATGTATTAATTATTACTTATTAAAATATTATTACTTAATTAAAAAACCATTTAAAAGTTATCATGAAACCATTGATTTTTTAAGTAATGGAAAAATTATCATTAAGTCATTTCCATCAAAATAAAAATAGGATAATTACACTTTAGTCTTTATACTTTTTTAACTTATTCAATTTAGTCGCTGAACTCGATACTGAATTTTTAACTTAACCCTATACTCCTACTAATAATCCCCTGTGCTTTCGTGTTTGACGGTTTTCTCTAAAAAAGATTACAATTTATTATACTACTATTTATTTATAGATCACTTATTCAAGGACTTCTACCATAAATATTTTTCTTCTCTCTTTTTTTTTTAAGTGGGGATGTTACATAATTGGTTTTATAGATTTAAAAAATACAAAAAATATAAGTAAAACAATATATTAATCTCTTAACTGAACCATTTTTTTAGATTAATTTTTTTAAATAGATTTGAGTCAAGCTATGTAACGATCTGATAGTCAAGGGTGTCGGAAAATGTATTTTCAGGACTCTGTTTTTGTAAGTCGAACTCATAAATATTTTTATTAAATATTTACGAGACTAGCTTAGTAGCTAATTAATTTTTGGAATAGTGAATTTTGTGAAATTAAGAGTTATTAAGGTATAGAGATTAAATCGTGTAAGGGTTAAAAGTTGAATTATAGATTGAAATAAACTAAAGGGGCTAAAGTAGCAATTGTGCCACTTAATTATTGTTTGTGTATAGGTGGTCAGCCATGGGCTAAGTAACATGCATGTATATATATTATATGTTATAATATAAAGTTAATAATAATAATAATAATAATAATAATAATAATAATAATAATAATAATAATAATAATAATAATAATAATAATAATAATAATAATAATAATAATAATAAAAGAAAAAAAAGAATGATAGTGGATGCATGCAAATTAAACAAAGAAAGAAAGAAAAGAGAAAGAAAGAAAGAAAAAGAAGAAGCGAATGCACGGCACTTGGGGATTTGGTGTTTAAATCTAAATTGGTTAGTGCAATTTAGTCCCTACACTTGTAATTTTTATGTTTTTGGAATGCAGTACTTAAGGCTACCCTACCCATATTGTAATTTTTAGTATTGTTCAAGATTTTAGATGTTGACATTGTTGAATAGTTTAAGTATTAGAGATTAAATAGATAGATTTTTAAGTTAGAAATGGAAAAGGACTAAATTGTGGAATTAATTATTGATTTTGAACAATAGGGACTAAATTGTAAAAAAATTAAAATTAAGTGATCGAATTGAAAATAAGGAAGCTAAATGTGGTCTAGAGTGAAATTAGTATTAAAATATGAAGTTAAATGTGATGATTAAAATTAGTCTCGGTTTAGGGACTAAATTGAAGAATAAGCAAAATATAATATAAAATTGAAATGTGTAATGTAATGTGATTTAATTGTTTTATTCTGTAGCTAACGTTGTACCAAAATCCTCGAATAAAAAGGGGAAGGATAAAATCAACGTCGATAGCTCAGAAATCACAGTTTGTGTTTCTATAATTCGAATTAAATAATAGATTATTGCATATATAATTGTTTGCATATGGTAAGCAATTAAGGTGAGTACTTTGGTACTTGCGAATTGAATTAAATTCATAATTGAAATGGAATGGATTGATTTTGTATATTATAAAATATATTGATTATAAATGTATGTGTATTGAGAAAAATGTGATGATTAACAAATTGAATATATGCTTATATGTGATGATATATATATTCATGAAACTGAGACATTGGTTGTATTGAAAAGTGAAATGAATCCCTATTAACTGTATCGGGCTGAGTCGGATATAAATGGCATGCCATAGGATACGAAGAGTTCAGGAATTACTTCGACCTCGAGTCGATGAGGCACTAGGTGCCAATTTGTTTCGGTTTAATCGATGAGACACTGGGTGTCAATTTATATAGTACTGGGCACAGTTATTACTTCAGATTTATCTGATGAGGCACTGGGTGTCAAACTGGTGTATTGGTTGGATTTGTGTATCCCTTCGAGTCCGTGTTGTGTTAATAGGGGAAAGTAAAATAATAGTTTATGATTTGAGAAAATATTGAAATGGCAAATATGAGAAATGATTATGGGATAAGAAATGAAATATGAAATGATGAATTGAGATGTAAAACTTGAATGAATTCAAGTATTGATCAAAGATATGAATCATGTTGTAACACCCCTAACCCTTATCAGTCACTGGAATAGGGTTACAGAGCATTACTAAACTTTATAAACTAATTACGAATATTTCATTACTTTTATTATACAAATCAAGATTCAATCATATAACACTCATATTGTCCCTTAGATGGGCCATCGAGGCTCAAAATACACTTTAAAAATGAATCGGGACTAAACCGGACACTTAGGGAATTTTTTCCAAAATCTTAAAATTTTCCTTAGGAACAAGGGACACACGCTCATGTGGTCAGGCCGTGTGGGCATTCGATATAAGGCACACGGTCATGTCCCAACCCCTGTTTAAATTAGGGTAGCTACTGACTTGGGTCACACGGTCAACCACACGCCCTTGTGGTAGGTCGTGTGCGAAGTGCAAAGGTCACACGACCAAGCCACACGCCCGTGTGCTAAGCTGTGTGTAAAAACCTGAGCATTCTGTTTTGAAATTTTAAGGTGCAGGGGACACACGGCCAGGCTACAAGCCCATGTGCCAGGCCATGTGTCACACAAGGCTGAGACACACGCTCGTGTCTCTGCCCGTGTGGACGAAAGTAGGCCATTTTAAGGCCACTTTTCGTACCCTTTTTGACATCAACCTACACACAATATTTTAATACATCAAATAGCCCCAATCAAACAATCAACACAATCCAAAATCATGTTTTTAAACATAATATATCATCACAAAACTCAATTGGCTAAACTTCCCAAAATAACTCCATTCATTGTTTTACCAAAATCTACTACTAAATACATGCATACTAATATATATGTATATGTCATTCACAACCATAATTCAAATTTAGTTCTTTTCCAATCCATCCCTATCGATGCCATATAAACCATAAAGTATATAACAAAATCTACCGGAGCAAACTGGATAGTGTGGTTTGATATGTAGATCCGATCCTCCGAACTTCTTGAAAATCTACAAAGAACATTAAACGACACAAGTAAGCTTAATGAAGCTTAGTAAGTTCCCTAGGTTTAAACATAAATCTTATCAAACATACTATAACAATTCATTTAATTAAATCACTCAATATACAATCCCTGCCAATCACAGCTCAATTAATGAATTCACTTATTTAAGCACAATATCAATAATAACTTAAATTTTTCCACATTAATTTCATATGGCACTTACCATTCCTTATCAAACCAGAGAACATCTTACGAATATGAGTACATCGTAAACAGAAGCCCGAAGGCTACACAGAAGAACATAAGTGTTAAATGGAAACCCATAAGGGGTTGAACGAAAGCTCATAGGAGCTGAATGGAAACCCATAAGGGTTAAACTGAAGCTCAAAAGAGCTGAACTGAAACCCAGAAGGGTTAAACTGAAACTCATATGAGTTAACTGAAGCTCATGAGAGCTAAACGGAAAGTAAACATGAGAGTTCACAATAAATGTTGAACCTCAGTTTAATTATATAATTTACTGTCAATTCCTCTTTTGCACTGAACAACTGTACTTAATCCTGCGTTCCGTTCACTTCAAATATTTGATTCAATTTCATAATTTTTACAATAATTTATTTTCAAAAAAATGATATGAATAAATACATATTACTGTTCATCAATTTAATAAATAACATTAAAAATTTAACCATACAAACTTACCTGAGTTAATTTGTAAGCTTGTAGTAGTTAGGGACTATTCCGCTAATTTCCCTTTTTCTCGTTGATCTACGGGCTCTTGATCTAAAATATAAAATTATTCATTCTTTAGCACATATTTCAACTCTAATTCACTTTACAATTTATACCTCTCAATTTTTAAAATTACACAATTACCCCAACTTTTACAGTTTTTATAATTTAATCCCTCACCAATTAACCTATCAAATGAGATAATTTTTCTCAATTAACACTGTATCTAAATACTCTAAGCTATTACACAGCCTTTGATAAACAAAATTTAATAAAAAACCCTAAGATTTAATCTTTTTTACATTTTGGTTCTAAAATTAATTTCTATTGAAATTACTTGATAAAATCATCACATAACAAAATTAAAGCTTCAATTCCATGTTAATTCATCATAATTATCCAGAACTCATCCATGGTAACTTTCATAATTACCTATATAATCAAAAACTAGTGAAATAGATAGTTGGACCTAATTGTAAATGTCTTAAAAACACAGAAATTACAAGAAAAAAAAAGCAAGAATTGAACTCACTTGTAGAACAAATATGAAAAACCAGCTTAGAGGGACTCTTCTATGGCTGTTTTTGGTTGAATATTGGTGATGAAATGTCTAGAAAATCTTTTAGTTATTGTTTTATTTGTTTATTTTACAAAATTTCCAATTTTGCCCTTATTTTATCTAATTTCTTGATTTTTCTACACCCATGCCGTCCAGCCTTATTATTTAGGCTTATTTACCCTTCAAATCCTTCCTCCTTTAACATTTAGGCTATTTAATCACTTTAGCAAAAATTTCACCTTTTTCAGTTTAGTCCTTTTTAATTAATTAACTATCAAAAAGTTAAAATTTTCTAACGAAACTTTAATACTAACTCAATGACACTCCATAAATATTTATAAAATATTTATGACTCGGTTTAAGAAATCGAGGTCTCGATTCCTCATTTTTGAAATAATTTTATCTAATAACTCCTTCTAAAACATAAATCACCATTTCAAAAATATTTCTAAAATCACACTTGACTCATAAATAATAATTAATAAAATTTTCGAACTCACTAGTCAGATTTAGTGATCTCGAATCACTGTTTCTGACACCACTGAAAATTACGCTGTTATACATGTCATTGCATAAGATGATGTATTCAGATGTTAAATGAAATGCCATTGATATATATATATACTTATATATTTGAACATGTGAAAATCTTAGTATATGTGAATAAGGAATGAGCAAAAATTATACTATTAAATTGAAACACATGAACATAGCTTACTTGTTGCATTTTGCATTTTAAATATTTATATCAAGTTTATGCTATTCGGATTATAGAAATACCACTGAGTTTTACTCAGCGAGCGATTTTGTTTTCCGTGCGCAGGCTAGGTACTGTTCGAATTATTGCCGACTCAGCATCAAATCACAAATCTCGAGCTCATGTGATGTGATATTTCATTTTGTAATGGCATGTACCTAGGGAGTCTTTTGTTGATATCGTTATAAGATGTTGTTAACTTAGTTGCTATTGAAATGATGGTTAAATGTGTATATGGTTGTGGTTGAGACTATGTTGGTATGCTAGCCTAGTTTATATTTTGGTACGTGATAATTTAAAGTTAGTAGCTTAGCATAATGCTTGGTATGTGCTTAGCTTCATATTTGGTAACTTTAGAAGTTTGGAAGTTAGTTCAAATATGGCAAGTGTGATATGGATGAAAGACTTGAATGTTTGATGTGTTGTTAATGTACTTGAACATATAAAATGTGGTACCAATGAGGGTACATTGGTTAGGCATATTAGGTGATGAATTTGGTGTATTTTGTACATGTTTAATAGTGTTTTGAATAAGTTAAACGATTAGCAATTGAGTTGCTTAGTGTCCAAGTAAATAGGAAATGGTAAACTTGTAATTTAAGGTACATTTTAGGTCCAGACGGGTAGACACACGGGCATGTGACTTGGCCGTGTGAGACGCATGGCTAGCACACGGGCGTGCGAGGCCCTTTCAAAAAGGTACACGGTCTGGCACACGGGGGTATGGCTTAACCGTGTGACCCAAGTCAGTGGGTTACACGGGCACGGACATGGATTGGGACACGGCCGTGTGTCCCTACTTCGAATGCCCACATGGCCAGATACACAGCCCACATAGCCAGACACATAGGCGTGTGACTTGGCCGTGTGACCCCTGCAGTTAAAATTTTTGTAATTATTTCCTAAACTTCTAAAATTGTATCAAATTAGTCCCTACCTATTTTTAAACTACTTTTAGGGTTTCATAAACTCGTAATAAGGACTGTAAGAGTAACTTTTACTCTAAATTGGGGGTAGATTAGCAAACCTAAATTAAGTGCATTCCACTAACATCATCGAAGATAAATTAAAATGATAATCGTAGATAGAGTATGGACTAATACTCTAATGCTAATAATTGGAATAGTCTTGTATGTATCTGAATTCTGACATTCTAGAAGGTATAAATAGTGATAATAGTGTAGACAGTGGAAGACCAAGTTTAGAAATGCATAGCATAATTTATTATTCGAATGTATAAGAATCTAGTATGAAAGTATTAGATTGTCGTGAACTGCCTCTGCATATTATAATGTTATTAGTTAGTTTATATGTTGATTATGATTGAATTAATTATTTGATTCGTTAGTAATGCTCGTGACCCTAATCCGACGACAGAGAGGGGTTAAGGGTATTACAAGTTATTTATCGAGATAGAATTTGTATGAATGAAACCGATTGAATTTAGTTCAATTAATATTTATCAATAATTTTTTTTCATATAATTTATAAAATATAGAAGTAAGTATAAAATATATTTAGTTTAAAGCATATTATCAATATATTACTATTATTTTTATATAATGTTTATCTAAAGCATTTAATTTCTATGAATTATTAAGAATTTTGATAACATGATTTAATTATTATGGTATTTAAAATAATTTCCGGTTTATAGATAAAATTAGATTGATTTAATTACAAATATGCTTTTATTATTCTTTTAATTTATCAAAGTATATTCAATTAATTTATAAATTTAAATTTTTTATTAATTTATAATATATATGTGATGTTTTTTAGTAGATCATTTAAATGGTATGTCCAAGTTAATTACCACATTAATATATTTTCAAATTAATTAATAGTTAATGAATTTTATATTTGTTATTTTCACATAAAAATTATTAATATATTGTCTTTTTTAATTTGGTATGATGACAAATTTAACCCTTAACGTTTATATTTTCTGTCAATTTGACATTTATTCTTTTTTTGAGCTAAATTTAGCCTTTAACTTTTAGTATTGTTGGCGTGGCAACTCACATAGTAGTCCATATGCATATCATGCTAACATCATATCATTTGCTTTATATGTCACGTCAATAAATATTTCAAAAATTATAAAAATAAAAAATCAAAATCAAAATTAAAAAATATAAAAAGATCATAAAAATTCAAAAAAAAAAGCATAGAGTACACATAAAATGTCATGCAGGTTGTCGTGTTTAAAAATTGAACATTTTAGTTAGTATTCTCATTTAAAAAAAATCATTTTGACTCTTTTCCAAAAGGTTGATAGTTAAATTTGATTATTTTTAAAAGGTTGAGAGTCAAATTTAGTTCAAAAAAAGAATAAGGGCCACATTGTGAAAAAAACATATGGTAAGGGCTAAATTTAACATTATTCCTTTTAATTTTTTAGTACATAATAAATTATTTTTAGTGGTAATTTAATAATATAATTAATTATAAATGAGATTCTTGTTAGTTGAAAATGATATTTAAAATAAATAATATTTAATAAATAAAAAAAGTTGGAGTCATAATTGAAGTAATGATACAATATTGAAATATATATATATTTGTACTATGTTTTTGCAAAACCATATTTCTACTCTTCATATAAATAAATAAATTATATTATGAATGTAATTAACAATAATGTTGTTTTTATAAATGTTTTAAAAATATTGTATATTATACAAAGTAAATTAAATAATTAATACCAAATCAACAATAATTTCCTTTTAAATTAGACCTGTCACCAAACGAAATTGAAATTCTGTATTGTTTTACTTACCTTTTTGATTTTTTCGATGGACCAACAGGTTTTCTCATCAACCGCCATTGCAACTTGCAAGCCAATTGCAGTGTCATTGACTTAGACAGACAAAATACATTTATCAAAGGCGACAGTCAAAGGTTCAATGCAGCAAAACATACGAGGTCGTTTGTTTTCATGACCTGGAAATGTCGTTTTATACATTTCAAAACAGTGGATATCGATTCGATTGTCGAAAGTTCAACGTCTTATACGATTAGGCAGACACCTGACCACTTTTAACTATTTGTTCCTTTTGAAACCTGCAGATTAATATAATCCACACAGGTCTCCTCTCGCGCACTCGACAATAACAGTGTGATAAAAGATTAAAGAATTGCAGCCCTTGAATTTGACGGTTGAAAATCAATAAAATTTATTAATTATTCATATTTCTTGTTTTACTACCCTTAGTTCGATCCTACTGGATTGGCCTGCCTGCTGTCAACTTTTATTTTGGTTCGTGTCATTTTACCAAAACTAACTTATACAAAGGATCTCATCCACTTAAATTAATGGAGATTCCTCGCCAGCTTAGCGGACTAAGACGTTTTATCTGTCTGATTATAATTAATTAGCGCACACAAACAGTTAATCACACTACCATCGAGCGTTCTACAATTTCCGTACCCCTGGGGGAATGGATAAAACATGCATTCAAATCATTAATTATCAGTTCGTCTGCTATAATTTTATAAGTTATTAATATTCCAACTCAACTAATTCAATTTAATTCATCCAGCTTCAAATGTTTTGCTAATCAATCAATTTAACTCATCTTTTTAAATTAATATTCTAACTTAACTAATTACATCGATTTAATTCATCCAGCTTCAAATATTTTGCTAATCAATCAATTTAACTCATCTTTTTATATTAATATTCCAACTTAACTAATTCTATTGATTTTTAATTTGAATGACGATCTAGTCCAGTTTAAATAACATTGGTGGAAAAAGAAAAAAATATTGTGCCACCAAATCGCGTGGTTGTGATTAATTGATGTCAAACATGTTGCAGCCAATTAGAGCATCTACACGCATACAAATATTTGAATTATTAAGCAACAATTATTTGTACGATCTTATCTTCACAGCCAATGCTTTGATTAGGAAATTTAAAAAAGGTTGCATATTCTGCATGCTAGTTGTCGATGAAAAGGTATACTAACAATAGAAATTAAATAAAATTGCGGGTGGGAAAATAACTGATAAAATTGACAATGAAATCCAACAAAAAGCTGGGCCAATCACCCTCCACACAAATTGCAACCCCTCCAGTACCCAAAGTATAATTGCTATTTAGCTGGTTTATTAGTAGTCACTTTGCAAGCCTTTTAACACTCCATCCTTTTAATACATTATCTGTTTTACGAATCACTAGAATTAATTTAATCAAATTCCCAATGGATACGACATAAAACATCAAGACAAAAACAGGTAATAATAAAAATAAATAATTTCATTTTGCTTGGAAGCAAATGTTGCAGTTGTTGGTAGTGGCAGCGTACATGATAATACTAATATAGTCCATACATTCCATGAATTCAACAATCGAAAGAATCCCACCCTCCTGTAATATATACTATAAAAAAAATATTCATCCTAAAATAACTTTAAAATAAACCTAAAAGCCTCCCTTTCGTTCATTAGGCTCTTCACCCCCAGCCCCACCCATCAAGTGCTCCATTGGACTGTTGCAAGTTGAAAAGCAGATGGTTGGGCAAACTTCTGTTGATTTGACGGATGAGCTTTTAAGTCCTGACCGGATCCCACGTCATAGTAGGCCATGCTCATGGGCCTACTGGGGTCACAAGGCCCAAATATTGATGGGGCTTTCGTAAGTTTATAGCCCTATATGGCCTCTAATCCTATCCTATGGATGAAGTTAGTGAACAAGTTAGAATAGTTGCCATGACCACCAAAACGCCATAAAAAATGTTATGCCGACGAACATGTGGGTGCACGTGGACGGTGATGCTGCATTTTCGTTCAAGGCACCTTCGTATACCATTGTGCTGTTTATAAGAGGTGACGTTGGCGTTGTTGTTGTTGTGGGTTCCCCGTTTTCCCCTTTTGATGATTTCTGGCTGCAAATTTACGTGCCAAAACAAAACGTTAAAAACATTGCACATTAGAAGGCAAAAAAAAACTCTGGGTCAGAGAAAAACATATTGAAAAACCCTTCGAATTGAAGCATTTATTTTGAGTATTACAATAATAGAATATTGATGATAGGCGTGCACTGCTGAGTCTGGCAGAGCAATGGTCTCAAGGGTTTGGTATAAAAAAGCGATGCCTACAGGCTATAATAAATTAAAATGTATCGGTAATAATGCCTATCGGGAGATGAAGATGGATTGATGCATCAAAATTCAGCTAGAACGCCTAAAATGACCATTCCACGGCCACCCTACCTAGCAAATCAAGGAGGCAGCATACAGCGACTCTTAACTACATCTTTTTTTTAAGCTTTAATGGGCTAGCTCCCCGGGTGATTTTATTGGAACTCAAGGTGAGCCATCTCAGTACGTAAATGTTAAAATGTCCCACAGCCGACATGGCAGCCAATGAAGGCCAACTTTCACATTTATTATTTACGGCCATTGGGGTTAGAACCTTTTTTTCATTATAAAAATTACCCTTTGACGTTAAACGTGCAAAAAAGTTGGAAAAGGTTGGTAAAGTCGACCAACAAAAACAAAACAAAAAAAAAAAAAAAAACAGTTTGGTAAAGTAAATTACCTGGTGTTAGGCGAAGGGCAGAAAGTAATCGTGTAATCAGCATTGGCACATGTGAAAGTACTGGTTTTATCATCGTAGGCATAGCTGTAGGCGAGTGGGCAAGCTGTCTTAAAGATCTTCGAGTACGAAGAAGGCTTGCAGGTGTCTGGTGTTGCATACGCGCCGTTGCAACAGTACTGAGGCTGGCGGAAGGCCTCGCAAGCACTCTTGCAAGCGACGCCGTCTCCGCCGTCTGCGCTCATCACCCTGAGATCCGAAGGACACGAGTCATTAAGATCCACCGCGCAGCCGGTGTAGGTACAATTCGGCCCTGTGCCACCCTGAGGAACTACTAACATAGGGACGTTATAACCATCCACCAAGCTCACATCGAAAAAATCGAGTCCGCCAGCGCCATCTAAAGTAAATTCAGCCAAAGTGGCAGGCGGAGTAGCTCCATTCCCCGAACATTCTAACTTGCCGGAGCCACAATCGCCGGTCAAACATGAAAATTTTCCGGTGGAATCTTGGGAGCAATGGGTTCTACCCCAAAAACGACCACCCCATGATGTTGGTGAGGCAATGGTCTTGGTTTCACCTCTTTGGAGAGTGAAACCTGTAGTGGGAAGCGGTGGAACACCTGCGTTTGTGAGAATTCCAGGCCATACAACATAGTCGCATTTGTTTACTATGGTAAAGGTTGTTGCTTGTATACCTGTTTACAATGCAGCGAAAAATCTAAATTTATAAGAAAAACCCAAACTGGAATCCAATTCTCGGTGTTTAACAATAGAATTGATTAAATATGTTTGAATGTTTCCCAAATCAGTACCTGATATGACCGAATGTGAGAGAATAAGAACACAAATCGAAGCAATAAATGTAAGCTGGGCCATGAAGTTTGCAAGGAAAACCCTTTATATAATGCGAAAGAAGAAGAGGAAGTTCTGGGGAACGCCAAAATCCAACACAACACTTCTTCTTCTTCTTGAGAAATGGTGGTTGGGAAAAGGTGAGATTATGCAATGGCGATACAGCATGGGTATTTATAAAGGGAAATAGAGCTTGAGCTATATACAAAAAAACCAAACGTCAGATACAGTCAGAAAGATGATGGGCGGGCCCAACTAGACGTTGCTATTTTGTCTACCTCATTGAGTTTTGAGATGAGCCGCAGTGCTCAGTCGAGAATTTATTTTCCTTCCTTTGGCTTTTTTTGCATGTAAAACAACTTCGATGATAAAAATACAAATACGAGGCTCCACTACAATGAAATCATAATAATTTCCATTTGCTGAAATAATCTGCCGCCTAAAGTTACTAGTTAGAGACGTTATAATAGATATGACTAGAAATAGGGAGAATTAATCAATATAGCTTTTAAAATTTTAATTCGCTCAAATTTTACAAATTATTTTTCTACTGTATGTCGAAGCTGGAAGAATGGTAAAACTTATGAACAGGGAGAGCCAAATCATTGCCGAGGATGATGCGGAACACCAAGTCAAATGCGGCTGGCTACAGCCCTTACATCTTCACTTGCTCCGGTCCCTTAATTAGACGGTTTAGAACGGTTTTGATATAAAATAAACAAGAAAATCAACGAGGGAAAATAGTTTATCATAGATTAACTTTTTCTAGACCCATAAAGGTCGCAGCAAGTCTAAAACCAAGATTTTGAAACATTATCTTCATTTGTTTCGAATTTTGCAATATAATATATTTTAATAATTAAAACACTAATTTCCAATTTCCCAAAATTTGAACAAAGAAAACCTAACTTGATTCTACAGGCATAATTATAAGGAGAGAGCAGACAAGGGGTTTGGCTCCCTCTAGAAAAAGTTCACTTAAAATTAATGAAAAATTAGTTCAAAAATTTATCATTTGAAATAATTTTTTATCCTGATGGCTTATGTTTTATTTGAATTTAAATTTTTGTTTAAAAGATGAAATAGACAAGTTTGTAAACACAATCCCCACTGACCAATTTTTTTTTGGTTAAACTAATATTTGTATGAGTAGAACCCATTGCCCCCTCCACGACAGAGTATGGCGTTGGTTGAGCAACTTCTATGTTAACTATGTTTACACGGTAAAGCAAAAGAAGAAGATAAAATAAAATTAACCAAGTTTATTTAGTTCAATAGTCTGAACTCTGAAGTTAATAAGTATTAATGAGTCAATTTCTAATAATAAAGTTTCATGAACACAAATGGTATAACCTGACAGCAACCACTTTAAAGATATTTGCCCTCGAAAATATCTTAATACTAACTACCCCAATTAAAATATCTCAAACCTTAAATGCTGAAATTTCCTTCGGGAGTATTTCGCGCGCAGCCGTCGGCTTTCAAGTTGAAACCACTAGACCAGGAGGTTTGTGGTTGAATTTTGCGGTTAGCAAGGTGGGCACGCCAGCTTTGAAGACTGAGATACGGTCAAAATTCATCACTTTTTATGTTATTGGGTGTTGCTCGTTTTCACTTACGGCCGATTGCTTTTAATGCACACTCATATGCCTAAGACCCTTCAAATCAAAATTAAAATTGAGATTCCGAAAGCGGTGTAATTAATTACAACCAACAAGATGCCCATTTATAGTGCAGTTTTTAAACTTTTCTAATCATCTTACAAATTATTGTAACCGCCATGATCAAATTAAAATTATTTATTTGGGTAATTAAAATGAAAACCCTAAAAAATTTAAGTGATCAACTGAATAATTTACCAAAAAAAAATTACCCATTTACCTAAGTTTGAAAGATATATATATCTAAATCTTCTGTCAAAATTTCAGTGGAATCCAAATAAATTTAAAGCAGATATTAAAGGCACTAAAATTGTTTAAAGCACATTTTAAGCTATCAACATGTCTGCATTGGTGCATTCTTTTAGCCTCTGAAATAAAAAAGAAAAATAAATAAATAAAAGAATTCATTTACCTTGATTCTCAGTGAGGCCAATCGTTTAACCCTCGAAGTTTGTCTCCCTTAACCCGGAAAAATCCCAACAACAAACCAAGGCACCAACGTGCTAATGACATACTAAAATTTACATGATTGTGTTACATTTTTTTTATTAATATTTAGGAAATAGTCACTGAATCACTCAGTTTTGATTTATGAAATTTGGTTATGACTAAAAGACAAATGAACGGGTTTAAATTAAATGACAGTGATTTATCGAGAGAGGTAGAATCCAAATGCTACTCTTGGTATTTGGTAGAAAATAGGCTACTGACGTATTACACAGTAATTAGGTTGTACAATATTAAATTGTATCTATTGATTTCTCATTCATTATTTTGGAACACAAATTAAATATCGAAATACAATTTTTCTTCGTATAATGGATTAATATTTAATTTATTGAATCAACAAGTTGGAATATTGAAATACCGAATGAAATTATGCTCAAATAATATAGCTATACGATTTTACTTATATCATAATATATACAGTGAATCAACTTAATAATAACATAATATTAATTTAACTTTATTTTTAATGATGTGATGCTCTTTTATTCGTTGCAAATATCCCATCATTTTTATTAATGTCAAAAGTATTCAACAGCTGGCTTATGGATAACATGTATCGATAAGCAACGACAACGACATTAACGACATTTTTTTTATCACCACAGGCCACAGCAAGATCAGTGAATACAAATCTATCACGCCTGGGCTATAAAATTAGATTCGCATTCTAGAAAAACGTCAATACTTCGTCGGCGTTTGGGAAAAAAAAGAGGAAAGAAATTGCTAGTTTTAACTTATAACGCATAGATACGATAGGTTTTTGATGATGCGAATCGTTGAACTATAATATGAATAGGGATTGGGCAAATGATGTTGAAATAATGGCGTGAAAATTCAAAGAAGAATTCCAAGAGTAGAAGCATGAAAAAGGTGTATATCATTGGTGTCTTGTTTTTCTGTATGAATGATTTGAAAAGAGAAGGAAAAGTAGGGTTTTTGTTTTTATAAATGTGAAACATTGAATTTTTTAGACTTGGCAAGAACAAAATGCAGAAGGCCCTGACATTTAATGGGATGTTTTTTTATTGTTGTTGTTGTCCTCGTCATATTATATGATTTGAGAAGATGAGAAGCACTGAAAAAGAGATGACATCATGCTATTCGTAATATTCCAACAATTGGAGGTGGTGATAAGAATAAAAAGAGAACCAAATGAAATCAGCTGATGCAAGAAGGCTGGCCTGTGGTGAGAAAAATTAATAACACCAATTATTGATGAGGATATCAAGATTAGTTAATTTAAGAAGCAAGCATTTGTTGGTTACTAATAGGAAAAAATTGTTGTTGTCTCTCATTGCCGTCTATTGGCAATACACTTTCCATTAGTCAAGTGATGTACTACATTCGGAAAATTTGATTAGATTATTTGTTACAGATATTGGTGATTTGCACTAACAAACAAGTCCAAAGAAATAAAAAAGAACATAAGCCCATTTTACTCTCTGTGTACCCTTTCCTCACATATTAGGCTTTTACCCATTTAATGACTTTAGATGAGGTATTGAATCATTGGGCTTGATGGATCCAAATATAGTAGTTTTAGAGCCAGGCCCAAGAAATACTTTTGAGCCAAAATTTTCCTTTCGGTTAAAAAAGTATTTTTGTAGAGCATTTATTGTCCCAAAAGCACTTTTAAAAAGTCCCAAAACATCTTGTTTAGCAATGTTTTTATCTCAAAAGTATTTGTAAGAAGCAATGTTAAACTATCTATTAAAATGATAATTTCACTATACTCACTTTAAGTATCAATTTGGAGATCAAATTATGTGGAGAAAATAAATGTTAAAATTGTAAAAGGACAAAACAATAATTAGACCAAAAAGAAAAAAAAGAAAGATATTACAGGATACGAAGTTATCTCCTTCAAATTTGCACTATACAACCTGTTCTGAGGCAAGAATTTATGAGTTGAGTTGATAATTCAACTTCTACAGCATCAAACAAGTTCAAAAAGAGATGGTGCAGAGAGAAGCAAGGAAATGACTGAATGGCAAAATCCCACCTAGATCAGTAGACTTCAACGTTCCATTGTTCTCCTTTCTTCATTTGTCTCTTGTATTCAATCCAATCAATACCTGGAAGATACAAAAAGTTACAAGATGAGATGGTATTTTTGCAAATGCTGAACCCCATTATATAAATTACCATCTTTGGCAGCCAAAGAAGTCATGATATCGTCGATTCCCTTTTCCATTCCCTTCAGCCCGCACATGTAGACATAGGTGTTATCTTTCTTAAGCAATTCCCAAAGTTCTTCAGCATATTGGGCCATTCGGGTTTGAATATACATCTTCTCACCCTGCTCATTTGTTTGTTCTCTACTAATCGCATAATCCACCCTGAGGTTATTTGGTGCCTTCTCCTTCATCTTCTCAAATTCCTGGGTTGAAAGTAGAAAGCCTAAGCCAATATGTTTCAGTACCAAGAGAAAGAATGATGTGAAAGTTAAGAAAGCTTGCTTGCCTCTGGGTAGAGCAGTGAGCTACCGGTGGGAACACCCAAGAAAAGCCAAGCCAATCCGTTGAACTGCATTTCATGCCAATAACAGGTCAAGTACTTTTCACAACTTGCTAAAGGCTAATCTTTTTTTTGTTAAGCTTTCGATGTCAGGCCTACCTTGTAATCGTCGTGCTTTTCGAAGAACATCTTCCACAAGAATGAACGGAAAGGAGCAATTCCAGTTCCAGTTGCGAGCTGCAACAAGGAAACCAGAAATTAACCTAGTAAATTCTCAGATAACAAGATAGTAAAGATACCATTGTGATGTAAACACACCATTATGATGGTGGCATTTGGATCTTTTGGCAAGAGCATCTCCTTCCCAACAGGCCCTGTGATCTTCACTTCAGCACCAGGCTTCAAGTCACCTGAATGGAACAATTACGACTGATAAATGATGTAAAATTCTAGAATTGCAATTTCTACCATAGTTGATTATATTAAAAAAAAAATGATGAAAAATTTATCCAAGGCAGAAATTTGGGAAAATATTACGATTATCTGTCATGCCTTAATTTGAACCAGTAAATGGTTTCTTATAGTTACACGGGACAAAATATGTCAGGTGCTGTTGAACATAGGACCCAGAAGATGTTACCATGGACAGACCTGAAAGCAAGATGTTTATTTATGTTTTTTTTCTGCAGTAACTTGCTGGCCAGCTTTATCATTATATAAACAATACGTGCAGTGCTTTGTCAATCCACATTTTGAGAGATAATTCCATAAATATTAGAGAGAACTATATATAGAGATAAACCTTTGTTATAATGCTAGACATTTTTACAAAGGAGGTAGCTATTAGCTAAGAAGCCAACATGCTGCTTATTAAACAATCAACAGGCTTAGAAGATCATTATAAATATGTTACAAGATTTATCGAAGTGAGGGTTTCCTTGAAATTATTAAATAAAAAAAGCACCAAAAACTTTAAAATCCTTACACAGGAAATTGGAGCAAACTCCTTTCACTATCTCTCCTTGTTCGTTGGTGTAGACAAGCCTTTTCACACACAAGGAAACCTGCAATTACAAGCTCATCAAGATCAGATTAGATATCACACTGAATAAAGGCACAAAAACCTTATATATATATATATATAACATGTTATTTGAAGGGATCAGATCCTTACAGTTTGAGAATTGCCAAAATCTCCCAAAGCACTGCTAGCAATAGAGTACAATCTAAGTTTGTGGGGTTTTCCGTTCTTGTCAATACCATCTGGGATGACACCAATGGATTGTCCTTCTCTGTATGGTACTTCCCCTGTGCCATCCAACTTCAAATGATCAAATGCATATAAAGCTGACACAAGGTCACCTCATTTTCAATGACTAAAGCAAGTTCCTAAATCGTTAAAAGTTCACCTTCGGTACTAAAAACCATGTGCCAAGTCTCTCCTGGAGCATCATCTCCGGTAATTTTGGTGTTAAGGAGGCACTTTCCAATGTAGGGTTCCTTTGGTTTGAACTTGTTCACAACAATACCCTCATCATCTTTCTTGGAAATTTTTGGTGCTTTTGCAGGAGCTTCTGTAGTGACCTGAGCTCTAATGGAAACCACATTTCCACCAAGGCTGACATTTTTTGGGTACAAAACACTCTGGAGAGGAAACCAAGAGATTGAGTCAATGCAAATAAATGAGTGGATCTTCTTAAGAAACCATACCTTGTTGAAGTTGATTCTTTCAGGGACAGTAACTGAGTTTTTAAATGGCAGGGTAGATGACTTGGAAGATGGAAGAGATACTGCTGCATTTACAGTCATCGCCATTGTTTACAAGCACAGAAAAAAAAGAGAATGAATTGAGTCCTTCAAGTGGAGGAAGAACTTAAGTCAAGTAGAACCAAATTGAAAAAGGAAATAAAAAAAAAATAAAAAAAAGTATGGGAAAGGATTACAGATTGGTTGGATGAGAGAGGAGGACAAATTCAGTGGCAGTTTAGTATCTATGGTTGGAAAGTATTCTCGGTTTAGATTCTTGGGAGATGCATTTGTGGTGTAAGTGGCCTTCATTGCCAATGGGAAACTCCTGAAGATATTGATTCCATTTGGGAACCACTCAATTTTATGAAGCCCATTAGCCTTCAGGTTAGATATTTATGTCCTGGGTGAATTTGCTGTCTAAGAGCCTGTGAAGGAAGGCCTAAACCCAATAAAACCAATTGAATATTTTATGAGTTGTAATTAAAACCCCAAACCAGAAAGACTATAATCTAAATTATTTTATCCTTTTTATGCCCCTTTCTTGAATAATATAGCTAGGCTTACCGGTTTTTTATAAAAAAATACAAAAAAATAAAAAAAATTGAAAATGGTATAGGAAAATAATTATGTACCAAAATGGTACATTCAGGGTAGTCACGCCTATGCCAGAGGCGGCACCACCCTGGTGTGACACCCATTCAGTTAAAAAAAAATAAACAGTGAAAAGAAAAAAAAAAGTTGATAAAAACAGAAAAAAATGGATGAGCGACGTGACATGATCCTGGTGGAAGGTCTGCCACAGGCGGCACCAAAGGTGCTAGTGGCAGAGGCGGCGCTGCCGATGTGACCCCTCATGCATGCCATTTTGGCTTTTTCTGCCGTTTGGGGACCTTATAATGGTCCCAATTTTAGTTTCAGGTAAAAAAAAAAGAAAGAGAAGAAAGAAAAGGAAAGGAGATGAAAAAGAAGAAGAGAAGAAAGAGGAGGAGGAGAAAGAGAGGGCGGCACCGGAAAAAGAAAAGAAAAAGAGAGAAAGAGAATAGAGAAAGAAGAAAGAAAGAGAAGAAAAAAATAGAAAAAAATAGGTATAATTTTTTTTAAAATAATGGATGATATTGTTATTGTGTTGATTTATTGTTATTATTATTAGTTATTATTAGTCATTAATATTTTAGTCATTAATATTGTTAGTAAAAAATCCTAATTTTTTTTTTTGTGAAAAGTAGGTAACTTAAAGAGTCCTAAGAGACACTAAAAGCTTTATCGTGCTGAAAAGCCGTGGCCACCGCTTCAGGCGGAACTTCAAATATTCGAAGGGAATTTTGCCAAGAAAGACCAATCTTCGCTAATTGATCAGCAGTTAAGTTACACTCCTTGGGAATATGTTGGATATCCCACTGACCACCAGAATTCATTAGTCTTCTAATTCTTCTGAGAAGAGTAGTACCGGAATCCACCATTTCCTTCATGGACAAGGCTTTAAACACCTTAAGATTATCAGTATAAATTTTGACCCTTTTGAAGCCTCTGTTTAATAAGGTAAGCACTCCATCAAGAATACCCCAAAGTTCTGCTTCGAAAGGTGAACATCTGCCCAGATAATGCACGAAACCTAAAATCCAATTACCATCTCGATCTCGAACGACGCCACCTGCTGATGCGTTTCCAGATACTCTAGCCACTGCTCCATCAGAATATAAATAAACCCAATCGTCAGAACAATGTTGGTAGACCCCTGACGAATATGGGAAAAGTTTAGATCCAATGATTAAGGTCTCAAAATGTTGTGCTCAAGGGATGTTCAGTCAATGCTTTGAAAGATAAAGAGGTTCTGGTTCTTCCAAATTCTCCAAGCTATTATCCCGAAAAGACACGACCAAGTAATTCCCTTATCCTGCAATTTAATATGACAAGAAAGATTAGTTGATAGCCATAATTGTAAAAGGTCAAAAAAAACCTGGATTGCTTCTCTAGAGGGACTACAAGCTTCCAAACTTCTTTGGAGGTCAGACAGTCCCGAAGAACATGCACGATATCTTCAAAATCGTGTCCACACCTTGGACACGCACTGCTTTGCCCAATTCCTCTCCTAGCTCTTTCTGAATTAGTGAATAGCCTCTAATTGGCCACAAGCCAGAGAAAAAGATGAACTCTCTAAGGACCTTTATATTTCCAAATTGGCTTCCAAATGTTATCTTTAGGTCTCCAAGAATTCTCCTTTAATGACTAATAAGCACTGCGAACGAAAAAAGAACCTTCCCTATAATGAGCCCAAACGATTCTATCCTTACCTCTGGCAGGATGAGGTGGAGGGATACTTACTATACGCTTTATCATATCATCCGATAACCAAATACGCAGCATATCCACATTCCAAGAACCGTCCTGCAGAACCCAGTCTTTTAAAGTACTGTCTAAGTTAAGACTAGCATGAGCATGCACGTGATTAAACAGAGATCCAACATCAAGTATCCAAGTGTCTTTCCAGCCTCTGATTGTAGTACTGTCCCCAATAGACCACATGAGATTCTCATATAAAAGCGGCCATACCTTAGAGAAAGACCTCCAAAGGTGAGAACAATGACTTTTTTGAATAGAGACAGGAAGGTGGCTTTTCCATCTATATTTTGAACGGAAAACTCTTACCCATAAAGCTTCCTTCCGAGAGACAAGATTAAAGTAAATTTTTCATAAGGAATGAGTTATTATAGTCTTGAAGTCGTCTAAAGCCAAGTCTTCCGTGTGACATCGGCTGACAAATAGAGTCCCAACTAACCAAGGCGGATTTTGGATTATCAACAGACCCTCCCCAAATGAATTGTCGTGCTATCCTTTCTATTTCATCACACACTCCTTTCGGAATAGCTAAGGACTGCATAAAATAACTAGGAATAGCAAGAAAAACCGATTGAGCAAGTGTAACCCGCCCTGCAAAGGAGAGTTTCTGGGCATCCCAAATTTGAAGCTTATGATAAACCATAAAAGTAACATATTTTAAGCCCACATTTAGCATGCTTTTGGATGATTTAAGCCTTGAATTATGTAATTTGGTGCTCTTAATCCTTTTTTTTCATGTTTTATACTTAGAAGAGCATCGGATGACGAAAAGAGTGGAAAACGGGCCCAAAACGGAGTAAATGGGCCATATCACAAAATCCACACGGCCTGGGCCTAAGACCACATGGCCGTGCCTCATTCAACAGCTTCGAACACGGCTTGGCCACGACTTACACAGGCGTGTGCTATGGGCGTGTCCCTGCCGTGAGAAAGAAGAGTTTCACTCGGATTAGGATACTTAGGGGCAAAGAAACACATTCTGAAGCCTATATAAAAACCCTAAGTATGACCTAAAAGGGGGGAACCCAAGACTTTAGTCAAAGGGTGTCCAGCTAGGCCAAAGAGGGCAGATTTGTGGGGATTTACTCGAAGATAGCCAGTTGATTCATCTCAAGAAGCCGGAATCATACTCAAGATGGAGGATCTCTCCTTCAATTCCTTCAGGGGGCTTTTGGGATTTCTTATGTTTTGTTTTATCTTTTCTTCTAAGATGTTTTCTTTTATTATTATGAACTAAACCCTCAGATACCTGAGGGGGATGAAACCTAAGATGAATCTTGTTATCGTTTGCTGAACTATATGATAAATATTTGACTTGTTCTTAATTATATGTTCTTAATTCTTGTGTTGATATTTCCGGGATATTAAGCGGAGTTGATCGCACGCCTAGAGATAGGGCGACGAGATTTTGCCGAATTAGGGTGACACCTAATATGGGAGTCCATAGATCGAGTTTGTAACGACCCAAAATCCGTGGGCACCAGAAAAAGTGTATTATCGGGCCTCCGTTTTAGTAAATCAAGTTAGCAAATAATTATTAGGAGTAATTATAAGTCTAATAGTGTGATTAATTAGATTTTTATTTAGTGAATTTAGCTTAATTTAAAGTAATTAGGAAAAAGGATCAAATTGAATAAAGAGTGAAAGTCTAAATATAGATTAAAAGAAAGCAAAAAGGGCTAAAATGGCAATTAAGCCATTTGAAATAAGTTGAGGCGGCAAATGATGATAAAAATCTAAGATTTTTTATTGTTTTATTATATTAATTATAATGTATATCATTAGTATATAGTTTTATATTAGATATATATATTATATTATTATAATATAATAAGTAGATAAGAACTAAAAAGAAGTAAAAGCAAAAGCTTAAAAAAAAAAAAAGAAAGAATAAAGTAACAGAAAGCTCTCGACACAGAGAAGAGAAAGAAGAAAAGAAAATAACAAGGGGGAAATAGGGATTTTAAAGCTTGAAGTTTAAATAGGTAAGTCAATCAAGTCCTATTTTCTTAATTTTTGATGTTTTAGAAGCTTTAAAGCAAGATTTTGATGAAACTAAGTAGATATTCTAAGAGTTTTTAGGTTTTTAAGTATAGTTGATGTTGAAGAAAAAGATGAATTAGGGATTAAATTAAATGAAATCTACGTAGAATTAGTAAAAGGATTAAATTGTAAAGTAAACTATAAGTTTTCTACTATAGGGATTAATTTGGAAGAAATTATAAATTAGGGTTTTATTATGAATTAGATAGTCAAGTTGATTATGGAAGGAATTTAAGTAGGATCAAAGCATGAAATAAGTTAAGAAAATAAGTAAACTTAATTAGGATTAAATTGTAAATTGAGTTATAAGAAAACAGTTTTAGGACAGCAGTAGAAGAGTAACTTTGAAAAATCACAAAAAATAGTAGAAATGGAAGTAGAAGTTGAATGAGATATGAAATTAAACCTTAATGAGTCTATTTTCATTTTAAAGAAACAAGAAAGCAAAGAAATTCTGTATTTTGAGATATTTATATTTTTGTGAGACTTGTTCAGAGTGATTTTGAGATCCCCTATTCTGACTTGTAAAAATCATTAAAAATTGTAAAAAAATAATTGTGGGACATAATTTATATGGTTAGATTCCTTAATGAGTCTAGTTTTATAAGAAACAAATGAAAAGATCATTTGAATTCTGTACAAAAAGATAATTAAATTTTAGCAAAGAGTGGTCGGAACTATCAGACAGCAGAATAGGAGTGATTTAAAAGAATAAACTGTACTTATTGGCTATATAAAAAATTCTTAAAATTTTATGGAAAGTAGATATATGAGTCTAGTTTCATATAAAATTTACGAATCTTAATTCGGAATTCTGTAACTCGAGATATAGATAATTTAGTGACAATGTCTTAGGTAGACAGCTTTGAAAGAACTTATAAGTAAATAATAGAATTGTGTATAAAGAATGTAGAATGAAGAGGAAGAGTAAAAATTGAATAAAATTCATTATTTATTGTAATTTAATGCTGTAATTAATAATGTAAATTATTATTATTTTCGTAGCTAACAAGGAAAACGAGGCATCGGCATCCAAGGGAAAAGAAAAGATCGTGGAGGAGTAAACTTGTATCTCGGGTTTGTATTACTATAATTCAAACTACTATTTAGTTAATGTTATATTTAAATTCATATGTATGGTAAGTAATTTATAAGGTAAGTATTATTATTGACATGAATGAAACTGAGATGAAGTGTGAATATGTTTGAGCATTTAAATTGTTTAGTAATTAGAAAGTGGAAAATGTATTAAAATGAAAGGTGTGTTTTGAATTGAATCAAAAAAAAATTGAATTGAGAAATGATTTGAATACCCTATTAACTTGTCGGACTAGATTTGATACAAATGGCATGCTATTGGATTTGTGATGTGATGAGGAGATTTGTAGCTCGGCCGAGAAGATGATTCTGTTATTATATGCTTCGGTTTATCTGAAGAGGCATTTAATGCCTTATTGGTGTGTTTGGGAGGATATGATATATTGGTGTGTTTTGGAGGTTATATTATACTGGTGTGTTATGGAGGATTTATATTATCCCGGGTGTGATTGGGTTGGATACTTTGGTGTGCTTAGGTGGAATCCACGATCCGTCGTCAGTCCGAGCATTGTTAATAGGGTAAATAATTGAAATGGAATTTTGAAAATGAGATGGATTGATTTGGCTCTATTGAAAGGTATGTGAAAGAATGTACGTGTTAAATTATGAATTGAATTTGTATGTGTTAAATGAAATGTGAATTTAAGATTTATGAAGTGATATATATATAATTATGTATAATTAGTTTTAATAATTTATAAAGTTTATGGTGATGTTTGTAATTTATTAATGTTAAATAATTTTGATTTATAGTAATACCACTGAGTATGAAATACTTAGCGTACGATTGTTTCCGTGCGCAGGTCATTAGAGTTTCGGATCCGGTCCAGCATCCAAAACAAACCCGACTCCAACAAGAAGATTTTGGTGATGAATTTCTTCCTTTTTGTTAAGTGGCATGTACTAGATAGTTATATGAATTATAAACATACATAAAGTTAAATGATTTTGGTTGTATATAAATGATTATAATGTTTTGGATGAGGAAAATGACATGAAGTTATAAAATGATAAATTTGGTATTGGTTGTTTTGGGTTTGAATTTGCAGGGGGAGTTAGGTAAAAATAAGTAGAAATGCTGCCGAAATTTTTATAGGATATAAAAAAAAGAAATCTAGAAAATTCGAATAAGTCTCATTCTACTTTTAATAAATGTTTTGGGCTTTGAAAGTCTATTATAGGGACTTATTTAATAATTATACTATAAATGTTATTTATTTGTGAATTATTTGTAAATAGTCTGATATGTCTGGTAATGCCTCGTAACCCTATTCCGGCGACAGTTTGGGGTTAAGAGGTGTTACAGAGTTAATGCAATTCTAGGGGTTTTAATTAGAAAGAGATTTCAATTAATCAACCTAGGGTTAGACGTTAGTCGCCTCGAGAGAGGGATTAATATAACTTAGGGAGTCTTACGGATCAAGTCAAATGAATAACTCGTCTGGTTCAGAGTTAGATAATAAGTGAAGTCTAGGTGGATTCTTCCTTGGGTGTCGTTTTAATCAATTGGTTTTTCCTCAAAGCTATTTTTCCAATTTCATTCTTCTTTGTCTTAGAGTCTTCAGTTTAGTTTAGTAGATAGTTAATTTTAGATTAGATAAAAATCCACTTAATTCTTAGGCTAAATAATAAAAAGAGAGTTAGTATTAGTACTTTTGGTTCCTTTGGGTTCGACATTCCGGTTTTGCCTTAACTATACTACTGTTCGATAGGTGCGCTTGCCTAAGTCGTTGTCATAGTTAGTTTCTAGGTTCGATCATTCTTTATATAAATTTTAAGACTTTGGTATCGCATAAAACAACGATCAAGTTTTTGGCGCCGTTGCCGGGGAACTGAAATATTAAGAACGCTTAATTTTTATTACTTTAGCCATATTATATTTATTTTATTGCAATTTATTTTTTTCTACTTTTCTAAATTTTTCTTCCTTCTTTTGTTCCTTTCAGGTACCTCTAGTTTATGACTAGAAGGAACCCGACAGGACCCTTACTTTATGACAGTGATATTGAAGGTACCGTTCGCAGAAATCGCAGAGAAATAAGGCGAAGCTTAAACTACGTAGAAGAAGAGTAAGAAGCCGAAATAAATACTACATAAGAGATGGCTGAAAATCATCTGCCACCTCCAGAGATGGTCGAAAATCATGCTCCTCGCACTATGTATAATTATGCTAAACCTAGTCTAACAGGAACTGAGTCAAGTATTGTTAGACCTACTATTGCTGTAAATAATTTTGAACTGAAACCTAACACTATACAGATGATACAACAGTTTGTTCAGTTTGATGGTTTTCAGGATGAGGATCCTAACACACACTTAGCAAATTTTCTAGAATTCTGTGATACCTTTAAAATAAATGGCGTTTCTGATGATGCCATTCGTCTTTGGTTATTTCCCTTTTCTTTGAGAAATAAAGCCAAACAGTGGTTGCATTCTCTTCCACGAGGGTCAATCACTACATGGGATCAAATGACCAAAAATTTTTATTAAAATATTTTCCACTGGAAAAAACGGCCAAGTTAAGGAATGATATATCTTCTTTTGTGCAAATGGATTTAGAGACACTTTACGATGCATGGGAGAGATACAAAGATTTGTTGAGGAGGTGCCCACACCACGGATTACCTTTATGGCTATAGGTCCAAACTTTTTACAATGGTGTGAACCCTTCAACAAGGCAACTAATCGATTCAGCCGCCGGCAGAACTCTGAATAACGAAACTCCTGAAGCAGCCGACGAGTTTATAAAGGAGATGTCATTGAATAACTATCAGTGGCAAGTTAGAAGGACAAGGCCAGCCAAAGCAGCTGGAGTTTTCAACCTCAACGCAGTAATCGCGCTATCAAATCAGGTAGAGTTGTTACAAAAAATTTTGATGGTTTATATGGTTCTTCGCAGGCACATCCAGTTACGCAGTGCGACGCAAGTGGAGGAGTAGCGAATCCTGAGTACCCACCCTAGGGACAGGGCATGGAGAGTGAACAAATAAACTATATGGGTAACAATTTCTGATCTAACAATAACCCTTATAATAATACTTATAATGCAGGTTGGAAGAACCACCCCAATTTCTCATGGGGTGGTCAAGGAAATCAAAGACAACAACCATCCCAAAACTTTCAACAATAGCCCTACCCACAGGAAAAGAAGCCAAACCTCGAGAAGATGCTGACAAAATTCATAGTAGCCACAGAAACACATTTTCAGAATACTGAGACAACCCTTAAAAATCAACTTGAGACATCGACACAGGAGCTCAAGGATCAAATCGGGCAACCTGCTAAGCAGATATCTGAGAGACCACAGGGAAGACTACCGAGCAACACCGAAATTAACCCAAAGGAACAAATTCAAGCCATAACAGCTCAGGATAGTGAAGGGTTAGACGAGCCCAATTTAAAGCAAGAGAATATGGTAGAGGAAGGTAAGGTTGAGATAAGCCAAGAAAAGCCAAAACTGGTAATCAAAGAGTACCAACCTCGCATACCATATCCCGAAGCAATAAAAAGAGACGAAACAGAGGAACAGTTCGGTAAGTTTCTTAAACTTTTAATGAAATTACATATCAACTTACCGTTACTTGAAGCTCTTTCGCAGATGCTAGATTCTAGGAAATTTTTAAAGAAGCTATTGGTAAATAAGCGGAAGATAGACGAGGAATCACATGTGGAATTGAATGCAGTATGCTCAGCAATGTTGCAAAACAAACTACCACGAAAATTAAAAGATCCAGAGAGTTTTACAATTCCATGCTTAATTGGTAGTTTATCTATTGATAATGCGTTAGCTGATTTAGGGGCAAGCATAAATGTCATGCCTTGTAAAATGTTTAAACAACTAGGTCTAGGGAAGCCCAAACAAACTAGGATGAGCATTCAATTAGCTGATAAAACTGTTAGAATTCCTAGGGGTATAATCGAAGATGTACTCGTGAAGATTGACAAATTCGTATTCCCAGTAGATTTTGTCGTTTTAGACATGGATGAGGACAACACGATCCCTCTAATTTTAGGAAGACCATTTTTAACAACTACTAGGACTAAAATTGATGTCGACGCAGGTGAACTCATACTCTGTGTAGGTGATGAGACAGTCACTCTTCAAGCTCTCGATTCAGCTAAGACATCAAATAATCAAGGTGAGAAAGTAAATTCTATTGATAACCTTTCGGTTAACCCTTCTTTTCAGGAAGCACCACAACAGAACACAACTGAACCCGATCCTAGACCCCGTGCTAACAAAGAAATAATTCATGAGGAACAAAGGATTCAGATCGATGAACTAGAAGAATGGAAGACGCATCTCAAAGAAAAACTAGGTATAGACGAAGCAGAACCAAAGCCACTCTACGAGACAGACAAGTTCAAAATTGGAGATCAAGTATTGATAGAAAAAGCAGATCCACAAATACCTCCTCCTGATCCTAACACAAACAAAGAAATCCCTTTTAAGGTAATCAACGTTTTCCCATATGGAACAGTCGAAGTAAGTAATCCTATGTTTGGCACTCTGAAAATAAATGCTACTCGTCTTACACTCTATCATGATAATGGAACTGCTAGCACGAGGAAGGACTTTCAACTCCTCAAACCACCATGAATATGTGAATGAGAGGTAAGTCTAGCTTGAGACTATAAACGAGCGCTTCTCGGGAGGCAACCCGAGTGCTAACTCTATTAACTTTTACATTCCTTTAATTTTAATTTTATTTTTTTAATTTCTACTTCAGCATCTAATTATAAACTGACCAAAGATGCAGATTCGTTAGCCACACGACCTTGCACATGGCCGTGGCCGTGTGGGTAAACTGAACCTCCGTACTGACATGGAAGAGATGATACGAGTCAGAACGAATCATATCTTCAAGTCACGGACTCCAACTACCATACATGGGCGTGGAATACCTGAACATGGGCATGGGAGAAGAGAAAAAAGCACAACACGACTGTGTGATACGACCATGCGACATCACACGCCCATGATACACGGGTGTGGGAATGCACCAGACCCCAAATTTCTATTTAAACCACCCACCCCTCCTCTCCCATACCACTTTATTTTCCTCCTCCTTCTCAAACCCTTTCATACTTCTTTTCTCTAATCTTTTCCCCAACCATCGAGCCGCACCACAACTATGTCGAAGAAGCGGAAGGATCCAAGCACAGTCCCCCATGGGAGACCGATATAAATAAGTTCATGCCGACAGTTTCATCCACTCAATAAGCCAAGGGTCTTTGAGGCCATTTAATTTTTCTTTTTCTTTACTCTCCTCCTTTATTTTCCTTCTCTTTGACTATCTTATGCTTAAATTAGTTTATTTTATTTCGTTTTCTTTGATTTAGGTTCGAAAGGCTGCTAGGGAATCACGCTGGAACCACGAACACCACCCCATTACAACCTTAGAAGTCACACCCACCTCACGAACCATCCAACAATAAGGACTCTTCAGTCTATTCATCTTTTATTTTAATTTTATTAACATTTCTATTTTCTTTCTCTTTCTCTTTCTTGCATTTAATTATATATTTAGTTTATTTTAAAAGTGTCTTTATATTTCCTGGCTAATTCTCTACGAGCTTCTCAATTTCTTCATCTAGCGCAGAGCTCGATAGCAGCCACCACGCTCGTGACTCCCAACTCAAGGAAACCATCCAAATTCAGGAAGTTTCACCTCTCCCTTTCTCTTAAATTTCATATACATCTTTGTACGTTGAGGGCAATGTACATCTTAAGTGTGGGGGGTGAATATTTATTTTGAGAAAGTGCCTAACTTTCTTCATTATTCTCAAATCCCTGAATTATGCCATGAATGATATCTTGTTCTAAAGTAAGTTTCTCATATTATGATTAGAATGAAATTTCCATTGATTTATGATTTTTATTGATGTGTTTTGGATTAAGTCATTGATAATTGTGCATTGATGATTTAAACTTTAAGATACTAGAGAATCAAGCATGATGAGTCTATTTTCAAAAATTAAAATTTTGTTAGGTTGTCTACCTAAGTCTAATTATTACCTTGAAGTTTGAAATTTACAAGGTTGACATCAAAAACCCATAAATTTTGTGAGATTTTGAGCCTTTTAAAGCATACATCCTTTCGCGCTCACTTTTTATTATGAGTGTGTCAACATTGATTTGTTATTCTAGAACTTGCATTGATTATATATGTCGAGACCACACCCTTGATTTGGTATACAGAGATGATAAAGGCATCTAGGTTTTAACCCACTCACTCCACTAAAAGCCCACCTTTACAATTAACCCCTAGTGAACCCCGTTGATCCTAACAACCCTTTTTATTGACTCACCTACTAATATTAACCCAAAACCCTTTGTATTTGTTATCACTATTCCTTGACTACCCTTTCTGTCGAGATTTGATTTGATCAGTTGCCTAATTATTTTATTTCAGTAGTTGAATTCATCTTTTATTATGTATTTGGTTTGTTCTTAAAAAGAAGAAGTATATTCAGTATTTGTTTTATGAAATTGAACTTATACGAAAAAGTCCAAATCTCAAAGAAAAAAAAAGGCTCCTATTATTAGTTTTCAATTGAGGTAATTATTTAGGATTAGTTCATTATTTTAGTTAGGTAAATTGTCAGGTCAATCTCGATTCTAACCTTCTAATTCAACCTATATCCATACCTTTAACCTAAGCCCCGTTACAACCCTGTAAAGACCTTTTGATTTGTGTATCATCTCATATTAAAGTGGTGGAGATTTGATTTTCATGCAAGCCTATGGGTTTAACTCTTCATGTTTGACTTTTGAGTGCTTAATTTTGAACCTTAAAACACTTTAAGTGGTTTGAGTGAATCTTTAGTGAGTATGACAACTCTTGTCGATTTTGAATCAGAGATAATTATTTAGATGAGGGGAAAACACCAATTTTTTGTGCTACAAATGTATGACTTGGAGTGTTTAAATCTTTAGGACTCTTTGAGTTGAGTTATCCATGTATGAATTATCTTTGAATTATGATGAAACATTATTGATGAATATTATGAATCAAGGAAGTTCATTTTAATTGTAAGTTGAGAATTTTGCTTGAGGACAAGCAAAAGCTTAAGTGTGGGGGTATTTGATAAACCGCAAAAGCTTGAGTTATCCACGACTTACACGGGCGTGTGCCATGGGCGTGTCCCTACCGTGATAAAGAAGAGTTTCACTCGGATTATGATACTTAGGGGCAAAGAAACACATTCTGAAGCCTATATAAAAACCCTAAGTATGACCTAAAAGGGGGAACCCAAGGCTTTAGTCAAGGGGCGTCCAGCTAGGCCAAAAAGGGCAGATTTGTGGGGATTTACTCGAAGATAGCCAGTTGATTCATCTCAAGAAGCCAGAATCATACTCAAGATGGAGGATCTCTCCTTCAATTCCTTCAGGGGGTTTTAGGGATTTCTTATGTTTTGTTTTATCTTTTCTTCTAAGATGTTTTCTTTTATTATTATGATCTAAACCCTCAGATACTTGAGAGGGATGAAAGCTAAGATGAATCTTGTTATCGTTTGCTGAACTATATGATAAATATTTGACTTGTTCTTAATTATGTGTTCTTAATTCTTGTGTTGATATTTTCGGGATATTAATTCAAGTATGATGTGCTTAGGTGGAGGAGCAAAAGTCCCTGCCTAAGAGGAGATCTAGCATAATTAAGCGGAGTTGATCGCACGCTTAGAGATAGGGTGACGAGATTTTTCCGAATTAAGGTGAAACCTAATATGGGAGTCCATAGGTCGAGTTAATGCAATTCTAGGGGTTTTAATTAGAAAGGGATTTCAATTAATCAACCTAGGGTTAGACGTTAGTCGCCTCGAGAGAGGGATTAATATAACTTAGGGAATCTTACAGATCAAGTTAAATGAATAAATCGTCTGGTTCAGAGTTAGATAACATATAAAGTCTAGGTGGACTTTTCCTTGGGTGTCGTCTTAATCGATTGGTTTTTCCTCAAAGTTATTTTCCTAATTTCATTCTTCTTTGTCTTAGAGTCTTTAGTTTAGTTTAGTAGATAGTTAATTTTAGATTAGATAAAAATCCACTTAATTCTTAGGCTAAATAATAAAAAGAGAGTTAGTATTAGTACTTTTGGTTCCTTTGGGTTCGATATTCTGGTCTTGCCTTCACTATACTACTATTTAATAGGTGCGCTTGCCTCAAATCATTGTCATAGTTAGTTTCCAGGTTCGATCATTCTTTATATAAATTTTAAGACTTTGACATCGCATAAAACAACGATCAGCTTACATCGTACTTTTTCAATTACAAAGTCCAGAGTGCTCTTGGTAACACGATCGTGTAGGAAAGGCACCCCCATGTAACTTCCTAGATTAAGGACCTTCTGGAAACCAAAGAGCTGGCTAATCTGATCCCCTATACTGGAATCAATATTTTTAGAGAAGAACATGTTGCTCTTCCTTGCACTGATCTTATGGCCAGAAAAATCACAAAAGCATCTAAGTATTTCCTTCAATAAAAGAGCTTGATCCATCTCCGCTCTGCTGAAAATAACAAGATCATCTGTAAAGAACAGATGGGTAAAGCCAGACTCGATCTCAATAACTGAATAGGACGCCACCTGCCAGCTGACATATCTGATCTGATAAGGTGTCCTAACCATTCCATACAAAGTACGAATAGGTAGGGCGATAAAGGACACCTCTGTCTAATCCTTCTTACCGGTTTAAAGGATTTGGACGGGACTCCATTCCAAAGAATCTGCATAGTGGAGGAGGAAATCGCGTTCATAATTACCTTTCTGATTTTCTGGGGGATTCCATCTGCGACAAGGGACACTTCTATGAAATCCCAACTGACCCTATCATATGCTTTTTCCAAATCTAACTTAATGGCCATCCACTGCCTTCCAGCCTTCTTGCTACGCATAGAATGGATTACCTCTTGTGAAATTATGACATTGTCTGAGATATTCCTCCCCGCAATGAATCCTGCTTGTTTTGGGGATATGAAATTCGAAAAAACCATTTTGAATCTGTTGGGAATCACTTTTATCACCAACTTATACATAACAGAACAGAGACTAATTGGCCAAAATTGACTAAAATCTTCTAGACAGTCCTTCTTTGGAATAAGCACAATAAGGGTGTTATTGAGCTCCTATTCAGTTCTCTTGCCAGCAAAAATTCCTTGAACCCACTCACCAACTGCCCCTCCAACTAAATCCCACTGGCTTTGGAAAAAGTACGCTTGAAACCTGTCACTCCCTAGAGCTTTCAGCGGAGCCATGTCGAAAAGGGCCTTCTTTATCTCATCATTCAGCACAGGCTTATTGAGAAAATCAATATCTTGCTCCTTGAGAAAGGGAAAGATGTTTGAGGGAATATCAAACATAGGCTTTGGATTGTCACCATATAGTTTCTCAAAGAACTTGACGGCCTCGTCACTAAGAGCAGACTGATCTGAGCACCATTCCTCATTATTGTCTCGTAAGGTCAAGATACGATTAAATTTCCTTCTTTGTATCGTGCGGCTATGGAAAAACTTAGTATTCCTGTCCCAAAATTGGAGCCAATCACACCTAGCCTTTTGTCTCCATAAAAGCTCCTTATGATTAAGCACACTCTCCAATTCGTCCCGAACCTCCATCTCCAAAGTAGCTAAACTTCTGGAGGATGACTGATCCATAGCCTTTTGAATGGTCCCAAGAGATTTCAAAAGATTCCTTTTGCGAGTGCCTAAAAAACCATAAATGGACTTGTTCCAAGCTTTAACGTGAGAAGTAAATTCAAATAACGAGACAACTATGTTACCCGAATAGCTCCATTTATTTGAGACCAAACCCTTAAAATTTACGTGCTTCGTCCATCCTGCCAAGAAATGAAATGGTCTCCCTTTTGGAATTCTGAACTCAGGATTAGTCTTAAGAAGAATAGGCTTGTGATCTGATTTAATGTGAGGAAGATGATAGACGAGTGAATGTGGATAATCCAAAACTCAGGCATCATTAGCTAGGACTCGACCCAAGCGTTCAGTTGTATTGCCTCTTTGCCAAGTGAAAGACAGTCCTATATAACCCAGATCTTGCAAATTAAAAACATCAACAAAATTACCAAAAAACTTACATCTCTTGCCTGCTGTGCAATCGCTTTTTTTGTCATTGGGGGAGAGAATGACATTAAAATCTCCCAAGATCAACCATAGCAAGGGGTTCCGAGGCAACGCATTCATAAGATCAACCCAAAGGGATTTCCTTTTAGTTCTGTCAGGACTACCATAAACAACAAACATAAAAAAACCATTAATAAGGTTATTGCCCTGAAAATGAAGGAGCATAAATTGAGGATGGTTATGAATAATACTAATGGAGATATAATCCTTCCATCCAACTCATATTCCTCCTGAAGAACCAATAGACTCAATGCGATGGGACCGGTCAAAACCCAATTTATCAGTAATATAATTAGATTTTTTACCACTACTTCTCGGCTCTAATAGACATACAATATCCGGATTATACTCATGAAAAGCTCTGAGAAATTTGCTACTCGCACACCCTTGACAGTTCCAAGACAAAATAGATAAATTAAAGTTCATAATAAATGTCCAAAAGTATTAATATACTAAACCATAAAAATAAATATACTACAAAGCAAATTAAATGCTTTTACCACTTTCGGGCCAGAAGAGACTGACTCCGTTTTTTTAGTCGTGGTTACAGACTAAACCAGTCTAGCCATAAAATCACTCAAGGGAATTTTTGAATGATTTTTAATTTTGAAAATTTTCCTTTTCCCATGCATGATTTTATTAATTTTCTTAATGGCCCGAATACCTCATTCCTTACCTCCCATTAATTTCCCTGTAGTCCGATTCTTGTTACCATCCTCATCTGGTCCTTTTCCTTTGAAAGAAATGACCACTTGCATTCCAACCATATTCGGCGTTGGAGAGTCTGACTTAGATGGCTTATGAATTCCTTGATCAGCATCAATTTCCTGACTTAAAAAAATAGTATTAGCATGCAATACTGAAGAATCCACGTCTAAATTGGCAGATAAATCAGAAGCAGAGGAGTTCGAAAGGGGGTTTCCAGTTTTGCTAATGGATAGGCCTGCTTTAGGATTAAAATGGCCCAACACTTTACTGGTCTGGACTGCATTGCTTCGTGGTGAATCATCCAGCTTCTTATTTCCTGGTGGGCCTGCTTTTGGCCTAAATTTAGGACCATCATTAAATGGCCATTCTGCTGGAGCATTGTTTTGGCCCGAATTTTGGCCTATTAACGGTCCGATTTCTAAAGCAGTAGCTCCTAGCTGTAACCTATTATTTTGCTCAGTGCTAACAAGCTGTAATTGATTATGATCCCCTACATTAACTCCAGCTTTTAAGACCACCTGGAAATCTGCTATATGTTTATCTCCTTACTTGATCACCGCATTTCCCATATTCCTTTTATTCCCCAAATTGGCTAAGGCATCAAATTTGGAACCGAAATTTCCTTTCCCCTTGTTATCCTTTTTGGAAAGATAATTGCTTTGGGAATTATTCCGTGATTTCCGTTCGACCACCATCCAAGGCCCGTATAATCTGCTTTCTCCTCCTTGTGCCACTTCTGTCGGAGTACCCTTCGCCTGTTCATTCTTCGGTATGTATTCCATTTGCTGCGACGAACATATTTCTTTTGTATGTCCATATTTTCCACAGGTAAAGCAGATGGTTGGCAGTGCCTCATACTACACTCGCTGTTTCATGCTATTCACAAGCACTTGGCCAGTCAACGGCTTATCCAGATTAATGTACATGGCCATTCTAGTGAATCGTCCTCTAATTCGGCTATCGGTATTGAGGTCCAGTCGAACGACTCTTCCAATTATTCCCCTTATTTCCTTAAGAATTTTCTTCTTGTATAGGAATCCCGGAAGGCCTGGTAATCTTATCCAAGCCAAAACCATGCTCGGGTAAGGTTGTGAAGGGCTGGAATCTTTTGTCCAAGGCTGAACTGTCAAGAATTGGCCGTAAATCAACCACGGTCCCTGTGTTAAAACTTTAGTATAGTCTTCAGCCGATTGGAACTTGGCTAAATAGTAACCATTCTCGATATCCATTAGGTGGAAGGGCTTGGAAGGATTCCAAAGACTGTTGATTCGATTAGAAAGAGTCTCATACCCAATATTCCTTCCAAGTAGTTTGAGTACAACCGGTAATTCCATTTCTTTGAAAAGAATTTGATGGATTCTCTCCTAAAAATCAATGGCCGGAATGCCATTAACAATAGATTTGTGGATGTCTCCTTCCAAAAATTCAAGTTCTTCATCGTTACTAGTTCTGGAAAAGCCTAACGTTTCTTCATCAGATATGCCCGACGTACTCCTCAGAAGTTTATCCTTCCAGGAAATCGTACTCCTCAGAAGTTTATCCTTCCAGGAAATTTTTGGACTTGATTGGGAATCAGTCAGCATATCCGTGTCTTCACCATTTGTACCTTCTTTAAAGCGTACTTTCTTAGTGTTTCGGTCTGCCTCTGATCGGGATCCACCCCCATTATCATCTTCCAGAAGAGGAATATTGACATCAAAATTTTCTTTCATTTCCAGAGAGTTTTTTTCCGTGTCACCAATTTTCAAAACTGCATTTATTCCCTAATTATTATTTTAGTTAGTATTATTGTTAGTCATTAATATTGTTGGTAAAAAATCCTAATTATTATTTTAGTCAGTATTATTATTAATATTGTTAGTAGAAAACCCTAATTATGATTTTAGTTAGTATTATTATTAATATTATTATTAAGAAACCCTAAATATTATTATTAGTTATTAATATTGTTAGTAAAAAACCTTAATTATTATTTTAGTTAGTATTATTATTAATACTGTTATTAAGAAACCCTAAATATTATTTTAGTTAGTATTATTATTAATATTGTTAGTAAAAAACCCTAATTATTATTTTAGTTAGTATTATTATTAATATTGTTATTAAGAATCCTATATATTATTTTTTATTATGTGTCGTTTATATTTGTATAAATAATAAAAAATTTGTATTTATTATGTGTCGTTTATGTTATGTTTTTGTTTTATTATTTTTATTGGCATGTTATTTTTTAGTAATTTAATATAAATTTCTTGTTTTTTATGTAGGTAAAAAATTAAATATTTGATACGGCAATGGCTCCATTGATTAGTACAGATCCTCACATATCTGACGCAGCTAATAATATGATAATGTATTGTTATTTATTAATCGCGGGTTATATTAAAAAAATAGCTACATAATTTAGGGAAATAAATTATGTTGTTATAATTATTTTTTGTGATTTAACACTGTCAGGGCTCGTACCGTGTATTAAGGGGTCGGGTGAGTGGCTTAGGAAATCCCCCAGATGAACGACTAATGCCCTATTTAGAGCAAGCTGGATTCGGGTCAGCAGCACTGATCTGGACGCTTGATCTGCGATATGATTTAATATCCGCACTAGTCGAGCGTTGGCGCCCGGAGACTCACACTTTTCATTTCCCCTGTGGAGAGTGCACAATCACTCTAGAGGAAGTTACAGTGCAACTTAGGCTCCCAATCGATGGGAGTCCCGTAACGGGCGTCAGTGCGATAGCTGACCCATTTGCACATTTTCAGAGCCTACTAGGAGTCTCGTACGGCAATAATGAGGAAACTATTTTGGGATTGAAATTTACATGGCTGAAAGCGAGGTATGAACACTTATCAGCTAATGCCACTGAAGTCAAGTTGATGTGCGCTGCTCGAGCATACATTATGCACATAATAGGGGGTGTATTGATGCCCGATGCAAACAATAATAGGGTTCATATCATGTACTTACCTCTATTAGCTGATTTGAATAATGCTCGCTCTTATAGTTGGGGCTCCGTAGTTCTTGCGGTGTTGTACCGTGAGCTTTGTCGGACAACAAGGCCAGTTATAGTAGACATAGGCAGATGCCTTACATTATTACAGTCGTGGGCTCTTTATTAGATGTCATACTTGGCATCAGTTAGTCACCAACCATACGTATATCCACTAGTTAACAGGTGATAAAATATAACTTGTTATTAATTGACAATTTCTTTATATTGATACTATTGTAACGATACTATATTAACTTGAAATTTGTTTTTGTAGATGGAGTATTTATCCGGGTATCGGGAGGTTGTACACTATCCTGATATATCGGCTTATGATTGAACAACATGCTGGGGAAGGGGTAAGCGATTCCAATATCCGTGACGTGTTACTTTGTATATCTTACTTACACCGGGTTAAATTTTAACAATGTTATTAATTGTATAGTTTATATGGATGCCATATCGTAGACTAGAAATTGCAGCCATTATACCCTCGTCTGCCTACATTCACTCTCATATGTGGTGCACTAACGCACCAATTATCAATTTCAATGTAGTCGAGTGGTACCATGGGGATCGAATGCTGCGATAGTTTGGTTGCATCCAATACATCCAGGATTCGCCATGCGATATGGGAGAGGTTCACTGTATGAACAAGAGAGGGAAACATGGATTGCATTGGGGGGTTAAGCACTGGAGATTTATTACGGTTTGGAATGATCGGATGATCGAATACTTCAGATGGATATGTTTTCCGATTTGCAACCTCCATTAGAGTACATACTATTTGCTCATTGTCATGTAACGAGAATGGAGCAAAGACTATAAAGGACCAATTTTGCCTGGTCTTGTCGAGTCTTGACTTTTTAGTCCTCGTCTTCTTCAAATGGCTTCCAACTCCACTGCAACTTCAACGGTATTGGAACTTCATCTTGACTTCAATGGGTCTAATGGCTTCAATCTGCTTCACTGCAACTTCAGGAAGGCAGTATCCGCTATCTTTTAATCTGCTCCACTGCAACTTCAGGGAGGTCAGACTAGTATCTTCAATCTGCTTCACTGCAACTTTGGGAACGCCAGATCATGTTATTATTTTTTAGTTTGCTCCACTACAAACTCAGGGAGACAAGACTGATGTTTTTTATCTGTTTCCTGCAACTTCAGGAATGCCAAATTTGCTATTTTTTGATCTGCTCCACTGCAAACTCAAGGAGATAAGATCTGATGTCTTCGATCTGCTTCCTACAACTTCAGGAAGATGAGATATGCTGTCTTCAGTCTACTCCGCTGCAACCTCAGGGAGATAAGACTATAATATTCAGCCTACTCCCTTGCTACCTCAGGGAGATAAGGCTGGTGGCTAAAATTTGCTCCCCTGCTACCTCGGGAAGATAAGATTCACCGTCTTCGATTTGCTCCACTGTAACTTCAGGGAGACAAAATCTACAATCTTTAGTCTGCTTCCTTGCTACCTCAGGAAGATAAGACTACAAACCTCAGCCTGCTCCATTGATACCTCAGGGAGATAAGGCTGGTGGCTAAAATCTGCTCCCCTGCTACCTCGGAAAGATAAGATTCCCCGTCTTCGATTTGCTCCACTGCAACTTCAGGGAGACAAAATCTACAATCTTTAGTCTGCTTCCTTGCTACCTCAGGAAGATAAGACCACAAACTTCAGCTTGCTCCCTTGCTACCTTAGGGAGATAAGGCTGGTGGCTAAAATCTGCTCCCCTGCTACCTCGAGAAGATAAGATTCGCCAAATTTGATCTGCTCCACTACTGCTTAGGGAGATAAGATCTGTAAATTCACTGATAGTGCTACACCGTCCTCTAAGGGACATGTCCTCTAGACTCGGTTCCATATGTTTATGTCAAATAACCAAGATGCTATGATCAGAATGAATCAAATGCTTCTAGCTACATGTGTTATGAGCGACATGAATGCAACATGTCATGAAAATGATTCCTTTTAAAACGTTTAAGGATTAGGATGCAATGATCGGAATGAATCAAATGCTCCTAATGAGATTTGCTATGATGAAAAAAATGTTATGAGTATGATTCCTACTCTAGGTGTTATCACTCTTTGTTCTTCATCCTTGTTCCTCTCAAAACATCAATCATGTTCTGCTCAACAAGCTTGCCTCGCTGTAATTTCAGAGTCAACTCTGCTTGAAACTTGAGGACACAAGGCTTGTACCATCCTACCACGATAGGAATTGAAAATTTTCAATCCATCCCATCTGCAATTTTAGGGTATAGGATTTATTTCAAATTCAACCCATTCCACCATAATTCAGGGGTTCTGAATCGACTTAGTTTGTCACACCATTCCCCGAATGTGTATGACCTGATGCCATCACTTACTTTCGTCACCTCTACTCATTATTTTGTCCAATTATCATTTGAACAAAGAATTCAGAGAAATAGCCTCTATCCAGGCTCTTCTTTCTCAAATATTCCCAATCTATGTACATAGAAATTTTAAACAATTATCCTATTTCGGTTCCTTGTTTCATCTAGAAACTTTCAAAGTAATATGTAGAACTTCTTTTGTAAAATTATTAGTTCGTCAATCTTTATTTCAATGCAACATGCTTATGAATAATGGGTAACAAATAAATTGATTTCAAAGAGAGTTAAATAAATTATAAAAAATACAAAGCAAATTAACTGGGAATATATCTTTGAGAAAAAGAATCCAAAGATAGTAAAAATGAATAGGACAAAGATCAGATGCCCTAGATATCGCAAATTGAGCTTCTATATACAAACTCCACGAAGACTGCTTTGTGCTTAACATGTGTTTAGAAGACCCAAAGTACTTTGTTAATGCTGCGATATGCAACATACTTCATTTCTTGTTGATTCAAGGATGGCAAGATGACTGCGTATCTATTCAGAATTTGAGCAGCCCTTTTCGGGTTTTCAACTCAAAACCCATTTGGTCTCAAAGCGACCTTTGCGGGTTTTTGCCTTGGCCTCTCCCTTTTTTTTTTGAAACTCAAAGCGCCCTTTGATGGTTTTCCCCTTGGCCTGTTCTCCTCTTCAAGCAAAATAATTTTTGACTGAATCCGAGTTCACAGGATTGGGTAAGCTTTTCCCATCCGTTTCTGTCAGAATCAGTGCACCTCCAAAGAAAGCTTTCTTTACCGCATATGGTGCTTCCCAATTCGGCATTCATTTTCCTCTGAAATCCTTTTGTATGGGAAGGATCTTTTTCAGTACAAGTCGTGAAACTTTCTTGGGTGAATTTTTTTATCGTTGGCTCGCATCATTCGTTTTTGGTACATCTGACCGTGACGAATAGCCCTTAGCCTCTTTTCTTCAATTAAGTTCAACTGATCATACCGATCCTAGATCCATTCAGCCTCGTCCAACTTTATTTCTGACAAAACTCGAAGAGATGGTATTTCCACTTCAATAGGTAGAACTGCCTCCATTCCATAGATCAACGAGAAAGGTGTTGCCCCAGTAGAGGTTCTGTCGGATGTTCGATAAGCATAGAGTGCAAACGGTAATTTCTCATGCCAATCCTTATAACTCTCAGTCATCTTCCCTACTATCCTCTTAATATTTTTATTGGCCGCTTCCACTGCCCTATTCATTTTTGGATGATATAGAGATGAGTTATGGTATTTGATGTTGAATTAACTACAAACTTCTGCTATCGTGTTGTTGTTCAAGTTCAATGCGTTGTCTGATATGATCCTCTTAGGCATTCGATATCGACAAATGATCTCATTCTTTAAGAACCGACTAACTGCTGACTTAGTAACGCTAGCATATGAAGCAGCTTCTACCCATTTCGTGAAGTAGTCAATTACCATGAAGATGAATCGGTGCCCATTCGAAGCTTTCGGTGAGATCGGTTCAATAACATCCATGCCTCACATAGAAAAAGGCCATGGGGAAGTCATAATATGCAAAGGTGACGGAGGCACATGAATTTTATCTCCATAAATCTGGCATTTATGACATCTCTTGGCACAGTTGATACAATCTCATTCTATGGTGGACCAATAATATCCAAATCTCATTATCTGTCTGGCCATTATGAATCCATTAACGTGTGTTCCACAAACGCCCTTATGAACTTCCTCTAGGATTTTCGTAGCTTCTACAGCATTAACGTATCTCAATAATACTTGATCTTTTCTCTTTTTGTACAAGATATCCCCATCTAAAACATAGTCAGAGGCTAATTTTTTTAATGTCCTTTTCTCATTCTCAGTTGCATGCTCCGGGTATTCACAATTTTTTACGTATCGCAATACATCATGATACCAAGGGTGATCATCTTTTTCCTCCTCTTCCATGTTATAACAATGAGCTGGAATTTCGAAAATACTTATCTGAATAGGTCTCATATCCTCTGGTCTATTTACTTTGATCATAGAAACTAGGGTTGCCAAAGTATCCGCCATCTGGTTTTCATCATGTGGGAGATAATTAAAAGTAATTTCATCGAACTCCTTAATCAATCCCAGAACTATTTTTTGGTAATCAATTAGTTTGGGATCTATTGTCTCCCATTCTCCTTTAAGCTGGTAAATTACTAAAGCAGAATCTCCATATACTTCTAGACTTTGATTTTACGCTCTACAGCTGCTCAGATTCCCATGATGCATGCTTCATATTCTGCCATGTTGTTCTTGCAATCAAAATCCAATTTGCATGTGAATGAATAATGATCACCACTAGGGGATACCAAAATTGCCCCAATTTCATTTCCCACAGCATTTGATGCCCTATCAAAATTTAGCTTCCACGGACATTCTTCAGTATTTTCCACATACATCAGGAAATCAAAGCTCAAAGGTTCATAATCCTCCAAAGCTCTGCTAGCCAAAAATTCTGCTATTGCGCACCCTTTTATAGCCTTTTGGTTTATATAGACTATATCAAACTCAGACAGCAAAATCTAGCACCTAGTCATCCTTCCATTCAAAGCAGTGGACTCCATCATATACTTTAATAGATCAAGCTTCGAAATTAACCAGGTAGTATGATATAGCATGTACTGCCTCAATCTCTTAGTTGTCCAAATCAAGATGCAACACAATTTTTCAATCGACGAATATTTCATTTCACATTCAGTGAACTTTTTACTGAGATAGTATATCGCCTTTTCTTTTTTTCCTGACTAATCATGTTGGCCAAGCACACATCCCATGGAGTTATTGAACACTGACAAATACAGTATCAATAATTTATCTGGATTAGGTGGAGATAATACTGGTGCATTCGACAGATATTGTTTAACTTTGTCAAAAGCTTTCTGGCATTCATCGTCCCATATACCCTAGTTGTGTTTCTTGAGAAGACGAAATATGGGATCACATTTCTCGGTTAATTATGAAATAAACCGAGCAATGTAATTTAACTTTCCCAAAAAACCTCGCAGTTCCTTTTGAGTGCGTGGTGGAGGCAATTCTTGTATAGCTTTGACCTTATTTGAGTCAACTTCGATTCCTCTCTCACTGACTATGAAACCCGGTAATTTTCCTGACCGAACTCCGAAAGTACACTTTGTCGGGTTAAGCTTCAATTGAAATTTCCTCAATCTCAAAAATAACTTCTTCAAAACTTTGATGTGTTCCTTTTCTGTTCAAGATTTGGCGATCATGTCATAAATATATACATCAATCTCTTTATGCATCATGTCATGGAATAGAGTTACCATGGCCCTCTGATATGTTGCCCCTGCATTCTTTAGTCCGAATAGCATTAGTTTATAACAAAAGGTACCCCACAATGTTATGAAAGTAGTTTTCTCCATATCCTCAGGGTGCATTTTGATCTGATTGTATCCCGAAATACCATCCATGAAAGAAAACAATGAGTATACTGCCGTATTATCCACTAGCGTGTCAATATGTGGCAAAGGGAAATTGTCATTTGGGCTGGCTTTGTTTAAGTCCCTATAGTCTACACACATCCGGACCTTTCCATCCTTCTTAGGGATAGGAACAATATTGGCAACCCACTCTGAGTATTTGACCACCTGTAGAAATCCAGCATCAAATTGTTTCTTGACTTCCTCCTTTATCTTCAACACTACATCTGGCCTCATCCTTCGTAGCTTTTGCTGAATTGGCATGCACTCTTCTCTTATGGGAAGGCGGTGTACTACAATATCAGTATTTAGCCCAGACATATCTTGGTATGACCATGTAAAGACGTCTTTGAATTCCTATAGTAACTCAACAAGGTCTTGTTTCGTCTCCTCGGTTATGTGTGTTCCGATTTTCATAACCTTTCCTTCTTCCAAGGCTATGTTCTCTACCTCCTCTCCATGGGGTAAAATCTATGTCTCTTCTTGCTTTACCATTCTTAGCAGATCTAGAAATAAGTTACAATCTCTGTCGCCTTCAAAAATCCTGAGATTCTTCTAAACATATTTCTTGCTCAAAATGGTCCTCTGTATCTGTAGTATCATTGCTCATGTCATTGATATCTAGGGACCTGTGGTGGGCACCAAAGAATGTACAAAGAACAAATGAATTTAAGAACAACTATTTATATGGTATGAATGAGAATAAAAAAATTGGAATGAAATTAGAAAATCAAAAGAATGAAAGAATATCTGCTCAAGTTAATTACCAAAGATGTATTTTATTAAAACAACAATACCTGATCATGAGCCTATTTCACAAAAGAAATCTTATTGTTCCTAGGCTAAAAAACAACAAGTGCGTTCTGAATATTACTCTGTATAATCTCTAAAAACTACAAGAAGTTCCTCTACAGTCCAATTGTCCAAAACGCTTCCATGTTCATAAGGGCGAATGCCCAACAGGTTTCTTTGCTCAGTTTCTTCCCCGTGTATGGCATTGATGTGAGAATTTTCCAATAACCCTCTCTCAGGGTGAATTATCCCTTCGGATACAAAGGCGTGGGATGTGTGGGGGAATGTCATCGATTCCCACTTAACTTCCTCTCCATTCAACCGTGCTCTTCTTCTTTCTTGCTTTTTCTCTATTTCTTTTCTCCTCTGTCTAGCATCTGGCTTGAAAACCAAGCCAAAACGATCTCTCTTTTCTTTCAGCATTGGCACTTGAATCTCTCCTTAAAGATGTCTACCTAGTCCTTTTCCCGGTAAGGCTCCTTTCCTGATCATTATTTGCAGGCCTATTCTCGTGGTCCTGGATATCTTAGGTACTGGAACTTCATTTCCTTCCAAGATGAATGTTGCGTTGACGAACTCTAAAGAATGGAAAGAACACTCAGTGTCCTCCTCATTTGTCTCTACATATGGCGCGTCATTGGTAACAGTCGCTATGATGTCTTCCTCCGCGTTTATAGTTGATAAACCGTAATATGAACATATTTTAATCCCATATTTAGCATACTTTTTGATTATTTATTCCTTGAATTGTGTAATTTGGTGCTCTTAATCCTTTACTTTCATGTTTTATACTTAAAAAAGCACCGGAGGATAAAAAGAATGAGAAACGGGCCCAAAACGGAGTAAATGAGCCATATCACAAAATCAACACGGCCTAGGCCCAAGACCACACGGCCTTGCCTCCTTAATAGTCTCGAACACGGCCTGGCCACGATTCACACGGGCGTGTGCCATGGGTGTGTCCCTTCCATGAGAAAGAAGAGTTTCACTCGGATTAGGGTGCTTAGAGGAAAAGAAAGTCATTCCAAAAGCCTATATTAACACCCTAGAAGCCAACCTTCAAGGGGAGTTCAGCTAGGCCAATGAGCCGAGCCAGAGAGGCCAGAATTGTGGGATTCACTCGAAGAATAGCTAGTTGATTCATCTCATGAAGCTGGAGTTATACTCAAGACAAAGGATCTCTCCTTCAATTCCTTCAGGGGGTTTTAGGGTTTTCTTATGTTTTGTTTTATATTTTCTTTTGAGATGTATTCTTTTATCGTTATGAACTAAACCCTCAGATACCTAAGGGGGATGAAACCTAAGATGAATCTTGTTATCGTTTGCTGAACTATATGATAAATACTTGATTTTTTCTTAACTATGTGTTCTTAATTCTTGTTTTGGTATGTCTGGGATATTGATTCAAGTATTGATGTGCTTAGGTGGTGGAGCAAAAGTCCCTGCCTAAGAGTAGATCTAGCATAGTTAAGCGAAGTTGCTCGCGTGCCTAGAAATAGAGTGACGAAAATCTGTTGGATTAGGATCAAACCTAATGTGGGAGTCCATAGATCGAGTTAATGCAATTCTAGGGGTTTTAATTAGAAAGAAATTTCAATTAATCAACCTAGGTTTAGACATTAATAGCCTCGAAAGAGGTATTAATATAAATTAGGGAAATCCTACGGATCAAGTCAAGTGAATAAATCGTCAGGTTCAGAGTTAGATAACAAGTGAAGTCTTGGTGGATTCTTCCTCGGGTATTGTTTTAATCAATTAGTTTTTCCCAAAGCTATTTTCCCCAATTCATTCTCTTTGTCTTTGCATCTTTAGCTTAGTTGTTAGTTAATTTTAGATTAGATAAAAATTCCTTTTCTTAGGGTAGATAATAAAAGGAAAGTTAGTATTAGTACTTTTGGTTCCTTTGGGTTCGACAATTCGGTCTTGCCACAGCTATACTACTGTTTGATAGGTGCACTTGCCTCAATCGTTGTCGCAGTTAGTTCTAGGCTCGATCATTCTTTATATAAATTTCGAAGACTCTGATAGACACGATCAAGTTTTTTGCGCCGTTGCCGGGGAACTAAAATATTAAAAAAGTTCAATTTTTATTACTTTAGCCATTTTTATTATTGCAATTTGTTTTCATTATTAATTTTATTTTTTTATTTTTTTTTACTTTGCTAAATTTTTCCTCTATTTGCTTTTGGCAGATAATTTTAGTTTATAGAGAAGATGGCACTGAATAATTATCAGTGGCAAGTCATGAGGACGAAGCCAACAAAAGCAGCCAGAGTTTTCAACCTCGACGCAGTCACCATGCTATCAAACCAGGTAGAGATGTTAAATAAAAAGATTGATGGTTTATGTGATTCTTTGCAGGTACATCCAGTTATGCGGTGCAATCTGAATGAAAGTTGGAGGAACAATACAGATTATCCACCTTACAACACGAGCGCTGAAAACGAACAAGTTCACTATATGGGTAACAATTTTTTATCTCAAAATAACCCTTATAGTAACACTTATAATCCAGGTTGGAGGAACCACACCAATTTCTCATGGGGTAGACAAAGAAACCAAAGACAACTATCCTTCCCACAAGAAAAGAAGCCAAACCTTGAAGAAATGCTGACAAAGTTTATAGAGGTGTCAGAACCCCGTTTCCAAAATACCGAAACAGTATTGAAAAACAGCAAGCATCAATTCAAGGGCTTAAAGATCAAATTGGACAACTAACTAAGTTAGTTTTTGAAAGGTAACCAGATTTGAAAGGTAACCAGAAAGTTTGTCTAGGGAAAAAGAGCAGGTGAAAGCAGTTACACTGAGAAGTGGAAAGGAGTTAGTTGAAACAACGAAGAAGATACCACATGACATAGATAAAGCAATAGATGAGAAAGTTGAAGATGTAATGCCAATACGCGATGAATGTAAACCCTCAATCCCATATCTGACAAAGTTGAAGAAAGACCGACTAGATGCACAATACGGTAAATTTCTTAAACTTTTTAAACAATTACATATAACTTATCTTTTGTTGAAGCTATTTCGCAGATGCCGACATATGCAAAATTTCTAAAAGAGCTTCTAACTAATAAAAGGAAGTTCGAAAAGATATCAACAGTGGAGCTTAATGAAGAATGTTCAGCCATCCTCCGAAACAAGCTACCACCAAATTAAAAGATCCAGGAAGTTTCACTATTCCCTGTTTAATTGGTAGTTTAAATATTAAGAAAGTACTAGCTGATCTAGGCGCCAGTATTAATTTAATGCCTTATAAATTTTTAAGCAACTTGGTCTTGGGGAACCAAAACCCACTAGGATGAGTATTCAATTAGCTGACAGATCTATTAAATATCCTAGGGGAGTTATTGAAGATATTCTGGTAAAGGTTGATAAATTTATAATTCCTGTTGATTTTGTTGTGCTTGACATGGATGAAGACATTGAGGTACCTTTAATTTTGGGGCGCCCCTTTTTAGCTACTGCTAGAGCTGTTATTGATGTAGGTGATGGTATACTTGCGCTAAGGGTAGGTGACGAGGAAATTATTTTTCAAATTTATGATGCCATGCGATATTCTAGAGAATAAGATGATTCCTGTTATTTTATTGATGCCACCGATCATATTGTTCAAGATTCTTTGTAGGAAATCATACATAACGACACGATGGAACTGTATCTTAAACAAGGTAAGGGGGTAGATTATGATATCGATGAATTGAATTCTAATACATCTTCCTCTAGACAGACGAAAGAAGAGGGTATTGAAATCAATGACGAACTAAAAAAAAAACCTCTATTGATGAGCCACCCAAATTAGAATTAAAACAGTTGCCAAAACACTTAGAATATGCATTCCTAGGTGATAACTCTACGCTACCAGTAATTATCTCTTCAGAACTGGAACCAAGAAAGAAAGATGAGTTGCTACAGGTACTAAGGGAACATAAAAGAGCCATAGCTTGGAAAATTTCTGACATTAAAGGAATAAGCCCATCGTTTTGCACCCATAAAATTTTAATGGAAGATGAGTATAAACCCTATGTGCAACCTCAAAGACGATTGAATCTCAACGTGAAAGAAGTTGTTAAAGCTGAGGTAACTAAACTTCTTGATGCTGGAATAATCTATCCTATTTTTGACAGTTCTTGGGTAAGTCCTGTGCAGGTCGTTCCAAAGAAAGGGGGCATGACTGTTGTAGCCAACGAAAAGAATGAATTGATTCCTACCAGAACAGTCACGGGTTGGAGAGTCTGTATTGATTATAAAAAGTTGAACGACGCCACCCGAAAAGATCACTTCTCTTTGCCCTTTATTGATCAGATGTTAGAGAGATTATCTGGGCATATGTACTACTGCTTCCTAGACGGACTCTCCAGCTACTTTCAAATCCCGATAGCCCCCGAGGATCAAGAGAAGACAACGTTTACATGTCCATACGGTACATTTGCTTATCGTAGAATGCCTTTTGGATTATGTAATGCTCTTGCTACTTTTCAGCGCTGTATGCTAGCCATCTTTGACGAACTTGTAGAAGACATTACGGAGGTATTTATGGACGAATTTTCGATATTCAATAATTATTTCCATCTTTGCCTTAAAAATTTAAAACGAGTTCTAATGAGATGTGAGGAAACGAACCTTGTTTTAAATTGAGAAAAGTGTCACTTTATGGTTCGAGAGGGGATTGTGTTAGGACATAAAATTTCTAGCAAAGGGATTGAGGTAGACAAAGCAAAGGTTGAAACCATAGAAATTTACCTCCTCCTAGTTCAGTTAAGGCTATTAGAAGCTTTTTAGGATATGCTGGATTTTATAGAAGATTTATTAAGGATTTTTCTAAAATGGCTAAGCCTTTAATGAAACTACTAGAAAAAGATGTACCTTTTAATTTTGATCAAGAATGTTTAGATGCATTTAACATCCTCAAAGATAAATTAATAAATGCTCCAATTATAATTGCACCTGATTGGAATTTACCCTTTGAACTAATGTGTGATGCGAGCGATTTTGCAGTAGGTGTAGTTTTGGGACAGCGAAGGGACAAGCATTTTTAGCCGATCTATTACGCCAGCAAGACATTAACGGCTGCACAAGAAAATTACACCACCACAGAAAAAGAATTGCTAGCTCTGGTTTTTGCATTTGATAAATTTAGACAGTATTTGATATTATCTAAAGTTGTCGTTTACACTGACCATTCAGCTCTTCGTTATCTCTTAACAAAAATCGATGCAAAACCTCGACTCATAAGATGGGTTTTACTCTTGCAGGAATTTAATCTAGAAATTCAGGATAAGAAAGGAGCTGAAAATCTTACAGCATATCATTTATCTAGGCTTGAAAATCAACATATCAAAGAACTAGATGAGAGAGAGATAAATGACTCGTTTCCTGTAGAACAATTATTTGTTATTTCTCTCTCCGAGGTACCCTGGTTTGCAGACATTGCAAATTACCTCGCTGCTAACATCCTACCAAAAAGGTTAACACATTATCAAAAGAAGCGATTCTTTGCTAATGTGAAAAACTATTTTTGGGAGGATCATTTTCTTTTTCGTATATGTACAGATCAAGTAATTCGAAGATGTGTTACAAAAGCAGAAGCAAGCAAGATCTTAGAACACTGCCATTCAGGACCCTCAGGAGGACATTACAATGGAATCAGGACAGCACACAAAATACTCGAATCAGGTTTTTTTTGGCCCACCTTGTTCAAAGACGCTAACAGGTATGTTGCTTCATATGATAGATGTCAGAGAACAGGTAATATCTCTAAACGCAATGAAATGCCTCAAACATACATACTATCATGCGAAATTTTTGACGTATGGGGTATTGATTTTATGGGCCCATTCCCTAGTTCATTTGGGAATAAATACATTTTAGTAGCAGTAGACTACATGTCAAAATGGGTGGAAGCTCAAGCTTTACCTTCTAATGATGCCAGAATGGTAGTAAGATTTCTTAAGAAACTTTTTTCTCGATTTGGCACACCCAGAGCAATTATATGCGATAGGGGTACTCATTTTTGTAATACTCAGTTTGACAAAGTCTTAAAGAAATATGGAGTACACCACAGAACAACTACCCCTTATCACCCTCAAACCAGTGGACAAGTAGAAGTAGCAAATTGAGAGCTCAAGCGTATTCTAGAGAAGACAGTTGAATCAAACAGGAAAGATTGGGCATTAAAAGTAGACGATGCTCTATGAGCTTATAAAACAACGTTTAAAACACCCATAGGAACATCCCATAAAAACTTGTCTACGGAAAAAGTTGTCACCTACCATTTGAATTAGAACATAAAGCTTTTTGGGCTATAAAATTTCTAAATTACGATTTTAAAACTGCAGGTGAGAAGAGGATGATGCAGTTGAACGAGTTAGATGAATGGCGAGCTAACGCCTATAAGAATTCATGACTATACAAGAAGGTAACAAAACGACGCCATGATGCTCGTTTAAAACAATCAAAGCAATTCAAAGTAGGAGATCTAGTTCTGTTATACAATTCAAGGCTCAAATTATTCCCTGAGAAGTTAAAATCAAGATGGTCAGGCCCTTTCGTGATCAAAACTATCTTTCCCTATGGCACAGTCGAGGTAGCTCACCCGAATTATGGGACATTCAAGGTAAATGGTCAGCGACTGAAAATTTATAATGGTGAAGATTTTAGGGATATAAGAGAGGAGCTTCAGCTCTGTGAACCTTCGTTTAGAACCGAAAATAGGGAAAGTCTAGCTTAAGACTATAAACGAGCGCTTCTCGGGAGGCAACCCGAGTACTAACCCAATTAATTTTTTTTATTTTTTATTTTTATTTTTCCTTTTTAGCATCCAACTATAAACTAACAAAAAGTGTAAGTTTCTCCACCCACGCGGCCTCACACACGGTCGTGTCCGTGGCCGTGTGGATACTACGAACAGGTACATGGGTGTGGCAAAGATGGTGCAGAAACAGGGCAAAATTTTCCCTAAGCCACAGGCTCCGACTAAAAGACACGGCCGTGCTACGCGACCATACTTGAAACTGACTAATAGACACGGACGTATGACACGTCCGTGCATCCTAACCGTGGTCGATCCTGAGTAAGGGATACGGGCATTAAGCATGCCCGTTCTCCAAGGCCGTGGACAAAATTGACTTATGAAACACGGGCATGGGACCATTGACATAGGCGTGGAACAAAACAAAAACGCGCCTGAAATAAAAATTTTCGAAAAAAACAGGCTGAATAAAGGAAACACGGGCATGCCCCCTGCCCGTGTGATCGATTTCCTATTTAAAACCGCCCCTATTCATCTTCTTCTTCAAATCCCCAACCCTAGTCGTTCCCTCCTAGAATTCCCAAAATCCCCCATACCTCGCCATTCCGGTCACCGGCCCTCTACCTCCCTTCACTTCCACTCATTCCCCTCTCCCTTATCTCTCTTTATCTTCCTCATCCACAATACAGACCACGCCCGTGTAAACAAAATACACACCCGTAGCCCTGCACCACCACCTACCCGCAGCACACGCCTGTGCTTCCGCCATCAATGACCGTGCGCCATATCTACACTACTGTCGGTCCATTCTGTACCTTCTACTTTACTGATTGATATTTTACATCCCATGATTATTTTTATATCCTTCATTTATATATATTTTCTTTTATATTGCATTCTTTTTATTATTAGCAATAACTCATGATTATTTGATCATTATAAATAAATTAACTATAATTTTTGAATGTCTGGAACTTCTAGAGAATTATTAGAAATTTTCATTGTTAATGAGATTGAAATTGTGGAGTCATAAGTATTATCATGAGATGATCTTATTCTTTCTACAGGAACATAATGTCTTCGTCTATAGGAAAGAAAATTGTCGTTCCCACGTCGAAAAATGAAAGGGACTCGGTTTGTCATCAGCCAGCGCAATCGACGAAGTACGACATCCATTTTTATAATTTCCTCCAGGATTTCAGGAGGACCTTTATAAGATTCTTCGCACGCGACCCCTCGGTACAGGAAGGTGCATTGATTGGGCCGCTTTAGAGCAGGTCCAACTCGCTGACGACGTACGGGCTCTCTTGACTACCGATCCATGGGATCAATTATTCAATATCATCGAGCCCACATATCTAGAGCTCACTTTGGAGCTATGTTCCACTTTTCATCTTCAGACGGTGATGACACGCCACGATGGCCTCGGCACGATCCAATTCCGTTTAGGAGGCATTATAAGAGAAATTAATGTATCACAATTCGAGGCCGCATTGAGACTCTATATTGATGAATTTATAGAGGATAATGATCTCGAGACGCTCCATCGCCATATCCACAACACCCCCACGAGATGCTGGTACAATATAGCACCCCACAACGCCTCCTATGACCCCAGTCGCTCCAAGGCGACGGCTCTCGCCCCATCCTGAGGTACGTACACGCTATTTTAGCCCATACACTGACAGGTAGGCGAGAGAGCACCGGTGTCGTCAATACTCACGACGCCTATTTCTTATGGTGCATGGCAAACGGGCACGTTTTCGACCTCGCCTATTTTATAGCTCGTGCCATTCAACATCAAACGGAGCAACATAGGAAGTGGGTCATATCTATGGGTCCATACATCACACGCTTGGCTAGATATTTCGGGCTCCTCAACACCGATGCTACGATCTCCTCCCTCACACTGATAGGTCAGATCTCCCTACAGGGCATCCAGACGATGCTACACATGAGAACGATCCAACGTCGACATGGGACCGATCCCCCCAATATCGGCTAGCACCTACCACCAAAGAGGAGGATCCTGAGGACATTACAGATGATGTCCCACACCCACATGAGGAACCACAACCGAGTCATCGCCCAGCTCATGTGGTGGCTTCACTTTCTGACATCTCTGCACGTCTCACTCAGTTCGAGCATTACTGTACTCAACAATTCAATGACACCACTCGACGATTTGATGGCATTGAGGTAACTCTTCAGTAGATTTGTCATCACTTTCACATACCGCCACCTCCACCACCTCGTGACCCATCCGATGACGAGGACCTTTGAGTCTTTTACTTTTATTTATTTTTCAGTTCTCAATTTTAGTTTATGTTTAGCTTATTTTCGTTGTTAATTAAAACTTTTTACCTTTCTTGTTTAAAACTCCTATTAGTACAGTTTTATTTTTTCTCACTCGCTATCTAATTCTCGAGTATCTCTAACAACACTTATTAAATAAATACTCCCTGAATATCTAACTGATAACTTCACAGTTTAAAAAGGTTCAATTTGCCACTCCAAGAACAAACACAGCACCGGAGTATTAACCACCACATTCATCCATGCCTAAATCATCATCACTAGCCATCCTCCAAGGATTTCATCTAACATTCAGGGAGTTACACTTCTCCCTATCTTTTGATTTTCTACTATGTTATTATCTATCTTTGTACATTAAGGGCAATGTACATCTTAAGTGTGGGGGGTAAATATTTATTTCAAGAAAGTGCCTAACTTTCTTCATTATTCTCAAATCCCCGAATTATGTCATGAATGATATCTTGTCTTTAAGCAATTTTCTCATATTACTAATTAGAATAAACTTCTTGTGATTTATGATTTTTTATTACTATGTTTTGGATTAAGGCATTGATAATTGTGCAGTAATGATTTAAACTTTAGGAGACTAGAGAATCAAGCATGATGAGTGTAACAGCACAAATTTGGGTCTAGTTGAAACAGTAGTTTCGAGACCACAAATTTGACAAAGAAAATTTTATTTTTATTATATTTTTATGGTCTACAATTTTACGGAAATATTTCGTAAGATTTTAGTTAAAAAAATTTGACGTTTGAGCACTCAATTTAGTCAAAATGACTAAATTGTAAAAAGTGCAAAACTTGAGTTCTATATATTATAGGTGTCATATTGCTATGAGTTTTAAATTGCAGGCCCTTAAAAGGTAATTAGACCATTGAATAACTTAATGGATAAAAATCGGCATGAATTGGACAAAATTGAAAGAAAAGCCTTAAGGTCATTTTAGTCATTTAGTGTTTTAAATGGATAAAAAGACAAAATACAAGGGAAAAAAAAATCTGCTCATCTTCTTCAAGTTGCTGCCGAAAATTTCTAGACTCCATGGCTAAGGGTTTCAAGCTTTTCAAGCTTCATAGTAAGTGCTTTTGAGCCCCGTTTTTAATGTTCATCGTATTTTTGAAATCCCGGTAACTTACTCTAGCTATTTCTACCATTAATTTGATCTAGAGTTTAATTTCAAAAATTGACCCATGTTGAATAATTGTGAATTTTGATGCTTAATGGTAGATTATGCATGTTTATGAGTAGATGGACGATTTTTACTAAGTGATTTTCGGTGAAAACGAGTAAAACGAGTTAATCGATAAAAGTTGTTATTGTTCATAAGTATGTGTTATAGTAAGAATTTGAAGTTGCAATAGAAGGGAAAAATGTTCAGCATGTCATAAAACATAAGAAAAAGGAATAAAGTTTAATTTTCGAGCCTAGGGGCAAAATCATAATTATGCAAAAGTTTAGGGGCAAAATTGTAATTTTGCCAAAATTTGAGTTAGGGACTGTTTTGAGTAGTATATTAATTAAATAAGTGGAATGTGATGTTTTAGATCCCGAAAAACGAGATTTGGATGTAGAACTGGAGGAAAATCGAAAAACGAGAAAGTTGGTAAAATGGTCGTTTTGGCATTTGAGGTAAGTTTGTGTGTTAATAATAATGCAACATCGTGCTTGAATTGTAATTTTCTATTGATATGACACAAAAAGGACGATTTTGAATAAGTTTATGAGTAAACGATTAAATTGAAATGTGAGCAAAAGTAAGAAAGCATGAATTCATTATAAAATACGTGTTTATTCTATTAAATAGTACAGGAAATTATTTGATTATTTTTAACATATAAATGTTATATGTTTATATGAAATTCGAGAAAAAGAAAAGGAAGGAGAGGACCGAATTGAAGGAAAAGGAAAAGAGAAGGTTAAGGAGTGAAGGAAGAAGAATTTATATCACCTTAACCTTTTGTTGTAAATACTACGAGAATTTTAAATTACTGTTATTTATCTTTTTCGAAATATTTATGTGAATTATTTAAACATATGAGATTCAGCTTTAATGCCCAAGTAGACGAAATTTAGAACTACTGGGATATTAAGGAACATTAGCACGTTGGTGCTCTCTGATATTAGCACGTCAGTGCTCTCTGATATTAGCACGTCAGTGCTCTCTGATATTAGCACGTTGGTGCTCTCTGATTATTAGCACGTCAGTGCTCTCTGATATTAGCACGTCAGTGCTCTCTGATTATTAGCACATTGGTGCTCTCTGTTCACTTGTGCATCATGATGCACCTCTGTATTTGTTCTGTATATCCGGTATGTTCTATAAAGTCTACTTTGGGCTAAGAATGTAAAATAAGAACAAAGTGAATCACTGATGTGTTAAGGTAAGTTTTATACCTTATAAAAGATAAGTTAAATTTATTTAAAGCAATGCATAGTTGAAGAGAGACTACATGTGATGGTGTGATGACTAAGTGTAATTGAAAACGATCATGTTATGAATAAGTGTAACACCCCTTACCCGTATCCTATACCGGGACCGAGTACGAGGCATTACCAGACTTAACAATAAATTTGGTCAAATTACTTAACACATATACAAAATGACTTAGTCAAGTCCCTATACATGCCATAACTTAAATCATTTATAAATAAAGATACCCATAGATAACTTGATAGTGTGAAGCGATCTCCGACGACCTCCAACCTGAGCTTGTTTAATAGGACTCAGAACATGGGAAAGAAAAGGGGGTAAGTTTATAAAGCTTAGTAAGTTCACATGTAAAAATAATAAGCATTAGCAATGAATTTAGCTTACTACTAAGCCGTTATAACTTGCATAAATAATGCTAAGTTCTTACTTTCCCAACTTATTTGTAGCCTTATCAAGGCCTCAACATGACAAATCCTCACCACAAGTTCTCAAGATAATGCAATCATAATTACACATAGTTCCACCATTTTCTCGTGTTTATCTTAAGCTGTCTACTTGAGTCATAGTCACTAAATCATTTATATCTCGAGCTACAAAACTCCAAATTAAGATCCGTTAATTTTATCCGAAACTAGACTCACATATCTTTTTATTAAAATTTTTCCAGAATTTTTGGTATGGCCAATCAATACCAGATTATTCTTAAAGTTTCCCCTGTTTTACTGTTTGACTGTTCTGACCTCTCTTCACTACGAATCAGTTTTCTCTTTGTACAGAATTCAAATGATGTTATAATTTGTTTCATTTGAAACTAGAGTCATTAAGGATTTCAAGCATATAACTTTTATCCCATAATTATTTTTGTACAATTTTTAATGATTTTTCCAAATCAGAACAGGGGATCACGTAATCCTTCTGAACCAATCTCACAAGAATTTAAATATCTCGAAATATAAAACTTCTTTGTTTTCTCTGTTTCTTTTATATGAAAATAGACTCATTAAGCTTTAAATCAATATCTTATACAACTTATAATTCAATTTCTACTATTTTTGGTGAATTTTCAAATTCACGTCACTGGTGCTGTCCAAAACAGTTTCATTGTAAATTTTGCTCTCTCTCTCCCTTTAGTTGTATTCATTACTTACTTATAACAATCTTTCCAATTTCGGTTACATATCGAGCATATTGCTCATGCGTTACGCATGTATATACCTGCACTTATCACTACAAAGTCATACATAATTTCACTTAATCGATTTTCCGATGAACTCATCGGTAACCTTACCAAAGGCTCGAGAATACAAAGGGCACCTTACTTAATAGCTTGCTTACATACCGCAACATTCTCACTTAACACATGAGCACTCTTTCATAATATAGGCATATTGCCAATCATGTCATAAAATGTTACAAGCATAACTGAAAACTCATCACTTACTTAATACTTGATAATCTACTTACAATCTCAATATTAAATAAGCCTTAAATGCATACCTGTACTCTTTCTTCATGTTCTCACCTTGTCATTTCTTTGACTTGCTCTTTGGACTACTCGTGACCCTTTTTCATTTTGAACTTACCATTGCCATGTCTTGACATGGTCTTACGTGGTATCCTTGCCTTACGAACTCACCAATGCCATGCCTTGGCATGGTCTTACATGGGACCTTTGCCTTATAGTAACTCATCAATGCCATGTCTTGACATGGTCTTACATGATTTCCTTGCCTTATAGAACTTATCAATGCCATGCCTTGGCATGGTCTTACATGATATCCTTATCTTACCAAATGCCATGTTCCAAACATGGTCTTACATGGTATCCTTGTCTTAGTGCCAATGCCACATCTTGATGTGGTCTTACATGGTGTCCTTGATCAATGTCGATGCCATGTCTTGACATGGTCTTACACGGGATCTTTGCCTTACCAATGCCATGTCTTGACATGGTCTTATATGGTATCCTTGCATTACCAATGCCATGTCTTGACATAGTCTTACATGGTATCCTTGCTTTAATTGCCATGGTATAGCCATGGACTTTGAGATATCAATTCCTTGTTAAATCATAGCTGAAACATACTTGCTCAAATTCTCAAGGTTAGTCACATAATTCAGCAATAGCATTGCTAAAAACAATAATTGCATAAAAATAAAATACTACTCAACTTACATACTTACATTCTAAATCTCATCATGTCATCAACTTAACTTATTCTCCTCAAATTATGCTAGTCAATACTTTCTTATTATCATACAAAGCCATAATACAAAATATGGTCTAACATATAAATTATACAAGTTTTCTTTCCAATATCGAATTATTATCGACATTAATCATTATATCTGAAACTCAATACTAAAGTATTTATGTCCAAAATATCGATTTATCATCCAAATATGCATAATTAAATGCTTATTAAACATATGAACTTACCTCGAATGTCGAAACAACCATTTTACCAACTTTCCCAATTTTCGATTTTCCTCCAGTTCTAGGTCCAAATCTCATCTTTCGGGGTCTAAAACATCACATTTTACTTATTTAATTAATGCACTACTCAAAACAGTCCCTAACTCAAACTTTGGCAAAATTACAATTTTACCCCTAAACTTTTGCATAATTACGATTTTGCCCCTAGGCTCGAAAATTAAACTTTATTCCTTTTTCTTATGTTTTATGACATGCTGAACATTTTTCCCTTCTATAGAAACTTCAAATTCCTACTATAACACATACTTATGAATAATAACAACTTTTACCGATTAACTCATTTTACTCGTTTTCATCGAAAATCACTTAGTAAAAATTGTTCATCTACTCATGGACATGCATAATCCACCATTAATCATCAAAATACACACTTAATCAACCATGGAAAAATTCACAAACTTCAATAATTTTGAAAATAAAGGTTTGGGATAGCTAAATCGAGTTACCACGACTCCGAAAACGTATAAATCATTAAAAACGGGACAAAAACCACTCACCTATCAAGCTCCTTAGCTTGGCCGAATATGGCTTTCTCCATGGCTGCCATTTTTTCTTCTCACATTCGGCTGGAGAAGAAGAGAAGATGGGTGTTTTATTTTTTTATTTTTTTATTCTTTTACTATTTTTGTCTTATTATACAATTTAACTTAACTTCCAAATTTAGCCTTTTTCTTTTTAATTAACTTCAAAAATACCAAACAATTATCTTCCATCAACTTATAAGTGGACTAATTTCTTCATAAGGACCTTCACTTTAAAAACCCATCACAATTACACCCTTTATCATCTGAAACACACACTTCGCACTTATAACAATTAAATCCTACTAATCAAATTAAACACTTTTTCGATAAAATTTCTCAACGAAATTTTCACACAACAATTTAATCACATTGTAGACCTCAAATTGATAATCCAAGCTATTTTATACTTAAATCTTCTAAGACCTCATATTTTGCAACTTATTTAATTTAGTCCAAAAGTCAAATTGGACACTTTACGCCTAAAATTTCTTCATGAAATTTTTACACATGAATACGAACATATCATAAACCCCACAATAGTCATAAAATAATTATTTCTACTTTAGATTCATGGTCTCAAACCACTATTCTGACTAGGCCCTAATTCGGGATGTTACAATAAGTGCAAGTATGCATGTGACCAATTGAGAAATGTGGCAAATGTACGTATGAACAATATGTTCAATATGTAATCGGAAATTTGAAAGATTGGTATAAGCACGTGATGAACACAACTAAAATAAAAGAGAGCAAAAGTTTACAATAGAGCTGCTTTGGACAGCAACAGCTACGTGAATTTGAAAAATCACCAAAAATAGAAGAAATGGAATTAGAAAGTGAAGGAGATATGAATTGAAAGCTATTTGAGTCTATTTTCATATGAAAGAAATAGAGTAAGCAAAAGAAATGGAATTAATGAGATATTTAAATTTTAGTGAAACTGATTCTGAATGAATTCGTGATCTCCTGTTCTGTCTTTGAAAAATTATTAAAAATTGTATAAAAATAATTATGGGATATGTTTTATATGAATGGAATCCTGAATGAGTCTATTTTCAAATGAAATAAATAATAAGGTCATATTAATTCTTTACAAAGAGTAATTTGATTCGTAGTGAAGAGAGGTCAGAACAGTCAAACAGCAAAATAGGGGAAACTTTAAGAATAATCTGGTATTGATTGGCCATACAAAAAATTCTGGAAAAATTATAGTAAAAAGATATATGAGTCTAGTTTCAAGGAAAATTAACGGATCTTAAATTGGAGTTCCATAGCTCCAGATATAAATGATTTAGTGATAATGACTCAAGTAGACAGCTTAAGATAAACATGAGAAAATGGTGGAACTATGTGTAATTATGATTGCATTATCTTGAGAACTTGTTGTGAGGATTTGTCATGTTGAGGCCTTGATAAAGCTACAAATAAGTTGGGAAAGTAAGAACTTAGCATTATTTATGCAAGTTATAACGGCTTAGTAGTAAGCTAAATTCATTGCTAATGCTTATTATTTTTACATGTGAACTTACTAAGCTTTATAAGCTTACCCCCTTTTCTTTCCCATGTTATAGAGTCCTATTAAATAAGCTCAGGTTAGAGGTCGTCGGAGATCGCTTCACACTATCAAGTCATCTATGGGTATCTTTATTTATAAATGATTTAAGTTATGGCATGTATAGGGACTTGACTAAGTCATTTTGTAAATGTGTTAAGTAATTTGACCAAATGTATTGTTAAGTCTGGTAATACCTCGTACTCGGTCCCGGCATAGGATACGGGTAAGGGGTGTTAAATTTATTGGTATCAGAGCTATGGTTTAGTCAATTCTCGGACTACCATAGTGAGTGCGAGAGTCTAGCTATACATGCCATAATGAACTGTGATAGTGTGACGACTTCCAACCCTGATGTAAACTATTTTATTAGACAGATGCGTACTTCAACGGAACTAAATTTGATAGTGCAAACAATATGTTTATGATGAGTTGAGACTCGTAAAAAGTAAGAGTAATAGTTTATGATGTTTATGTGATGATGAACAAATTGTGGATAAAAAAAAAATTCTTCTGAAATATGAAAAAATGAGACGAAATGAAAGTTTACACTATGATAAGTGTTCATGTTGATTTGCATTTGTATGATGCTATGAGTATAACTTGTGAAATTAAGTGAATGTTATGAGTATTTTTCAATGTGACTCCATGTTACGAGATTTTGTCATTTTTGTTTCCTTAATAAATTATTGTTCAAAGTATCAACCATGAGATATCGATTGGAAATGTTCTATTGATGAAAATGGTTTCTTATTATTATTAAAATTCTTAGAATGATTATAATTTTTGACTTGATGGTGAGAGTTCTTTGATCTGATTACTGGAGGTATAAAAATTGTGCCTTAGTATTGGTTGTTATGGAAATTTGTGTTTAAATTTTTCCGATGATCGAGATGTATTGTTTTCACTAAGGAATTATCTACTAAAGTAATTGAGAAGTTAGTCTTATTATGGCAGCATGTGAATATGTCATTATTGGTGAAATTTGTGTGCGTCTGACAAAGATTTATTATTATTTGTAGGGTGTAATGCGATACCACCGTATTTATCATTATTGGTGGTCGTGTGTACAATACTACCGTATTTATTATTCATGTTGGGCGTGTTCAAAACCACTTTGTGTATTCGATATTATTCTAAAGTGCTCATCGGGAAACTTTGACAAAGTGAAAATTTCGTGTGACTATGTGATGACAAATCAGAGTATAAGTGCATGTAAATGTGAGCAATGTTTATGATATGCATTTGGAATGTGGTAAGACTTGAAATGAGTAAGTTTATATGTAAATGATACGCCCTTTTTACTTATGTTTTTACATATTAATGTATCATACGGAAGATGAGTGAATATTATTGATATTTATTAAAATGATGGAAAGTGAGGAAATTTCGGATGAATCTTTGAAAGAGACAAAGGATACGGATGAATACCGTGAATATGTGTTAAATGACCTAAAATAACTTCAGTGCTGTGATGAAATTTTATGAAAATCATCCGGGTTTTGCAATGTTATAGTTAAGGAAAAAGTTAATATTGACTAATCGACTCGTTCGGGTTCTTATCATATGAGAATGCTAGTTAATTTGTTGATAGATGAAAGCGGTGTTAATATGTTTGGGTCGTGATCAGTTTACTCTATCTTTTACGGTATTCTATTAAAATGAATTGATAGAAAAGAAAGCAGTAACATTCATATGATGTTGAAATTCGATTTCCATCGATTGTTATTACGTGAAATGTGTATATGAAAACTATGTTGCTTCATTATCGTTCAAGTCGCTTATAAGTATTATTTTCCTTCCGAAATTTTTCGAGAATTAGTCGAAGTCGGTATTATTTCTCTTATGAGCTATATTCTCGGACTTCTAATACGGTATCAAATCTTGGATCTCCTTATCTCGATTTCTTATTGACTTTATTTTATGAACTGTGCAAGAGATATTCCTTTTATGGAAGTAATCATACTTATGTGAGTATGAAATCTAGTTTGATAGTGAACATACAATGTTATTATTGTCGGATGTGTAAAGACTAAAAGTATTGTTTATCGATGTGATCGAGAAGTTAGCCTTGAAATGGCACTACAATTTTAATTGTCGAGAGATGCAATTCCAATGTGGTTGATATTTTAAGAAGTAATGATAAAATGAATTTTATCGGATGTGAACTATCTTTAGATTTTGGGAAAGAAATCAACATTGATAAAAGAGTAAGCGAGTGAAGGATCAATTTGGAATCGCACTATGATTGTTATTTCGAGTAATTTTATATATCCCAATGAGTTAAAACGAGATTGTTATATATCATTGAAATCAGTATAGTTGATTTAAGGATCATCGATTCGTGTAGGAAAGAATTGTAATAGGATACATGTTTGAGTTATCATAGCAACCGGATGAAAATAGTTCCTTTAGAAAGTCTTGTGAAACGACCAAGACCAATTCAATTATTTAGTCTAGATAGTTAATTGGTTTGAAGTGTATTTTGATACAAGAACGTGAAAATGGTAGCTTGTGCTTGCACTTAGTTAATCTTGCATGAAAAGAATCTTATGATGTGAATTAGATAGTGATTATTATTGAAATAATGATGCTTATTCCATGATTTTGTGAAACTTAGAATTTTGTCGAGTAAATGGTAAGTTAGAAGTGTTCGAAAAGAACTAACTTCCGATTCAGAACTACAGTCGAACCGACTATTCATATGTTGTTTGAGACGGAATTTGTGTACCAAGAAATCAATTATAGATTATCAAAAATTGCATCTGAGAATTGAAAGGTAAGAGTATTGAACTTAATGAGTGTCAAGTGCTTCGAAAACATTTCATTAAAACAAAAAAATCATCTAGATAAGTAAAGATAGGTGAGTTGTGGTTCATCGAAGAGTATGAGATTATTGATAGAATAATGCCAATTACTTATTAGTGGGATTTCAATGTAATTTAAGAAGATTTGTGATATGATTTTTATGTTCATGATAAGAGAGTATAGTTACGAATCTTAGTTTAAGAAGTAAGATGTTGAGGATGCCAAGACTATATGAGAAGCTAAAAGTGACTTGTGAAATTAAACCTAAATCCATTAAGCGATGAGATTTTAGGACGAAAACTGTAAGGGGAGAGTTAATAAAGACAAATTTGGGTCTAGTTGAAACAAGAGTTTGAGACCACAAATTTGACAAAGAAAATTTTATTTTTATTATATTTTTATGGTCTACAATTTTACGGAAATATTTCGTAAGATTTTAGTTAAAAAAATTTGACGTTTGAGCACTCAATTTAGTCAAAATGACTAAATTGTAAAAAGTGCAAAACTTGAGTTCTATATATTAGAGGTGTCATATTGCTATGAGTTTTAAATTGCAGGCCCTTAAAAGGTAATTAGACCATTGAATAACTTAATGGATAAAAATCGACATGAATTGGACAAAATTGAAAGAAAAGCCTTAAGGGCATTTTAGTCATTTAGTGTTTTAAATGGATAAAAGACAAAATACAAGGAAAAAAAAATCTGCTCATCTTCTTCAAGTTACTGCCGAAAATTTCTAGACTCCATGGCTAAGGGTTTCAAGCTTTTCAAGCTTCATAGTAAGTGCTTTTGAGCCCCGTTTTTAATGTTCATCGTATTTTTGAAATCCCGGTAACTTACTCTAGCTATTTCTACCATTAATTTGATCTAGAGTTTAATTTCAAAAATTGACCCATGTTGAATAATTGTGAATTTTGATGTTTAATGGTAGATTATGCATGTTTATGAGTAGAGGGACGATTTTTACTAAGTGATTTTCGGTGAAAACGAGTAAAACGAGTTAATCGATAAAAGTTGTTATTGTTCATAAGTATGTGTTATAGTAAGAATTTGAAGTTGCAATAGAAGGGAAAAATGTTCAGCATGTCATAAAACATAAGAAAAAGGAATAAAGTTTAATTTTTCGAGCCTAGGGCAAAATCATAATTATGCAAAAGTTTAGGGGCAAAATTGTAATTTTGCCAAAATTTGAGTTAGGGACTGTTTTGAGTAGTATATTAATTAAATAAGTGGAATGTGATGTTTTAGATCCCGAAAAACGAGATTTGGATGTAGAACTGGAGGAAAATCGAAAATCGAGAAAGTTGGTAAAATGGTCGTTTTGGCATTCGAGGTAAGTTTGTGTGTTAATAATAATGCAACATCATGCTTGAATTGTAATTTTCTATTGATATGACACAAAAGGACGATTTTGAATAAGTTTATGAGTAAACGATTAAATTGAAATGTGAGCAAAAGTAAGAAAGCATGAATTCATTATAAAATACGTGTTTATTCTATTAAATAGTACAGGAAATTATTTGATTATTTTTAACATATAAATGTTATATGTTTATATGAAATTCGAGAAAAAGAAAAGGAAGGAGAGGACCGAATTGAAGGAAAAGGAAAAGAGAAGGTTAAGGAGTGAAGGAAGAAGAATTTATATCACCTCAACCTTTTGTTGTAAATACTACAAGAATTTTAAATTACTGTTATTTATCTTTTTCGAAATATTTATGTGAATTATTTAAACATATGAGATTCAGCTTTAATGCCCAAGTAGACGAAATTTAGAACTACTGGATATTAAGGAACATTAGCACGTTGGTGCTCTCTGATATTAGCACGCGTCGTTGCTCTCGATATTAGCACGCGTGGTGCTCTCGATATTAGCACGTTGGTGCTCTCTCGATTATTAGCACGCGTCGGTGCTCTCGATATTAGCACGTCGATTGCTCTCTCGATTATTAGCACATTGGTGCTCTCTGTTCACTTGTGCATCATAATGCACCTCTGTATTTGTTCTGTATATCCGGTATGTTTTATAAAGTCTACTTTGGGCTAAGAATGTGAAATAAGAATAAAGTGAATCACTGATGTGTTAAGGTAAGTTTAATACCTTATAAAAGATAAGTTAAATTTATTTAAAGCAATGCATAGTTGAAGAGAAACTACATGTGATGGTGTGATGACTTAGTGTAATTGAAAACGATCATGTTATGAATAAGTGCAAGTATGCATGTGACCAGTTGAGAAATGTGGCAAATGTACGTATGAACAATATGTTCAATATGTAATCGGAAATTTGAAAGATTGGTATAAGCACGTGATGAACACAACTAAAATAAAAGAGAGCAAAAGTTTACAATAGAGCTGCTTTGGACAGCAACAGCTACGTGAATTTGAAAAATCACCAAAAATAGAAGAAATGGAATTAGAAAGTGAAGGAGATATGAATTGAAAGCTCTTTGGGTCTATTTTCATATGAAAGAAATAGAGTAAGCAAAAGAAATGGAATTAATGAGATATTTAAATTTTAGTGAAACTGGTTCTGAATGAATTCGTGATCCCCTGTTCTGTCTTTGAAAAATTATTAAAAATTGTATAAAAATAATTATGGGATATGGTTTATATGAATGGAATCCTGAATGAGTCTATTTTCAAATGAAATAAATAATAAGGTCATATTAATTCTTTACAAAGAGTAATTTGATTCGTAGTGAAGAGAGGTCAGAACAGTCAAACAGAGAAATAGGGGAAACTTTAAGAATAATCTGGTATTGATTGGCCATACCAAAAATTCTGGAAAAATTATAGTAAAAAGATATATGAGTCTAGTTTCAAGGAAAATTAACGGATCTTAAATTGGAGTTCCGTAGCTCCAGATATAAATGATTTAGTGACAATGACTCAAGTAGACAGCTTAAGATAAACATGAGAAAATGGTGGAACTATGTGTAATTATGATTGCATTATCTTGAGAACTTGTTGTGAGGATTTGTCATGTTGAGGCCTTGATAAAGCTACAAATAAGTTGGGAAAGTAAGAACTTAGCATTATTTATGCAAGTTATAACGGCTTAGTAGTAAGCTAAATTCATTGCTAATGCTTATTATTTTTACATGTGAACTTACTAAGCTTTATAAGCTTACCCCTTTTCTTTCCCATGTTATAGAGTCCTCTTAAACAAGCTCGGGTTGGAGGTCGTCGGAGATCGCTTCACACTATCAAGTCATCTATGGGTATCTTTATTTATAAATGATTTAAGTTATGGCATGTATAGGGACTTGACTAAGTCATTTTGTAAATGTGTTAAGTAATTTGACCAAATGTATTGTTAAGTCTGGTAATGCCTCGTACTCGGTCCCGGCATAGGATACGGGTAAGGGGTGTTACAATGAGTCTATTTTCAAAAATTAAAATTTTGTTAGGTTGTCTACCTGAATCTAAATATTGCTTTGAAGTTTGAAATTTACGAGGTTGACATCAAAAACCCATAAATCTTGTGAGATTTTTTAGCTTTTTTAGAGCATACATTCTTTCGTGCTCACTTTTTATAATGAGTGTGTCAACATTGATTTGTTATTCTAGAACTTGCTTCGATTATACATGTCAAGACCACATCATTGATTTGATATACAGAGATGATAAAGGCACCTAGGATTTAACCCACTCACTCCACTAAAAGTCTACATTCATAATTAACCCCTAGTGAACCCCCGTTGATCCTAACAACCCATTTATTGACTCACCCACTAATATTAACCCAAAACCCTTTGTATTTGTTTTCACCATTCCTTGACTACCCTTTCTGTCGAGATTTGATTTGATCGGTTGCCTAATTATTTTATTTTAGTAGTTGAATTCATCTTTTATTATGTATTATGATTTGTTCTTAAAAAAAATTTTGAAGTATATTCATTATTAGTTCTATGTTAGCTGAGCTTATACATGTAAATTCCAAATTTCGAAGAAAAACCTCGTATTATTATAAATTTTCAAGTGATGTAATTATTTAGGATTAGCTCATTTTTCTAGTTAGGTAAATTGTCAATTCAATCTCGATTCTAACCTTCTAATTCAGCCTTTATCCACACCTTTTAACCTAAGCCCCGTTACAACCTTTTTAAAGACCTTCTGATCTGTGTATCATCTCATTTTACAGTGGTGGAGATTTGATTTTCAGGCAATCCTATGGGATTAACTTTTCATGTTTGACTTTTGAGTGCTTAATTTTGAACCTTAAACACTTTGAGTGATTTGAGTGAATCTTTAGTGAGGATGTCAACTCTTTTCAATTTTGAATTAAAGGTAATTATTTAGATAAGGGGAAATGCCTATGTTTTCATTCTATAAAAACTATGACTTTGGTTGTTTGAATCTTTAGGACCCTTTTACTTAAATTATCAATGTATGAATTACTTTTGAATTATGATGAAACATTATTGATGAATATTATAAATCAGGAAAGTTCGTTTTAATTGTGAGTTGAGAATTTTGCTTGAGGACAAGCAAATGCTTAAGTGTGGGGGTATTTATAAACTGTAATATGAATATATTTTAATCCTACATTTAGCATACTTTTGGATGATTTATTCCTTGAATTGTGTAATTTGGTGCTCTTAACCCTTTACTTTCATGTTTTATACTTAGGAAAGCACCGGAGGATGAAAAGAACGAGAAACGGGTCCAAAACAGAGTAAATGGGCCATATCACGAAATCAACACGGTCTGGGCCCAAGACCACACGGTCGTGCCTCCTTAATAGTCTCGAACACGGCCTGGCCATGATTCACACGGGCGTGTGCCATGGGCATGTCCTTGTCGTGAGAAAGAATAGTTTCACTTGGATTAGGGTACTTAGAGGCAAAGAAAGCCATTCCAAAAGCCTAGATAAACACCCTAGAGGCCAACCTTCAAGGGGCGTCCAGCTAGGCCAAAGAGCCGAGCCAGAGAGGCCAGAATTGTGGGATTCACTTGAAGAATAGCCAATTGATTCATCTCAAGAAGCCGGAGTTATACTCAACACAGAGGATCTCTCCTTCAATTCCTTCAGGGGGTTTTAGGGTTTTCTTATGTTTTGTTTTATCTTTTCTTCTGAGAAATATTCTTTTATTGTTATGAACTAAACCCTCAGATACCTGAAGGGGATGAAACGTAAGATGAATCTTGTTATCGTTTGTTGAACTATATGATAAATACTTGATTTGTTCTTAACTATGTGTTCTTAATTCTTGTTTTGGTATTTCCGAGATATTGATTCGAGTATTGATGTGCTTAGGTGGTGGAGCAAAAGTCCCTGCCTAAGAGTAGATCTAGCATAGTTAAGCGGAGTTACTCGCGTACCTAGAAATAGGGTGATGAAAATCTGCCGGATTAGGGTTAAACCTAATATGGGAGTCTATAGATCAAGTTAATGCAATTCTAGGGGTTTTAATTAGAAAGAAATTTCAATTAATCAACCTAGGGTTAGACGTTAGTAGCCTCGAAAGAGGTATTAATATAAATTAGGGAATCCTACGGATCAAGTCAAGTGAATAAATCGTCAGGTTCAGAGTTAGATAACAAGTGAAGTCTAGGTGGATTCTTCCTCGGGTATTGTTTTAACCAATTGGTTTTTCCCAACGTTATTTTCCCCAATTCATTCTCTTTGCCTTTGCATCTTTTGCTTAGTTGTTAGTTAATTTTAGATTAGATAAAAATTCCTTTAATTCTTAGGCTAGATAATAAAAAGAAAGTTAGTATTAGTACTTTTGGTTCCTTTGGGTTTGACAATCCGGTCTTGCCACAGCTATACTACTGTTCGATAGGTGCACTTGCCTCAATCATTGTCGCAGTTATTTCTAGGCTTGATCATTCTTTATATAAATTTTTAAGACTCTGATAGACACAATCAATAGTAACTAGCCCACCCTCTATCACTAGTTTAAACTTTTGGTGCAGTGATGAGGGCACTACCCCCGCCGAATGAGTCCAGGGCCTTTCTAACAAGCATTTCTAGGAGGGCTTGATATCTATCACCAGAAAGTCCACTTTATATGTGTTAGGCCTAATCAATAATGGTATGTTAATTCTTCCCATCACTCTTCTTTGAGTGCCATCAAATGCTCTCACTATGTTCTGGCATGTCTTCCTGTGAGAACTGTCTATAGGCAACCTCTTCAGCATAGACAGTGGTAAGAAATTCAAAGCTGATCCATTATCTATTAACACACTTGACAGAGTGTATCCGTTGCAACTAGTAGTGATGTGCAAAGCCTTTGTTGATCCCATGCCCCCCGGTGGAATTTCATCATCACTGAAGTAAATAAAATTGTCAGCACTTATATTACTAACCAATCGGTCAAGTTTATTGACAGATATATCTTTAGTAACGTAAGTCTCGTTCAACACTTTCATCAATGCCTCACGATGTACTTCTGAACTTAAAAGTAGTGCCAGCACTGATATGCAAGCTGGTTGTTTGTGCAGTTATTCTACTACACTATATTCTTTGTGCTTCAAGAATTTTAGAAATTCTTTAGCCTCTTCCTCCTTCACAGGTTCATTGATAAGTGCCTCAGGTTCTTTCTCCTGCTCAACTACAAAAGTCTTTGCTTTTACAGGCACTGTTCTGACGTTTACCGAGTCGTAACGCCTTCTATTTCGTGTGTAGGACCCTTCACTTTAGACCTCTTTGGAAGTGCTAGCTAAGTTTCCTACTCCTGGTATTGTCACATTGCAGTCGTAATTCCAAGGTACCATTTTGTTATCCTTGTAAAAAAAGGAAACAGGTTTCTGGATTACAACTTTAGGCGCGATTTGTGCTCCGCCTTCTGTGTTTCTTGGTCGGGAAATGATGATCCTCGGAAAATTGACTTTTTGGTTTGTCAACTTTCCTTCTATTACACATACGTTTCCTTCCTCTGAGCATTTTTCATAAAATTCCACTTCCTTATTATCCATAAGGCTTTGCACCAAGACCTTAAACTCAGCACATTCCTGGATCCCATGCCCATCTGCTTTGTGGAACTCACAGTAGTTCCTTAGTCCTTCACTTTCTTCCACAGAATTTGATTCCATCAGTCCACTTATTACCATTTCTCTCCAAACCATTCTCAATGGGGTTTTCACTTTCGAGATATCCTTCTTGATCCTTCTCATGACCTTTTCACCGATCGCATTTATCCCCTTATCACCATAGTTTGGTAATGGGTTCTCCGCAATAGGTGTATCGTCGAACTTCACAATCCCTATATTGATGAATCTCTAGACTAACTTTTTGAAGGCAGTGCAGTGTTCTATTGAATGTCCCGTTATTCTCACATGGTAGTTGCATTGAGCGTTTGAATCATATCATTTGGGATATGAGGGCTGTAACAGCTTCAAATAAAATGGAAATACCACGTGTGCGTCAAATAAACTTTGATATAGCTCCTTATACATCATTGGGGTTGACATAAATTGGGGCTTTTCAGCGTTTTGCCTTGTACCTGATTCCTGTCTTACTGACCCTTATTTCTCGGTAGTAACTACTTTCGGTTGGCTAACAGTGGTTGCCTTTGAGTACCCTTTGTTGTATGTACTCGTATTATTAACCTCATTGTCCTTTTCCTAAGAGCAGGCCTTCTAGTGGTTTCCCCTACTTCAATCATACCACCCCTTATGGCATTTTCAATCATTTCTCCTATCATCACTATATCCGCAAAGCTCTTGGTGGTACTTTCTATCATGTGGGTGATGAATGAAGCTTTCAGGGTGTTGATAAAAAGCATGGTAGTTTCTTTCTCTAGGAGAGGTGGTTGAACTTGCATGGAAACTTCCCTCCATCTTTGCACGTATTGCCTGAAGCTTTCATTTGACTTCTTTTCCATGTTTTGCAACATGATTCCATCAGGCGTCATGTCTGTAAAATGATTATGTTGCTTCATGAAGGCTTGGGCTAAGTCTCTCCAGGAGCTAATATTAGCATGGCTGAGTTGTTTGTACCACCTGGATGTTGCCCCCACTAGACTGTCTTGGAAACAATGGATTAAAAGTTGATCACTGTTCACGTAGCCAGTCATCCGTCTATAGAATACAGTGATGTGGGCTTCAAGGCAGCTAGTCCCATTGTACTTATCAAATTCTGGAATCTTAAATTTATGAGGAAGCACCAAATTTGGAACCAAACTCAAGTCTGTCGCGTCAATACCACGGTGATGATCGACATTTTCCAAAGCCTTGAATTTTTTTTCCAATCATCTACAGTGATCCACTAACTGTCTCGAGGATTCAGTTCTTATCTCTTGGGATTCAGGGATAACAGGATTAGCAAGGTTATCTCCTGGGTTAGATCCTGAGCCAATTTGGAAGTTCATGGGCGGTCTAGTATCAGCTTGCCCTTGTTGAGGCCTAATCGTGACAGATGGCCTTTGGGGATACGCTTCAGGCTGTGCTTGTACATGTGGTGGGGTAAAACCCGGGGGAATGCCTTCGCTATCTTGTCTAGCAATAGCCATGGGACCTTTTCCTTTGTTCATCGCCCCGTTCAGCATCTGGGCCATTTGAGCCATCATGTTCCTTTGACCTTCCAACATTTGGTCTCTCATTTTTTGTTGGACTTCGCCAATTGCTCTTGCATTTGGTCTTGCATGTCTCTCTGGAATTGTTCAAGTTTTTGATCCATATTCTTTGTCTTGGCGCGTATACTGTAACAATGTTCGGTTTCCAGATTTTTCTTTTTTCTCCTTCTCTCTTCTCTCTCTTTCTCTCTGTGATAATTTCAACTAATTAGGTTCTCTCTTATGGACTTAAATGCATATGATGTGATGTAATGCAAATGCATGAATGCAAGAAGGCATCGATTCAGATTCAACTTCATTTTAGAAAACTTTATTAGAAAACAAAATCCTTTACATAAAACGGACTACAAATATGCTTTCGCCCTAAGGCCCAAAGTTCTGATTTTCCTAAACAATAAGTCTAACTCTTGACCACTGATAAACAGTAAAAGTAACATATTTTAAGCCCACATTTAGCATACTTTTGGATGATTTAAGCCTTAAATTATGTAATTTGGTGCTCTTAATCCTTTGTTTTCATGTTTTATACTCAGAAAGCACCGGATGACGAAAAGAACGAAAAACGGGCCCAAAATGGAGTAAATAGACCATATCACGAAATCTACACGGCCTGGGCCCAAGACCACACGGCCGTGCCTCATTCAACAGTCTCGAACACGGCCTGGCCATGACTTACACGGGCGTGTGCCATGGGCGTGTCCCTACCGCGGCTAAGAGGAGTTTACTCGGATTTGGATACTTTGAGGCAAAGAAACACATTCCAAAGCCTATTCAAACACCCTAGTAGGAATTCCACTTAGATTAGGATACTTAGGGACCAAGTAAGGCATCTTAAAGCCTACATAAACACCTTAGGGGGCAACCTAAGCGGGGAGTTACGGTTTTAGTCAGGGGGTGTCCAGCTAGGCCAAAGAGGAAAGATTTGTGGAGATTTACTCGAAGATAGCCAGTTGATTCATTTTAAGAAGCCGGAATTATACTCAAGACGAAGGATCTCTCCTTCAATTCCTTCAAAGGGTTTTAGGGATTTCTTATGTTTTGTTTTATCTTTTCTTTTGAGATGTATTCTTTGATTATCATTATGAACTAAACCCTCAGATACCTGAGGGGGATGAAACCTAAGATGAATCTTGTTATCGTTTGCTGAACTATATGATAAATATTTGAATTGTTCTTAAATATGTGTTCTTAATTCTTATATTGATATTTCCTGGATATTAATTCAAGTGTGATGTGCTTAGGTGGAGGAGCAAAAGTCCCTGTCCAAGAGTAGATCTAGCATAATTAAGTAGAGTTGATCGCACGCCTAGAGATAGGGTGACGAGATTTTGTCGGATTAGGGTGAAACCTAATATGGGAGTCCAGAGATCGAGTTAATGCAATTCTAGGGGTTTTAATTAGAAAGAGATTTCAATTAATCAACCTAGGGTTAGACGTTAGTCTCCTCCAGAGAGGGATTAATATAACTTAGGGAATCTTACGGATCAAGGCAAATGAATAAATCGTCTGGTTCAGAGTTAGATAACAAGTGAAGTCTAGGTGGATTCTTCCTTGGGTGTCGTCTTAATCAATTGGTTTTTCCTCAAAGTAATTTTCCCAATTTTATTCTGCTTTGTCTTAGAGTCTTTAGTTGAGTTGTTAGTTAATTTTAGATTAGATAAACAATTCCCTTAATTCTTAGGCTAAATAATAAAAAGAGAGTTAGTATTAGTATTTTTGGTTACTTTGGGTTCGACATTCCGGTCTTGCTTCAACTATACTACTGTTCGATAGGTGCGCTTACCTCAAAATCGTTGTCATAGTTAGTTTCCAGGTTCAATCATATTCTTTATAAATTTTAAGACTTTGACATCGTATAAAACAATGATCAACCACGATCTGGCTGTAGCTCATACTTCGTGCTCAATGTATCAGCCTGTACTGCCAAAGTCTGTAGGTGATCAGCTACCTCTCGAATTTAAACTATTCTTCACCCATGAGATAATCCCGATTTCTAACTTGGTCATGAGAATGACGGAGCTCTTCCTTCCAATGCCCTTCTCTTGCTTCAAGCTGTTCGATCCGGAGTTCACAATTCTGCAATACCGATTCTAATCTTTCAATCTTGCCCTTCATTTCCTCAATCTTGTTCAACTCAATTTCAGCTCATTTGCAGAATTATGGCTTCGATAGTGATGGAAAGACCGTCCCAATTCAGCCACTCTAGCTTTTAATCCGTTCTTTTCCTTTTGGCTTTCTGCTAACCTCTTTTCTAAGGCCTCGTTTTGCATCTGCATCTCTAGGAACTTCCTCTCCCAATGGTCAGCTTTGGCCTTTTCCTCTTGGATCTCCTGTTGCCACTGTTCCAAAGTCTTCCCCAATCCAGCATTCTTCATTAATAGACGCAGTTTCTTATACTCTGTCTTTAGGTCATTCAGATCTTCCTCGACCCTTTTCTTCCATTTTCTTAATTTTTTAGCCTCTGATTTCTGAACATCCACATCTAACCTCAGGTACATCTTCTCTTCTTCCGACTTCTCTATCCTCTTTCCAAGCTCTGAACTCATCTTTTCAAAATCTTGTTTCATAATCTCTAACTCTGATGGGACCACTTGCAAGCATTCTTCTCTTGATCGGGCACCTTCTGGATTCAGTTCGGGGATGTTATCATTAATCCTTCTAATCCTCCATCCACTATATTCTATGGTCGTCATTGGACCTGCAAATAACCTCTTCATCCTACGAATTTGATGCCAAGCACCAGAAATCTCCTTAACTCTCTTCTTAAAATTTTCCCCTCTGTATGAGAACTCACATTGAGCTAGCCCGTATGTCGTTGGCACAAACTGTCTTGACCCATATTGCCTCAATGCAAACAAAGGGGCATACCCAACGGCTCCCCATATTCCGAGTAAAGGAACCCAGTCGAAACTCCCACACCGATAAAGGATCTCGTCAGGAATCATCCAAGGAGCCCTCCACTCGATGTCTTCTTCTTGAAGATTTTGAAGAAGCGCCATCCAGCTTTCCTCAAACACGTCTTCTCTCCTTGGTGTAGCTACTATCTCTTTCAACGGAGAGTAATACTCAGAGAAAACCCAGTAAGACACTTTCTCCACCTTCCAAAAATGACTGTGGAACCAAGCCAACAACAACTGCACGTATCCAATGAACCTGCCTTCACTTGTTCTCCGACATGCATTTAAAGATCTGAACGTCTTAGCTAAGATCATAGGCACCAGCGTGACCCCTTTGTCTAGTCGATCGAATAAATCGATAACTGCTTCATCTACATGCCTCAGAGCTTTAGGAAAAATTACCAAACCATAAATACTCAGGGCAAAGAAGTCAATCTTCTTCTTTACATCTGGATATGCCAAAATCAGGTCCCTCAAACTCACTCAAGGTATGCATTTACCCTCATCTTTCTCTTGAATTCTAGCTGTAACACACTGTTCACTCATCCCTATGATATTCATTAACTTCTTCACAAAAGTTAGGACGTTAGCACCCCTTGAATAAGCTTTATCGACTTGGATCCTCGAACAGCGAAGCAAGGTTGTATATTCCTCCACCTTGGGCACTAAATCTACTTTCCCAAAAGAGAAACAGCTATAAGCAGAATTCCAAAACTGAGTCATAGCCCAGAACAGATACTTATCTACCTTGACGTCGAGCAAGTAAGGAAGATCGCCATAATTACGATAGAACAACTGCTTTGCCTCATCATCCCACTGGGTCCATATTCCTTTCAACTCCTGTAGCTCATTTTGCGTGACACTGATACGAGCAAAATTCCATAGTTCCGACACATATCCCTCAGCTAAGCTATCCCCTTTCTCTAATTGCCTTTGCTCTGACCATATGCGGACGACTGCATTGTCTTCCATTTTATCAAGGAATTCGTTCTTCATAACCAGCTTTCTAACTTAGAAACTGACCGTGAATCGATACCTCTTTAAAATATGAAATGACATGCACAAAAATAAAACACAGCAAGTTAGTACCGCAGAATAGAATATAAAGCAAGTAAAAACAAACTCCTATCTGGGTAACTACTAAGGTTTGACATAGTTCTACTTAGGGTAAGTCCTTATGTTCTCTATGTGTGGTTTGGCTCTAAAGTTGAGGTACCCAAACCAACAGATTCCTCGATCTTCACCCATTATAGGCTCATACGGATCGAGTTCGGTTCAGGGGAATACATTTCCCTATAGCCTTGCGGAAGTGAAAACTTCACGAAGACATAGGTACAGATGTATCCTGAAAGCAATCCATTAGCCCATGCGGAGGTGAAAACCTCACGAAGGCGTAGCTTCTCGCTCCTACTTAAAGGCGCAACCACAACGGTCATGTAGTGCAATGCAGAGACATATATTAAAAATTAGAACCACATGAAATAAAAGGATCATGGTTTTTTTTTAATCAGAATTTTAAATTCGAACAAAAGGACATGAAATTATCGATTTTACGACTTGACTCTCTTATTGGTCCCCAGCGGAGTCGCCAAGCTGTCGAAACCATTTTTAAACATTTTAAAAAAAAACGGGGTCGACTTTAAAAACGAAAATACGAGAGTCGCCACCAATCCCTTTTTACTTAGGTGTGATTGGATCACCTTTATAAAACGTTTTATTTCAAATATTGATTTTGGTCCACGCCATACAAAAAAACGAGTTCGGGAGTAGGTTACGTATGAGGAAAGGTTAGCACCCTCATAACGCCCAAAAATTGGTACCTAATCGATAAAATCATGTCCTAATGTTGAAAATTTGAAAAATTTTAAAATATGATTTTTTTATTAGAAAGAAAACTAAGACTTACCTATCTCAAAGAAATCAAATGTTATACCCAGTAAGCTAGGATATAACATCTCATGGCTTTGAAACTAGGTTCACATTTATTTAGAAAATTCTTATCTCGAGACACAAAACATCATATCCAATAAGTTAGGATACAATATTTTGAATTCCCGAGAATAAGTTTTGATTTGAAATTTATAAGTTAAAAAAAGGATATTTGATACCATAAGTTCCATGAGAAAAATTAAAACCCAGTAAGTTAAGGTATAATTTTCTCGAAGTCCCCAAAATACCACGTACCGCTATATTAAAACTTTTAAATAAAATGCAATAATTTCACAAAGCGTATTTTTTTTATAAAAACAAAGTTTGAATAAAATATTGCATTAATACGTTATAATATACATATCAAATAGCAATTTATCATAACTATAAATTATATTAACAACTACCACTAATGAATAATTAAAGAGAGAATAATATGAAATAATAAGTGATACAAATAATAGAACAATTATACTAAAGCAAAACATACAAATGATAACAAAAAAAAATTCATATATATAAAACATAATGCACTAAATAACAAAAAATAAAAAAAAGCCATAAAATAAATGTAAAGTAAAATAACAACATAGAATGAGTTATAATGGATATTATAAATTCAGAAACATACGATTTTAAATGAAATGATGTGAAATAAAAAACATGAATTACATATAAAAAAATGAATTAATATACAAAAATAATGTGGAGTAATAAAAAATAATATATATATTCATAAAAAATAAGTAAAATATATTGTTAAATAAATAAATAATGTATAGCTTTAAATAAAAATTATTTTTTAAATATAATTGTCGTAACCATTTTTTTTAAAACGGGAATCGACTTTGGTTTTGGAAATGGAAATAAAACAGGAGTCGCCACAGATCATTATTTGGTGTGATCGGATCACATTTGTTTTAATAAAACGTTTTGGTTTACTAAAACGATGTTTTTGGTCTACGAAGTTTTGAGAAATCGAGTTCGGGAGTCGGTTACGTGCGAGGAAGGGTTAGCACCCTCGTCATGCCCAAACTTGGTACCTAATTGATTATTTAATGTCTTAATGTCGACAGTTGGAAATTTGAAAAAGATTTAAAAATACGAATCCTTTAGAGAATGTTTGGATAATTCGAATTGGATATCGAAATTCTCTTGTTCCAAAAAGATGAAATATCACATCCTGCACGATAGGACACGATTGTCGAAGCCATTTTTTTTTGGAAAAACGAGTCGACTTTAAAAACATGGAGTCGCCACCAATCTTTTTTTTAAAGTGTGATTGGGTCACTTTAGAAAATATTTTGGTCTACGAATTTTAGGAAAACGAGCTCGGGAGTCGGTTACGCACGAGGAAGGATTAGCACCCTCGCAACGCCCAAAATTGGTACCGTATTGATTGATTAATGTCCTTAATATTGAAAATTAGAAAATATTTTAAAATATGAAAAAAATGTTTGGATGACTCGCATTGGATATCGAAACTCTCTTGTTCCGAAAAGTTGAAATACCACATCCAGCACGATAGGAAACGATGCTTCAAACCCTCGATACCAAGATCATTTTATGATTTCCAAAATTCATGTATTGCAATTTGAAAAGGGTATTTCACTATTTGGCTAAACTAAAAACCGAAACCCAGCACGATTGGGTACGATTCCTTGGATTTCCAATCATGAAATATTGCCTTTATTTAAGAAATACGATAAAAAAATCTGTGAAGGATATCTAGTTGTTCAGATGAACAAAAAATCGAAACTCAGCACGATTGGGCATGAATTTCTCGAACTTCCAAATACGAAACATTGCCTTATTTTCAAAAAATACGATCAAAATATTTAAAGGATATTTAGTGATCTAGACGAACAAAAAAATCGAAACCCAGCACGATTGAGCACGATTTCCCGAACTTCCAAACACACAAAACTACCTTTGTGAAACATTTTTTTTAAGTTTTTGAAAGAAATCAAAAATAAATACGTGAAAATGTAGACACGATTAATAGGAAATAACAATAATGCACCCAAAAGGGGGAAATAAATAATAATAATACTGCTAATGTAATATAACACTAATAATGAATAATTAATAATGAATATAAAAGTCATGGTGATAATATTAACCTTAATAAAGAATAATAGTAAAAGAAATAAAGATATACTGATAGTAATAAAATATTAGATATAAAAAAATATAAAAATAAACAATTAAAGCAAACCATGATACATGTGATAATAGATATAATAGTATGTAAAAGAAAATAAAAATAATAAAGAAAGATATTAGTAATAAAGTAATATAATGATAAATAATAATAATAAGTATAGTATAGCAATAATAGTACTAGATAAAAAGAATAATAATAATAATCCAAAATAAACATAATAAGAAAACAATAAAATAATAGTACTAATAAAATAGTAAAAGTAAAAGAAAATAAAACATTTGATAATAAAAAAAAAGAATATATGTATAATAGTAAATATAATAGAAATATAATATATAATAGTGATAATAAAAATAATGATATAATAGTATATAATAAAATATAAAATAATAAAAGTAATAAATAAAAAATGTTAGTAATACAATAGTATAACAATAGATATGATAATACCAAGTATAGTACATAAAAATAACGGTATATTAATAATAAAATAAAAAAAGTATTAATAAGAATGAGAATAATAAATATAATTATAAATAATAATATATAAAATAGGGATAATAAAATATTCAAAAATGATTACTTTAAAGGGTGAAATAGTAAAATAATTGGAAAGGGATCAACTTGGATCAAAACAAAAAATTTGGGCCAAATTTAAAAACAAATGAAGGCAAAAGGGCTAATCGTAAGGCGCGCGCAACATAGAGGGGCCAGAAACGCAATTACTCCAGGTTCCTAAACACTGCACCTGAACGCGGACTAAATTGCAATGAGGGACCAAATTTGGGGCCGAATTTAAAAAGGAAAAAAAATGAAATGGGACGTGATCAAAACAATGGCGCAAATAGGAGGACCGAAGATGAAATTTACCCATTAAGGGTAAAATTGCACAAATCCACCTGCAAAAGCAGGTGATCACGTGGGCCTTCCCCCCCTTAACTGCACCATTCCCTTTTAATTTTTTAAAACAAAAAAAAAACCCATTTTCCTTCCATTCCACTCTTCGTTTCAGAAAACCAAAACCAAAATCCCCCTTTTCATTTTGTTAGAGTTTGGGTCTTCCCTCATCGCCGCATCACCACCGGTTAGGCGACCGTTCGCACGCGCATACGACGGTCTGGTAAACTTCCTCCCCTTCCCTTTGCTTTCGGTTATTTTCGAAAAACATGTAAAAAGAAATTTTATACAAACAGATAAAATGGGCGAAAATTACCCTTGAAATACTTATTCCCTATTCGAATGTATATCTATCTTTTACTAAACATTTACCTCGACTAAGATTGTGTGTTGGGATTTCTGGAAACTTGTGTGTATATTGCTTTCAAGTATCAAAATTGCCTTAAAAAAAAGATCCCTTTACATTCAATTTTTTTTCCTTTTTATAGCCTATTAAACTCCCCCTAAAAATAGAATACAATCAAACCCCCAAATCCTACCGTCTTACTGCTTCCTGTTTTGTAGGTGTACCACCGGAGGTGTGAAGGCGCACGTTGCGGATAGAAGACATGCTGCGTTGGGATGTGGCTGGCGGCACTATTCTGCTAGGTCTTTTGTGATTTCTATTTCCCCCTTTTTTTAGGTTTTGGGCTAAGGTTTATTATTGGACCTGGACTATTAATTAAATTTGGGTCTTGTTTGGTTTATCTGGTTTGGTTTAATGGGCTCCGGGCTGCTAAATTGGGCCTTACAACGATGTTTCAACCCTCGATGCCAAAATCATTTCATGATTTCCAAAATTCATACATTGCGATTTTAAAAAGAATATTCCACTATTTGGCCAACCAGAAAACTGAAACCCAGCACGAATGTCCAAACACGAAATATTGCCTAAAAAATCTTATCTCAAGGTAACAAAATGTCACATCCAGTAAGTTAGGATGTGACATCTCGAATCCTCAAGAATAAACTTTCTAAAACTTATGTATTTTAAAATTAAAAGAGTATTCGATTATTTAGATTCAACGAGAAAAATCGCAACCTAGTAAGTTAGGACACAATATTTCGAATTTCCAAATATCGAACATTGCCTCTGTTTTAACTTATCTCGGGGTATCTAGATATCGTGTCCAGTAAGTTAGGGCGCGACATTTCAAATTTCCGAGAACAAGTATTTTATTTAAAACTTATATTGCGATTTTTGAAAAGGATATTCCGTTATTCAGATTAAATGAAGAAAATCGGAACCCAATAAGTTAGGGCTCGATCTTCTCGAATCTTTAATAAGAGATATTGTTTAAAAAACCTGATGCATCGAGAAAGATTAGTGAAATACGATTTGGATAAATTACGAAGCTAAGTTGCGTAATAAAAACAAGAATGATATATGTAATAATACTAAGCTAACTAATTTAATGATAAAATAATGATAATAACAATAATAATGCAATGATAAAATAAAGAATAGTGATAACAATACATTTATAATAATAATAGTAATAGCAGGGATGATAATAAAAATAGAAATAATAGTAAAATAATAATAATAATAATAAAGTAATAATAAAAATAAAAAGGGGTAAAATGAGAAGTAATAGTATCAATATAATAATGATAGTATTATAAAGAAAAATAATGATAATAGTAATAATAATAGCAGTTAATAAACAAAATAATAATAAAATGTGTATATTATAAAAAATATATATAATAATGGTAATAACAATAATAATGATAAAAGGACTAAAAAATTTGCAAAATAACTAAAAAAAGGGATCAAATTGCATTTAAAACGAAAGTTTGGGATCAATTCGAAATAAAATAAGAAGGAAAGGGCCTATTTGAAACGCTCGTGAAAGGAGGGGGACCGAAAATGAAATTATTCCCTTCCCCTAAAACGCAGCGTCTTGACAGGGGCCAAAATGAAAATCAAAATAAATTATTGGGTGAAATTTAAAAAAAAAAAGGAAAATATGATTATAAAACAATAAAAAAGCGGAAGGGCTAAAAGTGAAATTAGCCCTTCCTTCAGAAAACACGCGGAACCTAGGCTCTGGGTCTGGTCAAAATCGGGTCGGAGGCAAAACGACGTCGTTTTGGATGTTTAAGGCCAGCCCCAAAACGACGTCGTTTTGAGAGGCTATTTAAGGCCTAAAATTCCCAAAAAATTTCATTTCATTACCCTTTTTTCTAAAAAAAAATTTGACCCTCTCTTTTTCTCTGCAGGGCAGGTCTCCGACGAGGTTTTCCGGACATTCCGCCGCTTTGTATTTTTTTATTTTTTATTTTGATACTATATATATATAAACTGTTTTTAAAAGAAGATAAAGAAAATAAGTTTATAAATATAGTTTCGAAAAAAGGATAAAAAGAAAAAAAAAAAAAAGAACATCAACCTTAACACTTTGTTCCTTTTTTTTCTTCGATTGCCTGTTGTATGCTGGTATTAATCTCTATTTGCAAGTGTTTGTACTGAAATCTCTATTTTTGTATTGATAAAAAAGAAAATGGCCGAATCCCCCTTTACATTCGGATTATATGGCTTTTTATAGCCATTTACATGATTTCTTTTTTATTATTATACACTGTCTTGTCTTCTTTTCTTTGCAGGTGAGTGGCGAGGGCGGTGCTGAGGAGACAAGGGCGGTGGCCTGCAGGTTTCGGCAGTGGCGGTGACAGCAGAGCAAATGGGCAGAAGACCTAGGGGGCTAGGGTTTGGTCGTTTGTTTTTTCTTTGGTCTGAATTGGGTTTGGTTTTTTTGCTTTTTGTGTTTGGGTTAATGTTTTGGGTTTGGTTTAATCGGGTTTTGTAATTGGGTTAAGGGTCTATTGGTTAGCTTAATGAGTTTAGGGGTTAAAGGTTTGGGCTGATGGTTTGTGGGCTAGTTAATTTATTATTTTTTTTGGGTTAAGTGTTTTTTAGGGTTGTTGTTTAGGATTTGGGTCTCGGTTCTGTTGGTGTATGGGTTTAGGTGTAATGAAATGGGCCCCGGGCAATTTGGGCCTTCTACAATAATAATTTGATAGATTTTAAAAAATAAATATATGTTATATAATATAAATAGATTTTACAAAAGAAGATTTTGGAAGTAATATATATAATATAATATAATAATACAAAATTTTAAAAATGTATAACATATAACTAATATACAAATTATAAAATAATATATATAATATAAATAATATTAAACCAAATAAAATGATACATAGTAAAAATTACATATATATAAAGATAAAAAAAAATACATATGAATTTATACTATTAATAGATTAATATGCGAATAATAAAATATAACAATTTTTTAATAAAATAATTCAATATAGTATTAGAATAATTTAAATATAAAATAAAATAAAAAGGCTTTAAAAATAAATAAAGAAATAAGGATTAAATAGCAATAAAAATAGATATAAAAGGACTAAATCTAAAACGCGCGTCACACTGTAGGGGTTAATATAGCAATTATGCCTTTTTTCCAAAACGACGCCGTTCTGATTTTGGCTTTTAAATAGCCTGAGGGACTAAATTGAAATGGAATATAGATCTTAGGGCTAATTTAAAAATAAAAGAAAATTTAATTTATGACGAAATTATAATTAATAAAATTGCAGAAGGGCTAAAATGGCAAATTGCCCTTTTAATCAAAACACGCGGATCCTCCCCGGGTTTTTGGGTCAACGCGCATATCCTCCCTTAAACGATGTCGTTTTGTTCATTAACAGACCACACCAAAATGACGCCATGTGAATGAGCTATAAAAGCTAAAAAATCAGCCCTAAATTCATTTTAAACACCAAATTTTAAAAAAATTGGCAGAAGCCCAAAAAATTTTATAACACCCCAAACCCGGCCCATAAGTTTCGACAAGATCTGGTATGCTACGGGTTGTACATTGAAAACGTTTGCTAAGTTGGCTTTAGAAAATCATAAGTTAATTAGACAAAATTTGAATAAACAAGTGACTTTTGTAAAGAAAACCTTGTATTATTATTATTTCGTATATTTAAACCTTTTGTAATGGTTTCATAAGTCGCAAATATTAAAAACTACTAGATGAAGGTAAACTATGGGGCCTTATTACATAAATATTCCCAAAATATAAAAAAAAACTTAAATAAAACCGAAAATAATCTATAGAAGTAAAACTTGATGGCCCCTCGAGTCCGTCTTGGCTCCCATGTCCATGATCTACTGCTCATCTGAAAGAGTAGAGGAAAATGAAAGGGTGAGTCACCAAGACTCAGTGTATAAATCCCGAAACACAATGACCTGAGGCCCACAAACACATTATGAGCCCTGGCCCATACATAAAGGCAACAATCATAATCACATGATAAATAATAAATGATGCATAGCCCAACCCAACCTAGAATTCCATCCTCTACACACCAACCCGTACCAACCATCACACCTTGGGGATTTCTACAATCAACCCTCCATCCGCTACACACCATAACGATGTACCGTCATCGCCTATTCCTATTATTCAGGAATCATTAAACATGGCATAGCCACCGATCACTATGTGACCTCATAATATAACGTGGCTCAGCCACCGGTCACTATTGTGACCTAATTTTAGATTTTGTGGTTTAACCATTGATCACCAAGTGACCTATCATGCACTTCCCCTTCATTATCATAATCCCACCCCATGTATACACACAGAAAACATCATACCATTTTTAAGAAAACAGGCTTACATATATTTCGATACACATAGAGATTTCTATGATCACGTACCTGGCATCCTTGCCTAACCCTTTTAGGGTTTTATTCGATCATCACTGACCACTTTTCGACTTTTTAGCCCATAACACATATAGATTATAGTTAACTAGTGTGTTAGAGATCTACACACCTGATTATCGTTAGAACAAGACTTTCTACATCGACACTATCCGTAGTCAACACAGCTGCTATCTGCCCAATGTGTTGTTCAGAGGCTGGTAACGAAACATTAGGTTAAGGCACGCCTAATGAAGAGAAAACGATTGATCATCTTAAGGAGAATTGAAATCCTTACCTAGAAATCCCAAAATTAGAGACTAGCGATTTTCGGCTTTTAGATCTAAACGATCGGGTTTCCTTCAAATCCCGGAATGCCGCCCAAAACGCAAAAAGAGAGAAATATTAGCCTCAATCAACAGCCTTAACAAACCAAGTGGCCATTCGGCCTTGTTTCCTAAAAACCGAAAGAAATCTAATGGAATAGCAGGAGTCGACACTTACCTCAACACAGGGAATTCGGCTAACACTTGAGGGAGATTCAGCAATCAGAGAAAAACTATGGAGATTTCGGCTTTATAGAGAAATCGGTACAAGAAGAATAAAATGAAGAAGAAAGTGAAATAAGAGATTTCGGCTTTTAGAAGAAAGAAGAGAAAGATGGCTTAAGAAAGTTTTCAGCTTTTTGAAAGAAAGTTGACAGAATTTACAGAGGGAGAGACTGAGAATTTTGGCACAAAGAATGAAGAAAAAAGTAGGGTTCAAATGCCGGAATTGGTGAGATATCTCCCCTATTTATAGAGAATTTCGGCACTTACCTATCAAAACCCGAAAGTGCCCTTCCTGATAACTAACAACTAATCCAATAGTAGGGGAAATTTCGGTACCCCTCCAAGAGATGGAAATTCAGCCAACACTGCACTTAGCAGATAATTCCTATATTTTCTCCTCTATCTTAATCCATTCACACCTTCAGAAGAAGCCTAGATAACACCACCTCTTCCTTCCTTTATCAGTTACTTTATCATCCATATTATCCACATTATCCATCAATTATTCTTCCTAATTTCAAGCATTCTAACTGACTCCAACTCTGCTCTCCCTTGATGCCAAAATTAATTAAAATAGATGGGTAATGCGACTCGATCCTTGGACCTCAATTGACGCCAACTTCCTTCCCTCTTAGTGGCGCCATTTTGCCACTGGGCCACAAGCCTATCTTGTGTTTTAAAACACAGCTAATATCTTTTATGCCCTAACTTAACAAGCTTTCCACTAAAGTGTTCAAACAAGAATTTTAACTACAGCCTCGGCCCAAACCTGAGCCCATTCTGAACCCCTAATACTCAACTTAACTCATTACACCTATTCACCCATTAAACGCATGGGCCCAAAAATTCAGGATGTTACAAATTTGCTCTGCCCAAAAATATCGCACGCACGCCTCATGCGCCGTCGCCTACGGCGGCCTAAAGGTAAGAAACTTCGCCCTTTTCTTTTATAAACTTGTTTGCTTCGTTGTAGGTGGTGCGAAAAAATAATTCACACGAATAACTAATTTACACGAAATAAAAAGTAAATCGGAAATCACCTCTGTTTTTATTTACTTATGTATTCTGTGTATTTTTTTTGTATGCTCTGTCTCTGTGTATCTGTTTTACAGGTTCATTAGGGTTATTTATAACCCTGAAAACAAACTGGAAATTAATACAAATATTTTCTTTGTATTTCTGCCATTTCCTTTTTTCCTTTTACTGGTGTTCTTTCCTTGTTTGCAGACTAGTGACGAGGAGCGAGGCGTGATTGGTGGCTTGGGCGCGATGATGCTTGCTGGGTGCTTGCGGCGCAGCGGAAACCTAGGGTTTCTTGTGTCCGCAAGCTATTTGGGCTACTTAGGTGTAATAGCCCAAAATAGGGCCTAGTCGGAATAGTGGTTTTAAGACCACAAACTCTAAGTAAAAATATTTAATTTATGATTGATTTAGAGTCTATGATATGTTGGGTGATGGTGTGTAAATTTTGTTAAGTAATTTTTATCTATAAAGTGCCCAATTTTATTATTGGGATTAAATTGCAATAAGTTGCAAAATATGTGGTCTATAATGTGATTGAATTGTTGTGTGGAAATTTCGTTAAGAAATTTTATCGGAGAAGTGTTTAATTTGGTTAGTAGGATTAAATGGGTGCAATTGTGATGAGTTTTTAAAGTGAAGGTCCTTATGAAGAAATTAGTCCATTTTTAAGTTAAATGGATAATAAGACAAAAATAGTAAAAAGAATAAAAATAAAACACCCTTATTTTCTTCTTCTCCAGCCAAATGTGAGAAAAAAAAATGGCAGCCATGGATGAGCATTCGGCCAAGCTTCTATGGCTTTTATAGGTATGGTTTTTGTCCCGTTTTTAATGATTTTCATATTTTTGAGATCCTCAAAGCTTAATTTATCTATTTCTACCATTAATTTGAAGTGTAATCAAAGTTTAAAAAAAAATACCCATGCTAGATAAGCATGTATTTTGGTATCTAATGGTAGAATATGGATGTTTGAGATTAGAAGAGTGATGTTTGCTAAATGATTTTCGGTGAAAATGAGTAAAACGAGTTAATCGGTAAAAGTTGTTATTGTTCATAAGTATGTGTTATAGTAAGAATTTGAAGTTGCAATAAAAGGGAAAAATGTTCAGCATGTCATAAAACATAAGAAAAAGGAATAAAGTTTAATTTTCGAGCCTAGGGGTAAAATCGTAATTATGCAAAAGTTTAGGGGCAAAATTGTAATTTTTCCAAAGTTTGAGTTAGGGACTGTTTTGAGTAGTATATTAATTAAATAAGTGAAATGTGATGTTTTAGATCCTGAAAAACGAGATTTGGATGTAGAAGCTGGAGGAAAATCGAAAATCGAGAAAGTTGGTAAAATGGTTGTTTTAGCATTCGAGGTAAGTTCGTATGTTAATAAGTATTAAATTTAATATGTTTAAATGTTTAACTGATACCATGTGTTATTTTGTATGTTATTATTGGATCATGAAAAATATAAAAAAAAAAAATTCGAGATTGTATTGAAAGATCAAAATTAAGAGAAATGCGGGTATGAGTATGATCGAATTTCGACATGTGATGAATTGATTGGATAAGTCCATGGTTAATCCATGGCAAAGTGTGAAATGTAGGTATGGTATCATTCATACTGAGATATAAAATGTAGGTATGGTATCATCCATACTGAGATATGAAATGTAGGTATGGTATCATCCATACCGAAGTTCGAAATGTAGGTATGGTATCATCCATACTTGAGATATGAAATGTAGGTATGGTATCATCCATACCGAAGTTCGAAATGTAGGTATGGTATCATCCATCTTTGAGATATGAAATGTAGGTATGGTATCATCCATACTGAGTTGTGAAATGTAGGTATGGTATCATCCATACCGAGATATGAAATGTAGGTATGGTATCATCCATACTTGAGATATGAAAAGCGAGATATGAAATGTAGGTATGGTATCATCCATCTTTGAGATATGAAATGTAGGTATGGTATCATCCATACTTGAGTTGTGAAATGTAGGTATGGTATCATCCATCTTGAGTTGTGAAATGTAGGTATGGTATTAACCATACCTTGAGTTAAGAAATGTAGGTATGGTGTTTCCATACCAAGTTGTGAAATGTAGGTATGGTATTTCAATGAGGAAAACCATCTTGAGTTGTGAAACGTGGCGAGCAGCAGCGACGCGTACTCAAATTCGTAAGACGTTTCCTAATTTGATAATAAGTAATACAAAAGGAGTGAATCAAATGAAAGAGATTGAATGATTGTTAATATTGAGCTCAACTATGTGTACAAGAGAGTTACGAAATGGTTTCGGTCACATGCATAGTACTAAGTGCAGGTTACAATAGAACTGCTTTGGACAGCAGCAGCGGTGTGAATTTGAAAAATCACCAAAAATAGTAGAAATTGAATTATAAGTTGGATGAGATATTTATTTGAATATTTTTGAGTCTATTTTCATATAAAAGAAACAGAGAAAGCAAAGGATTTTTATATTTCAAGATATTTAAATTCTTGTGAGATTGGTTTAGAATGAGTACGTGATCCCCTGTTCTGACTTTGAAAAATCATTAAAAATTGTACAAAAATAATTATGGGATAAAAGTTATATTCTTGAAATCCTTAATGAGTCTAGTTTCAAATGATATAAAATTATAACATCATTTGAATTTTGTACAAGGAGAAAATTGATTCGTGGTGAAAAGTGGTCAGAATAGTCAAACAGTGAAATAGGGGAAATTTTAATGAATAAACTATACTAATTGGCTAAGCCAAAAATTCTGGAAATTTTATGGTATGAATATATTTGAGTCTAGTTTCTGATCAAATTAACGGATCTTAATTTGGAGTTTTGTAGCTCGAGATATAAATGATTTAGTGACTATGACTCAAGTAGACAGCTTAAGATGAACATGAGAAAATGGTGGAACTATGTGTAATTATGATTGCATTATCTTGAGAACTTGTTGTGAGGATTTGTCATGTTGAGGCCTTGATAAGGCTACAAATAAGTTGGGAAAGTAAGAACTTAGCATTATTTATGCAAGTTATAACGGCTTAGTAGTAAGCTAAATTCATTGCTAATGCTTATTATTTTTACATGTGAACTTACTAAGCTTTATAAGCTTACCCCTTTTTCTTTCCCCATGTTCTGAGTCCTATTAAACAAGCTTGGGTTGGAGGTCGTTTGAGATCGCTTCACACTATCAAGTTATCTATGTGTATCTTTATTTATAAATGATTTAAGTTATGGCATGTATAGGGACTTGACTAAGTCATTTTGTATGTGTTAAGTAATTTGACCAAATGTATTGTTAAGTGCAGTAATGCCTCGTACTCGGTCCCCGGCATAGGATACGGATAAGGGGTGTTACATGTATTGGTATCAGAGCTATGGTTTAGTCGATTCTCGGACTATCATAGTGAGTGTGAGAGTCTAGCTATACATGCCATAATGAACTGTGATAGTGTGACGGCTTAGACCACGATGTAAATTATTTTATTAGACAGATCGCACTTCAACCGAACTAAATTTGATAGTGCAAACAATATATTTATGATGAGTTGAGACTCGTAAAAAGTAAGAGAAATAGTTTATGATTTTTATGTGATGATGAATAAATTGTGGATAAAAAAAAATTCTTCTGAAATATGAAAGATGAGACGAAATGAAAGTTTACACTATGATAAGTGTTCATGTTGATTTGCATTTGTATGATGCTATGAGTATAACTTGTGAAATTAAGTGAATGTTATGAGTATTTTACATGCAGCTCCATGTTACGAGATTTTGTCATTTTTGTTTCCTTAATAAATTATTGTTCAAAGTATCAACCATGAGATATCGATTGGAAATGTTCTATTGATGAAAATGGTTTCTTCTTATCATTAAAATGCTTAGAATAATTATAATTTTTGACTTGACGGTGAGAGTTCTTTGATCTGATTACGAGAGATATAAAGATTGTGTTTTTGTATTGGTTGTTATGGGAATTTCTGTTTAAATTTCTCCGATGATCGAGATGTTTTGTTTTAATTTGAGGCATTATCTACTAAAGTAATTGAGAAGTTAGTCTTATTATGGCAAACATATGAATATGTCATTATTGGTGGGGTGTATGCGATACCAGTATTTATTATTATTTGTAGGCGGTGTGCGATACCCTTTGTATTTATCATTGTTGGTGGGTGAAATGCGATACGATACGTATTTATTATTATTTGTAGGTGTGTGCGATACCACATTATTTATCATTATTGGTGGGTCGTATGCGATACTATCGTATTTATTATTCTTGGAGGGCCGTGTACAAGACCACTTTGTGTATTCGATATTATTCTAAAGTGCTCATCGGGAAACTTTGACAAAGTGAAAATTACGTGTGACTATGTGATGACAAATGCGGGGCATAAGTGCATGTAAATGTGAGCAATGTTTATGATATGCATGAGAATGTGGTAAGACTTGAAATGAGTAAGTTTATATGTAAATGATACGTCCTTTTACTTATGTTTTTACATATTAATGTATCATATGAAATATGAGTGAATATTATTGATATTTATTAAAATGATGGAAAGTGAGGAAATTTTGGATGAACCTTTGAAAGAGACAAAGGATACGGATGAATACCGTGAATATATGTTAAATGACCTAAAATAATTTCAATATGTTGTGATGAAATTTTATGAAAATCATCCTGGTTTCGCAATGTTACGATTAAGAAAAAAGTTAATATTGACTAATCGACTCGTTCGGGGTTCTTATCATATGAGAATGCTAGTTGATTTGAGTGATAGATGAAAGCGGTGTTAATATGTCAGGTCGTGATCGCTTTTACTCTATCTTTTACGGTATTCTATTAAAATGAATTGTGAGAAAAGAAACAAGAATATTCATATGATGTTGAAATTCGTTTCCAACGATTGTTATTTCGTGAAATGTGTATATGAAAATTATGTTTGCTTCGTTATCGTTCGGTGCTTATAAGTATTATTTTCCTTACGGAATTTTTTGAGAATTAGTCGAAGTCGGTATTATTTCTCTTATGAGCTATATTCTCGGATTTCTTATGCGGTATCAAATCTTGGATCTCATTATCTCGCATTTCTTATTGATTTTATTTTATGAATTGTGCAAGAGATATTCCTTTACAGGAAGTAATCATACTTATATGAGTATGAAATCTAGTTTGATAGTGAACATACAATGTTACTATTGTCGGATGTGTAAAGACTAAAAGTATTGTTTATCGATGATGTAGAGAAGTTAGCCTTGAAATGGCACTACAATTTTAATTGTCACAGAGATGCAATTCCAATGTGGTTGATATCTTAAGAAGTAATGATAAAATGAATTTTATTAGATGTGATCTATATTTAGATTTGGAAAGAAATCAACAATGATAAAAGAGTAAGCAAATGAAGGATCAAGTGGAATCGCATTATGATTGTTATTTCTGAGTAATTTTATATATATCTCAATGAGTTAAAACAAGATTGTTATATATCATTGAAACTGTATAGTTGATTTAAGGATCATTGATTCGTAACCGGAAAGAATTGTAATAGGAGACATGTTTGAGTTATCATGGCAACCGGATGAAAATAGTTCCTTTAGAAGAGTACGGTGAAACAGCCAAGACCAATTCAATTATTTAGTCTGGATAGTTTATTGGTTTGAAGTGTATTTTTGATACAAGAACGTGAAAATGGTAGCTTATGCTTGCACTTAGTTAATACTGCATGAAAAGAATCTTATGATGTGAATTAGGCGGTGATTATTATTCGAGAAATAATGATGCTTATTCCATGATTTTGTGAAACTTAGAATTTTGTCAATAAATGATAAGTTAGAAGTGTTTGAAAAGAACTAACTTAGATTCGAACTACAGTCGAAACCGACTATTTATTTGTTGTTTTGAGACGGAGTTTGTGTACCAAGAAATCAATTATAGATTATAAAAAAATTCATCTGAGAATCGAAAGGTGAGAGTATTGAACTTAGATTAGTGTTAAGTGCTTCTGAAAGTATTTCATTAACCAAAAAAAAAAAATCATCTAGATAAGTAAAGATAGGTGAGTTGTGGTTCATTGAAGAGTATGGGATTATTGATAGAATAATGCCAATTACTTATTAGTGGGATTTTCAGTCAGAATTTAAGAAGATCAGTAATATGATTTTTATGTTCATGATAAGATAGTACAATTCTGAATCTTAATTTAAGAAGTAAGATGTTGAAGATGCCGAAACTATATGAGAAGCTGAAAGTGACTTGCGAAATTAGACCTAAATCCATTAACTGGTGAGATTTTCAGGGACGAAAATCCCTAAGGGGGGGAGAATTGTAATAGCCCAAAATAGGGCCTAGTCGGAATAGTGGTTTTAAGACCACAAACTCTAAGTAAAAATATTTAATTTATGATTGATTTAGAGTCTATGATATGTTGGGTGATGGTGTGTAAATTTTGTTAAGTAATTTTTATCTATAAAGTGCCCAATTTTATTATTGGGATTAAATTGCAATAAGTTGCAAAATATGTGGTCTATAATGTGATTGAATTGTTGTGTGGAAATTTCGTTAAGAAATTTTATCGGAGAAGTGTTTAATTTGGTTAGTAGGATTAAATGGGTGCAATTGTGATGAGTTTTTAAAGTGAAGGTCCTTATGAAGAAATTAGTCCATTTATAAGTTAAATGGATAATAAGACAAAAATAGTAAAAAGAATAAAAATAAAACACCCTTATTTTCTTCTTCTCCAGCCGAATGTGAGAAAAAAAATGGCAGCCATGGATGAGCATTCGCCAAGCTTCTATGGCTTATATAGGTATGGTTTTTGTCCCGTTTTTAATGATTTTCATATTTTTGAGATCCTCAAAGCTTAATTTATCTATTTCTACCATTAATTTGAAGTGTAATCAAAGTTTAAAAAAATACCCATGCTAGATAAGCATGTATTTTGGTATCTAATGGTAGAATATGGATGTTTGAGATTAGAAGAGTGATGTTTGCTAAATGATTTTTGGTGAAAATGAGTAAAACGAGTTAATCGATAAAAGTTGTTATTGTTCATAAGTATGTGTTATAGTAAGAATTTGAAGTTGCAATAGAAGGGAAAAATGTTCAGCATGTCATAAAACATAAGAAAAAGGAATAAAGTTTAATTTTCGAGCCTAGGGGTAAAATCGTAATTATGCAAAAGTTTAGGGGCAAAATTGTAATTTTTCCAAAGTTTGAGTTAGGGACTGTTTTGAGTAGTATATTAATTAAATAAGTGAAATGTGATGTTTTAGATCCTGAAAAATTTAGATTTGGATGTAGAACTGGAGGAAAATCGAAAATCGAGAAAGTTGGTAAAATGGTTGTTTTAGCATTCGAGGTAAGTTCGTATGTTAATAAGTATTAAATTTAATATGTTTAAATGTTTAACTGATACCATGTGTTATTTTGTATGTTATTATTGGATCATGAAAAATATAAAAAAAATTTCGAGATTGTATTGAAAGATCAAAATTAAGAGAAATGCAGGGCGGAGTATGATCGAATTTCGACATGTGATGAATTGACGGATAAGTCCATGGTTAATCCATGGCAAAGTGTGAAATGTAGGTATGGTATCATTCATACTGAGATATAAAATGTAGGTATGGTATCATCCATACTGAGATATGAAATGTAGGTATGGTATCATCCATACTGAGTTCTGAAATGTAGGTATGGTATCATCCATACTGAGATATGAAATGTAGGTATGGTATCATCCATACTGAGTTCTGAAATGTAGGTATGGTATCATCCATACTGAGATATGAAATGTAGGTATGGTATCATCCATACTGAGATATGAAAACTGAGATATGAAATGTAGGTATGGTATCATCCATACTGAGATATGAAATATAGGTATGGTATCATCCATACTGAGTTGTGAAATGTAGGTATGGTATCATCCATACTGAGTTGTGAAATGTAGGTATGGTATTAACCATACTGAGTTAAGAAATGTAGGTATGGTGTTTCCATACCAAGTTGTGAAATGTAGGTATGGTATTTCAATGAGGAAAACCATACTGAGTTGTGAAACGTGGCACTGAGCAACGACGTACTCAAATTCGTAAGACGTTTCCTAATTTGATAATAAGTAATACAAAAGGAGTGAATCAAATGAAAGAGATTGAATGATTGTTAATATTGAGCTCAACTATGTGTACAAGAGAGTTACGAAATGGTTTCGGTCACATGCATAGTACTAAGTGCAGGTTACAATAGAACTGCTTTGGACAGCAGCAGCGGTGTGAATTTGAAAAATCACCAAAAATAGTAGAAATTGAATTATAAGTTGGATGAGATATTTATTTGAATATTTTTGAGTCTATTTTCATATGAAAGAAACAGAGAAAGCAAAGGATTTTTATATTTCAAGATATTTAAATTCTTGTGAGATTGGTTTAGAATGAGTACGTGATCCCCTGTTCTGATTTTGAAAAATCATTAAAAATTGTACAAAAATAATTATGGGATAAAAGTATATTCTTGAAATCCTTAATGAGTCTAGTTTCAAATGATATAAAATTATAACATCATTTGAATTTTGTACAAGGAGAAAATTGATTCGTGGTGAAAAGTGGTCAGAATAGTCAAACAGTGAAATAGGGGAAATTTTAATGAATAAACTGTACTAATTGGCTAAGCCAAAAATTCTGGAAATTTTATGGTATGAAGATATTTGAGTCTAGTTTCTGATCAAATTAACGGATCTTAATTTGGAGTTTTGTAGCTCGAGATATAAATGATTTAGTGACTATGACTCAAGTAGACAGCTTAAGATGAACATGAGAAAATGGTGGAACTATGTGTAATTATGATTGCATTATCTTGAGAACTTGTTGTGAGGATTTGTCATGTTGAGGCCTTGATAAGGCTACAAATAAGTTGGGAAAGTAAGAACTTAGCATTATTTATGCAAGTTATAACGGCTTAGTAGTAAGCTAAATTCATTGCTAATGCTTATTATTTTTACATGTGAACTTACTAAGCTTTATAAGCTTACCCCCTTTTTCTTTCCCCATGTTACAGAGTCCTATTAAACAAGCTTGGGTTGGAGGTCGTTTGAGATCGCTTCACACTATCAAGTTATCTATGTGTATCTTTATTTATAAATGATTTAAGTTATGGCATGTATAGGGACTTGACTAAGTCATTTTGTATGTGTTAAGTAATTTGACCAAATGTATTGTTAAGTCTGGTAATGCCTCGTACTCGGTCCCGGCATAGGATACGGATAAGGGGTGTTACATTAGGCTTAGGTTTAGGTTGGGTCTGGGTCTTTAGGGTGTAATTGGGCTAATCGGGTTTGGGTAGTCTGTTTAGGTATTGGGTTAGTGGGTTTGTAATGGATTGGGTCTGTGTAGTCCATTTTAGGCTGTTAAATAAACTGGACTTTATTTTTTATTTGTTTTTTTTATTTTTTCTTATTTTTATGGGCTCGGGCTAAATTGGGTTCTTACACATGCAATGGTACTCTAGTATAGGAAAGCCATATATACTTGGAGGACCGTCGACTGTAGTCCCCCACACATGCAGTGACATGGGCATACGAGTCAGTGGCCGATATGGAGGCTGAGCCAGTGGCAAATCCTGATCCCGAGCTGGAGCCCGAGCAATCACATTCACATTCGGATACACATTCGTATCGTCCAGATGTGCCGGGAAATGACTACTTCTTGGGCTCGTCAGGGTGTGGATACCATTACGGGTTTGATATATTTGGATCGTATCCACCGTAGTACAGTACTCCCGGCTCGTATCCACTACAGGACATCATGGCACTCCTTCCGGCTCAAGTTCATCGATGCCATTTGAGCCACATGATTTTTCTGCCATGTTTAGCACACCCTCACCTGGGCCTAAAGAGGATGTTGCTTGTCGCGAGCACCCACAACGTGAACGTCGACCTCCGTAGAAGTATACCCCTAGGACCACATCATCGAGCTATCAATTTTAGATGTTTCTAGCGGTATTGATATTACTCTAGTTTGTATTTTTTTATATTACAATGTTTGTACTCTTTTTTGTATAAATTTAATTCAATTAATTGGAACTTAACAATTTGTAACAAAATTTGACCATAATGCAGAGTAGATTAATTTAGAGATTATAAAAAACACTAATACACATTACAACCGTAATAACCTAAAATTTTAGGGATGTCAGAAATAGTGGTTCGAGACCACTGAACCCGACAAATGAACTCATAGATTATATTATTTAATATTTATGGGCCAAATATAGCTTTTCAAAAGGTTTTTGAAATAATAAATTGTGTTTTACAAAGATTTATTTGGTCAAGAAATTGAGAAAAAGAAGTATCGAAATCTCGGTGTTATAAACCGAGCCATAAATATGATTGAAAAAGCATATAAATGATGTGTTTTTTTATATAAATTAAATACATTACAACATAAGCTCAATTCCTACTCGATCGTGACGATTGTACAACATGGTAGTTTCACTGCAGGCATTTACTTCGATTATGACCACCTAACTTGCATAATCCACAACGCTTACTGTCAGATTTCTCCCTAATATCCATTTCATTATGGATTCTGGATGATTAGGGACGACCTTTCGGATTCCTGCGTAGCGCTCTGTCTGGGACAAGCTCGAAAGTTGTCCGAGGCACCTCCCACGTAGACAGGTCAGGCAGGACGGGGAACTCATTTTCCCAGACACACAACGTGTGCTCGAGTGTGTACACATCATCGATAAATTGTTCAACATTAAGGTTCACTTTAGCACATGCTGCCACGACATACGCACACGGATAATGAAGTGTTTGGAACCTACTACATCACACCGTCTGTTCTGGAGATTAACTCCATAGGACCTAGGTGGTATACCGGGTCAACGACCGATGGACTCCGTAACTCAAAAAGTTTCCAGGTATCATAAATATATTTCTATAGTCAACAACCTCGCAATCCGACGGTTTGCAATCAATACATCCCTGACATCTTCGACAAACACGTGTCCCGCCTCCATCTGGTTGACTTGTTGTTCTGTAACATCCTGAATTTGAGTCTAGAATAAATGGGTTTCGTGTGTTCAGAGAATGGATTTTCGTCGATCGGAAAAAAAGAAAGAAAGAAAGAAAGGGAATAATGAATTAAGTGTGATTAAAAAAATTATTATTTCATGTTTAGTTTAAGTTTTAGGTGGTTTAGGAAGGGTTGGTAGTGTTGGAAAAATCCTAGGCTCGATCTAGGGCTTTAGCAAAAATGTTGTTTTTTTACCCTTAAGGGAGGTTGGTGGTAGTCATAAGGCTTTTAAAATGTTGTTGGGTTAAAAGATATCACAAAGAAGTAGGTGGTCTGGTGGCTTGGGGCGTTTGGAATAAGCTGGTGGTCAAAGGTTCAAGTCTTGGGTATGGCAAAAATTTTTATTTTGCATATGTTAGTATGAAGGCCAGAGTTTAGGCCTTATAATTAGTTGGGGCTGTTTCATGACACAAGGAAACGCCGGGCCTAGTGGCAAAGGCGTTAAGAGCAGGAGGGGGGCAAGGTTCTAGTCGCGTTGTGCGCGAAATGTTGGTTTTTTTTTTTTTAAAGTAAACCTGGAACACGGAATAAAGGTTGATAATTAATTGGGAAGGAATTATGACTCAAATGAAACAGGCGGCGCAGTGGCAAAAGGAGTGTGTCATAGTGAAGAGGTCAGAGGTTAGAAGCTGGGTGTTGGTCAATATTTTTAGATTTCTTTGGATGATTTGGTCGCTGGGAAAATAGGCTTTAAAAGAAGTTGACAACGGAATATATCATAAGAATGGTTGTGGTGCAGTGGCTGGTAGCGTGTGGTGGTTCCTGCAGGTCTCGGGTTCAAGTTGCCTTGTGCGCAATAACTTGAAATTTTGCTGCTGGCGTGGGAAGGTGTTTGAAGTGGACCAAAACACCAATTGATGGCTGCTGTTCGGGGGAAGCAATTTGAAGGTTATTCAAATTGGATTTTTGGATAGTAATGGAATTTTTTGATGAGGATTGAAGATAAAATTTAGTGATAATAAAGGAAATTAATTGGTGATAAGTCTGAGTCGATTAGGGAGTGTAGGTTTATTCTATTTATTTATTTATTTTTCTATTTTAGTATACATGGGTACCGAATTTTCCCTTTTTATTTATAGAATTTTTAGTTATTAGGAAGGGCACTTTCGGTTTTGATAGGTAAGTACCGAAATTTCTATAAATAGGGGTTTAGCTCATTAATTCCGGCATTTGAACCCTAATCTTTTCTTCTTTCTCTGTGCCAAAATTCTCAGTCTTCCTCTGCAATTTCTTTTCTTTTGATTTCTTCAAAAGCCGAAACCCTGAATTCTCTTCTCATCTCTATAGCCGAATCTTTTGATCTTTATTATTATTCACTAAAAGCCGAAACTCCCCATTGAATTCTTCTAAAAGCCAAAAAATACATCAGCCTTCTCTTGTTCATACTTTTCCGGGATTTCCATAACAGCTGAAATCCTTAGATCTTATCTCCTGTGTCTGCCGAATTTTCTCTGAGGTATCTGCTTGTTCCGAATCTCGAAGGAAACTGAAGGGGGATTCATTTGCTTAGATCCCTAAGTCACAGTTCAGTAACACTCGAATCGTGTTACTTTTGGGATTTCAAGGGGAGGCCTAATCTTCTTAATCTTCTGGCTTTTTAGCAAGGTTTTAGACTAAGAGTTGTAGATCCAGATAGTAAGGATTTAACTAAGGGAGTAAAACTACGCGATATCAGGTGTGTAACTTCTCACACCATTAGATTGAATGTTAATATATATATAAGTAATAAATCTGCTATACTCTGTTAAATGCCGAAATCCCGGCATAACGTTTGAAAACCCGAGAAGGGTAAAGGCTAAATATCAGGTTAGTGTTTTCTGCCATTCCTCAGTGAATGTTCTCTTAAAAACGATATGTTTTATACCTCAATTTCTATGTATGCTTAGGGTTGGGTGATTGATGAAAAGGGGAAGTGATCTATTCTGGTGGCTTATGCCATTTCAGCCTGGTGACTCTGTCACAACTCTGTTTCTGGTGGCTTTTGCCATTTCAGCCTGGTGACTCTGTCACAACTTTGACGATGAGCAGCTAACTACAGCATGACTGCCATCGATGGTGTGTAGCGGTGTGGGTTGATTGTAGAAATCTCCAATGGTGTGATTGGCAAGTAAGGGTAGTGTGTAGCGGATGGAAACCTAGGATTGGGTTGGGTTCTATGTATGTTATCTTTTATATTATGTTTTATATTCTGATCTGTGGGCTAAGGCCCAGTCTGATGGTGCACGAGGGTTGCACACTGAGTTTTGTGACTCACCCTATTATTTTAACAATTTCAGGTAGCAGTTAGTGCATCGGATAGGGCTGGAGAGGAGAGCAAGGTGACCAAGCAAAAGAACATTTGGATTCAACAAAAAGACTTTAGTTTATTATTTTATATTTTTATTTAATGGGTTTTAAATCTCGTTGTAATAAGGCCATGGGCCACTAGACTATTATTTATGTTTTTGGGTTTATGTTGGGTTCTATTATTAGACATTTTAATTTTATGTTTAAAATTAAGCTAAGACATGTACAAAATTTTGGTTTTTATATAAAATTCACCAAGGCAATTTATAACTTTATATCTTATATGACTTAATAAATTATTAAGTTTTCGGTATTAATGATTAAACCTAGTAATTGTTTTGCAAAATGTGACATGTTTTGTAAAATCACTCAAGTGACATATCAGACCCGGTTGTGGTGTTTGGGCCGGGTTTGGGGTGTTACATGTTCACCCATTCTTGGCATCAAGGTTGCCAACCTGTAGAATGTAGCCGAGAAGACAGATGAAATCGGAAGATGTCATATTTTTAACAACACAAAGTTGACCCCCTCTACCAAATTTATGGTCATTTGACCATAACGAAAGCCCTCGTCAAAACTTTGAGCCCATTTCCATGACTCCATTGTACCCAACCACTGTCGAAAAGATGCATTCGTTTGACCTTCCATGTCACTCTCAAGTCAAGTCATTCTTTGGCGAAAAAAATGTGGCTCTAACTCGTACGCTGTATATGTATTAAGAAAAGATAAGTTACAGTAACTGGATAACATAAAACATTAAAACTTATGATAAACCGTAATATATACATATTTTAATCCCACATTTGGCATCCTTTTGGATGATTTATTCCCTGAATTGTGGAATTTGATGCTCCTGATCATTTAATTTCATGTTTTATACTTAGGAGAGCACCGGAGGATGAAAAGAATGAGAAACAGGCCAAAACGGAGAAAATGTGCCAAAAGACGAAATTCACACGGCCTGGGCCCGAGCCACACGACCGTGCCTCTTTAGCAGACCCAAAAACGGCCTAAGCTCAATTTACACGGGCATGCCACACGGGCATGTCCTTGATGTGACCTGTTTTAATTCTAATCAGAAAAGGATACTTAGAGGCAAAGAAAGACATTCCAAAAGCCTATATAAACACCCCAGAGGGCAACCTAAAGGAGGCGTTCAGGTAGGCCGAGGAGCCAAGCTAGAGAGGCCGATTTGTGGGATTTACTCAAGACAGCCAGTTGATCCATCTCAAGAAGCTGGAATCATACTCAAGACGGAAGATCTTCCCTTCAATTTCCTTCAGGGGGTTTTAGGGTTTTTCTTATGTTTTGTTTTATATTTCCTTCTGAGATGTATTCTTTTATAAACATTAACTAAACCCCTCAAATACCTGAGGGGGATGAAACCCAAGACGGATCTTGTTATTATTTTCTGAACTGTATGATAAATACTTGATTTGTTCTTAATTATGTGTTCTTAATTCTTGTTTTGATATTTCAGGATATTGATTCAAGTATTGATGTGCTTAGGTAGTGGAGCAAAAGTCCCTGTTTAAGAGTAGATCTAGCATAGTTAAGTAGAGTTGATCGCACTCCTAGAGATAGGACGACGAAAATCTGCCGGATTAGGGTCAAACCTAATATGGGAGTCCATAGATCGAGTTAATGCAATTCTAGGGGTTTTAATTAGAAAGAGATTTCAATTAATCAACCTAGGGTTAGACGTTAGTAGCTTCGAGAGAGGTATTAATATAAATTAGGGAATCCTACGGATCAAGTCAAGTGAATAAATAGTCTAGTTCAGAGTTAAATAACAAGTGAAGTCTAGGTGGATTCTTCCTCGGGTATTGTCTTAATCAATTGGTTTTCCCAAAAATATTTCCCCAAATTCATTCTCTGTGTCTTAGCATCTTTAGCTTAGTAATTAGTTAGTTGTAGATTAAATAACGATTCTCTTAATTCTTAGGCTAAATAATAAAAAGATAGTAATTACTAGTACTCTTGGTCCTTGAGGATACGATACTTCCGATCTTGCCATAGCTATACTACCAAACGATAGGTGCGCTTGCCTCAATCGTTGTATAAGTTAGTTTCTAGGCTCGACCATTCATTATATAAATATTAAGACTTTCAGACACGATCAACTTATATTGAAAAGATAAGGTTATCATTTACCCATTTTCACCACTTGTCTCTTCCAGTCTGCATCCTTATAATCTAGAAAGAAGTTAGCCGCAATGTAACGGATGCAGTAAACGGATCTCCATTGCACACTGGAATGCCTAATTACGGTAATTAATCATTTCCCTCTATCGGAGATGATGCAAATATTATCATTGCCCGCAGGTTGGTAAGGAAGAATTCCCAGGATTCCAAGTTCTCCTTATCTACGATGGCAAATGCTAACGGGAGCACGTTCCTATTGTCGTCTTGAGCAACTGCAATAAGTAGGATCTATATATATTTTCCATATAGCCAGGTCCTATCCACCTGCACAAACGGCTTGCAGTGTGGAAATACCCACACACATGGATTAAACGTCTAGAACATCTGATGAAAAATTCTTTTCCCATTTGTAATTGGTCATCCGAAGGTACGTAATAAGGTCATGTCGCAACTCAATCACGATCCCCCGGCACGTACTCCTCATAGCAGCTATCCATCCCTGTAGTTCGTTATACGATGAACCGTAATCCCCATACAATTGCTCCATTGCCATCTATTTAGCTATCCATGCCTTTATGATACTCGATACTGGAATCGTGCTTGTATTTCGGCAATCAGTACCGAAACTTTAATGGTCGACATGTCATTCACCATTGGCATGATACACGTACAGATAATTTTGGAATCAAGTTTTCGATTATCTTCTTTCATACGTGTTGATGTGCATGTGGTGAGGTCCAACAAATTTTCGTATCTCCCACATCTGCGAATTTTGAATGAATGCAGCTCGTACCCGCCAATTGCAGCCTTCTACTGCCTTCCAACACTCCCTAATATATATCGTCGATTTAGACACTGCGACTTTGTAATCCACTGATATATTCATGCTATACCGTTTAATAGCAAATACACACTCTTCTTTACTTTCGAATCTCTGGCCTACGAACAACTCCTTATGATCAAAATTTACAGACAGCCGATGAGTAGGAAGTATTTCAGGGTACTCCGGGAACTCAGCTACATGCGCTGTGTGGCGCAGGATTATTGTGTATCATAATACATCGCATCTGGTTCCTGACCGAAGACGCATTAATGTTTCCATCGTCATTCACATCTTCATCGTCAATATCATCAAGTATATCGTCCATATCGGGATCACTGTCACTCTCGACCTCTTGCTCACAATGATCACTACTATTTTATCCATCATCACCAACCACATCAATATCGGGTGTAATATTAAGATCGATATCGATCCCATGTATAGTCGATTCACTATCAACGTACGATATTGGAGGCACAATGCACAGTTCTTAAGCTCCATGTTCTTCACCATATGCATTGATGTCTTCATTTTGCTCAATACTGACTAACTTAGCAAATAAGTGAATCGGTGCTTTTTTGTTACTCACATTCCCATACCCACAGTAAAGAGCAATCATTGTCTTCACGTCTTCGTCATCTACAAGTTCCATTTCGGTGAATTTGATCAGATCTGTTGAAACTGGAAACTTGTAGAAAATTTTCGAAATCCTTCTCCCACTATATCTAACAATTTTTGCGTTAATCTTTCCCTTCATATCATCCAAAAAGACATTTCTATTAAATCTCATTGTTATTTGTTGCCGACATTCAAATATGCATCCAACGGTTGTTGTCAAGATGATTCCATCGAAATAAACGCATACGAAAAACTGATCATCCATCTTCAATATTCAATCTGTTAAAAAATAAACAAAATTTCTCAAAACAAATTCGAACAATAAATAAATTACTCAAATAAAAAAATTAATGTTTCAATATGCAATTTTTTTCATTCATAAGCTCATACTATTTCAGTTATCATTTTGTACATGAACAACATTTATCTTTACATTTAACCACTTAAATTCAATTCTACGTTTTCTTCCATCTCCGATCTTGTATCTTCCTCTAGGAAATACTGTACAATCCAATTTAGAAATTCTTAATTCTCTTCATATTCATCTTCTACAATCTAATTTGGAAATTTCTCGGGATCTTCTTTCTCTTCAATTTTTATAACTAGTATTGAATTTAGAAATTCTCTTGGTAATTTCCTAACATCTAATTTATCCATCCATGGTATGTCAAACACACTTTGCTTCCTAGTCAACTTCCGTGAGCCTATACTTTGCCTCACTGTTTTCCTAGCTCCATAAGAGATTATAAACTTCACATAGCATATAACTAGATTCCAATAGGTTCGTGGTACTAATGTCTTCCAAAGCTCATCTAAAATGATTTGATGGTCCGTTCTATTAATGTCCCTCTAAGGGTTAAGTATTGCACTTTATTATTCCTAATCATTTCATGACCATTCCACAACACTTCTTGCATCTTTTTATTTACGGTAATAAGGTGTTGAACAATGTCTTCTTGTGGTTTCATTCTGTAATCTTGCACTTCCTCATCATCTTATCAACTTTCTCCCTTTGTGCTGAAGTTATTATCTCATCAGGCAATACCAAATATGTTGCCATTTCTACCAATATCTAAGCAGAAATATTTTTAATTTTTATCACTAATTAACAATTACTTTATAATAATTTTACTAATATAAAAACTTTCAAATATATTAAAAAAATTAAAACATAACTAATCGTGTGTCAGAGTCTTAAAAATTTATATAAAGCATGATCGAGCCTAGAAACTAACTATGACAACGATTGAGGCAAGTACACTTATCAAACAGTAGTATAGTTTAGTGGCAAGACCGGATTGTCGAACTCAAAGGAACCAAAAGTACTAATACTAAGTTTCTTTTTATTATTTAGACTAAAAATAAAGTGAATTGTTGTTTAATTTAAAAATTAACTAACTACTAAGCTAAAGATGCTAAGACAAAGAGAATGAATTGGGGAAAATACTTGTGGGAAAAACCAATTGATTAAGACAATACCCGAGGAAGAATCCACCTAGACTTCACTTGTTATTTAACTTTGAACCAGATGATTTATTTACTTGACTTGATCCGTAGGATTCCCTAATTTATATTAATACCTCTCTCGAGGCTACTAACGTCTAACTCTAGGTTGATTAATTGAAATTTCTTTCTAATTAAAACTCCTAGAATTGCATTAACTCGATCTCTAGATTCCCATATTAGGTTTGACCCTAATCCAGCAGATTTTCGTCATCCTATCTCTAGGGTTGCGATCAACTCCGCTTAATTATATTAGATATACTCTTAAACAGGGAATATTCCTCCTCTGCCTAAGCACATCAATACTCGAATCAAGTATTTATCATATAGTTTAGAAAACAATAACAAGATCCGTCTTAGGTTTCATCCTCCTCAGGTATTTGAGGGGTTTAGTTCATAATAATAAAAGAATACATCTCAGAAGAAAATATAAAACAAAACATAAGAAAAACCTTAAAACCCCCTGAAGGAAATTGAAGGGAAAATCCTTGTCTTGAGTATAACTCCGGCTTCTTGAGATGAATCAACTGGCTTTCTTCAAGTAAATCCCACAATTCTGGCCTCTCTTGCTTGGCTCTTCGGCCTAACTAGATGCCCCTTGAAGGTTGCCATCTAGGGTGTTTATATAGGCTTTTGGAATGGCTTTCTTTACCTCTAAGTACCTTATTTCGAATAGAATTAAAACAGGTCACGTCAGGGACACGCCCGTGGCACACGCCCGTGCAAGTCATATCCAGCCGTGGTCGTGTGCATTAAAGAGGCACTGTAGTGTGGCTCGAGCCTGCACCGCAAGTGTTGATTTTCGTATTTTGGCCCATTTACTCCGTTTCTGGCCCGTTTCTCGTTCTTTTCATCCTCCGGTGCTCCTCTAAGTATAAAACATGAAATTAAAAGATTAGGAGCACCAAATTCCACAATTCAGGGAATAAATCATCCAAAAGTATGCTAAATATGGGATTAAAATATGTATATATTACGGTTTATCAAATACCCCCACACTTAAGCATTTGCTTGTCCTCAAGCAAAATTTTCAACTCACAATTAAAATGAACTTCCTTGATTCATAATATTCATCAATAGTGTTTCATCACAATTCATAGATAATTTATACATTGATAATTTAAGTAGAAGGGTCCTAAAGATTCAAACAATCAAAGTCATAATTTTTTGTAGCATGAAAATATAGGTGTTTCCCCTTACCTAAATAATCACCTTTAATTCAAAATCGACAAGAGTTGACATCCTCACTAAAGCTTCACTCAAATCACTCAAAGTGTTTAAGGTTCAAAATTAAGCACTCAAAAGTTGAACATGAAAAGTTAATCCCATAAGCTTGCATGAAAATCAAATCTCCACCACTGTAAAATGAGATGATATACAAATTAAAAGGTCTTTAAAAAGAGTTGTAATAGGGCTTGGGTTAAAGGTGTGGATAAAGGCTGAATTAGAGAGTTAGAATCGAGATTGAATTGAAAATTTACCTAACTAGAAAAATGAACTAATCCTGGATAATTACATCAACTAAAATTTCATAACATGAGCTTCTTCTCAAGAGTGGAATTTAAACATATAAGCTCACTTAATCATAAAACTAATAATGAATATACTTCATTTTTTTTAAGAACAAATCAAATATTTACAATAAGAGAGAACTTTAACAACTGAAATATAGAACATAATTAGGCAATTGCTAAAAATCAAATCTCGACAAAAAGGGAGTTAAGAAAAATGGTGATAATAAATACAAGATGGGTTTTGGGGTAATATTAATGGGTGAGTCAATAAAAGGGTTGTTAGGGTCAAAGGGGTTCATTAGGGGTAAATTGTGATGGTAAGTTTTTAGTGGAGTAAGTGGGCTAAATCCTAAGTGCCTTTATCATCTCTGTATATCAAATCAATGATGTGGTCTCAACATATATAATCGAAGCAAGTTCTAGAATAACAAATCAATGTTGACACACTCATAATCAGAAAGTGAGCATGTAACACCCCTTACCCGTATTCAACGCCGGAATAGGGTACGAGGCATTACCGGAATTACAAATGTATTTATCAGACATTTTATTTTAATTCAATATTTATATTTGAAACCAATCAAAATCAAACATATGGCCCTTAAAGATATTCATTTTTTTCTCGTCATGCCTTACTTGAATTTATTACTCGTTTCATCATACTTAATTACCTTGTATTAACATATTAAAGATAATCACATATTTTCATGTCATGATAAATATCATTCACTTGCCGTTTCTTCATAAACATAAAACAGTTAATTCATCATATCAATATTTCACGTACCATCAACTTATATTTCCTTATATCACATAATTAAGTTACACGAACTTACACAGTTAAATTTGCGAAATATCAAGATTCGGGGGCACTTTGGAAATTTTCTATTTTCATTGATTTTTCAGTTGATCTTAATCTAAATTAATAATTTCATTCAATTTTGCAATTTTAAATAATAAAATAATCCATTTCATGCAAATTGGTTATTTCCACATTTTTACAAAATTAATCACAAAATTTTACTTTTATTCAATTTAGTCTCTCGAGCCTAAAACATTTCAATTTAGCCATACTACTTAAATATTCATACATATTTTCCTCCTCCTCCTCTCCATTCCACTTCCTTAATGTATATAACATGCTATAAGTAACATTATCAATAATTTCATTAATTACTCATAAGTAGATTCAAAACTGTCCATTTGAGTTATAGTCACTAAATTATTTATTTCCAGAGCTACAGAACTCCAAATGAAGAACCGTTAATTTTTCCTGAAACTAGACTCACATATCTTCTTGCCATAAAATTTTCAAAATTTTTGATTTAGCCAATTAGTACAGTTTATTCTTTAAAGTCACCCCTGTTCTGCTGTCTGGCAGTTCCGACCCTTCTTCACTAAAAATTAATTATCTATTTATATAGAATTCATATGATGTTATGGTTTATTTCTTATAAAACTAGACTCATTAAGGAATCTAACCATATAAAATATGTTCCCAAATTATTTTTATACAATTCTCAGTGAATTTCTAAAGTAAGAACAGGGGATCACGAAGTTATTCTAAACCAGTCTTACAAAAATTTAAATATCTCAAAATGTAGACTTCCTTTGCTTTCTCTGTTTCTTTTATATGAAAATAGACTCAATAAGATTTAATTCCATATCTCACTCAACTTCTAATTCTATTTATACAATTTTTGGTGATTTTTCAAAGTTAGACAACTGCTGCTGTCCAAAACTGCTTTAGTGTAACATGTTGATTTCTATTTTGTCCCTAATTCCACAATTCATACAATTCAATCCTTGCTCAATTAACCCCTCCATTAAGCTAATTTTCTCATTTAATACTTTTCTCTATCATTTTAAACTACTTCATAACTTTTGAAAATCAGAATTTTAACACTAGGCCTTAATTTCAGCTATTTCACAATTAGGTCCTAAAACCAATTTCCATCAATTTCACTTGATAAAATCATCATATAACAAAATTAAAGCTTCAAATCAATATTTATTCATCATATTCTTTTAGCACTAATCCACATCAAATTTAAAAATTAACCATAGAATCATAAACTAATGAATTAATAAGTTGGACTCAATTGTAGAAAGTCCAAAAACATAGAAATTTCAAGGAGAAAGCAAGTATTAAACTTACATGAAGCTTGAGTATGAAAACCAACTTGAACTCTCTTCCATGACCGTTTTTCAGCTGAAGAAAATGAAGAGAATTGAAGAGAATACTCGGATATTTCAATTTAATCCCCTTTTATTTAGCTAATTTTGGAAATTTTCCAGTTTTCCCCTTTTTCTTCTTTCTCTTCTCTCTTCTTCTTTCTTTCCTTCCCCTGCTCTCTGCTTCGTTTTGTTTCTGTTTCTATTCCCTTTTTTTTTTCTTTGGATTATTATATAATATAATATTATAATAATATAATAATAATATAATATAATAATATACTTTTAAAAAAAATCTCAGATTTTCTTAAGACCGCCTCAACTATGCAAAATGGTATAATTACCATTTTGATCCTTCATAATTTCTTTTAATCTATAATTTAACTTTTACTTTCATTTCAGTTTAGTCCTTTTCATTTAATTTCCTACCCAAACGTTAAAATTTTCTAACGAAAGTTTAATAATAGCTTAATGACACTCCATAAATATTTTTGAAAATATTTATGGCTCACTTTATGAATTCGAGGTCTCAATACCTCGTTTTTGGCCCAATTTTTCTCATTAATTCTTTCAGTTCACAAAATTCACTAATTTTAAAATATTTCTAAAATCACACTTAACTTATAGTTATCGATTATCAAAATTTTCTAACTTTTTGTCGATTTAATGATCTCGAATCAACTGTTTGACACTATTTAAAATTGGGTACATTACAACTCTTCCCCTAAAACAATTTCGTCCTCGAAATTTCCTTGTTATTTTGATCAAAAACTTCATTATTTCTATAATTCTATAGCTCCTTTGTGCACATATTTATCTAGTTTATCATTTATATCCATTCCATATCCTTTCAGTTTGCAATTTATTTTTAATTCAATATTGCGAACATACTTTATAACGAAAATTACTTACTTTTACTTTTTTTTTTATCAATTCCAATTTCACTTCAATTTATTCACAACTAAATTTAATTTCACTTTCTCATCATTATACAATTCAATACTAATACTTATCACTTAATTCAATTTCCATTTAATTCAACAATAACACTTACCTCATACTTCACTTACTATATGCATAATTTAAATTTAATATTTAATATTAAATAATTTGAATTATAATAATACAATCGTACATTGAGCATGTCTATATCGATACTCAGTGGTATTATCATAATTCAAATTATAAAAATTATAATAAATAATAAATAATAAATATCAAACATGTAACAATATAAATTATATGTGTTAATTTATACTTTAATTTCATACATCAACAATAGACTTTCATCAAATAGCATCATATATCATCTATATTATCTAATCAAATTATGAACCTTTGGTTCAAGCTTTCAATTTCATATATCGATTTTAATTCATAATTCCACTTTTTCATACGTTCAATCGATCAAATTCATTCAATTTTCTCATTTCATTTATTCAATTGATTTCAATATCAATAATTCGATATTTTAGCAAATTCATGAACCCTAAGTTCATGCTTCAAATCTCACATTTCAATTCGATTCACAATTCAACTCATAATTTCTTTCTCATATTTTCAATAGTTCAATCAATCTTTTTTTTTTTTTTTTTTTTAGTTATTCACCCTATTAACAATCCGGACTTTGATGGATACAGATTCCAACCCAAACACACCCGATGCGGTACATTGTGCCTAAAGCGGTACATAGTACGATCGATATCGACACACGAGGTGCCTAAAATACGACGCATAAAGTGCACGTCACACACACGAGGTGCCGACACGACACATAAAGTGCACGATATCGACACACGAGGTGCCCGATCACGACACATAAAGTGCACGATATACGACACACGAGGTGCACGACACGACACATAAAGTGCACGTGTGCACGACACACATAAAGTGCCCGATATGACACACGAGGTGCCCGACACGACACATAGAGTGCCTGATTTACGACACATAAATATTTTTGAAAATATTTATGGCTCACTTTATGAATTCGAGGTCTCAATACCTCGTTTTTGGCCCAATTTTTCTCATTAATTCTTTCAGTTCACAAAATTCACTAATTTTAAAATATTTCTAAAATCACACTTAACTTATAATTATCGATTATCAAAATTTTCTAACTTTTTGTCAGATTTAATGATCTCGAATCACTGTTTCGACACTATTTAAAATTGGGCTGTTACAGAGCACGAAAAGAATATATGCTCTAAAAGGCTCAAGATCTCACAAAAATTATGGGTTTTTGATATCAATTTTGTAAGTTTCAAACTTCAAGGTAATAATTAGATTCAGATAGACAACCTAACAAAATTTTAATTTTTGAAAATAGACTCATCATGCTTGATTCTCTAGTCTCCTAAAGTTTAAATCATCATTGCACAATTATTAATGACTTAATCCAAAACATATCAAAGAAAATCATGGATCACAGGAAATTTCATTCTAATTAGTAATACGAGAAAATTACCTAAAGACAAGATATCATTCAGGGATTTGAGAATGATGCAGAAAGTTAGGACCTTTCTTGAAATAAATATTCACTCCCCACACTTAAGATGTACATTGCCCTCAATGAACAAAGATATATATGAAATTTAAGAGATAGGGAGAGGTCAAACTTCCTGAATTTGGATGGCTTCCTTGAGTTAGGAGTGGTCGTGGTGTGGTGGCCGCCGATAATCTCTGCGCTAGATGAAGAAATTGGGAAGCACGTGAAGAATTAGACAGGACATAATAAAAATAATTCAAAATATACTAAATATATATTTAAAGAAAAGAAAGATAAAAAGAAAGAAAATAGAAAGTAAAATAAAATTAAAAGAAAAGACTAATGGACTGAAAAGTCCTTATCGTTAGATGATTAGCGAGTGGGTGTGATTTCTAAGGCCGTGGTCGGTGATTCCCAAGCAACCTTTAGAACCTAAATCAAAGAAAACGGAATAAAATAGATTAAACTAAGTAAAAGAAAAATAAAGAAAAGAAAAATAAAGGAGAAGGGAAAAGAAAAAGAAGAATGAAATGGACTCAAAGGTCCTTGTCCTGTCGAGTTAATGAAACAGCCGGCATGAACTTATGTAGATCAGTATCACAAAGGGAGACTGTGCTGGAGTCTTTCTGCTTCTTCGACATAGATATGGTTAGATTAAGAGTTAGGAGAATGAAGAAAAATGATAATGAAAAGGGAGGGGGTGTAAAGGGTATGGAAGAGAGGGGAATGGAGAGTAGGTGAGAAAGGAAGATGGGTGTTTTAAATAGAAGTTTCAAATATGGTACATCCCCACGCCCGTGTACCGTGGGCGTGTCGAGTCACACGGCGATATCGCACGGCTGTGTTATGCTTTGTTCATTTCTCCCACGCCCGTGTTGATAAAATAGTGTCAGCCACAGCTGTGTCGCACGGCCGTGGTGTTTAGTCGAAGCTCGTGGCTTGAAGCTATTTTTTTCGTCCTGTTTCATACTATCTCTGCCATGTCAGTACGAAAATTTGTAGTGTCCACACGGCCACGGACACAGCCATGTGGCATGGAAATCTGTACTTTGATTAGTTTATAGTTAGGTGCTAAAAGGAAAAATAAAAGTATAAATAAAAAATGTAAAAATCAATGGAGTTAGTGCTCGGGTTGCCTCCTGAGAAGCGCTCGTTTAAAGTCTTAAGCTAGACTTACCTCTCATTCGCATAATCATGGTGGTTTGAGGAGTTGAAAGTCCTTTCTCATGCTATCAATCCTATTATTAGTATATAATTCGAGTCGAGTAGCAATTACTTTAAAAGTGCTGAATGCAGGATTACTTACCTCGACTGTTTTGTATGGGAAAACATTGAGTACCCTAAAAGGGATTTCTTCGTTTGTATTAGGATCAAGAGGAGATATTCGAAGGTCACCTTATCTAACAATACCTAATCTCTGATCTTAAATTCGTTTGTCCCATGGAATGGCGTTGGTTCTGCTTCGTATGTTCTTGGTTTCTCCTTAATGCGTGGCTTCCACTCGTCTAGTTCATCGATCTGAAGCCATTGTTCCCCGTGAGTTATTTTTTTGTTGTCATGAGGTCTAGGATCTGGCTCAGTTGTGTAGTTCCGTGGTGCTTCCTGAAAAGAAGGTTTAATCGAATGGTCATTAATAAAATTTATGTTCTCACCTTGATTACTCGATGTGCTAGCAGAATCAAGAGCCTGAAGAGTGATTGTTTCGTCACCTACACAGAGTATGAGTTCACCTGCGTTGTAACACCCCTAACCCGTATCCGTCGCCGGATTAGGGTTACGAGGCATTACCGAACAAAACACAGTTCATCACGATCATTATAAACGATTCACGCATAAAGTCATATCAACTTCTTTACAAAAATTTTCAAACTCAAATAGCATTTATACACTTATTCATATAAGTCAAATTTGCACATATTTAAAACATATAGCCAATTAAGAACCAATCATGCTTTATTAGTTATAATATTCGAATCATACAAGTATCTCATTCATGATATTTGAATACCATTTTATAATCAAACATTTTCATCTCATATACCAATCATGAATCGAGACATCTATTCTTATTAATCTGTCCTATTAACTATTAACCTAATACACCATAATTTATTACATAATATGACTGAATCAAATATATGAAATACAACATTTCCAAGTCATTCCACAAAGCAAATTATACATCAAAATTTAGGTCATTAATAAGCCACATCAATTAATCAAATTCACAAGGCATAGCATAGTCATCTCATAACTTAGCTTATAGGTACTTATACATTAAAGCTAGAACATATTCATCACCTAAAATATACCACATATAACATCCCAAACCCAGTCAATACGCCATGACCGAATTTGGCATGCCACGAAGGAAAACGTTTCGAAGAAAATTGAGTTAACGATTAAATCTTTGTGAAAAACTCTTTGTTGTTCTATGTTTGTAGAAAACAAATGTATAATAAGTTAAAAACTGATAATTTATGTTGAAATTCCGTAAATAGATTTTTAAAACTTAGTTACAATTCCTTATATTAGAAAACCTTTTTAAAATTTTAAAAGAAACCCAAGCGATTATTTTGAAAACCGTTACTAATTGAAATTTGGAAACTTAACTTATGAAAAATAGTTTAAGTTATCGAAAACACTTAAGATGTTAAATATTATCAAATGATTTATGTTACCCGATGGTAACGTTTTGAAAGCCATCGCGTTTTGTAGTTTAAAAAACTTTGTACTCAAATTATTATATCAACCATGTAATTTATAAGCCATATTTAAAACAAATCCAAAGCATATAAATATTCCAAAAACATAATTAAAGAGGCCTTATTACAAATCCATAAAAAGATGGAAACCAAATTAAAATAAAGTACCCAAATGGAAGTTTATGTAAAACCAATTTTTATTGCATGGCCTCCTCGAGTTCATCCGGCTCCTCATCCGCGAATTTACGAATCACCTGAAAAGGTAAGGGAGAAGGTGAGTCACCAAGACTCAGTGCATAATCCCTCTCCCGGGTAAATGCCACATTCTTACACAAATTATAACCAAGCAATGCATACATATGATGCACCCAACCTAGCCATCCATAACTCCTTTTTCTACCCCGTGTGGTACCAAACCACTGGTGGTGCCAAACCACTAGTGACCCAAAGTCACGATATCCAATAATGTGATGCCAAATCACTGGTGACCCAAAGTCACGAATAATCAAGTTGTGGGGCCAACCTATATGTGATACCAAATCACTGGCGACGATCCCAATACATCAAATGTGGGGCCAACCCACGGTGGTGTGAAACCACTGGGACGAGTCGCTATGAGGTGCCAAACCTCTGGTGTCCCAAAGACACGAAATATAAACGATCCAAGTGTGGGGCCAACCCACGTGTGATACCAAATCACTAGCGACGATCCCAATACATCAAATGTGGGGCCAACCTACGGTGGTGCGAAACCACTGGGATAAATCGCTATGAGGTGCCAAACCTCTGGTGTCCCAAAGACACGAAATATATGGTACCAAACCACTGGAGGTGCCAAACCTCTGGTGTCACAAGGACACGGATATCAAATCTTCCCCCTCCTCTCATATCGCCCATACCAATGCAATAGATAAACAAATCATGTCATTATACTTTGATATGAATATATAACCAATATATATATATCGTAGATCGTGATAATTAACAACATATAGCAACATCATATCAAAACGGACTTACCCGTATCCATGCTCATACCCATCAAGGTATCATATCAAGATCTCATAGTTTTCGGCTTTAACAACATGAATAGTTATTTAACACATATATACATATTATCGAGTTATAAAGTGTGTAAGGTACACACCTTTCACCAACACAAATACTAACTTCCGGAGATCCGATCTACCGCACTAGATCACCTTGTCCTACATTTGGCCAAACCACAAAACTATAATCAAGACCATTCGACCAACATCACACCTTAATCCCAATAGCCTTAGGCTTTTCATCCTCAAAAAGAATAATGAATCATGAATCCTTACCACTTGACTTACCAACTTCGATTGCTAGAGAAGTAAGGCTTAGATCGTTTGCTTCCAAAGTCCCAAAGAGCCTAAAAGAATGATCGATTGCTAATAATAGTTAGAACCTTGCTAACAAATGCCCAAAAATTCGGCCTTTGCCCTCAAGAAAAATGTCATAGAAAAGAGAGAAAGAAAAAGGAAATTCGGCCAAGACACTTACCTATCTTCAAAACCGGTTATAGATGAACCCAAAGAAAATCTACCTTTGATGATTTTCGGCCAAGATAACACCAAAAGAGAGAAAGAAGATTCGGCTATGGTGGAGAAAAAGAAAGGAAAATAAAAGTGAAAATGAAATAGGAGAAGGAGGATTCGAAAATAAAAGAAAGAAGAAAATGGAAGAAGAAAATAGAATGGAAATGGATGTTATTAACTTTGAGCAAAAGTAAAACAAAGAAAAGAGAATTGGGGAGGAGGAAGATTCGGCCAAAAGAAACTAAAAAGAAATGTGGTTTTGAGCAAATATCAAAAGAAAGAAAAGAGAGAGATGGGAGAAAGAGGTTCGGCCAAACACTTTGTTTGCCGAAAAAAAAAACGCACAAAGTGCAAAAATGTGGTTTCGGTTTCAAAAGAGAAATGAGAGAAAGAAATTAGAATTTAGTTCATACAAAAATGAGAGCTAAACCAAAAGCAAAATTGCACCTAATGTCCAATACACATTCGGCTAAGGAGGAAGTTTTTGGGGAGGAAGAGAAAAATGCAAAAAAGGTGCATAAAGTGCTAAAATTGGCCAACCAATCCCCCCCAAACTTCCTATCAACATTCGGCCACCCCCCTAGACACCCATGCCGTCCACATACATGGACTAATGGCCATAGGAGAGTTTCCAAAACATCTTCCTTAAGCCAAGCCTTTTGTCCCCCCATCCTTCCATAAATCTTAAGATTCCTTTCCCAAAGTTCAAGCTTTCCTAAACTAATATTCAACTTGCCATAAAATTAAAAGTCCAACCTTCCATAATTAGAGCTTGACCGACACTTAATGCTAGGATGCATAAAATAAAGTCCTAAAATGCATTCCATGCTAGTCAAACCACTTCCCTCAAGCAACCTTTCATGCGTCTTATCCACTATGCCACTAACTCCTCTTGTGTTAGAATTTAACACTTAAATTAACTTAAGTGTCAAGTTCACTTAATCCCCTTCACTAAATTTTCAATACTAAAAATTATTCTAGCTTAGCTAATTATTCAAAGCCTTCACAAAACTATACTAAGCACACAAACAATCCTACTCGAGCTAACACAAGTAACAAGATGACACTCAAATTTTTCCTAAAGCCCAATTAAACTTGAGAATTCATAGAAACCTCATAACCTTCCAAATCCACTTAACTAATAAATCCAATTTGCAAAAACACCATTATCATATTTTTGAAGATTTTAAACACTCCTAAGCCCAAGGCCCAATCGGCCCAATCCTATTAGGCCCAATTTCGTGATGTTACACCACATTATATACTTCTAAAATAAGCTACATTCAAGGCCGATTATACATTATACCTATTATACTCAATGCGGAATTCATGTAGTCAAACACCACATATATAAATACCATAAAATATACTTCCAAAATAAGCTTATAACATGAACGGATATACAAATATTAACACCATGATCAAACATAACCGAACTCAAGCTTAGTAGTCAAGCCATATAACTAAACACCAAGCATAAACACATCAGAAATTATACTTCCATCAAAACCTAATATCAAGGCCGAATTCACATAAGCCCAAAATATCATGTTTTAGCCATTTTCGCATGGCATATACAAAAATACATATATACATATCATTTGTAACAACTCAAAAGGTAATATAGCCTATACATGCCATAAACTTTAAGTTTAATCTCAAAAAGGTGCCAAAATATTGATGATAGTGTGATGAGCTTTAGCGATGATCCCTGAGCACATAACGAACACCCGAAGCAAATCTAAAACATGAGAGTAAACAAGAACCAAGTAAGATTTAACAGCTTAGTAAGTTATAAGCAATTACAATACAACAGTACATGATACTATCATATATAATAGGTCAATGTATTGTAATGATCCTCAAGATTTATAATCATAATTATGAGTCATAACACCATTCATAGACTTTTGTATTTCATAACCTTAGGACCAAACACCCACACATTCAATAATAGGTTCTCATTGATCTATAAACCACTTTCTCAACTCAAAACAAATACACACATATATATATACATCACATTTGCTTAATTTCATATGCATATATCACTTATCAAATTTAAATTTCTAATCCTTATAAATCACATATTGATATGCAAAATATCTAGTCTCAATTCAACCGCTAATACATATTTCACTATCCATATAGAATATATCATCACATACCTGCTCATTTTACTTCGCTTAATACTTCAAATAACCAATATCCTTGATGGATCATTTGTAACAGCCCTATTTTGACCCTAATCGGAACGGTGGTTTCGGGACCACGAATCCGAGTCAGAAAATTTTTTAAATATTATTATCTATGTTCATTATATGTGAATAGGTGCGTGTTAATTTTCGTATTAAAATTTAATTGTTTTGGTGCTTAATTGTAAAAAAATGGCTTAATCGCATAAAAAGAAAGTTTGGTGGTTAAATGTTTAAGTACCGAATTAATGATGGTTTTATAAATTGAAGTATTGATAAGGTAATTTAGCCACAATTGAACTTAGTGGCCTGCAAAAATGCATGTAATAGTGATTTAAAGTTGTTTATTTTATTTTATGATATTATGATATATTATAATATAAGATAAAATATTATATTGGAAAGAAAGAGATGAAAGTGTTCGTCTTTTTCTTTGTTGAAATATTATATTGGAAAGAAAGAGAGGAAAGTGTTCATCTTTTTCTTGGTTGCATGACCGAAACTCTGCAAAAGAAAAAGAAAGAAAAAAAATTTGTTGAGTTTTGCCCATTTCTTGGCTGTTCGAATGGAGAAGGAAGAAGAGGACTACTGCATGTTTAATTTTTGAGCTCATTTAGGAGCTGGTTCCTCAAGAAACTCGCTAAAGATGGCAGCAAGAAGGGGAAAGAAACTGCTCAAGAGTAGGTTTGACTGCTGTTCGGTAAGTCCTTGCAATGAAACTTTGAAAAATTTCCATGTTTATTACGTGTTTAATACGTGCAGGTAAAACGCGGATTTAAGGACTAATAAGCAAAGTTAGTAGTTAAAATACATGTTATTTGTTACCAAAAAACTGGTGTTAGAAGTGAAGAAGAGATGATAAATAAATGTATAAGTTGGTGTTGAAACCTGCCGTTGAATGCTGATAGTTTCAGCATGTAATTGCTGTATTTTGTCGTGCAATAAGTCCTGGTGTAATTGTTTTGCTGCTGTTCTAATTAAGGTAAAATGTTGGTTGATAAATGTCCTGTTTTGTGGTAATAGACAAAATATAAAGGTGGTTGAAATTAACATGCATTACTGTTCGGTTTATGTTTGAAGAGTTACTAAATTTTGGAGCTTAAAACAGTTTAATTTGGGATTTACATTTCCAAATTTCAGTTTTAGTAATGTCTCATTATTATTGGTTGAAGCTAAGAAAACAAGCATTTGTTGAAAGGATGTAGGGAACTAAATTGTCTGAAAATTATTTGCTGTCAGCTAGTGAAATTTTATTGTTCAAATGTATGCTGAATTTTTAAGCGTCCGAATGCATGCTAGAATTCAACATGTCCAAATGCACGCTGGAAATTAATAGGCTGGAGTGTTTTGTTTAGGTAAGTTTTTAAGGAAACATATTGCATAGAATTTATCTATATTGACGTATATAATTTTAATGGAAATATATGTACCAATATGTTGATAAGCCGAATGTGAGGTATACCTATTTGGTAATGGTATATTCAATTATGATATTGATTGGAAAATGAGTAGAACCGAATGTGAGGTATAAATATATGTAAATGATATATTCGACTATGTTATAAATCATGTAATGAACATGTTACTATATATTTACCTATGTGGTTGAGGTTTAAGCTTTATGAATGTATATATGAATGTGAATAAGTAGCAAGCTTGAGATGAGCACTAAGTGTGCGAAATCGGTCATTTGGCACTAAGTGTGCGAATTTTATTATACCGAGCACTAAGTGTGCGAAATCGGTCATTTGGCACTAAGTGTGCGAATTAAATGTCCGAGCACTATGAGTGCGAAATCAGCTAAAGAGCACTAAGTGTGCTATCAATTGTAATCTCAAAGACTAAATTTGGTAAGTTGATACTATGAGATCTTATCATTCGAAATCAAGTACATATGTTAAAGGGGTGGCTTAGATGGATTGTTATTTTTAAGGTATAATTTGAATGATTGAGTTGGTACAGTAAAATAATTACTAGAGCATATGAAATGTTGTATGAATCACTTAATGAGATTCGGCTATGCGAGATATTGAATTATAAGTATATGTGGATAGCTCGAAATTGAGTATGTGGATGAGACTTGAGAATGGAATTGTATACTACATATTCAAATTTGAATTTGAGAGATAATAAGTGGTTTATGATTGTACTAGTAAATGGGTATTTGGTAAATTCTTATTTACAATGTTTGTTTAAATCACATTGAGTATTATTGTTAGGTTGATTAAATTGCTTACGACTTACTAAGCTATGTTAGCTTACAGTGTGTGTTTATTTGATTATTTTATAGATTTTGAAGTCTAACTAGGATCTTGGGGATCATCGTCGAAGTCTATCACACTATCGACTCATTTTGGTATATTATAAACTGAATTTTTGAAACTATGAACATATATGGCATGTATAGGCTAGTAATATTATGTTTGGTTTTGAAGTTGTATATATTTGTATAAGCCATGCGAAAATAGCTTGCCCATCTTGTTAATCTTGGAATTTATATTTTGGCTTGATGATTATGTTTGGTTGTGGTTTTGGTTGATTTTTTTTTGGTATATATAAGTATGGTTAATGTATAGAGTTTAAATGAAATGGAGTAAAGATGATATAAACTTGTTAACCTTGTTTTGCAATGAAATAGTTTTTGGTTAGCAGCAGTGACGTGAATTTGAAAAATCACCAAAAATAGGATAAACAGAATTGGAAAGTGAATAAGATATAGAATTAAATCTTATTGTGTCTATTTTTATATGAAAGAAATATAGTAGGCAAAGAAATTTAATATTATGAGATATTTAAATTTTAGTGAGACTGGTTCTGAAAGACTTCGTGATTCCCTATTCTGTCTTGGAAAAATTATTAAAAATTGTACAAAAATAATCATGGAGCATAGTTTATATTCTTGGAATCCTTAACGAGTCTATTTTTTATGGAATAAACAAGAACATTAATTGAATTCTGTACAATGAGATAACTGAGTTTTTGTAAAGATAGGTTAGAACCATCGAATAGTGAAAAAGGGAAACTTTTAATGAATAAACTGTACTAATTGGCCACAAGAAAAATTTTGGAAAAATTATTGTAAGAATATATATGAGTCTAGTTTCAAGGAAAATTTACGGATCTAAATTTCGAGTTTCGTAACTCGAGTTATAGTTAATTTAGTCAACATGACGCAGATGGACAGTTTAAATTTCTATGCCCCGAATTAGTAGTTAAGTTTAGTAATACTTCGAGCTCGACTCCGGCAACGGTCTCGGGGAAGGGGTGTTACATTATTAAACCCATACACTCAATGCCAAACCCTATAATGTATCGCACACATAGTGTCGTCACATTAACATTTCGCACACTTAGTGCCAAATTCTCGTAACGTATCGCACACATAGTGCCATTCCCTTTAATATCTCGCACACTTAGTGCCAAATGACCGATTTCACACACATAGTGCTCGGTATTTACATTCACACACAGAGTGCATTACTTGAAATTTTTATTCGTATAATTAAACACATATACATAAGACCTAAAGCTCAATTACTCATATATATACAAATTCGCCTATTTCATTTCTATGATCAACATCACATTCAATTATTCGACCATAATTTCATCTCACAACCAATATCACATTCTGCAATGTCACATTGTACATATATACTTCTGTTAAAATACATGAACAACATTATATATGCAAATTCAATTTAACTCAATTGCTTAAAAACTTACCTCGGATATCGACGGACGTTACGTATCGGCTATTCAATTATTTTTGCTTTTCCCCGATTCGAGTCTAATTTCTTTTGTTCCTGATCTATATCATTTCAAATTAACCTCATTTAAACACCATTACACTAATTTAGTCTAAAAAACATATAATAGGCAAATTACAATTTTGCCCCTAACATTTTACACTTTTTACAATTTAGTCCTTTTTGCACAAAACACAAAATACACAAAATTTGACTATACACCTTAAGGGCCGAATATTCCTAGTCCTCATACAAGTCCATACATTTCATTTATTTCACATTTTAGTCCCTCAAAAATTTATTTTTGCAATTTAGTCCGACATACTCAATTTCATCAAAAATTCAAAGACAAAACTTGTTAATCTAACACATATATTTCATTTTTCATCATCAAACAACAAAAACCACAAGGAATCATCAATGGCAAAACACAGAATCATCATCACAAACAAAAATTAACACATGGGTTTTGTACATCTCTTAGCAACGATCTCAAAAACGTAAAAATTATCAAAAACCGAGCTATACACATACCTTAATCAACTCCCACAATGGCCGAATGCCGTAACTCTTTTCTCTTTTCTTTTTGTTTTTTTATTCGGTCATGGAAAGAGAGAAATAAAACTATGGCTTTGTTTTTATGTTAATATAGTATAATATAACATTATTATATGTTAATATAAATTTTAATTTATAACATTTAACATATAAAACATATAATAATGGCATGTTGCCGTCCACTACAATATAAAAATGGTCCAATTGCAATATAAATCCTCCATATTAAAAAGACAACAACTATTAAGCACTTTCACAAGTAACCATCAAATTTTCATTTTACGCGATTAAGCCCTTTTATTTAATCGGACACTCAAACAACGAAATTAAAACACGAAAATTTAACACAAGAAAATTCACACATAGTAAACATGCAAAATAATTTTAAAATTTTTTTAGACTCGGATTTGTGGTCTCTAAACCACTATTCCGATTAGGGTCAAAATCGGGCTGTTACATGCGTCGACATCAATTTTAGTCCTGGCAGTTGCTAAAAAGGGTCTTCCTAAAATTAAAGGAATATTATTGTCCTCATCCATGTCTAAAACGACAAAGTCTACTTGGAATACAAATTTATCAATTTTTAGGAGAACATCTTCGATTATACCCCTAGGAATTCTAATAGTTTTATCAACTAATTGAATGCTCATCCTAGTTTGTTTGGGTATCCCTAGACCTAGTTGTTTAAACATTTTATAAGGCATAACATTTATGCATGCCCCTAAATCAGCTAAAGCATTATCAACAGATAAACTACCAATTAAGCATGGAATTGTAAAACTCCCTGGATCTTTTCATTTTCGTGGTAGTTTATTTTGCAACATTGCTGAGCACACTGTGTTTAATTCCAAATATGATTCTTCATCTAAATTCCGTTTGTTTGTCAAAAGCTCTTTTAAGAATTTCCTTGAATCTGGCATCTGCGAAAGAGCTTCAAGAAACGGTAAGTTAATATGTAATTTCTTTAAAAGTTTAAGAAATTTACCGAATTGTTCATCTGTGTTGTCTTTCTTCATCGCATTGGGGTATGGTATACGAGGTTGGTACTCTTTAATTACCGGTTTTGGCTTCTCGTGACTTACCTTGACCTTACCTTTCTTTACCAAATTCTCTTGGCTTAATTTGGGCTCATCTAACCCTACACTTTCCTAAGCTGTTATGGCTTGAAGTTGCTCCTTTGGGTTAGTTTTAGTGTTGCTTGGCAAGCTGCCTTGTGGTCGTTCTGAGATTATCTTGGCAAGTTGGCCTAATTGGTTCTCGATCCCTTGAATCGATGCTTGTTGATTTTTAAGTGTTGTCTCAGTGTTTTAGAAACGAGTTTCTGACATCGCTATGAATTTTGTCAGCATCTCTTCAAGGTTCGGCTTCTTTTCCTGTAGGTAGGGCTGTTGTTGGAAGTTTGGAGGGGGCTGTTGTCTCTGATTTCCTTGACCACCCCATGAAAAGTTGGGGTGGTTTCTTCAACCTGCATTATAAGTATTACTATAAGGGTTATTTTGAGGTCTAGAATTATTACCCATATAGTAACAATATTGCTCGTTTTCAGCGCTCGGGTTGTAAGGTGGATATTCTGTATTGCTAATCCCTCTTCCATTCATATCGCACTGCATAACTGGATGTACCTACGAAGAACCACATAAACCATCAATCTTTTTATTTAGCATCTCTACCTGATTTGATAGCATGGTTATTGCGTCGAGGTTGAAAACACTGGCGGCTTTTGTTGGCCTTGTCCTCGTGACTTGCAACTGATAGTTATTCAGTGACATATCTTCAATGAATTCATAGGCAGCCTAAGGTGTTTTGTTATTCAGTGTTCCGCCGACAGCTGAATCAATTAGCTGTCTAGTTGAGCGGTTCACACCGTTGTAAAAAGTTTGAACCTGTAGCCACAAGGGTAATCCATGGTGTGGGCATCTTCTCAATAGATCCTTGTATCTCTCCCATGCATCGTAAAGTGTCTCTAAATCCATCTGTACAAAAGAAGAGATACCATTCCTCAACTTAGCTGTTTTAGTCGGCGAAAAATATTTTAATAAAAAATTTTCGGTCATTTGTTCCCATGTAGTGATTGATCCTCGTGGAAGAGAATTCAAACATTATTTGGCTTTATTCCTTAAAGAAAAGGGAAATAACCGAAGATGGATGGCATCATCAGAAACGCCATTTATTTTGAAAGTATCGCAAAATTCTAAGAAATTCGCCAAGTGATTGTTTGGATCTTCATCCTGCAAACCATCAAACTGAACAAACTTGTAACATCCTGAATTTTTGGGCCTATGCATTTAATGGGTGAATATGTTTAATGTGTTAATTTAAGTGTTAGGGGTTCAAATTGGGCTCAGGATGTGGTCAAGGCCTTGGTTAAATTTTCAGTTTGGACACTATAGGGCTTAAAACATGTTATCTGTGTTTTAAAATACAATTTGGGCTTGTGGCCCAATGGTCAGTAGCGCCACTTAGAGAGCAAGGAGGTGGCGTCAATTGGAGGCCCAAATTCAAGTTTCATGGAGCCCAATTCTTTTAGTTTAAGTTAGCTAATTTTCGGCAATTAATTAGGTGGAGTTGGACGACAACAAGGCTCAAAAATAGGAGGATTTATGTAAATGGGATAATGTAGATATTATAGTTGATAATATGGAAGATAAGGGAGGAAATTTAGGAATTTATTTAATGTGATAATAAGGGAGATAATGTGCTGATAAAGGAAAGAAGAGGTAGTGCCATCCATGACACTGTAGATGAGTAGTCAGATGAGGATAAAGAGAGAAAAGATAGGATTTATCTGCTGAGTGCAGTGTTGGCCGAATTTCCAACTCTAGGGGGGTGCCGAAATTCTCTTTAAATAGAGGGGATATCTCATCAGTTCCGGCATTTGAACCCTACTCTTTTCTTCTTTCCTTGTGCCAAAATTCCCAGTCTTCCTCTGAAAATTCTTTTCTTTTGATTTCTTCAAAAGCCGAAACCTTCCAATCTTCTTTTCTTTCAAAAGCCGAAAACCTGAACTCTTTTCTCATCTCCATAGCCGAAATCTCCAAGACTCTTTCTTGTTTTCTTTTCTTCTTCTCTTTTTCTGCCAGAAACCGAAACTCTTCACTCAGTTCTTCTAAAAGCCGTAAACGCATCAGCCTTCCCTTATTATTCTTTTTTGGGATTTTCTTAAAAGTCGAAATTCCTAGATCTCTTCTCTTGTGTTTGCCGAATCTTCCTGCAAGGGGTAGCCGAAACCTTTTGAAGAGGTAAGTGTCGACTATGTTATTCTTTCAATCTTTTCTGGCTTTTAGAAACCATAGCCGAATGGCTACATGGTGGATTGATCTTGTGTTTTCTCTCATTTGCAGCATTCCAGGATTTGAAAGGGATTCAATCGCTTAGATTTCTAAGCCGGAGTTCAGTAGCACTCGAATCGTATTACTTTCGAGATTTCAAGGTAAGAGATCTATTAAGTTAAACGTATAAATTCGGGTAAAACACTAACCATTGGCTGAATTTAGGAGAAGCCTCAACTTCTCGTTCTTCCAGCTTTTGAGCAAAGTTGTAGACAAAAGGCAGTAGATCCGATTAGTGAGGGTATCGACGTAGAGGGTAGTCCTATGTATTTATCAGGTGTGTAACACTCTCACACCATTTAGATTGCTTGATTAGTATGCATATAAACCTGTGATATTCTGTATATTCTGTTAAATGCTAAAATACCGGCATGGTTGTTGAAAACCCGAAAAAGGGTAAAGGCGAATCACCAGGTTAGTGATCTCTGTCATTCTAAAGTGAATGTTTCCATTGATTTGATATGTTTTATATGTATGCCGAATTCTATGATTGCATGGGGATGGGTGATTGATGAAAGGGGAAGTGCTCTGTTGTAGTGGCTTTTGCCATGATCTGTTGTAGTGGCTTTTGCCATGATCCGTTGTAGTGGCTATTGCCATGATCTGACCATGAGCAGCATGACTGCCATTGATGGTGTGTAGCGGTGTGGGTTGATTGTAGAAATCCCCAATGGTGTGATTGGCAGGTACGGGTGGTGTGTAGCGGATGGAAACCTAGGATTGGGTTGGGCTTTGCATATTTTCTAATTTATTATACTCTGTTATCTGTTCTGTGGGGCTAAGGACCAATCTGATGTGCACGAGGGTTGCACACTGAGTCTCGCGACTCACCCTATTATTTAACATTTTACAGGGGACACTTAAAGCATGGGACCGGGCTGAAGAGGAACGCAAGGTGGCCATACACGAGCTCATTTTGGATACTGCAAAAGACTATATTTTGTTTATTTACATTTAATATTTCGAATTAAGTTTGGGTTATATTTTATTGTAATAAAGCCACAGGCTATTCATTTTATATTTTTGGGTTTTGGGCTTTATTTTTAGACACTTGAATTATCCGATAAAAATTGAGACTAAAGTATCTACTAAATTTCGGTTTTTAATTCATTAAGGCCTTGTATAAAATTTATATCTTGTAGATATTACCAAATTACAAAGTTTTTCCGGTTAAAATGTATAAACTCAACCAATGTTTTTCCAAAGACTCGACATGTATCATAAAATCTTCTCAGTGACATGCCAGATCCGATCGTGGAGTTTGGGCCGGGTTTGGGGTGTTACAAAACTACTGTATCATCTGAATTGTGTTAGGATTCAGTTAAAAATTATTTGCAGCAATAGTAGGTCTAACAATACTTGACTCAGTTCCTGTTAAATTAGGTTTAGCATAATCATACATAGTTCAAGGAGCATGATTGGATTATTTTCAGCCATCTTTTCGGTAGTGTTAATTTCGTTCTCTTGCTTTTCTTGTATGTATTATAGGCTACGCTTTATCTCTCTTCGGTTTCTGCAAACTGTGCTTTCAATTTCATTATCATAGAGTAGAGGTCTTGACGGGTTTCTTCTAGTCATAAACTAGAATACCTGCCAGAAACAAAGAAGAAAATTTAGAAAAATAAAAATAAAATTTAATTGCAAAAATAAAATATAAGTAAAGTAATAAAAATTGAGCGTTCTTAATATTTTGGTTCCCCGACAACAGCGCCAAAAACTTGATCGTGTGTCAGAGTCTTAAAATTTTATATAAAGCATGATCGAGCCTAGAAACTAACTATGACAACAATTGAGGCAAGTGCACCTATCGAACAGTAGTATAGTTTAGTGGCAAGACCGGATTGTCGAACCCAAAGGAACCAAAAGTACTAATACTAACTTTCTTTTTATTATTTAACCTAAAAAATAAAGTGAATTGTTGTTTAATCTAAAAATTAACTAACTACTGAGCTAAAGATGCTAAGACAAAGAGAATGAATTGGGGAAAATACTTGTGGGAAAAACCAATTGATTAAGACAATACCCGAGGAAGAATCCACCTAGAATTCACTTGTTATTTAACTCTGAACCAGACGATTTATTCACTTGACTTGATCCGTAGGATTCCCTAATTTATATTAATACCTCTCTCAGAGGCTACTAACGTCTAACCTTAGGTTGATTAATTAAAATCTCTTTCTAATTAAAACCCTTAAAATTACATTAACTCGATCTATGGATTCCCATATTAGGTTTGACCCTAATCCGGTAGATTTTTGTCATCCTATCTCTAGGGTTGCGATCAACTCTACTTAATTATATTAGATCTACTCTTAAGCAGGGAATATTCCTCCTTTGCCTAAGCACATCAATACTTGAATCAATATCTTGAAATATCAAAACAAGAATTAAGAACATATAATTAAGAACAAATCAAGTATTTATCATACAGTTCAGAAAACAATAACAAGATCGGTCTTAGGTTTCATCCCCGTCAGGTATTAGAAGGGTTTAGTTCATAATAATAAAAGAATACATCTCAGAAGAAAATATAAAACAAAACATAAAAAAAACCCTAAAACCCCCGAAGGAAATTAAAGAGAAGATCCTTATCTTAAGTATAACTTCGGCTTATTAGATGAATCAACTTGCTTTCTTCGAGTAAATCCCACAATTCTGGCCTCTCTGGCTTGGCTATTCGGCCTAACTGGATGCCCCTTGAAGGTTGGCCTCTAGGGTGTTTATATAGGCTTTTGGAATGACTTTCTTTGCCTCTAAGTACCCTATTCCGAATAGAATTAAAACAGGTCACGTCAGGGACACGCTCGTGGCACACGCTCGTGTAAGTCGTATCCAGGCCGTGGTCGGGTCTGTTAAAAAGGCACGGCCGTGTGGCTCAGGCCCAGACCGTGTCGATTTCGTATTTTGGCCCATTTACTCCGTTTTTGGGATTAAAGGATTAGGAGCACCAAATTCCACAATTTAGGGAATAAATCATCCAAAAATATGCTAAATGTGGGATTAAAATATGTATATATTACGGTTTATCAATAACATTCACAATAAACAAATAATTAATATAAATACAAAACTTACTAACAAATCAAAATAAACAAACAAAATAGCTTTAAAACAAAACATAAATATAATAAAAATAATAATTAGGGTTTTTTACTAACAATATTAATAATAATACTAACTAAAATAATAATTAGGGTTTTTTGCTAACAATATTAATAATACTAACTAAAATAATAATTAGGGTTTTTTACCAACAATATTAATAATACTAACTAAAATAATAATTAGGGTTTTTTACTAACAATACTAATAATACTAACTAAAATAATAATTAGGGTTTTACTAACAATAATAGTTAACAATAATAATAATAATAGTTTTTTTACTAACAATACTAATAATACTAACTAAAATAATAATTAGGGTTTTACTAACAATAATAGTTAACAACAACAACAACAACAACAATAATAATAATAATAGTTTCTTTTACTAACAATAATACTAACTAAAATAATAATTACCGTTTTACTAACAATAATAGTTAACAATAATAATAATAATAATAATAATAATAATAATAATAATAATAATAATAATAATAATAGTATTTTTTACTACCAATATTAATAACTAACAATAATAATAATAATAATTAGGGTTTTTACTAATCCTAATAACGAACACAATAATAATAATAATAATAATAATAATAATATTTTTTTACTAAAAATAATACTAACTAACAATAATAATTAGTGTTTTTACTAATCTTAATAACTAACAATAATAAATAAACTAACAACAAAAAACAATGAAAAACATACAAAAAAAACATGATAATCTATTATTTTTAAAATAAATACCTTATTTTTTCTCTTTTTTTTTCTCCTCCTCCTCCTGCTCCTCCTCCTCCTCCTCCTCCTCCTCCTCCTCCTCCTTCTTCTTCTTCTTTCGCATGCAATGAAAATGAAATTGGGGACCATTTAAGGTCCCCAAATCAGAGCAAATGGACAAATTTGTTGCTGCATGGATCTGTCCCGTTAGGGTGCCGCCTCTGGCACACCCTCCTCCCTATTTTTTTTTAAACAGTTTTTTTTTAAACAGTGTTTTTTTTAACAGTATGTAGCAAGAAAATGGCAGACCAGGGTGGTGCCGCCTTTGGCATAGGCATGACCACCCTGGATGTACCATTTTAGTACATAATTTTTGACATGTACCATTTTAGTTTTTTTTTTTTTTTTTGGACTAAATGTATAAAAAACCCCATTAACCACTATTAAGTTTAAGTCACCTATGGTTCACTTGTTTAACTTCTAAAACCACCAGCTAATGTTGTTTTATCATGTAAAATTTTAAAATTTTGAGGTTTTTTTATATTATCTTTTATCCATTCATCTCATTGTCATAAATAAAACTTCTTTTCCTTATTTATTTTTTAGGAATTCATTTTCTATTATAAATTGAATAAATGTAAAGAAAAAAGAATTGCACTTGAGTTATATGGCTAGGCTTACCCATTAACCATTACAAAGTTTAGGTCACCTATGATTCACTTGTTTAACTTCTAAATCCACCAAATAATACCGTTTTATCATGTTAAATTTTACAACTGGAATGATAACATATTAACAAGGATAGAGTGAATTTTAATTTAAACCAGTATAGATATGCATAACAATTCAAATTTCAAAAGTAAGACACCTTTTTCCATCATTCTCTCACTTCATCCCTATATCACTCGAGTGTTTGAATCAATATATCCCATTGCTTGATGGAATTGCTGCCAAAAAAAGCGTGTCAAACCCAAACTAGAAATCTTCTTCTTTATCCAATCTAGCCTAGGCTTGCTTTGTTTGTGATCAGCTATAACCTACAAGCAATGAACCCCATCAGGCTTTTAACATCGTCAGAGCTTTGCCTTTGCACTTGTTTTTTACTGGCGTTAATTTATAGAGGCTGGTCACAACTTTTCTATGATTGGACTGTTTCTTACTCTCAACTCGCCCCTCTTGGCGTTGATAAACAGGTTCTTTTTTTTCCCCATTGTCTTAGAAGTTCTGGTTGTAGATTTTAGTATCTATTTGATTCTGGTTATAATGTTGTTGTTGTTTTTGTGACAATTAGGTGATTGTGATCAATGGTATGTTCCCAGGCCCAGTGTTGTATGCATCAACAAATGACGTTGTGAATGTTAATATTCATAATAACTTGACAGAGCCCTTTCTCATGACATGGTTAGTTTAGAAAGTGGAAAATCAAGATTAAAGTCTTTCTATTTTTTCCACTTGGAGACATTGATGTTTAGTAAATACTTGATCTTTGAATATAATTTGTGGTGGAATGAGTTTTTTATTTTATTATAGGAATGGGGTTCAAATGAGAAAAAATTCATGGCAAGATGGTGTGCAAGAGACGAATTGCCCTATACTGCCAGGCCAAAACTGGACGTACAGCTTTCAGCTTAAGGATCAGATAGGAAGTTTCTTTTATTTTCCTTCACTTCTCCTACACAAAGCTGCTGGTGGGTATGGTGCCATTCATTTGAGTAATCTCCCTATCATTCCCATTCCATTCCCACAACCATACAAAGACTATGCAGTGCTGATTGGTGATTGGTTCGATGCCGACTATAGGGTATGCTAAATTGAATCGGTCCCCATTTTTTCATTCCAGAGAGTTGTTGAATCTGTGACCTTTTGCAGGACGTGAGAGAATCACTGGAAAATGGTGTCTTTTTGCCCCATCCTGATGGGATTCTCATCAATGGACTAGGGCCTAATCAAGCAAGATTTGAGTTCGAACCAAGTGCCACATACAGGCTAAGAATTTCAAATGTAGGCTTGAAGACATCCTTGAATTTCAGAATGGAGGACCATCCGATGTTGTTGGTGGAAACTGAAGGTTCTCACTTGATTCAGCAATACTATGATAGCCTGGACATCCATGTTGGGCAGTCTTACTCTGTATTGGTAACAGCAAAGAACCAGGCCAATGGCAAGTCTTACTACATGGTTGCAAGTTCTCGCTTTACTATTCTCGAACATTCCGGTATCGGTGTCATTCATTATCCAGATTCTGCTGGAGACCCTGTCGGTCCTCTTCCTTTAGGACCAGGCCTGTCCAATTACAATTTCTCGATCGAGCAGGCTCGTTCCATGAGGTAAACCACACAGGCTTTGCTCCCAAAAACTGGCCAAATCGTTGATTCTGACTTATTTTTATTTCAATAGGTGGGATTTAATAGCATCAGCCGCTAGGCCAAATCCACAAGGCTCCTATCAGTATGGCACCATCCCTATCACTCGAACGCTTATTCTTGAAAATAATGTGATGGTCATTGGATCGAAACAAAGATTTACTATAAATGGAATATCGTTTATGCATTCTGATACACCATTAAAGCTACTAGACTACTTCCAGCTCAATGAAGAATCTAAGTATGCTGCTGCTGCTGCCCTTCCATCTTCAGCCACTTCCGTTGTCGATGCCTTTTACCGTGACTTCTTCCATATTGTATTCCAGAATCCTTTGCTAGAAGTGCAATCGTGGCACATTGATGGCTACAACTTTTTTGTCGTTGGGTAAAACCGGTCCTTTTTCATGTCTCATAGTGTTGGCTAAATCATCGGTAAATCTAATGAAACTGATGCAATCCTACTATTTGCAGAATGGGATGGGGCTTGTGGGATGAAAGCAAGAAAGCAGGATATAACATTGTTGATTCTGTTTCTCGATCAACAGTTCAGGTTTTGTGTCCGACAAAAACATTAAGTTGATGTATGTTTCATAAACTTGTACATGTGTTTTGATTGTTGAAAGTTAATTGTGAACGAGCAGGTTTATCCGTTGTCATGGACAGCGATATTGATGGAATTGGACAACCTAGGGACGTGGAATCTGAGGTCTCAGAATGCAGAGAATTGGTATCTTGGGCAAGAGCTTTACATAAGAGTTAAAGGTGTTTGGAATTGGTTGGATGAGCAATCAGACATTTCTGCAAGGGATGAAGTTCCCATCCCTGATAATGTCATCAAATGTGGAAGAGCTGCTGACCTATGAAGTTTTCTGGAATTCACTAGTTTATATTGGTTCAATATCATAATTGTACAAATAGTCCCTGTATTTTTAGCTTTCTGCAACTTCGGTCCTCCATTATTATTTGCTCGAAACTAGTGTTTTACTTTTTCGAATGCTCTCAATTTCAATCCAAATAGTAACAAATTCTATTTGCTCCACTTTTTAATTTGCACATCATTAATATTATTATTTTTTGAAAGGAAGCATATCATTATTTCGGTGTTAGGTGCTTGGTACATTTCACCATATTCATTTTCCACATGATAAAATTCTTAAATTGATATAAAAAGTCATTTTAGTCTTTCATTTAATCTTTCATTTTTTTAGCTAATTATATTTTTGTCAAATCATTTTAAAATGGATGAAAAAATCATTAAAATTTATAAAAGAAATATTTTTTTAATATTTCTAAATTTTAATTAAATCTTAACATGTTATTTATGTGTATGTCACATCAGAAGTTAACAAATCATTTTAGCCATCTATTTTAGATGATTTGAAAAAAAAATATAAATTCAAAAATAAAATAAAAACTAAAATAAATGAATAAAATAATTTTTTTTATAAGAGGAAAAAAATTATTATACAAAATCATTATAGCTTTTGTTAAAAGACAGCAGGCAGGTGGTGTTCACTTTCTTCAACATGGCAAAAATGCCAATTCTTATTATATTTTAATTTTTTTTTTTTTTTTTGCATTTATCTCTTTTCGTTTTCTTATTTTACTTCATCTCTCTCAATTTAAAGCCTAAATTTGATCACCGGCCACCACTTAAGTCATTGATCATAGGCCGACATTTTTTTCTTTTCTTTCAAATTTTAAAGGTTATTAAAATCTATAATGATTTGATTGTCTTGACCTACTTATTATCTATTTGAAAGAATATTGATATTATATTAAAAATTATTAAATTTATATCAAATGCTATTAAAATTAATTAAAAGTTAACAAAATTATATAATAATAAAAAAACTCAAATAAAAAAATCACTGCACTTTTTACCTGATCATCTAGCCCAAGAGAATATTTTTCATCAGATTTATGTAATCACTAGTGAATCAACAATTCATTTAATATTTTTCATCAGATTTATGTAATCACTAGTGAATCAAACAATTCATTTACCAAGTCAATGGTCAATCTTTACACCAAGCATGATAGGACCTCACTATTATAAAACAAATGTCTAAGTTATACCCTATCTCAATTTAATTATGGAGCATGAGGATGAAAGTAGCTTCTTTCTTTAACCAAGTCAATGGTGAATCTTTCTCTCTCTCTCTTTTTTTTTTTTTTTTTTTTTTTTCATTCTGTCATAAGTAAACCGGCTTCTTTATCTCTCGTTAATTATTACAACTCACATCTAACTTTATTTTATTGACTTTTAACATTATCCTGTGAATTTTCTTTTTTTTTTTTTCTATCTTTTTTTAATAAGTTAAATATAAAAATAGTAAATGAATGTATAACTAAGCCTAACCAATTCAAAAGTTGCGAACTAATTCACTTTTTCATATGATAATGTCCTGAACCTTTCGTGTATCAAGTTATGGATATAGGAGCAAGTGTACTTTTTGAAATTTATTACTTTTATTATATACATCTAAAACAAAACTCACAAGGAAAATGACAATCTATACAATAGAACAAGTAAGAGTTTATGACAAGAAGCTAGGGTGAAAAGTTTTTAATGCCACTCTCAAGTTGCTAGATCTAAACCATCCATAACATCCAATATATTTGAATGGGGATGCTTCAAATGATTTCTTGCCCTAAAACTCCTATCAGGAGAGTTCCCAGTACTCCTGCTTAATGCCCAAACTTTGATCCCTTTGCTTTTGCCTAAAGGAAGTTCTTGGCTTTTGCTAATACCCGGAATCAATCTCCTTGCAGTCACCTTGTTTAATAAGTTTCTTTCTTCTTCACAGAGTTCAATCCTCTGGACTTTTGTACCATCTTTGAGGGAAAGAAATCGCTGCATCTTAGAGTGAAAAACAAAGCCTTTATAAGTCGGAGACCGAACTGGCTTTGGCTTGAAGCTCTGATCTCTTTGTTTTGCTAAGCTGGTCAGATGATGGAGCCATGTCACCAATTCAAGGATGTATGCATCTGTCTTCTGTTTATTTGCATGATGAAGTGTCTGAAGGCGGGTCAGGGTAATATTTGCTGCTCCACCTTTCCCAAATTCAATGCTGTGCAAAAAGAATAAACAACCAGGAAATCTCATATTTATGATGTAATACCAGTGATTCAATGAACTTTTACATTGCATTGCATATGACCATGTGCACATAGAGATGATAAAGAGAAGCCTTGACTAACCCAGTGTTTGCCCATTCTCCAACCCATCCAAAACCTTGATGTGCTCTGTTGCAATAAATTACAGTAAAAGGAAAACATGGAAACAAACATTACTTAGGAAATGACATCAATAAGACAGAATAAGTTTTCGCAAGCATTTTAGTTTTAGCATACTTGGTTGTGTTTGTGGCAACAGGAACAAGCCACTGTAGTGTCTTTTCCATCTCATCCTTAACCTGTGAAATTGAGCGCTGCAGGAAAAAGCAAGGAATCAAGAATAATGTTAATCAGGAACTTAAGGTAACAAATAACCTCAAGCCAATTGATGCTGGAAAGGAAAAAAGAAATGAATTAAAGAAATGAAAATCAAAGTCTGTTTAAACAATACCTCTTCCTTGGTGTCAGTGGACTGTAACCTGGACCTTAAAGATGTCTTAACACTGGGTGCCAACCCACGGTATAATGTGTCCCTGATATTAGGTGGAAGGTAGGCTGGGCGAGCTGCCTATAACATATAAATCCAATTTAAACAAATGCGACATTTAAGTGTGCAAATAATAAAGCAGAAATGAGGAAATGGACAAGGACTTACAATGTTATCAATCTGATGAATTACATTAGCATAGTGTAGTGTAAGTCCAACAACACCTAAACTTTGAGGATTTTCAGTAGTCTCCTTTGTAACTGATGCCGGTTCTGTAACATGTCGAAAATTATATTGTTAACGTTGTCAACTGACATAGCCCTCACTAATACTTTGATAGTAGTCGGGTCTATATGATTACCTCCAAAGGCTTCAGAGATTGCTTGATGCATATAAGTAACAATATCCACAAACTTCTCTACGACCTGCAACAAAACAAAATTTATTTCATAATGCATAATCCAAAAAGCAAAATAGATTCCATAGCATTTCAGACCATTGCGAGTGTTAACAGTCATATAAAAATCAGACATGATTAACATTGAAAAAAAGGCAGTAGTGAATCAAACATAACAGTCATGAACAACTGAATATTTAAGGGTTACAGTTCCACTGAGAACACCGCTGAAAATATCACTTCAACTCATAGTTATATACCTCTTCCAAGGTTCTAGACCAAAGTGATTTCTTTTTCAAACTCTTGACAAGCTTTCTTTGTTGTTTTAACTCACTTTGTAAAATCATGAGACTTTGTCCTACAATTCAAAAGAATGAGCTGTTAATACAATAACTGCAATCCAGGTTAGCAGCTCCCTGGCTAATATCAGAAACGCAGAAATAATAGGAAGCTGTTAACAAGAGAAATTCGACCACTCTGAAGTTAGCATATTTAAATCATTTGGATGGTGTACAAATGTTGAAAAAAAAATTGGAAATGGATCAAATTTCTGCATACATAAAAGAAAGCTCTGGAAAGAGAAACCGATTGTCTAAGCCTAACCTCTTTTAGGGAGATTTAAGGACTCCGCTTCTTCCAGCTTTCGCTTAACCTCTAGTTCAAATCTGCCCAGATCATTCAATTCGTGGTACAATTCCTACATATGTAATTATACGTGAAATTCTCGGTGGACAATTCACGTAATAAGAAATTTTCAAAACCAGAAACCGATATACAGCTATAAATCATTCCCATAGATGAACAACTCTGATATCACAGCTTTAACATAATACACGATGCAGGATAATATCTCAAAGATATCAGACAGGCTTCCTAAAAATGAGATACTCAAGGTCCCGTTTACGTGGCAAAGCTTTATTGCAAACAAGAAAGTTAAACATTCTTTCATGTAGAATATATCATGGCACTCCAAACCATTCATACAAGACACGAAAGCGTCTAAAAGTCCTAAAGCATGGAATAGGCAAAACATAAAAGGTAGAGAGGCAAAGCTAACAATTAAAGGAGGATAAACTTACAGAGGTATACTGAGCAAGAGAAGTTAGTTCTTGCATTGTCTGCTCTGCATCAGCTCTAGCTTGTTTATGAAGTGAATTGCCTACATCCAGTCTGACAGAAAATGACAGTAGCAAGAGATATATTTCTCTGTCAGTAAACATCAGAGCATTGCAAGCTCAAGTAATGCTACCAAAAGAAACTATCTTACTTTGAAAAGAATCGGCCGAGGTTGTGCCATTGTGGATCTTTACATAGATCTCCGAACCTTATTACTTCACGCGAAAAAATATCCAATTCATCCCTAGAATTCCCAAACGATTGAGTGTTATGAAAAGAGACCAAAGTGCAAGAACTAACATATCGAGAAAAAGAAACCATTTTCTCTAACAAGTAACCTACCTCTTGTCAGCTGCTGCAATACTTTGCAGCTCATTCATGTTTGTAGAAACTAGCTTTTGCACCCCTTCTGATTGTAGGACCTCCTTTTTCAGGAACTGAATGTTTTCTTCTGAAAGTGACCGCAATAAACTTGCTGCTTTAGCTATTGTGTTAGCCACTTCGAATGCCAATATAGATATTCTATGCCCTCTTGAAGCCAAGCCCGTAACAAAGCCACTTCCGGCATTCAAATTTGACATGCTACTTCCAAGTGTATCTAGAGCGTCGACTGCCTTTTCTAATCCAACAATGCCGGCTTTTCCAAGATATGAGTTCCTCTGGGAACCCTACAAAAAGAAAAATAAACATGAAGTAAGAAATTGCAATGTGAATTGCATAGAAGCCATTTTCCCTACATAAATTGATCTCGGCATTTTAATTCATGCCATTGTTCTAAAAAAAAAAAAAAAAGCATTCTTAGAGATAAGCCCAATATAATTGAAACTTTAGTTTATCTGGCAATTCAGTTGGCCAGCACAAGATTCTAGCTGATACCATCAACATTGTTTCTTTGCCCATTAGCTGCTCTTTCGGTCAATATTTAAATCGTTGCAGTCCATACATTTCCGACCTTGAAAGCTCATTACAACTAGAAACGATATCGGTAAAGCAAGCAATACCTTGGAAAATGCAATCCTGGCGGGTGTCGATGACTTCAATTCCCGGGAAAATTGTAATCCCAAGTCACCAGAATCGTCCCACTGTCGCGCTTTGTCGGAACCACTGCAATTGGCATGGGAATGTGAATCTGAATTTCCTTTTTGCTTACCAAAGCTCCTTTTGGACTTGAACTTCCCTGAAAATCCTGTTGTTGTCTTTTGTTCAAGCTTTGTATTCCGCTCCTTTGTTCCAGAAGAACAAACACCTCCCATTATTCTTCAAGCACTTAATTTTATCTCAAACAATACCCAATCTATATCTCACAGAGAATTTAACTGGAAAAAAAAACAGAATCATCCTTAATCCAGGCTATGTTTGTTAGTGATGAATCTCTGAATAAAAAATAAAATAAAAAAGAAGGAAATTTGCAATCAAAGATTTTCTGTATAAAAGCCTGACAAAAGCTAAAACCAATATTTAGAATTAGATAAAACCAAAGAATATTTGGCTTTTTCCAATCAAACTTCAAAATTCAATAAAAAACATAAGCAACGGAAGAAGAAAAAAACGTTTCCACTAGATGATTCTACAATCAAATCAAGGATGATATGGAACAGTTTCCAAACCAATACAAACAAACCTGCTAAACAGAGGGGAACTGCAGAAGATGGAAGAAGAACCAAAGAAAAAAGTTGGTATAGTAAAATGAAGAAGAAATAGATAAAGAGTCAGGGTTATACAGGAGAATGAAAAAGATTTGCTCTTGATTGACACGAAACTCCGCAGAATCAAGGCGATATTTTCCCTTAAGATCGAAAACACGCGTAAATAAGTTTCAAAGGCAAGGGATGGAAATGTGGTGGTGTTTCCAGGAGATTTGTAGTTTGACTGAGAATTGAATTTTGGAATTAGACTTTTAGTATGAAACATGCAGCCTTCGAAAGCATGGAAGCGACCCGTCTGGGCTTTGATTTCTTTGGTTCCCTCACATTCTCTGATTTGCCCCTCCCTCTCTCTCTCATTTAAAATAAATCAAATCCTAAATTATATTCCCTCGTTTATTTCTTTGCCCTTTTCAATTTTTCTTTTTTAAAAAAGTAGTAGATAATACCGAGATATTAGTAACTTGCTCTTTATGTGATTTTTTTTTATTTTTTTTGGTTACATTTAAGATCATTTGAGATTATTATATCTTTGTTGCTTAAAAAAAATTCAGTACTACTAGATACCAAGGCCATTGATTTTAAAATGTTTAATTGAAATTACTTTCGTTCTTAAAGACGGATTCATAGGGATAACGTCAAAGAAAATTATTAATCAGGTCAAATTAGGAAAGCTGTTTTATTTCAATAAAAAAATATTAAAAGTTCGGGAAAAAAAAAAAAGCAGTTTCAAAATTTCACGAAATATCCTCACTTATAATCCTTTAGGAAATGCAAAACTAAAGAAATGAAATGTTGTTTGAATATAAAAGTAGTAGCACAGGCTCCATTTGATATATTGTATTCCTGGCTCTCCTACCCGACATTTTGAAGATTACTGAAAAGACAGAAGAAAGACTAGTCAATGGCGATAGTTGGATAAATCAACTACAAAGGGACAGGAAAAGTATTAAGAGGAGGAGGAACGAATTGTTGCCATCTGGGGGTTGAAAGTAAAGGTTGTTATAAACAATGAAACCCGCGTGTGAGCTTCTTATTGGTTGTTGTAGGCGCCGACGCTGCCGTCACAGCTTTGCCACCATTGGGAATTTTCATATCGAGATTTTTTTAAATGATTCCTCCGTTGACTTCGGATTTTGACTTTGATCCAAACTTGACACTTGATGGATTTTCTTAATTTTCATTAATTATATATAATTTTTTATTTTAATTTTATTGTATATAATTGAAGTTTCATATACGTGAGAATCTACGATTGTCCTCTCAACAATATTGTCTCTAATATTCAAATTTATGTTCTCTGTTATGAGTATTTAATTGTATATATTTAAAATATAATTATATCTATTTACTTTTATGTAGGATAAATACAAGAGTAAATTAAACTAGTAGTTATTCAACTACTAGTATAATTTTTAGTCAACTAACTATGAAAAATTATAAAATAATCATCCAACTATTCAATTTTATCTTTTTTGGTCACCAGCTCAAAAGTTAACAACTTTTAAAATTATTGTAATAGCAGCAACTTTAATCCTTAACATTTATATTTTATCAATTTAGCCTTGATTCTAAAAAATCTAACCCTAAACATCTACTCATCATGTAATTTGGTCTTTTATGTATTTTTGTTTTTCTTTGTGACCCTTTTACATAAAAAGATAAAAAAAAAATAAATTTATCAACTAAATTTGATTGAAAATATACAAAAAAATATTTTCTCATTCTTTTAAAATAAATCCTCAACGTCACAAAAAAAAAAAAGACTTAATTGATATCATTTATAAATGTTGAGAGTCTTTCTTTTAAATACAAGACTGAATTCGTATAGTTTATAAATGTTGGGGGTTAAATTACTTTTATGTCAATTTTAAAAGTTGTCCCTATTAGCCAATTGGTGACCAAAAAAATAAAATTGAATAGTTGGATGATCATTTTGTAACTTTTCATAGTTAAGTGAGCAAAAAATGATTTACTAATAGTTTGGTGACATTTTGTAACTTTTCATAATCAAGTGATCGAAAAAAAATAGTAATAGTTGAGTGACTGCTAGTATAGTTTACCCTAAAAATAATCAATTGTATATGTAAGATAGTATTATGTTGATAACAAACTTAGTAGTTTGTGAAAAAAGAAACAAATCAAATTTTATGTATATAATTACATCATACCATCAATGTAAAACACAATTGAGTTGAAAATCAAAATATGATCGAATAAGGTTATCACATAATATTTACGAATGGTGAGTGTAGGGCCCAATTTTTTATCACCCGAGCCCAAAAGCAAACCAAAATAAACCAAATAAAACAAGAGTCCAAATTAAAAACAGCCCATTAACCAATAAAACAAACAGGCCCAAACCTAACTACCCAATGTTAGCCCAATAACCCCAAAACAGAAAATAGCAAAAAAAACCCTAGCTATTGTTGGCGCCGCAAGCCCCGCAGCAGCCTCCGCGTCGTGCGCACCTCCACCACCGAGCCACGTTCGCCACGCCCATGTGAAGAGCCCCTCTCCACCACGCACCTACAAAATAGGAAAATAGGTTGTATTAGAGGCTATAAAGCCAAAAGAAAAACAATGTAAAAGAGAAGGGGGATTTGTTTTGGACAGAAAAAAGCAATACAGGGTAGTTTATACACAAAATCAATACAAAGTTAGAATACCAAATCAGTAGAGGTTTTTATATTTTTTCCCTATTTCTTTTCATTTTCGAATACTGTTGTTTTATATTTTTTTATTTTTTGTTCTTTTTTTTTAACTATATAATATACATTAAAATACAAAAAAAAGGAAAAAAATTTCCTGTTTTGGGAGTTTCGGCCACCGCGCACGGTGGTCGGCGATGGTGACGAGCGCCGATGCCGGAGCCTCGCCGAACCTATGGTCGGAAATGGCCCCAGGGGGAGAGAGGGGAGAGCACCTCTTTTTTTTTTTTTTTTTTTCCTGGAACGAATGGGCAAATGAAATTTTTTAAATTTTTTTTGGCTTTTATATCCTATTAAAACGGCGCCGTTTTGGGCAGCCCCCTTAACACCTAAAACAACGTCGTTTTGGGGCTGACACGCGCCTCGACTCGACCCAGTCCTAGGATCCGCGGGTTTTTGATATAGAGGTTAATTGCACATTTAGCCCTCCATTTTTTACTATTTTACAATTAAATTTATTTTATTTTCAATTTTGCCCGATAATTTACCTCGGCTTTCAATTGGTTCCCCCTGATGCTGTGCGTTTTGGAGGGAGGGAATATTTTCCCTTTTAGTCCCTCCATGTTATTTGAAAATTACAATGGGGTCCTTTTTTCCTTTTTTTATTCCCAATTTACCCGTAAAATTCATTTTTAAGTTTAAATTGGTCCTTTTTTTTATTTTTGTTATTTTGTTATTGTTTTAACATTATTATTATTATTATTATTATTATTATTATTATTATTATTATTATTATTATTATTATTTTACATTTTTATATTATTATTATTTTAGTTTTACTATTACTTTTATGTTGTTAGTACCACAATTATTATTATTATTATTATTATTATATTTATGACTATTATTATTATTTTTATTCTTATTATTATATTTACTAGTATTAGTATTATTATTCTTTTTATTACTTACATTATTATTTCTATTTTTATCATTCCTATTATTTTTGTTATTATTAATATTACTTTTATCTTTACTGCTACTATTATTTTGTATTTATCACTATTAATTATAATATTATTACTACTATTTTATTACTAATACTTTTTACTATTACTTTTATTATTATTATTTTCATTTACTATTAATATTATTATTACTATTATTTTTTTTCCCTTATTATTATTTTCTTTCATTATTATCATTATATTTACTATTATTTTTTTCTGTTTTTTAACATATTGTTACTAATTTAGTATTATTATTTTACTATTATAATTATTCTTTTAATATTACTACTACTATTTTTTTGTTATTTTATTTATAATTAACTTTGTTATTATTATTATATTCATTTCTTATTATTATTATTTTATTATTACCACTTTTTTATATTATTATTACTATAATTATGTTATTATTATATTTATTATTATTATTTTATTTTTTACTATTATTTGTTTATTAATGTATTCTATCATTATTATTGCATTTTTGTTACTATCATTATTATTCTGGGTTTTATTATCGTATATAGCTTCTATTTTGGTCACTATTCGCTAAGTATGACCATTTTTACGTTTTAACCGATTCTCTATTTTAAAGGTTACATTGACTTTATCTTCTTTTTTTTTCACTTTTCCCCAAACTCATAAAAAGGGTTTTTACAAAGGTAATATTTTGTGTTTGAAAGTTCAAGAAATCGTGCTCGAACGTGCTGGGTTTCGATTCTCCGTTCGTCCAAATGACTAAATATCCTTTTTAAGATTTTGACTGAGTTTTTCTTAACTTCAAAAATAAGGCAATATTTCATGTTTGGAAATTCGAGGAATCGTGCCCTAACGTGCTGGGTTTCAGTTTCTTTTGTTTGGCCAAATAACAGAATACCCTTTTTAAATTACAATGCATGAATTTTGGAAATCATGAAATGATCTTGGTGTCAGGAGTTTGAAACGTCGTATCCTAACGTGCTGGATGTGATATTTCATTCTTTCGGAACAAGAGAATTTTGATATCCAATTCGAATTATCCAAACATATTCTAAAGGATTCGTATTTTAAAATCTCTTCCAATTTTCGATATTAGGACATTAATCAATCAATAAGGTACCAATTTTGGGCGTTGCGAGGGTGCTAATCCTTCCTCGTGCGTAACCGACTCCCGGACCTGTTTTCTTAAGATTCGTAGACCAAAATGTCTTATAAGGTGACCCAATCGCACTTCAAAAAAGATTGGTGGCGACTCCATTTTTCTTTTTAAAGTCGGTCCGTTTTCCAAACAAAAAAATAGTTTCGACGGTGAGGACTCAAACAAGACACATATTGTTTTTGAAGACTTCAATCTTATCGTGCTTTGTTAGCAAATTTATTTTTGTTAATTACATGTTGTTTGAATTGGATAGAGATTTAATTAGAGGGGTTTATAGGCCAGGTCTGACTAGATTGAACCAAGTTCTTGCCAAGCCTATGAATGGTATTAATATCATGTATAATTGTTCAATCACAACTCAACTCGAGACATGGGCTTAAAAAATTGCCCAAATCCACTCATATTTCTAATTGACCAACCTAAGCCTATTTAGGCTCATATTTATTAAAATACCTAATTGATTTTATATTTATTTTACTATCATTATATACTATTTTTTCTTTTATTAAATTTAAACATACACAATTTAACATATTTTAATATTTATTAATTTTCATATTGCATAGATTACATAACAATTAAAATAAAATAAAAATTAAAGTAACATTTCATAACATAAAATTTGAAAATAGGTTGAGTCGGGTTTAAGAGTTCAAGCATGACCTATATTTTAAATGGATCTAACTTTTTTTCCTCAAACTTATTTTTCAAGCCTAATATTTTTGTTAAGGTTTTCAGAATCGGACGGTGGTTGAACCCCATTTCAATTAAATAATTAATTAAAAATATTAAAAACAAAAATAATTTAACCAATTTTTTTCTCCGATTCAACCAATAAGTGTCGATTCTCCGATCAGCCCAACCTAATAATTTTCTTTAAACCAGTACCTTGATTGGTTCCCGGTCCAACCGATTAATCCAATTTAACTAGGTTTCAAGATAAGAATCTCCTTAAAGTTAGGTTCTAGGTTCCAATGGTTCTAGCTGATATTCTATAAAGGGCCTAAAAGTTAAGGATTTTGACTCAATATTACTCTAACAGTTATGTATATTAGCTGATTCGCTAGAAAATTGGGCCGATCAAGCAATCCGGAGGCCGCAGACCTATTGTCCAAAGTGCCATTTCCAATCTAATTTGCAGCCCTTCAAACTAATCAGGATTAGGAGTTTTTTTTTCTCTTCCTGGAGAGAAAGATTAAGAGTTTTTATTTCCTACAATTACAAATTAGACAATTTTGTTAGTTAAACGGTTAGTCGAAATTAATTAAAAAAAATTTATAAAAAGATTAATTAAATCTTGAATCAGTTTTATTAGGTTAGAACGGAATTATACACTTAATCCAAAAACAACAAAATAGTACACCTAAGCAATAACCCAAGAAACCAGACCACAATTATCCAACTCAGAGTCACGAACACAGCGGGTAAAAACGAAAAATAAGAACAGCAATTCCTAAATACAAGCTCAATTGAGAAACAAATTGGTAAAATGGCGCCTCACCACGCTCGATTGACTCACTCTTTTACCCTTTCAATTGCTTCGTATGGACGGTTAGTTGTTAACTCTGGTTCTCAATTGTCCTCCTCATGACAGAACAGACAAACAGACAATCCTTCAAAAATATCATGCCACTCTATTAATTATTATTATTATTCGCATTTTCCCTCTTTAACCCTTCCCCTCAATAAATACTCCTTTCATTTCCTTCTCTCCACTCCAAACAAGATTTAAGAAAACCCTTAAACCTCTTTGCCTTTTTTTTTTTTTTCGTTTCATTTTCGACGAAATAACAATGAGGGAAATCCTTCACGTGCAAGGAGGCCAATGCGGGAACCAAATCGGATCCAAGTTTTGGGAAGTGATATGCGACGAGCACGGTGTTGATCCTACCGGAAAGTACAATGGAGATGGATCATCCGATATTCGACTGGAGCAGATCGATGTGTATTACAACGAGGCTTCCGGTGGAAGGTACGTCCCTCGTGCGGTTCTCATGGATCTTGAACCCGGTACCATGGATAGTATCAGATCCGGTCCCATTGGCCAGATCTTTAGACCTGATAATTTCGTGTTTGGACAATCCGGTGCCGGAAACAACTGGGCCAAAGGTCATTACACTGAAGGAGCTGAGTTGATTGATGCTGTTCTTGATGTTGTTCGTAAAGAGGCCGAGAATTGTGATTGCCTGCAAGGTAGATGTTGTTTTCCCTACTTACGTTTCCATCGTAATTTAAATCTACGTCGGTTTTCGTGAAATTGATTCTATCTGTACTTTCTCAATGCGGTATTTTTCTTTGATCCATTCCAACATAATTACTCTGCTCTATTCTTTTTCACCTCGAAGTTTGAAACTCCTATCCATTTGAGTTACCATGTCACTTTCATGATAACGATATAAAACCTTTTCTACTGTTCATCTTTTCATTTTCTTTTCGGGGATGGAAATACCAGGGTGAAATAATCTCATTTTACCTATCCAATAAACTGCAATAAAGACGAGAAAATCTTGAATGTTAAGATTAATTTTTCACTGTGAAACTGGCATGGAAGGTCTGCCAATTTGCTCAATTATTAAGCTTCGTTTTATCTGGTATGGAGGCAGTGAGCATGTGGCTTTATAGACCTTATGTGATAGAAGATTATCTATATTTTCTATATGATATTTTTCATTTTATCTTCCTTATATCGACAATCTTTTTCGTATTCTATTCTTCTTTCCAAAAATTAACAAAAAGTTAGATCTTACACCACTTGAGAAACATTTCGATGAATAAGGTGGAGCCTTGGGGGCCCTCACCAGCTCATCAGCAGATATATGACTCCTTGCATTATTACGATGATTTTATCAATAGTTTAATACATGAACCTATAGGAAAAGTAAAAGATTTTTAAAGGAGCATGGAAAATGATAACTAACATGCAACTATCTAATTATAGTATCAATGTACAAAAAAAATTCTAATTACAGTATCTATCTAAAAATTATAACAATCACACAGTAAGCTGTAACGTTGGCATGAGTACCAGATATTACCCAAAAATTGAGAACTATTAGGTATAAACCTATTAAAAAATGGAAAGAGAAAACCATGACTCTAGATCCAGATCAATATGAAAAGGTCAAATAATTAGTTTGTTTCTATTCTAATAATAGTAATATTTATGTTATGAATTATGATAATGGTGGATCATAGAACTAAGTTCCACATTAAGGGAACCCATACCTTCTTTGGTTTAATGTAAAGGAAGGATAATGGCTTACGTCATATATTAATATCCTTTTCTGGTGGCTCAGTTGTTCTGGAAACTTTTCCAATGAGTTCAGATTTGCTACACTAATATATATATATTTTGAATAACTGATTTTCTTACTTTCGATTAACTATCTGGAGTAGTTTCAAGTAGGTGACTCAGTGGTCAGTCGCTAAAATATGAAATATGTAAATGTCACAGGTCAATCTAAATTCCTTTTTTTGTTATTCAAACCTTGTTGATCCTCCTATTAAGTATATTTTAGAGCATGATATTTACGTCATACTACTAGTATTTAGCAATAATAAACCTTATTGGTTAAATAATGGCAATTTGGTTTCCCCTTGAATTGTCTGATGAAGCTCACTTGCTTATATTGTTACTTCTGGACCAGGCTTCCAGGTATGCCATTCACTCGGAGGAGGCACAGGCTCTGGCATGGGAACTCTCCTGATATCAAAAATCAGAGAGGAGTATCCAGACAGAATGATGATGACATTTTCTGTTTTCCCTTCACCCAAAGTCTCTGACACCGTTGTGGAGCCTTATAATGCCACCCTTTCTGTGCATCAGTTGGTAGAGAATGCTGATGAATGCATGGTTCTTGACAATGAGGCACTTTATGATATTTGCTTCCGAACCCTGAAGCTCACTACTCCAAGCTGTAAGTGAAAACATTTATCTTGACCGATGGTTTGCTTTAATATGATACAATTTAACATAGTGTAGCTAGCTCTGCACTTTTAATTTTGCAGTTGGAGATCTAAACCACTTGATTTCTGCTACTATAAGCGGTGTAACATGCTGCCTAAGGTTCCCCGGACAGCTGAACTCTGACCTCCGAAAGTTGGCTGTGAACCTGATCCCGTTCCCACGTCTTCACTTCTTTATGGTTGGTTTTGCACCACTTACATCTCGTGGTTCTCAGCAGTACGTTTCTCTCACTGTCCCAGAGCTAACTCAGCAGATGTGGGATGCGAAGAACATGATGTGTGCTGCTGACCCTCGCCATGGTCGCTACCTAACAGCGTCAGCCATGTTCCGAGGCAAGATGAGCACCAAAGAGGTTGATGAACAGATGATGAATGTCCAGAACAAGAATTCATCTTACTTCGTGGAGTGGATTCCCAATAATGTGAAATCCAGTGTTTGTGATATCCCACCAAGGGGTCTGAAGATGTCATCTACTTTCATAGGGAACTCCACGTCAATCCAGGAGATGTTTAGGAGGGTGAGCGAGCAATTCACAGCGATGTTCCGTCGCAAGGCCTTTTTGCATTGGTATACTGGTGAGGGAATGGATGAGATGGAGTTCACAGAAGCAGAGAGCAACATGAATGACTTGGTTGCAGAGTATCAACAATATCAGGACGCAACTGTGGAAGATGAGGAAGAGTACGAGGGGGAAGAGGGTCTCGATGAGAACTATGAGACCTAAAATGCGTTGGCAATTACCATATATGAAAACCTGCATGAAGTTCGAGAATAGCAGCAACTTTTGCCTTGTTATATACTGCTGTGTGGCTATCCGTGTGTGTCTAAATTTTCTGCTCTGTTCGTTCCTTTGTATTCCTACTATGATGATGTTTGCTTTTCTTCAGACATTCAAATAAAGAAACGATCAGTTTCAGCTAAATAGACAGGGACGGTCAGATTGGATACCAATTTTTATTATAATCTTTCAAGACCACCTAGTTAATTATTTCTAATTTACAAATTCACAATCACAAACACTATTTCAATCATTGGTAAAAGATACAAATGGATGAGTAGCTTTAGAAGAAAGATCATCTTGACTTGGGAGAGGAGTCTCTCAATCTGGGAACTTTAAACGTAGAAGTGAATAGATTTGGAGTTTCAGAAATACGAATTTCATCATCCTTTTTCCTCTTCGAGCTTCTGCTTCCCTGAACAACAAGACAATACAATCTGGTCAGTGAATGGATCTTGCCTAAAAACAAACATTAGTTTTACTACGGTTACTAACGCATCAGAGTAATTTGTTAATTCGACCAGCAAGCTAACATATATAATGTATATAGCCTTGGTGTTAAATTCTTGGAATATATGAAATCTAGAACAAGGGCTTCCTCGGTGGAATTATTTTGGGGAAATTTAAGATCCTTGAGGCCAAAAATGAAGAAGATTTAAGGTCTTTGGACCCTTAATAGTAGCTGTTCCTTCATGGCCACAATGTACCTGTTATATAATACGATGAAACAAGGGGACAAAAATGCTTTTCTTTGGACAAAGGCAGAAACAACCAAGTGCATTAAACAATCCAAAAACATACTAATTATTAATCATCTCAAAAACATATGAATCCAGCTTTAAGCTAGATAGACTAAAAATTACCCTTCCATTGTCCTTCAGAGAATCATGAACATGTGGAGCGGAGCTTCCTTTCTTCATGGTCATGCTGCATTTGCTGCCGCCACCATTCTCATCTCCCAAAACAGCAGTTCCTTCCCTAGCTGTACAATGTTTTATTACAGGCGTATGAGATGAACTTCTAGGCTTCCTTAACAACTCTACCTGCCTCGACATTTTAGAAACTTCATGAAATCTACTTGCATCAGCCTCCTTTTGAGATAACTCGGATTTTAATATCTGGATCATTTCATCCTTTTCAGCATTTGATGACCTCAGCTCCTCCATATTGGAAATAAGTGCCTCAATTTTCCTGTTAGCTTTGTCAAGTTCAAAATTCTTGCTGTTTAACTTATCTGTAAACTGAGTTTCCATAATGTTGAACTGGTTCCATGCGAACTTATTCTCTGCCATAAGTGCAGCAATTTGACAATTCTTTTCTGAAGCAATATTTTCGTATTTGAGCTTTAGCCTTCTTAAATTGCCTTCCAATGTCTTCAAAGTAACAGACTTTGAACCAATATCCTCATCTCCCAACATTCCCTTTTTGGTTCCTTTGGGGTCCCTAAGAGAAACATCCTAGATGTAGTGAAATGGTTAAAATTGCTTAGAAATGGTCAAATGTATAAACTCCGGGGAAAAGGAAAAGAAAACTTATTGGAACATACATTTGAATATTTACAGAGGATGTCAAACCAGATTCTGAAATCAGTCAATTCATCCGATGTTTCCTCTGCAACAATCCAAAGACAAGCAAATGTAAACGTCAAATAAATACTCAATTACTAAAAGGAAAAATTCAATTCCAAAACGCATACCTAATTTCAACTTGCAAAGAAAAGCTTCTCTTTGCTTCAATCCTACCATCATATCGGCTTTAGCAGCCTCAAGCAAACGCGTCATTTCTTTCGATTCCAGATCAGTCCTCATCTAAAGAACGAAAGACATCAAAACAACCCAATCTTACCCCCTCCAATTAAGGAGGAAAGAAAATAATTTTTAAAAAACCCTAAATTTATCGAAACTCCTAAAAATCCTGAACTCAAAACTCCTTTTACCTGAGATATGTGATCTTCATAGAGACGAACATCAGAGGTCCATCGTTCATATTGCATATTGATCCGATCTCCGAGGATCTTTCTTTCTTTAGTAAGTGTTTCAAGCTGTTGTTGCTGTGTTTTAAGCATACCAACTACACCTTCAAAGATTTGAACCCATTTCTGACGCTCCGATGAGACTTGAGACCGCGTTTTCGTGGGCATTGTTGAAATTCGAGCAGAATTAAAAGTATAAGAAGATTGAGTTTCACTTTCAGTGTTGGAGTAGAATCGTTGCAGTTCGAGAAGAGGGATTTTCAAACGGTCGACTTCTGACTAACAAGGGAAGTTAGATACGGACTGAAGCTAACTTGTACCGCTGACTTACAAAAATACGTAAAAGCCTCTTGGGCTGAATTGGGTGCTTTATTTTTGTAACACTACGTCGACATAAACCGTTTGTCGGTTAAATTCGGCCCAAAGCTATTTCCAAAACTAAAAGCCTGACCGAAATAAATCGATTTCGTTAAGTTGATTCGGTTTTTAGTTTAAAAATCGATATAATTGTAACTTGATATGATAACTCAATTAATTTGAAGAGCTTAAAAATAATGATTGGTTAGTAAAATGAAAAATATAAATAATTTTTTAATCTTACTTATTTAGAATTACTCATCATCTCTTTCTAACTCTTAAATAAGAGGATAAATGTGTTTTAGCGTACTCTAACTTATATCCTCTTACACCAATAATAATATGATACTAATCGAACTAAGATTCAATCCATATCAATAAGACAAATTAAATTTATAAACCAACATATAAAATTTATTTAGGAGGGGGCGAATTCAATTTAACATAATATATATACACATTTTTTGAAATAATCAATAACCTTGGAAAAAATCGAAGGTTGAAAACTTGAAGATGACATTTCTATGGTAAGACGCATTACACTTTTATGGGAAGAATTTAAGTTCAAATCTTGGAGATGATATTGTTGGGAGGGGTAACCAGAAACTCTGAAAGGATTAATTTTCATGGACCGTAAATCAAACATTAACGATACCTTAATTCTACCAAAAATATTGAATAGAACTCAAACTCAAATCTTAGAGATGATATTATACTCGTAAGGTACATTGCACTGACATGAAAAGAATTTAGATTTAAATCTTAGAAATAACATTGTTGAAAGATGCAGCTACAAATTCTGAAAGGATTAGTCTCCATAATTGTAAAATAGACGTGAATTATATCTTAATTTAAAAAAAAATCAATGTTTACTTGCTAATATTTCAAAGATGTTGGGACCAAACTAAAGTTGTTCATGAGCTAAGACGCTCGCTCAAAAGATGGAAAGATTTGAGAAAAAACATAGGCTCAAAAAATGGGCTTGGGTAGAAAAACAAGACCCATTTAGAAAAATGGGCCTGGCCTCAGTTAAGTTTTTGTGGCCCATTCCTGGTTTGTCCTGAAATTTCAATAAAAAAACCTGCTGTTTTGTTGTTTTTTCATGTTTTGCTATTGTTTTTTCCACTTTTTGTCATTGTTTTGCTACCATTTCATTATTATGTTGCTACTATTTTATTGTTAATGTTTGGATATTATATAACACTTGTTTTATTGTTAATTTTGCTACTATTTTATAGGCATTTGTTTGTTAAGTTGCACTTATCTTAGTGTTATTTAAGTATAAATATTTTTTTAATTTATTTTCAGTTTGTTAGAAAATATTTATTTTAATATCTAAACTATTTGATGTATTAGATTGTTTAAATTTTTTATATAAAAAATAAAATTAAAAAATTTAATATGGGTCGAGCTAAACTTAAATTTTAGCATCTTTATTTAGGTCGGGCTTGAGTAAAAATTTAAATCCATTTTCGGGCCAAACTTGATCCTAACAATCGGGCTTAAAATTTTGTTAGGACCCGACTTGATTCATAGATAACTCTACACCAAACTCCCCTGACTTGTTGGAGGCTCCGCCACCTCCGAAAATATTTAGTTGTATTAGAGTTAGTTCACCAGATTTCGTCTATAGAATCAGCGTTAATTAGTATTCGCATTTTGGGGCTTTTGATTTGGCTGGTTTTCTGCTTTATCACGACCCATACTTCCAGCAACTAGTTTTGAATGGATGAATGAATAAGCTGTAAAACAACAATACATAAAAGTTGATTGTTTGCTACTATGTTGATGGCCCTATTAGCTTTGCATGCTTGTCTATTATCTGATTACGTACCCCCCATTTTCCAAGCATTGCACATTATTATTGTGCCTTTGCGTCTTCAAAGTGAAAATCTGCTTTGAGTATTGAAATGACCCGGGGGCCTCAATGAATCACGTAGAAACCTTTATTCACTTTTCCACACATCAATGGTGCATTTTTAGGGGTGGGGTAGGTTCTTTATATATAAAATAATGGATGAAAAAATATTCATCAATACATAATCTATTTGAGACTTTTTTTTGAAATATAGAATTTTTGCATTGCAATATAATCAATATAAGTAAATAATATTTAAGCATAATAGTTTATTTGGCGATAAAAATATTATGGAGGTTCTTATATTAAAAGTTAGATTGTATTTTACTCTCTCTACTAAAAAATTGGATAAACTAGCCCCTTTACATTAGATAAAAGATGAAACTAGACATTCTTTTTAAAAAGTCATCTATTTTTACTATTAAAAATTAGTCCCTATATATTAGCATGAGGTACGCGTGGCACACCACATATAATTATCTTACTATTTTGTTAGCTACGCTAATTTTTAACAGTATAAATGGATGAAATTTTAACAAAATAGACAACTTTACCTTTTGGTTTAACTTACAAGGACTAATTTGTCCATTTTTTTAGTACAGAAGACAAAATGCAATCCAACTCCTTGTACAAGGGTCTCTATAGTATTTTTACCCTTAGTTGGGCCTTCAACTTTACAAAAAAGAATCATTTTAGCCCTCTATTTATTTATTTATTACCTTTTTTAGCCATTGAACTTGCATTGTTTGTCAAATCACCCCAAAATGAATGAAAAAAAACTTAATTTTTATTGAATTTTTTAAATTTTTTAAAAATTAATTGTTGACATAGAATTCATACGACTATTCAAGTGTATACTATGTCAGTAAAGTTAGCAGACATTATATTTTTTTATCTATTTTGAGATGATTTGAAAAATAATACAAGTTTAAAAGTTACAGAGGACAAAAATTAAATAAAGGATTAAAATAATTTTTCTTTTAAATTTGAAGGCGAAATAGATATTGTGTCTAATATTTTAAAAATACGGTGACGTTGGGTATATTTGAAAGCTTTCTTCACTTACCTGTAATAACACTTAAATATAAGTTGCAAAATTTTAAATAAAACACGTGGCTTTGGAATTGGGGATAATCATGAGGGGGTTGAAACGCATAAAACATTCCTGATTGGTGGAGTAGCCTGCCAGTTGTCCTATATTCTTATCGTCAAACCCTTGTCTTGTCCCAAGCCCCGACAAGGCTTGGTTCCAAGCTGAATCCTCAAGTTTAGTCCCACCCCAAATTCGACAATGATTTCACTCGTGCGTATCTTGAGGCTTATTGAGCCTTTGTTGCCAGGGTAGGGGCCCTAGGCTTGCATAGTTTTTTTTTTTTTTTTTTTAATTTTTTTATTTAAATTCCAATATTGATTATTACTTTTTTGCTGTAATTATTTTTAATTTTTATACTTTTTAAAATTTTAATTTTAATTTTCACTAAATGATAAAAATTAAGTTTTATTATTTTTCAAAATTTGATGCAGTAAATATATTATCATATTTATAATATTATATTAAGATATCAAGCAGACAATGCTCAAACATTGGAAATCTTCAATTATATAAATATATTATCATAAATAATCAAAATTGAAAAATAAAACCCTAAAACTTTGACATAAATTCAAAATTTTAACATATGTATGATCAAAATATCAATTTCTTATATAAAATTCATAACATATTAATAACGAATTAATCCAAAAATAATAAAGAATTAATTCATTCTAAATGATCCTATATGAATAGGCTCGAATGTCACTTGTTAGAACTGTAAAATTCTAATACAAAAGTTTTTTTTTTTATTTAGATTGACTGGGTATTTATTAATAAAATAGAAGAAAATTAATACCCAAAAAAACATTAGGCTCAAGCCTACTGAAGCAAACAAGCTATCAAACCCGACCTTCACTATTTTGTTTTTTAGTGAATACCTCCTAAATAGAATTAAAGAAACAAAACTTAATAATAAAACAAAGCAATAAATGAATCTAGGAAAAGGAAACCTATTGTCTACCCTAGTCAAATTCAAACGGCTAGACTCCATAAAACTTTATCGACTTTTCTTTTCAAAAGTCTCGTCCGTTCTGTCGATAGCTCTTTCCAAAGAGATTTATTTTCTTGCTATATGTTGCTGAATCATTTCCTCTCAAAGACACCTTAATCTGGGCTCATTGACCATCACCCTTCCGGAGCAAGAGCATGACGATTCAACTCTTCTCTCACCAGGTATGAGTTATCTCCTCTTCCTAAGGCTTCCTTCGCAATCTTATGGGCTCGCTTGTTTTTTGATCTGTGAATATACTGGAAATCAATTTCTTGGAAGCAAGATCTCTTTCTCTGAATATCTCTGATAATCGCTCTAATAACTGATTTGTTTGTTGATGATGTTTGGCATTTCTTGATGATTGTTCGTGAGTCCCCCATTATTTTTACTGCGTGTATACCCATTGAGATCCCTAACTTAATGGACTATAAACCTGCATATGCTTCTGCTGCAAACGAAGATGAGACCTTGTTGTGAAAGGTTGTCTTTGAGGCCAGAAATTCATCCATCAGACCCCAAACCACCAAACCCGACGTCAATTTGGAATTCCTTTTTTTAAGCGCTGCATCAAACTGAATCATCATCCTCAGTATGTCCTCCTTATGTCTGTGGTTTTTATCCATATTTGAGGAAGTCTTCTTTGCTCTCACTCATTTTCCGCCATATGTTTCTGTATTCTCTGTGCTAGATCTCTTCCTGTTGTATTTTTCCTTTCGTGTATTAACGATTCCTTGAATACCAGATTAACCATAAGGCATAGCAAAAATATCAACACTATTCATCGGTTCCTCTCTTAAAGACCCAAGTAAGCCACTCCCAAAAATTTTGACTCGTGTTGTTTGTGACCAAGATAGATTTAAAATCTGCCAAACTTCTATTATCATAGGACATTCCCGAAAGATATGGTAACTATCTTCTTCCTAGGAGAAGCAGCGGGGACATCTAGCGTTGGCGTTTGTAATTACTCTTCTGTATCTAAGGTTAACTAGAGTAGGAATGTAGTTCCAGGAAATGCACCAAATTGTGATTGTAATTTTTCATGGTAGCCGTAGATTCCATAGTTTTCTGTAAAATTCTTTGGTTTCGGCCTATATTAAATAACTACTAGGATCCATATTAGCATCTTGTAATAGTTTATAGGTACTGCGTACTGAATATTCACCGGACGGTTTTTCTTTCCAAACTTGAATGTCCTTATGATCTGTTTCCGCAAGAGGGATTTGCATGATTTTCTGAGCAATTTTCACTTGAAAGGTATTATTAAATCAGATCCATCCTCCATTTCTTGTTTGTAATATCAATAAGATCCGAAACTAACTTTAACTCCTTATTGTCTAATCTGTTGTGCCATTCGATTGTATCGATCCCTGAGATCCAGCGGTCATTCTAGATAGAGATTTCATTCCCTTTTCCAACTCTCTAGCATAGCCCATTTTGAAGAAGACCCTTTGCTACCCAAATACTCTTCCAGGTGAGTGAAGGTAGATTTCCTAATTATGTATCTAGAAAATTTGTATGCGGATAATATTTTACTTTTAAGACCCTGGCTAATAAAGAATTAGGGTAATTAATCAGATGCCAGCCTTATTTGGCTAATAACGCAATATTAAATTGACCAAAATTTCGAAAACCTAAACCACCATTTTCTTTTAAAAAACAAAGGTTCCTCCAAGTACACCAATGAATTCCCCTTTTTCCATGTCCCTTTTTGCCACCAGAACTTCGCAATAATACTTGGTCTTCACATAGAGATTTAGGTAATAAAAAAAAGCCATTGTGTAAGTTGGTACAGCTTGAAGAATGGCCATTATAAATACTTCTTTCCCGCCCTTGGATAGATACCTAGTACTCTAGTTATCAATGCGCTTTTTGAGTCGGTCCTTCAAATTTTGAAAAGCTTCATTTTTTCTTCTACCAACCATATTCGACAAACCAAGGTAACGTTCTGGCTCACTCGAACTACGTACCTCCAGTAAATTGACAACCAACCGTCTATCTTCCTCCAATGTGTTTTTGTTAAAAAATACAGTTGGTTTATCAAAATTTACACACTGACCCGAACAAGATCTGTACTCGCATAGAATTTCTTTGAATAATTTTGCTCCCCTACTTTTTACCTCTCCAAATAAAATGCAATCATCTGCAAATAATAGGTGTGATACCAGTGGGCCGCTTCTGCTAACCTTCACACCTTTTAAAAGCCCTTCCTTTGTTGCTAATCTCATTAAGCTTGATAAACCCTCTCCACATAAAAGAAATAAAATGGACTTAAGGGGTCACCTTGTCGAAGTCTTCTGGTCGGAAGAAACTTTTCTCCAATATGCTCATTAATGACTACTGAATAAGAAATAGTGGTTACACATTTCATAAGAGCATCTATCCATTTTGAAGCAAACCCCATTCGTACCATTATCTCCTTCATAAAGTTCCATTCGACCCTATCATAAGCTTTGTTCATGTCAAGTTTCACTGCCATAAGCCATTTCTTCCTCAATCTCTTTTGTTTTAGCGTATTCAATATTTCATAGGCTAACAACATATTATCTGATATTAATCGTCCTGGCACAAAAGCAATATGTGCACCATCAATACATTTTTCAATAACTCCTCGAAATCGATTTGCTATAACCTTTGCCAGAATTTTATAAAGACCATTGCATAGGCTAACCGGACGAAAATGCGTCATATTAGAAGGGCTGGTATTTTTTGGAATAAGCACAATATTAGTGGAATTAATCGAACTAACCTCCATATCTCCATTTAAAAGTTGTAAACAAAAAGATGTGACTTCTTCTCTAATAATATGCCAGCCTTTCTGATAAAATAAGGCTGGGAATCCGTCTTCCCTTGGTGCCTTCGTAGGCCCTATTTCAAACACTGCCTTTTGAATTTCTTCTTTTGTATAGACTGCTGTAAGATTTTGATTATCCTCCTTATAGACACAATGGTCTATCCCTGATAGCAAGTGGTTGTAGCTTCCCCTTTCCCCTGCCGAGAATAATGTTTAAAAATAAGATCGTGCGACACCCTTCATTTCCTGTAAGACCTCCGTATCCCTTCCATCTTTGTTTTGCAGCTTATGAATAAAATTGTTCCTCCGACGTTGTGTTACTTGACTGTGAAAAAATGTTGTATTTTTATCACCAAATTTCAACCAATTCAGTCGAGCCCTCTATTCCCAGTAACATTCATCCTTTTCAATCTCAAAATTTAATTGGATTTTCGTATCGATCATCTCAGCCAAATTTTTATCATCTCTTCAGCTTCAAACAATTTAGATAGTCTTCCCGTTAAAAACTATTTTCTCTTCTTTCTATTCACTTGTATTTGCCCAGCCCATTTTTTCAAACATTTCTTTAAATTTTCCAGCTTCTGCACCAAGTCCCCTGATGACATCTCCCACATATGTTTAACTTCATCGATGAATGAATCCTCCAATGACCACCAAGCTTCAAATTTGAAAGTGTTACTCTTCAGCTGTTTTTTACTATTCTCGTATTAATCAGAAGAGGACAGTGATCTGAAAAAGAATGCACTAGATGTTGAACTTTAACCTCCAGAAACATAGAAATCCATTCAGCATTGGCGACTCCTCTATCGAATCATTCTTGTATGTTCGTCTCCTGTAGATTACCTTTCTCCCACGTGAACCAGTTACCAGAATACCCCACATCAATCAGTTGACATTCCTCCAAAGTTCTTCCGAAGAGTTCCATTCTTCTTTCATCTCTAGGCAGCCCTCCCTTTTTTTCAAACCCATATATAATTTCATTAAAATCCTCGCATACGAACTAAGGGATATCCTCAACAGTAGATAAACTTTTCAAAACAGCCCATGAGCGTACCAACCTAATTTTCAGTGGTGTCGAAAATAGTGATTCGAGATCACTAAATTCGACGAGTAAGTTTGAAAATTTAAATAAATAAATATTTATAAGTCAAGTATGGAATTAGAAGTATTTTTGAATTAGTGAATTTTGTGATCTAAAAGCTTTTATTAGAAAAATTAGGTCGAAAATGAGGTATCGAGACCTCGAATTCATAAATTGAGCCATAAATATTTTTAGAAATATTTATGGAGTGTTATTGAGTTAGTATTAAAGTTTCGTTAGAAAATTTTAACGTTTTGATAGTTAATGAATTAAAAAAGATTAAATTATAAAATGTGCAATACTTGCTAAAGTGATTAAGTAGCTTAAGTGTCTAATAATGAGGGATTTAAAAGGCAATTAGAACCAATTATATGGGCTGGACGGCTTGGGTATGAAATAACCAAGAAAGTAATGTGAACAAGGGTTAAAATAGGAAATAACATAAAATTTAATAGTTAAAAAGGATGTAATCGAAAAATCTAGACATTTGTTCTTATTTCTTCAGCCAAAAACACCATAGTTGGTCTTCTAAGCTGATTTTTCATATTTTTACATCATGTGAGTTTAATTCTTTTTTTTTTTTTTGTAATTTTTATGTTTTTGTGACTTTTAAAATTAGGTCCAACTATTGAATTCATTTGTTTTTGATTCCATGAGTGATTTTGAAAGTTACCATGAATGAGTGCTGGAAGTTTATGACGAATTATCATGAATTTGAAGCTTTAATTTCATTATATGATGATTTTATTAATTGATTTCAATAAAAATTGATTCTTAGGACCTAATTGTGAAAAAGTTAAGAATTAGGATTTTGTGTTGAAATTTTGAATACCAAAGGTTGTGTAATATTTTATAATGATGGAATAAAGTTTTAATTGGGAAAAATCAGTTCAAATGATGGGTTAATTGAATAGGGACTAAATTGTAAAAAATTATAAAATTTAGGGTAAAATGTAATTTTAAAAATTGAAGGGTATAAACTGTGAAGTGAAATTGGACTGAAATATGTGTGCTAATGAATGAAAAATTTTATATTATAGATCAAGAAATCGAAGAGAAACGAGGAAAAGAAAAAGTAGCAGAATAGTCCCTGAATTTCTACAATTTTTGCAAATTAGCTAGGTAAGTTCATATGGTTGAATTTCATGATTAATTGTTAAATTAGAGATGATATAATGTATTATTTATGTGTTTGTTATTGAATTATGATTGTTCTAAAAATATGGAAAATGGATCGAAAGTTCAAATTAAGTAGAATGCAGGATTGAGTACGGTCGTTCTGTGATCAGTGATGAATTGACGAATAAGACCATGGTTAGACCATGGAAAAGTGTGGAATGTAAGACCATAGTTGGGCTATAGCATTTCATTGAAAAGACCATAACTGGGTTATGGCATTGTGATTGTAAGACCATGGTTGGACATGGCAGTATATGTGTATACGTGTAAGGCAATAGCTGGGCTATGGCATCATAATAAAGTGAAAGACCATAGCTGGGCTATGGCATTGTGATATGTACAAGACCATGACAGGGTCATGGCAATATATATGCAAGACCAAAGTGGATTGTGGCATCAAGTAAACGTCATACTCAAATCCGTAAGATGTTCTCTAATTTGACAAGTAATGGTAAGTGTTAATTGAATTAAAGTGATGGAATCTAACCAATAGTTGATATTGAGCTCAATCAAGTGATTTCATCGTTTGAAATTGTGAATGGCAGGAAATTGTAGTGAACACTTATTTAATAAATTGTTGTTGTATTTCGGTAAGATTTATGTTTTAAGCTTATGAACTTACTAAGCTTTCATAAGCTTACTCCTGTGTGTTTAATGTTTTGTGTAGATTAACAAGAGTTCGGAGGATCGGATCAACACATTAGGCCACACTATCAAGATTTTCTCCGGTAGATTTTACAAAGTACCTTATGGTTTATATGGCATGTATAAGATGGAATAAAAAAACCTTGTAGTATGGTTATGAAAAGCTTTTATACATATATGATTAGTTTTATGTGCATATATTTAATAGTATTTATTAGTAGTCAATGAATGGAAATTATATATAGTAAGTTTATACAAATGAGTAGTGTGATGACATTTTAGATTTAAAACTTGAATTTTTGACTTGAATTGGTTACTTGGTTGAGATATATTGGTGTGTACAAATGTTATATGCAGGTAAATTTTGAAAAGGGTGAGAAAAGTGGCCTATTTTCGTCCACACGGGTAGACACACGGGTATGTGTCTTAACCGTGTGTGACGCATGGCCTGGCATATGGGCATGTAGTTTGGCCGTGTGTCCCCTACACCTTAAATTTGGGAAATAGAATGCTCAGAATTCAGCACATGGGTAGAGACACGAGCGTTGTTGCAGCCGTGTGTGCTATATGGCCTAGAACACGGGCGTGTGTCTTGGCCGTGTGAAAAATGCACCTTAATGTTTTACAAGTTAGAGAGTTACAAGGGTTGGGGACACGGCCGTGTGACCTGGATTACTTGGCCGTGTGAGCCACACGGTCTACCCACAAGGGTGTATGACCCTATATGTAAGAAAATTTTTGAAATTTTGCGAAAATTTCTATGAGTTCCTGATTTAGCCCTGACTCGATTTCAATGTATATCTTGGGCCTCGAGGGTCCATTTAAGGGACTATATGATGATTCTCGATGAATGAATAGTAATTGATACGATTTATCAGTAAATGTTCAGTAAACTCTAATAACGCTCCGTAGCCTCGTTCTGGCAACAGATATGGGTTAGGAGTGTTACAATGAGTCATTTCTGTCTTGTGCATAAGGGGATCCATAAAAGCCTGTATATCTCCATTTGATTCTTGCTTCGTTGTCTTCAACTACCATATCAATATGTCTTTTAGAGAAATTTCGAAGCATGATATCAACATCAGTTCTCCATGCCAAACATAATCCTTCTCTAGTGCCTTCTGAGTCGACTTTAATACCATTTACAAAACCGCAACTTCGTCAAACTCGTTCCATTTGCCTTCTACAAAGCTTTGTCTCCATAAAGAAGACTATTTGGGGATTATAGATCTTCAGCAAATGTCGAAGTTTTCGAATCGTCCGTAGGCTCCCCAAACCACGGACATTCCAACTTAAGATTTTCATTGCGCCCGGTCGGCTTGCCTCTTGGCAACCACCGATGATAAATGATTACATTCTACCATTCTCCTATTCCTTGCCATTAAATCATCATTCTCTTCTTTCCCTGATAAATCTTTCATCTTCCCCCTATTTCTCTTTTTCCCCTCCTCTCCAATTAACACACCATCCTCTAAGTCATGCTTCATAGCAGTTTGTGTCTGAGCTATCATTAGTTTTTCCTTCCACTGATCGAAATATGACAATCCCCCTTCTAAATTAAATTTCAAAATTGGATCAATAATCTTTCCACATCTTCTTTTTTTTCCCCAACCCATATTCTATTTCCCAATACCCAATTATCCTTCCAGTTTCCCTTCGCCTTCTTCACGTAGCCAGATACTATTCATCGTTAAAACTCTTCGAAATTGTGCTCGAAAAGATAAATCCCAACCCATTTCAGCAATTTCCACCCGAGCATCATTTTTGCTTCACAAAAAGAGTCACTATGTCCCAATCGACCACAATAGAAACAAAAAAGTGATAGTCGTTCATACTTAAATCTAACATACGAACATCTTCCACTAAACATAACCTGCTTCTGCCTTTTCAAAGGACTTCTAATATCAAGTTGGACCCTTATTCTAATGAAATTTTGATTTTCTTTCCTCAGATTCGATCTATCATATTCTAAAAAATTCCCTAAAAAATTGTCCAATTGCACTGCTAAATTTTTAGAAAACAAACCAATAGGAACGTCATGAATTTGTACCCAAAAAGGAGTAAAAATTAATGGCACTTTTAATGGATCCTCCTCCCTTTGCAATTTATAGAGTACCAACAAGTGATTGTTGAAAGTCCATGGTGAACCTTTTAAAACTCTTTCCATATCCATGACATGAAAAACTGAAATAAATATCTTTTTTCCCCCAGATCTCAGATTTGAACATCGCGAACAGGATGCCACAGATTCGCCATGGTAATTTTCATGGCTGGGAAGTGGATTATACTGGCTGTTAGGAAACACCCCACTAGTTGAAACTCCCCCACCTCTCTTTTCATATTCGGGTCTAATTGAATCTGCAAGATTTCTTTTTCTTCCTTATTAGGTGTCAATTCTGCTAATTCGTTTTCCATGAATGCAGGTTTGAAATGCAAACATGATGAACCCTTTTCAACCGTAGAATAAAGATTTTATTGAGAGTGCCGATTGCAACTAGACAGAAAAAAAAAACCTAAAAACTCATGCCAGAGGTGCCAGACAATAGCGTGCTAGGGTAGCAGACTGATTAACTCTTGTCTGATACAAAAGTTAATAAACAAGATATGTCAAGTTGAACCATCAAGAACAAAACTAAATGTGGAAGTTTATCTGAAATCCATCGAAATCTTGAATCTTGTGGTTCTGATATTCCAAATTAACACACAAATATTTTAGAGAATGTGACTCTTTCTTTTCTGAAGAAGAAATGTCAAAAAAGTTTTATATGAGTAATTTGGGACCATAACTTTAATATATAACTTTTGCACATTAATTTGAATTTCTAATTAGTTCATCATCAATTAGAAATTAGTTACTAGAGTATGTACATATATTTGACCCATACTTTTTTTAATAATTGAAGCACAATAGACCTTTAACCAAACTAGACCACTTTTAATTCGCGTTAACTTTTTTATGATAGTAAAATAATAAAATGTAATTTTTCTTATTAAATATGTGATGTTCATATTTTTTCAACAATATCAACTTGTTATTTCCACATATTGCTCCCTAAAAATCCGATTAATGAATTAACAGTTTTCATTTGTGTCAAGATTGAAAAATCAAAATTTGAATAACATAGGGGCTTAGAAAGATCCAATTGGATAATATGGACTAAATGCACCCATAGTACAGGGACTCAAATTGATCAAATTAAATTATAGGGACTAAATCCACAAAATTTGCAAAGTACAAGGACTAATAGCATAATCTAACCTTTTTAAATACAAAATTTAGCCTTAACATTTACATATTTTATCAAATTGACCCTTATTCTTTGTTTGAGCCAAATTTGGCCTTCAACCGTTTAAAAAGAGTCAATTTTGACCAATAACCTTTTAAAACAAGTTGAATTATTATTTTTATATAGAAATATTGATTAAATCATTAAATTTTTAAATACAACAGTCCATATGGCAATTCACATTTACTTCAAGCTAACTTTTTTGAATTTTTATGAACTTTATATAAATTTTTTAATATTTTTATAATTTTAAATTATTTGTTGACGTGCCATATAAGACAAACAATATCATTTAAGTATAAAGTACACGTATATTATCACGCGAATTGCCATGCCAACATCGTTAAAAGTTAATACTTTTTAAATGGTTAACGACTAAATTTAGGTAAAAAAAGAATAAGGACAAATTGAAAAGAAAAAAAAAAGCTTTGAGTATACCTTTTATTTTTTTATAAAAGCTTTAGATATTTTTAATAAAAGGGTTGTTTTTTTTAAATGGAAAAACAAGCAAAATTGTTTTTCATTTCTTTCAAATGGAATTATTGATATAATTTCACATATAAATTGTTTTACATTTTAATTTGATTAACTTTTTCCATTTAAAATTAGTTGAACGCATGACAGTGATAAGTATAGATATAAATTATTTTTTTAATATATAATTATCAATAATATTTAAAATTAATAGCTATTATTTAATATATATATATAAATTTTTTAATTAATAATTAATGGGTTTCTTACCAAAAAAATACAAAAAAATTAAAAAAGCACCAAAATGGTATAGCCAAAAAATTATGTACCAAAATGGTACAAATGGGGTGGTGCCGCCTCAGCCACTGGCACCTTTGGTGCCGCCTGTGGCACACCCTCAACCATCCTTTTCTGCTTTTTTTTTTTAACAGTTTTTTTGAGTGACCTATTATGCAATTTTTTTCAGTTTTGAGAAAAGCAGGATAATTGCCTTCTAGGCCCTTCCTATTTATTATTTTCTTTTTATTCCCCTTCAACTCACTATATTGTGTTTAAACAAACCATTAATCTGTTTTTGTAGTTAAATAAACCCTTTACTTATGGTTTTTACTCATAAAATCTAAAAACTTGTTGATTAAATTTTAAAAACATAAAAATGATAATGTGTTACGTAAACATGAGAATAGGGACAAAGTGGCAGATCGAGTCTTTGCTCCCCCTCTCTCGATAATTAGAAAATTTTCAATTTTATCCCCTCCCAAAAATAATAATTCTATTGAAACCTTTTTAATTTTGTAGTAAAATAATATTTTAATCCTCCTAAAATTTAATAAATAATTTTAAGAAATTTATCATAAAATTTTTAGCTTTGCACCCTTCCTATATTTTATAAATTTATCTCAATCCCACGACATAAAATTTTCGACTTCATCTCTGCAAGAAAAAAAATATAATAATAGTTGTAGTATACGATATTCAACGTTAAAAACAAATAAAGCTTTAAATCATAAAAGAAAAAAAAAGAAATGATACTTATCATTTTGAAAAAGTGTTGTAAAAAAGTATAATATGTTGATTTCAAGTGTTTAATATTATTATCATAAAATTACGGTTGAAAGTTAAAATATCTATTTTAGACATAATGATGAAAAGTAAATTTTTTTAAATAATTTAATATAATGATATATGACATATAAATTTTAAATATCTAAATTATTTGTAATATTTAATTTAAATATATAAATAAATATTATTAATAATATAATATCAATTACTCTAAGTAATATAATAATAATTATTAAATCTATGCATATATGAAATTTGAAGAGTCCAAAAATGTATATCATAATGTTTACAATTTCCAAACATGTGTCCTAAGAGTGAAGTATTGTTAATTGTGTAAAGTAAAGCTAAAGTAAAGCTATTTAAAAAATATAAACTAATTCACATCTTATGTTGACGTAAATTTGATGAGAATAATTTATTAAATAATATATATATTTAATTTAATCAACAAGTTTTTAAATTTTATGAGTAAAAACCATAAGTAAAGGGCTTATTTAACTACAAAAATAGATTAATGGTTTGTTTAAACACAATATAGTGAGTTGAAGGGGAATAAAAAGAAAATAATAAATAGGGAGGGCTTAGAAGGCAATTATTCAAATTTAAAATTTGGTGTGACAGGCCGTACTCTTTCCCTTCCTTTTCTCAAAACTGAAAAAATTGCATAATAGGTCCCTCGAAAAAACTACTGAAAAAAAACAGAAAAGGGTGGTCGAGGGTGTGCCACAGGCGGCACCAAAGGTGCCAGTGGCTGAGGCGGCACCACCTTCTTTGTACCATTTTGGTACATAATTTTTTTAGCTGTACCATTTTGGTGCTTTTTTAATTTTTTTGTATTTTTTTGGTAAAAAACTCATAATTAATAATTATATGTAAATATTAATATAAAATTTATTACTATGGGACTCAACACAAAGATGCTTTTTAATTAAAAATAATACAAGATTTGATTCTTAAAACATTATAAATAAAAAATAAAAATGGCCCTAGGTGGATTTAAACTTAAAACGCTCTTAACCAACTAAACTAAATATTTCATTAGTTAACTCCTTTTTCTAACTTAAAACAAGATTTTATCTAAACATCACTTCATTTATTTTATCTATCACCTGTTATATTTAACACCAAAAATATTATTATAAATGATTAGTCAACTAATCTTAAATTTTTTCTGAAGAAATCGTAAAATATATTTTAAAAGCACTGGTCAATAAAATATTTTTCTTAATTGGATAAATTGCCAAAAAGTTTGGACCTTTCCTTGTGCTAAAGCTGATTGGTCGGTAATCTATAAACAATCAAACATTGAGAATTATTTTATGGAGCATTTCGGTGTTCAAATAATTAATCAAACGATTAATTCAATCGAATTAATCGAATTTTTAAAATTTTTAATTAAATTGAAAATTTTAAAAAAATTTAATTGAACCAAAATATTTTAGTTGGTTAATCGAAATTTATATATTATTATTATTTTTAGTTAAAACAAGTATAAAACATATCAAAAAAATAAATTGATAATGTTCATTTGACCGAATTAAAACTACATATAATTTGTATTATTAATTATTAAGTTTGATTAATTTGGTTAATTACTCAATTTCGAACTAAATTAATCGATAACGATCTTCCAAAAAATCATTAACCGACCTCTGGCCGAATTAGATCGATTAAACGACCGATTAATCGAATTAGATCGGTTCGGTCGGTTAATTCGGTTTTAACTGAATTTTTTTCCATGTCATTGACACATAATTTTGGTAATTTTTTACCCTGAACCCCAAACCCCACCTCGAACTCAAAACCCAAACCTTGAATCTCGAACCCCGAACCCTAAACTCAAACCCGAACCTTGAATCCTAAACCTTGAACTCAGGGTTTGAAGTTCAAGGTTTGAGATTTTGGGTTCAGAGTTTAAGATTTAGGGTTCGAGCTTTAAGAAAAAAAATTATCAAAATTATGTGTCAATGACATGAAAATATATTACTAAAATAAAATTAATTAATTAATAAGAGATATAAAATAATTTCTCCAAAACGTTATCTTTCTCTTTTAATTATCATTGGGACTTTCCTTGCCTGATTGGTTTTCAAATTAGATGTGTAGCATTCGTTAGTGGGACATGGGAATCAAATTTATTAGCTGTTGCCCTGTTGGTAGTAATTCAACAATGATAATATGTAAATATGCTTAAAGATAGGACTTAACTTTCATATTGTTAAACAACGGATGAAGATCATTGATAACCCTTCAGTACTTTTTGTGCAAGCAAGAATTCAGTAAATTCAAACACTTGCAAAGGCTTTGAAAAATGCAGAAATGATGGATATGAGGCACTGTGGCAATAGGTGCGTGAGGTGTGAGCAGGGTACAGCTGTTGTCGGAAAGTGGCTTTCGAACAGCTGTCTGGTTGATTTAGATTAGGCTGGGTACTTGGACTCATGTTTAATATGAATATGTGGACAAAGTGACAAAGTTGCCATCCTTTTCCGACTGAACAATTGCTGATTAGGCAATTACATAATTTCAAGCTTCCAAATCTAATACGTCCATGTTTAGTGAAATTGTGGGACACCAAGAGGATTGTAAGCTAGTTAATCATATTGTCAGCTTTTCTCAGTTTCACTTTCATTTTGGTTGCGATGTGAGAATATCAAAACCCCTTTCTTTCCTTCACAGTTATTATCTCTTATCTTTAATGAAACATAGACCATCAAATATAGACATGTAATCAAGCTGAATGACTTAATCCTAAAATCAGGAGGAAAATGCTGTTCTTTTGCACAAGATATATACTTTAAACACAGATATTTTCGTTTCAAGATATAAAGGGTAAACCATATTCCAACAAGTTTTCGTGGAAGCCATCTTTGAATCCACCGGCCTACTATTCGCCGTCGAGGGGCTACGGTGGTTGAATTATTCCTATATTTAAGTTCCAAAACAAGTTGGCTTTACATTCCCATGCCTCCGATATTTGCACGTCATTTCCCCTTAAGTTTGGTTTGTAGACATATAATCCGGTTATATTAGGTAGCAAATCATAATTGTATAAAGAAAAAATAATGAAAACTAGAAGGGACTTCATAAAGGTTGGTTTAACGAAAACTAGTCCATTAATTAATACAGGGAAACAAGAACAATAATTCATATCGATAGTTCACAGGGTGTTGAATAATGTTACCGACTTTGAACAATAATGGTACTAAGTAGAATGCATGCATGCATGTATGCTTTAATTAATTAGACGTTTTTGTTTACTTGGCTTGCGACTTGTCAATTGTCATCTCAGGCCAATATCAACTTAATTGCAAATTAAAGCAAGCTTTTAAAAGATGTCTCTGTCTCTTAAAACTTACGGATCAGAGAAATGGAAGTCAATTTGCCAATGAACATAAAGAATCATGATTCATGAATCAATCATAGATGCTTCTATTACTCCTCCAATAATTTTTCTGAGACTCAGCTAAGCCAACCGACTTAAGATTATCAAAAGAATCTAAGTTTATGGTCTATTCATTAACCCCACAGAAAAACGATAGTAAGAAAAGCACCAAACACCATGCTTGGCAAAGCCACTACTAGATAGACGAAACACCATCTATCAAAAAACTGTGAGAAAATTGCATCTTTAATCGATCCAGATGGTTCTAATGGGGCCTTTCGATCCACAGATATTCCCTGAAAAGTGAAAACTGACAACTCAGCAGCGCACATTTCTTTTTTCTCCGCTCTTCTGCGTACTTGCTATCAGATTGTTTCGGATGTTAGCATGCAACAACTAACCCCTTTCAATTATTAAGTACTATCAGTACTTGTTTTCTCTCTCCAAGATTTTTGCTATAAATACGTAACACTGAGGAAAAGATTCACACTTGAAACGTAAACAATAATCTGTTTCTTTCTTATAATTAGGTTTCAGTCATGGCTATTGTTTCTAAAGCTTTGATTGCCTCACTTCTCATCTCTCTTCTCCTTTTTCAACTGGTTGAAGCTGATCATCAACTGGTAAAGCTTTGATCACTTTGGATCATTATTAAGCTCCTTTGTTTTCACTTCCTTTGGCTCTTCGATAATGAAAGGTTCTTGTGAAATACAGGTGACAGATGCTAGGAAGGGAACCTCTCCCCCGAAGAAAATTGGTACATGTTTTAACACGTTTAATAAGATACTGAGACATGAAACAATTAAAGTAAGACCCTTTTTTGATATTTATATTTGTGTCTGGTTTTTTCAGACTGTGGTGGAGCATGTGCAGCTAGGTGCCGGTTATCATCAAGGCCACACCTATGCAAGAGGGCATGCGGGACATGTTGCGCGCGTTGCAACTGTGTTCCTCCAGGAACTGCCGGTAACCAAGAAATGTGCCCCTGCTATGCTAGCTTGACCACCCATGGTGGCAAACGCAAGTGCCCTTGAGTTGATATCGACTTGAAACGAGCCTCTCCTTAATTTAATGATAATTAAATGAGTCGTGGTAAAATAAATTAATGCATGCATGGGGTAAGAATGAATAAAAGAACGTCCTACATATATATGTATATATATAAAGCAAAAGTCATTCAGTTAATGGTTTGTTTTCCTTTCTTTCTTTGTTTGGCGTGATACTACTATGATTGATGATTGCTTGTATTGTATCAAGTTTGAGTATATAATAGTGAAATAATAAAGAAGTTTGTATAATTCTCTTTGCTTTCGATTATGTTACCTTGTATAAGTCTTGTATTTAAATTCTATACGTGTGTTCTTAGTGGGTTTTGGACCAGCTAGCTTGGGACTTGATACTTGGAAGGTGGAAACTAACTAAGAATTCATTAATTTTAGATGAGCATTGAAATTATTGTTAAATGTTGTCATTAGAAATTTGGATTTTGAGTTATCTCAAAGAAAAATAAAATATTTGTTGCCGAGAAAACAAAAGAAAGAGTACAGTGAGAGAAAAAAAAGAACTGATAAGGACTTGTGAAAAAATCCTGGGGATGTCGCATTTTAACAACAGGACGTGTAAGATATCTAAAAATACGTATATGGTGGAGCAAGCAAAAATGTATGATCACGACTTATCACTAGAAAAATGTTCGCTTTTGCCATGTCAACCACTTCAAAAATACATACGCTTTAAGTTTAAGCAGCAAACCTGAACCTGGAATTTTCTTCTGCTCCATTGGGATTTTCTCCTGCGCATGTCAGAGGCCTTCAAAGACTATGTTGACTTCAAATTCAGAGGCATCTTATTAGGATAAAAATGAATCACATTATTATAGTAGTTAATGTCATATAATTACGAAAAAAGTGGGGAAGAAAAATGTGACAGCTTACAGATTGAATTGAACCAATTCATGCGAACAAGACATCCCCTAAAACAATGAGATTCTTGAACGATCAAGCAAGCAATAACTGAAGTTTTATTTAGACGACATTCCACATGGTCGTCGTGTTATTTGGGGAAAAAAAGAAATGTTGCCTGAGAGTTTTTCTTCACATGACTTGACATCAACGTTGGAACACGTAAGGGAATTTGTTGAAAAAATTCAAAGCGAAACACAAGTTTGATATGTTGATATTATTAGTATAATCTTGTCGAGAATGGAATATGATTGTACATGATTTATGTTGATCTACCCTTTTTTGTTTCATCACTCTGCCATGCCATGTTTACACACGACTCACACCATGCGTATTGATCCACTAGTGTGATACCTTTCCTTTTATGGCTTTAACTTTGGTGAGAAACCAACAAACTTTTTCACTACCGTTTAATATTCGATCCTCTCTCTTGCTATAAATACCAGGCCAGGCCGTGTGGATCTACTCACCTACTTGTGGTTTTACAAGTTAGCTGTTGTGTTTGAAATCCAATTGCAAATGGCCATCTTCAAGTCTCTTTTGACTTCCCTGCTTCTTTCTCTGTTTTTACTTCGCTTTGCTGAGTCGTCCGATCCACTGGTAAGTGAAAGTACTCGCATTTCTAAATTATGTGCTTACAGTCACCATTGAATGAAGTTTCAGACTGTGGGCTCACTTGTATGTTTATAGGTGATCGAGAACATGGTGGAGGAGAACTCTTTCAATGTTAAGAAAATAGGTAATGATCATAACCTACTTCTTCATCTTATAATAATAACAATTCGGTTTTTATTCAAGTTTTATGTATGTGATATTGTTGCATATGTTTATGGTTTAAATAGATTGCGGTAGGGCTTGTGCTGAGAGATGCAAGTTATCGTCAAGGCCTAACCTTTGCAAGAGAGCATGTGGGACATGTTGTTCTCGTTGCAACTGTGTTCCTCCGGGCACCTACGATAACTATGATGTGTGTCCTTGCTACCGTGACATGACCGCCCATGGCGGCAGACACAAATGCCCATAGCCTAAACTCCTCTTCATCAGCCTGTCGTGCGTCAAACTCGTAGAAATTATTTAACAAGAATGTGATGATCATAATAACGAATCACAATGTATAAGGCATGGTTGTAACTACTTGAGCTTTAATTATAGTGAAGAAATAGTGAAGATACATATGTTTCTCGCTACCTTTTGTCTTTAATTACAAGTGATTATTGGATTATATATATATATATATGGTGTGTCAGAAATGTGTTTTTTGACCCCTCTACTGATGGAATGCGTAGAATTACTAGGGATTACTGTCCCAACGATAACAAAGCATTTATTATAAGTATTAAATGGAGGAAGCACTAACCCTTTGGAGAGGGCAGAGTCAGCGTTAATCGCCGAAAATTTGGTGGTTGCTATAGTTTAACTCTTTGATTACTTAATATTTAACTAAAATTAAATTTTATTATATGATTGAATAGTAATACGAAAAGATAACTTGTATCAATAGGTAATTTTTTTGAAAATGTATCAATAGGTAATTTTAATTGTCTATAATATGATAATTGAAATTGAGCAAAATAGTTAAAAGATTATTATGTTGTCTATCAAATCCAAATAAGTAGATACCTTATTTTGAAGTGGTTAATTTTAAAAGATAGAAACATAAATATAATTATCAATATTGATTCTAATAATTCCACATTGATTACTCATAAATCCACTAAGTCTCTGGGCTTCGACTCAATATAACTCATCCAACACCACATGATTGTATAATATTGGCAGCATTACAAGGGATCCCTTGAAAAATCATGAGATTCCTTTATTTTCAAAGCTAATACTAAAGAGAGATTGCCACATCACATCCTAATATTCTAAGCCAAAAGCATTCCTCGAGTTTACCAACATCCAATCCTGCAAGGAGTAAAAAAAAAAATTGAAACTTGATTTGTTGGTGATCTACAAATTATTATTAATTAAAATAAAAATTCAATCTCTTGTCAAAAGTCCAAAATATCCTTTTATAAAATATTTACGCTTTGAGTCTTCGTATGTTTTTTCAACTTCCAATTTAATTAATTTTTCGTAACTTCATATTTTTAATCATTCTTCCTAATTCATTTTTCAGTAAATTCAATTTCAATAATTTAATATCAATTTAATATAATAAATCAATTATAATATAGTGTGAAATGATAAAAAAAAAAATACTCTCTTTTACCCATTTTGCCTCTATGCTCAATTCTTTCACAATAATTCATCATTAATCAAACCAAAATTCCATAATTCTCATTTAATACTTGGTAACCTCTTTGGGTACTAAAAATCATATCATTATCCTTTTTCGATAAAAATACTAAATTTACAATTTAATCTCTATACTATCAAATATTTCTAATTTGATCTCAAAGTTGATTTTCATCTCACTAATACATATTCCAATTTACTCTCAAGTCAAACAACCAATAAAAATTCTTATTTTCCTTTTTGGTCGAATATCATTTTACTCCAACTTTCTGAAATTTGAGATATGGTCCTTTTATCATATTTCATTTCTAAAATTATTTTCATAATTTTTCATCTCAATTATCAATTGTGTTTCCATAAGGTTACTTTATCCAACTCATTGATGCGTCGTTCAAAAGCACCAAAAATATCATATTCCCTGTAAAATAGTAAAAATAACAATAAAGGTGGAACTAGGGTCGAATCCTCAGGACCGGATTGTACGAATGCTCGTTTCTTGAAATCCTGGACAATTTCTTGACCAAGAAAACCTGCGTTCCTGAAAAATAAAAATAAAAACAGAATTAAGAATTTCGATCTGGAAAAATAAAAATAGAATTTAAAGTGAATTGAAATTGCAAAATTAAATAAGTTACGAAAATTAAAATGAGGAATATGAAAATAAACAGAGTTTAGGGAAGAGTAAGTTTCTTATGTAGCGAGATTCTAGCCTCCAGTTGTTTCGTTTCGCCTTAGGTTCAATACTTGGCTTTTAAGTAACCCTTCTCGAGCATGATAAGCCAGTTATAGTGGAAGAGGACGCCTACAACCACCAGCTCCAAGGATTTAGACTTAAAATTTGGTGGAGCCTGACTCTAGCCAATAATCGCTTTTGTGGAACTATCTTCTGCTAGATCATCACTTCCCAACGCGAATACCTCGCCATTTTGTCTCTTAGATTCGCCAACCTCTGACGCAGAAAGCCAACGAACCAACTGTACAACCTTCCCAAAACTTACAAAGCGGCCGTTCCTTTCACAAGTTGAAAAGATCACCTATTAAGAGACATGGACGGAAGCGTCAGCCCCGCAATGCGGAGAAGCGATGAATATCTTGTTGAGAAGGCTAAGCGCGGGTTCTAAGCCTCATGAACCTTTTTGGGGAATTTTGACAACCTTTGGCTAGATTGGTTTAGTGGCTCATGATTTTTGGGAAAGAAATAAATATAATAGAAATGAGATTTTTATTGAAGAAAATATGGAGAGAATAAAAGACAAAGTTTTTGGGAGAAGGAGTGTTTTCAAAAAAAAGAGATGGATTCATTTTGAGTCACTTCACCCCATATTTATAGCTAGGAGAGATAGTCTAATCCTATTTAAACTCCCAAAAGATAAATACATTTAATTGAAGATAAATAAAATAAAATCCTAAAATTAAATAATCCTTAATAATTATCTTAATATTAATTATCCTAATATAATTAAAATAGAATTTGATAGAATAAAATCTCTTTTTTTTTTTTTTGCATTTCAACCCTTGTATCCTCCATGCTTGCACTTTGGCACCAACTTTTCCCTGTGTCGCACATTGGCCCACTTTATTTCTAAATTCACGATTTTGGCCCTTAATTTTGCTTTTGCCTCCAATTTAGTTCCTATGAGATAAAAGCTCATAAATAGCTCAAATTAGCAAGATCATACTCAGAATAAACAAATAATTAATACATAAAAATACGTTATTCTAGAGTATTATCACTCATTTTTTGAATTTTCTCATCAATTCACTGTATTTGTTACCAAAATGGTGAATTTTTTTGGATGTTACATCTAGTTCTCACATAAAGAAATTAACTTTTCCAGTAAAAGTTAATAAAGTTTTTAATCTATACGTTCAGTGTTAGAATTAAGTGACCCGAATCCTTATTTAAATAAAATATAGTGGTAAAATAAAATAAAAGTAAAATCCATATGGAACTATACTTCTTTTATTTTATTTTAGAATAAGGTTTTTTAAACCTTATTAAACTCCATCTATTTTATATTGATTAGAATAAGGTGTTTCAATCTTACTACACTCCTATTAGAATATGGCTTTACAAGCCTATAAATAGACATAGTCTATTCCTTTTGCAATTATTCGAATTTGACATAGTGAATTTTTTTGTGTGTTCTTTATTTTTATTTATATTTTCTTTGCAATATATATTTTCATTACCAACATTTTATTTTCACAAATTGGCATCAGTGCTTCTGGGTTTTTCATCTCAATCACAGTAATTGCTTCCTTGAAGTATGAAATTTCGTAGTTGGATTACAACACCAGATTCACGTTGTGGCAGATAAAGATACAGGCAGTTCTTGCACAGATGGACTTAGAGGAAGCCCTGCTAGGGGTAGATAAGATGACTTCGACATTGACGGAGGAAGAGAAGAAACGCAATGATCGAAAGGGGTTAACACAGTTACATCTGCATTTGTCTAACGAAATTTTACCGGATGTGATGAAGGAGAAGATCGCCGCTGGATTATGGAATAGGCTAGAACAAATATGTATGTCGAAAACTCTAACTAGCAAGCTGCATATGAATCAGCGTCTTTATGCTCATCGTTTGGAGGAAAGTGCATCTGTGCACGAACACTTAACAGTGTTTAAAGAAATTCTCTCAAACTTGGAGGCCATGGAGGTTTAGTATGATAAGAAAGATCTAGGATTAATTCTACTTTATTCATTGCCTCTGTCTTATTCAACCTTTAGAAATTCTTTGACCTCGTATGATAAGATGAAGCATTTTGTAGTTAAAACTGACTCTCAGGGAGAGAGTCACATTGTTCGTGGGAGACAAGAACGGATGCTGATGATGATTGTGGAAGGACATAAGAACGGGATCCTCGCGGTAAATTTAAGGGTAGATCGAAGTCTTCAAACAGAGGTAAAACTTGTAACTTTTGCAAGAAAAACTGACACATTAAATCTGAGTACTATAAGCTACAGAACAAGATCAAAAGAGAGGATGCGAGTCAAAAGAGAAAACAACTAGAAAATTTTGAAAAAGCTGATATTGTAGAAGACTACAGCGATGGTGAACTTCTAGTTACTTTTATCAACAATTCTAAAGTGAGCGAGAAGTGGATCCTTGATTCGGGTTGCACCTTCCACATGAGTCCCAATCGAGATTGGTTTACAACTTATGAAACAGTGTCTAAATATGTTGTTTTGATGGGAAATAATGTTTCGTGTAAAATTGTAGGTGTTGGAACGATTAAAGTTAAGATGTTTGACAGAGTTGTCAGAACACTTAGTGACGTACAGCATGTTCCAGAATTGAAGAGAATTTAATTTTATTGAGTACTCTTGATTCAAAAGGGTACAAATACACAGCTGAAAATGGGGTTTTGAAGATTTCTAAAGGTTCCCTCGTTGTGATGAAATGACAGAGAAAGACTGCTAAGTTATATGTTTTGCAGGGTTTTACTGTTACTAGTGATACAGCTGTCGCTTCTTCTTCCTTGTCAGATGATATTACTAAACTTTGGCATATGCGCCTAGGGCATATGAGTGAGAATGGCATGGTAGAATTGAGCAAAAGAGGACTTCTTGATGGGAAAAAAATTTACAAACTAAAGTTCTGTGAGCACTGCATTTTTAGGAAGCAAAAGATAGTTTGATTTACTAGAGGAATCCATAACACGAAGGGAATGTTGAAGTATATTCATTCAGATTTGTGGGGGTCATCCAGAGTGCCTATGAAAGGGGGAGCTAATTATATGCTAACTTTTATTGATGATTTTTCCAGAAAAGTTTGGGCGTTCTTCCTAAAGCAGAAAAGTGATGTGTTTTCCGCATTTAAGTCTTGGAAAACTATGATCGAAAAATAGACGGGAAAATAAATAAAATACCTCCACACAGACAATGGCTTAGAGTTCTATTCTGATGAGTTTAATAAATTGTGCAAGTCAGAAGGGATCATGAGACACTTGACAGTTCATCATACACCACAGCAAAACGGCGTTACAGAACGAATGAACAGAACGCTTATGGAGAAGGTTCAATGTATGTTGTCAAATGCCAACTTACCAAAGTCATTTTGGACCGAAGTAGCCTCTGCTGCATGTTTTTTACTCAACTGATCTCCATCTGTTGCCATTGAGAAAAAGACTCCACAAGAGATATGGTTTGGTAATCCTGCTGACTATTCTGATTTAAAGATCTTTAGGTGTCCTGAATATGCTCATGTTGATAATGGAAAATTGGAACCGAGATCCATTAAATGTGTTTTTCTTGGTTATAAAGCTGGTGTGAAAGGGTATAAGTTATGGTGTCCTGAAAATAGAAAAGTTGTGATTAGCAGAGATGTTGTTTTTGATGAAACTGCTATGCTACCTAACTTATCTTTTAAAGACTCTTCCAATAAAGAAAATCAAAAGCAAGTAGAGCATCAGATTAATACAGAGTCGACTCCTCAAGCCAGTACAAAAATTGAGAATAGAGTTGCTTATTCACCACAATACTCTATCGCCAAAAACAGAACTAGAAGAGAAATTAAACCTTCAAAGAAGTATGCCGAGGCTGATCTAGTTGCTTATGCTTTAAATGTGGCTGAAGATATAGATGCAAACCAATAGCCATCTAATTATTCTAAGGCGGTTAGCTGTGAAGACTCAGAAAAGTGGATGTTTGCTATGCAAGAGGAGATGAAATCACTCCACAAAAACAGAACATGGGATTTTGTGAAACTTCCTAAAGGTAAAAAAGTTGTTCGTTATAAATGGGTGTTTAAAAAGAAAGAAGAGACTCTAGGAGTTGAAGAACCCAGATATAAAGCAAGGCTTGTTGCAAAGGGTTACAGTCAAATTCCAGGAGTGGACTTCACAAATGTGTTCTCCCCAGTTGTGAAACATAGTTCGATTCGAGCTTTGCTTGGTATTGTGGCCATGCATGATTTGGAACTTGAGCAGTTAGATGTAAAAACTACATTTTTGCATGGATAACTTGAGCAGGATATTTACATGCAACAACCAGAGGGTTTTACAGTCTAAAAAAAAGAGGACTATGTTTACTTGTTGAAAAGTCCCTTTACGGTTTGAAACAGTCATCAAGACAGTGGTACAAGAGGTTTGATTCTTTTATGACTTCTCATGATTTCAAAAGAAGTAGTTTTGATAGTTGTGTTTACTTTCAGAAAAACAGTGATGGTTCTTTTGTGTATCTACTTCTTTATGTTAATGACATGTTGATAGCAGCAAAAGATAAAGAAGAGATAAGAAAGGTTAAAACCCAACTAAGTGAATAATTTGAGATGAAAGATTTGGGATCAGCAAAGAAGATACTTGGTATGGAGATTCTCAGAAATAGAAAAGCAAGTAAATTGTACCTAAGTCAGAAGGGGTACATTGAGAAAGTTCTTTGCATGTTCAATATGCAGAGTGCTAAGTGTAACGACCTCAAAAGTATGGATATTGAAAAATGAGTTATCGAGTCTCCATTTTTAGTAAACGGACTCATAAAATATTTATTAAAAAATATTTACAAAGTTAGTTGTGTGTTTAATAAGGTTTTATTTAGGTGAATTTGACTTAATTAGAAGTATTTGAGAAAAAGGATTAAATTGAAAAAGGTGCAAAAGTTGAATTATAGATTAAAAGAAATTATGAAGGACCAAAATGGCAATTATGCCATTTTGTAAAGTTGAATGGTGTATTGTGTAAAAAAATCTGAGATTTTTACTATATTATTATATTATTATATTATTATATTATTATATATATAAAACAAAAAAAAAGAAGAAGAGAAACAGAACAGAAAAGAAACAGAGAACAAGACGAAAGCAAGGGAAAGAAAGAAAGAAAGAAAAAGGAGAAATTCATAATTTAAAGCTTGGATGTTTAATAGGTAAGTTAATTTAGTCCTTTTCTTCTAATTTTGATGTTTTATAAGTTTTAGAACAAAGTTTTGTTGAATTAAGTTGAAATTCTGGAAATTCTTAGATTTTTGAACATGAGTTATGTGGATCAAATTGATGAATTAGGGGTTTAATTAATGGAATATCTAGTTAGAAATTGATTTTAAGGATTAAATTGTGAAAATGTTTGGAATTAAAGTCTATTACTGGAATTCTGATTCCCAAAGATTATAAAGTAGTTTAAAGTGATAGAATAAGGTGTTTATTGAGAAAAATCAGCTCAATTGAGAAGTTAATTGAGCAGGGACGAAATTATCATTTATTGAAAGCTTAGGGGAAAAATGGTAATAAACAATTTGCACTAAACAGCTTTGGGACAGCAGCAGTAGACTAACTTTGAAAAATTACTAAAAATCGTAGAAGTGGAATTAGAATCTGAATGAGATATGAAATTAAAGCTTATTGAGTCTAGTTTCATATGAAAGAAACAGGAAAGCAAAGGAATTCTGTAATTTGAGATATTTATATTTTTGTAAGACTGGTTTAGAGGAATTTCGGGATCCCCTGTTCTGAATTTGAAAAATCATAACAAATTGAAGAAAAATAATTAGAGGCTTAACTTTACATGTTTAGAATCCTGAATAAGTCTATTTTCAATAGAAATAAACAAGAACATCATATGAATTTTGTATAAAGAGATAATTAATTTTTAGTGAAGAAGGGTCAGAACTGCCAGACAGCAGAACAGGGGTGACTTTGATGAATAAACTGTACTAATTGGCTAGGTCAAAAATTCTGGAAATTTTATGGTATGAATACATGTGAGTCTAGTTTCAGAAAAAATTAACGGTTCTTCATTTGGATTTCTGTAGCTCTGGAAATAAATAATTTAGTGACTATGACACAAAAGGACAGCTTTGAATAAGTTTATGAGTAAAGGATTAAATTGAAATGTAAGCAAAAGTAAGAAAGGATGAAATTATTTTATTATACATGTTTATTTTATTAAATAGTACAGGAAATTATTTGATTATTTTTAACATATAAATGTTATATGTTTATATGAAATTGAAGAAAAGAAAAGGAAGGAGAGGACCGAATTGAAGGAAAAGGAAAAGAGAAGGTTAAGGAGTGAAGGAAGAAGAATTTATATCACCTCAACCTTTTGTTGTAAGTACTACAAGAATTTTAAATTATTGTTATTTATCCTTTTGAAATATTTATGTGAATTATTTAAATACATGAGATTTAGCTTTAATGCCCAAGTAGGCGAAATTAGAACTCTTTGGGATATTAGTGGCATGCCATTAAGGAACTTTTTAGCGCTCTCTCGATATTAGCACGTTGGTGCTCTCGATATTAGCACGTTGGTGCTCTCGATTATTAGATTACGTCGGTGCTCTCGATTATTAGCACATTGGTGCTCTCTGTTCACTTGTGCATCATAATGCACCTCTGTATATGTTAAAGTATATCCGATGTGTTCTATAAAGTCTACTTTGGGCTAAGAATTGAAACGAGGACAAAGTGAATTACTGATGTGTTAAGGTAAGATTTATACCTTACAAAAGATAAGTTAAATTTTATTAAAGCAAGGCATACATGAAGAAACTTATATGTGAGAAAATATGCAATAATTGATTGAGTTAAAATATTACATTATGATTGCTTATTTAATTATTCTTGTGGTGCTTACTAAGCCTTCTTCGGCTTAACGCGTTTATTTTAGCAGCGTAGGTACAATTAGACTAAGAGAAAAGTCCAACTAAAAGATCGCTCATCTCATCACATCCTCAAGGGCTTCAAAGGTAGTTACTATATTTTGTATTAAAATGGCATGTACATATGTAGTTCAAAGGTGTCCCCATGTGATAGGGACTAAAATGTAGATTCTTGAAATTTTATCTATTTTCAGTTATTTGAAGTATTTTAGTATATATGGAATGAATTAATAAACAATAAATATGTTAGCAAAAATGGTTGGTAAGTTAAAATATTATATTCAAATGTTTTAATTAGGCGATTATCAGCCATAATTGTTTTGGCACCAAATGTAATAGTCTTATACCTGGGTTTGCATAATTGAACCAGGGTATAGGGGTATTACATTTATTGGTATCAGAGCCTAGGTTTTCTGAATTCTTGGGTCGAGTATGAGTCTATTTGTACATGCCATTTTATAAATTGATGTGATGAGATGAGGTTTAGTTATTTAATTGTGTAATTTATGAATATTGTAGAAACTTAAAGATGTCTTACGAAAGAATAAAAGATACCGATTTTGTGATGTATCTGGAATTTATGAATTTAATAAAATAGAGTTGGTTGTCTCTTAGTATAGAAGGAGGAAATGTTAAAGAAAGAAATGTTTTCCAATCGAAATAATTTCGATAATTCTGAAAGTGGTGTTCAAATAATTAAGTAAAATGTTACTTATGATGAAACAGAATTTGAAAAGATGTGGATAAATGTCTTATAGTAAGAAATGATAAATGTTATGTTATATGAGTATATACATGAAGCTAAATTATGAGGCCTTACGATCTCTACCCCCTTATTAAATACTGATTATATTTATGGTGAAATTGATAGGAATTATAATGATTTAGTTCAAAAGTGTGGGCCAGAAGAATTTAAAGAAAGAAAGATGATGACCAGTGAGGAAATTTGAAGAATGGTTAGAAACAGTCAAAGAATATTTGAAGAATTGCAGTATACAAGAGATGAAAAGTTGAAATGTGCGATATCTTTATTGAAGGGTGAGGCTTATCAATGGTGGAACATTGTCATGAATATCCATTCTGAGAGCAGATTAATTGGAATTCCTTTGTATCCGAATTTAAAAGAAATATGTGAGACAACTTTATCTTGAGAAGAAGAAAAGAGAATTTACGGATTTGAAGCGAGAACTACATGTCTCATTGTTGAATATGAGCGTGAAGTTATCGATTTCTTTTTCGAAAATTATATGGGATATACATGGTGCTACTATTAAAGAAAGGAGTCATTTATCGAAATTGATTTATTCGGATATGGTAACTACGAATGAGTTAAGCTGAAAATTTCTTTCGAATAAGCTTTGTGAGTGAAGTGAATGATACGGGGATTGTTGATGATTATATATGTTAACGGATTAGTAATGAAATTGCGAAATATTTGAATACATTTTGCTATAGTTGGGTATTCTACAATGATCTCTTACGGGTATTCTATATGGGTATTCTATATGTTCTTTTATCTCCGGAGGTATATGCAAGCTATTCGGATGTGACTTTTATTGTGCGAGAAAGTTTGGAATCATAACGTTAAAATGGAAGTTCTGGTTGATTCCTGATCGGTACTGCTCTATTTTTCTTTGGATTTTCTAATTTGTCTTGTTAGATAGAAGACTTAATGGTCAGATTCATATGAAGTTATTTTCTATTTCTACCGGTTGATATTCTGGTACGTATATGCAATTGGCATTATCTTTATCATAATTGTTTCTAGTGAGGATAAATGGTATTCTTCTTCTGGATTTCCGTTGGAATATATTCGATTTCTTTATCATTGAATGTGGTTTTTACTCTCGGAAATTCAATATAGCTTCACATCTGGGATTTCATTATGCCACATCTGGATTTCATTATATTGGTTTTCTTATTATTTTATAGTTTGATCTTATATATCAAATATGATTCATCTGTGAAGAGGTATTCAGTGATAGAAGGTAAATATATATATTACTGTTATAAATCTTGGTTTAGTTATGGGAGCTCGGTATATGGATCTTAGATTATAGAAGTTGTATTATTATCTTTGGTTATTATTGGGACTACTCTGGATTTCTTCTTCTATTTTAAAGTACTATTGAAGTTGAAGTATTGATCCATTTATATTATTGAAATGTTTGATAGAGATCTACGAGTTTACGGTTCACTTTACGATTTGGGATAACTTATAAGAATGCTATATGAGTGATAGTTGATTAATTTATAAAGTCGGAAGCGATTGATGGCTTGAGAAAGTTGCGGAGATGTACATTCCGAGAAATTGTAAGATTTCATGGTATTACAGTATTGATAATTTCTAATCAAGATTGCAGTTCACCTTAGGGTTCGAAAACAATTACAGAAATTATTGTGTACTTAACTCGATTTGGTATAGCATTTCATTCGCAAATTGATGGATAATTCGAGAGAGAGTTGGTTAGATTTAGAAAGAAGATGTCTTGGTGGTCGGTATGAAGCGTGATATTTACGAGTTTGTATCCGGATATGCGATATGTCAACGAGTCAAAGCAGAACATCAAGTACCTTCGGGTTACTCGACCAATTACTATACCGGAATGGAAATGGGAAAGAATCACTATGGATTTTGTATCGGGGTTACCATTATCTCGACGAAAAAAAAAAAAAGATGTTATTTGGGTGATTGTTGATCGATTGGTAAAATCAGTAGCACTTTATTCGAGTGCGTATGGATTATTCTTTAGATAAATTTGGTTAAAAGCGTATATATCTGAGATTGTCAGAATACACAGAGTGCCTGTCTCCATTATATTGGATATCTCCAATTTACGTCTCGTTTCTGGGATAAATTACAAGAAGCTTTGGGTATTCAGTTGTATTTCAGTACTGCATTTCATCCTCAGACAGATGGCCAATCTGAGTTTGTAATTCAGGTATTGGAAGATATACTCGATGTTGTATACTAGAGTTCGAAGGTAATTGGGAGAGGTATCTACTTTTGATTGAATTTGCTTACAATATATGATTATCGATCCAAAGTATTAAAATGGCTCCGCATGAAGCTTTGTATGGTAGAAAGTGTAGAACATCGTTATATTGGGATGAGCTCGATGGAAAGAAGATACATGGGGTTGATTTGATCCAGGAAGCAGAAGAAAAAGTAAAGGCAATTCGGAATAGATTAAAAGCGACAAGACTCGACAACGAGAAATCGATTGTGGATTTAAAACATCGGGATATTAAATATTTTGTGGGTGATAAAGTATTTATCAAGGTGTTTATTTGAAGGAAACTATAAGAAATGAGTGTTTCATCTCTTTTTAAGTAAATTTAGAGGACGAAATTTAAAAAGGGGAGAATTATAACGACCTCAAAAGTATGGATATTGAAAAATGAGTTATCGAGTCTCCATTTTTAGTAAGCGGACTCATAAAATATTTATTAAAAATATTTACAAAGTTAGTTGTGTGTTTAATAAGGTTTTATTTAGGTGAATTTGACTTAATTAGAAGTATTTGAGAAAAAGGATTAAATTGAAAAAGGTGCAAAAGTTGAATTATAGATTAAAAGAAATTATGAAGGACCAAAATGGCAATTATGCCATTTTGTAAAGTTGATGCGGTGTATTGTGTAAAAAAATCTGAGATTTTTACTATATTATTATATTATTATATTATTATATTATATATATATAAAAAAAAAGAAGAAGAGAAACAGAACAGAAAAGAAACAGAGAACAAGACGAAAGCAAGGGAAAAAGAAAGAAAGAAAAGAAAAGGAGAAATTCATAATTTAAAGCTTGGATGTTTAATAGGTAAGTTAATTTAGTCCTTTTCTTCTAATTTTGATGTTTTATAAGTTTTAGAACAAAGTTTTGTTGAATTAAGTTGAAATTCTGGAAATTCTTAGATTTTTGAACATGAGTTATGTGGATCAAATTGATGAATTAGGGGTTTAATTAATGGAATATCTAGTTAGAAATTGATTTTAAGGATTAAATTGTGAAAATGTTTGGAATTAAAGTCTATTACTGGAATTCTGATTCCCAAAGATTATAAAGTAGTTTAAAGTGATAGAATAAGGTGTTTATTGAGAAAAATCAGCTCAATTGAGAAGTTAATTGAGCAGGGACGAAATTATCATTTATTGAAAGCTTAGGGGAAAAATGGTAATAAACAATTTGCACTAAACAGCTTTGGGACAGCAGCAGTAGACTAACTTTGAAAAATTACTAAAAATCGTAGAAGTGGAATTAGAATCTGAATGAGATATGAAATTAAAGCTTATTGAGTCTAGTTTCATATGAAAGAAACAGGGAAAGCAAAGGAATTCTGTAATTTGAGATATTTATATTTTTGTAAGACTGGTTTAGAGGAATTTCGGGATCCCCTGTTCTGAATTTGAAAAATCATAACAAATTGAAGAAAAATAATTAGAGGCTTAACTTTACATGTTTAGAATCCTGAATAAGTCTATTTTCAATAGAAATAAACAAGAACATCATATGAATTTTGTATAAAGAGATAATTAATTTTTAGTGAAGAAGGGTCAGAACTGCCAGACAGCAGAACAGGGGTGACTTTGATGAATAAACTGTACTAATTGGCTAGGTCAAAAATTCTGGAAATTTTATGGTATGAATACATGTGAGTCTAGTTTCAGAAAAAATTAACGGTTCTTCATTTGGATTTCTGTAGCTCTGGAAATAAATAATTTAGTGACTATGACACAAAAGGACAGCTTTGAATAAGTTTATGAGTAAAGGATTAAATTGAAATGTAAGCAAAAGTAAGAAAGGATGAAATTATTTTATTATACATGTTTATTTTATTAAATAGTACAGGAAATTATTTGATTATTTTTAACATATAAATGTTATATGTTTATATGAAATTGAAGAAAAAGAAAAGGAAGGAGAGGACCGAATTGAAGGAAAAGGAAAAGAGAAGGTTAAGGAGTGAAGGAAGAAGAATTTATATCACCTCAACCTTTTGTTGTAAGTACTACAAGAATTTTAAATTATTGTTATTTATCCTTTTGAAATATTTATGTGAATTATTTAAATACATGAGATTTAGCTTTAATGCCCAAGTAGGCGAAATTAGAACTACTTGGGATATTAGTGGCATGCCATTAAGGAACTTTAGCTCTCGATATTAGCACGTTGGTGCTCTCTGATATTAGCACGTTGGTGCTCTCTGGATTATTAGCACGTCGGTGCTCTCGATTATTAGCACATTGGTGCTCTCTGTTCACTTGTGCATCATAATGCACCTCTGTATATGTTCCGTATATCCGATGTGTTCTATAAAGTCTACTTTGGGCTAAGAATTGAAAGCGAGGACAAAGTGAATTACTGATGTGTTAAGGTAAGATTTATACCTTACAAAAGATAAGTTAAATTTTATTAAAGCAAGGCATACATGAAGAAACTTATATGTGAGAAAATATGCAATAATTGATTGAGTTAAAATATTCTGTTATGATTGCTTATTTAATTATTCTTGTGGTGCTTACTAAGCCTTCACATCGCTTAACGCGTTTATTTTAACAGCGTAGGTACAATTAGACTAAGAGAAAAGTCCAACTAAAAGATCGCTCATCTCATCACATCCTCAAGGGCTTCAAAGGTAGTTACTATATTTTGTATTAAAATGGCATGTACATATGTAGTTCAAAGGTGTCCCCATGTGATAGGGACTAAAATGTAGATTCTTGAAATTTTATCTATTTTCAGTTATTTGAAGTATTTTAGTATATATGGAATGAATTAATAAACAATAAATATGTTAGCAAAAATGGTTGGTAAGTTAAAATATTATATTCAAATGTTTTAATTAGACAGTATCTGGCCATAATTGTTTTGGCACCAAATGTAATAGTCTTATACCGGGTTTGCATAATTGAACCGGGTATAGGGGTATTACACTAAGCCTGTTAGTACTCTTTTAGCAGCCCATTTCAGGCTTTCATCGACTTTGTTTCCACAATCAGATGATAAGATTGAGTACATGTCACATGTTTCATACTCTAGTGCACTGGGATCTCTCATATATGTTATGGTTTGTTCACGTCCAGATTTATCATATGCAATCAGTGCAGTTAGCAGATACATGGGCGAATCCCTGTAAAGAACATTGGAAAGCAGTTCAGTGAATTTTAAGATATTTACAATGTACTACTGATGTTTGCTTACAGTTTGGAAGAACTAGAAATAGAGTCATTGGGTATGTTGATGCTGATTTTATTGGAGACCTTGATAGAAGAAGATCTCTCACAGGTTATGTCTTTACAATCGGAGGTTGTGCAATCAGTTGGAAAGCCACTTTGCAAACTCTGATCGCTTTGTCCACCATGAAAGTTTGAGTACATGGCGATTACTGAGGCTTGTAAAGAAGCTATTTGGTTGAAAGGACTCTTTAGTGAACTCAATGAAGACCTTCAAATCAGTACAGTATTTTGTAACAGACAGAGTGCAATCTTCCTTACAAAAGATCAAATGTTTCATGAGTGAACAAAACACATTGATGTTTGGTATCATTTTGTTCGTGATATTATTGCTCGTGGTGATATTGTTGTGAGCAAAATTAGTACTCATGAAAATCATGCAGATATGATGACTAAGTCACTTTCTATAACCAAGTTTGAGCATTGCTTAGACTTGGTTGGTGTTCATTGTTGAAGTTAAACCCTTAAGGGGTTTTATGGAAGAGGTGGAGAACTTGTTCGTTGAGAGTTCGCGATGAAGAACTTGTTCGTTGAGAATTCGTGTCAAGGTGGAGATTGTTAGAATTAAGTGACCCGAATCATTATTTAAATAAAATACAGTGGTAAAATAAAATAAAAGTAAAATCCATATAGAACTATACTTCTTTTATTTTATTTTAGAATAAAATTTTTTTTAAACCTTATTAAACTCCATCTATTTTATATTGATTAGAATAAGGTGTTTCAATCTTACTACACTCCTATTAGAATATGGCTTTACAAGCCTATAAATAGACATAGTCTATTCCTTTTGTAATTATTCGAATTTAACATAGTGAATTTTCTTCTCTTCTGTCTGTGATTTTTTCCCGAAAGGGTTTCCACGTAAAATCTGTGTGTTCTTTATTTTTATTTATATTTTCTTTGCAATATATATTTTCATTACTGACAATTTATTTTCACATTCAGTTTATTTTATTTGAGTCCACGTTCAAAGCAATTCGAGATTTGAGGATAGCAAAGAAGATTGTTTGGTAGAAATTCAAAAAACAACTTAGTTGCTTCGCATAAAGTACAAGTAATAATTTAATTAGGGTTTATTACTATAAATACCACATTAAAAAAATTTCTAAACATTCATTGTGCCTAAAAGCACTATTTCTAACACATCTTTCATCCGTTTATGAAGAAAGCAGTGATAGATTTCGTGTTTGTAGATCATTGCCTTTGCAGTTACCTTGCAACGAACGCCTCTGAATTAGAAGCTCTCTTCCACATATGAGCACTATTTTATTCTTTCAACTGCATGAAATATAATGAGACATTTTCTGATAAGATAATTAGTAAGAAAAGGGTATTTTAATGTCCATTGCGTCATTATAACCTCTTAATAGTGAAAAGATTTAAAAAATGGCTAATTGCGTATGTTTAGATTTAACCTTTTCTTCCTTCTTTTGTTCTATTATAAAAGCATCTTTCTTTCAAATCCCCCTTGTTATGTTATTTGCTTCATTATTGGTCAATTTGAAGGAAAAAATGTAGGATATAGAAATAACATGCAAACCAGTTCCCTCGAAACAAAAAACAAATAAAAAGCTTAATCCAATATTAATAAAGTATCATTTCAAGGACTCCATTGGGTATGTGGGAAATGGTTAGTAAGACATTTTGTATTATTAGTCTAATATTAACAGTTTGAGGTTTTGAATCAGGCAATAGTAGAAACCATGGTGACGAAAATAAAAAATCAAGTAGCAAAAATTAGAGTTGTGTTGGACATAAAAAATGAAGTGTACTTATTGGTTAAGATTCAATATAAGATAGAACCTCGAGAGAGGAGAAAGCCTCAATGGATGAGTAGCTCATCATGGAGTTTATCTGAGAAAACACCAAAAACAGATCTTTTTGTTATTGCAAAAAAGCTTACCTACCCGAAACGAAGTTAAAGAATAGTAAAATTCCTACATACACCGAAACTTGAGCTAGAACCCTAATGAGCCAAAGAGGCAACTTCCTAACTAGAGGCCCTCCGTACTCCTCCAGTTTATCTCAAACATTTCCTAAAATCGAGTATCTCCGATTACCATTCAGCTCTTCCCCCGTCCATGTCTCGAATAAGGTGAACCGTCCTAAGACACCACCATTTTCTCTATGTATCAACACTACTATAAGGTTGATCTATTGTGGTGTCATACTTGGATTTTGTAGCGACTTGTACAACAAGCCCAATTCTACTCTATTACAAAGTTTTTATAAGATGTCTCAGGTCCAAGAAGCTTTGCAACAGATTCTTTTAAGCATCTTTTGCACTTAAATACAGTACAAGCCTTCATTCATTGCCACCATAGTTAGTTTTCCCAATTTAGGTTGGACTCAAGTTCCGTTTACATTTTTAGAATTCATAAGATATAAGCAACTTGTATATCACAATTCACGCTAATTTATTGAGTGTTGTTTGTTTCTGTTCATTAAGTTCATAATTTTATTTATGTTTCATTTACTTTGTGACAATGAATCGAAAAGACTCTAGCTTAAATATAAACGAGGGCCTGCAAATAATTATGCGGCATGTCTCCAATGCCTAACTCAGACAATGGAATATTTTTGGAGAATACTTTGATAGAGGCAAGAAAGGCAATAATATGTGTTCATGCATGAGATTAAGGCCTCGGTCTTCCTTTGTACCTTGAAGCAATGGGTCGGGTGCTCGTGGGGACTAGTACATTTGGATGTCCTTGTCCTGCCGTTGCACTATATTTTCAGCTTCTTTGTTAGTCTTATTGTTTGACGTTTGTCAAGGTCATATTGCTTAATTGCCTCATGCCACTTGTCGACTCGATGAGACTTGGATTATAGGATCAATTAATTGCTTTGGGCTTGAAGCCTTTACGCTCAACTGATAAAATAATTAAAAATAAACATATTTATTCAGTTAATAGATTTTTCCTCTATGGAAAGAAGCAGCCCAATTATCCCATTAAAATGTTTAGTCCAGGTAATGATTAAATCTTTCGGCCTCAACAAACCAGATGGAAATCAAAATAAACGTATACATATTTTTAGATTATTTGTACATACAAAAGAACCAACACCCCAAGAAGGAAGAGACCAATCAAGTACTTTGAGGAAACTGTATTAACAAAATGATGACCGAAGGAAAAGAAAAGAAAATATAATGGAGAGTACTGTTACACCCAAGATTTATAATTTAACGTTTTGAGCAACAAAGGTATATATATTATATAATCAAACCGAAACATCAGATTTTGGACCATCCAAACTCCCCTCTTGCGATGACTTGTTGAAGAACTCAATACAATCAGAAATGGCCTCGGTGTAATGCGAGTGGGAAGAGTAATACGATGAGCTGCACGAAGTCTTCGGTGGCTCGAACCTATCGCAGTTCTTTTGCTTGGGAGCCACACTCGACGTGCCAGAAGATCCAGCGGAAGGAAGAGAAAACAAGAGCCGCAGAAGGATCTTGCGGAACCGATTAAAGAGCTTCATTGCAGAGAAGTTTAGCTTGGAAGAGAGAGAAGTGGGTTGAGGCTCAAGGGTTGGGTGTTGGTGTAGGGTTTGGGTGCTGCTGCCTCTTACTTGAATAACGAAGCTGTCACTTGGTGGAATGCGCATCTTGTAAATACGAAGTAATTGAATTTTGCTAGCTAGATGCCCTCCGGGAAGTGTAATTGCTATCATGTGTGAAGATATAGAAAGATCGAGGTTTTCAATAGAATCTTACGTGTTTTTATTCTGTTTTGGAAGGCTCAAATAGCATATTTTGAAGGCAAAAAAAAAAAAGATGGTTGGTAATAAAGACCATGTGCTCAAATCATTTCGTATTGGGCTTCACCTGTCCTCGATATGTAGTTTATTTATTCCACTAATTTGATTGGTTATCTTCAACTAGAAACAGCAATCCAATATACTATATATAAATACATGTAAGTATATTCTTCGGTAAAAGGCAAAAATAACTCAAATAGAAAAGATTGAAACATGTTGAGGTAAGTGTTGAAAGTGTCTTGCGAAGTATCAACAGTTATCAGTGTAATAGATTTAATATTTTACTTGTTGTATTAGATTAAATATAATAAATTTACTTAAATTAGGTTCTGCAAGTATTTTGTTTTTCCAAACAATTATTAGTTGTTTATTTCAACAAAATACATCTAAACTTTACCAAATTTTCATTTTTGGTACTAAAAGAGTATTGGGTTAATTTATATTAAATATATGTATATTAAAAGGAATTTATAGTCTGAAGTAAGTCAATCCATGCAATGAACTTGTAAAGTATAAATTAGAATATTGCTGGTGAATAATGAGTGACCCTCATTGTCCCATTTATAAAAAAAAAAAAAAAAAAAAAAAAAAAAAAAAAACCTAGAAAAGGATGTTTAACCTATGATGAAATGAACATTTCTGGGGCCTATATAGAAGGTATTACAATTAATCTCATATACTTGAATAATACTGTCTCTGCCTGCCATTACATTGGTTCACTTTCACTGTCATTATATATTTATAATGGACCAAGTACTTGAAATCCGTCGTTCAAATTTTAAGCTAAATCTTTTTCCTCCTCACAAATTCTTATCTTCATCCAAAGTGATGGAGCCAGACATAAAAAAATTGTACCATGTTTTCATGTTGTTTGGCGGCCTGTATTAGCAAAGCAATGATCATTTCATTGATTATTGACACGTGTGTAAAGCTAAATAAACTAAATCAGTTAATGAGATTTTTTAAGCGAACAATTTGTGGTCCTAACAAAGATAAAATCATCCCGTACATGGACCAATCACAGGGAATATAATAACAGGAGAATGATAATTAATGGAAAGAGCAGAACATGATGAGATTGACAAGAGTTGAGATGACATCATTAACAATGGATCTGTGGAAGGCTAGGATAAGGATTTGTTTAAGACAAACATCATTGTGTCTGACACTGACATCTTAAACTAACAAGGTGAAGCAATCATGAGGTTTACCACATTGCTGTTTAAACTAGAAAAATGAACGCAACACAACAGAAGAGATTTTTGTTTTTACATCAGAATTCAACAGATTTACTTATTTAATTGCAAGCTAATTGGACCTCTAATGACCCGACCATATTTCGGTCGTTGCCTTTAGAGGAACTGAACTCAGGTTTATGGGTTGACCTTTAAGCTTAGTAGGCCCAACCTGCTTGATGGACTGGATATGACGTCGAGAACCTTATAAAACATCAGCGTGTTGGGTAAAAAGGCAACAACCCTTTTCTCTCATGTAACAATGGAAACGCTTTACTTGGTTGCAAAATTTGACAACTGAAACTTAAAAGATAGAACTTAGAACTGTACCATGCAACATCACTCATGTACTATATTATTAGATTTAAATAAAAAAACTTGAACAGGTGTTTAACCAAACAAACTTCTACACCCTGTTTTCCTTCTTAATAATTAATGTTGCAATTGTTATAGTTTTTCCATATTAGTACTTGAATTCAATCGATATAATATAGTTTAAACATAATATGGTGTCACCTGCTTATCAGCTTGCATTTCCATGAAATAATGAATTTTATTTTATTTTTAATTTTGGTGTTAGCTTAACCCATCTCGCATTTTTATTCAACCTAAACCATCCTTAATTAAATTTATCCATAGCCTATTTAATAATATTTCCAAATCACAGTGTAGGTAGTCTGTTGAGTTTTATATTTGCAGAAGTAATTCCGAAACTATTATAGACGTTGCTGGCGAACAGATCACAATTGAGCAACCGGCCTGATAATTAGTATTTTTTTTTTCTTTTAAATGTTATACTATTACAAATACAATACATTTACAAGTATAGTATAAATAGAAATACAAATTCATTCATGTTCACACAACTGGAAGAATTCAAATTTGAATATTCAAACCTATGTTGTACATCTTACCCTATTACCACAAAGCCCAAAATTGAAGGCCCAAAAAATTATTATAAAAAATGTAATACACAGCTAATAGAAAATAGCAACAAAAATGACCTGTTAAGGACGGATGGGAATGGGGCGAAAAGACCCTAACACTGTCAGGGACAAAGCTGAGACAAAACTTGACATGGTCAAAATAGGACAAAAAGAACAAATGAACAAGGCAAAGAGGATTGTCATGTGAGAAGTAAGAGAGAGGTAAGCATACAAAGTTTTATGAAGTTAAATTTACTATTAATTTTCCATAACCCTAAAACTGCGATTGACTTGACAAAAGTGAAGGTCCAAAAAAATTGTATTATAAAAATATCTAATACACAACTAATAGCAAAAGAACGAGAAGTTGTTAAGGACAAATTGGCATGGCAAGGGAGCAAAAGAAACTTGACGTCGCCAAGGATCAAATGGAGATAAAACCTAACACTGTCAAAACAATACAAAAGGAGCAAACAAAAAAAAGCAGGAAGTCAAACCAATTCCGAGGCATCTTGAGTTCCACGGCTAAGGGCATATTCTTTTGGTTCGAAAAGTATTTTTAGAAAAAAAAATTGTACAGAACAAACAGTTTTTAGTTAGAATTTTTGATTTTTTAGAAGTGTTTTTGAGAAGAAGAAGCTAAAATTTTTAGTTTTTTCTCTCCCAAAAGCACTTTTAGTGTTTAATTACTTTTTTACCCCTCTAATAACATAGTTCTTTACCTTTTTTTTTTCTTGGTGCTTAATTATAAATGTGTTAAAATCATTAATTAAAAATAAAAAATATTTTTTTAAAATACTAATTACAAATATGTAATTGTTATATTTAAATATTTAAAATGTAGTTTATATATTCTAATTAAATTTTATAAATAATTAATATTTATTACTTAAAAATATTTAAAATTTACATTTCATATATTAAAATATTAACAAGTTATAGTAATTTTTTTTATATTCTTATTAAAATATAATAATATTAACTAATTTAAATTTTATTTAAATGCATATTTGTTACTTGATAATAACATGTCTAAAATGGACATTTTATTTCTCAAAAGCACTTTTTGACATTAATGCTAAACACTCAAATTTTAAACTAAACTTTTCAAATGCACTTTTCAAAAGCATTTTTCCACAGCACTTTTCAAGAGGTGTGCAAAATTCGGGTAAAATTGAAAAAATTCGGCTAACCGACCGAATTCGGTTAATCGGTCGGTTAACTGAATTTTTTCAGTCAGGGGTCGGTTAATTATTTTTTGATTTTTCGATTAACGGTTAATTCAGTTCGAAACCGGTCGGTTAATCGAATTTTTTCGGTTTAACCGAAAAAATTAATAACTAAAATTATAATATAAAAATAGGCCCATTATTCACCTAAACCCAATCCAAACCCAAGTATCCAACCCAACCCAACCCAATCATAAAAATTACAAATAATTTAATAAATAAATAAATTCTAAATTTTATTTTCTTTTTTAATAAAAATAAAAATAAAAAACCCAACCCACTATTATATGCTAAATTTTTGCACATGTTTTTTTCTTTTTGTAGGTTTAATGCAAATGGAGATCTTTTGAAGAGAAGAAATGGATACAAATGGACAATATTAAAGACTTATATTTTAATTGTGTTAGTTTCAAGACTTATGTAATGTTTTTAATTATGTAGTGATTCAAAGACTTATATAATCTTTTTAATTATATAGTCATTCATTTCGGTTAATTTGGGTAATTCGGTTAACCGACCGAATTAACCAAAAAATTTTCGGTTCGGTTAACGGTTAAAAATTTTAAAAGGTCAATTATTCAACTGAACACCCCTACGACTAAAAGCATTGTCACATGAAAAGTAAAAGGGAGGTAAGGATAAAAAAACACGCGGCATCCTTTTAGGTTAAAGTCTACTAATTATTGTTTTGACTCTTTTCAAAACTTCAAAATTACAATTGATTTAAACATGAAAGAGTGATCAATATCAAATTTAACGCTATCATAGCTCATCTTTCTCCCATTGTTTTTTTTCCTTTCATAACTCAACAAATCGACTCAAATTCATATCTTTGTATCAACAATATGAAGAAATAAATCTTGAATTCATCAAATATAAAACCAATTTACTCTATTTAAGCTTAATGCATGGTATCTTTCACCAACTATTTTGATTAGCAACCTTGGGCAATCATCGACAATTCGATAGAGCCAGCCTGGTGGCATTTCCATTGGTGTTTGCTTACGATGGAATCATAAAAGGATAATAATTTCTAATATTTTTTATTGAAAATAAAACGGACCCTTCGATATTAGCAAACTTTACATTGAAATTAGTTTGATTTTGACTGTTAGGAAACTTCCTATGACTAAAGCATGGATGACCCGAAACTTAAAATACAGTTTTTAATATGGTGCAAGATTTTTCAGTAATCTCAACAAAGATTAGATTAATTAAGTAATACGGTTTGCGGAAGTCGTGTAGTATTTTAGTATAATTTAAACCAAAACATTAAAATATAAAATCCAAACACTTAAAACAAGAAGAAAGCAATGAAGGTGCTGCAATTATAAAATGCCCACATTGTACTTTGTTACAGAAACCCTTCATCCACCCTTCAGTCCTCGTCTCACTCTTGTTTGGTTTAGTTGCATGGTCAAAAGTCCACCAAGATCCCCGCACTTCCCCTTTGCAATTATTCCAAGATAATCTCACGTGGGTGGGTGGGTGTTCATAATTCTGCTCCAACTCCCTTTAAAATCATCTGCCTTTCGTTTTAATTTGAGATAATCTTGAATTATTCATTGAAGCTCTGGAAATCTTGTGATTCTATTTTTAAATTAAAATCTGGTTGACTTAAAAGAATCTTAAAATGATATATACATCCAAATTATCCCGATTTCGAGTGGTGGTAGATACTACTTTAATTAGATTGTGGGGTAAAATATGGCATGGGTGTTATTATACGAATTATTTATGGTACCACTGCTCCACTAAGAAAGCACAATGTTGTAGGTGAGCAAATTGACGGTGAAAGGTGCGCATTGAAGATGACAACCCCCTCCACAAACAAAAGGTAAATAGAAATGTCCCCTTGCTGTTTGCTTTGTAAATTTCTTACACATAATGCCTACCTGTCTTCATCATAAACGAGCAATCAATGATTTCGATGTCTTTAATTTAAACATCCATCCAACAAAATTAAATTTTTAGATTTATCAGCCATGCATGCGGTCACAAACATTAAAATCCAATTTATTTAAAACTAATAAAAAAAGAACAATAAAACAAACCGAGGCTTTGATCTCATGTGACATGACGTAAGATCAAAATATATGTACACGGTTAAGGTGGATCGTTTGATTTTGGTAATTATGTGAAATTGATGTTGATATTTGGCTGTCAGCTGAGTCAAGATTCATGGGCTTTGTAAATGACTACGAAACAAGGAAGGATAGCCCTCGGATTGAAAACAACCAACTCCTCCAGATTGGAGTAGACCCCGGCGTACGCCGCTAGAGAATCGTATGAGCCAGTCGCAGCCGCTACGCCGCCACTATTATCCTCCTCAAACGGCGGCGCATCTTCCGTCACTCGCTTCACCCTCCCCGCGATCACACGGCAAACTAGCATGGCTCTGCGTCCGTCCGTACATTTAAGTGAGTCGTGGGCCCTCCCGCTACTAGCCGTTGTGCAAACACCTTTGAATTCTGCGGCCGCCGCGGCTCCTCCACCTTTTTTCTGGAACCCTTGTTTGATTATGGTGCAGACGCCGCAGCCGGGGATGGAACCACACAAGCTGGACGAGCCGCGCGCTCCGAGGGAGCACGACAATGTGGTGCAGTGGAACCGGAGGAGTTCGTTGCCATCAGCCGCACACCTGGGGTTCTTTCTGGTGCTGTTGAGAGCACGTGTTTTCACTGCGTCGCGACAGTCCTCAAACCGTTGGATGGTGCGTTGGGTGTTGTGGACTTTCAGTATCCGTTCGATCTTACAGATTGGATTGTCCTTCTTTAACCAGCTCGATTTGAAGATAATTTCCACAATGTTTCGGCCCGAATCGTCTGGGCCCAACTCCGAAACTGCAGCACCAAATGCATCAAATCAAATGCATTGATGGGAATATTAATTCGACTTGTCGTGGTCGGTGGGGTCAGGGTCCTCACAAACCGTGCATATTTAGCCTCACAAGTAGGGTTAGTATTGATCTAATGAAAAGGCACCACGTTTACTATGAATATTAAAGTGACAGCTGTGATATTTAACATCAGTTGGTAAAAGGGTGGGGGCGACATTTTATTTTGGAGCAGTTAATAAGTGTTAAAAAGCAGTTGTAAATTAAGCATTAGAATATGATTAGTCAAAATTTTGCAAAGTGAAAATAAAGTGGTAACGAAATAATTAGTAAAACCATTTGACTGCAATAAGTGGTCGTTAATAATATTGTACTTGTTTTCTTTCGGATAAAGAGAAAAAATATGTGTACTTTTAAAAAAAAAAAAAAGAAAAAAGAGTTCCTACCTGTGGACTATTTCGAGTTTAATAGTCGAGACAAAATGAAGCGAAAAACATGGAGAATTAGCTTTTCTGTGTTGTAATAAGTTCAAACAATTGATATTAAAAGATTAAAAAAGGCGGTCATACAATCAAGTAAATAGTAGTTTTTCAAAAATAAATTTTGTTGTTAAACGAAATTATTGTACAGTACTTGGGGAAAATAATAGTGTGTAAGGTCTAAAATTAGAAGATAAGCTTAAGAGTAAATCATACTCCATAGATATATAAATTAATGTACCTGCATGACGAACAGCTTGATGGAGCTCCAAACTTTCAATCTTTGGGAATACCTCTCCGCATTGTGAGCAGGCAGATATAGTTGTTCGTGAGGATGGATACCTGATCCATTTTTTTCAAGGAAAGAAGCAATTTTTATTTTTTGGAAAAAATGAGAAAAAACAAATTGAGTTAAACTATATGTTAATATACCTGCTGGGGTCAACGATCATACGACACTCGTAACACCCAGACAGTTTCCGGAATTGCATAGCTCTTGATGAAGATGACGTCGTGTAAGTCGTGCTGCTGTTGTTGGTTCTTGTTGACCCTGACAACGACCGCGTTGACGAGCTATTCGCGGCTTTGCGTCTCAGCAGCCCGGTTTCTTGACCCACGGTGCTACTCTCAGGCGAGTTGTCGGCTCTGTGAACAACCCTGGTGTTGCCGTGAACGACGTCCTTGAAGCTACAGATGGATTTGCAAGAGGAACCCAGCTTCGAGTAGCCGTAATGATGAGGCAGCTGGTTATTCTTCGAAGGGTCATGAACTTTCGACCCTTCGATCTGTTTGCAACTGAGCAGATTCTTGATTTGGTCCCATGAAGATGGTTGCTTTTCCTTTTGCTTTTTCACCGGGTTTCTTCCACGCTTGGACGGCTGTTCCACTTTCATGGGTTCGGCCGCCGGCTCCGGTAAGAAAGTGAGGAGAGCCATAAAAAAAAAACAAAGCAATAGGAGACAATGATAACAAAAAGGAAAAGTAGGAGCAGATTTAGCTCTCTCTTTTATAAAAGATGAGAGCTTTTGAGAAAACTTGGAAAAGCGAGTTAGTTTTTTTTTTTTGGGGGGTGGGCAAATGGAGAGGGATCCGAGACGTGTAATACGGACTAAAGACGGAGGAGGCACAGTGAGTATGGTGGGAGTGGGGTCTCAGCTTATTTATTGCATTTACGTTTCTCCACTTTATGATTTAACTCCCTCCCCCACTTTCGTACTTTGGACCACTTAATATAAATCCCGACGGGAATGCAAAAACTAGTTTCATTTCATCAAACGGGTAACCACAGCTTGAGTCAATGATGCATCCATTTTCATGGTAGTATTCTTTTAGTTTTTCCTTTTAACGATAATTTTGGATTAAATGGTGAGGTTAATAGCCCGGACTAGAGGTGTGCATGGGCCGGGCCGGGCCGGGTACGAGCCGGGTCCAAAAAAATTTTGACCCAATTGGTAGGCCCGAGCCCGGCCTGGCCCGGAATTTTGTCCAGGCCCGACCCGTCATAAAATTGGTAGGTCCGAGCCTGACCCGAGCCCAGCCCGTCTAATATAAAATTTTTTTTACTTATTTTATTAAAAATAAAATATAATAAATTAAATACATTTTAAAAAATAAAAATAAATATTAAAACAAAAAACAAATAAAAATATAATAAATCAAATATAATACTAAAGTTAACATTTTATCAATAAAAAAAAATATTATTATTAAAATATTTTAGGCCGGGCCCGGGCCAAAAAATTATACCCGAGGCCCGGCCCATTTTTTAAACGGGCCTTATTTTTTTGCCCAAGCCCATTTTTTGGGCATATTTTTTTACCCAAACCCTCCCACATTTTGGACTGGCCTTCGGGCCGGGTCGGGCCGCCCGGCCCATGCACACCTCTAACCCGGACTGTGTTAAAATAATAATAAGGGAGAAATGGAAGGTGAATAATGAGGTTATTTAGTGTATGATAATAAATAATATTATTAATATTGAAAGTGGGATCCAGAGATTCTAAAAATTAGCAAAAGAAAAAAGTGCATGAACTAAAGAGAACATCATATACGACACACAGAAAGAATAGGAAACTCTCTGCGCCAAATTTGCATCTTCCCAATGTCTCTTGGCTAAATTGCCAATTTGACATATCCCTTCCCTTGCGGTGCACAAAAAAATATAAACAACCTGCTCCATGTAATATCCACCTAACAAGGCTTGAGCTGGTGATGACTACAAATGTCTATCTCTATCCCATTTTCAGCGAATCCAAGATGGATGGGCTAGGTTATATAACTTGCCATCACTAGGTAGCCCCAGGCGTCAACACATATGCTCCACAACCAGGCAGTAGGGCTCACCAGTTGACTCACTCACGAAGAATGTTGATCCTGGAACTGATGAGTTCTGGTGTAAGTTTATTTGTTTTTTTGGTGTTGAACCCTACTTGCTTTCGATACCTCGTAATGAGTGATGACTAAGTTCAGTCTGCAGTACTGGAAGTGTAGGGCTCAGCAAGATTAGTCATGTACGAGCTCTTTTTCCCAAAAAATGTAATACCTTTTGCGCATAAATTTTGTTTATGTGCTCTAATTTAATAAATTTTAGTTATTCTACTTTCGGAAATTTAATTAATTATATTCTTTTAATTATGAGTATTAAGTGAAAGTTATGAATTTTGTTTGTAACTTACCAAATTGCCAGAAGTTGATTAATTTTAATTAATTATATTCTTTAATTTAATTTAATCTAATTTTAATTTAACCTATCAATTTTTTTGGGTAATTTATAGAAGAATATAATTTAAGTACTAATTATGATAAAAATGTTTATGTGCCAACTTTGGAAAAATGATATAGTTTACGTACCATTTTATAGTTTAAGCCTAATTTAAATTAAGGGTAAACTACTTAGTTAGTTATTCAATTTTTAGGACGCTTTCATTTTGGTCACTCAAAATGAAATCCTTACAATTTTGTCACTCAACTTTAAGCCGCTTTCATTTTGGTTACCAAGGGTTAAATTTCTAACAGTAATTAACTGTACACGCCACATTATGTTTACATTTTCATTTTAGTCACCTAACTTCTACATTGCTTTCATTTTGGTCACCAACAAAATATATTTTTTAAATATTGGTTGGGTTAAAAAAAGATATATACTAAAATAATGCATTAAAAATTTGTCAAATTATATTTGTTTACTTATTTGCCGAAAGTTCTAATTTTTTTCTTCAATATTTTAATTTGAAATTTCAAAACACAAAAAATCAAATAAATAAATTGTTGAAAATTTTTATCGCTTGATTGTGTCAAATGTTTTGTTACTATAATACTGAACTTAATTAATTTAAATAATTTAATCTTCTTCTAAGATTTTAAATTTTATTTTATGTTTTCAAAGTAAAATAAACTCGAATAACTCATTTTTTAAAATTAAAATTTAGAAGGAGATTTAATTAATTAATTTCAATATTATAGCAACAACAAATTGGTTGACATTATTAAGGGATCATAACAAAATTTCAACAATTTATTTAATTTATTTTGATGTTTGAAAATTAAAAATTTAATGTTAAAAAAATAGAATTTTTGACAATGGGATCAACGAATTTGATATTGTAGTTTCTATTGCTTTTTTACTTTAATCTTATATTTTTTTTACCCCAATCAATACTTAAGAAAGATTTAATGTTTGGTGGTTAATGAAAGTGCTCTAAAAGTTGAGTGACCAACTATCTAGTCTACCCTTAAATTATCAAATGTAACGGTTACCATTTGGGTAAATGATGAAATTTTAAAATTAAAAAAAAATTAGGTAAAAAGACCTCTCTAGTTATTCTCAACTTTGATATTGAACAAATTGGTCCTTCTAAAAAAGTGGAGCAATTTAGCCCCTAACAATTTTGAAAGTGAACAACTAAGAACAATTAATAATGGTGTTAGAAATTTCCATCAAATTATCCTACTTTTGGTTGGCATAATTCTAAATTTAGCCCTCAATGTTTACATATTCTGTCAAATTGATCTTGATTTCAAAAAGTAGGATAATTGGGTGGAAAATGTTAACGTTGTCATTAATTGTCTTTATCTGCTTAGTTTTAAATTTGGCCGTGAGGACTCAGTTTACTAAATATCAGAATTGAAAACAACTAGAGAAACTTTTTTTTTTTAACAAAAGATATAAAACTAAAAATAACCAATTTAAAATATAAGAACTTGGTATCCATTTAGCCTTCTTAGTTAGACAAATCCTGGAGGTAGTGTGAAAAGAAACCATCCATTTTCATCCACAAGAAAATGGTGTGTGCAACCAAACAAAGCTACAGTATTTCATCGGATATTATCATGGGAACCTTTGATTTCAAACAAACAAACAAACATAAACCAACTAATAAATCTCACATGAAAGTTATTAATAATAATAAAAAAAAAAAGATTCTTTGCAAGTACAGCTGAAACATTACTACATTATAGTTTATAAGTAAGTTGAATATATATATATTAATTTTAATATCTAAAATATAATTCAACTTATATATTTCTTTTTTTTTTCAATGCAAAAGTAGTTAATATACTTTTTAAAGTAAATATATAGCATCTAAGTTTTAGTTCTATATTTCATTTATTATGTGACCACAAATTACTTACCAAATATGAGATTTAGAACAATATCTTAATTGTTATTATATTGGGTAGTAATGAGAAGTTTATACGTATGTTCTACACTGTTATATCTTAAAAATTAAAGAAAAATATCCCAATTTTGTAAGAAAAGAAGAAACTTCCAATATTAAATTACAGGTGCAAGCTACAGAGATTTTTTTTAAAAAAATTTTTAATGGCCAAGAAGCTGAAGCCATAACAATGCAAGAGGGTTAGAAAATCTAGCACAAAAACCCATGTGCAACTTGTGGGGGTTAATTGGCTCATATGAGTTGGCCGACCATGTTCCCCTCTCACATTTGGAGACAGATAAAAAACCTAGAACAAAAACTAAAGTTACAAGGGTTGCGGTTGTCGTGATGTTCTACGGAGACATCCTCTCACTACTCTGTTTTTCATAAGAGTGGGAACAAGAAGCTGACTTCACAGCTGATCTCATGTTTTGTCTGCCGTTTGGAAATTGGAATAATTCAAAAGTGTGTTCGGTATTTAACTATTAACCCAATCCAATAGGATGTCAAAAATCATCAAACGCAAGAGACTGTTAAAATGGTCTTGGTTTCATGGTCCATTTTGAACATTCCTTTTGTTTTACGGTTTGGGCTAAGCCCAAGGATTCAGATCCAAGATAAACAAAACATTCCTCGTTACTCTGTTGTGGCGGTTTAAACTTTTTAATCTTAAACCCTAGACGTTAAGATTTTATGCTTTTAAGTGAACTCAAGTTGTTTCAGATTCTGGTTCGTAAAGTGCAATTTTTAACACTCTGTGGAATAAGAGCAAATATTTTGTTCAATAAAGGATCTAACATGTCCGAAAATAAATCTGAATCGGTTCCAACTGTAAATCCTAGAGTAACCTGGGAAGGTTGCAGCGTATTGCTCGACATTAACGACGGCGATCGTCTTGTTTTCGCTCGTCTCTCTGCCGCCTCGTAAGCTCCTATTTCTCCTAACAGTTCGCTTTACTGGTTATCAAATTTTAATTTTTATGCCGTTTAAAACTGTTTCAGGACCTTGAAAATTGGGAATAAGACATTCTCTTTGCAGCCATTGATTGGATGTCCCTTTGGGTCTCTGTTTCAAGTTGAAAGCGGAAAGGAAAAGCCTTACCTTTCCCGCTTTATTCCACCCACCGAAGGTTTAATTTTTTTTTTCCTTGAAAGCTTATTTTTTGTGGCTTAATTGATTTCAAGTTCATTCTAGATGATACTCTTTTGGTGTATTTTTGCAGAGAATAATGTTCAAGATGAAGGAGGTTGTCAATTACAAGAAGAATCCCGTGACAACCGAGCAATAATTGATAATAATCAAGCTCAAAGCCTCACCGGTGATGATATAGATGCAATGCGGAGGTGCTAGACTTTGTGTTTTTTATGGTTATTTATTGCCTTTTTTGTGAACACTATTTTTCATTGGTTGCTTTTTTCTCTTATGATGCAGACAGGGGGCAACGGGGAATGAAATTGTTGAGGCCCTCATTGCTAACAGTGCAACTTTCGATAAGAAAACACAGTTCTCACAAGTTAGTTAATTTCACACTTAAGAGTCTGACATTTATTTATGGTTCACAATCTCGAATATAAGCTGGTTTGGTAGACAAATAAAAGAGCAAGAGGAGAAAAAGAATGAAAGGGTAACATAAGTATTTTTGTGTTTGTATCTGTAGGAAAAATATAGGCTTAAGAAGCAAAAGAAATATGCCCCAAGAGTGCTTCTTAGACGACCATTTTCTAGAAGGTATGTCAATGATTCTATATCCGAGCTGCTTTTTCAGGATGTGGTTTTTAAATGGTTTTTATCTCTCTGCTTGCTGACTTTTGTTTTGTTACTACTATTGTATCAGTATATGTGAGGCATACTTTAAGAAATATCCAGCTCGAATCGGGTAATCATCATATTGTGTTAACTGTGTTTTTGATCATTTTTTTCTGCAGACATAGATTAGAAATAATTTGTAATCTCCTTTCCTATGATTCAGATTTTTGCGAGTGGATGCTTTATCTTTGTTGCTATCAATGGCTAATGTTACTGCAAACTCGGATGTCCTTGTCCTGGATATGGTTGGTGGACTTGTTACTGGTGCTGTGGCAGAGCGTTTAGGAGGTATGTTACATGTTTTGTTTTTAAGAGTTATTTGATATTGTAACTGAAACAAGAAGACCTATAATGAATACGGCCAGTGTAACATTTCTAATAAAATATAGTGGTATTTTAAATATTTTAAATATTTTAAATGTTCTCAAGTATCCATGGAAGAGTAATGTTGGAACCATTGTCTCACAATACCTTTTGGTGAACAGGTTCAGGTAGTGTGTGCAATACTTATCTTGGGGGGACACCCTATCCTATGGAGATAATAAGGATGTTCAACTTCAATAATGAAATTTGCAAGAGGTATGCTGCTATTTTTTGAGTTTCCTAACTTTACATGAAATATCAGATTATAAACTCAAGTAAAAGCTGGGCACTGTAATCTCATTTTCAAGGAGGATTACATGGAGCTCAGGTATAAATGCAGAGTTATGTTCTTGAATCATGCCATGCAATATTTACTCTTTCTTATTTGTTTCAGAGTTTTGCGGTGTTCAGTCAATGACCTTTGTGCGGTCCAAAATGAAACCAGTGAGCAAGTCTGCCAACATGAATATGTCTGTACCATGGAGAGTCAATCTGATGTTAGTCATGCTACCTTGTGATTAAGTTTATTCTTTTTTTCTGAATCACCCTGAATGTATTGTTATGCTTTATTTATAGGAGAAAACATCCTTATCAGTTAGCACCGAAGAGGTTCATCTTTCATCCAAGAATGGTGTTTCGGATCTTGTTCCTGAGAATGAACTTTCTACCACAGGCAAAACTTGCAAAGCCCCAAAAGCTGGAGAAAAAGCACCAAAAGAAGCCATTCAGTCATGGAAAGAAAATGGTTTCTCCAGGTAATCTACAGAAGTTCAACAATTGCTGTATTAATATTAGAATCATATATATATATATCCATAATCCTAAAATCCAATGTGTTTGTGTAGCCTAATTATTGCTGCACCGGAGCAAGATGCCTGGATCTTAGTTAAGGATTTGCTGCCCCTTCTAACATACTCAGCTCCTTTTGCAATATATCACCAGTATCTGCAGGTTCGGTTTCATCCCTTGTTACTGCTTTAAATTTTGGAAGGAACCAAGTTTAGACTTCTATTTTTTCTAGAAAACTAATAGTTGAGTTGGTAGGTTTGAACGATCTTGTGTATTTCTGTTGTTAAAAATGTGGAACCAATCATTCCCCTAGAAAACTAACTCGATCAAACTATATGTCTAAATACAGCCTCTTGCAACATGCATGCACAATCTACAACTTGAGAAAATGGCAATTGGGTTACAACTTTCAGAACCTTGGTTACGGGAATATCAGGTCTTCTTCTTATTCCTCTTTATGAACTTGTAGAATATGTAATGCTTTATTTATGAGAATAACATGATTATCATGCACAGGTACTTCCATCAAGAACCCATCCCTGCATGCAGATGAGTGGATCAGGCGGCTACATCCTAAGTGGTACTCGGGCATATTCTAATACAAGTAGTTCCTAAATTTTAATAAAGGAAAATTATTGTGTATTAGTAACCCAAAATGGTCGCCTAAAACCAAATTTATCATGTGTATAACTTGGATCATTATTTTATATGGTTTTCTTTGGTGTTGCTACTTAGGTTTCGATTTCTAACAAACCTTTATTTATGCTATTGTGGCAAATGTTAAATGTAAACTATTTATTCCAAATGGAATTTTATTAGCTGCTCAATTTCAGTAAGCTTTTTTTATTATTTAATTTAATCTGAAGCAGCTCAAATATCATACTAAGCTCATGCATCTTTTAATGTCATACTTGAAGTGAGATTGTCGTGTTGACAATTTGATTTAATCTTCTAGTTTTACAGTTTTTATTTAAAATATCAAAAGAAAAGGCAAATTATAAAATTGGTTATTTATATTTACGCTCTTAACTCCTATTGAAGGTGTTGACATTATATCGGAATTATCAATTAAGAAATAACAGTAGCAGCAGGATTAGACAATTGAATAAGTTTGTCTAATTGTATCTGATCAGCAATCATTAAAAGAGTTTCATGAAAGACCCTTGATATCTACTTGATATCCACTCTCTATTCATGTTTGCATTCTTGAATTCGCAGATGTTAACATAAAACATAAATTGATATTACTAATATAGTAATTTTTAAAGTTGGGTGAGGAAATCTTGAATTTACACAAGCATATACTACTAAATTTGTAGTTCATCTCAAGAAAATCACAATTAGAGTTGTAATGGGCTTGAAATATTTGTTGAAATGAGTCAGAGAAACGAAGCCCTTTGGAACTTGGAAGAGCCCAATAAGCAAACAAAAAGAAAGATTACTGAATCGTCTTTCTTTTAGAAAAAAAAAAAAAAAAGTCTTCTGGGTTTTCTTCTTCTCATTCTTCATTTTAGGTTTTGCGATGAACCGGTAACAGCCAGATTCATTGAATTGAGTTTGTCAGGTAATATTTCAGAGCTTCTTGTGCATCGCTTTTCTTTTCCATTTCATGATTGAAGTTATTGATAAATCAATTTGGGTTTTGGGTTTGTAACTGATCTCAAAACTAACGACTTACTAGTGAACAAGTATTGATGAATACATTTTGTACGGGTTTGACTTGATATTTAGTTTTACAAATGGTTGTTCTATAATCTAAGTTAATCACAGTTTGTTCATCATTTCCAATATCTCTCTATTCCTTTTTTCCCCATTGGTATTCTTCGTGATTTTAGTGTTAGAAACATCATCCAAAGTTGTTAGAAGGCCGTGATGTTGATTAACTTGACTGTAAGTTGTAAAAGAACGGTGGCAGACTGGCAGTAACTGAAGATTATGCTTGTTCCAATAGGTATTAAACTGCTTATTTGATTCCTATTTGCCGGGTGACATTAGCTGAAAATTAGATGCATTTTATTTATCATTTTCTCATTTTTTTTTTATTTTTTATTTTGGCTTTTGAGGGGACTTACAATTATATATACATGATAAATTGTAGTGCTTTTAGGCTCGCTATTAATATATGATCCCCCCCCCCCCCCAAACCATTGTTTAACATTTACAAGAATATTAACATATTTCTTTCTAAAAGGGTACATAAATATTAAGTAGCATTATTTTTTGCTTAAAATTTCTCAATGACTAGCGAACCACCATTTTGTTCATCAATGTGAATCGGTAAGTATGGAGATTTTCTGGCAACCAGCCAAGCACCGGCAATGAATTGAAACTTTATGGCATTATCAGTGAGGTAGTTGTAGATGGATCATGAAGCCGGTCAGCCGAAACAGGAGCGCTCAAGAACAAGGTGGACTGCATCCCTTGATAGGATATTTGCAGACTTGGTAGTGAAGCAAATTCAATTGGGAAGCAGGCCAAACAATGTTTTTGACAAGAAAACATGGAATATCATACGTGATGAATTCAACAAACAAACAGATCTTAACTTCAATAACAATCAGTTGAGAAAGCACCTGGATGTTCTGAGAATACGATTCTATAACCTCAAGTCAGCTTATGATCAAAATGACTTTGCATCCATGGAGGACTCTTGTTGCATCGGGTTTGATCTGTGGGAAGACATTGGGGTAAATTTCCTCTCAATGTAAGGAATGCTTGTTTCTGACACTTTTACTGTATGTTCCTGAGTTTGTGTTTATATTTTACAGGCACAGCCTAGGCCTGAGCCAATCAAAATCAAGGACTGCCCCATTTATGAGCAACTATGTACAATATTTACTGATTCATCTGCTGATGGGAAGTATGCCCAATCAAGTCACTTTGAGGGACTAGAAAAAGCTGTTGGAAATGATACCGGTGTCTTAACTTCATGCCCAGATGATAATCCACCCACCTCAAGGTTAACTCAAAGCGGTTCATTGTCTGAAAAGTTGACTAAGAGTATTGCAGGGAGAAAAAGAAGACGACCATCTGAGGCACAATCTTGTTTGGATCAGAGCAGAAAGGATGAAGAAATCTCTGAGACTATGGCTGGAGCCTTGTTAGATATGGTTGCGGCTTGGAGGTCAAGGAGTACAATTGCCACAAAACGAAGTGATGAGAAATTTAGCATAACTAATTGCATTAAAGCATTGGATGAGATAGAAGACATTGAAGAGTGGCTCTATTTTGCATCTCTTGACCTCTTCGAAGACCCCACCCTAAGGAAAACCTTTATCTCTTTAGAAGGTGGCAAGATTAGGCTGACATGGTTGCAAGAGAAGTGTGATAAACCTGCAATGACCTGTCTCTAAGGTGAAGGGTGAATCTTTGGCTGCTTTGTAAGTGCTAGGATCTTGACTGCAATTGTTTAATCTTTGGGAGCTAGTTTGGTCAAACATTTGTTACATGGTACAGATTGATAGATGAGATGTTCTAGCTGTAGGGTTACCGATGTTCACAGGCACGCGTATATTTATGTAAGTTTGCAGATAGTGGAATCGTCCTTTTGCATGGGGCTACAACTGCACGTATGTGCATTCATTTGGTTAATGGTGACCACAGTTCATCTTCCTCAACCGGTTTGGATCTGGTTGCCCCTTCACCCAAGGGAGAGAGCTCGTCAGAGTCAAGAATCAGCTGAACTGCTGAAGGGTGGCCTCTCTTCTTTATATGAAAGCAACTAAAAACAGAGGAAACGTCATTAGAAAAAGGTTAAAGAATCCTCTAAGTCCTTGTACTCTTTGTATATTTGGAATTCAATCTCTCTACTTTTTATACTTTTTATATTTTAAAATTACTTTTTATATTTTAAAATTTAGGTCTAATTGTTAGTGTGCTCAAATTCTTCTGTTCAATTCGCCGTGGTGAATTTTTTTTTTTTGTAAAAAATTACTTAAGTAACCATATACCAAAAAAATTGTTGTAACAAACTTAAATTTAGCAGAAAAGTTTTAACTGTGTTCACAATTAGGACTTGCATTTCTAAATATGAAAAGTTAAAGGGCTAAATCCCTTGAAAAGCATTTTGGGGACTGAACGCAAAATACAAATAAAAACAAATGTCAAATTCTATAAAATGTCCCTTGGTAGATTTAGTTTATAGTAAATGTACTATAATTTAATTAGTTCTAGTCTCTTTTCTCATCAAATAATTTGAATGATATGACATACACACTTTGGTCAGATAATTTTTTTTTACATGAAAAGTATAATATTTATCTAATTATTAAAAAAAAAGACTTGATGTTTATATGTCATGTCATTGTATATTTAGAAAAAATAAGAATCAAATTTAATTAAATGATGAAATTAATGAACAAGAAAAAGAAATGATTAAATTTAATAAAAAATAAAACTACTAAAAACATATAGTATAGGGACTTTCTATAAAATTTGCCCAAAACAAATATAATTTTAATTTTTGGAAATCCTTTTGAGTTTGGAGGCCCAGTTGGAGGCTGGTAACGGGGCTTGCTAATTTGGCAAGCCAAAATTCTTCGAAGCCTCACCCACTTCCAAAGCTAACCACCTCCATCATCTGTTTCTGATTAGCTATTTTGTAGGGTAAAGTGTCGCAGAAGCATAAACATAATTAGTGTTAGTAATAAATCTTTGATCGTTATCCATAATGATCACTTACTTTAAACCATTAGTTTAGTCGGCTACTGATTCTTCTTCTTTCTATTCGATTTTATTTTCCTTATTAATCCTTATCCTCTTCAAAATGTTAGTATATTCCCCCCTTGGAAATTAGAAAGAGTTTTGCTTTTCTCTAAAGGGTATAATAGGCAACAGAGTTTAAAAACAAAGCCGGACGTAATGGGGATTTGAAAACTAACGATAAGAATGAAAAGACTGTAATGCTGTCTCTCTTCAATTTTTTTTTTTATTTTTCCTCAAAAGTCTCTTTCCCTCTTTCTCTCACCGCTACCGCCGACTTCATAACGGTTAGCCGTCGTATTTTGGCGGCGCCGACTTTCCTGTTTCCCGGCGATCTTCTCCGAAAGTACTCTTTTATTATTTCCTCCTCAAGTGCATCGCTTTGGAACTCTGGTTTTAACTATCATTTCTGAGTTTAATAGTGTTGCGTTCTTGTTTGCTTCATCTTATTGAAAATAATCTTTCAAAGGTACCAATCGCTCTGCCGTTTCCACCTTCTTTTTCGGTGATTGGTTCCGCACATCGCAGTCGAGATTTATCTGACATTACATTGTTGAATGTTGATAACGATATTTTCTTAGGATCTTTTTTGGTTCTTGAACATTTTTTTAATTTTTTCCTGTATTTCCTGTATATGATTTTCTTCAATTTTGTTATTTATTTATTTTTTGAACTCAACGGTGTTTGCGTTTCTCTCGATGATTTCTTCGTTTTCACTGCTTCTCGGTGCGATTATGCTGCTTCAATTTTGAATACTTGAAATAGTTCCGTACGGTGTCCTATACTTTTGGGATCCAATTACTGTTTTTAATTCTTAGTATGTTGCTTATTGTGACTTGCGTAATAAGGAAGGTTTGGGGTTTGATTAGCTAAATCATTCTGGTTTCTGAACTTGTAACGTTACTTCACTCGTACTCCTTCGTTTGGTTAGTAAGGGAAAAAAAAAAAAAAGATGATAAATTGACATCTAAGCAGGTTTTATGTTGTTTTCAGTTCCGGTATCTGAAAATTCTAGCTCAACTGAGTCTTTCCATAAGCTCTTAAGGGGATCTCTGCCATTAAGTCGTGAAAAGTAGGACAAAGTTTTAGACCCTTTGGTATACCTTTTACTCGGTCGATTTATGGGGCCAAGAAAATTTTGAAGTTCCAACCTGATTAGGCCTTGTTTGACTAGGATTATAACATATTTGGATTGAGAGAACTGATGGAATTCCTCTTCTTTTGTATTTCATCAAGGAAATAAATAAAGAGGAGGAGAAACTTAGGTAACAATCTCTTTATAGGTTTTCTTTTGAAGAGATTTGGAGATGCTACAAACTATTACTAATTTTCGTTACTTTCGAACTCAAAGTTACATTTTCCATTAGAAATTATCACTTTCCTAATGTGCCATGGACAGTGAGGAAGTGGATTGTAAATCTTTTGAGGAATCTGGATGTGTATAGAGGCTGAAAGACAAGGCTAAATATAAATATTGTGTCTGTGGCTGATCTTTTGCTTTAATTAGCATATGTATTGAATGTTCTTGTTTTCTGGGATTGATAACCTTGATTTTGTTACTGGCTTTTAACCCTGGGAGTATTATCTTTCACCAGGAATAGACAAAATGATTGGATCCTTTCTTACCAGAGGACTCGTGTATGTTTTACCTTACAGCTGTTTCTGTTTCTCATTTTAGTTTAATTTATTACTTTACTTGAAATTAATCTTTCAGTTTTGATTCGGCAGGATGGTTTTTGCCTATGCTTTTCCGGCATATGAATGTTATAAAACTGTTGAAATGAATAAGCCTGACGTTGAGGAACTGCGCTTTTGGTGCCAGTACTGGTAGTTATTCATTTGTTATTCATGTCATTTCAGATTTTGCTAATTTTATGTAATTTCTTTAATTTCCACCCTTTTCTTTTCTGGTTTCAGGATATTGGTGGCTGTTTTGACGGTTAGTGAGAGAATTGGTGATGCTTTTGTTTCATGGTATGGAATCATAAAACACAGAATTAGCACGAGGAATTTTTTGTGTGTGTTTCTGTTTTTCACTTTGCTCTTTTTCTGTGTTCTTTTTAGGGTTCCAATGTACAGTGAAGCTAAGTTGGCTTTCTTTATATACTTGTGGTACCCTAAAACAAGGGTAGGTGTATCAGGTTTAAAGAAACAAGGAACATTTACTTGTCCATCTACATGATGTTTGCTTTAATTGCCCGTGTTTTCACTTTTGTCAGGGAACTTCTTATGTGTATGACTCCTTCTTTAGACCATATGTTGCAAAGCATGAAAATGAAATTGACCGTAACTTGTTGGAACTAAGGACTAGAGCTGGTGATATGGCAGTTCTTTACTGGCAAAGAGTTGCTAGCTACGGCCAGACAAGAATTTTTGAGATCCTGCAATATGTTGCTTCACAGTCAACCCCAAGACCTCACCATGCTAAGGTAATTACCAGATTATAACCAATTGTAGTTTGTGCTGCCTTCACCTACATATGAGTTCTTTTTGCTACAAACATAATTTGATGAAAGCAGAAAATGGTTGCCCTGGAGTTAGAAAATGGCCTCTCACTATAATGCATCCAAAACTCTGTACAGATGTAATGTGATGTAATGTTTTTATATTAATTGAATGTCTTTAGCAATTGATTAATCTTTTTTTTGTTTGTTCTGATTTCTGTTGCCATACACGATCCTATCATCTTGAAGTTTTTCTTTTCTCTATAACTTCAGAATTCTCAGGCACAGGGTGATAGGGCTCGCCAACCCTCTGGTGTTCCAAACCACCAATCATCTACTAAAGCACAAGCAGCACATCCTGAGGCTGAAGAACCGCCTTCCCCGACATCAAGCACATTTTCAAGTCAACATCCAAAGGAAGTAGCTGAAGAAGTGGGACCTTCAAAGGTGCCTTCACAGGTGGCTAAATCAGCTACCCCATCAGCATCCTCAAATAGCCAAAAACCAGATCCTGCATCTGAAAGTACCAGTCAGCCTGCAGATACCGAAGCAGAAGCAATGCAAATTGAACCAGTGCTGCCTTCTCCACGGAATGAAGGCACAAACCCTCCCCCAAAAGAGACTCTCATGGAAGAAAGCATTCGAGTCACACGTGGTAGATTGAGGAAAAGCCGTTCAGGAACCCGTTAAAATGATGGTATTAATTCCTTTTCATTTTGGTTTACTGAACTAGCACTTGAATTGGTAGGCTTATTGTTGTTGACATTGATGTAAATTTCTCGGTCTTCTAGTTTCTATTTCATTCGTTGCTTTATTATTATTTTTAAAACAACTGCATATTCATGGGGTATTGGGGTCAATCGATTTAAAAGTTAAATCTCTCCTCCCATCTCCATTCTCCAGAGTCTACAAGTACCGTTATTTGATGCCTTTCGTGGTACCCATTTGTTTGAATTTTTTAGTGCTTAGTTGTTTGGGAGTTGGTGAAAGAGAACTAAAAAGGTTTTAGTATTAGGGATGGAAAATCCCTCTGGCAAGAATGCCTGCTCCATCGGTCTCCTTTAAACCACGCGGCTTTATCTTTTATGTAGCTTTGAGTCAGGAAATTAATTAAAACAAATTTACACCAAAGCTGATTAAAGTCCCGCACAAAATTGAATGAGGTTGCATGTGTTAGGTGAAAGCATTAAGCATGTGACAGTGGCGATGAAAAGAGATCCTGAATTAAAGATTATTTAATTGCTGCTAGAGAAAGAAAATGGTGTTTTATTTTTGTTAAATTTATGACAATAAGTAGCCTTGATTCGTTTTCAGTTTTTCTTTTCCGCTTCATCATGAAAAGAAAACCGCATCACAAACTTTTTCGTTATGAAAAAGAACGAAAGATAAAAAAACAGCAAGATTGATGCCAAGAAAAAGCAAATCAAAATGTGAATATTATTATTATGTACCTTAAGCTGTGAAGCAGCCCTTCTTAAGCCCATAGCGGAAACAAGAAAAGAAATGGGCCGAATAGGTTCCAGCTAGAAAGAAAGAAGAGTTTTTTAATGGGTTGGACGACGTAAACTTAATATAAGTAAGCCAATACAATGTATCTTTTAAGACTAAAGTGTCAATATATGACTTCATGAAAACCCAACAATAAGTATAGAAGGTTCCCTTTCCTAAGTTAAATTAGGTTCCATTTGGTATTAGTTAAAAGATGTTTTGTCCAAAGAAAGAACATTTCCATGATTTCTGTCCCCAATAGCAGCAAAATCGTAAGCAATTAGTGACATTTTTTTTAAGTAAGCAATTGGAAATTTAATAACTTGCAACCTTATAGATATTAATTTCAGTAATTATAGAAGGGATGAAACGCTGCTGACTTCCAAATGGCAAATGGATTTTAATAAAAATTAAATTTGAAGTCGTCGTGAAAAAAGACATAAAAACAAAGACAATAGAGAGGGGAAAGGATCTTCGGCCCATGAGATGTCTATCCCAGAGGCCCAGACATGACATGGACACTTCATCCATAATATAATGAATATGACCAATGCATGGCGGAAACACTAGTGAAAGGAGCCGCTTAACCCACTACATACTTGCCCACCAAATAACAATCAAAGCTGAAACGAAACGAAGATCAACCGTCAATTCTTGTAAGCCAGTTGTCTATTGTGGAATTAAGCCATTTCACCACACATGGTTCGGAGGCAAGGAGATCTATCTCCAACCAAACTAAAGGGGGCATATTCGTAATCCACACATAAAGTAAACAGCTGGTAGCGGGCAATAAAAGTAAAAATAATTATCTTTACTCATATCGGTATCTCGCTTGAAAATATATTCCTAGTGTCGGTGACCTCTGTCCTTGCAAGTAGTTACCAATTAATTTTTTTTTTTTTTACGACTGTCCGATTGGAACACTTCTTTTTCTGCTTTGGAACCAGATCCAGCCGCTAGCATTTTGAACCCTGCATTTCTCTTTTAACACATCCATCGTTCAATGCGCTTGTTTTGATGTATAGATCTTAGGTTCGGAGTCTCTGTGTGTGTTTTGGTGTGGGGGTTTTCAAGTGACAAAAATAGAATGGGGAAAGAATCAAAGTCGGGAGGGTGTTTGGGGTGGTTACTGGCGATAGTAGTATTGGCTCTGGTTGTGGGAGCCATTGTTTATGCAGTGAAGCAGAAAATGGATCACGCCAATGATAATAAGCCATCTCCCGTTCCAGGTCCTCCAGGCGCTATTGACAAGAAGTATGCCGATGCTCTCAAAATCGCAATGCAATTCTTTGACATTCAAAAATGTACTTTCTTTCACTTTACTCTGTTTTCTACTCTCTTGGGTTGAAATTTGCTTCTTTTTAAGGATACCCGTTAACCTATGGACCCTGATTTAAAGTAGCAATAATATTTAGTTACTTAATTTCATTATAGTATTAGCAATTTGCTACTGCTTTAATTTGGTATATAATTATATCTGAGATGGGGTGGTTGTTGTTGTTGCAGCTGGTAAGTTAGTGAATAATAAGATATCATGGAGAGGAGATTCGGGACTTAAGGATGGAAATGAAGCGAACTTGGATCTTTCGAAGGGGATGTATGATGCTGGAGATCACATGAAATTCGGTTTTCCAATGGCATTTACTGCTACTGTGTTATCATGGGCTATCCTCGAGTATGGAGATCAAATGGCGGCAGTGAATCAACTGGAACCCGCTCAACAATCTCTCAAGTGGATTACTGATTTCCTTATAAATGCTCATCCTAAAGACAACGTTCTCTATATTCAGGTTATTTTCCGTCTTTAACTGCAACCGACTCTTTTGGATTATGCGTATGTCATTTGTACATGAGTCATTGCATGCACCACTGCATTTAAGTTTGTTGGTTTTGCCTTAGAAATTTATATTATGAAGTATCCAAATCGCTTAGGGCTTGAACCAAAGGTTTTAGATGAGGACTATCTGGGATTTTTATTTTAGCATCTGCTTCTTAGTCTCCCTACCTTATAGCTTGTTGTTTCTCATGTTGTTGTGATGGATTGCATTGAAAATATGACTGGATTGTATGTTATAATGAGCATGCTTTTGTTCATAGTCTCGTTTCACTGAGTGAGAAACCTCATGCCATTTCCATGGTTGTATTGCAAACCGTACTTGATTTGGAATCTAATTGCAGAATCCTTTAATAAAAACGCTGATGAAGTATACTTACATCTAACGTTTTTTTCTCTTCCAACATTATGGCAGGTGGGTGACCCCGACTTAGATCATAAATGTTGGGAAAGGCCTGAAAACATGAAAGAGAAGAGGCCTCTCACACAGGTGAACATAACTGTTCCAGGGACAGAGGTTGCAGCTGAGACTGCTGCTGCTATGGCTTCAGCATCTCTGGTGTTTAAGACATCTAACTCGGCATACTCAAGCACACTTCTTAAGCATGCCAAGCAACTTTTTAATTTCGCGGACAAATATCCAGCTTCTTATAGTGAGAACATCCCAGAAGTTGCTACATATTACAATTCAACAGGGTATGGAGATGAGCTCTTATGGGCAGCAAGCTGGCTCTATCATGCAACAGGCGATCGATCGTACCTTGACTATGCGACTGGCGAAAATGGGAAACAGTTTGCTTCATGGGGAAGTCCAACCTGGTTTAGCTGGGATAATAAAAATGCAGGAACCCAGGTAAGATTCCCTTTTAGCAAAATTTGAAGAAAGATGCTAGCCTCTCTTGTTTTTTCTTTTACCTTCACTTTATAGACATAGACATGCTTCAAGCATTGTGATAATATAAGAAACCCCGAGTTCTTGAAAGTGTTGCACATTTTGCGAGCCTTTTGAGAAAGTAGTTAGAATTAACTTGTTTGGTGCTACATCTATGCAGGTCTTGCTTTCCAGGTTAAGCTTGTTTGGTGCCAAAGGAGTCTCTGGGAATTCTGGCCTCGGAAACTATAGGAGCTCTGCTGAAGGTGTTATGTGTGGTCTTTTGCCAAAGTCTCCCTCAGCCACATCCAGCAGAACACATGGTAATTCTTCTTTAAAGCTAAGTAAATTAGGTTCATACTTGTGATATATAGATCTTTGATTCAACAAAAAGAAATGTGTTAAGGGAAAGTTCCTTATCAAGTAAAACGATTAACACTAGTTTTACCAAATTGATTGGCTTGAGATTGGATACCAGGGTATGTCTAGATTGCCAAATTCATTCCCTAATTTGGATTGAAAATATTGCTTCCAGATGTTTATTTGCTTACTCCAGCTATTCTTTAAGGGTATTACACATGCCTCTCAGATCACTAATGCTGCATATGAACTGAACTTGTTTCGAACCTTGGGAACACTTTTTGCTCACCGGTCAGACTTTCTGGTGCAGGTGGTCTTGTATGGATCAGTGACTGGAATGCTCTGCAGCACCCTGTTGCCTCTGCATTTTTAGCTGCTCTTTACAGTGATTACATGCTTACATCACAGACTGCAAAAATAACCTGTGGTGACCATTCATTCAAACCGTCGGATCTTAGAAAGTTTGCCAAATCACAGGTACGCCATTTATGTTGTAGGACAAATGTGTTGCATAAAGAGGCAGCTGACGATTTGAAATTTTCCTCAGAAAAGTATTGATTCATATTTCACTTAATAATCATACTATAATAATATTTGCTTCCAGGCTGATTATGTATTGGGCAAAAACCCTTTGAAAATGAGCTTTCTTGTGGGGTATGGGGATAAGTACCCACAATATGTGCATCATAGAGGGGCTTCAATTCCAGCTGATGCGACTACTGGTTGCACCGACGGCTTTAAGTGGCTTGATTCAACTCAACCGAATCCTAATGTGGCTGTCGGAGGCCTTGTGGGTGGGCCTTTCCTTAATGAAACATACATCGATTCCCGGAACAACTCAATGCAAGCCGAGCCGACCACATATAACAGTGCCCTCATTGTTGGCCTTCTCTCAAGTTTGGTCACTACCTCATCTGCAGTTAAATCCTTCACCTAAAAGTAAAAGTAGCCGTAGCCTGTAACTGATTACACATCTGTACCTATATGCAGCTGTATCAATACCACGTTTCCCTATAAAACTTGTTCTTTAAGTATTTTGTTCTACACGGGTGAACTCAGATGCGGGTCGCCTGCACCAAGTTTTTATCGTATCTTAGAGGCATGCTCGCATCTTTTCTTTTCTTTTCTTTTTCCAACTGGTGATTATGTGAGAGTTAAATTCCCTCCATGTTTCAATTATGTAGCAGAAGTGAAGATGAGATACTTAAATTGTTACTCTTAATCCAAAATCCGGAGCAGAGTTATCATGTATGCTCTAATTTAGGCCATCATAGATATATGATCCAAGGGCTTGGGATAAGCATTCACATATTTTTCAAAGTTACAAAACAAATTGATTTTCGACATGTTTTATGTTTACCCAAAGCTGGAATGTTGCAAGGCAAAAGAGGTGAGACAGTGGCATAACAAAGGAAAATGCGATTGGGAGCCCAAGTATGGTATGGAAATGACCCACATGAAAAGGCCATTCATCAGTCACCACCGCAGGGGGTCCTAAGGGCTTTCAGTCTTATCTACCGACAACCATCAAAAGCTACGCGTCGCCCAAAATTTGATAAGGAAAGTCCCACTCCCTCTGTCATCAGTCTCCACCACCATAACTTTCGTACTTACCCTTTAGCCAACAGAGCAGTTTGTCCCCGGTCCTAGCAGTACGGTCAAGCACAGGTGTCTTGTACCTTTTTCGAAAATCACCCAATGTACCCTCTGATCTATCCTTTCAAGGTTCAACCCCACTTTTCTTTTTTTGGTCAAAACCCCCCTATTTACTCATTGAAAACAATCTATGATGAATAATTATTGTGCCTACCGTCTTGGCTATTTGCACGCCACTCTTGCCAATCTATCATTAATATTTCAGGCACGCAATATTTGGATACTAACTTCCATGCAAGTACCATGCGGTTAATAGGAATCCAAGTATTTGCTATATCAGGAGCTTAAATTTAAGTTTTACAAATTGTGTGGTCTTAGCTAAAAATTTAGCTTTAAATCTACTTAATTCTACTTAACTACTATTGAAAGATTAGAATTTCGAATGAAAATTTTTTAAGAAATTAAAATGAAACGAAGCAAACTCTCAAATGAAAAGCAAAAATTGAACAGAAAAGCTATAAGAAAACGAAGAAACAAACGAACAGAAAAAAAAAATACTAAACAGAAATGACTCTATTTATAGTTGAGTTTCCAATAATCCAACAGTCTAGTTTAAGTAAGCGGTTGAGATTAAAGATAATCTAGAAATTGAGATTCTTGAAGGGATTTTCCAAGATCCTCTAAGGTTACAAAATATTAATTATGATAATTCTAGTTTTATTAAGTGTTTCACTAGTCAACCAAGGCTTCAAGCAGATAAATTTCTCCACATGTTTCATGGATCGGGCCAGTTCAAGTAGGTCAAATAAACCCTATTTAATCAGCTGACCTCTATCGGACGTTTTGTGTGCATTTGTCACAAATTTTGGTCTACAGCCCGTGATAGCTACACATTGCTAAATTAAGATAAAATAAAAGAGTGATTGGTGACTGGTATCAACTATAACAGAAAATAATTGGCATTTATTTGTTGTTGTCGACTTGATTCTTAAGAGTTGCATTAGGGAGCAGACTGGGAAGAGGATTTAAGGATTGTTAACCTTTGCTTTTTGGTCAGGCGCCGTTTACATTTCCGGAGAGAATTCTCAGAGCAAAGGAGATAGTGACTGCTACCAAATACTTCCCTTTTACAAATTTTAAAATTATTAAAATAAGATTATTGTTAAGATGAAATGATTTAATGAAGTGTTTTTTAAAAAAAAATCATTTGTTATAAATTTTAAAATTAAATTATTTAATATTATGAATTATTTTATTATAATTATTAATATTTTATTTTTAAAAATGTTCTAATTCATTAAGTAATTTATTAAATAATGAAGAAGGAGAATGTTGAATAGTAATTGAAATTTAGAAAAAGTTTGCATAAACAATCTATTTTTAGATGATTTAATATGGCTAAGCTAAGCCTTAGACGCGATGAAAGTCCAATTTTGAGATTGGATCCATATGCCCTTTTAACACTCAGATGTAGAGAGTGATAATCGTTTTCTGTCGTGCTTCCAAATATATATATTCTTACCTATTCTATTTAAAGGATAAATATATTAATAGTGAATAAGAGCAGTTTTATTATTATCAAGTAATGTGACACTATAAACAATATAGACTGTGTCGTCTTCTTTCTTAAAAGATAGGATTTAAAGCAAATACTGTTTTTGGTTTGTTAATATGAAAGTTATCTCAAATCTAGATCAGAATTTATCAGTAAAGAATTGAAAGTGATGATTCGTTGAATAACTCATGATGATGGGATGAGGGGCAATGATTTAGTTTGGGGAAATGGATTGTTTTAGATGGTGTGGTATGGGATGTTAAAATTGGATTGATGATTCAAAAAAGTAGAATCAATACAAGTAAAGATCATAAAGGAAAGGAAGAGAGAATATCCAAATGCAGGAGATACTGCAGTGTTGATTAATCTGCAGCTTCTGCCCTGTTTCCTTGTCCAACATCCCTATCCCTATCAATCTCTTTTTGTTTGAAAGCAATTTGTAACAACCCATCACTTCAACAAAGTAAAGCCATAATAAAATATTCACAATTAGCAATCACCGACTTGGGAAGGTAATAAATCACTCACACTGTTTGTCCTGGTCAGAATATTCTAATTAAATCAAACCAACAATACAAAAAAAAAAAAAAGAAATTCACAGCATGATCCACAGCTGAATAAAAGAAAACTGTGGGGTTTTATGTGGTGCTTCCATCTACAGGGTGGTTGTTGTTGTAATAAGAATCTACGGTCATAAAATTGTTGATCATGTGTGAATGGTGGTGGTGGGGTCAACGAGCGATGTCAGATTTAGAAGTGAAACCCAATTGTTGCTCCATTTCCCAACTGAGCTTGGAGGCCACCCCTGAATGTTTAGGTTCATGCTCCTGGTGTACGTCAGAAGAAAAAGAAAGAGGGTTAAAGGAGGGCTGAGACTGTTGATCAACAGTGTTGCAGGTGGAGAGATGAAAAAGTAAGTATACCTCGAGCTTGCACATGAGTTCTTGGGCAGTTTGGGCAGAGACAATTATGTCACGGGCAGCCGGGGCTATGAAACCTTCATCCACCGCATTGTCTATGAATGATAAAAGCGAGTTGTAATACCCATCAACATTCAACAGTCCCACCTGTAATTTTCACCCAAAAATTACAATTTGGGCTTATTATAATATATCCACGTTTTTTGCATGTGAACCTATCTAATAATTGTGTTCAAACCCAAATCTTGAAAAAGTTGGAGAAAAAGAAAGTAGATTACAGGTTTGTCATGGATTCCTAGCTGAGCCCAAGTGATCACTTCCAGGAGTTCTTCCAAGGTTCCATAACCACCTGTTTGTTGAAATTTCAGCATCTCAATTACTAGTAAAGAAAAGTTGGTTGACAGTTATTTCCTACAGTTACCTAGGATATTGTAAGTTAAAATAATAGTTAATTACAGCAGTAAAGAAAAACGAACCTGGCAAGGCAATAAAGGCGTCAGCTTGGCGAGCCATTTCAGCTTTACGTTGGTGCATTCCTGACACAGCTCTTACTTCTCCTACTGTCTCGCCTGTGATCTGAAATTTTTTAACCCCACATTTCAGTTTTTAAGATTAAATAGTTCAATTTTTTATTATTTATCTGGTAATAAACAAATGGGGCCCAAGTTCAGTGAGGTAGAATGTGGAGTTGTTTGAATCTTAAATTATCCTCATATGGGAGTTGAATACAAAACTTTTTGGAGGAGAAAGTTATCTAAGTTTCATGCAATGGCAGTTTTCACATGAATCCAAAATTATGTTTATTATTATTTACCTCTCTTGGCATGAGAGTCTTGGGAATTACCCTACAAGGAAATGGAAGCAAAGGGTTAGAAAGTTAGAGAAGGTTACTTGGGGAGGACAAGACCAGATATAATGAAAGAGAGAGAGAGGAATGGGTTACCCCAACACGTGGCGGCCACCATCAAAGACAGCTTGAGAGACCAACCCCATCAAGCCAATGCTTCCTCCTCCATAAACCAAGTCAATGTTCCTTTCAACCTGCAGGTTTTATTTTATTATTAAACTTTACGTATCTAATTTAAACTTACTCCTGAAATTACTCCATTTCCATATTACATCACACACTATTTTATTCGTTTCAGCCTTTTCAAGTTTTAGACTTTGAATTTATTCAATTCAAGCTCCAAGTTTTAATCAAACCAAAACAGAGCAAACAAAGGATAGCTTTGAACTTCGGGTTATCAATATAATATTTTCTTTGCTCAAACTGGTAAAACTCTTGAATTGATACTGTCCTTTACAAAAAAAGCTTTTGAAGCAAGTATTGGTCATTGTCTGAATATGATATTATTCATTAGGCAGACTAGACTTAAAATAATTGGGATAAATTGCTTGAATGCCAATTTGATTCAGACATACTGCTCGAACCTAGGAAGAGATGATGATTAAAAGACAAATGAAAAGGAACAAGGCTTTTGGTGTCCCTGTTTGTTTATGAAAAGGATAAGGTAAGGTAAGGAGGTTATAGTGTGTTATTGTACCAGTTGTTGGCCAAGCTGAATAGCAGCATGCTGGTAGCTAGGATTCTTGCCTGGACTGCTACCACAAAAGACACAGACACGTCTGAATCTTGACTTCATGGAATTGGGTTGACGTTGTTGTTGTTGCTGGTACTCAAGGTGATGATGGTGGAGGTGGAGTTGTTGATTTTCCATGATAGGAAAGCCTTCAAACCACTATGATTTTGCTTCAGTTAGATACTTTGTTATTGTTGTTGAAGGTGTGAGAAAAGATAGCCAAAAGGAATGGTATTTGTTATATGTGTGCGTGTGAGAGAGAGAGAGAGAGGACAGTGAGTACTCAGTCGAAAAACCAAAGCCGAAAAGTTTAGGGCGAGGGAAATGAGAATTGGTGTCATTGGACCTCTTTCTTATATCAAATCAAATTCCCAAAAAAAAAAAAAAAAAAAAAAAAAGCCCCCACCATCCAACACAACACGCCTCTCCAACTTCTCATCTCGTGATATATTCAACCAAAGCAAATTTTATTACTGTAGCTGATGGTTGAGGTTGAGCTATCATTTTAATCCCTTGTCTCGTGGATTCATCTACGCCTCAATTTGCGACTTCATCCTCCATTCCCCATCACTTTCTTCCTTCATCCATTTACCCCTCCCCACTCCTTTCTTTTAAGTACCAAAAAAGGGGGGGTTTAAATGGGAAATTTTATTGTGTCAATTCACTATTTATTATCTTCATCTATTTCCATTAGTAATGGATCAAAAAATCAATAACATGCTGGAAAAAATAAAACCCATCTAAGAAATTGAGGTGAAATTTATGTCTCAAACTTTTTATTAGCATGATTGGATGACACTATTTTGAATAGATTAGTCTTAATTGGAATTATTCTCTTTTTTTTTTAAAAAAAAAGATTGATGTGACAACACTTTTATAGAGGAATTAAATGAAAGACAAAATGAAGTTAGCAAATCATAGCTAGACCACTTACTTTAAAAGCCAAAAAAAGGAATCAAAATATTTTGGGCGAGGATCTAGGATTAAACAAGTAGGTAATCAAATATTATCTTAGATAAAACAGTGTCAACTTTAGCATTTGGTCTCATTCGTAGTTGTGGGGTTGGAGCCAATTTGGAAGTTAACCCTTGGAAAACAGTGGTGGCTGCACCGTATTGGGTTGGACCAATAATTTTTGAGGTAGAGATAGATATCTTTATATATCTGCTGTAAGGTTTGTCCTCTTATAGTAAAATCTCCTACAAAGATTAAGATTATCTACCACACATCTACGCCCCCCATGTTAATGAGTTACAATAATTCAATGATTTTAGAGACAAAAAAAATTGTGTGTTTGACAATGAAAACAGGCTGCATGCAACTAAGAGAGATCGGTAGTACAATGAAAGGCATTAATTGTAATGAAAGAAATTACAAATTGATTGGGGATGATGACAATAGATTTGGTTTTAGGGAACAAATAATATCATTATTATAAGAACAAGTGGAGAGGGATCGGCACGTGATACCATGTATTCTAGTCTGTCCCACTTTGGGAATTATATGATCATACAGGAAAGCTACTTAGGAACCTTCTTAAATTATATATATATATATACATGCACATAAACTATATCCATGTACTCCTCATAACCAAAAAGAAGAAAATCATAAAATGAGAGATCACTAGTTTATTATATACTCTATCGTCATCTTGTACATACGACCCATTGATGGAGTTGGATGGTCGGGACATTGGTAATTAAGTTCAGATGATATTAGTATCTCTCTCTATATATGTTTATGTGAGAAACAGCTGTATTGATGGTGGTCTTAAACAATGCACCAATGCTCGCTGTCTTAGATTGGACATAGACTGGGCCTTCCCTTTCACTTCAACTGGGTTTTCATCTTCTAATTTTTTTTTTTTTAAAATATTGAATATACTTCATTCCAATTTCAATAGATTATTATATAAGCACTTGACTTGTGTAAATGAATATAATATACAACACTTGATTAATATAGTGCTATTAATGATAATACTACTAATTAATGCACAACCACAACAGCATGACTTAGAGAAACCCAACTCAAATATTGCTACTGATTTGGAGAAAAATAAAATTATTTGTTAAATAACAGAATAGCCCTTGGACACGTCAAACACTCAATAACCATAAGACCTTTCTATAAATAAATAAACAGAAACGAAGTCAGCATATGTAGCTCAAGGCTGAAGGGGACCCTGGCTGGATGGAGGGAAGATTCTCTCATACAAAATGGGAGGTCATTAGATTAATTATTTCAATACAGCGAATTACCATTTTTAATTCATATGGATCCCATCCAGATGAATTTGGTGTTGCCTACCATCTCTCTATATTGCACTTTGGCAATGGGGTCAACACTCAGCACTAAGCAAAGCTATATGCCTTTTAAACATAGTTCCACAAGCTACCATAGTTGAATTAAAAAGGTTTCCAACAATTATCCCTAAACAAGTTGATGAGTGGGAAATTTTTCATTTTTTTTAATGAATGAACTAAATGTGAAAAATTAGTATTTAAAACATGAATTGATTCTAATGCTTTGCACATACGATGCTCAGCCATATGGATCTTATATATTAACGTATGATACCAGACAGTTCCTTTTGGAGTAATTAGTATGCTTCGCATAAAACTTATAACCTAGGTTTAGTACTATAAAATACTGCTTGTTTTTTCTGAAAATTTTCGTCAGCTTTATAATGAGACTGAAACTAAAATGGTTTTTTTTTTGGTTGGAAGTAGTTTTTAAATATATTTAGCTAATTTATAAATTATAGGATTGAGGTTTAAGTCAAAGTATGGTTTGTCTTCTTAATCACTCAATAAGGCGCTCGAATCAAGAGACAAAACTTCACTAAACATAATACAAAAGTTATTAATATTTTGAACCCTCAACAATATTATATAATCTCAATTAATGAATAATTATTTTATCGATTTATCAATTTAAAGGTTGTAACTTGTGAATTGGTTTGAATTTTGATTCGTAAGAGTCCTTCCTTAAAAATGAACAAAGCTTGTTCCACTTTAATTTTAAGTTATGAAATCATGGTAGTCAGACTCCCAATCAAATTAAAAGGAGGTCAGCAATATATAAAAGCAAAAGTTGATTTGTTTGAAATATAGGGGGAGATGATTATGCAAAACGCAAAAAGCAAAATACAATCGATTTCAACACTTTATAATTTTTTTTAAATAAAATAACATGAAAATGGGATTTAAATAATCATATTTTTGAGCATGAGATAATCCTCTTAAAAGCAAAGCATGAAGTATAAGCAAGTGGCTTATAATTATCACGAATTAGAGTCAACATTTCTAAATTCATCATTCGAATGAAAGCAAATAATCTGTGGGTAATTGACTGTTGCTAATACCCTAAACGCCGTCCATGTGCATATAACTCCCCTTTTTGCTTTTCTTTTCCCCCAAACATTTCAAAACCCTGCTGTTGAATTCAATACTTGTTATCCAATTAACAGCTTTAATTTCCCACAGCACTCATCTAATTTGGTTGGTGTCTCGTTAGTCTAACCAAAATATAATATTTATATAGCAAAGAGAGAAGAGGAGGGGACATCGGATTAATTATCTGTTTGTTTTTCTAATTAATATTAATTTACCTTCCAATCTACCACTGTTCACCAGCAATAGACAAACATTGTTTCCGGGTCATTTCCATTTAAATAAAAAAGGGTTGGGTGTTTTTGACTAATACTTTTATTCATCAAAAGTATTATTTAAGAACTATATTAGTGATAATGACATTATTATTAGTTTTGATAGTGTGGTTTAAAATATAACACACATCACCCCCACCCTTGATATTTTGGAAGGTGCAAGAAGAAATAACCTAACGCACCCTAATCAAAATATTTAATGCATGGTTTTAATTTATCATTGTTTTGGAATTTGATGTATTGGGCAAAGGGACGCTGCTGCTGACACCACAGCACGCCAATTACAATGTTTATTTTGGAATTTATGTCATCTTTTTGCTTCAAAATATTATTTCCCAACTCAAATCTCTTTAAATAGAAAATATATTTGGCACCGAGGGTGAAAGTTTTGTACTCTAAGGTGATATATGTTATAGAAAATTTTAAATTTAAAAAATGATAAAAATATCATGAAAGTAGAAGTCAAATTGTATTTTGGCTCTTCTTCTAAAAAAATAGATAAATTAATCTCTATATGTTAGATAAAAGAGCAAGCTTTTTATTTCTACTGTTAAAAATTGGTCTTTATACGTCATCATGAAATACACGTGGCAGACCAAGTGTTACTGTCTTATTATTCTGTCAGTCATGGGATGAATTTTTAAAAAAAAAAAGAAAGATTAATTTACTTTTTGATCTAACCTACAAAGACTAATTTGTCCATTTTTTGAAGAGAGGAATAAAATGTAATTTGACTCCTAATATAGGAACCTCTATAAAAATTTTATAACAGTATTAAAATTCTACTTGTAAATTAAAATATTCCACCAACAATATATCAAACATCATCTCATTTGATTTGTTTTATTTTCGTGCTTTAATCATAAACTTGAATTCATTTGATAGAGGTTATTTTCAACTAAATATCTCGTCTCTCTCGTTTCAAACTGCTTATATATATAAATTTGCAGGAACTTGCTCGCGCGCGTTACATGCATGCATCTTTGTCTGTAATTTGGTAGCTAATACAGCCACCCACAATTGTAAGGGTTTCCATTATTATGATTATTATTTTTTACATTAACTAATGATTGAAAGATGGAAACAATTGCAAATTGTGACATTATTACTCTCGCAAAATACGATCCATGATATATATTTACATGTAATCCAACATGTAATCCAACTTTTATTTTCTGCCCTAAATAAAAATGCTGTAAGAGAAGACACGTACATAGCTAATGTCCGGCTTCACATCAACCACGACGACAAAATAACATGTCGCGTCTAAAATTTCAATCGCAATTTGCTCTCCCACTAGTTTGAGACCAATTCAATTTGTAAGGCTTATGGAGGGTTTCCCATATATATATTATTGTTCATACTTTTTCTATTTATGGCTAAAACGATGCACAACTTAAATAGCTTTCTAGTTATGGCACGTAGCGTAGGCATTAGCTAATACCATCGTCACTAATGACTTCATTTACAATGTGTATACATATATATATATGAGATGTTGCTACGTAATGAATTGATTGGTTGGGTTCAAAACCCAAGTAAACAATTAAATTAAGTGGCATCTTGTTTTGTTCAATATGTATTCATTCTAGGTTTCTACCCTTTGCGTCAATAATAATGAACTTTCTATTTTAGACTTGAAACTAAGAATGGCTAATTACTTGCTTAATTGTGTTTTAAGCTTATAATTAATATTTTTGGTTCACCCAAATATTCCATGGGATTTAATCATTCCACGGAGATACACAAAAAGTAATAAAATAATATTTATCATAAACACAACAAATAATGTATAAAGAAAAGGGCTCTACGTTTGGGATTTGGGGTACTATTTAGTCCTTTTATCAAATGAAAATAACAAATCAGAGAGAGAAATTGTAAGTTGGGAAACTATATTTGTTTGATTATACATAAAAATAAAATATAGGGAAAAGAAAAAGGCAGAAGGAGGTATGGTAATTTGAATATAAATATGAGTATAGTCGTAATCCAATGATCCATCCATCCAAATCAGACTGAACTCACTCTACTTTAGTTGTCTGAAAAGTGGACAATACAAACCTAACGACATTGCTCTCTCTCTCTCACACGTGTATTATCTAAACCCCACATCTTTATTCTTTTCTTTAACCACGCGCCTAATGCCTACCCTCCTCACTTAATTTCAACATTTACTAAAAAATTAATATTTAAATTTAAAATTTATCATATATAATTATACGTGAATATTTTCGAGTTTTATCATTCATTAGAGTTATAGTCTAGATTGTATCAATTTATATAATCTGAGAATAAGTTCCAAACTTTCAATAATTAGTAAAAATAATATAAAGAAAGTTGACATTATTTTTTTAAGTTTTTTGACTGATGCTTATAACAAATACCATAGAAGAAAGAGCAAGAGACGAGTGTTTGGTCTTTGATTAAGTGGAATTTAAGTACAATTCATGTTTTGTATTTAATAAATGGAAATATATTGCATATCATAATTACCAAAAATGTTATACAAGAAAAATGGCAAAAAAAAAAATTGTGAAATCTTTTATAATAATAATAAAAAACCAATCGTCCGACCATTCGGCGCTGCACACGTGCAGTACATGAATGCTAACATATTCATGTAATGATCGCAATTATTTGAGTATGAGAGGCCCTTTTCCATAGACTACTTTTTTGGAAAGTGTTTCGTTTTCTTTTAAGGGACCAATGTTGCGATCTCATTAGCAAAATGCCGAAAAACAAAAGCATATATTGTTTATAAAGCTTGCAGCATCAGTCAAATTTTCTCCCTTTTTCTTTTCTTTGAAAATAAGTTATTCCTTTTCTTCGACTAAATTACCCAAAAAAGCCATTTTCCAAGCAAATTTATAGAAATAGGTCGATTAAAATGTTATTTACTGGAAATGGCCTTTTTTTTACAAAACGTGTCTACCTGGCCGCGCTTCAAGAGGAAAGTGCCAGCAAAGCACGCCCCCCTAATGGAGCGTTTTTTGCCACTTCAGCAAAACGCCGGCTAAATTTTTTTAACTGTTGGCGGGGTTCCTACGGTCAAAAAAATAAATATAAAAACCCCTTCCCCTTCTATTATTTTCACACAAAATTGCTTAACAATTTAGCAAAAATTCTCTACAATTTCTCCTTAGAGCTCTCAAATTTCTTATTAAATTTCTCAAACTTCTTTATAATTAGTTATTTACTTTTATTTTTTTTCTAAATTAGTATTATTATTTTTTATAATTTCAAAAATATTTTATCGTGTTAGCAATGGCTGGGGGATTAATTCGTCTCGATCATAAACATATCTCTGTCGAACAAATAAAAATGGTAACAATTTATTTTAAAATTTGAATATTATTTAATTTTTTTTCATTTATGTAATTTTAGTTAATTTTAAATTTTGAATATTATTTAATATTTTTTTCATTTATGTAATTTTAATTAATTTGTATTTTATAATTTTTTATAACAGTCTGTAGATCGAGTGTTACAATGTTATATTCGTAACATGTCTGGTCTGCCATCACCGTTGATAGAAAATTACTTGAGGGAAGCGAGTTTTTGGCAAGCGGTCACTATAGGCCGAGAGTGCAAATTGGACCCAAAACTCATCAGCGCGTTAATAGAGAGGTGGAGACCGGAGACGCGCACATTCCATCTTCCATGCGGAGAGTGTACTATCACTTTGGAGGACATCCAGTTACAATTAGGATTGCCGGTGGATAGGGCCGCACTCACCGGGTCTGTTCAATCTGCTAATTGGGGAGCCATATGCTACGATCTTTTGGATGCGATTCTGAATAATATTTACGGATGTCGAATCGAGATAGGCTGGTACGAGACACATTCCTAGAGCCGGGGAATGATTCGATTGAATTTGAAAGAATTCGATATGCTTGGGCATACATCCTTGAGATGATTAGAGGTTATCTGATGCCAGACTTGTCACGAAACCTCGTACATTTGAGGTGGCTACTGAAACTCGTTGATTTTAAAGCTGCTGGCGAACTTATTTGGGGGTCTGCTGTGTTGGCTATCGAAACCATTTTTTATTAATTTAGAAAAAACAGGGATCGACTTTAAAATGACAAATGGAGTCGCCACCAATCCTTTTTGTTTAGGTGTGATCGGATCACCTATAAAACATTTTATTTATTTTAAAAGAAATTAAATTTGGTCTACGAATTCTACGAAAAACGGGTTCGGGAGTCGGTTACGCACGAGGAAGGATTAGTACCCTCGTACGCCCAAAACCGGTACCAAATTGATTAACTAATGTCCTTATGTTGAAAATTTGAAGAGATTTTGAAATGCAATGTTTTTTAAAGATATGGATAACTGGAATTGGGATTTAAGATTCTCTTGTCCCGAAGTAACAAAATATCATATTCAGTACGTTAGAATATGACATTCTATTCCTCAAAACCAAGATCGCCTTTTGATTTTCAAAATTCATGCATTGAGATTTAAAATAATATTTGGTTATTTGGGATCAAACGAAAAAATCGATACCCAACACGTTAGGGCACGATTTATCGAATTTCCAAACACGAAATATTGCATTGTTTTTCTTATTTAAGAAAACATGGATGAAATTTCGAAAGGATATTTAGTTATCTAGTCAAACGGAAGATACCCAGCACGTTAGGGCACAATTTCTCGAATTTCTAAATACGAAATATTGCCTTACTTTGAGAAGCTTTCCGATAAGTAATTATAAAACCGGCTCAAAATATATTTATTTAGTTCGTTTGGAACAAGAATGAAATGAATAATATCAATTAAAATGTTTAAGTTTGAATCATGATGCAATAATGTGGGAAAAGCAAAGTTACAAACATGGAATAATATACATGGATAAAATTTTATAAAAATGAATGAGCATAATGTGAAATTTGAAAAGAACAAATTTGGGCACATACAATGACATGCAAATTAACACAAATAATATATAGCAAATTTTAATGTAAATAAGCAAATGATGTATACAAAATGATATGTGTCAATCTAAATAATACATATGTGAAATCAAAACTTGATATAAAATAATGTACATATACTTTAAAACCAAACATCTATTTAAAGTTGATAATATACAAAAAAAAAAATTACTATAAACAATACAATAAAGGTATAGTAATATACGAAGGGGTTTTAAATAAACAAAAATATATAATAAAATACCTTTTTTAAAGAAATACTATATGCATAATAGATTTAAAATACATATATAAAATAATATGAAATCCGTAGTATATACATAGAAAAGAATAATAAAAAATAGAAGCTAATAGTAAATGAATAAATGAATAAATACTATATACAATAGTTTGAAAATAGTAAAATAATAATAATAATAATAATAACAGAGAATATAAATAAAAATAAAAAAATATGTTAATGAACAAATGATATTGGTAAAAATAAATAAATAAGCTAATAATAATAATAATAATGATATTAATATTAATAATAGTAGTGAAAATAATAATAATAGTAGTAATATTAAAATAATGATTATAATAGTAGAATAATAGTAGTAATACTTGATTAATAATAGTAATAGTAATAATATCAATAATAGTGAGAATTAAAAAAAAAATAATAATAAAATAACAAAAATCACAAAAGGAATAAACAAGGACAAAATTGGAATTAAAATAAAATTTTGGGGCAAATCTGAAAATAAATAAAAGGAATAGGACCATATTCAACGCGCGAATAACAAGGAGGGGCTAAAGGGGAAAATATTCCCTGCCCTCCAAAACGTAGTGTTTGCGCAGGACCTAGTTAAAAATGGAACAAAACCTAAGGGCGAAATTAAAATAAACGAAAACTTAATTGCAAAAATAATAAAAAGCGGAAGGGCTGATTTGGCAATAAGACCATTTTAAAAAAAAAGGCCGATCCTGAAGTAGGGTCGGGTCGCGCATTCGGGTCAGCATTGAAACGACGCCGTTTTGGCACTTAAATGGCCAAAGCAAAACGACGCCGTTTTGCTTCTGCTATAAATAATAAAAAGCTTTTAAAAAAAATTCATTTTCACCCTATTCTAAAAAAAAACTCAGATTTCTCACAAAATACTCTTTCTCAGCCCCTAGGCCGGCAGAATTTCCGGTGAACAACCGCCGCACCGACCGTTGATCGCCAACGCCACCGCGTAAGGTGGCCGACAAAGACGATAAGACGGCCCTCTTAAGATCTCGGCCTCCGAAGCCCAAATCCGGCCTCAAAACGGTCAAAAAATAAATCGGTGAGCCACTTTACCCTCTTTTATTTGTTTATTTCGTGTAAAAATAAAAAAATGAAAAATAATAACTTAAAAAGAAATAAAAGGATCACCTTTAAATCTGTTTTCTTTCTTTTGTATTAATCGTGCATGTATTCGTAAAAAAAGAAAAAAAAAACTACAAGTGATTCCCTTTCGGTCTTTTATAGACGAAACTCAAAGAGAAAGAAAAAGAAAAAAAATACGATATTATTTTGGTATTTCTCTTCTACTGTACTGTGTTCTTTGTCGATTTCGCAGGTACGGAGGCGTGCGTGGCTGTACGGAGGCCGTAAGCGCGGACGTGGCGAGTGCATTGGGGAGAAGGCTGCTTGCGGTGCTGCTTTGGCTTGTGGCGCTGGAGAAAACAAAAACCCCTAGGGTTTTTGTTGTGTTAGGGTTAGTGGGCTAGGATGGTATTTGGGTCTAGGCCTTGATTTAATTTGGGCCCGTACTTTGTAAGTTGGACTGTTGAAAGCTTTAAATTTTTTTATTTGGGTTTTCATTAGTTGATTGGGCCCCGGGCATAAATGGGCTTTTACATTGGCAACATTATACCAAGAGATGTGCGGGGCGACGCCACCAAATAAAGCAAAAATTAGAGGTTGCCTATCACTACTACAATTATAGGCTCAGTTTCGCTTTCTATTTTTACGTCCTCGAGTGAACCACCCACATACATTCCCACTCATAACAAGATAAAAATTTTATTTGATTTTACAATTATTCCATAGATTTAAAATAAAATTGTATGCTGAAATTTTATTTAATTAGGTGGAACCATCCGGCGAGTTATGTTGGAATACCTACCGCTCTTGAAGACATACGGCTTCTATTAGACCAACAGTTGGAAGCGCAAGTAAGTATTAAATAAAATATATATATACATAAAATAGTCGTTTCATATGTAGTATTTAGTATTTAGTATTATGTATATAACTAATATTTTTATCTCGTTCATATAGTTTCAATGGACACCATACGAGGATCCTATCAATGATGATAATTCGGAAGAATTCTTTCAAAATCTGAACATTTGGCATGTTAAGGTCCCATTAGTCAACTATGCTATTGTCGAGATGCACCAGACGGATAGAGTGTTGCGACAATTTGAATTTCGACAATTGATTCCTAAGGAACCTGAGGTGCTCGATGAGCAGCACAAAATCGACTTACGGCTAATGAATACGAATTTGTCGTTATTCTGGTTGAAATATATCAAAATTTGGGAAAACCGGTACGATCATATACCTGATTGCAAACCGACCATTGTCTCAGAGTTAGTGTGCACCCCGGACATGTCATGATTTAGGATCCATGGCAAGCTATATTTGCTATCGAAAGAGCAGAGGCGTCGGTAAATTTGTGTGGAAAGGGAACGACGGGGCCGTTTAAATCCAGGGAGAATGGATGACAAAACGGGCCCATCAACAGTGTCCAAACAATCAACTGGCCCATCAACAGCGCCCACACAATCACCAGACCCAATGCCTCAACCTACGACACCCATATCACACCCGTTTCAGATTATGCCAGGTGCGTATCCTAGCCCTTATATGTATCCTAAACCATATATATATGTTTCCTTTTCCCAATCCTATACCAAGTTGGAATGCATGGCCCGATGCATCTTCTTTCCTGATGACTCCGACTCAACCGATGATCTATATGCCATCGTCCCCGAAAGGATCGCACGAGGCACCATCGGGGAGCTCATCTCATTACCATTTCCCATGGCCTTATGGGATTCAAACACCTCCACCGTGGGTGATTCAAACACCTCCACATTATTTCTTCTACCAAAGTGGGTCATCCTCTCAACACCCACAACCGGAGCAACCACAACCCCCGCCAGAGCAACCAAGGAGGAATCTAGCGCGTAATCGTCGTCCACCCCCATGTGGCACTAATTCCAACCGACATATACATTGATTTGTTTTTAATTTATTTGTAAAAGTTGTTTCTATATTGTTTCATTTAATAAAAAAGAAGTTTTTTTATACTTTAATAGTAAATTAATTTTTTTATTTTATAATTTTAATAAAATATAAGTTCTTTTGAATAAGGCGGAATAGAAATTGTAACACCCCTTACCCGTATTCAACGCTGGAATAGGGTACGAGGCATTACCGGAATTACAAATTTATTTATCAGACATTTTATTTTAATTCAATATTTATATTTGAAACCAATCAAAATCAAACATATGGCCCCTTAAAGATATTCATTTTTCTCGTCATGTCTTACTTGAATTTATTACTCGTTTCATCATACTTAATTACCTTGTATTAACATATTAAAGATAATCACATATTTTCATGTCATGATAAACATCATTCACTTGCCGTTTCTTCATAAACATAAAACAGTTAATTTACCATATCAATATTTCCCGTACCATCAACTCATATTTTCTTATATCATATAATTAAGTTACACGAACTTACCTAGCTAAATCAAATCTGTAGAAATATCAAGATTCAGGGTCATTTTGGTAATTTTCTATTTTCATCGATTTTTCAATCGATCTTAATCTAAATTACTAATTTCATTCAATTTTGCAATTTTAAATAATAAAGTAATCTATTTCATGCAAATTGGGCATTTCTACATTTTTACAAAATTAATCATAAAGTTTTACTTTTATTCAATTTAGTCCTTGAGTCTAAAACATTTCAAATTAGCCATACTACCTAAATATTCATACATATTTTCCTCCTCCTCCTCTCCATTCCACATCCTTAATGTATATAACATGCTATAAGTAACATTGTCAATAATTTCATTAATTACTCATAAGTATATTCAAAACTGTCCATTTGAGTTATAGATCACTAAATTATTTATTTCCGGAGCTACAGAACTCCAAATGAAGCACCGTTAATTTTTACTGAAACTAGACTCACATATATTCATACCATAAAATTTCCAGAATTTTTTAGCCTAGCCAATTAGTACAGTTTATTCATCAAAGTCACCCCTGTTCTGCTGTCTGGCAGTTCTGACCCTTCTTCACTAAAAATTAATTATCTCCTCATACACAATTCATATGATGTTCTCATTTATTTCTATTGAAAATAGACTCATTCAGAATTCTAGACATATAAACTTAAGCCCCTATTTATTTTTCTCCAATTTTTTATGATTTTCCAAAGTCAGAACAGGGGATCCCGAAATCCCTTTAAACCAGTCTTACAAAAATATAAAGATCTCAAATTACAGAATTCCTTTGCTTTCCCTGTTTCTTTCATATGAAAGTAGACTCAATAAGCTTTAATTTCATATATCATTCAACTTCTATTTCAACTTCTACGATTTTTGGTGATTTTTCAAAGTTACTCTACTGCTGCTGTCCAAAACAGTTTTGTTATAGCTTATTTTACAATTAAATCCTTTACCCAATTCTAACTTCAAATTCTTTCAATTAAACCACTAATTCATCTTTTTGTTCATCATATGCTATATTCAACAGCTTTAAAACTTCAAAACTTCAACTTAAATTCAAAACTTTGTTCTAAAAGTTATAAAGCATCAAAATTAAAAGAGAAGGACTAAATTAACTTACCAATTAAACTTCCAAGCTTCAAACCATCAATTTCTCCTTTTTCTTTCTTTCCCTTTTTCTTCCCTTGCTTTCGTCTTGTTCTCTGTTTCTTTTCTGGTATTCTCCCTTTCTTTTCTTTTGTTTTTGTTTGTATATATATATAATATTATAATAATATAATAATATAATAATATAATATAATATTAATATATAATATAATAACATACTTTAAAAAATCTCAAATTTTTCATACTTAACTGCCTCAACTTTACAAAATGGTATAATTACCATTTTGATCCTTCATAATTTCTTTTAATCTATAATTCAACTTTTACACCTTTTTCAATTTAGTCCTTTTCATTTAATTACATATCCAAACGTTAAAATTTCTCAACTAAACTTTAATAATAACTTAATGACACTCCATAAATATTTTTAGAAATATTTATGGCTCACTTTATGAATTCGAGCTCTCAATACCTTGTTTTTGGCCCAATTTTTCTAATTAATTCTTTTAGTTCACAAAATTCACTAATTTTAAAATATTTCCAAAATCACACTTAACTTATAATTATCGATTAACAAAGTTTTCTAACTTTTCGTCAGATTTAGAAATCTCAAATCTTTGTTTCGACACTATTGAAATTGGGTACATTACAACTCTTCCCCTAAAAAATTTCGTCCTCGAAATTTCCTTGTTATTTTGATCATGAACTTCATTATTTCTATAATTCTATAGCTCCTTTGTACACATATTTATCTAGTTTATTATTTATATCCATTCTATATCCCTTTTCGGTTTGCAATTTATTTTTAATTCAATATTGCGAACATACTTTATAACAAAATTACTTACTTACTTTTTTTTTTTTTTTATAAGAGGTCCAATAGATTAAAGCAGAACACTTAGGATATATGAAACAAATATAGAAGTGTATTATTATGTACTATTAATCGGATAGCATTTGATGAGTACCAACGTGTTATTATCGAGAATGCATGCTGGAGTCCCTTAATGGTATACCACAAATATCTTAGTAGATCTAATCTCATCTATTTGGGAAAATTACATTATACACGCATGTCACTTTTACAATTTTAACATAATGCTTTTACATACTTTACAATTTAACCATTGTACTAAAAACGTGTATGTTTATATCTTTTCTTTCTTTAATATATGTAACATATTTCAAAATTTACTAGTCATTCTTAATTTACTAATAATTCTTATTATGTGCTTCACATATCATTTTTTCAATTTCAATTTTACTTCAATTTATTCACAACTAAATTTAATTTCACTTTCTTATTAATATACAATTCAATGCTAATATTTATCCATCACTTAATTCAATTTCCATTTAATTCAACAATAACACTTACCTCATACTTCACTTGTTGTATGCATAATTTAAATTTAACATTTAATATTAAATAATAGACATCAAACATGTAACAATATAAGTCATATGTGTTAATTTATACTTTAATTTCATACCTCAACAATAGTCTTTCATCAAATAGCCTCATATACCATCTACATTATCTTTAATCAATTCATAAACCTTTGGTTCAAGCTTTCAATCTCATATCTCAATTTCAATTTACATTTCAATTCCTAATTCCACTTTTCCATACCTTCAATAGTTCAACCGATCAAATTCAATCGATTTTCTCATTTCGTTTATTCAATGATTTCAATAATAATAATTTGATGTTTTAACAAATTTATGAACCTTAAGTTCATACTTCAATTCTCACATTTCAATTCGATTCACAATTCAACTCATAATTTCTTACTCATATTTTTAATAGTTCAATCGATTAAATTTATTTAGTTTTTATCATTTGATTATTTACCCTATTAACAATCCGGAGTTTGACGGATACAGATTCCAACCCAAACACACCGATGCGGCACAATGTGCCTTAACGGTACATAGTATACAATACACAAAGTGTCGAATCGATATGATAACAATAACGATGAGTCGGCACATAAGTGCTCGATCGATAGGCGGCAAAGACCCGTACTCTTCCATATCCTATGGCATGCCAATTATATCCGACTAGTCCGGCAAGTTAATAGGAAATCAATTCTCATTTTAATTTCACTTAATATTCATATCTACCCCTATCAACAAGACTCGGACTTTGGCGGATACGCGGATCCAACCAAACACACACGATTGGCACCCGGTGCCTCATCGGATAGTTCGAAGCAATATAGTGACACCCAGTGTCTCATCGGCCTAGCCGAAGTAAAGTGGTACCCAGTACCTTATTGAATCTATCCGAAATAAATAATATGACACCCAGTGTCTCATCGACTCAAGGTCGAAGAATCCCTAAACATTTCCAATCCTATGGCATGCCATTTGTATCCAATCTAGCCCGATAAGTTAATAGGGTATTCAAATCATCATTTATTTTTCTATTTCAAATTCACTTTTCCATTTTCTAATCAAGTATACAACAATTGATTGACTTTGTTCTCATTTCACTTTCTTAGCCCAAAGTAGACTTTATAGAACACACCGGATATACTGGAACAAATACAGAGGTGCATTATGATGCAGTGAACAGAGAGCACCAATGTTCGATAATCGAGAGCACCCGGTGTGCTAATATCGAGAGCACCAATGTGCTAATATCGGAGAGCACCAATGTGCTAATATCGGAGAGCACCAATGTGCTAATATCGAGAAAGCACCGACGTGCTAATATCGAGAGAAGCACCAGTGTGCTAATATCGGAGAGCACCAATGTGCTAATATCGAGAGAGCACCGACGTGCTAATATCGTGAGAGCTAAAGTAAAGTTCTTAATATCCCGGTAGTTCTAAATTTCGTCTACTTGGGCATTAAAGTGGATCTCATATATTTAAATAATTCACATAAATATTTCAAAGAAGATAAATAACAAAAATTTAAAATTCTTGTAGTACTTACAACAAAAAGGTTGAAATGATATATGTTATTCTTCCTTCACTCCTTAACCTTCTCTTTTCCTTTTTCCTCAATTCGGTCCTCTCCTTTCTTTTTCAAATTAATTTCATATAAACATATAACATTTATATGTAAAAAAAATAATCAAATAAACTTTCTGTATTATTTAATAAAATAATCATGTATACTATATTTTTATTCAATTCGTATTTTTAATTTATTGTCTAATCAAATTTAAAATCACTAATTACTTTCAATCAATATACATTTCAATTACTCACATATTTTCTTTATTTAATTTAATTTGATTCAATTCAAATCACTTTTAGTTTCCTATTAATATACCTTCAAATATTCACATAGTTCATAATTTAGTTACGTAATTTAAATAAATTTTAATTTTCAATTCATTCTATTTTCACTTCTTATTTCGATCAGTTTCATAGTATTGCAGTAATTCATTACATCAATAATTTCATAGTTTAACATAATACATATAACAATATTTAGTAACTTCACAATTCAATTCGATTACTCAAAATAATATTCAATATTCCATAATTGATTCGATATCAGTCTCAATTTTGAGTACCCAATCTTAAATTTATCATTTTACTAAATACTTACCTTAAAATACTTACCACACATAATTAATAAATTACACATAATAGTAATACAAATATCATCAAAGTTGGAACATATCACATTATCTCAAGTTATATATTAATAATGGCATATATTTCTAGACTTCACATATACTACGTTTGGTCCGAGAACCGACTAAACCTAAGCTCGATACCACTAAATGTAACACCCTTACCCGTATTCAACATTTGGAATAGGGTGCGAGGCATCTACCGAATTACAAATTTATTTATCGGACATTTTATTTTAATTCAATATTTATATTTGAAACCAATCAAAATCAAACATATGGCCCCTTAAAGATATTCATTTTTCTCGTCATGTCTTACTTGAATTTATTACTCGTTTCATCATACTTAATTACCTTGTATTAACATATTAAAGATAATCACATATTTTCATGTCATGATAAACATCATTCACTTGCCGTTTCTTCATAAACATAAAAGCAGTTAATTTACCATATCAATATTTCCCGTACCATCAACTCATATTTTCTTATATCATATAATTAAGTTACACGAACTTACACAGCTAAATCAAATCAGTAGAAATATCAAGATTCGAGGTCATTTTGGTAATTTTCTATTTTCATCGATTTTTCAATCGATCTTAATCTAAATTACTAATTTCATTCAATTTTGCAATTTTAAATAATAAAATAATCTATTTCATGCAAATTGGGCATTTCTACATTTTACAAAATTAATCATAAAGTTTTACTTTTATTCAATTTAGTCCTTGAGTCTAAAACATTTCAAATTAGCCATACTACCTAAATATTCATACATATTTTCCTCCTCCTCCTCTCCATTCCACATCCTTAATGTATATAACATGCTATAAGTAACATTGTCAATAATTTCATTAATTACTCATAAGTATATTCAAAACTGTCCATTTGAGTTATAGATCACTAAATTATTTATTTCCGGAGCTACAGAACTCCAAATGAAGCACCGTTAATTTTACTGAAACTAGACTCACATATATTCATACCATAAAATTTCCAGAATTTTTAGCCTAGCCAATTAGTACAGTTTATTCATCAAAGTCACCCCTATTCTGCTGTCTGGCAGTTCTGACCCTTCTTCACTAAAAATTAATTATCTCCTCATACACAATTCATATGATGTTCTCGTTTATTTCTATTGAAAATAGACTCATTCAGAATTCTAGACATATAAACTTAAGCCCCTAATTATTTTTCTCCAATTTTTATGATTTTCCAAAGTCAGAACAGGGGATCCCGAAATCCCTTTAAACCAGTCTTACAAAAATATAAAGATCTCAAATTACAGAATTCCTTTGCTTTCCCTGTTTCTTTCATATGAAAGTAGACTCAATAAGCTTTAATTTCATATATCATTCAACTTCTATTTCAACTTCTACGATTTTTGGTGATTTTTCAAAGTTACTCTACTGCTGCTGTCCAAAACAGTTTTGTTATAGCTTATTTTACAATTAAATCCTTTACCCAATTCTAACTTCAAATTCTTTCAATTAAACCACTAATTCATCTTTTTGTTCATCATATGCTATATTCAACAGCTTTAAAACTTCAAAAACTTCAACTTAAATTCATCAAAACTTTGTTCTAAAAGTTATAAAGCATCAAAATTAAAAGAGAAGGACTAAATTAACTTACCAATTAAACTTTCAAGCTTCAAACCATCAATTTCTCCTTTTTCTTTCTTTCCCTTTTTCTTCCCTTGCTTTCGTCTTGTTCTCTGTTTCTTTTCTGGTATTCTCCCTTTCTTTTCTTTTGTTTTTGTTTGTATATATATAATATTATAATAATATAATAATATAATAATATAATATAATATTAATATATAATATAATAATATACTTTAAAAAATCTCAGATTTTTCATACTTAACCGCCTCAACTTTACAAAATGGTATAATTACCATTTTGATCCTTCATAATTTCTTTTAATCTATAATTCAACTTTTACACCTTTTTCAATTTAGTCCTTTTCATTTAATTACATATCCAAACGTTAAAATTTCTCAACTAAACTTTAATAATAACTTAATGACACTCCATAAATATTTTTAGAAATATTTATGGCTCACTTTATGAATTCGAGCTCTCAATACCTTGTTTTTGGCCCAATTTTTCTAATTAATTCTTTTAGTTCACAAAATTCACTAATTTTAAAATATTTCCAAAATCACACTTAACTTATAATTATCGATTAACAAAGTTTTCTAATTTTTTCGTCAGATTTAGAAATCTCAAATCACTGTTCCGACACTATTGAAATTGGGCTGTTACAGAAATAATACAACATCGTTTAATTACAACAATTATCAACTATTTCGGTTTAGACATGATCGAATTGTATGACCTGGGTTCCTACACCATCCACACAACTTCTGTTGGTTCGTTCTTTCTTGAATATCCATATTATTATATAGAAAGGAAGAAATCTCAGTCATCAGCTAGAAAGAAAGAAATCCCAGTCATCAGCTAGAAAGAAAGAAATCCCAGTCATCAGCTAGAAAGAAAAAAGTCTAGTCATCAGCTGACTCCCCCGGTGTTATTGCAAATGCAATTGGGAGGATTCTCCCACCGCCATCCTGTGCCACAGCTAGCAATAGCCAATGGGTATATCTACCATACATAAATGTACCGTCAATTTGTACCAATGGCTTGCAGTACACAAATACATCTCGACATTGCTTAAAGCTCCAGAACAGACGTTTGAACACTTGGCATCCATGGAGCAATCGGTCGTTGTAGTACGCAGGGACCGTTTTAAGGTCTGTTATGCAACCTGGGACGTACTTCTCTAGTATCTGACACTACTGCCAAACCTCATTATATGAAATGTCTCACCTACTATGCATATTTTCTAAGGCCTTTTTGCTTAGCTATCCAAGCCTTGCGATAAGAGGGCGTGTACCTCATTTGGCTACGAATACTGGCAATTATGCATGACAATGAAGTATTGAAACCCGCCTTCAAAATCAATAGTATTAAGCTAGCTATCATGCCTGAATCTATATTGGGATGATCTTGTGAAACACCTGTCAACGAAGTACGTTAAATAATGCAACATTAAGTAATAACATTATTATTCAAAACCCTAAACACCCAGTGGTACTGTACCGGCAACACAGGTATGTAGACCTTTTGTACTTTTTTAATCTTCCACAAGCCTGTCTTTTTCCTTAAAGAAGCCATTATTTTCCATAAACATGTACCGTCTTGCACTGCACACTTGGCCTCAAACTTCTCGGATTTGGATTTAACCACGTTGTAATTAACCCCGTGATTGATGCTATGTTGTTTCAAAGCACCAATAAAACTATACTTACTGGAAAACTCCTTACCAACTTTTAAATCACCCGAATCTAATGTCGAACATGTACGGTCACGCGTTCTGTGTGGTAGTTCTGGAAACTCCAACGCATCATCTGCTGATATATCGATATTATGCATGTGGGCTGGAGGCGAGTACGCCCTGAATCTTGGATTTTCTTCTTCTTCATCTGAACCCCTTCAACATCTTCAGATTCGGATAGAATAGACTCCGGTTCAGAAAATAGTGCAACTTCTGTACCATCGGGGTTGGGCTCTCGAAATGGATCCATATCGGACTCATCATCCAACCCACCATCATCTGCAATGTAAAAGGTCCCCTCGCCGGTGGATGTCGTAGAGAGTACATCATCCCTTCTTGTGGACATTTCATAACGTCCCCAATCATATGTGGATTGCCAACCACTAGAAGTTGATGTCATTCCCCAATACGTGTTTCCAGCATCGAACATCGACCCACCGATGTGCATGTCCCATCCACTAGTCGAGTGTCGTGTAGGAGTTGTGTTTTCCATACTGCCGCCAAACACGGGCGCTTTCATGTTCTGCCTCCCATTAAAGGAGTGTCGACCAGGGGTCGTGTATTCCTCTCGAACACCAATTGATGTTGAAGTCACAAATGTTTCATTTGGCGATGAAAATTGAACATATTACTCAATATAGGGTGATTCATTAGCGAGATGAGTCTGCACCATCACCTCAAAGCTACGAACACCTTTGATATTAAATGAATCATATGTCACAGGATCAATCGAAACATAAAATTGATACTTAATAGAAGAAACCCTACTTGGCGTCATTCCGAAGATTTTGCGCCTAATTTTTTTACGAAATTCTATAAAATCTATACTCTGGTTAAAAGCCATTCGCGGTGTATTCTCTGATAAAAAAACAATGTCGTTCTCGATGTCACGGACCTCACCATCATAGTAAATAACAACACTAATACGTTCACTCATCTTCAATTTCTATTTTGCTTAGCCTTTCTAATTTTTCTTGCTGAAACTTATGCAACCTGAGAATGATATTTGCCTCGCTTATAGCCTAAGGCCAAGCATGAGCTACTGTAGAAAAAGAGCGTTCACATGGGAGCTTTTTCAGAAATTTTGCCAACAGTGCATCCTGCTTGAAGCGTTTTTGACACTATTTGTTCAGAAACATCTTCTCAAAATTATTTTTTCTGGAACTATTATAGAAAAAGAGCGTCCACGTAGGAGCTTTTTTCAGAAATTTTGCTGACAGTGCATCCTGCTTGAAACATTTTTGACACTATTTGTTCAGAAACGTCTTCTTAAAATTATTTTTTTAGGGTAAAAATAGTCAATTTTGTTAAAAAAATAAACAAAATGTTATTTTAAAAAACTTTAAACCCTAATTTACTTAATTTTAACACTAAACCCTAAACTCTAACTTAATTTATTTAAAACCCTAGAACCCTAATTTACTTAATCTATTCATAAACCCAAAACCCTAATTTAATAAACACAAAACCTTAATTTAATTTATTTAAAACCCTAATTTAATTTATTTAAAACCCTAGAACCCTAATTTAGTTAATCTATTTAAAAACATAAGCCGTAATTTAATAAACCCACACCCTAATTTAATTTATTTTAAACCGTACCTTAATTTATTTAAAACCCTAGAACCCTAATTTACTTAATCTATTTAAAAACATAAACCCTAATTTATTAAACCCAAAACCCTAATTTAATTTATTTTAAACCATAATTTAATTTATTTAAAACCCCAACTTAATTTATTTTAAAACCATTAACCCTAATTTAAATATTTTTTTATAAAATAACACTAAATCCTGATTTATTTTTAAAAACTCTAAAACCCTAACTTATTTTAACAAAAACCTAAATACTAAACCCTAACTTATTTTACCAAAACCCTAACCCTAAAAATCCTAAAAAACCCTAGGGACTAAACATGCAAATATCCCTAACATCTAAAAACACGGAGAAAATCGCTTCCTTGAGGAAGCATTTTTTCCATGTCAGCAAAATGCTTCCACATAAGTGTGTTTTGCTGACGTGGTGGAAAACGCTACCTCAAAGGAGCGATTTTCTGGTTTTTTCCCCTAAAACGCGGCTATGTAAGCGCGTTTTGCAAAAAACAGCCCTTTCTGGTAAATAATGGTATAATCGGCCCATTTCCGTAAATATGCAGAAAAAATAGCCTTTTTAAGTAATTTAGTCCTTGTCTTCAATTAAAAAGATTCAATGAATTTTTTTTGTGATTAATATATCATTTATGTTTAATGTATTGTTTATGTAAATTGATTCTTTTTTAAATTTATATTTTTTTTTAATAATATAATCTTTAAGATTCGACTTGAAATTTCTTTTTAAAAGTATAATATCTCTTAACGCTACAAGAAAAATAATACTTAATATAATTTTATCATAAAAGATTGAAAATCTTGAAAAGTAGAGTAACTTCAACTCAATGTGTTACTTTTTTAATAGTATGATGACATGATATGTTAATTCGTGAATTAATATTTAATTTGACCTTTCAACTATGACTAAAATATCATTGCGGTACTTCCAGAATTTTTTTAATGATAATCTAAAAAAACTAAAAATATCAATATTTTCTTCCAAAAGAACCTAAAATTTCATAATTTATTTATTTTAATTATAAAAAACATATTTTTTTAAATTATAATTATGCAAAATAAAAATTTAAAATTTAAAACTCATTATATCCTTAAAAAAAAAAACCCTAAACAATCGCTTATGTAAAGCTCTAAAAATGTCAGAATCTCAACTTGACTGATGGTGGTGAGTTGGTGGCAATTTCATCATTCTATATCCTTAAATACAATGTAAGTCTCCTTGATGCAGTCTGATTCTTAGGTATGCAAAACCTTTTGCAGAGTAGAATCTTCCTTTGTTAAATGCAAGATTTCTTATAGTTATGCAGAAATGAAATTGATGTTTTTTCATTTAGTAGTTATGTTGATATAGGGTCTCAACAAGGTAGGAGGAGATAATGGAGATAAGATGACCGGTTTACTTGTCACATATAGAGAGTCGGAGAAGGAGGTTGCTAACGGAGAGAAGGGAGGAGATGGGAGGACAAATAGGCTTTTCACTTAGGTCTTCTTGGGGAGGAAGAAGGGTCTTTGTATCTCATGCTCTGGAATATATATCAGTGGGTGTCTCTTGTTTGGTAGTGTCACGTAGTGGATAACATGGAAGGTAGGCTTGCTCATGTGATCAGTCAAGTGACAAGGTCGTTACAGGTCAATTGTCATCATATATAGTACTATGTGATCATGTTTTGAGATTCTCTTTACTAAGGTTGTACAAAGTTATTGTGCTATAAACATCCCTCAATAGTCTTCATAAAAAGTTCATAACGGATTGTTTTTAAAGTAACTTAAGTAGGATTCGTAGATAATTTTGAGCAAATGATTGCTCTCGCCAACTGTCTTCGGCAAAGGGTCATTGACAATTCACCTCCTATCCTGTTGCGTGTCAATTGTCAAAATAGGGGTATAACAAGATCAATTAATCTTACATAGTGGAAGACCGGTTGACGAAGGAGTTGAAGATGCATTTGAGCTTCTTTATGAAACCAATGAACAGTTCAGGTCTGGCATATGGGCTGGGGAGTGGGTACTTAGTTAAATGTTTTATACTTTAGAGGCATTGCTTTTGGAGATTCTGATTATCTAATGGTTTTAGGCAGGAACAGATAGTAGGGAGTGACCTTCTAAAGTATTATAATTTGATTTAGGGTCCTAAAACTTTTTTTTTTAATCTTTTCCCGCAATTTTAGGTGATCATAATATTTCATTGGGATTGTCCTATGTATTGTTGGTATATTTCATAAACGAAGAGCTTAAAATTCCCTTTAGATGAGTAATAAAATTAGTTTCAATGATGTTAAAAGTAACAATCACAGTAAATTTGGTTATTATATCGATGAGATTAAAATTAACAATAAGATATATGCTTGGATTCAAATACAATAGTAAAAAAAAAAATATAAGCAAAATTACTGTTGTGTAAATAGTGGGTCTCCATATTCCTCCATTCAATATCAGAATAAATAGCCAAAAGAACAGTAAAAGCAACTAAATTAGGGTACACCCAAATTGAGTTGGGAGAGAATATATACGTAAAATTATTGAAAAACCTCATAATAGCTGAGTTATTTTAATTTTATCTTTTTCAAAGACTTGAACATCTCTATAACATTGGGACAAGTTCCAATAAACCCAGCAGCCCAATATCACAAATACCAAAAATCAAATTTTTTTTATCTCCCAACCAAAATAAACATCTCTTGAGATTAAAAAAAAAGCTGGGCATTAATAGCAGGAGGAGCAATTCCTTTATCTTCCACCATCCCGGAAAACAAACAAAAAAATCCTTGTACTGTTGTGTACGGTTATGGATAGACGTCTTCAGATTTCATTTGCTTTTCACAATTACTTTACGAGAAAATCCCAGGCAAAAAAATAAAAATAAATCTAATCTGAAAATTGCTTGAAAGCATAAAGGAATAGAAATCACCTTTAGGCCTTCCTTCTAAATAAAAAAACCCAAAGGCCGCTGCAACCACCGGTCATTGTACAACAAATTCAAAAATCAATATCAAATAAGAGGTCTACCGGTGGTTCCACTCAACTCAAGCTGGTGTTGCTGGGTTACTCCCTTCCTATCTAATACAGTAAACGGGTTCCCTCCCTGTTGTTGATTACCCCTTTGATGTTGGTTAGCCCTGTGTGGCTGCGTCCCTCTTTGCTCATGAAGATAAGGATGAGGATAAGAATGATGAAGAAGAGGGATAACTGCAGAGCCATTTCGGTTTGCTTGTGGAGCCATTATGCCACCACATTTCAGATCACTGCCACTTAATTTTGCCTGGTACCTTGTATTATACCTCTGCCTTTTACCACTTAGATGAGAAGGATATGGTCCAGGCACGGTTGAAATTTGTGCCATAGGACTGGTTATGAGCCTCACTCCACCATTCTGATGATTTGGAGGGTAATGCAAATAACTTCCAGGAACACATATAGGATAGGGATAGTAATTCTGGGCATTGGGAAAATCGAATGGAAGATTCTGAGATAAAGGGTTACCTGCACGAGAATCATGCTTTGCAGGAGCCCTTCTAGGCTGTTTCTGAGATCCTGGATGAGAATAATCTTGTTCAGAAGGAGCCACTACAGCCTGTCCCTGGTTCAGAGACCCATTATTTACATGGGAATTGAATGGAGGAATATGGGGAGCAGTGGCAATTGATGGTGGGGGAGCCTGCACATTATTACTAAACCCAGTGCAATCCACTTTCAACTTCAAGCTATTAGCAATAAGTCTGTGAGATGCCTCCCCAAGCTTACGGCCAGAAATGGATCCAGGAGGGTTATACCTGAAATGAAAAAGATACCTGTAAACAGCCAGTATATAGTTTCCCGCAGTTAAAGTCAAGCACTATAGCAAGTAAAAAGGAAGTTCCAGAAACTAATATATGTATATATATGCAATATTTTGAACAATAACCTTTCCACCGGACTTTTGAGCATTGACCCTTCCACCAGATGCCGAGCTGCAGCAAACCTTCCATTCTGAAAAGGTCTCCTCCCAGAATCTTCGTGCCATAACAGAGGTTTGGGTTTTAAATCACTGAGTTGGATCATCTGCAGCACAATGTCAACAACATCAAGAAAAATAATACAACAAAATCACCCTTGACAAGAATTTATTTTCTCATTCATTGAAGGTTCTCATACAAAAAAGTCATCCTAACTTCCTTTTCTCTTCGCGAGTTTTTGTGGACAGAAAAAAGCCTAACATTGGTTTTTAACTAAAATTGGCTTCCTGGGTAACTTTGCTCGAGGATATTGCAAACAAGCAAGTGGAAACTATTCCCCCAAAAGGGCACCAATAAAGATTCCAAAAGTTCTTGATCGTGAAGCAAGAAACGTTTCGAGGACAATGTTTTAAGTTCGCAAGGTTCACAAGAAGACGGTTTCAGTTGATCATATTTCATTTTAACAAAGTCAGAAAATTAGCTACATCTACAATATTAGGCCACATTCAGAATAATTCAATGACTTGATCAATAGATATGTCAGATGTTACAATATTTCTTTAAAAGGGAGTTTTAACAAACAATTAAATCTACAATTAAGAAGAGAACTAAAACTGCTCTGTACCTTAGGAGGGAATATAACCCCAGCTGGAGGACGAGGGATATGTTTATGAGCTTTCGGGGTTCTATATATGCAACATCTGGAAAGCAGACAGCCACATATCATTAATTAATCTTTATTAAACAACCAGTCCCATGCATGATTAAATTGAACTTACATGACTTCATTGGCCAATATATCTTCCATGTCCTTGATGGGAGACCTGAATATAGGAGGATGAGTGTCTCCAGCACAAGAGAATATGTAACCATTCATCCCATCACTGCATGCATGCCAAACCAAATCAGAAGAAAAAAGTGGGACATACCTTAAATTTACTGTTAGCATGCAAAGTATTCAAGACACTTTGAATCCTAATTATACCAAGAGACCACCATTCAAAACAAGGTATGCTGAACCATTCGTGAACATCGTCTCAACACGAAAACAAATGTGTTTATAAACAGAAAAAGCAGCACACCAACCAAAATTAAGATTAAAAGGAAAAATATTATAGTATAAAACACAACTAGCCCAACAACAACAACATGATAAATGAGCCTGTAGCTTCTATCATTGCTAACAAAAGGAAATACATATATCAGCATTAGTTTTCCGGTCCAAAAACTTGCAATTTAAATGTGTCATGAAGGGAATACAATCAACCTAACAGATAGCTCATCAAGTAATTCAGAAGTCATAATAGATTTATAGCACATAAGGCAAAATGAGAAAGCACGGAAAACTCCATAACTTACAACAGAAGAACCACAGCAGCCTGCAGAAAGCCATATCTAAATCTCCATACTGACAGGAAACCATGAATATACATATTTCCTAGTGCCCATTAATATAACTGATTAAACTGCAAACATTTCCCACCATAAATTACAGGTTCCCATTAAATCCTAACAGCATTACAATGAATTCAAAACAAAATATTAGAACAATGGGTTCAACAGACTACCTTGCAACAATACCAAACAGCACATGGAACAAATTATCAAACAAAAGGGAAGACAGGCATAGTCTAGCAATATGAAAGTAGGATGATTAAGGCTTTCCTGCACAAACCTCAAATCTGGTTTGACTTCCTTAACTTCAACCTGTTGCCTTTCTGTCAATCGTTTACAACGATTGTCAAGAGAAAAGATTTGTTCTGAGAGACGATGTGATGCCGCCACAAAAAGCATGTCACACATTGTACTGTTTCGTCGAGCTTCTTCCTCCTGCATAAGTTCGTAGAATTTAGAAGACAGTGAGAACACTTTTTTGAAAGAACAAATAGATAATTAACAAGAGAGAGAAAGAGAGAGTAGAAGACACGCATGAAAATGATGATTATAGTGTCCTACCGTCAAAGTGTGTTCTATTTTCACAACCTCGGTGAGAAGGCGCTCTTCATCAATAAAAGGCAATTTTGCAATACCCTTCAGGAAGCAACAGCAAATAAATCAAAATCCTTTCAAAAAAACATTTGGCATATGATGCTATGCCAAGTGAGAGTAAAAGATAAACCTACCTGCCAAGAAAACCGCTTTCCATCCATGTCAACTTCAAAATCTGATAGAAGAGTGAGTTCAAATTTCAAATCTTATGGATGAAACCAAGACCTACACATAATGTTGTTTGTTTTGCAAAATTGCGTACCAGTTGGATAAAAGTCAATAATGGGTGAATTTGGATCAGTCATCAATTTCCTATACTGTTCAGGAAGTGCATGGGAACTGCAATGGAAATATATTCTTAGTATCTTACTGGCTCAGAAACTTACTAGGAGAACAAAGATGAAACAAGGAACAGTACCTCGCAGCAGGAAAAACCCCCAATAACTGATTAAATGGTTTGAAAGGGGAACCCAGCTCAAACTGAATATTTAGCTGACCAAGGTCCTTTAAATCAGATGCAAAGGGTGCATAATGATAAGGATAAAACCTGAAACAACAAAATCCAGTGGCAGCACAGTGAGTACGGAGTACTAAAAGAATGACGCTTATCAAAGTAGAAAGATGACATCCTGTCAACAAATCATTCTCACCAAAACTGAGTACAGTGAGGCAGAAAAGAAAATCAACTCAACAGATCCAAAAAGGAATAAGACGAGTGGTTCTAAGCACAAAATGATAATATCCAACCAAATGGCTCAAAAATAGACCACAAAGTGATTAGTATCAGAACTTACAAAATACCAAAATCACTGACCCCAGAAAAAAATAAATGATGGAAACAAGTACAAGCAAATAGAGAGGAATACATTCCAACAGAAGTGTTCATATAAACCATTCCATGACAGAAAAAGGCACAAACAAGAAAAGCCCGCTCAAATTTCCTTTACAGCCAGTGATAGAAAAAAGAATAAATGTATTAATGTAAAAGTAACTCACCATCTCCAAGAACAAACCCCTTCATAGTAATAATGCATGACCCAGCATAGACCTTCTGTGAACTTCAAAACCTACAAAAAAGAAGCCCTGGAGTAAGATTATCAGATAAATAATTCAAAACATAACATACATCATCCTCAAAAGAATTAACTCACTCACAACATCTTTTCGTGTTGTTTCCATTTCTTCAGGAGTTTCAGCCAAAAACTTTTCTTGATAATACCTTTCCTTCCACCCTGGCTCTCCCAGTTTAATCTAACAGGAGCAAATAACCAAGAAGCAGTTAAGACTAGGATACTTAAATCATAGACAAAAACAGCAAACAAATTCTGAGAAGAAAAGGGAGAAACAAAGCAACAGAGGTTGTCATATCGAGGGTGCATGCTACATCCAAGCATGCATGTATTTTTTTGGGAGGGGGGATGTCAATAACCAAGCATGCATGTCTAAATTGCCAAAGCTGGAAAAAGTATTATGAAACTAGGTCAAGCACATTAAATTTACACATGACTAGAAATCAATATGAATTATTTTCAACTTGAAAGAGAGAAGAGAAATAGATGCAGCATACATTTTGAAATTTGAAAGTACAAATAATTTCTAGTTGAGTGACTGATCTGACTACTGCCTAAACCCAAAATATCATTAGAAACTGGAGAAGAAAGCATAAACTACTCGTGAATAGATAACATCATGTTCAAACCTTGTCTTCCTTACTATCTTTGGAGTTAAAAACATCAGTTTTGTCATGGATCAGCTCCTTAAGTTTTGCTTCCAATTCTTCTTTGTTCTCGAGCATCTGATGCAAATGGAAAGAAAGAAACCAGTGCCATTAATTTTATGTAACAACAGTCCAATAAAAATATATATCGGGATAGTGAAGACTCTCATAATTCCTCGCCAATAAGGCTCATACCAAACCATATGTTAGCCGATATGAGTCCTAAATAATGGAGTAAGATATCACAATTACATTAAGTGTCTCTCCTGAAGCAGGGAAAACGTACATCTGATTCAATACTATCCTCTGCTTCGACAATAGCAGCATCAATAGTGACCCCTGAATTTAAACGCCGCACTTTGTGCGGTCGACCGGAGGATTCATCACCATTTGACTCCATTGTTTGCTGAAATGGTGCAGGTGAAGAGCCAGAGGCAAGACGGGAACCATTAAATCTAGTAACTGGAACAACAGAATCAGGTTGAACTTGGGGCTCAGCATCATCTCCTCCTCCAGCTTGTGCTTTTCCACGCTTGATTCTTTCTGCTTGACGCTGTATAGTGCAGCATAGAACAAATTACCACTGAATTCATTCATCGGCTCAAAGGCTGAGTAAAGAAGTAAAGTTCATCTATAATACATTCACTCCAAGAATCCTCAAGTCAGATGATAGATGCCCATAAACAAATTGAAGAGTCAATGACCTATAACCTAGTTTAAAAATTATAAACTCTTAAGAGAGCAAACAGAGAAGGAATTGCTGCATCCTTAACACACTATTCAACTACCCAGAGTTAATCTTGCCATCAAAGAATAAAAAAGTAATACGCAATTTCAGGGTTCAAATCATGACCATTTATAAAAGTTTGGTGATAATCTCATTGGCAGCACAAGAACTGAAAGAGGATTGAAAACATAAAAAAAAAAAAAATGCAACAAGAAATACCAAACTACAAGGCAAGATCCCAACCATTTTTAATTAAAAAAGACCACGAGCAAGTTTCCCAGAAAATTTGGAATCATGGACAAAACCTGAACATGAATGAAAATTTGTTTTAGTTAAAAAGAATCATATCGGTCCTGAACTCAACAAACCTGATGAAGTAGTGCTCTTTTCCGGAATATTTGTTCTTCATAGGATCCCACAGCCTGTATAAAATGCTCTACCCGGCTCAATTTTGGCTGAAATAGAAATCAAGCAGTCAAAAGTATTAGTCTATCAGATGAAATTCAATGATTCGAATAATATGTACCAGACACAAATAATAGAGTAACAGGGACCTTGCTTCCATCTGTCAAATAACCACCCATTCTTCTAAATTCCTTCTTGTATATGGTCATTAACAAGTCAATCGCTCCCTGTTAATAAACAAAACAAAGAGAAAACGCTTCCTATTCAAACCTCGATTTTATATATAAAACCTCAAATTTCCATTCACAAAATCATTACAAAAATATAAGCCAACTGTAGATTAATTACACCAACCATATACAAACCTCACGAATCTCCAGTGTAGGCATATGAGGTAAGAAATCATTGCCAACAAAGAAGCACATGAATATAAAATCATCCACAATACGTTCTAAATCAATTTCAAAAGGAGAATTGCTGATTCTCATCTCATGTTCTAGATATTCCCTGAGTGTCCATATGTTCAGAAACTGCAACGAAAACAAATAACAAGTTGTAATTTATCAAAAGATTTTATTGTCATTGTTTCAAAGGTATTCATTTGAAAAATTAACCTGGTATGGCTTTCTGGCAACATTTTTTTGATCACCTTTCTCATCAAATTCTCCAGACTTCCGCTTTGCCGTTCCATCACATTTTGCAGCTATATGGCCCATCTGACCACACAGGAAACATTTATCTTCTCCAGGGGTGAAGATAATCTGAAAGTTTTCCATAAAACCTGTTACTTTTGGCCAAAGGGAACAAGATAACAGAAAGAAAAACCATTCTTCCGAGAAAAAAATTCATTTAACTTGTAACATTTTATTCCTATAAATGTGTAATGCCTCAGATAGAAGTGAAATCCAACATATCTGCAAATAAGATGCAAATATCTGCAAATCCAAGATGGGAACATAAACCTCAAATTTTATCAAAGTAGCAGATATCTGCAAATAAGATGCATACCTCCCGGAGGATTGAAAAGTGAACTTCATGAGTGGCCAAGGCTAACATAATTAAATCAGCATCCTGTCAATAGTTAACAATTAGCAAAGTGCACAATTTTAGTCCAGTAAACATGGCCAACGAAAACAAGCATCACGCATCATAAAATTTTAAATAGAAATTTTGAAATCCAAGATGAAGAAAGTGAAGTGAGAACTATACCAAACCATACAGGCAATGGTGTGTATTTGGATCAAAACCAGGAAGGTTCCTTTGGAGCCGTATATACGACATAATTTTATGTTCCCCTTCACCGGGAACATTTGCATCAGATAGAATTACCTTCAAATTTATGAAAGTCAGAGAAAACACCAAAACTAAAAGAAAGGGGGGGACCATAACTTTAAAACTACCTTTATATTTTTCCATCCAGGGTCATAATTTAATCTAAGGTGGATATAGTACTGCAAAGCAATTGACAGAACAGCCATAAATGAAGTGCCAGGTGTAATAACATTTGAATCAGAAAGCTGCGTTTCATCTTTAGGAGGAAGCCTTTTGCCCTCCCTCTCAAATTCCTCTCGAAGTCGTGCTTCTTCAGCTGCCTGCAAGAGGAGAATTAAAGCAGAACAAAACTGTTACCAAATTGACTTCTTTCGTTGTGACAAATTCTTTCATTGAAGACTGGGAGAATATGAAATACCTACACTAACAAACCTTGCTGATCTAACATTTCATTGAGTACACAAATTATCATGCCAAATAAGACTTTAAAAAAAAAAAAAAATGCTGCCTGTGCAATGATAAGAAAACATACCACCTCTGCAGCATCTTTTGCTGCTCTAAAACGCCTAGATCGCTGTTGATTCATTTTAGCCCGAGGGGCAACGCCATCTAAAGTATTTTCCAGACAAAATGTTAGTACCGTCAAATAAATATAAAATAGGCTTTATCTGCAAGTCAAAAGTATCAACGTATCTTTCAACCTAAGATAATAGCTACTCACCAATAGCCATAAACAAAAGCTTTCGAGGACGGACCATAATAAACAACCTATCAATATACTCAAAAATTCTCCGAAATACGTCATCAAAAGTTCTTGGCGAAGACTGCATGAAACGAAATCAAATTCACCAAATTACATTCATTCTAACAATTCAAACGAAATATTATACTGTAAACAAGGCGGAAAGTGTAGTGTGTTTAGAGGGTTACGTACTCTGTCCTCGGGGTGGAAACAAGGATGAATGATCCCGTTCATGTCGAGATAAAGATTATCAAATTCGATTCTATTAGGGTTAGGTTTACTTGTATTCACCGGAATAGTGACGCCGTCGACCATCTCCGGTACTTCCTCGATAACGTCAACCAAGATACGCGGATACTTCTCCGCTAACCATTTGTAAAACGCTGGCACTCCCATTGCCAATCGCTCCGAATTCCAATGATGATACCCTAAACCCTAAAACAGAGAAATATAAGAAAGAAAATAAGAAACCTCGGCTTACTTGCTTGCTTTCGAGTTATTTTTTGTTTACAGCTTCTGCTCTGCTTGAATCCGTTTGGCAAAGTCGAAATTAGGGCACAAGGGAAAGTGATAGGACAATAATGCCCTTAGGAGGTATGGTGAATAACAATATAAAGGAGGAGGAGAGGTTAAGGAGAATAGGGGTGTTTCTGAGTTTATAATTACATGTGGACAAACTGTTTGTTTTTCTTTTTGGATTTTATTTATATATACACAACCTCTCGGCAGTCGGCGGTGGTTGCTAGATTATTGCGTAAACAGCAAAATTTTGATGTGGGCCTTTTTGGCCTTTTTCATCGGGAATCAAGCGGTATCCGTTGGCTGTGAACTTGTTTCAACGACTGTGATCTTTTTAGTCATAAAATACACTCAAATAAGTGTTCATTTAGGATAATATTTTTTTGTCAAAACGAAATTTTTATAAATGTTAATTTATAAATCATTTGCCTATGTTATCAATACCAAATATCAATATTTTTATTTTTAATTTTAAAATATCCAAACAAAATAAATTTATTCGAGAAAGATGTTTTATACGCTATATATATTTAATAAATTTTAATTTTTTTATTATTTCAAATTAATTTTTATTTTATAAAATTAACTCTCAACATCTTAGATATAGTATGATTTTATTTTATTTTCATTTTGATTGAAAACATAAAAAAAATGATAACACCCCGAAATTCAATATAATAATTTTTACTTTTTTATCTATCTCTTCTCTTAATACTTCGATTCTCCGTTGTGAGACCGAAAATTAAAGATAGAAATTACTTTATTTTCATTACCTCATTCCTTATATATTTTATAAGATTTGTGCTTTAATTGTTCGATATCAATTCAACCAATTTACTCTTGTTATTGTTGTTATCGTCTTTAGTGAACATATAAAGCCTTGTCACTTCTTCAATTAACCCATTATTAAAATGAAAATAAAATCGCATTTGTAATCATCAACATCTAGAATTGGAGCTACAATAAACTTTGCCAAGTTCAAGGAGTGGATAAGTTAAACAACTTGGGGACTTGGGAGTTCAAAATAGAGTCGTGAGTGAACTCGCATGATCACTATTAGAGCTGACATCAAACATCGAATTTTGTCGATAAATAGGGGTGACTAAAGTGCTACCACTAAGGGTGTAAATGAGACACTAATACTCACAAGCTACTCAAGTTCAACTCGGAGAAAATAGAATTCGATTTGGTAATTATCAAACCCAACTCGGGCTAGTGGTTGAGTCGAATTTTAACTTTATAATACTTGACTCGAACGACTCATGAGTCTTATTGAGCTTTTCACATTTGTATATTATTGAATTACATTATTACCCTTAATATATAATATTAAACCTAAACTTGAGCTAAGCTGGAGCTTGAATACACAAATTAGTAAGCGAACTTAACTAAGCTCGAACTAGAGTAGCTCAATTATATCTCAAGTCAATCTCGAGCTTAAAATAAATGCTTGATCAAGTTCGAGCCAAATATTGAACTAATAATTTCGAGACAAACTTGATAGTATACGAGCTTATCTCGATTTGATTACACCCTCAACTACCACTTCATCCATCCATGACATAATCCTTTTGTTTCACTCCATCGAAAAATGAACAACAAAATTATCCAAATTTCAAAAAAAAAACCCAATTCAATACTTTGAAAATAAAAATATTCACTTCCTCGATTCAATCCAATTCTAGGTCTAACAACTTTAATTTTTTTAATTTTTAATTTGCTTTGTCAATAATAATCAACTTAAGTTAACAAAAAAAAAAAAAAAAAATTGTCCTTGAGAGATATTAAACTCTTAACCATTAGAAGTATATGGAAAACAATGTATTTCAAAGGGATTATCTAGTTTAATAAAATAACAAAAAATTTAAATATATATAATTTTGTGTTTTTTATATTTTACATGTTACGAATTGAGTTATATTTATATGTAAAAATAAAATAAAATAAAATAATATAATATAATATAATATGTAAATATTAATGATTAAATTTATTATAATATTAAATTTAAAAATTCTTACATTATTTTTTCCTTAATCATTTAATGATTAATGATAAAAAAGAAAGAATTAAATAATTTAGTAGTATTTTGTAATTTTTTTATAATTGAGTCACAAAATCATAAAAAAAAATTATACTCTATTAACTAAACATGAATAAAAAACTACCATTTTTATAAATAAAAAAATATAATTACTACCTACAATAATTACACTTTCATTAAATACTATATGTAATCCTAAAACCTTTTCATATAGGGTCGTGGCCCGAATCCGTTTTGTTTAATCAAAGCTCAGCGTGCCTTTGGTGTGGTCTGGTCCCCTCAACGCCCACCCAGATCCGCAGTTAGAACACGAAAACGAGTGAAAGAGGCAAACGTGTGGCTCTCTTTTCCAGGCCAAACCTCTTTCGTCCTCCACCACCAACGACAACAACGACGAAGATGTTCGCCAATTTTAAAGCTTCAAGTTCTGTCCTCCTGTTTTCCCGGATCTCCCTCTATTTTTCCACCAACTTGTTCTTCGAACCAAGTCTCACAATCCCCTTCCATCATGTCTCTAACAATTAAATCTCACTTCGCTTCTCCTACTTACCTCAGCTTCACCACTAAACCCAGCAGATTCACGGGTTATAACCCTAAGATCCGACCAAATTCTGTTTACCATTTTAATCCTTTAAGATTAACTTATTACCAACCCCAAAAAATGCAAGCCCCCGTCCAGTATTCTCCAGCTCCCTTGATCAAGAGCTCGTTGATCGAGCCTGATGGCGGGGCCCTCGTCGGTCTGGTTGTCCCAGAGGGTGAAAGGGGAGCGAAGACGATTGAGGCCGACTCATTGCCGAAGGTGAGGCTAACCAAAATCGACGTGGAGTGGGTGCATGTAATCAGCGAAGGCTGGGCTAATCCTTTGAAAGGATTTATGAGGGAAGAAGAGTATTTGCAAAGCTTACATTTTAATTCTCTGAGATTGAAAGATGGGTCTATTGTCAACATGTCACTTCCCATTGTTTTGGCTATTGATGATGAGACTAAGGAGAGAATCGGGTCTTCTTCCCATGTTGGGTTGGTTGGACCTTATGGAGACTTGATCGCCATTCTTAGGAGGTTTATACTCTTTTTAACCTTCTATTAGGGATATTGTTTATTACATGAATGTGATAATTGACATTGTATATTTAGATAATCTAATTGCTATTATTATTTGAAATCTGAAATTTTTACTCCCATTTTATACTTTTGAAAATGAAATAAATTTGGTTTAGAGTTTCGCCTCGTTTAATTGGATATGTTCTATAGATAAGAGTTTGAGTTTGAGGAGTCTTGTTGGTTTATGTGCTTAATTGCTCATTTATGATCTAATTGTCATTTGAATCATGAAAGGGAAAATTGTACTGGCAAGTTTGAAAACCAATGTGTTATTCTTGAAAATAACGTTTTAATGCCACTTAAGTTTATTGCAGCATTGAAACCTACAAGCATAACAAAGAAGAAAGAATAGCTAGAACATGGGGAACAACTGCACCAGGTTTGCCATACGTGGAGGAAGTCATTACTCCTGCTGGAAACTGGCTCATTGGAGGTGACCTAGAAGTTTTGAAACCTATAAAATATAATGATGGGCTTGATCACTACAGACTTTCCCCCAAGCAACTCAGAAAGGAATTCGATAGGCGTAATGCTGATGCTGTTTTTGCTTTTCAGCTAAGGAATCCCGTGCATAATGGACATGCACTATTGATGAATGATACTCGGAGACGACTTCTAGAAATGGGTTTCAAGAATCCAATCCTCTTGCTTCATCCTTTAGGTGGTTTCACCAAGGCTGATGATGTGCCCTTGGATGTTCGGATGGAGCAACACAGCAAGGTTTTTCCCATCATTCCTTCTGTAAAGCCACTGCTAATATTATCCTGATTATGGTCAATTGCTACAATGATAAGATACCTGCACATTCTTTAATGCATTTCTACGTTCTTCTTTGCTTAGAACCTGTACTGAATCATGATTTTTTCTTGTATAGTGGATAGCATTCAAATAAATGAATTCTTCTGGTCTTGAATCATGATGTTCAGGTCCTAGAAGATGGAGTCCTTGACCCTGAGACTACCATTGTGGCCATATTCCCATCACCTATGCATTATGCAGGTCCAACAGAGGTACAGTGGCATGCCAAGGCAAGGATAAATGCTGGGGCTAACTTCTATATTGTTGGTCGTGATCCTGCCGGAATGGGTCACCGAACAGAGAAAAGGGATCTGTATGACCCTGATCATGGGAAAAAGGTTCTAAGCATGGCTCCTGGCTTGGAAAAGCTTAATATTTTGCCGTTTAGGGTAGGTGACATCTGTGCTGGTCTAACCTTAATTTTTTATACTATCTGCATTTATCATTCAAGACTCTACTAATTTTTCTTGATTGGCATTTCAAATTGTTTATATGGGTAGGCTGTTCTTTTGCTAGATCTCCAATTAATGAGTTGCTCCTCTAGTCCTGTAATGAGAGTATTATCCAATGGTGACTCAAATTTTTGCAGGATATACAAGCTGTTCCTTTCTTGAAACTCCCATCTTAACCTGTCTTAACAGATGCCAATATGCAGCCCCATAATCTTAATAATTAGTTAATTACTGATCCAGCAAAAGAAAAAAAAAAAAAAAAATCACCGATTGATTCTAAGAGAAACATCTACCACTCAATTCAGGACTATGTTTTGTTTAAATGGTGCCTTAATTACGTTGTTTTCCTTTTATTTTTGCACTCATTTTTCTGAACTATTGTCTTAGGTTGCGGCTTATGACATAGTGGCAAAGAAGATGGCATTTTTTGATCCTTCACGTGCCAAAGATTTCCTCTTCATCTCTGGAACCAAGGTAACTTTGGATTTTTCTAGAATTTGGTGGTGTTTTGAGGCTTCATTCTTTTGTAACAATCTTAAGTATTGTGCAGAACTACATGTTAAACTAAAGATGCTTGTTATTGAGTCCAGTACTGTCAAGGGCACAAGGGGCACTTTAGCCCCTAGAACCCTTAAAGTGCCTGCAACAAAGGCACTAGCCTGAGTAATGTAAAGCGCAATGGGTATATGTATGAGCTTTTGTAAGTCTATGTGTGTATATATATAAAGCTTAGGATGTATAATACACTCTAAAGTGCGGTCTATTTTATCTACTAAACATGCAATTTTTTTATTTCCTTATGGACAGTGTTGTTGAATGCTCAAATATTGTGAAGTATGGAGTTTGCTATTATTCCGTTCTTACTTACTAGTAAAGGTACATCAATTGAAAAAAAGTGACAATAAAAGAAATTAAAGAGAAATTCAATCAGTTGGTTTTTTTTTTTTAATGCTTATCGTCTTACAAAAATGTGCACCTGATGAAACGGGCCTCACCTGAAAGGGTTTGAGGTGCTTTTGTTGTAAATGCTAAGGTGCCAGGCATGGATGCACCTATGCACACGCCTTGACAACACTGATTGAGTCAACTGGTCTTGGTTCTCACTTGGTGCTCAAATCTATCTTCTCATACTAGGTTTGAGCTTCTGCAATGGCAGGCTACTAAGGGAACTGGGTCTGTTTGGAAACTTGAGGGATTAACTTCGCTCATTAATTTGTATAAGGTCATGAAAGGTTATCATGGGCAGTTTAGGTCAATTCCTCACATTTCAGCTGAAAAAATTAAATTAGGCATGAAACGTATGATAGTGAGGTTCATGGTATAATGCATGACATATAACAGTAGTTTCAGAAGAGTAAGCATACTTGTTAGTCAGGCTGCATATACCATTTTTGTTCAGTACTTACAAAAACTTATAATGACAGATTGAATCTTCAAGGCTCCTTGTAAAGCTTCCACTAATATTAACCTGTATTTTTACTAAGCTTCAATTTTGTTCTTGAATTTTGCAGTATAATGCATTACGTTTCAGTTGAAAAAAATAAATTAGTGATGAATTTATGATGGCGAGGTTCTTTGGTATAATGCATGGCATGTAATGGTAGTTTGAAAAGTTGTGGCATTTTCAAGTTGTATGTAATTATGTTCTGATTCTAACTCATTGCTGCAGATGCGAACCTATGCAAGAACTGGTGAGAACCCTCCCGATGGTTTTATGTGCCCTGGAGGATGGGAAGTCCTTGTCAAGTACTACGAGAGTTTGCAAGCAGAGGAGGCAACACAGCAACCAGCTGCTGTATCTTCTTAGATCCATAATTTAGTAGTAGATCTTGCAGCGAGTTTTATTACATAACATGTGTGGCAGGCTTGTCCTATGTTGTCAAGTTCCTAATGGCAGCAGCACCAGTAACGGATTCAACATCACCATCTCTACTTTTATGCCTTTGTTCAACTCCCTGGTGATTGGAGTTTTGTCTGGTTTGAAATCTCATTCTTTTCTCAAGTTTGACATTTCCACTTTCTGGTTTAGTTTTAGAGCTTCTTCTGGTACTGGCACTAATGTCCGACTTTGAAATATCGAAGCTGTAAGAAAGTGGGATATGGGCTGATTCGTTTAACAGAGCAGTGTTAATCATCTTGGAACTCAGTCTGAAAAGCAAACTTTTAAGCTCCTATAATAAGTCTTTCAAGCAGCTACTTCTAGTGAAATAAATTTTCTCAAACCTAAACTCTTTCTATTATCTCGAAAGCACAATTGTATAATGCCCATAAAGGCTCTAGTTTTATTTTTGCATAACATGAAATCTAAACTCAATAATCCACGTCAATCAGGTCAGCTGAACCTTACACTTAGGAAGACCTGGATTTAATTCTAGTTTTTCCCTCTCCATTTGATAGCAGACCTACAGAATATAGCATTTTATCAAACCCACGGTTGAAATGTTCAATTTTTGATCTTATAAATTTTGGTCATGGTCATAAACTTTAGCTATTAAACGTCCTACTTAATATGGCTTTCCACGGCTCAAAGACAACCGAAAATTCATGGAAACTATAAGCTAGATGGTTAGAACGTTGCTCCCTGAAATTCAATGCAAAACACCAACAGACCATAAAGATACAGTTGTTGTAAGAGACCACCAACACGATACATGTGCTTTAACTCTCTGTTTATGCTACATCCGTCAGTCCTTGGTGATCCGGATTCCCACGGACTTAGCTGTAAAATAGGTGGGGCCGAGACCCGTTTTCTTTTCTTCTGCATTCCTCGTACACTACTTTAAGATCAGGTTTTTAAAAACTCCATGAATATGCCTTGTCGAGCTGACTACTTGTAAGGGTCACCGTCCCCGGCCACCAATATTTTGGGGTTGTTGGCTGTTTGTCTGGTTTGTCAAGTAATCCTTTATATTTATACACTGTGAAGTCGGTGTCAACTTTTTCTTAGCGGTTTGGATTTTGGAACATGTTTGTCATTGCTGTCTGCTTATATTTCTAGTAAAGGATCCATCCCTTTTTTTTCCATGCAACTTGCTTATCCCTAACATCTTTCCCATCTTAAGGGTTGCTTGAATATGGCCTCTCTATACGGATACTTTTGCAGGTAGAAGGTCACCTCAAAACCAATATTGCTTATGTAATGCACGGAAATAATGATCCCTCTAGGAATACTAGGATGAATAACAACACAAGCAAATAATAAATATCTCAAACACAGTTTAACAATCCTTCTACCAACATATGATTATGGTTTCCCTGAGTTAAAAGGGTTAGCTTAATAAGATGTGATGAGGCTATTTCCTCCACCCAAGAATTAATATTTGGTTGGGCTCTCAAACCATTCATAGCCACTACCTTTCGGCTTTCGGTGGAGTGTACTTTGGTCCCACATTCGTATATCAGTATATGTTTTCAAGTTTTCATGTTTCCACTCTGTAAACGAAATTAATTTCAATCGCAGAACATGGTGTCGTTTCCTTTGGTCAATGAGTTGAGCCTTCTTTTCTAGTACTAGTCCTTCAATGCAATCCATTGAATCTGTTGATGAAATTACCGTCAGTTATTATGATCAGATTCAGACTAGTCCTTCAATGCAATTCTTGGGTACTTAAGGGTTAATATATTATTTGAAATCTAAGTTTGACTTCAATATTCAATTTGGTACTTGAGTTTGGCTTTAACGTTCATTTTAATACCTAAGTTTTTCAATTTGATACTTAAGGTATTTTGGTCCCACATAAGTACTTGATTTGGCTTCAATGTTCAATTTGATACCTAAACTTTTTTTTCGTCTCAATTAAGTACCAATATATTTTTTACTTGAGTACACGTGTCATAATATTCATTGGTCCACATGATGTCATTTGGTTACCAAATAGAACATTGAAGGCAAATTTAGCTACCAAATTGTGACAAGAAAAACTCAAGTGCCAGATTGAACATTGAAGCCAAACTCAAGTACCAAATGGTATATTAACCCTATCTCTAATAACATACATAACTACCCCGTAAAAACATAGCTGACAGTGATAAAAGATAATTATATGCGATTAAAACGGAGGGGAAGGCTTTCAGAAGGGTAGAGTGCAAGACGTACGTAGCCGTAACAAAGCATTAAACAGAGCATGAATTGGGTGGAATGCGAGACCAGCTGTGGCTCTTTCTAGACCTTAGAACGTGGGGAAAATAGAGAGATGATGGCATGGATCATAAGTTTGGTTAGGTTATAGAAGAGTAAAAGACAAATGGTTGTCATTTATGATCTGATTATGACTATGTTCACATTTGGTAGTTCCATCTGCTAGCCTAGCTGGCTATCTCAAAAAACGACCATTACCAAAGTCCATAAATGTTCATATACCGAGAGAGAGATCTTCAAGAAAATCAAACTCTTTCATCCCTTTATTTTCCTGATGAATGCAGATAGAAATATGGTTTCGGATTCAATTCAAATGTGCTCAAATTATATCAGACAGTGACACGTGCTATTGAAGCTTTAGTACTATTTGTAATGAACATGGGATTATGTTTTGGAACAGTCAATGCCTTCTTCTCTCTTCATCTGCCATCGTTTACCAACACTAGGCGGTTCAGTGGGGCAGTTCCTGTCCACCCAATCTCACCATTTTTTTAAGTTAAAAGTAGATTGAAGAATGCATGTACAGAAGATTGTTCAATTTTGTGGTACCAGTATGCTATCGCAGATTGACAGGTAAGGGTTGGAATTTGAGTTCATTTCCTAACTTAAACATCATAGACCATGGTTACATTTTAATTCTGATTACTCGTATGCTCAAAATGCTTATTTTCTTAGACACCAACTTTGACTAGTTTGTACCCATGTAATTACTATATAGATAATAACTTTAATGAGATTTACAGATTTCTACACATCTATACCAACCAAAATCAAACATAGGAAATTGACGGGGGCGGGCTAATTCAGTAGAATAGGGAAGCTTGAAGGGCAAGAGAGATGGACCATGATGTCCACTGGGAGGGCAACAAGTTGGAGTAATCCCAAGGGGGTTGCCTAGAGGGATGTCCTGTAAGCTCACACAGACCCCCAAACACACCCATGGTCTGTCCCTTGTCCCCACAAGGTCACAACCTCACATGATTTTGTTTGTCCATCTTTTTCAAATCCTGTTAGTTCCACAATATAAATATTTGTATATATATCCCCCTTCACTTCCAACCCTCTTCAATCTTCCATCACATCTCTCTAAACTCTTCTCTCTTGCTCTAATATTCCTCTCAAAATCTAAACCTTTTCCCCCCAAACAAGTTTTACTTCAGCAGCAATTCAAAGAGGATGGCTATCAGGAAATCAAACAAGTTGCCTCAAACAGCAGTCATCAAGCAAATCCTGAAAAGGTGCTCAAGCTTAGGAAAGAAACAGAGCTATGATGATGAAGGACTCCCTTTGGATGTCCCAAAAGGACATTTCGTTGTGTATGTTGGTGAAAACAGAAGCAGATACATTGTGCCCATTTCTTTCTTGAGCCGACCGGAGTTCCAAAGCCTGCTTCATCAAGCTGAAGAAGAATTCGGTTTTGATCACGAGAGAGGACTCACCATTCCTTGTGAAGAAGTTGTTTTCCAGTCTCTAACATCCATGCTCAGATGAAAACAAACAACACACGTCAAACTCGAAACTATTTTTGATGAATATGATTGAGATGAAGCTGCTTCAGTTCTTCCTTAATTTACCAAGTTGTTTAAACTCTGACCCAAAAACCCATAGATATTATTTAATTTATGTGGGTTTTAGGATTGTAAACCTGAGAAAGTTTGAGAATTTGCTTTAGTGAAGATGTGGTTGAATATCAACTACCAGTGTACCCTGTGACTCTGTGAGGAAAGGGAACTAATATCAAGGATATTTGGCGCTACCCATTGTCCCCATTCATCTTATTTTCTTTTCTATGCATCTTTGTTCACACACGCCCTCTCAATCATCTGTTTTCAAAGTTAGGCACGCGGCCGCCAGCTTTCATGGTTTTGTCTCTTAGTCTTGGGTTTATTATTTTATTATGTTATGTTTCTGGTTAACTCAACAGTTAAGCCGTTAACTACTGTTAAAAACAACAATAACTAACAGACAGATTTCATTGGAATGTTTTCGCAGGGATCATGAATGGTTAAGGAGAAAAAGAAGAATCTAGTTTTGTAATTTGTAACCAAACTTCCGTAATTTAAGTTTTAAGTTAGCTAGCTTTGTTTGATTCTCGTTTCCGGTTTTCCATGTGTGCGGTGCGGTTGTTCTTCACGTTGGAGTCTGTAAACTATTTATATATATATATACACTTTAACTTGCTTCTATCAGAGATACAGTGTATTTTACACAACAATGATGATCCATCAACATTCAACATCCATATAGGGGACCCACAAGGAAGAACTAAATCTAGTATATACTACATATATAGCGAAGTAATGACCCACAAACTGGACGGTTCACTGTGGTTACAGAGGCTAATAAACTGGCTGATAAGATAGCCCAATGTACTCGTATGGGACGATGCCCGGATCACGGCTGTTCCCTCCTACTCGGAGCTTCTCTTGTAATTTCTCCGTCTCTCCCGTATGGTTCGAATTTTTAATGGAAAAAATGCGGATGAAACTTTTTGATGCATACAACAGTACAGTACCATCATGTCTTTTTAAAATGATGGCGATTCTCCCGTGCTTTTAGGATTACTACACCCACTAAACTGCATTTCCTACCTTTTATGCTCCATCCTCTAATCTAGTATCGTATCTAATCTATGTAAAATTCCAAGAAGTGTTGTTTTATTTGTAAGTGTTGTTTTATTTGTTGTATTGGACCACCTAAAAACAAAACCTACTATGCCTTATTGACCGGACACTATGATCCTTAGATGGGCAAAGGGGACGACTCTATCAATCAATGCCTTGCTTAGAAATGGTTTGGATTGATACATAATCAGTAGAAATACCCCATGTAATCCATATTATATCAAATCAAGTGATAATAATGTCACGTTAATGATTAATAATACTACATACATAATTATGAATTTGAAGTTTAAAGGCCTTCATTATATAACAACGATCTACTACATTAATTAATCCAGATTCAGATAAATCTATGTTTTATAATAAATTTCTACCATTAAGCCATTGTATCTAAATAAGTAAAATCAAGAAAATGTCAATACAAAACTAAAAAAATAGTGGTTGAAAAGAGGGTTTCAAAATTTTCAATGACATATTATCTGGTTGATAAATAAAGCCCTTATAAACCTAGTATTACCTCACAAGGTGGGCGTTGGTGGTAGAGAAATAAAATAAAGTTTGCATGGCTGATATTTTATTTTCATCCATCGGTATCTGCCGCCGCCACATTGTCTACATGTTGTTGGCTGCTCCACTCAATGTTGTAATTATTTCACTGTTTTCAATTGTGTTTGCGAAAATATTTTCAAATTTCAAGTCAAAATTTTAGGGGTTTAGAGTCATTAGGAGAAAGAAAGGCAGCCTCTAAAGTTGGGAGGTGGGCAGCACTGTAGACTTTAGGTGTAGGGTTGACATGATGTTGGGGTTCTTTTCAGGCTTTTTCATTTAAACATACAACATGGAAAAAGCAACGAAAATCTTCGATTCCTACCAACAAGGATGGTTGAAAAACATCCTCTTACTACTATTATTACTCAAAAACTTAATTTCTTGGAATAAATCATTTGACGCACTCGTCAAAAACTAATTAGATACGTGTTGTAAAATTGCTTACAAAAATCATAAGATTACAACCTGGGAACAAAGTTATTAACCAAAAAAACATTATTGGACGAAAGTTTGGTGTGAATTATATACAAGATACTCTTATCAATCATAAAAGAAAATATCTTTGACTTTGATGGAACATTTTTAAAATATATGTAGTGTTCTAATAATTATAAATAAAATGTTATATTTAAAAGTTATATCGCTTAATTGATAATAAAATGTTATAATTATTCAAGTAAATATCTATTAAATAATTATGCTTATGGCTAAATATGACTATCCATTTGGATAGTTATGTCTCTACAAATAGACATGAGACTTCCTATAAATAGAATAAAATTTCATTTGCATAACACACACAAAAAACATAGAAATAAAGTTTCTTTCTATTCTTACATCATCTTTTATATTCTTAGATTGTTCTACAAAAAATTACTGTAAAAATTCTTTATAGAAATTGATATCCTTTTTGTGCTCCGCTCAGTGCTCAGTGGACTATTTCCGTTAGTGCAAAACGTAGACAATCATTGGGCTTCATTGTATCTTCGAAGTTTATTTGCCAGTAATTCTTTCGCACACTCTAATGTAGGTGGAGTGAATAGAACCTTAAAGAAAGTGGCATTGATACACGCCTTGAAGCCTTCGTTAATTTTTCATAAGTTCATTTTTATTCCCACGCACCAACAATATTTTTAAGGTTCTAGTTTCGCAATTTATGAGATATTAAAGAAGGCTTGTTTGTTTACTACGTATTCACATGCCACTACAAGCATTGTATTATGATGATGGATATTGACAAAAGTGGCATTGATACAGTCACTAGTGCAAAAAAGTTACTGGCAAATGAATCTCGAGGATACAATAAAGCCTAATGATTATTTACGTTTTGTACTGATGGAAACAATCCACTGAGCACTGAGCGGAGCATAATAAGGATAACAATTTTTATAAAGAATTTCCGTTGTAATTCTTTATAGAATAATTTAGGAATATAAAAGATAGTGGAAAAATAGAAAAAAACTTTGTTTCTATGTTTTTTAGTGTGTTATGCAAATGAAATTTCACTTCTATTTATAGGAGGTGCCATGTCTCTTCTTAAGGACAAAACTACTCAATGGATAATCACATCTTTAGTCATAAACATAATTTTTTAATAGATATTTACTTAAGTAATCATAATATTTATTATTAATTAAGTGATATATCTTTTTATTCTGTAGCTATTAAAACACTATATATTTTAAAAATATTTCCAACCGAGAGTGGTTGATACCTCAAAGCTAAAAAAAGTTCAAATATGGGTTTGACTCCTGTTGGTGATTTATGATTGTTTTGACCAAAAAAAAGTTTGAAGCTAAATAGTCAACTCTCTTCGGTCAACCTCGACAATAATGAACTTCTGATAAATGTTTTTCCTTTTTTTAGAAAAGAAAATCATTACGAAATTGAAGATTGCTTGTCCATGAAGATTATCATGCATTCAGAAAACAATAATTAGACTTCGAAACCAATATATACATATAGGGACAGGCTCAACAAATGACTTCAGTATATAAGATTCAGTCTTTGGATGAGTAACTTAATGGTCTTGCCTGTTTGTTCTTCGATCCCTCAAATGCATTGAGGTTGTTGCACTTGTCTCAGTCTTTTGGGATTTGTTGGAGTGTTCTAAGTTCTACATTGATAACCAGCAGACATATTTTATTAATTAATAGTTATATTTTTAAGTTGGAATACATTATAAACATTAATATAATTATAAATACATGTTTAATTAATTATTAAATAGAATAAAATAAATACAAAGCATAGACATATGAGTAACTAAAATGTAATAAGATAAAATATAACATCTTGTACTCTATTTAGTCACTAGGTTCAAGTATGTGATGTTGCATTACGTTGTCAAAGTAACTCAAGCCAATTCATTTCATAATCATCAAATCTAAAACATAATATAGCAATTAACCAATTTAATCATCAATCATACTCGCAATTATTCATTTGTAAAGATTAATGTTTAAGATCATTATTAAACGAAGTTAAGAAAAGTCAAATGTTGAGTTAGGACTTGAATCCGAACTTAAATGTCAAATTTCAAATTCATGTCTTGAGACAAATATCTCTATGTCTCGGACAGGTCATAAATTATTTTGGGATTTTTAGCTTTGAAGTTAGTATGTCTTGAGATACTACTAATTGTGTTTCGAGACAGGGCCTAGAGACCAACCTCCTCTATTTTCCTATTTTTGCTTTGATGTTTGAACGTCTCAATACAATGGGTTCCTGTCTCGAGACCTGGAGCTAAGTAAAACCTATTTAGCTTCAATGTCTTCTGTCTCGAGACAAAGACCACTTGTCTCGAAACCTAGGATCAATTGTTTTGAGGCCTCATGCTCTTACATGCAAAATTTAAATGAAACTTGTTCTAATGGTCTCGAGACATGTTCTTTTTGTCTTGAGACTAAATGGTCACATGGCTTAAACTGCACATTTTTAAGCCTACAAACCTTACCTAAATGTATGTAAAACATACTCAAATATTGCACCAATACAAAATCACCAATTTAACACATGTAAACATAATTAAATGTCATTAAAACATAACATCCAAAACATTAAGGTTCAACCTACTAACTAACACGTTCAGGCTTATACAAACAAACATAGATAATCATAATTCAAGTGATGAAACTTAGCTTTTAAAAACTTTATAGGTCATGATACCAAAAGCATCACATATTGACTTAAAAACATACCAATAAATCTAGGTACATGCCACAAGACTCAAAACACACACACACATATATATACAAAAAGGATTAAAATGTCTTTTAAGCTAAGTTTGGAGAAATTGAATGTTTGAGCTTGAGTCTACAAAAGCTCCCGCTTGTGACCTACATACAGAACAAACAAACTGTATGCTAAGCAAAAAGGCTCAGTGGTGCTAACATAATTTAAAACAATAATAAATTATAAGTAGAATAACCAAATACATTTGATATAAGTTCAACTACTATCTAAGTCATGTTTTGTATATATCATCTCATGTATTTAATATCATACTTTATGTATACCAACATTTAATTTATCTATCATTATATCTCAATTATATACACAATATGATATATCACAAGAACCATTTCACTTTCTCAATTATAACCGTATTGACCTACAGGGCTCATAATAAATGGATCACATGGTTATTCACATGCTATTTTTCATTGCTTTAGCATTAACATGCAATTTCACAATTCACTTTTAACATTAAATAATAATTGTCGATAAGCAAATTTCATATTTCATAACCCTTATTAATCGGACACGGACTCAAGACGGATACATAAATCATCCAACCATCATACCAATATATCATGCACTTAGGGCTAGTTTGGCAATACTTTTGAAAAGTGTTGTGGAAAACTGCTCTTGAGAAGTGCTTTTGAAAAATTTGAGTGTTTGGTATTGCTGTCAAAAAATGCTTTTGAGAAATAAAATGTCCATTTTAGACATAATATTATAAAGTAACAAATATGTATTTAAATAATGTTCAAATTAGTTAATATTATGATATTTTAGCAAAAATATAAAAAATAATTTATTATAACTTATTGTTAATATTTTAATATATAATATTAATTTTAAATATTTCTAAGTAATTAATATTAATTATTTATTAAATTTAATTAGAATATATAAACTATATTTAAATAGTTAAATATAATAATTAAATATTTGTAATTAGATATTGACACAATTGTATTATTTTAAAAATTATTTTTTATTTTTAATTAATGCTTTTAACACATTTGTATTATTTTATTTTAAAATGTATTTGAATATATAACTCATATTGGATATTAACATAACATAGAAAACATAAACCTAACAAATTAAAATATTACATATATTTGGATTAAAGTTTCAAAAAGGGATAATATTTATATACCAGATATAAATACTAAAAATTTTACAATAGCATTTACAATTTAAAGTGAACTCATTAAACTAGAAGCTATAGCATCTCTTGTTAATTCCATTTCAAAACCACTTGAATTGTTTGATTCACCGTCATCATCACCATCATCATCGTCGTCGTCATCATCATCACTTTCTCGACCATGCGCATTTTCTGAATCAATAATATTCTCATATGCCCAGTTAATATCTTCGTATTCCATAAAATCGGCATCATTTCCACCGACATGTTTTCGGATAAAATTGTGTATCGTCATTGTAGCAACAACGATCATTGTTTGCTTTTCAAAACTATAACTTGGCATATCCCTTAAAATGGCCCATTTTTTTTTAAAACACCAAAAGTTCGTTCAATCATGCTACGTAATGATGAATGTGAATGATTGAATATCTCTTCTTTACCAGATACCGGTCTACCTCTACGAAAGTCAGGTAAATGATATCGCTGACCTCTATATGGTCCAAGATAACCTTTCATTTGAGGATATCCAGAATCAACAAGATAATATTTTCCTACATGTCATAATATAACAAACAATTAATTCAAGAATTTTTTTTATAAAAATTATCAATTAAAGAACTTATACTTTATTATTTAAAAAATCACATATAAATAAAATATCTAACCATTTGGTGGGTGCGGAAATTTGTATTTTGGATCTCGAATTGCATCAAGAAATATTCTAGTGTCATGTGCCGATCCTTCCCATCCAGCCATGACAAAGGTGAAACACATATTAAAATCACATACTGCCATAACATTTTGAGTCGGGATACCTTTTCTTCCAATATAGGGAATTTGTTCATTTGGTGGAAGAATAGCGACAATATGAGTACCATCAATTGCACTTATGCAATCCTGAACAAATAATCATATTTGTCTCGTGCATATTTTTAGTCGACCAAAAATATTAAAATATAATAATATAAAATTAAATTTTAACCTTAAAATGCGGCATATATCTAGAATCATTTCGTATTTGTTCGGGTATTAAGCTAAAAAAAGGATCTTCCGGTGCAACTAGATCAGTGGCCATCCTTGAAACTAAACATAAACAACTATTAATAAAACTAGATTACACATAAATAAGTAGAACATAAATTCAATTTCCAAAAACCAAATATAAACAGCCATTGATAAAACTAGATTACACATGTCGTAACCATTTTTTGACAAAACGAGAATCGACTTTGGGTTTGAAAATAAAGAAAACGAGAGTCGCCATTGATCTTTTATTAGGTGTGATCGGGTCACCTATAAAAATATTTTGGTCTACGAATTTTGAGAAAATGGGTTCGGGAGTCGGTTACGTGTGAGGAAGGATTAGCACCCTCACAACGCCCAAAGCTGGTACCAAATTGATTAATCAATTTCCTAATGTCGAAAAGTTGAAAATATTTAGAAAAATAAGAATTAAAAGAATAGATTAATTGAATCGGGATTGAATCTTAAGATAACCTCGTTTCGAAGGAATAAAAGTATCATACCCAACACGTTAGGATATAACACCCTTATATTTCAATACCAAGTTCATCTTCAAAAAAAGGGGTATTTGAATATTTAGTCGAACGAAAAGATCGACACCCAACACGTTAGGGTGTAATTTTTCGGCCTTCTAAACACACAAATATTACCTCTTTTGTATGAATAAAAAAATGTCGGATTGCGATTTAAAAACGTTGATCCACATGAAACGATGAAATTACGAAATCAACAATACTGGTAATAAAAGATACAATAATATAAAAATGTAAAAAGGTAAAAGACGACTTTGAAATAATAATAGAAAAGGGATTGAAGGTATTAGTAAAGATCGAAGTAATAAAAAGTATATACAATATGATAGTATAAATATAATAATAATAATAAATAATAATAAATAATAATAATAAGGTATATATAAGTAATAGTATAATAATAATATAGAAAGAATAATAACATAATGATAATAGCATAATAAAAATAAAATAATAATAATAATGATACAGAATATATATAATATAATAATACAAATATAGTAACAATAATAATGATGAAGTTAGTATATACAAGTGATAATACGATAATAAAAATAATAGTAAAAATAATAGTAATATAGCGAATATAATAATAATAATAATAATAATAATAATAATAATAATAATAATAATAATAATAATAATATAGAAGTAGTGATAATAATAATATTAACATGTTAGTAATAATAATAATAATAATAATAATAATAATAATAATAATAATAATAATAATAATAGTTAAACAACATAATGATAAAATATGTACATAAAATATAATAACGGTAATAACAATAATAATATAATAACAAAAGGATTAAAAAGATTGCAAAATAACTAAAAGGATCAAATTGCATTCAAAATGAAAGTTTTGGGGGCCAATTAAAAATAAAATAAAAGGGAAAGGGCTTATTTAAAATGCGCACAAAAGGATAGGGCCCACATGGGAAATTATTCCCATTCCCTTTTCGAATCCATGGGTCCAGGACCACATTGAAAACCCCAAAGAAATCTGAGGGCCAAATAAAAATAAAAAGAAATAAAGCCTGATCAAGTAAGAACAAAAGGAGGGACCAAAAGCATAAAATTCCTTTTAAGGCAAAAAGGCACCTATCCATCTTTCCAATCGTCCATGTGCTGGCCTCCAACTTCTTTAATTTCACCATTTTAAAATTAATATCCTTTATTACTTATATTTTTTCTTTAAAGTTAATAGGTTCCCTTTTTTTTTTCAATTAACAAAAACAGAGGAACCCTCCATCCTTTTTCTTCTTTTCTTCGCGATTTTTTTGAATCCATCATAGCATGTCGTCGAGCCGTGGATCCACTGTGTGGCGGTGGTGGTGGGGTTATGCAAAAGGCAGTTCGGATAAGGTCTTGTTACTTTTCCTTTTGATTTTGTTTGTAATTTTTTTAGAAATAAAATCGTAAAGGAGAATAAACACAAAAACAAGTAAAAATATATAGAAACTAAATCAACCTTAAATTTTTGATTGGTTTGATGATTCAGAAAATTTTGGAAGAGAAGAAGCTTCCTTTTGAAACCCGATCTTTGACGTTTAAGAGGAGAGGAGAAAGGTTCCCCTTTCATTTCGGGTTTGGTTCCGATGACAGAGAGGGGACTCCGACTTTACGGCCCCGGGAGTTTCGCTAAGGCCCTTCTCCTTTCCTTTTTATTGTTCTATAATCCGATCTTTTTATTTCTTGTTCTGATTGTCGAAAAAAAAAGAGCCCCTCCTTTTACAATGTTTTCTCCTTGATTTTTCTTTTTGATTTTCAATCTCTCCCGCCTAAAAAAATGATCCCAAAAAAAAATCCCTTGTGTGGTTCTTTGGGATGGCTTTTATAGCCATTTACAAATGTTTATTTAATCTTCATCGTTTTTTCTCTTCTTTTCTTGCAGTGCACTCGGGTGTGGCGATGGCCGAGGCAAGTAGTGGCCGACTGGTATGGGTGGTAGCAGAGGCGTATGGACGAGGCACGCGGATGGGAGAGACCGAGGAGTAGAGGATCGACGGGCAGATCGCTTTGCTCCCTAGGGTCCCTGAAAATTTCTTTTTCTGTAGTGGGCTAGGGTGTTTTAGATTTTAACGAGCTAGGTTATTGGGCTTCGGTTTTGGGTTGGGTTTTATTGGGTCATTAATTGTTGTAATTTATTTTGTAAATGGACATTAGACTATTTGGGTTTTATTTTATTTATTGATGGGCCTTGTTGCTTTCTAACGGGCCGGGCATAAATTGGTTATTACAATTTGTCCTCTTTGCTCATTGTCGTGAAAGCGAGAATAGAGTAAAGACGATAGAAGAACCAATTTTGCCCGGTCTTGGCCTTGCCTTGACTTATTGATCCTCGTCTTCCTCAAACATCTTCAAACTCCCTTGTATGTCTGTCGCTTTGATCCACTCCACTTTATTGCTTTTTGCGTGTCATGACCCGTAGCTTCAATCTGCTTTTCCTCAATCTTCAAAAGGATGAGATTTGTTTGCTCCAATGTGACTTCACGACAACGAGATTTGTAGCTTCGATATACCAACCGCTCCACTGGGACATGAATCGACTCTTTCCTTTTTTCTTCTTCTTTTTTTTTCTTTTTTTTTGAAAAACGAGAATTGAAAAACAGAAAATAGAAATTGAAAAATAGAAATTGAAAGACGGAAATTAAATATCTCGGCGTGTTTCGAGGCTCATCTCACCTTACGTATTATGAGTTGATTTTTGAACAGAAATTTAAAGACAGAAATTAAATACCTCGGCGTGTCCCGAGGCCCAACTCACCTCTCGTATTATGAGTTGATTTTTGAACAGAAATTAAAGACAGAAATTAAATACCTCGGCGGGTCCCGAGGCGCAACTCACCTCCCGCATTATGAGTTGATTTTTGAACAGGAATGTAAAGACAGAAATTAAATACCTCGGCGTGTCCCGAGGCCCAACTCACCTCTCGCATTATGAGTTGATTTTTGAGCAGAAATTTAAAGACAGAAATTAAATACCTCGGCGGGTCCCGAGGCCCAACTCACCTCTCGCATTGTGAGTTGATTTTTGAACAGAAATTTAAAGACAGAAATTAAATACCTCGGCGTGTCCCGAGGCCCAACTCACCTCTCGCATTATGAGTTAATTTTTGAGCAGAAATTTAAAGACAGAAATTAAATACCTCGGCGGGTCCCGAGGCTCAACTCACCTCTCGCATTATGAGTTGATTTTGTGATCAGAATCTGGTGGAATTCGGGCGTCTTCTTTTCCTTGATTTGGTACAACTATTAAGATTTCTTGCTTTATCGGTATACCTGTATATGTCATGTGGGATGTTATTATGATATGCACGTGTTCGTTTTAAATGCTCTTATGTCTACATGATTATGCCATGCGCTCTGGACTTGTTTGTCATGTATCTCTCGTTATGACTTTCATGATGACTTTTATTCTTTGCTTCGATTCTTGACTTTTCTTTCAGGTTTTGTATCCGTCCTCAAGTTTTTACGAGTAGTCTGCATTTCTCAAATATCACCCACTTGCCCCCTCGTTAAACTTTTGCCCTTGCTTTGAGGTTCTTGTACTTACCAGGTTCTCATCCAGGTAATGCGCAACGTTTCTTTTGTTCAGAGTATGTAATTTCACTATTTACCATTTAAACGAACCAAACACGAGATGCATGAAAATGGCCAAGTAGTTGTGAAAGAGATGCCTTACGTTCGTATTTATTTCGGAGCAACAAGGAAAGAAAATTGACAAGGAATGATTCAATAAGGAAAACATAAAAAGAAAGTAGATTCAATTGTCACTAATGCTCTAGATATCTAACGCATGAACTTCTTCCATGTTCCTTCACCCTGAACCCCTTCGAGTGAAGCTCCTTGCGTAGAAGATCCTGAGCTTCCGAGTCCGCTTCAAATATTATAGTCTCGCCCCTTGACTCCCCGTTCAAACCGTTCTTGCTCTTTACGTGCGAATCCCATTCGTTAGGACGCCTTTTCAGGTTTTCATCCCAATTTTGTTTATCGAGACGCCCTTTTCGGGTTTTCATCCTGATTTTTTTTTTAAATCAAGACGCCCTTTCAGGTTTTCATCTTGATCTTTTTCTTTTTTCTTTTCTCATTCTTCTTCTTCTTCTTTTTTGTTTTTAGGCGTAGTACTTCTTCACGGCATCTGAGTTTACTAGATTCGACACCTCTTTCCCATCCATCTCTATGAGAATCAAAGCTCCACCAGAGAAAGCCTTCCTTACGACGTAGGGTCCTTCCCAATTCGATGCCCATTTTCCTCGAAAGTCTTTTTGTATTGGGAGGATCTTTCTCAACACGAGCTCTCCTTCGCGAAATTCCCTTGGCGGTACCTTCTTGTCATGGGCCGTGATCATTCTCTTTTGGTACATCTGTCCATGACAGATTGCTTTCAAGCACTTTTCTTCGATCAGATTCACTTGGTCATATCGAGCTTGTACCCATTCTGATTCTTCTAGTTTTGACTCCATTAAGACTCGTAAAGAAGGGATTTCTACCTCGATGGGTAGTACAGCTTCCATTCCATATACCAGAGAGAAAGGAGTCGCCTCGTGGAGATCACGCACACGCGTGCGATGCGCGCGTATAGAGGCGAATGGTAGCTTCGTGCGGTCTTTATACGTTTTGGTCATCTTTCCAATAATTCTCTTAATGTTTTTGTTGGCGGCCTCTACTGCTCCGTTTATCTTTGGGCGATAGGGTGAGGAATTGTGATGCTTTATTTGAAATTGTTCACACACTTCCTTCATCATCCTGTTGTTCAGATTCAAGGCATTATCTGAGATGATTTTCTCTGGTAATCCATATCGACATATAATCTCCTTTTTCAAGAACTTGCAAACCGCGGTCTTTGTCACGTTCGCAAACGAAGCGGCCTCAACCCATTTTGTGAAGTAATCTATGACCACGAAGATGAATCGATGGCCATTAGAAGCTTTTGGGGAAATTGGCCCTATGACATCCATGCCCCACATGGAAAAAGGCCACGAAGAGGTCATAACATGGAGGGGCGAAGGTGCTGCATGAATTTTGTTGCCATAAATTTGGCATTTGTGACACTTTCGTGCGTAGCTGATGCAGCCACTTTCTATCGTCAACCAGTAATAACCAAGTCTCATAATTTTCCTGGCCATAGTGAAACCATTGGCATGCGTTCCACAAGTTTCTTCATGGACCTCTTCAAGTATTTTTCTGGCTTCGACATCATCCACGCATCTTAGAAGCACTTGATCTTTTCCTCTCTTATATAGGATATCCCCATCAAGAACAGATCCCGCTGCCATTCCTCTGATTGTTCTTTTGTCGTTCTCGTTTGTTTGCTCCGGATACCTTTGATGCTTGACATACTCCAAGATATCATGGAACCATGGTCGTCCATCTGCCTCTTTTTTGATGCTAAAACAATGCGCCAGGGCTTCATATATGCTCATCTGGAGAGGCATTATTTCTGCTTCTCGATTCGCTTTGAACATAGAAGCTAAGGTGGCCAGGGCATCAGCCAATTGGTTTTCCTCTCGTGGGAAGTAATTAAAGGTTACTTCCTCGAATTCTTTGACCAGATCCATAACAAGATCGTGATATTTGACCAGCTTTGAGTCTCTCACTTCCCAATCTCTACGGATTTGGTAAATCACCAATGCCGAATCCCCTGATACCTTTAGGATTTTGATGTCTCGTTCAATAGCCGCGCGAAGCCCCATGATGCAAGCCTCGTATTCCGCTATGTTATTGGTACAGAAGAAGTTTAATCGGGCGGTGAATGGGTAATGATTCCCTTCTGGTGACACCAAGACTGCTCCAATCCCGTGCCCCAATGCATTTGATGCGCCATCAAAGCTCATCTTCCATGGTTCCTCATATTCTTTTTTCGTGATGCACATCAAGTCTTCATCCGGGAAATCAAATCTTAATGGCTCATATTCCTTTGTGGCTCGGGCTGCTAGGAAGTCAGCTATCGCGCTCCCTTTTATCGACTTCTGATTCACATAAATGATGTCGTATTCCGATAGCAAGATTTGCCATCGTGCCATTCTTCCTAAGAGTGCAGGCGATTCCATCATGTACTTTATTGGGTCCAGATTTGAGATCAACCACGTCGTGTGATACAGCATATATTGTCTGAGCCTTCGAGTTGCCTAAACCAGAGCACAACAGAATTTTTCAATTGACGGGTATTTTGCTTCATACTCTGTGAACTTCTTTGCCGAGGTAATAGATCGCTTCTCTCTTTTTCCCGATTCATCATGTTGCCCTAGTACACATCCCATTGAATTTCGAACATCATCAAATACAATATTGCGGTCTCCGGGAGTTGGTGGTACTAGCACAGGGGGGTTAAACAAATATCGTTTTATCTTGTCGAAGGCCGCTTGGCATTCCTCGTTCCATTCCCCAGGATTGTGCTTTCTCAATAGTCGAAAAATTGGGTCGCATTGGTTCGTAAGCTGAGCGATGAACCGAGCGATGTAGTTTAATCTTCCTAGAAACCCTCTGACTTCCTTTTGTGTCCGCGGAGGTGGTAAGTCTTGTATGGCCTTTATTTTGTCGGGATCGACCTCGATACCTCTCTCGCTAACGATAAAGCCCAGTAATTTCCCTGAGGTTGCTCCAAATGTGCACTTAGCTGGATTAAGCTTCAGTTGGAATTTTCTCAGTCTTTCAAATAATTTCTTGAGGTTTCCAACCTGCTCTTTTTCTCCCCGAGATTTGGCAATCATATCGTCGACATAAACTTCTATTTCTTTGTGCATCATGTCGTGAAACAACATCACTATTGCCCTTTGATATGTTGCCCCAGCGTTTTTTAATCCAAACGGCATCACCTTGTAGCAGAATGTTCCCCACATTGTCACGAATGTAGTCTTCTCCATATCTTCGGGAACTATCTTTATCTAGTTATAACCCGAAAATCCATCCATAAAAGAGAATAATGAATGTTTTACCGTGTTATCCACCAACGTATCGATGTGCGACAAGGGAAAATTATCCTTGGGGCTTGCTCGATTCAGATCACGATAGTCCACACACATTCGCACCTTGCCGTCTTTCTTCGGCACTGGGACTATATTAGCCACCCATTCTGGATATTTGGAGACTTGTAAGAAACCGGCGTCGAACTGTTTTTGACCTCTTCTTTTATCTTTAAGAGCATTTCGGTCTCATCCGCGTCTTAGCCTCTTTGGATTGGCTTGCATTCGGTTTCTTTGGGAGCACGTGGACCACTACATCCTCACTTAATCTCGGCATGTCGATATGACCATGCAAATACGTCTTTGTATTCATGAAGCAAGGTGACCAAGTCGTGTTTGGTGGGCTCGAGACGGAGGTCCCAATTTTCACTTCTTGCCTCTTTTCTTCGTTTCCCAGATTCAACTGTCTCAACATGATTCTTGGTGGGGAGTATTTGTCTATCTTCATGTTCTATCATCCTTAACAAGTCGGGGTTGAGACATAATTTTCAAAGCATTTTTAAATCGGCAGATTCTCCTAAACAAGCGACTTGCTCAAAGTCGATTTTAGGATCGATGCTTGGGATTGTTCACGTCGTCGATATCCGAGCACTGAAAGGTAAATGGAAAAGAAACTATAGAGGAACATCGAGGTATTGGAACCTACAAATGTGATTCTATGGCATGACATGAAATATATATAAAGACAGACTATGAGAAGAGGGAATGAATATAGGGCCAATGAGAATGAGAGACGATGACAAAATACATCTTCATTGATTGTTCATTTAAAAGTTAAGCAGTGAGACACAAACTCTTATAATGATTCCCTTCAACTTAGGGGTATCTGAGAAAGTTGTTGTTGAGAATTACTGCGGAGGGCCCTAGAAACTACAAAGAGATCCTCGGCGGTCCAATTGTTCAACACAAATCCCGGAGGACGGGCGTATCTTTGAAAGGCCTTTCATCGTATCGTCCGCCGCCGTCGATGGCGTTTATGTTGAAGTTCGAAAATCTCTTTCAACTAATAGCAGCGTGTTTCGTGAATCATCTCCCTCCGGGTACATCATTCCTGCGGACGTAAAAGTTTTCGACAAGGGCGGGTACGTCATGGGCTCCCATTCTACCTCTCGACCTGAGGCTCTTGCAATCCTCTTTCCCTGATCTTTCTGCAACTGTTTCCTTCTTTGTCGTCCATCAGGTTTGAACCTAAGCCGTATTGAGCCTTGTGGTGTACCGGGTTTAGCGCTCTAGCTATCCCTTGTTGGTGTTTTCCTAAACCTTTCCCTGCTCGGGCGCCTTTTCCTACAATCAACTTGATTCCCATCTTGGTGTTTCTTGATAGTTTGGGTGTAGGAGCCCTGTCTCCTTCAGCGATAAATGTAGCGTTGATAAATTCGAAGGAACGGAAGGAGCATTCTGGCGTATCTTTGTTTGCCTCGATATAGGGTGCATCGGTAGAGAGTGATGCGATGATGTCTTCTGCACCAACGATCGTAATCAAGCGATTATCCATGATAAACTTTAATTTCTGATGGAGAGATGAGGGAATTGCACCAGCGGAATGGATCCAGGGCCTTCCTAAAAGGTAATTGTACGAATGTGCAATGTCCATGACCTGAAACTCGACATTATATATGCACGGGCCCACTTCCAGAGGAATCTCGATCTTTCCCATGACTTCCCGTCGTGTTCCATCAAATGCCCTTACCGCAGAATGACAAGGCCTCAGATAAGACATGTCGACGGGCATCCTAGACAGTGTAGCCAACGGCATAACATTGAGCGCGGACCCATTGTCAATAAGTACATGCGGTATTATAAATCCTTTGCACCTGGTTGTAATGTGCAATGCCTTAACAGAGCCCCTACCATTTGGTGGTATTTCATCATCGCTGAAGGAGATGAAATTATCCGCGTTTAAATTGTTCACCCACCTATCGAGTTTTTCAACGGGTACATTGCTTGAAATACGCACGCTTGGTTTAACACCTTGATAAAAGCGTTTCGATGTGGCTCTGAGTTCAACAATAGGGATAATACTGAAATTTTCGCGGTTGTTTATTCGATTTGCTCCACGACATTGTATTCACTTGTGCTTAATAAACTTTAAGAATTCCTGTGCTTCATCCTCGTTCACCGGTTCCTTAGTTCCTTGTTCAGATTGCATTTCAACCTCACCCTCGGCCTCGTGTATTGGTGCCTTCCCTTTCTGACTCGTGCCAACGGCTTTTTTCTTCGTCTCAACTATCTCAGGGGAATAGCACCTCCCACTGCGGGTAAAATGCCCCACCTCACTGATGTTTCCAGTTGTAGCATCGGGTATGGCGACGTTGACATCATATTTCCACGGCACCGCCTTGCGATCCTTGTAAGGGAAAGGGGAAGGTACTTGGATTATCATTTTTGGTTTTCTCTCTTCCTTCTTTGCCTCGTAGTAGATTACTAAAGGCCGATCGGCACTGTAGGGAGGGCCTGATGATTGGCCCTCAGATGCACATATATCTTTTCCATCAGTCTCTTCCATCTTATTGCAGATTTCTACCTCCTTATTGTCCATCATGCCCTGAAGCAGCTCTTTGAACTTCTCGCAAGATTGAATGTGGTGTTCCTCTATGCCGTGAAAGACGTAAAAACTTGGACTCTTCATGCTTTCCTCCTTGAAATTCTTGTAGAGCATGCCCTTCTCAATCATTACTTCCCAGACCTTCTCCAAAGGTGTCCTTATCCTGGAGACACAACTCCTGGCTTGCCATCTATCTTCCTGCGTCACCATATTCACGTTCCCTATGGCATGGTTAGGGAGCGTGTTTCTCGCCGTATTGTCGGTACCGTCAAATCGCAAGATCCCGGCATCGATAAGGCCTTGAACTCTTCTCTTAAAGGCTAAACAGTTATCTGTAGAGTGCTCCTGATTCCCGGCATGATACATGCAATTAGCGTTGGGATCGTACCACTTTGGGAACGGGGGCTTCAATGGTGCCATGTAATGTGGTGAGATTAACTATTTTTCCAATAGCTTCGGGCACAGTTCTCCGTATGACACGGGAATGGGGGTGAACTTGGGTCTATCAGGATTGGGCTTTACTGGTCTTTGTTCGTTTTTTGGCTGACTTTAGGCAGGCATGGTATTTTGAGGGAATATGGTGAATGGCCTTTGATTGTCGGCGGCATAGACGGGGTAGGGAGGAGGTGCTTCATAGTAGGGGCTTTGTGGAGGAAAGTATAAATTTAGCGGTGGGCGAAACTGAGGTCGTGGCTGGGTCGGATATGGATTAGGAGCATAGTGACCCCCGGTCCCCACCATATGGGCTTCGGGATCTTTTTTCTTTGCAGGTGTTGGTTTTTTCGAGCTCTCAGGGCCCTCCGTTCTTCCACTTTTGATCTTTGTTTTCGATGAGTTCGCGGATATTTACGAGTCGTGAAGTCTTTTGTGGCATTTCCCACCAGTTTGTCGTAGAATGGCGCTCTCAAAGTATTGATAAAAAAGACCGTTACCTCACTTTTAGTTAGTGGGGGCTCGACTTGGGCTGAGAGATCCCTCCATCTCTGAGCGTACTGTCTGAAGGTCTCCTTTGGCTTCTTTTCCAACATTTGTAGCGTCAGCCGGTCGGGAGCCACATCAGAAACATGCTTATATTGTTCACAGAATGCAGTTGCCAGATCCTTCTATGACCGGATCCTTTCTGTGCTAAGCTGATCATACCATCGGAGGGCTGATCCGATCAAGCTATCCTGGAAACAGTGTATTAACAGCTTGTCCTCATTCAAGTGCCCAGCCATCTTTCGACAGAACATAATAAGATGTGCCTTCAGACATCTCGTTCCCTCATACTTTTCGAAGTCTGGCACCTTAAACTTTGAAGGTAGAACTAGATCGGGCACCAGGCTAAGCTCTTTGGCACTTAATGCAGAGAAGACTCCAGTACCTTCCACCGCCTTGAGTCTTTCCTCTAGACTCTTATATTTTTCTTCAGGATCATGGCCATCCCTCTTTAACCTAGCTATTTCCATCGGATCATCCAAATCTGGAACAATCGGATTAGTAGAATTATCTCCAGCGTTTGATACGTATATACCTTGCCCCAGATGGATAGGTGGAATGGGTTGTTGTTCTAGGCCTACTGGGTTCCCTTGAGGATATCCTCTTTGCGTTGCGTAAGCATGGGGTGGCGTGAATCCTGGGGGATAGAGCGGATCTTGATTATCCCTCGAATGGGGCTCCGTAATGTCAGGACTTTGCGCGAGTCCTTTTCCTTTGGCCATGGCCGTCAACATCTCTAACATTCTATCCATTTGATCCTTATGTTCTCGTGATTCCTCGCGGAATCTCATCATCAGGTCCCTTGCTTCTTGCTGTGACTTGGCTAACTGTTCTTGCAACTCTTTCTGGGTTCTTTCCATCCTTTCGATCCTCTCATTAAGTTCGGCGTCCATAGCTCTAGTTCTTAAGTGTGTCCTGTAGGGATGATGTGATTCCAGGTTCGTAATGTCGTAGCTGCGAATTATGTGATTTTAAGTTTAGCGAATAGTTAAGGTGATATGATGCTAATGTATGTAATGCAATGCAAATGCATGGTATGAATGCGAAAAAGGTGTCAACTCTGATTCAATTCCCCATAGAAAACTTCCTTAGATAACAAAGCTCTTTACATAAAATAGATTACAGAAACGGCCTTGCTCTAACACCTAAGGCTTTAATCTTTGTGAGTAGGGAAGCTAATTCTTGTCCACGATCCGATTGTGTCTCGAACTGTATGCTCAATGTGTCAGCTTGTATAGCTAGAGTTTGTAAATACTCGGCTATCTCTCGTATCCGGATTATAGCCTCCCCTATGAGGTAATCTCTATCTCTGACTTTATTCTGGGAATGGTACAGCTCCGTTTTCCTTTGTTCTTCATTCTCTTTTAAATGCCCAATATGATTTTGACAGTTCAGTAGCTCCATTTCTAACTCTTCGGTCCTCTTTTTCATTTCTTCGATTCTACTCAGACTTGCTTTTAACTCTCTCGCCGAGTTACGGTTTCGATAATGGTCGAGGAACTTTTCCAACTCTGACACCCTTGACTTCAATTCGTTTCTTCTATTCTGGCCTTCTGATATTTGCTTTTCTAGGATCTCATTCTGAACCTTCATTTCTCGAAATTTCCTTTCCCATTGCTCGGTCTTAGCTCTTTCCTCTTGTAACTCTTGTTGCCATTGGCTCGAAGTCTTTCCTAGCCAGCGATTCTCATTGAGAGCGCATCTTCTTGTAGTCCCCCTTTAGGCTATCCAATTCTTCTTCGGCTTTGCTCTTCCCCTTTTTCACCTTTTCCGTCTCTGATTTTTGTATCTCTACATCTAATTTCAAAAACATCTTTTTCTCCTCCAACTGCTCAATTCTCTTTTCAAGCTCCGAACTTCGCTGTACGAAATCTTGCTTTATAATTTCTAACTCTGTTGGTATTACTCGCAACCGTTCCTCCAAAGACTGAACATTTTCTGAACTTGATCCCGGGATATTATCATTGATTCTCTTGTTTAGCCATGCTTTGTACTCAGAAGTCGCCATTTCGCCCGTAGCTAACCTCTTCATCGGGCGAGTTTGTTTTCAAGTATTTGCCGTTTCCTTAATCTTCTTCTTGTAACCCTCTCCCGTATAAGAGAACTCGCTTCGACCCAACCCATGTGTTGCTGGCACGAACTGTCTAGACTGGTATTGTCATGCTGCTAGCAATGGGGTATACCCGATGACTCCCTAAATTCCGGGTAGAGGTACCCAATTGAAGTCTCCGCATCTATAAAGGATCTCTCCAGGCATCATCCAGGAAGCTCTCCACTCAACGTCTTTTCCTTGAAGGTTCTGAAAAATTGCCATCCATCCCTCTTCTGTTATATCTTCTCTCCCCGACATGGCCGCTTCCTCTTTTATTGGTGAATAATCTCTATGAAAAGGTCGACAAGAGACTTTATCCATCTTCCAAAAATGCCCATGAAACCATACCAGTCAATAGTGCATGCGCATCCGATAAACCTTCCTCCCCGCTCTTCTCGCATGCATTTAATGATCACGAAAGTCTCGCGAGGATTGGGGACAGTGTGACTTGCTTATCCAATCGGTCGAACAGAGATCTACCACCGCTTCGTCTATGTGTCTCTCGAGCTTTTGGGAAGATGACTAAACCGTAAAGGCTTAAGGCAAAAATATCAACCTTCCTCCCCATGTCAGGGTGTGTCGAAATTAGATCCCTTAAATTCACTCAAGGAAAACATCTCCATTCGCCTTTCTGTTGAATCTTGACCGAGATCCACTGTTCACTCATTCCCGTGATCTTCATCAACTTCTTTGCCAAAGGAGGGACATAGGCAGGCCTAATATAAACCTTATCGACTTGCATCTCGGGAATACGAAGTAAAGTGGTGTATTCTTCTATCGTTGGCACCAAATCCACTTCCCCAAAAGTGAAGCAACTGTATGCAGAATTCCAAAACTGGACCATAGCCCGAAACAAGTGTTTATCTATTTTGACATCCAACAAGCGAGAGATATCACCGTAACGGCGGTAGAATATCTGTTTAGCTTCATCTTCCCAATGGGTTCAGATATCCCGCAACTCTCGAAACTCATTTTGCGTCACGCTAACACGGGTGAAGTCCCACAGCTCTGACGTATGACCCTCGACTAAGCTATCTTCTTCTTCGGATTGCAACTTTTCTGACCACGCGCGCACGGCGGCATTGTCCTCTACTTTATCAAGAAAGTCGTTTTCCATAGCAAGCTTCTTATTTCGGCAACCGAGCAGAAATTGACACCTCTACTATATGGAATGACATGCAAATCAAATAAAACAACGCAGGTTAGTATTGCATAGTCAAACAAGCAAAATATCAATATACGCTTATCCGGGTAACTATTTCGACACTATACCTAGGGTAGGCTCTAGGGCTTCTATTTGAGGTTCGGTTCTACAGAGGGGTACCTGAACCAGCAGATTCCTCGATCCTCACCCATTATAGGCTCATACGGACCGTGTTCGGCTCAGGGGGATACATTTCCCTACGGCCATGCGGAGGTGAAAACCTCACGAAACACGCAGGTACGGATGTCTCCCGGAAGCAATCCACTAGCCCATGCGGAGATGAAAGTCTCACGAAGGCTTAGTTTCTTACTCCCACTTAAAGGTGTGACTGACGGTCATGCAATGCAATGCCAAAATATTTCACGAGACTCGACACTATAGCACAAGCAAATGCATCAGAAGGAAACACGATTTTTTTCAAAACAATTTTCCGAATTTTCAATCAAAAGGACAAAAATCAATCAATTTATGGTCTGACATTTGAGAGTCCCCAGTGGAGTCGCCAAGCAGTCGTAACCATTTTTTGACAAAACGAGAATCGACTTTGGGTTTGAAAATAAAGAAAGCGGAGTCGCCATCGATCTTTTATTAGGTGTGATCGGGTCACCTATAAAAATATTTTGGTCTACAATTTTGAGAAAATGGGTTGGGAGTCGGTTACGTGTGAGGAAGGATTAGCACCCTCACAGCGCCTTGAAAGCTGGTACCAAATTGATTAATCAATGTCCTAATGTCGAAAAGTTGAAAATATTTAGAAAAGAAGAATTAAAAGAATAGATTAATTGAATCGGATTGAATCTTAAGATAACCTCGTTTGAAGGAATAAAAGTATCATACCCAACACATTAGGATATAACACCCTTATATTTCAATACCAAGTTCATCTTCAAAAAAAGGGGTATTTGAATATTTAGTCGAACGAAAAGATCGACACCCAACACGTTAGGGTGTAATTTTTCAGCCTTCTAAACACACAAATATTACCTCTTTTGTATGAATAAAAAAATGTCGGATTGCGATTTAAAAACGTTGATCCACATGAAACGACGAAAATACGAAATCAACAATACTGGTAATAAAAGATACAATAATATAAAAATGTAAAAAAGGTAAAAGACGACTTTGAAATAATAATAAAAAAGGGATTGAAGGTATTAGTAAAGATCGAAGTAATAAAAAGTATATACAATATGATAGTATAAATATAATAATAATAATAAATAATAATAATAATAAATAATAATAATAGTAATAGGTATATATAAGTAATAGTATAATAATAATATAGAAAGAATAATAACATAATGATAATAGCATAATAAAAATAAAATAATAATAATGATACAGAATATATATAATATAATAATGCAAATATAGTAACAATAATAATGATGAAGTTAGTATATACAAGTGATAATACGATAATAAAAATAATAGTAAAAATAATAGTAATATAGCGAATATAATAATAATAATAATAATAATAATAATAATAATAATAATAATATAGAAGTAGTGATAATAATAATATTAACATGTTAGTAATAATAATAATAATAATAATAATAATAATAATAATAATAGTTAAACAACATAATGATAAAATATGTACATAAAATATAATAACGGTAATAACAATAATAATATAATAACAAAAGGATTAAAAAGATTGCAAAATAACTAAAAGGATCAAATTGCATTCAAAATGAAAGTTTTGGGGGCCAATTAAAAAATAAAATAAAAGGAAAGGGCTTATTTAAAATGCGCGCAAAGGATAGGGCCCACATGGGAAATTATTCCCATTCCTTTTCGAATCCATGGGTCCAGGACCACATTGAAAACCCCAAAGAAATCTGAGGGCCAAATCAAAAATAAAAAGAAATAAAGCCTGATCAAGTAACAGAACAAAAGGGAGGGACCAAAAGCATAAAATTCCCTTTTAAGGCAAAAAGGCACCTATCCATCTTTCCAATCGTCCATGTGCTGGCCTCCAACTTCTTTAATTTCACCACTTTAAAATTAATATCCTTTATTACTTATATTTTTTCTTTAAAGTTAATAGGTTCCCTTTTTTTTTCAAATAACAAAAACAGAGGAACCTCCATCCTTTTCTTCTTTTTTTACGCCGCGATTTTTTTGAATCCATCATAGCATGTCGTCGAGCAGTGCTGTGGATCCACAGTGGGCGGTGGTCGGGGTTACGCAAAGGCGATTTGAGATAAGGTCTTGTTACTTTTCCTTTTGATTTTGTTTGTAATTTTTTTAGAAATAAAATCATAAAGGAGAATAAACACAAAAACAAGTAAAAATATATAGAAACTAAATCAACCTTAAATTTTTGATTCTTGATGATTCCGAAAATTTTGGAAGAGAAGAAGCTTCCTTTTGAAACCCGATCTTGGCGTTTAAGAGGAGAGGAGAAAGGTTCCCCTTTCGTTTGGGTTTGGTCCGATGACAGAGAGGGACTCAGATTTTACGGCCCGGGAGTTTCGGTAAGGCCCTTCTCCTTTCTTTTTTATTGTTCTATAATCCGATCTTTTTATTTCTTGTTCTGATTGTCGAAAAAAAAAAGAGCCCCCCTTTTACAATGTTTTCTCCTTGATTTTTCTTTTTGATTTTCAATCTCTCCTGCCTAAAAAAATGATCCCCCCCCAAAAAAAATCCCCTTATGTGGTTGCTGGGATGGCTTTTATAGCCATTTACAAATGTTTATTTAATCTTCACTGTTTTTTCTCTTCTTTTCTTGCAGGTGCACTCGGGTGTGGCGATGGCCGAGGGCAAGTAGTGGCCGACCTGGTATGGGCGTGGTAGCAGAGGCGTATGGACGAGGCACGCGGGTGGACAGAGACCGAGGAGTAGAGGATCGACGCGCCTTTGCTCCCAGGGTCTGAAAATTTCTTTTTCTGTAGTGGGCTAGGGTGTTTTAGATTTTAATGGGCTAGGTTATTGGGCTTCGGTTTTAGGTTGGGTTTTATTGGGTCATTAATTGTTGTAATTTATTTTGTAAATGGACATTAGACTATTTGGGTTTTATTTTATTTATTGATGGGCCTTGGTTGCTTCTAACGGGCCCGGGCATAAATTGGTTATTACAACACATAAATAAGTAGAACATAAATTCAATATCCAAAAACCAAACATAAACATCCATTGATAAAACTAGATTACACATAAATAAGTAGAACACAAATTCAATATCCAAAAACCAAACATAAATAACTATTGATAAAACTAGTTTAGCATTGTTGTTTAGTCACATAATAGATATCTCTGAACCCTAGAAGATTAGAAAATTTTCAACTATCCTCCATTTCCGTTTTAAGCCACAAAGCTCTAATCTTGGGATTAATTGATAAAAACATAATTCGCTTGTCCTTATTGAGCAATAATCTAAGTGTGAAAAAGTATAGCGGACTAGCTTCTGGAACTTCTTCCGACATGCTGTCAAGCACTTAGACTGCTTGTGGAATACCATATGGATCCATAACAGGAGTCAAACTAGATGTGGCTTGACTCATATTGTCAGATGCATTGCATAATTTTTCTATTTGACTGGACAATCTTGCAGCCCCTCCAATTTGCTTTGAAGATTTCTTTCTTCCAGTTTTAAAATGTGAACTTGATATCTCAGAGTTTTTTCTTTTTTGACTGTCTCCATCAATTTGAATATCATTTGAAATGTGAACATCATTTAAAATGCGAACATCGTTTCTTACATTTTCTTCTTCACTCTCTTTAGGTATTTCATTGTTAACATCCTCAAAAAAATCACTACGGAGTGTACCAGAAGAAGGTGCCCATGCTTTATCACCGGTTGCAACTATCCCCATGAACATTTGGTCCAACTTCCCTTCGAATTCAGGATCAATGCCCGATGTTTTAAATTTTTGAGCTTCAGGTACAACCTACATATAAAATGATAGTTTAATAAAAGTAATTATCAATAACCTCATAAAAAAGAAAAAAAGAAAAATATTCAGAATTATTAATGTACCTTTAGCCTACTTTCCCACCAATCATCCGATGCATCAACGGTTCTTTTTATAGGATTCCACCTTAGACTAGTATCTTTGCTTTTAAGTTTCTTCCAAGCTTTCCATTCTTTTTTTAGGGCATCCCACCTATTTCTAGGTTGTCTTTTTGAAAAAGCCTTGCCCGTTTCTTTCTCAAAGTTGGTCATTATTTTCAACCATCCATCTTTTATGAAATGAGTACTAGGCCTATTGCCTTTCAATATCTCTTTAATACAAATATCACAAAATATTTCTGTCAATCTCTTATCCCACATTGCTTTCACTTTTTCACCACTAACTTCAATCGTCGAAGCACTCATCTATTGTGTATACAAATAGATTAGTTTCAGCCAATAAAGCAATCAAGAAAATCAAATGTCACATAAGTATATTTGTTTACATGTGTATCAAAATATTTTCCTCTAATATTAATTTTACCAAAAATAGACCCGACAGTAAATGTTATGTCTTTATTATATTCCCACTGTCCAATGAAACTTCAAAAATTAGCCTAATAGCAATAACATGGCTAGCTCCCAAATGCCATCAATTTTTATGCTTAAAATTTGGGTATTCACTATAACATGTGACCATGTCAGCTAAAGCAAAAATAAACTTACAACCACAGAGAGTGGCTAAGAAACTTGTAACTAAGTTCTAGGGTAATGCTTAGGACAAGAAGACATGCATAATAGACATTATTACTCTTAGAAATATTCTATCATTTCATATAACACAAAAGACCAATAATTTTGAATTTTGATCACCAGATCTCAGGATATAATAGTCTAGTTCAAAGAAGCATAATTACCTTCCCTCAGACTGTTTGTTGTTGCCCCCGGTATCAACTAGGCCACCATTGCTATTCACAAGTTCTCTTGCAGCTTGAGAGCTTAGATTTGTGCGCTTGATAAGTTCTGAAGCTATCGCTTCATGCTTTGATAGTATACGCTGCAAATCATCATTCAATGCCAAACCTTGACATAAGAGTGATTCATCCCTACAAGAGAGACAAAGGTTTATATGAAAAAGATATTTCTTACAATTTCATCTGCGATTCCACGGATGTTAAACTAACTACCAATGCAACTTATACACCATACATTTAAGAATAGATGACAATGTCATGCGAAAATTGAATAGAAATGCACATAAAGGTATTGATAAGGTAATCACGAGAGAGGTTCAAGCAAAAAGGAAAAGAAAAGAAATTAATCCTTTCACTGATCTGCTGGTAGCTAGCTAGAAAAGCATTGAAAGGAATATAATTGAATAAAATAATGAAATCCTTTGATCTCAATAGTGTGGATTCCATTCCTCTTTTCTGATCATGCATTTTACCAAGTGATCTTGCACAATAACCTAAAGGGTCAAGTAATACAAAATGGAATGCATCAAAGAAGCCCCCAGGAAAGAATGTCAGGACCATGACAATAAATGATAACATCAAATCATCAAACTATAGAAATGTACTAAAGGCTTGTTTGGTCCAATCTTTTTGAAAGAGGAAAAAAATAAGCCTTAAAAACACAGGAACTTCTGCCTTCCAACAATGTGTTTTAAATTGTTAGATTATGATGTTTGGGCGAACCCACTAGTATAATCAGTGATGGTGTGAATAGAGAGTAACAAATTGTATATAATAGATAGATGAACGAGGTTTTCGTAAAGCGGTTGCTCACTACTTGCTTTAAGTAACTAGGAAGGTAATGGTAGAAGTGTTAAGAACAGACCTAAAACCAATTTCTCACTCATATGTAGCTTAACGGGTTCTACATGTGGACAACCTCACGTATTTAGGCAGAAACGAAAGAAGACAGATGGCCTCTACTACTATATTAAGCATCCAACTAAAAATCAATCGGCAATAGGTGGAGAGATCCAACATGAATAGAAGACAAAGGAAATCTAAGACTTAACATATGTAGAATAACACCACTTTAATAGGGTGTCCTTACGTTGTTGAATTGACAAGGTGTACAACTCTTTGCTTGTAGGCACGACACTGCTCCAGTAGGTCAATAATCACCTTCTGCTTAAGTCGCTGAAATTGTAGAAGAAAGATCAGTGAACATGCAAATAGAAAATGAAGTTTAAAAAACTAAAGCATAATGAACACTCAAGAGGAGAAGAAGAGAAGAAAAAGATAAACTCACTGGTGGAGAAGAGGAACAAAGAACCAGAGGAAAAAGAAAAGTTCAGACAAAAGAGAAAAGGGGAAAAAAAGTCTTCTAACGTCTATTTGGAAGAAGAAATAAATACCCTGAAATTGTAGAAGAAAGATCAGTGAACATGCAAATAGAAAATGAAGTTTAAAAAACTAAAGCATAATGAACAATTAAAGAGGAGAAGAAAAGAAGAAAAAGATAAACTCACCGGTGAAGAAGAGGAACAAAGAACCAGAGGAAAAAGTAAAGTTCAAACAAAAGAGAAAAGGGGGAAAAAAAGTCTTCTAACGTCTATTTGGAAGAAGAAATAGTAAGGTTAAAAAAGTAAAATACCAGCCAAAAGTACTTTTAGGCTGAAAATTTTTTTCTGCACTGATGTATGTTCTATATTGCTTTTCAAAGAAAATCACTTTTTAATGGAAAAGCTCATCTGAAAAGCAATGGAGAACACAACCTTAGTGCCTCATTGGTATGTGCCAAGTATATGCACACCGCGCCTCATCGATGTAAATCAAAGTAAATATAATAATGTGCTTAGCACCTCATTGGTATGTCCAAGGTATAATACGCTCCGTACACTAATCCTATGGCATGCCAACTATACCTACCTCTATTAGAGAACATTAATAGGATAATCATTATCTCAACATATATGTATCTCATATTATATCAACCATCAAATAGCAAATTCATATCAATCAAACCATTTACATATCATCACATATCATTACTTAACACATCACATATTTTTAATTCAATCATAACATGAATACTTACCAAATCATGAAACAAGTGTCGGTATTGCCTTAACTAAACCATATTTAATGGACCATATGCATATTAAATACAAAGTCATGAAGTCAAAAATTGGAATAGGCTACTCATTTACGACCCTCGTATTTCCTTTATCTTGAGACGATTCGGCATCATCTTTAGCTATGTACGATAAATTTGATAATAGAAATAATATTAGTTTTCACTCAATCATATATAAACACATAAATCAAACATAATTTGTATTTTATTCATTTTAGTCCCTATATTTGAAATGTTCATATTTTTCGATATTTAGTATTGAATCAAAATTTGATTTCATATTCTTTCATTAGGGATCTTGTACTTTTAATATATAGCACAATTTCTTAACTTTTAATTTATTCAATTTAGTCTCTAATGTTGGATTTCTAATAAAATCCAATACTTTTCTTTACTTTCTAACTTAATCCTAACAAAATCTAAATTCACAATTCATAAAATTATCATTTTCAAGCTTAATTTCTCTAAACTCCTCTTGACATATACTTGATAATTGGAAAATCTAAGATATGGACTGAATTAATCAAGCTTAATTGATATAAATCTACAAAAATTCTAAAGAAATGACCTTGTTATCTTGGTTAACTAGGGACGACAATAGCAATAGAATTTTCTCTCCCACTCACATATTATTTATACTTAAATTAGCAATTTATTTAACCTAACTCATTAACACAAGACAATTATACTATAATTATAATAATAATCATCACATTCCACTAACTCATAAATTATTAATGGTTAAATAACCATTAAGTCCCTTGTTTAAGTGAAAATATGACCTCATACATTTTTTTAAATCAAAATTTATGAGTGATTTCACTTCTATAATTTAATTCCTAATTAACTGTTTTCTCGATTCAGTTACTCAACCATCCATTAATATACTTTTTAATTAGTTGCAAAAATTCTTCTATTTATAAACTCTTTGACTTGATTTACGAAATTTGAATCTAAAACTACGTTTCTCGACATAAAAAAAAATGAATTATTACACAAAATTTACTTAAAACAAATGCTCATAAATAATTCTAAGCTCAATATAAAAGTTAATAATTTTAATTATAATTAATATTTAATTATGTTTAACAAAGGGTAAATTATATTAGTAGTCACCCAACTATTAGTAATTTCTTCTTTGGTCACCCAACTATGAAAAGTTACAAAATGGTCACTCAAATATTCAATTTTGTCTTTTTTGGTCATTGGCTATCAATGACAATTTTTAAAATTAACATAATAGCAACTTTAACTCTCAACAATTATACATTGTATCAATTTAGTATTGATTCTAAAAAATCTAACCCTCAACATTTACATTGTGTAATTCAGTCTTTTTTGCAATTTTGCTTTTCTTTGTGATCCTTTCACAAAAAAAAGAAAGAAAGAAAGAAAGAAAGAAAGAAATCAATTTTATTAGCTAAATTTGATTGAAAATATATAAAAAATGAAAACATTAAAAAATCCAAGATAATAATTTTCATTGTTTTTATTCTTTTAAATTAATCCTCAACGTCACAAATAAAAGCGAAACTACAAAAAAAAGATCAAATTACACAATGTGTAAATATTGTGGGTTGAATTTTTAGAATCAAGATTAAATTGACATAATTTATAATGTTGAAGGTTAAAGTTGTTATTATGCCAATTTGAAAGATGCTATCGTTAGTCGGCTGGTGACAGAAAAAGACAAATTAAATAATTGGGTGACTATTTTGCAACTTTTCATAATTGGATGACAAAAACAATACTAATAATTGAATGGATACTAATATAGTTAATCTTTAAATAAATTTATTAGTATTTATTTATAATATCCTGTTACCAAATATCATGTTATTTATTCACTAATCTAATGAAAGCAACTAAAAATCAAAACAAGTTGAATACTTGTTGCTTGCATGCATGCTATTTTCTTTTAATGAAAATATATATTTTGGTATTACAACTTGATTTCAGGGTTAAAATTGGTACCCAATGTTTTTTTGTCCAATTAGAGACATGAATTTGGCTTTTTCATTCAAATTGGTAAGTGAACTGAACTTTTTGGTCTAAATTGGTATTTTTTTTTTATTTGAACCAATTTGAATTATGAAATCATAAGACCAAATTTAAATACTTAATTTAACAAATGAAACGTTAAATACCAAATTAAATCATAAAACTAAATTCAGGTACTAAAATATATATTTACCCTTTGTTTCTGAACTCTCAAGGCAAGTGGCCAATGCCCAAAGGCCTCTCTTTTACTGTTAATAATAGAGCAAAGAAAAGCACCTTTGAGCCTGCTTGAATCAGTTCTGCTGCAGGAAATATTTTCATTTTTTTATCTATTTAAAGATATTGTTACAATGAGATTCCATTAGATCATATTAAATCAATAGTTAAAATAAAAAGGAAAAAAAGAAATATCAATTGTTGATCGTATGATGTAGGATTTAAAATGGAAAATGTAAGTATACCTTTTAATCAAGTCAACCGATTTCAACATTAAAGGAGAGAAATTAATTTTCAACGAAAAGTAATGTATTCAGTATCTGATTTAACAAGTTCCAAGTCACCAACACAATTTCTTAATTTCTGACATGATTCGATCAAATGGTTATAGTCTTCTCATTTCTCTTGCTTAACCATAACCATTGATTTAAAAGAATCCCATGAAGTCCCATTATAATAAAATCTCATATTATATTTTTTGATACAATGTTTAACACTACTTATAGCCCATTTCCAACCCTTAAATAGGAAGATAATGTGTTTCAACGTACTCAAATTCAAGTTTTCCTGCATTGACAATAATGTCGATGCCAACTAAGTTAAGACTCAATCGACTAATTATATATAAATTTAAAATTTTATAAAAAAATATTAATATAAATGATATAATTCTTTTTGCGTTTAATAACATAATCATTTTTAAGATACAAATAATATCAAACGTATAATGTTTGTTTCTGTAACTTTTCTAATTTAAGGGGTAGTTTTTTTAATTGAAATTTGAATGTTTAATAGTTCATCAATTATTTATATATTTAATTATATTTTTTATAACATTAATTTGCATCACTATCTGTACCTTATATAAAAAAGTATCATACATTGTTAGTAAAATTTTAATTTTATCATCAATTTCATATATAAAATAAATAAATAGTATATGAATTGTAAACCTATTTGATTGAAGACTTAATTTGTCAAATTAAAAGTTTTAAATTAAAATTCTATTGTTTCAAATATTTTAATAATATAAAATTTAATATTTTTAAACGAAATTTTATAAATAAAAAATTAAAAATATTAGAAGGAATATTTTGATCAACCATCATTGTTAGTAGTTAATTTGTAGTTTAGACTTATATAAACAGATTATATACATACACATGATAACTTGAATGTGGGCTATTATAATAAATGCAGTGAGAGGCCAGGAGGTCAGAAGGGGACCAAAATCCTATTGAAACTTGCAGTCCATCAAATATTGAATTGCTTCATCCCTAATCTACGGACTGTATATCCTACTTACAAATAGGGCTCAAAGAAACAGTAATACTTGAATGGCGGAGTAGCCCAGGGTTATAGTCCCTTAAAATTTAAAATTTAAATTTTTTACAATTTAATCTTTTATAGATATATTATGGTCCCTCTCAAAAATATAAATAGCGCTTTCAAACATACTGCTTATTTTAGATTTTATCATATGCTTAAATCGATTATTATGTTGCATTACATGTTATGACTGAGCCTTTTTCAACATTAAGTTAGTAATAGAAATCGGTCAATCTCTTCGTCAATGAAGATAAAATTGAGAGAATATATATATAGATAGATATAATTATTTTCTCTGTTCTTTTGTTTCTTGAAATGATTAAACGGAGTATTAAATAAATAGTATCGTTTAATGAACACCTTAGAACTATATTTATATGTCGATTACATAGGGAAACTCCAGGAAGGAGGAGAAAAAAGAGAAGAGAAAACAGATATGGATAGCATATACGGTCATTACTCATTAGTTACAAATTACTTAGATATCAACCTAATAAACGATTTCAGCACTTGAAATTATTAGCAAGTGACCTCCACAATCAACAACTTCCATTCGTGGGATTTAATTATCATTCTTCCCTTTGGAGGAAAAGAATCTGCTAAAGCCTCGTGAATGTTTATCTGGAGTTGGGGTAGAAGAAGAAGATGAAGACATTGATGTTGTAGATCTGTGTTTTGATTTGATGGGTGTTCTCAAAGAGTTTGCTTCACTATCATATGGGCTGCTTGGTGTGTTAACTGACTCCATGGGAGACTCTGCACCACCTCTGCTTCCAATGCCAGAAGCAGCAGCAGCAGCAGCAGCGATACTGTCCATCTTTGCCTGATATAAATCCTGCAAGTTGATGCCACTGGTAGTGGGTTCATCGTCACCCTTATGGCTCCTCTCGTTGAAGGGTGATCCCATTATATCTGTCTGAGGACGGAAAGCTTTTAATTGCTTGCCAAGAAGGAATATGGTTTCTTGACATTCCGCTAGTTTCTCTGCTAATTCTTTCTCCTGCCATCGAGAAAAACGATGTTAAGTTCGTCTGTCATTTGACAAAGCCTATCAACAGACTACGGGCAGCAAAATCCATGAAAGAGCAACTGTGGATGAAAATTACAACTTTAAAGGAGCAAAAATAAAAAAAGTTTCAATAACACCACCTCTGCTAGGGACAACATAAAAGTATTCTGCTGGTCCTTGATGCAACAGTGTTTGGTATTTGTTAACCGTAAAATTATATTTCAAATTGGTCCGGAAAGACAGGTTTTAAGAACACATGATGAAATATAGCTTTACCTGCTTGTTCTTGAGGTCATTCTTGGCTGCTGAAGAACATACAGAACAGGTCTCATTCCTAAAAGCAATGGAAAACAATTACGTTAGAGAGAATTTTGTGTTAATAAACTGGCATATAAAAGAGAATTCAATGCGATGAACAAATAAAACAAAGAGAATTCAATGCTTACCTTTGCAATTGCTCTTCTAGTTCCTTACATCGGGCAAAAGCATCTTGATGACTTCTCTTTTCATCTTGAAGCTCATTTTCAAGAGCTTCTATTTTTACCTGGAGACGGTTCACCTCGGTCTCCAACTCCTCAGCACGTGTTTCAAGTGATCTATAAGATTCTGTCATGCACTTGAGCTGTGTCTCAGCCAAGCTGTTTGACCTTTGAGCATAAGCCAATTGAGATTTAGCTTCTGCTAGAAGCTGCTCGGTTTCGTGTAACTGAGACTTGGTCATCTCCAGATTTTCAGTGCATTGAGAAAGATCCCTTGCCATGTTTTCGTTTTCCAACTTTAATTCCTTGAACTCTTCAGAAGAGAATTTGCTCGTTTGTTTTGATTCATATTCTGAGACCAGGTTTCCATCATCAGGAACCTCAGGATTGGAAGCTGGATTTGAAATGATGGCACTGCCATTTTGATATATCACACCAGATGAATCATCTTGAGTTACCTTATTCTCTGGTAAAGCAACCTTATCTATGCAATGAGGACTATTAATTTCCACTTCATTACCCTTGTAGCCAAGCACACTGAATCTTAGTTCACCGGCTTTGGCTAAAGCAGTAGAAAGATCAAAAATTAAATCGTCCAAACTTGCATTGCTGCTTAAGACCTTATTGCAGGTGACAAAGAACTCATCAATTTTATGGCTTAATCCATTGCCATCAAAAGATATGTCATCAACAGCCCTTGCTTCTTTTCCGAGGGACAGTACGAAGTTATGAATATGAGAAATTGCAGCAGCTAATTCTGGACTTATAATTTGTGCGGTTCCAGATTTCACCTTATCACCTGGGGGCATAGCAATTGTTTTCTCTCCAGTTAAGTTACCATCTCCAGAAAAGGCATGCTCGTTGCATGTGCCATCAAAGCCATTCACTTCAGAGACACCATTGACAGAGCGCTCGTCTAGGGTGTCACGTGCATCCTGTGCAGCATGCTTGATGTCCTCCAGAATTTTTTGCATATCAGCGTCCTTAGACATTGATTGAAGCACCATAGAGAGCCGTGCTCGAAGCTTCATAACAGGCAATTTGTCTGCATCTGATACATGATCTGCTGGTGGTGATAGATTATGCTGCTTTTCAGACTGGAGTTCCCTGCAAGAAATCTCTCCTGAAGCATCACCGTTAACAGTTTCGGATATCTTATCTTTGATACAACCTGAAACAATGACTGCACCATTTGCAGTTGAATCATTTGACGAACATGCCAACTTCTCCATCTCAAGAAAATCATCCATGAGGTCCAGGTGCTTAACATTTTCAGATTTGCTCGACTTTTCAGTGCTATTTTCTCTCTTGAAATGTGAGAGCTCAGAGATCAAAGCTGTAGCCCATGACTCAGCACAGCTTCTATCATCATCATTTCCATCTTCAGACAAAGAAGTCATACTCGGTGGATTGCTAGCAATTTGGCTGGAGTAAACTTCTGTAGGAATCTGAACAATTGTTTTTGAAGGACTTCTTTGTTGGTTGCTGATGGCAAGTTGTGCTTCTAAAGTTTGGAGCTTGCTGGATGTCTTTGCATACAGGTTCCTCGAAGCCAGTAGTTCACTGTTACGTATTGCCAAAGCTTCTTTCAGCATCTTTGTTTCTTCTTCCATTGCCAATAAACGTTCTCTGAAAAAGTCCTGCTCTTTATGAGATTTCTGTGCACTGTCAACGGAGAAGTCGCTGATGGTGGACAGGTGTGGAGAAGAAGGCCGGACAGGAGACCTCTTGAATCGACTATCCCCATAATCCCGTCCTAAACTCTCAACCTCTAACTTCATTTGGGCAAGTGCAGCAGGGCCAGGCAACTTTTTCCGCACAAGACCGCGCAGTCTTTGGCACTCTGCTTCTAGCTTTGCAATCTTTTTGACACCCTCCATATGCTGCTTGTTAGCAGCTTCAGCAGACCTCATGCTCATATTCTTTTCTTCATTACGAATTTCTACCTCTTTGGAAAGCACATGAATCTCATACTTGAGCGAATTTATTTCCCTTTCGCATGATTCAATGTTCCCCTTCAAACGCTCAATCTCAGCCTCAGCTTGTGATTTTTCTTCACTAATCTTGATCACCATGTCAGAATGTTCTTGCAAAGACAGTGACGCCGCAGCATTCTCAGCTTCAGATTTGAGGAGCTCTTGTTCTAAAATAGCTATCTTCGCTTCAAGCTCAAGCTTAATCTTCTCGCATTGCTTGTTTTTGGTAGCTACCACATCTTGCAACTTATGATCGTGTTCTTCCTTCAGATTTCGGATCTGCCGCATGCACTCTTTAAGAGCGTCATCTAAATGTGATGCCTTCTCTTCAGCAGTGAGCTTCAAAAGGGTAACAGATTCCAGATGATTTTTCAATGCCAAGGCTTCTGCTTCAGCCTTTTCCCAACCTACATCAAAACCAGCACCACATGTTGAGGGATAATTCAGGACAAGATTAGTTGGAAGCACTGTAGTCTTACATTAGATTTAAAAGGTTTGAGCATTGACTAACCTGAGACGGCTTCTTCTGCAACTTTAGTGTGCTGTTTCACCAGGTCTTCCTTGGCAGTAATCTCCGAGTTTGCTGCAGAGAGCTTTTCATTCAAGTCGTTAATCTCATCCTCCAACCTCTGAACTTGTTCCTCGTATGTTTTCACTTGATTCTCCAAGCCACTAAGGTGGGAATATGATTCTACGGATATTTGAACATACTTGGGCTTTTTTAAGGTATCCTGTCAAGCAAAAAATATTACCACAAAAATTGATATCAGATAAAATAGCTCGATAGTTCAGATGATAAGCAGATCCATATCTCTGCTCCAACTTTGATAATGTATTATGAATTAAAAACCCATAAATTTCTCCAAACAACCACGTTGATGTGTTTTAGATTAAGTAAAATATAAAATGTACCTGATCGCCTTGAGATGCAGCTGAAGTTAAAGTGACGGCCGCAGCAGCTTTATCAGATGATTTTTTCTTCCAAGGCCAACGGCGATCCATTACTTAAATCGGGTTTATTGACTGAGGGAAGATGACCATTTAATTAGCTCAGACAAAAATATAGAATGCAAAGAAGCTAATTGAAACGATTATATCTTAATATCAAGTTAAACGTTTATGGCTAAAAAGTAGACATCCCAGCCTTTCTCCCACCCAAAAACCATAGCATATGACAAAAGGCTACACATTGCAGGCGCCTGATTTAGGTCACGTTAGGGGTAGTACGCTCAGTTAGGTTCCAACATGCTTCTTTTTAAAAATTGAAATGGAAACAATTTTCAAACCAAATTCAATATCTTTGAAGGCACATTCAAAGACAGTAAATAGAAACAATGTCGGGTGACAGCTAATTGCCTCACATATTCAACCTGGAAAACACACGCAGAGTTCAACTAAACCAAATGCCTTTAAGGACTTTGAAGCAATCCTCCCACAGAAATTCCAAATTCACAAAGGAAAAAATAATAACAATTAAGAATTAGAACGCTGTTGAGATATGAAACAGAAATAATTGTCTATATTCGTTATTGTTACCATGAAATCCAGAGAACAAAACTCTCATTTTCGTCTCTATTCGCGTTTAATTTATTTTTCTGGTTTAGGTAGTGAATTAGAATTCACTTTGATGAAATGATATTAACACAGCTGTCAGAAATCAAAAGCCTATTTCTCTTTCCTCCTACATTTTCTCAGCCACCAAACAGAACGTAACGTCAGGGGAAAAAAAATCTTGCAGATTGAAAACTTTCGAAGCAGGCTGTACGACTAACGAAAAACAGCAAGTGGGAGTTTGCAGTGATTCGGAACTTAAAAAGAAAAGAAGAAGAAGAAGAAAAGTGATAGAACAAACAAATGGAGTCAGACATGCGGTACCTTATATATAAAAATATATATCCAATGCTTTGGGCTGAAACAGTGAAACAAGTAAGATCGTCAGTGTTTCAAGTGTTGCGATTGAATCAGATGAGAAAAGCATTTTCAAGCCAACCAAGTTCATCCATAGCTACATTTCGAATGCAAAAGATTTATTCAAAGAGCTAAAGATCTTAGAACCAAAACGTCATTTTATATCAATTAAACAAGATAGATATCGATAGGCAAGGGAATTTACTCAAGGTATTTAGATAAAGGATTGAAGCTGAGAAAAAGAGAGAAGAGAAGTTTGGAATTGAACTGAGAAATGAACTTAAATTAGCAAATAAAAATAGAAGAGGAACAGAATATAAAAGGCTTGAAATAGAAGAAATCCGAAAACAGGAAACTTCACCGACAAAAAAGATATTCAAAAAAAAAATCTCAAGGGAAACATTTTACTCTGCATAAAACCGACAACTGTCTTCCAATCAAAAAACCAAATTACAAAAGCAGAAATTTAAAAAAAAAAAAAAAAAAGTCAAATTTCCATTTACGCAATTCTACTCTGTTTCACCACCAGCATTCATCGTTAAACCGAAAGAAATGAATCAAACAAGTAAAAAAATAAGACAACAAACTTATAACTCGCATTGTTACATAAAATTGAGTTACCTCGAGAAAAATTAGCTTTCTACTATAGAAAGATTGAAAATGCAGAAAGAGTTGTTTTGCAGTTTAAAGATTTTTAAGATCCAAATTAATGTATATATTGCTTTTTTTCTATTTTGTTGTTTTGTGTCATTCTAAATGTTGACGTTAGGAGAAAGAGAAAGAAATGATGGCAAATGGCGAGGAGGAGGAGGAGCGCAGGTGCTATGGTGGTGGAGTTGGGTAAGGTGGAAATTATTCTGGATTTAAGTGTCGCTTTTTGCTGAAGTTTCAAAACTAATCACATTTCTTCCCTCAAGATTCAGAAATACTCCGTTATATAATTTAAATGTCAAAAAAGGAAATTTTGGTGAGATTGAAATTTCCGGGATTTTCAAACCCATTTTATGTTAATTTAAATCTAACTGTAATTATGATAAATATCTTTTAGATTATGGTTGTGATAATTTGGGACGAAAAAAGTTAAAAAGTGATTAGACCAAGTTACCCATACGGAAAATAAATAATGACAAAGGAGTCTGTATTCTTTTGGTAGAAGCAACAGCTTAGCTGTATGCGATGTTTGGAAAGTAATGGTTTTTTTGTGTTTTTGTGTTTTGTATGTGTTACTATGGACCACCGTCACTACAGCTCATAAGGTTTAATTCAATACGGGTCTGTTACCATGCTCCGCCGCTGCATCTGCTGTCATGCATCACCATATCTCCCACCTCTAATATTTCGGTTTGTCTGCGCTTGCAACCTGTAATTTAATGTTGCTGTTTGATTTGATCATACACGAATTAGCCCATATATCAAATATATTATATAAATAAATTATGGGTGATTGTTTGTCATACACTATGTGAATTATTGTTAGTTTGGCATATAGGCTTGATTAAATGCTAACCCCTAATCTTTGGTAGGGGTACACTATCAATGTGGGTTTAACTTTGCCTAGAAATATAGACCCCGTGGTATATGACTCTTTCCATGGTGACTCCATTTTTCAAGTCCAAGCCAACTCCTTTTGTCGACGTCTAATGTCAAGAGGCTTTATGAATTTCCTGGATGATCACAATTGTTGCGGGCGATTACAACGCACCAATTTAGCTAGTCGATCTAATGAGCTAGAGCCCATGACAAGAGGCTTGTATCGGTGGCGGCTGTGTTTCTCCATCCATTTTTCTCCTAGAATTAGAAATTTTTCTCAGGTATGGCTTCACTTTTTTTTATTTGTATTTTTTTGGGGTTAATTTAAATTTAAAGGGAGGTATTCACTTACATTGGTTTGGTTTAAAAGTTAAGTGCATTTATATCTTTTTATAACTTTTTATACTATAAATATTTTAACAATTCAACAGTTAAATTTATTAAGATATTTGTACTTGGTATGCATGTAATTTTTTTAATCAATCATATATATTTATCATATCAATCTAAAATATTGTCTATATTAATATATATTTAACAAATAAATTTTTTTTTTACATAAAACGAATAGTTATAGAATTTAAATCTATGTCAAACTTGACATGCATAATCTATGTGATTGGAGCATTAAATATGATAATAAAATTGTTAAAATATTAATGGTATAAAAAATTACGAAATAATGTAAAATCACTTAAATTTTACTCTAGTGTAAATGATTTACTCCCCATTATTTGCTTATACTTTCACCTACAAGATAACTATTACGCTAATGCATAACTAAAATAAGTAAATTTACGACTATAATTAAGTTTTATATGTGTTGATACAAGTGTTCAACAAGGGAGGAAGTAGGAGAAGGTGGTTGCGACAAGGAGGCCGATTCACCTAGATTGGAGGAAAGTTAGAGTAATAGAGTAGGGCAAAGGTAGTTGGAGAGGTAAGGGCCGGAGATGGAGTGTTGAGGATAAAGGCTTAAGGTTGCTAGACGAGAAAAAGATCCCTTCTTCATCGTTCCTCAAAGTACTTATAGGGGGAAAGCCTCGTGTCTAGTAGTGTCATGTCACCAACATTACGGGTGGTGGCTTGCCTATGTGGTTGGCCAAGTGGCAAGCTGATTTTCATTAAGCATGGTACTGCTCTAACATTCCTTTTGTTAAGGTAGTACGAGATTGTCATGCCTCAATGGTCCTCTCTTGGTGGTGAGTGCGTTCCCACTAAAAAGTGGGTGTTCTTATGGGGATGAGGCGTGCGGGTGGTTGGCCACCTTATTGTGACCAGTTGAGCGACCTGAGGCGGAGAGCCGTCCACAAATGTCTCTCAAATAGTTTCTCAGAGTGCGACGTGTCTAAGAGGTGTAGGGATATAACAATATATGTTGGATTAAAAAATCAATTATAAAAATAATTAAGTTAAGAATTTCACTATTGGAAAAAATAAAACTCTTGTTTGTCATGAATATAAATTGGGAACGAAGATTAAATTGGTAATGAATGATGAGGTTTTAGCCTAAGGGAAGAAAAAAAGCTACGTTGATGAAGAAAGAAAAGGAGGTGGGAGATTAAAAGATTAAAGGGACAAAAAAGGAAGAGTAAGTGGACCTGGTTAGCCCTGCCATAAACTCCCTTGACTTGTAAACGTAAAAAACCGTATCCAACAACTGGGAACTAGGGACATGAGGTGGGGCTTTCCTTTCTTCTTTCGCTCCTTATTTCTCACTCACTAATACCATATTTAGCGTCACCAAATTTAATCAAAAGCAAAGCTTAGGGCTCTTGAAGTCACATGCAAGTTTTTTTCTTTCTTTTATGTTTGGATGTACGTTCAAAATTCTATTCATGAGAAAATTACGTACCAACTTTTTCCTATTGCCAAATTGTATTAACCATAACTTTAAATAAAAGCAAAGCTTTGTTTCAAGGTAAATGGTAATATGTCAGTCTCTACGTACGCAATGGGGCCTTTTTTTTCTTTTATTCTAGCTGACTCCAAATTAAAGAGTAGCTAGAAATGATGGAAGTCGTCACATATTTAATATCCTTCGTCTTTCTCAACTTCCATTATTGTAACAACAAAAAAACTATACATTATTCCATGTGTAGAGAGGCTGCTTCAATAAATGGTTTAATGTGTTCAGCATGCTATTAACTTATCAAGGCTTCCTTCAGATGAAGTACTCTGCGGGGCGTAGCTAGGGGGCTACCCTTTCCTTTTCTATTATTTTCGGAAATTTTAAATTTTTTAGTTTTTATACTTTAAAATAATAATGATAATAATAAGTATTATAAATAAGCGAAATGGGTAAGTAGAAAGAAAGACTGAAACATACCCTGCATAACACTAAGTAATAGTTGGTGAGAGGGATAAGATGGAGTTACAGTAATATTTAGTGAACTAATCCACTAGATTGTATTAGACAATGACTATGTAATGATGTATTATTGTTGAAACGAACTTTTTTTTTTTTCTAATATTAAATATTCCTAAAAGATAATATCTCGTAATAATATTTTTAAAAAAAACACAAAAGTATAATTTAATCGAGTTCAAATAAATACTTCCATCTAACCACTGTATTTTGCACTGTTCTGAATATTTACCTTATTTGATTAATGCATTATTGCAACACCTAATCACACAAATCAATCTGTATATTCATTTGTCCTTTTAAACCTAGAAACATATTTGACCTCTTAATGCCCTTAAAAGGAAAAATAGATGTTACTTGGATTTAGAAAGATGTGAAACGGAGCAAGATTTTCAAAGCTATGGCCTATAATTTACTTGGAATGCATCATAAGCAAACTGTGTTTTGCCGAATGGCTTCTTATTTGTCATAAATTCTGCTCCAAGAAATAAAGATTCACAACATGGGAGATGGTTGAGACATCATTTTCATTTCCCCCCAAAAAAATTAAATAACTAAGCAACATGAAATTATAGAGAATAGGATAGAAAATGTAGTTATTAATGAAGCGAGCTGTGCTGCTAAACATGATTAATTATTTCACAAATAGGGGAAGGAAATGAAAGAGTAAAGGAATCATGGAAAGGAGAGAATATGTTTTATTTCAGGCAACAAAACAATACGAATATTAGATTGTGAGCACCTAAGCCTAAAGAGGAAGGCATATAATTATGGGTCGTTTTCTACAATTAAGTATTTACCTCTTCTTTAATTTCTTTACGTCTTGTACATTCCAAAGCTAAAGCAAATGCAAAAGACTAAATTACAACTATGATTATGTTACTTTTTAATATATTTTTTTAAAAATAAGGTGCACTCGTCAACGTTTGCTTTTTCATTTTTTCTTCAACTAAAATTGCTTCTCAACTTTTTTAAACTTCAATGTTTTTTTTGAAGAAAGTGTAAATGTTGTTTTTTAACGAAATTATTAATTAAAACGTTAATTTTTTAAACATGACAACTCATGAATTGCACTCAACTTTTTTTAAAAAAATTATTTGACCTTTTTTAAGATCAATTATCAAATTTAACTTAAAAAATTAATATAAATTGAGGCTTAAATTTATTAAAAAAAAAAAAAAAAAAAAAAAAAAAGGTAAGAGGGTAGGACAAGTCTGGCCCCAGCACGAAGGTTGGGTATCTTAACCCAACCGAGACTTAATTAGAATAAAAAGAAGTCCCGCCTCAACCCGAGTTCTATTACATGTTATTTCTTTACTAAGAAGTATTCACCTTTAAACTTAACTCTACAGCAAATAAGAATACTATATTTAGTTAAAAAATAAGGCACAACTGAGTAGTTAACACAAATTTGGAGCCATTTGTTAGTTTTGGAACAATAGTTATGAAGTAATAAAATAACATTTTTGAGATAAAAAACAAGGTACATGATAAATTTATTTCAGCAATAAATATAAATGTCCTGGAGCAATAACTTTTTTTAGTTCAAAACTTTATATATTAAATTTTTAATATTGCTATAACAATTTTTAATATTTTTTTAAAAATTATTAATAAAATGAAAATTAATGTAATTAATTCTTTTTTTAAAAAATTAACTAATCTATAATAAATAATTTTTATTTTTATTTTTTTTAAAAAATGTTTAATATTATAATAATACAAAATTCCATCATAAATTGAATATTAATATTATTATATTATAATTTTAAAAATATTATTAATAATTTCTTACAAGTTATTTATTTTATATATTGTTAAATTAATTTATTCTAATGTCAATTTAATTTATACATTGTCATTGGGGTCTAGGATGATGTCATTTATTTTTAGGGTGTAATAAAATAAGGGTGGGTATTTAGTACATTGATGTTGTACTTTTTTTTTATTCCACAAAGAGGCTTAAAAAATGTATATTTTTTTTTTAATATTTTACTATACCTTCATAGAGCACTTATCAACACATTAGTCTTGTCTGTGGAGTCTAAAAACACTATTAATAGCGTACCAAATAATTTCACATAAAATAATAATTAAATAATTGAAAAGGACACTTGGCACCATCCTAAATCTGCTTGTGGAGTTTTTTTACTTCAGCGGCGGCGGTGAATAGAATAATTACCCTTTATTTAAATTTATATTTATATTTAACATATAAATGATTATAAAGAGAAAAAAAAACAAAAAGGCATTAAACAACTTTAAAAAAAAATTAAAAGCACGTAATAAAAAAGTAATTTATCAAAATTGTAAATAACTGCTTCAAATAAAAATTATCACGTGTCAAAAAAATTTAATGTGAATATGAATATTTTATTTTAATTTTTTATAACGTCATATCATTATAGTATATATTATTTAAATATCATATAACTTAATTAATTTTTTATTATGTTAAAAAAATGCATTTTAACTTCCCGCCATAATTTATTATATAGGAGAGTGAAAGGTGGAATGGTGAAATAGGAATTTATTATATAGAGCCTCTTTTCCACCCAGGTAATATAACTTATAACTTCACCTACTTTTTTTGGGGTATGCATAAGTTCAGCTAATTAAACTAGTGGAGATCATTTTTTATAAAAATATTAAAATTTATCACATTCAAATAATCTTTAATGCAAAACATATTTATTAAATAATAATGTTTGATAAAAACAACTATATTTGAAAGAAATAATTATTATTAACAACTGGTTTTCTACCATGTGATTTATTTTAAAATTATAGTTTTTTAAATTATGTTAGGTATTTTGTGAATCAATTATTAAAGTAATTTTTTTTAATAAATCATATTAATATCATCCTAAAAATATAGTTTTTAGGCACTAATAAAATAGTGTCACGCCATTAAATTTTAAAGATAACAAAGTATTATTATACACTCATCTATATCTAATATCTTCTAAATTACTTAAAGTAATTAATTTTTTAAATTATAAACAAACGTATTTTCTTCTTTTACAAATTTTAATTAGTTTTTCGTAAATTAATACTTTTTTATTTTTGTGCAATTTTTTTCATATCATTGACACATAAGTTTGGATTTAGGATTTAAGGTTTTGGGTTTAGGTTTCGGTTCGAGGTTCAAGATTTAAGGTTTAGGTTCAAGGTTTAATGATTTGAGGTTTATGGTTCGAGTTTAAGGTTTAAGGTTTAAGGGTTTGGGGTTACAAGTTTAGGATTTAGGGTTCGGGTTCAAGGTTCAAGAGTCCGGGGTTACGGGTTTATAGTTCGGGAATCTAGATTCAGGATTTTGGATTTGGGGTTCAAGGTAAAAAAATTATCAAAACCATGTGTTAATGACATGAAAAAAATTGTTGAAATGTAATTAAATAATTGAGAATGAACCATGAATAATATGGTTGGAATGGTCCATAAAATAATTTCTCTATGGATGAGTATATAATAATAATTTCATGTATTTAAAATTTGATAATGTGGCAAAATTTTATAGGATCATTCTTATGTAAGTTATTTCCTATTTCTTTTATTAAAAATGTTTTGATATATCTCCTACTAAAACATAGGTCTAAAAAGTATTCACACATACAACCTTGAAAGTAACGACTCTTGATGTCTTTAAATATTAAGCTCGAAATAAGTAGTAACATTGTTTCATTGAAATATTTTTTCAGAAGAACAATTATTATTCCAAATAGTTGTCGCTTAGAATTATCGTTGTTTGAGAATAGCTACGTCTAGAACAACTATATTCAGAACGAGGGTTCAGTTTAGAATAGTTGGCATCCAGTGTAATCATCATCAGAGAATAACTTTTATTGAAAATAGCTTAAGTTTGGAACAACTATTGTTTAGCATAATGGTGTTTCACATGGTTCTACTTCATTGAGTAAAAGAAGCAGAAGTAGCCTCGAAATATGGTAGGTTCTTGAGTTATCTTCACTCTTAGAATGTTGCGGAGAGCTTAAGTTAGTGGAGTAAATATAGAAGTAGTTAGGAGGTTTCATGTTAACCATTTTCCTATAACACTGAGTGCTTCTCTCTTCTTTTAGAAATGTTAGGATCGACCCGATTAAGCAACAAGTAAAAAAAATAGCGGAATAAATTGAGAAATTGAACATACAAATTTAACGTGAAAAAACCCCTCCAAAGAGGATAAAAAACCACGGGCAAAGATAATTTTACTATAATGGCAAAAGAACGAAGAGTACAAAAGATGGAGATAAAAACTAAACCCCGAAAACAAAAAACCCTTAAAAACATAAACACAAAATTCTCTAAATTTGTTATGAGTTCTAATCTGTAATGGGTGTATTTTCTAAGGTTGTAAAAGAACCTATTTATAGGCTAAATTAGTAAGTAGAATAAACTATGCTAATAAATGCTAAATATATTATACTAATAAATACTAAATCTTCTAGAAATAAAATATATTTTGTTTAACTTAACTTGCAAGCAATCTCTTAAAATTTGGGTCACACAACTCTAACAATCACCACCTTGACACGAATTCTTACAACGCCATCTTTGCCAAAGTCCGCCACGGGCCTTGTAATGACCCGATAGTGGGGTAATCAGAAAGTGTATTTTTCGGGTTTCCATTTTCGTAAAAAAATATTTATGAAGTTAATTGTGTGGTTAATTAGGTTTTAGTTAAGTGAATTTGTTTAAATTAAGAGTAATTAGGTATAAAGACTAGATTGAATATAGGGTAAAAGTTGAATTATAGATTATAGAAAAGTGAAGGGACTAAATAAGTAATTAAACCAAAAATTGACAAGTGTTTGGTGCTAGTAATCACATATGTCAAAATTAATAAATTAAATTATTATTTACTTATTATTTAAGTAGGTATTAATAAATTAATAAATTATTATATTATATTATATTATAAAACATAAAGTAAATAAATAAAGAAATAAAAATAGAATAGAAAAAGAAAGAAGAAAAGGACAGAACAGAGAAGAAAAGGGAGAAAGAAAAAGAAAGGGAAAATTTAAGGTTTTAAGGTTCAAAGCTTGATTGGTAAGTCAATTTAGCCACTATTCTTGTAATTTTGATGTTTTTAGAATCCTAGAACAAAATACTACTTGATTCATGTTGAAATTTTAGAAGTTAGTGAATTTTTAGATGTTGTTCATGTTGAATAAATTGAAGTATTAGGGGTTAAATTGATAGAATTTCAAATTAGAAGTGAAAAAGGGATTGAATTGTAAAATAAATAATAAGTTTTGAGTAATAGGGACTAAATTGGAAAATTTTAAAATTTAGGGATTTATGGTGAAATTTGGGACTTAAATTTAGTTTTTAGTTTAAATTTAGTTTTTAGTGGTAGTTGAATGAAAATAAAGAATAAAATTGTGATGAAAATAAGGTTAGATTTTATTAAGGATTAAATTGTAATTTAGGAAAAAGTTGTGTATAAATTGAAATAGTCAATGTTAAATTGTGTTGTATTGATGATTTTTAATTGTTTTAGCTCCGTAGCTAACGTTGAGCTGGAGACCTCGGCTAAGAAAGGAAAAGACAAGATTAACGAGGAGTAACTCGAGAATTACGGTTTGTATTTCTATAATCCGAAGCTAATTATTAATTGTTGTATGTATTATTTAATATATGGTAAGTGGAATTGAGGTGAGTATTGATATTGAATTGAATTGAATTATAAGTATATGTGATTATTTGAAATGTGTATTGATTGGAAATTGAAAAGTGATTGAAAACCCTATTAACTGTATCAGGCTGAGTCAGATATAGTTGCATACCATAGGATTGGAAGAGTTCAGGGATACTTCGACCACGAGTCGATGAGACACTAAGTGTCATATTATTACTTCGGATAAATTCGATAAGGTACTGGGTACCAATTTACTTCGGCAAGGCCGATGAGACACTGGTGTCAACTTGTTACTTCGAATTATCCAATGAGGCACTGGGTGCCATACTGGTGTGTTTTGGTTGGATCCGTGTATCCGCCAAAGTCCGAGTCCTGTTAATAAGGGTAGATAAATAAATTGGTAATATGAATGATTTTGAATGGCATTGAATATGAAATTGGAATGGAATATGGAATTGAATTATTCAAATGAAAAGCATGAATCATGGATTCATGGAATGAAAATTAATATTGAAAATGAATTGTGTATTCTATTGAGAAAAGTTATTTAAATGGCAATTATGAGATTGAAATAGTAAGAGATGAGAATTGAAAGTGTTATGAATGATGAGTTATGAAATTGATTATTTGTTTAAATAATTTTTGTTATGTGTGATTAGATATATATATAAATATTATAAATTCTTGCTTAATAAGTATTCGGATTATAGAAATACCACTAAATTTATACTCAGCGTACGGTTTGTTTCTGTGCGCAGGTTAGGTTAAAGTCAGATCATTGAATCAGCATCCAAAGTCAATCCTGAACTCAAAGTGGTGAAGTGTATTTTTCTTTTAGTAATGCCATGTACCTAGAGTGTCACATGTTTGACATTTAGGGAAATGATTGTAAATATGTTATAAGATAATATTAGATACTTTATATATATGAACATATGTATAGCAAGTTGAGGTTATAAAATGGAATGTTTAAGTTAATGCATAAAGGTGTATGAAATAGGCAAAAACTTGAGTTGAAATGGTATGAAATTAGTTTTGGCTTGAATGAAGTTAATTGAATTACTTTGGATAATATATGTTAAATACTTATAAAAATACATTGAATAAGTCATTAGATTGATTATTTTGACATATTTTAGATGTACTTAATTGTGTTTGAATTGGTTTAATAAGTGATATTTGAATTGCTTGGTGTTTAATATTTGCAGGGTTGGTAAACTTGATGTATAAAGCTCATTTTGAGTCCACGCGGCCTAGCACACGGGCGTGTGATCAGGCTGTGTGAGACACATGGCTAGTACACAGGCGTGTTGGTTGGCCGTGTGTCCCCTGCAATTTAAAATTTTCAAAATAGAATGCCCAGGATTCTCCACACGGGTAGAGACACAGGCATGTGTCTCAGACATGCGAGCCACACGGCCTAGCACACGAGCGTGTGTCTTGGCCGTGTGAGGTAAGTCAAAGAGTTACACGGGGTAAAACACGACTTGAAGCACGGGCATGTCACAAGACCACACGGGCGTGTCCCTTGACCACACGGGCGTGTGTGCCCTGCACCTAAATTTTTTTTTTTAAAATTTCACGAAATTTTTTTTGAACTTCCGATTAAGTCCCGATTTGTTTCTAACACGTGATTTGGGCCTCGAAGGCTCAATAGAGGGACATTATGATTTAATTGTGATGTGTATGTTAAATAATTATGTGATTGTTCGTATTTGATCTGTAAAGTCCGATAATGCTCCGTAACTTTGTTTCGACGATGGATAAGGGTTAGGGGGTGTTACATTTATTAATATCAGAGCTTTGCAAGTTTAGCCAATTCTCGGACTAAATCGAGCTCGAAATTGAGTCTAATGGTACATGCCATAATTGAGTCAAATTGAGTCGGGATTTGGATGTTGATATATATATTGTTTGTTTTTGTTTTATAGTTGAACATGTCGGGTGATTATAGTGATGATATTGATCAAGAAATGTATACTGGAGACGAAGAGTCCAGTGATTTAAATAAAACTGAATCGGCAACACCGAGTGTAAACCCAGTAGGTAATCAACCACCTAACATTGAACGGGGTAATGCTAGAGAGAGAGATGACTCACAGTTACTTAAGGTTATAATTGATGCTCTTCAACGAGTAGCAGGAACTGTATCTGCTACGACATCTACTCCTACTACACGACTAGCCCCGATAAAAGAATTACGTAAGTATGGTGCCACTAAATTTCTGGGTATAAAGGGAGTCAATCCTTCTATTGCTAAAAATTTGATGCAGTCTACAAAAAGAATTCTACAGCAACTTGAATGCATTCCCCGGGAAAGTTTATTATGTGCTGTTTCTTTATTATAAGGGGAATCATATGTATGGTAGGAATATGTAACACGACATGTACCGGCAGAATAGGTAAACTAGGATTTCTTTCAAAGAGAATTTCAGAAGAAGTATGTGGATGAATTATACATTGAAAATAGAAAACAGGAATTATTGATGCTAAAACAAGGTGAAATGTCAGTAGTTGACAATGAACAGGAATGATCACAACTCAGTAGATATGCTGTTGAGTATGTGCCAACTGAAGCTGATAGTTGCAAGCAGTTTTTACGAGGTTTGCGTGAAGAATTACGAGTACAACTACTATCTCACCGAATTACAGAATTTGCAGACTTAGTTAAGAGGGCAAAAATGGTTGAACAAGTACTGGTTTAGATAAAAAGCCTGAAAATACTCGTTCATTTGGGAAACGTTCTAAAGCTACTAGTTCAAATCCGCAACCTAAAAGATCAAAAGAATCTTGAGGTAGTTGGAGATCGAGCTTTAAATCAGACAGAGGTGATAGAAATCGTGGAAGGCAGATGACAATTTCTACTAGTAGTGTACGAAGTCCATCACGAGATACTGAAATTCCAGATTGTGAACACTGTGGGAAAAAGCATAGAGGTGAATGCTGGAAATTGACTTGAGGTTGTTTCCATTGTGGATCTACTGAGCATTTCATTAGAAATTGTCTGAAAAATGTGAATACTACACCAGTTATATCACAGAGATCTGTGCCTACTTCTAGAGGTCGAGGATCAGACAGAATGGCTTCATTTTCTATAGGTGGTGCTAGAAGAAGAAGTGATGTTGCTATTAAACAATCAGAAACCAAAGTACCAGCTTGAGCTTATGTTGTATGAACCCGTCAAAAGGGTGATGCACATGATATGGTGACAACTATATTTTTATTGCATTCAGAACCTGTTTATGCTTTAATAGATCCGAGATCTTCACACTCATATGTTAATACAAAATTGGTTGAGTTGGGATATTTAAAACCTGAAATGTTTAGAGTATCAATAGCGGTGTCTAGTCCATTGAGGCAAATTGTGTTAGTGGATCAAATATGTCGAAGATGTTCGTTAATGATCCAGAATAGAATCTTCTCTGTTGATTTGTTAATAATGTTGTTTGGTGATTTTGATATAATTATGGGAATGGATTGACTATCTGAACACGGGGTGATTTTAGATTGTTATAAAAAAGTTTATTGTTCAGAGTAAAAACGAGGATAAGATTGAGGTGAATAGTATTCGAACTAGTGGGTCGACTCGTATTATTTTAGCAATTCAGGCTGATAACACGATTAATTTGCATGATTTATTGTGTTTAATTAGATTTATATCTGAATTAGTCCCTGCTAAATTAGTATTTTTATGATTTAATTCTTAGTCAGGGATGCAATTGATCAAAAGCAAGTTGAGACGGGCCAAATTGGAAGAAAAATCATGAAAATGGGGCCAAATCAAAAAGATGGAGGAAGCCAAGGACACATCAATAATTTGACTTTGTAAAGAAGCCAAAAATAGAAAATCCTATTTTAAGTTTATTTATTTTTAATTTTATTACTTTAGATTTTATATTATTTAATCTAGCCTATTTTTAGTAAACTCCATGTATATAAATAGGGGTTATTTGTATTTGGAAAATAATCAATCAAATACTTCTTTTCCTATTTCTACTTAGAGTTGAATTGTTTTCTTTGTCTTTTTCTACTTCAATTTGGAGTAGGAGTTTTCTTTTTTCTTTTCAAGATTGGCATCAAGCATTCTGTAGTTTTGTTTCCAATTTTTGTTTCTTTTCCAAAATTGGTTCAATTACCTTCCAAGTCCCCTTTCCTTTCCAAAACTCCATTATCCTTCACACCAAGCCAAAACACATTCCACAACCTTCAAGCATGATTAAATTCATGCCACACTAAACCCCTTTCAGCTTTAAGCCGGTGTTAACCTTGTCAAAGACCCGTGAGTTACGAACCCGAGCTATTTAACCCCTACTTTCCAATATTTATTATTTCTCTGGATTAAGAGTATGACTTCGTCAACTCACAAAGTCAAATCAACACTAAGTCAAAAAAGACGTCGTTTGAGTTAGTGTGGTTAGACGTACAGTTGGAATTCCGAAAGGATCAATTATCTAATCGATTTTCCATGAACACATTGGCGTGCCAAGTAGGGATTGCTGTTTGGTTCTGTCAAGGGAAGTAGTAACCGGATTTAAATGTCCCAACATTTGAGGGCATTGGTTCGAACTAGGCTCTTCTAGAATGCAAAGCTGCCGGAGTTCTAAAACGCGAACGTTTCGTAGGTTGTTCGATCGGTAAGGGTTAGTTATAGGACGTTCCATAACTAATTTACACAAGGAAGAGTTGGTGTCTGAGGTGTTTATAACAAGCTTATTGGAAAAGAGGAGTTCATTTAATTTCGAGGATCGGGTCAAGACGGAAAAACCCGCGCTTAATGCTGAGCTAAGTTTAATTGATTTTTCTTCAGATTACTTTTCATTTCACCTTTTACCTTTTACGTTTTTTTCTGTTTATTTCAGGTTACATATTTTATTCCCCCCAACTTCGCGGGCACGACAACTGCCCAGACACAAATCTGGTCGAGATAGAAACAATTATCAGTAAACCAGTCTCTATGGGATCGACTCTACTCCCTATACTCCCCAGACACTTACAATTATTTAATCGTCTTCATGACCAAATCTTCATCAGGAGATATCGAATACGACCCAAAAATCGAGAAATTAGCGTGAGTACGACGAAAAGAGACAGAAGCTCTTAAACGTCCAAGTAAAGCAGGAGTTGAGCTAGGACAAGGGATCCTAAAATCCAACGTTGAAAAGTTGAGCGAAGTAATTCGTGCAGAGGCAATTCGACGTGGGAAACAAGTTGAAGTGGTTGGACCTGAGACCGAACCACTTCTTGAAATAAAAGAAGTGAAAGGCAACCTCGGTAAATCAGAAAGGATGGCAACCGAACCATTCGTCAGCTAGCCGCTGCTCCCAATGAGCAAACACCGTTATGCATTAACTATCCAACCGGAGGAACCCCTTTCGAATTAAAGTCGAGCTTGATTCACCTTTTGCCCACTTTTCGAGGATTCAAAAACGAAAATCCACACACTCACTTGAGAGAATTCCACATGGTCTGCTCAAGTATGAAGCCTCAGGGAGTAACCGAATATGAAATAAAACTTCGGGCCTTTCCTTTTTCTTTAGTTGATACAGTAAAAGAATGGTTATTTTACTTACCCCCGGTTCTATCATAACGTGGGATGACTTATCTCGTGTATTTCTTGATAGATTCTTCCCAGCGTCACGAGCAGCTGAACTTAGGAGGGACATAGTGGGAATTCGCCAAATGGAGAGTGAATCGCTCCACGACTATTGGGAGTGGTACAAAAAACTATGTGCAAGTTGTCTTCAACACGGGTTGACCGAACAATCACTTCTTCAATATTTCTACGAGGGTTTGCTCCCTATGGAAATATAGATGATTGACGCTGCTAGTGGAGGGGCGTTTGTCAATATGACCCCTTAAAGGGCAAGAGAACTAATATCCACTATGGCGGCCAATTCTCAATAGTATCGGTCGAATTCGGAACCCATAAGACGGGTTAATGGGGTAAACATTTCATCTTCAGAAGATAAATTGGATAAGCTTACGAATGTTGTTAAATCTTTGCTTACAGAAAAGAAGAGTCTGACCCAACTGTGTAGAATTTGTACGTTTGAACATCCGACGGATTTGTGCCCAATCCTTAATGATAATTCAACAGCACATGTTGATGCTGTCCGAGGTTTTCCGAGACCTCCGAAAAGACGCTATGATCTTTTCTCCAACACCTACAATCCCGAGTGGAAGGATCATCCCAACTTGAATTACGGAGCTAATCCGCGATATAATCTATCATACCAACCGAAACCTCTACAACCACCACAACAACAACACAAGTCGAGCACATCTCTAGAAGCTGTTGTGGAAAGACTTGCCGCCGACGCTGTAAAATATCAACAGATGACAGATACATCAATACAAGAGGTAACTAATCAAGTTAGTAAACTCTCGACGGCACTTAATCGTTTGGAGTCTCAAGTTAAATTACCTTCCCAGACAGAGTCGAACCCTCGGCAGAATGCAAGTGCAATAACTCTTCGTAGTGGAAGGATTCTGAAAACAATTCCAGAAAAAAGTCATGGGCAAGACAAGGAACGGGAAAAGCAGACCTCTGATCCAACAGTCAAACTGGAATCAAAAATTGAAAAACCAGTTGTGATGCCACCTCCTTTTCCAAGGAGGCTTGCAAGGGATAAGAAAGAGAAGGAGGAAAAAGAAATCTTCGAGACGTTCAGGAAGGTAGAGGTAAATATCCCTTTACTCGACGCTATCAAACAAATCCCTCGTTATGCGAAATTCCTCAAGGAATTGTGTTCTAGCAAGAGGAGGTTAATAGGTAACGAAAGAGTAAATGTAGGAGAAAATTTCTTCGTAGTACTGCAAAAGAAAGTTCCGCCCAAATACAAGGACCAATGTATGTTTGCTATTTCCTGTGAGATAGGTAATGTAGGCATTAAGAAAGCCATGTGTGATTTAAGGGCTTCCATTAATGTTATGCCTTATTCTATTTATAAGCTGATTAACGCGGGTCCTTTAAAAGAGACAGGAGTAATAATCCAGTTGGCGGACAAGTCAGTCGTCTATCCCGAAGGGTTGCTTGAAGACGTCCTTTTTAAAGTTAACGAATTAGTTTTCCCTGCAGATTTCTACATTATTAATATGGAGGATGATAATTCAACTAATTCGTCTAACATTTTGCTTGGAAAGCCGTTCCTAAATATAGCAAGTGCAAAAATAGATGTTCGGAACGGAACACTGACAATGGAATTTGATGGCGAAATCGTGAATGTCTACGAAGCTATGGGTCATCCTAACTCATTATTAGATATTTTTAGCATCGATATTTAGATTGTTTAACTCAATCTTATTCCGAATATCATGACTTTGATGAGTTGGAAACTGTCCTTTACAGAAGCATTGACATGGATGTTTTACATCATATCGAGGAATTAGCAGTTATTGAAGATCCGTTGCGAGAAATTGTCAATCACTTGGAAACGCAACCATCATTGACGAACCCAGGTAACCAATTTGAACCATTACCTTCCCAAACTAAAATGTTACATTCGGTTTTGCAGCCACCAACCTTGGAGCTAGAGGTCTACATGGGCCTGGCTATCCGGCCCGGCCCGAAGGCCCGCCTGAAAAATGGAAAGGTTTGGGTAAAAATATAGACCCGAAAAATAGGCTTGGGCAAAAAATGAGGCCAGTTTAAAAAATAGGCCGGGCCTCGGGTATGATTTTTTTGGCTTGAGCCCGGCCCAAAATATTTTAATATTATTTTTATTTTTTTATTAATAAAATTATAACGTTAGTATTATTTTTATTTTATTTTTCACGTGCTTTCTCTTAATCTCTTCCAGGCTTCCTTATTCCTCCCCTTTTTTCCATTTCTAAAAATCAAAATCCCTAACCTTTCTCTTCATCTTCCTCTCTCTTCCTCCCAAACATTCCCGACAGCACATTGAGAGAGCATCTTCAATTTTGTGGTCTCGGAGCTCCCCCAAGTTGTAAGCTTCTTCTTCAATCTTCGTTTCTTAGTTGAGTTCTGTTTTTTCTTTTTTCTTTTTTGGTTTCAGCATGCTGCAAAAGAATAATTTCAGTATATGGTTTAAGTTGTATTAGAAATAAAAAAAAAATCCAGCCTATCTAAGCATAAGACAGACCACAGATGGGTGCATTATATAGCTTTAACAAGGAAATCATTTTTTTCCCATTTATTTTCCTCCTCGATTCTCGCATTTCCCTGTAACCAAACAAGAGGATAAATGGAAAATGCAGGTTTTCTCTCGAAATGAAGACGTATTTTAAGATTTGGCCTATGTCTCTCCTCTTAGAATTTAGATTTTCTCTCTTTATTAAATTAAATTCAAAAATATTCGAATTCTTTTTTATATAATTATTTTAAAAATTAAGGATTACACGGGACTATCATACAATATCCCATTTATTGTTTGCAAAAGATTGCTTATTAATTCTTATTCTTCAATGCCAATATTCACTTCTGTTGTACTCGAAACTGTCCCAGCCTGGATTATTTTTCTATCCTTCCTGGACATGTACAAACGAAATGATGGATGCCAGGTATTCTTGGTGTTAAACAAGTTGAACATCCAAGGAAATACCCGGGAATAGAAATGGCTCTGCTACAAATTTAATGTCTATTCTTCCAAGGTCTTGTCAAGAAAGTGCAATCCAAATTGGTAGTCTGGAAATCATTATTCTTCAATTCGTTTTATCTACCATACCTATGTACTTTTGTCCTAGTTTAAGGCTCCAAAATATATAATGGATAAGGTTGATCACATTCTGGCACTAATTTAATTATGTATTAGTTTGGAAAATGACAGTGATGAGCTTTTATATTTGGTTTATGTAAGTTCAGTACATGAAACATGAAACATGATTATTTTAAGATTTCAAATAACATGTTTTTTAGGAAAGGAACTGTCCATTATATAAAAAAATGCATATATACTGTCCATTAGGAAAGGAACTATCAATTTCATTACCATGCTTCCATCTTTATACAAATATTCCAAATTGCAAGAGTATTTTAAATTGAATGTATGACATATTGTAAACTCCACCCTCTTATCACCTTGATACAGTAAGTTTAATGGTATTAAATATTTGTGTATACTTGCTTGCTGGCCATGTGACTGAAAGTAACTTATAAGGGTAGTTCGTTTTTGCTGTGGAAAAATGATTAGTTTGATTTTCCACTGAAAGCTGTTCTCTTATAATTACCAAGGATGGCTACCATGTTTGATGATATGAAGGGGAAATTTTAGTACTTTTCATCTTATGTTTGCATTGAAATTGAATAAGATCTAATATACAATGATAAATTATGTTAAGATCTAATCTACAATGATAAAATTACACAACAATTCCTTTAAAAATTTAAAATTCATATTTGATTCCTTTCGTTTTGTGTGAAAATCATGGGAAACTTTAATGGGAAGACTTTTTTTTCTAAGTTTGACTTCCTTTGGATCTCTAATTGCCTCCACAAAGGCACATAGCCTCAATGCAGTTACAAACTCCAAAAGGCTATTTTGCTTTGACTAAAGCCAAAGCCTTCAGTGTACCTACAGTGAACCAAGAAGCCTTTTCCTTTGAAAAATGTAACCATATTTTATCTATGATTTTTCCTTTTTATGCTTAAAAGTTAAAAAAAATAAGGGTCGGGCTGGGCTAGGCTGGGCTCGGGTTTACCAATTCCATGTCGGTCCGGGCTTAAAAAATTTTTCAGGCCCATATTTCGGGCCGGACCAAGCCCGAGCCTACAAAATAGGCCTAGATTTTTAGTTGGGCCCGACTCGACCCATGTACACCTCTACTTGGAGCTTAAAGAATTACCAGACCGCCTTAAGTACGTCTTTTTGGGGGAGAAAGACACCTTACCGGTGATAGTGTCAAACAAGTTAACCAAAGGCGAGGAGGAAAGTCTAGTTCGAGTCCTGAGAGATTATAAGGAAGCTATTGGTTGGACGATAGCCGACATAAAAGGGCTAAGTTCATCCACTTGTATGCAAAAAAATTTTATCGAAGATAACACAAAACCAAAGAGATATGCTCAAAGGCGCCTTAATCCACTCATGATGGAGGTAGTGAAGAAGGAGATCCAGAAACTGTTAGATGCTGGAATGATATACTCGATTTTCGATAGCGATTGGGTTAGCCCGGTTCATATCGTGCCCAAGAAAACTGGCGTGACAGTGGTGAAAAACTCGTTAGGAGAGCTGGTTCCTACACGAGTCCAGAATAGATGGAGGGTTTGCATCGATTATAGGAAGTTGAATGCAGCTACCCGGAAAGACCATTTTCCACTCCCCATCATCGATCAAATGCTCGAGCGATTAGCCGGTAAGAGCCATTATTGTTGTCATGATGGGTACTCAGGATTTTTTCAGATTCCAGTGGCTTCGGAAGATTAAGACAAAACGAATTTCACGTACCCCTTCGAAACGTTTGCGTATAGACAAATGCCATTTAGACTCTGCAATGCTCCGGCCAGTTTCCAAAGACGCATGGTGAGCATATTCCCCGATTATATCGAGAAAATCATCGAAGTCTTTATGGATGACTTTACGGTATACGGTAATTCTTTTAATGAATTTCTCGATAATCTTGCTAAGATATTACAAAGATGCCTAGAATTTAATCTTGTTTTGAATTATGAGAAATTCCATTTCATGGTTGACAAAGGATTAATTTTAGGTTATATAGTTTCCTCGAAAGGAATTATGGTCGATAAGGCAAAAACGGATATTATTAACTCGTTACCTTACCCCTCATCAATGAGGGAAGTTCGTTCGTTTCTTGGCCATGCAGGATTTTACAGATGATTCATGAAAGATTTCTCAAAAATCGCGGGACTGCTTTGCAGTCTGTTATAAAAGGATAAAGAGTTTGAATTTGACCAGACTTGTAAAGACGCGTGTGATGTACTGAAATAGAAATTGGTATCCGCTCCCATAGTGCAACCACCAAACTGGAACTTCCCGTTCGAAGTCATATGTGATGCAAGTGACCAAAGTGTGGGAGCTGTTCTTGGCCAAAAGATAGGGAAGAAGCCTCATGTTATCTATTATGCTTCGAAAACTTTGGATGCTGCCCAAAGCAATTACACAACCACCGAGAAAGAATTATTAGCTGTTGTGTTTGCTTTAGATAAATTTAGATCTTACTTATTGGGAACTAAGGTGATTATCTTTTCTGATCATGTAGCTTTGAAATACTTAATAGGGAAGAAGGAGGCAAAACCTCGACTGATTAGGTGGATTCTGCTCCTACAAGAGTTCGACTTCGAAATCCGGGATAAAAAGGGATGCGAAAACCTAGTAGTTGACCATCTGGGTCGATTACCGATTCTAGTAGACGACACACCATTGAAGGACAACTTCCCAGATGAAAACCTATTTTCAGCAAATGCGATTCATCCTTGGTACGCAGACATAGTAAATTACCTCGTTACAGGTATTGTTCCTTCAGAATTACCAAGGTCTAAAAAAGATAAAATAAAAAAGGATGCGCGATATAAACAGAGCTACAGTCTATCTTAACTTTTTGTCATTCTTATGCATGTGGAGGGCACTTTGGGCCTAAACGCACCACACACAAAATTCTCGAATGTGGACTATTTTGGCCAAACATATTTCGTAATGCCATTTTATTTTGCAAAACTTGTGAAAAGTGCCAAAGGGTTGGCAACCTTAGTCGTCGAAATGAGATGCCCCTTACTCCGATTCATATTTGTGAAATTTTTGATGTGTGGGGCATAACTTTATGGGTCCCTTCGTTTCTTCTTTTGGTAATTTTTATATACTCTTAGCTGTTGATTATGTCTCTAAGTGGATAGAGGCGAATACCACTCGCAATGATATTGCTAAGACCGTAATCGACTTTCTTAAAAGTTCTATTTTTTTCAGCTATGGCACTCCACGAGCAATAATCAGTGATAGAAGAACTCATTTTTGTAATAAGCTCGTAAGTGCACTCATAGAAAAATATAGGGTGACTCAACGAATTGCCACTACTTACCATCCACAAACAAACGGGCAAGCCGAAGTGTCGAATCGAGAGATCAAGTCCATTTTGGAAAAGACGGTTAAACCTAACAGGAAGGATTGGAGTTTGAGACTAAATGACACACTTTGGGCTTATAGGACAGCTTATAAGGGACCAATAGGCATGTCACCTTACCGACTCGTTTTTGGTAAACTGTGCCATCTTCCGGTCGAGTTGGAGCACAAGGCATTTTGGGCAGTTAAGCAGTGTAATATGGCGATAGAATCTGCAAGAAGGTCACATAAATTGGACATCCAGGAACTCGAGGAAATTAGAAACGATGCATATGAAAATGCTCAAGTTTATAAAGAAAAGACAAATGCGTTTCATGACAAGTTCATCACTAGGAAGCAGTTTTCAATAGGACAAAAAGCTCTCTTATACGACTCCACCTTAAAAATCTTCGCCGATAAGCTTCTATCCAAATGGATAGGACCATTTATTATTACTAATTTATTCTCGAATGGTGCAGTGGAAATTCAAAACGAAGAAACACGAAAGTGCTTTAAAGTAAATGGTCAACAACTAAAACCCTTTTTCAAGAATTTTCAAGTGCTTTAAAGTAAATGGTCAACGACTGAAACCCTTTTTCGAGAATTTTCAAACGCACACAGTTGAAGAGATTGTTCTCGATGAGCCCAAAATTTGAATAACAGGTCTTCGAGCTAACGACGTTAAACAAATGCACTTTTGGGAGGCAACCGAAATTTCTTCTTATCTATTTAATTTTAAATTTTTAGTAAATATAGGGTGTAAATAAATAAATTTTTACTTAGTTCAATTAATTTGATATTTTCAGGAAAATAATGGAGAGCATTAAATTTTCCCGAAAGTCGGATAATAGTGGTAGCGCGGGCACGACATGCTAACATAATGACAAATATTTACCAAAATAAAAAAATCCCCAACCTTTATAAAACACCCACCCAACCATTTAACCTATCAACACCTACCAAAATACCAACCCAACAATAATAACCCAATAATTTAACACATTTTACCCAACTCACCCATTCAACCCATCTAAACTCACCCAATAAAAAAAAAATAAACCAAAACCCAATAACCAATACCCATCCATCTAACCCAACAACACAAACCAAAAAAAATATACAACCAATGCCCAACCCAATCAACTCAACCACCCAAAAAACCAAATTAGCCCAATACCCACAAAGCCCAACTGAAAATCCAAAGAAAATAAGGAAAAAAAAGAAAAAGAAAATTAAACACCCAAAACTCAAATCCCCAAACCTTTTTTCATCCATCTTCTTTTTCACAACAAAGACACAAACCCTAACCTCCCATATTGCCACACACCGCCGCCATCACTATCTCCGTCGCCGTCACCATCGCATTGCCATTGCCGACGCCACCGCACCTATCGCCGCCCCCTTCCATCTTTGCTAACGCCGAAAGCCTCCACCAACCCTCCCTCTATTTTCTTTTCTCCACACCCTTCAAACACCGTTCGTCGGCCATTAGCACCGCTGCTCCACTCTATGTTGAAGCATTAAACTCCTCCACCGCCACAAGTTAACCAATAGGAACTCAAACCCCTAACACCACCACTTCTTCCATTTTCTTTCTTTGCTCTCCACCACAAAACCACCATCACCACCACCTTAAACAACACCGCAATCGAAACCCTCACCATTAACCTTTCAAAAAATCACTCAAAACTGCACACTACATTTTGCCGCCGTCGACCGCCGTCCGTCGCTACCGTCTTCATCGCAACAGAGTTGAATCTTCATGACGTTGCCACGGACGCAATGGTCTGAACTCGGAACCAAACGGCCGACAATGTTTTGGTTTCCCTCAACCGGAATCGACACCATTTTTCAGCTCCTCCCGTCTTTGACCCGATCCTCGAAATTAGATGAACTCCTCTTTTCCAATAAGCTAGTTATAGCTACCAAGGACGCCTCGGGCACAAACTCTTCCTTGTGTAAATTAGTTATGGAACGTCCTATAACTAACCCTTACCGGTCGAACAACCTACGAAACGTACGTGATTTAGAACTCCGGCAGCTTTGCGTTCTAGAAGAGCCTAGCTCGAACCAACGCCCTCAAACATTGGGACATTTAAATCCAGTTACTACTTCCTTTGACGGAACCAAACAACAATCCCCACTTAGCACGCCAATGTGTTCACGGAAAACCAATTAGACAATCGATACTTTCTGAATTCCAACTGTACGTCTAGCCAGACTAACTCAAATAAAGTCATACTCTTAATCCGGAGAAATAATAAGTATTGGAAAATAAGGGTTAAATAGCTCGGGTTCGTAACTCACGGGTCTTTGACAGGGTTAACACCGGCTTAAAGCTGAAAGGGGTTTAGTGTGGCATGATTTTAATCATGCTTGAAGGTTGTGGAATATGATTTGGCTTTTGTAAAGGATGATGGAATTTGGGAAAGGAAAGGGGACTTGGATGGCAATTGAACCAATTTTGGAAAAGAAACAAAAATTGGATTGAACTTGGCAGAATGTTGACGTCAAACTTGAAGGAAAAAGAAGAAATCCTATTCTAAATTTAAATAGGAAAAGAAAAATAAAACTCCAAATAGGAATAGGAAAAGAAGTATTTGATTGATGATTTTTCAAATACAAATAACCCCTATTTATATACATGGGGTTTACTAAAAATAGGCTGGATTAATTAATATAAAATCTAAAATAATAAAATTAAAAATAAATAAAATTAAAATAAACTTAAAATAGGATTTTCTATTTTTGGCTTTTTTACAAAGTCAAATTATTAATGTGTCCTTGGCTTCCTCTATCTTTTTGATTTGGCCCCATTTCCATGATTTTTCTTCCAATTTGGCCCTTTTCAGCTTGCTTTTGATCAATTGCATCCCTGACAAGAATTAAATCATAAAAATACTAATTTAGTAGGGACTAATTTAGAAATAAACCGAATTAAACACAAGAAATCATGCAAATTAATCATGTTATCAAATCCCCCTACTTATCTCATGCTTGTCCTCAAGCATATTGTTCTTTCAAACATTAGAATTAATTCTACAATTTATTAAAAACCGAGCCTCTTTTCTGCATCCATACTCAATGTAAACAACATAGGCAAAAATAATTAAATAATTGCTCAGAACATATAGTTTAATCAACAAGACAAGTGTCATAAAATTTAATATGCAAACTAGATAATTTCATTAAATTGAGTTTGAATCCAATAAATTGCAAGGCATTATTAATTAACTATACTTTTAGAAAAATAAATTAGACATGGTCAAACCTTTTTACGCGAACTAGGATGACAACCCAAGCACCTCGACCCGGTTACTCAATCCAATCACGTTTTCGAAACTTCCACTCATAACTTGAGCCTTTATTTATTTATTTATTTATTTTTCATCTTTTCATTTTTTTTTCATTTATTCATGCACAAGCAAATATATTTTTTCAAACAATCAATTCATGAAAATCTAGCTACATATATCAGCCTTAAAATACAAGTGTCGATTAATCTATATACTTGAGCATTTAAATTAAAAAAAAATATTTGCCCAATTGTCCAAGTTGACTAAGTATGAGATTAAAGGCTCAATGTCAAATAAACCGTTGAATGAATTCAATGCAAGATTGAACATATGCAAAAGAGACACATGCAGCAAAAACCAATCTACCATCCATGCATACTTACTATGCTCACAGGCTAATAAACTTCTTCATCAGGGCTGTGCAACTTTTCTGGCTTATATTATTAATTTAGATTCTATTGAAAGTCAATGTAGTAAAATCAAGACTGTTTGTGAATTTTCTGATGTATTTCTTGAAGAATTATCGGGATTACCACCTGATCGAGAGGTTGAATTTGCAATAGAAGTTTATCCTGGTACAATTCCGATATCAATACCCCTATACCGTATGTCACCTACAGAGTTAAAAGAATTGAAAGTGCAGTTGCAGGATTTACTGGATCGATGATTTTTATGTCCTAGTATTTCACATTGGGGCGCTCCAATACTGTTTGTTAAAAAGAAAGACGGTTCAATGCGGTTGTGTATTGATTATAAGCAATTGAATAAGCTGACGATTAAGAATCGATACTCGTGGACACGGCCTGACACATGAGCATATAAGGCTCATTTTGAGTCCACACAGCCTGGCACGCGGGCGTGTGATCAAACTCTGTGAGACACACGGCTAGCACACAGGCGTGTGGGTTGGCCGTGTGTCCCCTGCAATTTAAAAATTTCAAAATAGAATGCCCAGGATTCTCCACACGGGCAAATACAAGGGCATGTGTATCAGTCGTGCGATGCACACGGGCGTGTGTCTTGGTCGTGTGAGGTAAGTCAGAGAGTTACACGGGGTAAAACATGGCTTTAAGCACGAGCATGTCATAGGGTCACACGGATGGGTCCCTTGACCACATGAGCGTGTGTACCTTGCACCTAATTTTTTTTTGAAATTTTATAAAAAAAATTTTGAACTTCCGATTAAGTCTTGATTTGTTTCTAACACATGATTTGGGCCTCGAAGACTCAATAGAGGGACATTATGATTAAATTGTGATATGTATGTTAAATAATTATGTAATTGTTCGTATTTGATCTGTAATGTCTGGAAATGCTCCATAACTCAGTTCTGGCAATGGATAAGGGTTAGGGAGTGTTACAGGATTATCTTGAACTATACAATGAATTAACTGAGTTGAATTTGTGCTTAGAACCTGGAAGATTTTTAGCCTTCGACTTGTGCATTGCCAAATCAAAACTAAACCCGGGTTTGATTTTTACGAACACAGTGCCCTAACTTTTGAAAACTTACATCCAAAATAGAATCTTTTATCAACAAAACAGTCATACCTTTTTTCCCTCCTATGACCAAGTTGCCTCTGCTCCAAATGATTTGACTTCGACTCCATAACGGACGAGGGATGTCCGATTTGACCAGTCACTGTAGAACCTTTCAGAATATAAAGACTGACATTTCTTTTACCTTTTAACAAAATGAAAGCTCCATGAGACACTGTAATGTCGCTTGATTCGATGTTGATTCTACATCCTTTCAAGTCTAAAATACTCAAGGATATAAGATTCTTTCCTAAATCAGGTACATACCTGACATCTGAGAGTGTTCTAATCTTCCCATCGTGTATCCTAATTTTAACAGTACCAATACCAATTACCTTACTAGATGAATCGTTTCCCATGCGCATAACTCCACCTTTAACCGAATTGTATGTGCAGAACCATTCTCTATTGGGACACATGTGGAAAGAACATCCCGAATCTAGGATCTACTCGGACGTGAGCTTAGAGTTATCGCTCGTTGACATTAACAGGAAATTATTATCACTTTTATCGGTCAAATTAGCACCAGCTACATCTTCCTCGTTACTCTCAGCAGCTCTTTTATTTCATAGTTTATAACAATCTACTTTGACATGACCTAAATTTTTACAATAGCAACACCTTTTGTTTTTTTTTCTTTAATGCTACCAAAACGGAAGCTTGCTTATCTGCCTTGCTATCCAAACCAAACTCATTGTCGAGTTTGTATCTACTCAACAAATGACCTTTCACATCTTCGAACAATAGTTTGTCTGATCTATGAAAAACTAGCTCTGATACCACTTATTAGGATCGACCCGATTAAACAACAAGTAAAAAAAATAGCAGAATAAATTGAGAAATTGAACACACAAATTTAACGTGGAGAAACCCCTCCAAAGAGGATAAAAAACTACAGGCAAAGTTAATTTTACTATAATGGAAAAAGAACGAAAAGTACAAAAGATAGAGATAAAAACTAAACCTTGAAAACCTAAAAACAAAGAACCCTAAAAAACGTAGACACAAAATTCTCTAAATGTGTTATGAGTTCTAATCTTTAATGGGCGTATTTTCTAAGGTTGTAAAAGAACCTATTTATAGGCTAAATTAGTAAGTCAAATAAACTATGCTAATAAATGGTAAATATATTATACTAATAAATACTAAATCTTCTAGAAAGAAAATATATTTTGTTTAACTTGACTTGCAAGCAATCTCTTAAAATTTGGGTCACACAACTCTAACAAGAAACATAATGAACCATTGTTCAATGTTCAATGTTCACTATTCACCATTGCCACCACCACCAACTTAAACTTTTTACTAAGAAAATAACATTAATACCATTGTAACTGAAAACTTAGTTATTGTTCTCATTTAATTTCTAGCTTTGAAGCTCTCATTCCTCACGTCTATAAACATGACTTATCACAACCCATTTGGGGATTTTGTTTTGGGGCACTTTCAATTTAACTCTTAAAAGTTATTTCTAATTATAATGCTCTCGACCTATTCATTGCTCATTACTATTCTCAACCACACACAATCTTTCTCTGTCTTACCATCACTACTTGTCGTTGTGCTTAGTGTCATCATATCTGCTTGAGCCTTTGTTTCCTTTTTTTCTCCGATATATCTCATTCACTTTTGTCTGCAACACTTTCTCTCTTCACCAAAAAAACCCTCTACAATATATAAAGAATATCCAAAAGGGCTTTTTTTTTTTTTTACATGTGCTGCGCTCTATTTTCCTTCTTTATTTCTTTTGCATTATAAGAAAATGGTAATATATCTTTTTTTTATCCCTCTATTATGTTTAAATCTTATATTAATCTTTTCACTTCAATTTCTATCATATTTTAGTCTCTATATTATTTTAATAAAGTTATTAGTTAGTTAAAATGATGGTGTTAATTTATCTTGAAAACACCTTGTTAATTAATGACTCCTATTTCAGTCAAATTTGAGAAGTAATCTTCTAGTTAAACTCTATTTATTTATTTCAATAAAACACTGATTAGTTTAGATTATTTTATTATTATTTGACCTATGAATTTAGCCTATCAAAAGGCTCTTTTATAACATTAGAAAATACACCCATTAGATATTAGAACTCATAACACATTTAGAGAATTTTGTGTTTACGTTTTGAGGGTTTTTTGTTTTCGGGGTTTAGTTTTATCTCCATCTTTTGTACTCTTCGTTCTTTTGCCATTATAGTAAAATTATCTTTGCCTGTGGTTTTTATCCTCTTTAGAGGGGTTTTTCCACGTTAAATTTGTGTGCGTTCAATTTCTCAATTTATTCCGCTATTTTTTTCTTGTTGATTAATCGGGTCGATCCTAACAAGTGGTATCAGAGCTAATTCAATTTTCATAGATCAGCCCATTCAGATATGGCAGCAACAAGGCTTGAAATTGAGAAGTTCGATAGCGAGACAAATTTCAATCTGTGGCAAGTTCGGATGATGGCAATTCTAGTTCAATCAGGTTTGAAAAAGGTTGTTACCGAGAAAAAACCTGAGAATCTAAATAAAATAGAACGGGAAGAGCTTGATGAAAAGGCCTTGTCTGTAATCCAGTTGTGCCTCACGAATACGGTATTGCAGGAGGTATTGATGGAGAAGGCCTCATCTGCCTTGTGGAAAAGGTTAGAAACTCTTTATGCGACTAAGTCTCTGGCTAACCGTTTAGTGTTGAAACAACGTCTATTTACGTTTCGCATGAACAAATGTGAACTTCTTAGAGATCACATCAGTCAATTCATTACCCTTTTAAATGATTTAAAGAATGTTGAGGTTCATATTGACGATGAAGATCATGCTATGCTATTATTGCGCTCTTTACCCCCTTCATACAAGTCTTTCAGGGAGACCCTGATTTATGGCAGAGACAAACTCTCGTTCGAATATATGAAGGGTCATTTGTTGAGTAGAGACAAACTCGACAATGAGCTTCATTTGGATAGCAAGGCAGATAGGCAAGCTTCCGTTTTGATAGCATCAAAGAAACGAGACAAAATGTGTTGCTATTGTAAAAAGTTAGGTCACATCAAAGCAGATTGTTATAAAATGCGAAGGAAAAAAGCTGCTGAGAGTAACGAGGAAGATGTAGCTGGTACTAATTTGGCTGATGAAAGTGGTGATTATTTCTTGTTAGTGTCAACGAGCGAGAACTCCAAGCTCACGTCCGAGTGGATCCTAGATTCGGGATGTTCTTTTCACATGTGTCCCAATAGAAAATGGTTCTCCACATACAGTTCGGTTGAAGGTGGAGTTGTGTGCATGGGAAACGATTCATCTAGTAAGGTAATTGATATTGGTACTGTTAAAATTAGGATACACGATGGGACGATTAGGACACTCTCGGATGTCGGTATGTACACGATTTACGAAAGAATCTCATCTCTCGAGTATTTTAGACTTGAAAGGATCTGAGAATCAACATCGAATCGAGCGGCATTAAAGTATCTCGTGGAGCTCTCGTTTTGTTAAAAGGTAAAAGAACTGGCAGTCTTTATATTCTGGAAGGTTCTACAGTGACCGGTGAAATCAGACGTCCCTCGTCCGTTACAGAGTCGAAGTCAACTCATTCAGAGCGGAGGCAACTTGGTCATAGGAGGGAAAAAGGTATGACTATTTCATTGAAGAGAGGTTCTCTTTTGGATGCAGGTTTTGAAAAGTTAGGACACTGTGTTCGTGAAAATCAAACCCGGGTTAGTTTTGATTTGGCAGTGTACAAGTCGAAGGCTAGAAGTCTTCCAGTTTCTAAGCACAGATTCGACTCAGTTAATTCCCTGCATGGTTTAGGATAGGCTCGTGGCGGGCTTTTGGCAAAGATGGCATTGTGGAAATATGAGTCAAGGTGGAGATTTGTTAATTAATGACTCCCATTTCAATCAAATTTGAGAAGTAATCTTCTAGTTAAACTCTGTTTATTTGTTTCAATAAAACACTGATTAGTTTAGATTATTTTATTATTATTTGACCTATGAATTTAGTCTATAAAAAGGCTCTTTTATAACCTTAAAAAATACACCCATTAGATATTAGAACTCATAACACATTTAGATAATTTTGTGTTTACGTTTTGAGGGTTCTTTGTTTTCGGGTTTTCGGGGTTTAGTTTTATCTCTATCTTTTGTACTCTTCGTTCTTTTGCCATTATAGTAAAATTATCTTTGCCCGTGGTTTTTTATCCTCTTTGGAGAGGTTTTTCCTCGTTAAATTTATGTGTGTTCAATTTCTCAATTTATTCCGCTATTTTTTCTTGTTGCTTAATTGGGATGATTCTAACACACCTTTTTAACACAAAAAAGAAAAACGTTTTAACATTATAAGTTGAATGGATATTTTAAAAAAAATGAACTCAACATTTTAACCTAAAAAATTAAGGGTGTCAACTATTTCGATCAAGTAATGATATTTTATAGAAAAATTAAATTATATCAAATTAAAATATAGATACTAAATTTTAAATTTAAATATAATATAGAAAACAAAATAAACAATTTATATCTAACGTAAAAATTGATATTTAAAAAAATAAATTAATTTATATAAGTGATAATATGTGAAAAGCGAAACGGGAGAGTAAACTATTTTATTTAATAAAATATAGCGCTCAAAGACTACCTCCTTAGTGATGAACATGTAATGGCGGCTTAAAGTAAATTGGGCAAAGTTGGGAGAGAGATGGCATGTGAGCGCCAATGACAGCGCAAGTGCGATCCTAAAGGCGAATCGAAGCGCGTTTGAAAATAAAATTGAGTGAAATGTCGCCCGCCATAGATCTTTGGTTTCGTGGTGGAGATGAGAGCAAAGCAACACAACAGGTTTCCAACGGTATCCGAGGGGATACAGTTCGAAAGAGCATGTAAAAAAGAAGAAGAATATTAAGAAAAGACATGTGGCCCCCACTGCCCACACGTTTCTCTATTGTCATAATTCTTTATCACGTGGGAACCACGAGGAAATTAGAGGAACCGTAACAGTTCTGGCAACACGTGTTAATGAATGCAACCACATTTCTTATTACCCGGCTGCTCTACCCTTATTTCCTGTAACGGGTTCCTGCGCAGACAGTTTTGTTTTATTTTACGCCTCTTATTTTTTTAAAACATTTTTGCCTTTTGCTTTTTTCACCTTACTTTTTCTTTTTGAAATATGTATTATCTATTTTTTTGCCTTTGCTTTTTTCATCATCGTTCTGATTTAACAGTAAAGTATATTCATTTGTTATATAAAAAAATTGAATACATGTTGATAACAGAAGCCATGTCCATGTCGTGCTTGTCATATAAGGTTAGACAAAATGCCAGTGCATCATGCACACAAAAGAGAGAATTAGTGTAAGGATTAAGCAATGTGAGGGAGCTTTAATTTAATACTTCTTCTACTTTCAAACTCTCTTGAAACAGAAACATGAGCTGTTCACCTCTTAACTCTTAATCAATTCTGAGATAATTTCAAGTCAGCCAGCAATAAGATAGCCTTTATTATTATTATTATTAAATAACTGCCATTGAAATAACTAGCTAACTTTTGGATTTTCATTTAAACAAACTAATACCCCCAATATATATTTTAAAATATTTATTTATATATTTTTTAAATTTATTACTATATTTGTTTGAATTTTTAGAATTAGGATCAAATTGAGATTATTTATAAATTTTGAAGGTTAATTTTTTAAAACTGTGACTAAATTGATATAATATGTAAAAGTTTAGAACTAAATTTGTTATCATACAATTTTTTAAACTATCACATCAGCTTGCTTTTTGTAATTTTAATGGGAATAATCAAACCGATCAAATTACGTAAAGTGGATGTTTAAATTATCAACTTTTTATTTTGTGTCTAAAAAAAAAAATAAATGAGTGGCTATCTATATAACTTATCCATTAATAAAATAGATAATTATTTAGTGGGTAAACACCACAACTAATTTTAAGATCTTCTTTAACTAATATTTGATTACACCGTAAAAATAAAAAAGATTAGGAATTCATTTACTTGATATAGGGTGATAATCGAAATAAAATGAGATGGTATGCTATGCAATGAAAAACTACAAAAGTAGTATAATAATATTAAGTAGGTGGGAATATTTCAAACCCTTTTGCTTTTTTTGGTACGAGAGAATCTGAAGGAATAAGATGAAAAAAAAAACATACCACCGGAGTAGGGGAGGGGACCCTCACCCCACAACTCTCCACATCAGATATTTGACGCCCCTATCTCCGCGCCTCCAAAGTAAAACGGGGTTAATTTCTCTTCGGATTCCGTTTTCACTTGCTTATTATTTCTCCAAGTTAGCTACATCTACATACATAAATTTGTTCTTACCTTTCAACTGTTATTATACAAAGCTGCTATGCTATTTATACAGGAAAGATTTGGAAGATGCAACGGTTGAAATTGTTATGGGTGGTCACCTGTGATTAAAAATGTTCTCTAATGGATGGTTTTAACATCTATTCCTATTTGAATCTGATTTCATATTCAAGGTCAAGCGCTTATAATGAACTAATAAGTGTTTCTTATTTCCTACGTAAATATTACCTTTAACAATGTTATTCCCAACAATGCCATCATCAAGATTCGAATCTAAATTTTCTTTTTAAGAATATAAGGTGTCTACCACTGCATCAAACACATAGAGTGTGTTCGGTTTGTTGAATGTTATATTACAACCCGCAATGTTATATTTTAAAATAAGATTACATTGTTTGGATTCTTAACATTCTAGTCACATTGTAATCTCTTATTGCTGAATAATATCAAGATGTTGTAATATAAGATATAATCTCGTACGACTCATTTTTTAGATTATCTTAAATTACGACCATAATCTTATTTGAATGGTTTTAATAATTGCTCCTATTTGAATCTGATTTCAGACCCAAGGCCAAGTGGCTTATAATCAACTAAGAAGTGTTTCTTACTTCTTACATAAATATTGCCTTCAACAATGTTATTTAATGAATTTTCTTAAACCTTTTTGTTTTAGTTTTTTCTGTTAAAATTTAGTTTCGCCTACCTTTATTTATATATTTTGGTATATAATAAAGTATTTTTTATATTTATTTCCCGGTTCATAAAAACTAACTTTTTTTAGAAGTTTATAACCGTTCTTCCCAACAATGACATCATCAACATTCGAATCCAATTTTCTTCTTAATAGTACAATGTGTCCGCCATTGCATCAAACACATAGGGTGTGTTCGGTTTATTAAATGTTATATTATGACCCGTAATGTTATATTTCAAAATAAGATTACATTGTTTGAATTCTTAACATTCCAATCATCTTGAATTTTTTTATTCCTAAATAATGTCAAGATGCTATAATATAGAATATAACCTCATTACGGCTATTTTTTAGGTAATATTAGATTATGCTGCATAATCTTAAATTTTGAACCAATTAACGTTTTATTTTTGTTATTTCAATCAATCTGGAATTTTTTCTCCAATAAAATTTAAGACTAATTAAAAAATAATTTCCCTTAATAGTAAAACTGTAAATGCCATATTTTAAAATTATAATTATTATACTTACTCTAATAAATTATTTTTTTGTATATTAATTATGGTTGATAATGCAATAAATTTTCATGAATTATTAAAATTAATATTTATAAATTTATTTCAACTTTGTATATTTACTTATTAATATATAAATTCTAATAAAAATTAAGAATTGTAATAATCTATCAAAATTTTATGGAAATTGAAATTAAAAAAATTAAAGGAACTAAACTTATAGATTAAAAAAAAGGTAATTTAATAAAAATATATTTTTAGGGTAATCTTACATTTTGTCAACCATACATATGAATATTATAATCTAGCTGAATTAATTAAAAAATAATATAATATATTACCCATAATCTTATATTTTGGTAATCCTACTACGAAACATAATCTTAGGTTGGATATTATTTATTTTTGTTAGAGGGGAAATTGAAGTTTTATTTTAGGAAAAAAAAATAATGGAAGATGACACTTTACGACATGGAATTGGATTTTCAGTTTATTTATTTATTTATTTTTCTGGGTAATAAGAACAAAATAAACAGAAAGACAAAAAGGTTGTCCGTGAGTTTTCGGAAACAAGAAAGATGGCGCAACACAAAATCCGCAAGCAGTGAGTGAGTGAGAGAGAGGTGAGAAGACTTTTCCTACTCATCTATTAACTTTTACTGTGTCATTCCCGTATGAGCCATCCCCCTTCCAACTAAACCTATAGCAGAATATGAATGCAAATTATAGAGGTGGGTCAGGCATATTATTATGAATTAAAGCCAATTACTATATTATCTTTCCTGTTTCTTTTTTTAAAATTAATTTCTTACCATTTGGATTGCAAAAGGGATGATTTCCATTTCAAATCCATTCAATTATGGCAAGAAATAGTAAAAAAAGATTGCTTAAATTGATAAATGAACATTCTTATCCAATCATGGCACATCAGCTTTATTATACAAACATTTTACTTTAATTTTACTCATAGAAATGAAATCCAACATCTTTTTGGAAATTAACCAAAAATATAATAAACTCTCTTCTTTTCTTTTTATTTCTTAATTTTAATGCCTATATTTAATTACACATTGATGGAATTAAATGTCTTGGACGGATGAGAAAAAGTTATTAACATTACAAACATTTACAAAAATATCATCTTCCAAAAAAATATGCTTCTTTAAGAAATTACAATACCCATTGAAGTATATGTAAATTTATATAAAAGCAAATCTAAATAGAATACAAACGTGCTTAATTTTTGAAGTAATTTATAATTATAATCACGGATAATATATGCTAAATTAATTAAAACTAAAAATAATTCAATATACTAAATTAAAATAACTCTAAACAAAACTTATAGACATATAGCATTTACAAATGATAAAATTAAAACCGAGCCATCAAAACTACAAAGCCTCAAGCCACGCTGAACTGCAATCAACTTTGAAATGTTTAATAATAATAATAATGCCTTGAACATCATTCTTCGCTTTAGGTGCAAAAGTTTAAAAAGTGATATATCGATTTTCACATTGAAAGATTATATTCATAATGGGAAATCATCATTAAAGAAACTATTTTCTTAAAATATATTTAACAATTAATGAAATTAATAATTTTAAACTGATTGATTGAGTTTTATTCAATTTACATGTGTACTGTTGTCAATGTAGGAAACTGTGGGTTTAAGTGCATTGAAGTGTATTATCCTCTATTTATAGTTTGAAGAAGGACTATAAGTAATTTTAAACATTGTGTCAAAAAGAGTAAATATAATGAGAAATTATTGATTTAGAGTAAAAGACAAAATGAATTAATAATTTAAAGCAAGGAAATGAACGAAGCAACATAACAAAATTGCCATGCTTCGGGGCTTTGGTTGGCGAGGGACCCAATATTATGAAATGATAAAACATTATTCATCCATCTCTTCAATAAACTTCCCATAATTTGCTTTGGCCCATAGCTACAATACAATGGCATGAGTTTAAAATAATATCAACCGCTAGAGATTTGGTCCTTTATTTTATTTTGCCGAACGTGCCACTAATAAGTAGCCACAGTGTGAGATTCAAGATTTAGATTAAAGCTCTCTTTAGTTGAATCCAACAACCGGCTGTTGTGATTAATATTCTTGTCCTTTCTCCTATAGATTACTACACTGTTTAATGTTTAGGTTGGTTTCAGTTTAACAATGAACTCTTTCCTTTTCTTTATCTTGTTTTAATTAGAAGGCAGTGGTCCAGTTGTGTTGTTCGAATAGCCAGCTTTTGGGCCTAGTTTCAAGGAAATAGGCTTTTCTATTTACAGATAAAAAAAAGTGTTATTAGGCGGACATATGATAATGGGCTCTTGCTTTTGGATTCATGATAGGAACTCGAATAATCTAAAAGCAATTAATGTAAAATGCAAATACCACGTTTTGATCGTGAATGAAGTGGATAATCATAGGTTTTAGTCCACGAATTTTCTTTCAGGACAAATTACACACGGAATTTAATATCATACCATGTCTACGTGGAAATCATAAATTTAGAATATAAATATGTGTTTATAAATAATATATAATAAATAATGAAATACATGATTTGAAATTAATTCCTCGTAATAATATACAAAATATTTACAATATTAAGATAAAAAAATTAAAATTGTGACGTATCAATTAGAAAGATGTAAATTTAACTACACTATATTTTCCTTTAAAAAAATAAAAACAGACATTGTTATACCAAAAAATAAAGAAATATTAGAGGCAGGTGTAGGAGTGACAGCACTTGAACTGACTGAAAGATTACCCACAAATCAAACTATACCGTCCAAGCTTTTACAAATGAACTAGATAGAAATAATAGAAAAAGGCAAAACTAGGGCTGCCTAACCTGATCCCATAGTGAAAAGCCACCCTCTTTTTCCCCGAGAAAGTTATGGGATAGTGCTCCACTACGTCTGCATCTTCTACAATGCCTTCCTTTTATTCCCTATTCCTATTATTGTACGATTCCTTCCGACCACCCTGTTTAATAATAGTGTCCTTGATTACGACCTCCATTTTTCTCTTTTCCCAGCTTTGGCAACACACAACACTCGAAATCTTCACATGTTTTCGTCTCCTAAAGATTACTTTCAAGTACTAATTAAACTTCTTAGTCATTTTCAACAGGGATTGTCTTTTGTTGTATGCGGTGGGTCGATATATATATGGAGCAAGATTTTAAACAACGCAGCTCGTCTTTAGGGCTTCTTGATCTCCCCCTCACCATCTAACCCATTATAAGCTGACACTGGGTTTCTTTCTTCTTTTTTTTCTATCAGGTTCATGACGTACATGTGTAGGTTTAACTGGGAGAGGAGGCAATTAGGGGAAAGGTCAATCGCATAGTGCAAATGACCCTTTGGAATTAATTAACTTGTAAGGTCAAAATTCAACATACACCTGGCGATGAGCTTGTACTTGTGCTTTGCAATTGGAATAATGATTAATTCCTTGATTGCATTGCATTAATTTTCTTTTATTTTATCATCAAATTTTAATTTAATCTAATTCGACTCTTTACTAATTTTATTTTATTTTATTTCAAATTAATATATCAATCATTTCTTAATTTATTGGATATGACCGGGTAATTTAATCTGATTTTCAGAACATGGCTAAAATCTAGGGCTACCAATCAATCAAAACTTTTCATAATTATCTACTCTAAACACCCATCATTTGCTTGCCCATTATTGGGTGATCAGTAAACTTGAAGCTTGTTGGCTGCTGGCAGAATTACGAACCTTCCACAATATCATCGTGCTCACCATTTGTTTTAATAGAATGATAAATACTGTCTTAGTTCGGCTGTTTCAACTTTAAATTCGGTCCACTGAATTAAAATTAACACATGATAGTTTATGAGATTCCAATTTGGATATTTGAAGATTCAAAATCTTAATATTGTTAAAAATAACAAAATAAAAATTTTAAAAAAAGAAAGGGCAAATTATAAAAATAGTTATTTTTGTTTGCTTCATATTGCTTTTTAGTCACTTATGTTATTGTTTTGTTATGAAGTGGTCACTCTACTGATAAACTCTATTACCTCCCTAACAGCAGTCAGTCCAAAAAGGTTTTACATGCCAACTTGGATGTCCAGTTATTGGGATGAAAATATGTTTTTAATTAAATAAATTTAATTTGGATTGCCACGACATCTAAGTTGTCATTTAAAACCCACTTGGACTATCATATAGGACTGCCGTTAGGGAGATAACAGTAGAGTGACCACTTTGTAACAAAACAATAATGTAAGTGACTAAAACATAACATTTCAAACATAAGTGACTAAAATGTAATCTAAGACAAACAAAAGTTATTATTTTTATAGTTTACCCAAAAAGAAGATAGTAAAGGAAAATTTCACAGCACAAACAGTATCTACTGCTTAATTTCTGGAATTTAAAAGGATAAGATGGAAAGGAGGTGAAAACAGAGGTAAAGCGATGATGAGTTATGAGAGGGGACATGTTTTTCATGTGTAACTAGTTCCTTAATTGTTATTATTTTTAAAAGTCAAAACATAAAATAGAAGAGTTTAATAAATCAAAGGTGGAATGGAAAAAAAAATGATACATAATTGACGGAATATAACTACAATATTTGACTTCATCAATCAATAAATTACAGAATGTACAGCAGTGTTTTTTGTTTAACAATCATCATCTTTTTCCTTCTACCTTCTTCAAGAATTCAACTGTGACCACGTCTTCACCTTTTTTCTTTTGCCTCCAATTCCAGTACTATTTGAACCGGGACGACTCGGCGATCACTCACCCGCCTTTTCTGCCATCTCCACACGTTCTCCGGAGCTATTTTCCTTTACCACCCCCCAAATTTAACCAAGTACATGCAATTTTAAAACTAAAATCCCTCATCAACTTATATGGTATAATTAGTTGCCACCTCCTCAGCTCGGCCGGCTCACTTATTTCAGTAGTCCGTAACTAGCTGTTGACTCGAGTTATCCAGGAGCCGAGTCCGAAATCCCGAGATAGAATCAAAACCGTTGTCTTTCTCTTCCCACTACTTCTTTAAACCCATGAAGTAAAGGTCGCGATTCTGTCCACAAATCAAGCTTACTCCTTCCCACGTGACACTTCACTTTAAAGTCCTCGGTGCTCACGAACATACCGGAGTGACCCGACTCCGAGCGAGAAATAAACCGGATCACTTCTTCGAAAACTGACTCGTCGCAGGGGATCGCCAATGGGCCTTGGTTAGTGAAGCCGTACTCTTCCTCGGCTTGGATAAGGAGTTTCTTAAAGATGGGATGGTTGAGATACGTGGCGCGCACCACGAATCTTCTGCAGCTCGTCCCAACGCAAACCGCAACGTGCCCCGCCGGAACATCGGATGGGATGCGACTGGCCGACATGCGGGACTTGTTCCTCCACCGCCGCAACATTTGGCGAAGACTCACAATGTGGCGGATTTTACCGCATTTTCCAAGCCCCGCCGACATTTTCCCGGGAAAATTAAGATCTCAAATATAAAAAACCCAAAAAACAAAGTCAGTCTTTGCTTGTTCGGGCTTGACTTTGCTTTGGACTTCTGGAAGGAGGGATTGATAGTTTCGAAGGGTGGAAGGTTTTATAGAAAATTGGGTGACAAGTGGGCTTAAAGTTTGAGATAATTACAAGGCAGTGTGTGTTGTTGATGGTGATGGTTGGTGAAGCAACTTGAAATCGCAATTCCCAAATGTGTTTTGGCAGACTGTAGGGATTTCGCAATGTAACATTGATATTTGTAGCATAATAATGGTGAAACTAATATAAAATTTAGTAAGACAACAAAAATCCCATAATTTTATTTCAAACATTTCTATATTTTGCTTTTGGTTCATTGAACTCTCTAATTGGTCATGTGAGAATTACCAGTCAAGTCCTAATTTACAAACCAAATCATTAATTTTTTTTTTAATTATTTGATATCTATAGTTTTCAATTATTGTAAATATTTTTAATATTTACTTTATTTTTTAAGATACTGTCAACATTTTACTCATATGAGTATACAATTTAAATATCATTTATAAAAATGATTTATATAGGAATGGATACTAAAATTACTATATTATCAAATTTTATTTAGATTTAATCATTTTCGATTCAATGCAAAGGCTTTGATTTTCGACACTAAAGTGATTGTTGACTCGATATGTACTCTAAAGTTAGATAATATAAACTCTTTCCCTCTCTGATATATGTATATATTAATGCAAATGGTAAAGCAAAGAACTTACAAGTCAAATATTTAAACAGCCAATAATGGTAATCTTTCAATATATATAGAAGCCAAAGTAACAGCACAAAATCAAGAAGTGCGAACAACACTGCTTTGTTTGAAGTAAGCTTCAAGTTAAGCAAATCATATATATATATTTATATATATTTCTGACAAGATTCCCAAGGCTTTAGTGACTGAATCAACATTAAAGATGTAGTTAAACCCATGGCACATGCATGGGTACATACATCGTGAATCTTTGTGCAATTAGCCGCTATCGTTTAATTCAGTTGTTCACACCTTTACATTAATAAATTACGTAAAACATATGGAACAATGGAAAGACCATTAAGTAATATGATTTAAAGTCTAAACCCCACGAGACTTGATCTTGAATGGGTTTTCTTTTAAACGCACAGTCGAAAAAAGAGAGAAGAAAAACCCACCGCATGCATAGAGGTAGGAAAAAGAGTTGGTCTTTAAAAGTAGTTGTTGGGTCAATTTGAAGATGCTTTTGTTTCCTAAATCATAAAAAAAAAAAAAAGAAAAGTCCAGCACTTCCCCCCTAAAGCAACGATTTTGCATTCTCCATATCTGACCAATCCCCATGTGCGGCCATGCCCCACCTTTCTTCCTTTGTTTATTTTCCCAAAGGCCAAAACAAGCTGCCATCTTAATCACTCATTGACCCTATTTATTTTCTAATTCACCCGCAAAAATGCTGTTAATGTGACATAAAAAAATTCAATCATTTTGCCATTTTCTGCCTAATAAAAGAGTTTATCTACTATGAATATCCCTTAAAATGGTGAAGATGAGGCTATTGGATACATGGGTCCACGTGCATGTTATTAGAGGGTAGGGTGCATCCCCCAAACGTCATATAGTATTTGCACATATTAATACAAATAAAAAAGAACCTCCACTTGCATGTGTCTTTGGATTTAACTACATACATCCTCAAAGACATTGTACATGCAACATTAAGAACAAAAAGTAGGAAAAAAATAAAAAGATTTGAGGGAGCTGAGCAAACATAAAGCTATAATAATATCTACTCTATTATCACACAACATATTAACTATTTCGGCTTTAGTTGTTTTGTTGCCTGTTTATTATAATTTTCCCATTTTGTTTCCATTTAGACAACAAGATATTGAAAGATTTAGGGAATATATTAGTCTAGATTTTTTTTTTATCCTTGCTCATAATAATTCAAATGTTTGTACAACAATAAATAACGTTTCTCTTGCAATAATTATTTCTAATATTTTTTTCATGATTAACCCTATTAGCCTCTACATTAACTTATAGCTCAAATAATAAGAACAAATAAGATAAATATTTGCAGCATCAAAATGGGAGAGGCAAAAAATCTAGACTCTGAATTCTGTGATTGGCAATGATGTGGCGGACAACCTTAATTAAATGGGAGACACTACACTCGACTCGACGACCATAGTTATGCGACGTCAGTCTGAGGAAGCTGACATGGCACCATCACCAAGCTTCAGAAGTCACCCTTTCCTGAATAAAATAATAATATCAGGAATAATTACGTATATATTTTTGCTTTTTCTTTTTTTATAAAGAAAAACTTGTTGAGACCAAAATTACAATGAAAGAGGGGAGCATTTTAGAGCAATAAGGTGGAGGCTAAGGGGAGACACCGGGGTGGGAGACTCTCGTCACCGGAAAAAATATAATGGTTTGCTAAATATTGAGAGAGGTTTTCAATTTTTTGAGGTGAAATCTATTTTGTGGAATGAATTTTTTTAGACTAATCTTTATTAAATTCGATTCTTGAATTTTGTGTTTTATGTTCGTTAAAAAATATTAAGTTAGTGACTTGGTTTTAGAGGAAGTGAACACTCCTTTACCCATCAAATTTGTATAGAGACTATTTTTATATTTATATGTTGATATTTATTACACCGTATATTTGAGTTATGCTAATTACATGGTGAATATTTATCTCAATTATGGAATATTGTACTACTTGAGAATATTATTTTGGTGATTGGATTGTGTTGAAATTTCTCAAGAATCCCTTGGACCGTGGACTTTGGATTGGATCATGATTCTATTAGATGAGCTGTCAATAGTCCATATTTACTTTATATGTTATTATAATGTATTATTCTCATGAGATTGTTATTTTAGTGGGGTTGTATTAGATCTTTATTTGTAAACAAGTCTCGAAATGAAAATCTATATTTGAGAGACTTGCCTAGGTGAATGTACATATAGTTAGACACTTAATATATTCTTGTGAGAATAACATTGTAAGAGTGTTATTTTTATAGTAAAACCTTTTGTTGTGGTTATAGGAGTTATCATAGTGGTGAGAGTATTATATCTTTAAAGTGCAAGGGTGATGGAAACGATCACGGTGTGTGTGGTTGAGTAATTCATTTTGTAATTGTTGGAAAGAGTACATATTTCTAATTGAACTAGGCTCCGTAAATGTAGGAAGACCGAATTGCGTTGCATGATTTCTATTTTCCATTTAGTGCACGAAGAAATGCCTACTATCTCAGGCACCATTTTGATTATGCAAAGTTTGTTCTTAGCAACGACTGAAGTGTTTACAATATTGTTCTAAATTATGTATATTTGACTGGATTTAAAATTTTATAGACATGGCATATCGGTAAGCCATAGTTACAAACTATTGAATTTTGGAAAAAAAAAATACAACTATCAAATCATAATTTTAGAGCTCCCTACTATGTATGTACAGTTTAGTAGAATGTATGGAGTGATAATGCAATTACAAAATAAAGGTAGGAAAGATTCTTTGATTGGGCAGGTGATGGGAGAGGGAGGACAAAAGAAGAAGGAAAGGATTGAAAAGCTTAGGCAAGAGATGAAAGAGTTAATTAGTTTGGATGGTAAGCCGAAGGAATGCAATGAAGACGTGTGTTTTCTTCTTTACTCCTTTCGTTAAAACTGTACTAATTCACTTTTTGCTCCTAACTTTGCATTACCAATCTCTGTCTGTCTTGTTTTGTTAATAAGGAATCTCACTCCTTTATATATGTTCTACTTAATCCCTTAACCTATTAATTAAGGGTTGTTAAGCTCGATTAATTAAGGAGGCAATTTCTTTTTGTTCTTAATTTGGATTCCATCAAAATTTGGTGATGTGATCACTGTTCTTGAAACATGAATGGATTAGTCAGTCAGACTAATTAAACTGATAACTGATTGATATGTTGGTTTAAATAAAAGGGTTAAACAGATTAAATTGAAAGTTGCTCAAAACTGGTAAAAAACAAAAACTGAGACAAAAACTAGTCGAAACTATTTTTTGATAGGTCGACTTTTATTTAAAAAAACAAAAATTGGGAGTCGCCACCAATCTTTTTTATGAGGTGTGATCGGATCACCTCGTGATTTGATCGTTTTAATAAGAGGTTTGATTTATTAAAATAATGTTTTTTCGGTCTACAAAAATCCAAAAAAAGGGTTCGGAGTCGGTTAAGCACGAGGAAGTGTTAGCACCCTCGTTACGCCCAAAATTGGTACCTAATTGATTATTTGATGTCTTTATGTCGGAAGTTGAAAAATCGGAAAGAATTTAAACTACAATCCCTCTTATTATGTTATTTTTACTTAAAAGTTTGCTTGAATAAGTCGAAAAATATATTGAAGACCTTCTTATCTCGTGGCAACTAAACGTCACGTCCTGTAAGTTAGGACAAGACACTTCAAATCTTTGAGAATAATTTGGCTTTTATTTTTTATTTGAAATCTCATGTGTTTTAATTTTTAAAAGGATATTTGATTGTTCGAATTCAACGAGAAAAATAGAAACCCCGTAAGTTAGGGCACGATTTTACCGAATCTTTCAAATACGGAACATTGCCCATTTTTTTGAAAATTTTGTTTTGAATAATAAAATGTGTAATATTTAAACGATGTGTATTTATCTTATTTAAAGTATAATATAAAAACAACTAATTACATTTAAACATAATGCATGATGATACGACTATAATAATAAAACACCGAATAATAACGATGGCAATAATCGTGTTAAAATCTTCAGTTTTAATACTAATTAAATAATAGATGGAAAAATAAATAATAATAATGATAATAATACAAATAATAACAATGACATATGTACAAGTAAAAACATAAAGAACCTAATTTTTAAAAATATATGAAAAAAATAAAAATAATAATAAATAAGTGAGTAAATAAATAGTGAAAAGATAATCGCAATAACAAAGGCCAAAAATAAAAATAAAAATAAAAAATAAAAAATAAAAAATAATAATAATAAAAGTAAAAGTAAAATAAAACCAAAATTAATGTATAATAAAAGGAAATAAATTAATTTTAAATAAAAAATAGGAACAAATAAATCAATAGATAAATAATAAATAATAAAACATATCAAAAATAAAAAATTTCTAAATGGTCAAAATTAAATAAAATAAAGGTCTAGAGGACTAAATTGAAATTTAAACAGAGTTTTGGGCCAAAATTGAGAATGAAAATAAGGTAAAAGACCTAATTGTAACGCGCGAATAAAAGGGAGGGACCAAATGGGAAAATATCCTTGTCCTCCAAAACGCAGCGTTTTAATAGAGACCAAAATGAAATGAACGTAAAATAATCGGGCCGAATTAAAAAAAAAGTATTGGATCGCAAATTAATAAAAAAGCAGAAGGGCTAAAAGTGCAATTAGACCCTTCTAAAAAAAACATGCGGATCCCCCTGGAGAGGGTCGGGTCACGCGCGGGTCATATGCCAAACAACGTCGTTTTGGCCACTGGAGTTAAGGCCCAAAACGACGCCGTTTTAAACGTTTATAAAAGCTAAAGTTTTTTTTTTTAAATTTTCATTCTGCACGTTCTTTAAAAAGCAAATTTTCTTAGAGCTCTCCTTTACTCTCCCACCCTCCGAGCTCTGGCCTAAGTCCGGCGTCGGACCATTGTGGCGGTCGCCGATCACCGGTAATTGCGCCACCGTATGCGGTGGCTAGAAAACCCAAAAATCACCCTTTTGAAGCTCGTTACGTGTAGGACGTCGATATGAGGCCAAAACCCCCGAAACCTGATAAACCGTAAAAGTAACTTATTTTAGTCCCAAATTTAGCATGCTTTTGGATTATTTAAGCCTCGAATTATGTAATTTGGTGCTCTTAATCCTTTGTTTTCGTGTTTTATACCCAGGAGAGCACCGGAGGATGAAAAGAATGGAAAATGGGCCCAAAACGGAGTAAATGGGCCATATCACGAAATCCACACGGCCTGGGCTCAAGACCACACGGTCGTGCCCAATTCAACAAGTTCGAACACGGCCTGGCCACAACTTACACGGGCGTATGCCATGGGCGTGTCCCTACTGTGAGAAAGAAGAGTTTCACTCGGATTAGGATACTTAGGGGCAAAGAAACATATTCAGAAGCCTATATAAACACTCTAAGTATGACCTATAAGGGGGGAACCCAAGGCTTTAGTCAAGGGGCGTCCAGCTAGGCCAAAGAGGGCAGATTTGTGGAGAATTACTCGAAGATAGTCAGTTGATTCATCTCAAGAAGGCGAAATTATACTGAAGATGGAGGATCTCTCCTTCAATTCCTTCAGGGGGTTTTAGGGATTTCTTTTGTTTTGTTTTATCTTTTCTTTTGAGGTGTATTCTTTTATTATCATTATGAACTAAACCTTTAGATACTTGAGGGGGATGAAACCTAAGATGAATCTTGTTATCGTTTGCTGAACTGTATGATAAATATTTAACTTGTTCTTAATTATGTGTTCTTAATTCTTGTTTTGATATTTCCGGGATATTAATTCAAGTGTGATGTGCTTAGGTGGAGGAGCAAAAGTCCCTGCCTAAGAGTAGATCTAGCATAATTAAGCGGAGTTGATTGCACGCCTAGAGATAGGGTGACGAGATTTTGCCGGATTAGGGTGAAACCTAATATGGGAGTCCATAGATCGAGTTAATGCGATTCTAGGGGTTTTAATTAGAAAGAGATTTCAATTAATCAACCTAGGGTTAGATGTTAGTCGCCTCGAGAGAGAGATTAATATAACTTAGGGAATCTTACGGATCAAGTTAAATAAATAAATCGTCTGGTTCAGAGTTAGATAACAAGTGAAGCCTAGGTGGATTCTTCCTTGGGTGTCGTCTTAATCAATTGGTTTTTCCTCAAGTTATTTTCACAATTTCATTATTCTTTGTCTTAGAGTCTTTAGTTTAGTAGTTAGTTAAATTTAGATTAGATAAACAATTCCCTTAATCCTTAGGCTAAATAATAAAAAGAGAGATAGTATTAGTACTTTTGGTTCCTTTAGGTTCGACATTCCGGTCTTGCCTAAACTATACTACTGTTCGATAGGTGCGCTTGCCTCAAATCGTTGTCATAGTTAGTTTCCAAGTTTGATCATATTCTTTATAAATTTTAAGACTTTGACATCGCATAAAACATCGATCAAGTTTTCGGCGCCGTTACCGGGGAATTGAAATGTTAAGAACGCTTAATTTTTATTACTTTAGCCATATTTATTTTATTATTGCAATTAAATTTTATTTTTGTTTTTCTAAATTTTCTTCCTCCTTTTGTTCCTTTCAGGTACCTCTAGTTTATGACTAGAATGAACCCGAAAGGACCCCTACTTTACGACAGTGATATTGAAGGTACCGTTCGTAGAAATCGCAGAGAAATAAGGCGAAGCTTAAACTACATAGAAGAAGAGCATAAAGCCAAAATTAATACTACAGAAGAGATGGCTGAAAATAATCCGCCACCTCTAGAGATGGCCGAAAATCATGCTCCACACACTATGTATGATTATGCTAAACCTAGTTTAACAGGAACTGAGTCTAGTATTGTTAGGCCTACTATTGCTGCAAATAATTTTGAACTGAAACCTAACACTATACAGATGATACAACAGTTTGTTCAGTTTGATGGTTTGCAGGATGAGGATCCTAATACACACTTAGCGAATTTTCTAGAATTTTGTGATACCTTCAAGATAAATGGCGTTTCTGATGATGCCATCCATCTTCGGTTATTTCCCTTTTCTATGAGGAATAAAGCCACACAGTGGTTATATTCTCTTCCACGAGGATCAATCACTACATGGGATCAAATGACCGAGAAATTTTTATTAAAATATTTCCTGCCGGCCAAAACGGCCAAGTTAAGGAATGATATCTCCTCTTTTGTGCAGATGGATTTAGAGACACTTTACGACGCATGGGAGAGATACAAGGATTTGTTGAGAAGGTGTCCTCACCACAGATTACCATTGTGGCAAGAGCTCTATTTAGTAATCGAACGTGAATCAACACCTTTTTTATGATGAAATATTATGCAATAACAGTCAAAGCAAAACAAACAAGTCAGTTTATAAAGCTAGAATTAAGTAAGCAAGAAATAGTAAATAAAGCGCCTATTCGGGTAACCACTAAGGTTTGGTGCGGTTCTACCTAGGGTAACCTCTTAGGGCTCATTATATGCGATTCGGTTCTAAAGTAAGGGTACCTGAACCGACAGATTCCTCTATCCTCACCCATTATAGGCTCATATGGACCGAGTTCAGTTCAGGGGAATACATTTCCTTAAGGCTATACGGAGATGAAAATCTCACGAAAACATAGGTACGAATGTATCCCGAAAGCGATCCGCTATCCTATACGGAGGTGAAGACCTCACAAAGAAATAGTTTCTCACTCCCACTTAAAAGGGTAAAATCGACCGATTATGTGATGCAATATGCAGAGATACTTTTAAAAGACTCGAACCAATAAAGCAACCATATTGAAATGATGTAGATCACAAAAATGAAACGCAACGAAATGATCGTAAATTTAAACCAAATTATCAATCTTCGACAAAAAGACAAGTAATAATCAAATCGTGGCTTGACTCTCTTATTTTCTCCAGTAGAGTCACTAAGCTGTCGAAACCATTTTTTTGATAAGTCGACTTTTATTTAAAAAAAACGAAAATTGGGAGTCGCCACCAATCTTTTTTATGAGGTGTGATCGGATCATCTCATGAGTTGATCATTTTAATAAGAGGTTTGATTTATTAAAACAATGTTTTTCGGTCTACAAAAATCCAGAAAAAGGGTTCAGGAGTCGGTTACACACGAGGAATGGTCAGCACCCTCGTTACGCCCAAAATTAGTACCTACTTGATTATTTGATGTCTTTATGTTGAAAGTTTAAAACTCGGTAAGAATTTAAACTACGATCCCTCTTTTTATGTTATTTTTACTTAAAAATTTGCTTGAATAAGTCGAAAAATATATTGAAGACCTTCTTATCTCGAGGCAACTAAACGTCATGTCCCGTAAGTTAGGACACAACACTTTGCATCTTTAAGAATATTTTGGCCTTTATTTTTTGTTTGAAATCTCACGTGTTTTAACTTTTAAAAGGATATTCGATTGTTCAAATTCAACGAGAAAAATCGAAACCCCGTAAGTTAGGGCACGATTTTATCGAATCTTTCAAATACGAAACATTGCCTAGTTTTTGAAAATTTTGTTTTGAATAATAATATGTGTAATATTTAAACGATGTGTATTTACCTTATTTAAAGTATAATATAAAAATAACTAATTACATTTAAACATAAAGCATGATGATATGACCATAATAATAAAACACCGAATAATAACGATGGCAATAATCGTGTTAAAATATTCAATTTTAATACTAATTAAATAATAGATGGAAAAATAAATAATAATAATGATAATAACACAAATAATAACAATGATATATGTACAAGTAAAAACATAAATAACCTAATTTTTAAAAATATATGAAAAAATAAAAAATAAAAAATAAATAAGTGAGTAAATAAATAGTGAAATAATAATCGCAATAAAAAAGGCCAAAATAATAATAATAAATAATAATAATAAAAGTAAAATAAAATCAAAATGTATAATAAAAGGAATAAATTAATTTTAAATAAAAAATGAGGAAAAAATAAATCAATAGATAAATAATAAATAATAAAACATATAAAAAATAAAAAAATTCTAAATGGTCAAAATTAAATAAAATAAAGGTCTAAATGACTAAATTGAAATTTAAACAGAGTTTTGGGCCAAAATCGGGAATAAAAATAAGGTAAAGGACCTAATTGTAACACGCGAATAAAAGGGAGGGAACAAATGGGAAAATATCATTGTCCTCCAAAACGCAGCGTTTTAATAGGGACCAAAATGAAATAAACGCAAAATTATCGGGCCAAATTAAAAAAATAAAAGTATTGGATCGCAAATTAATAAAAAAGCGGAAGGGCCTAAAGTGCAATTAGACCCTTCAGTAAAAAACACACGAATAGGTCACGCGTGGATCATATGCCAAACGACATCGTTTTGGCCACTGGTGTTAAGGTCCAAAACGGCACCGTTTTAAACGTTTATAAAAGCTAATTTTTTTTTTTAAATTTTCATCCTGCACATTCTTTAATAAAAAATTTCTGAGAGCTCTCTTCTGCTCTCTCACCCTCCGAGCTTTGACCTAGGTCCGACGCCGGACCACCGTGGCGGCGGTGGCCGGAAAACCCAAAAATCACCCTTTTGAAGCTCGTCACGTGTAGGACGTCGATCTGAGGCCAAAACCCCCGAAACCTAACTTAACTTGGCGAAAAAATAAAGAAACGTTTTGTTTCTTCTCCCTTTCCGACGCAACCTTCGACGGCAAGGACACTGTCCGGTTTAGGTAAGCCTTTCTTTCTTTTTTTATCTTATATCTTTTTTATTAAAAAAAGAAAAGAAAAAGACAATAGATATAAAAAAAATCACCTTCAGTTTCGAAATCTTCGTTTTTTTTATATTCGATTTCTATCCCTTTTTTGTAATCGATCTATTTATCTCCCTCTAATTTACATCTTCGGTTCGGCCTTTATAGCCGATTTACACTTTTTATTTATTATATCTATTGTTTCTTGTTTTTATTGCTGTTGTCCTTGCATCTGCCTTTTCTTTTTTGGTGCTCTTTGCAGGCGTTGACGGAGGCCGGAAAAGGCTTTTTTTTTCGTTCTCGTGCAAGGCAGTAGAGGGGGGGTCAACCAGGCCTTGAGACGAGGCGCGGGCGGTGCGTTCGAGGGAGACGAGCGACGCATCAGATAGCTAGGGTTAAGGTTTTTTTTTTTTGTTTACTGAAAATTCTTTAAGCATGTGGGCCTGCTGGGCTGTTGTATTTTGGGCTTTGTAAAAAAATGGACTGTTTAATTTTGGACTTTATTTTAGTATTTGGTTTTTATTGCTTTTAGGCCCGGACAAAAATAGCCTGTTACACTAGTAATTGGATAGGTTGAACTGACAAAAACTGGTAAATAGTTACTTTTGTTTACCTCAGATTATATTTTTGTTACTTATGTTTGAAATGTTACGTTTTAGTTACTTACGTTATCGTTTTGTTACGAAGTGGTCACCCTGTCATTAAGCTCCGTTACCTCCCTAACGACAATCCTACGTGGCAGTCTAAATGGGTTTTAAATGCCAACTTGGATGTCCAACTAGGATGAGAATAGGTTTTTAATTAAATCATTTTAATTAATTGAAAATTTTAAATTAATTACACCTTGAACTGGAAAAGAAAAATTGTTTTTCTCTTTTTTCTTTTAGTTTTCTTTTCTTTTCCATTTTGATTGAAAAAACTATTCTCATCCCAATTGGACATACAAGTTGGAATTTAAAATCCATTTGGATTGCCATGTAGGATTGCCGTTAGGGAGGTAACGGAGTTTAATGGCAGAATGACCACTTCGTAACAAAACGATAACTTAAGTGACTAAAACGTAAAATTTCAAACATAAGTGACTAAAATGTAATCTGAGGCAAATAAAATTGACTATATTTGTAGTTTACTCTTCTTCTTCTTCTTCTTTTTTAATTTTGTTAAATTTTTAATTACTTAATTATTGTTAGTTTAGCAATTGAATCGATTAAATTGAGAACCAATGGTCCGATCAGTTCAATCATTGATACAATTATTCAAATATGACACTCTAAAATTATACCATGCTATCATCTGAAAATTTATATATATATATATTAATTTTCAAGTGATGATGTGACATTTTAAGTGTGTCACATCATTAAATTTATATTTTTCTAGTTCAAAAATTAAAATGAATCTAATTGTTAAATTTAAACACTAGAATAAATAAAACAATAAAGGTGATAAAAAATACATAGTTTCCAAATTTAAGGTAAAAATTATATATATATAAATAATATGTTTGACCTTGTTTCTGCATGTGTAAAATATCTTGGAGAGTTTGACACGTTGTGACAAGGTTTCATTTTCCAGAAATCTAATATATATATTTGCTTATCTTGATTGGTTTTGCTTATGCTTTTCAAGCATATGGTTAGGCAGTGGAGTGGAGTGACGGGGCTTATCATTAGCAGCACAACATTACATAAAGTAAAAAGTGTGCGACCGAAAGGACACAACATTGCAGATGTTGCACGTACAATCAGCTACTATTAGAGTTACAAAGTGAACCCCCAAATAAAGCTGAAAACTCCATACCATCTCTTGCTAACTTTTGCCCTTTCTCATGTCATGTACTCCTTAAGGGTGGAGCTAAAGTAAGATTTCTGATTCTCCTTTGTTGCATCTTTTCCTGACCCAAAATCTTGGACGGTGAATGTTTGTTGGCTAATCTTTAATTCATTTCTGAAAACTAATCCTCACAGATTCCACTGCATCACATGAAAGTTAGAGCCACTACAACTTTTTTTATATAGAATTGGCTTTGGGAGGGCTACATTTCATCCCCAAATCTTTAATAGATTTAGTAATAAAAAATTTGATATCCCTTAAATAAGATTGAAGATTGAAAAATAATACATAAAGTTCGATATTTGATACATAATTTTGAAAGTGAATTAAAAGTTAAATTTATATATTTTAATTAACATATTTTGTTATGTTTTATTAAAGTAAACTATATATGTAAGTTTTGAGAAAGAATTGTATAAAACTGTGATTTCACATCATCCACCCATCCTTATCTATATCTTTTTCCAATAGAAGAATGATAAATCAGATGAAGAAAAATTTAAATCCAACTAAAAATGCTGAATATCTGGAGAAAAATTCTGATTTGTCATTCTCCTATTGAAAAGGAATAGGGATGACGTGGAATCATAGTTTCATACAATCTTTTCTCTATTATACTAAAACTATATAATATAACTAACATATTAAAACTAAATTAACTGGTTTTCATAGCAAAACAATTGTAAAAAAATATGGAAGAAAAAAGAGAGAATCTTAACATTTTAAAAAAGCCATTGGCTTACCATAAAAAAAATTATAATTGTAGTTGTTTTTCTTTTAGACTTTCACTCATTGTAATTTTTGTAAAAATAAACAAAATTGTAGTTAGAATTGAATCGGTACCGATCATATCGATTGATACGTACTATTCTGACCTTAAATTGGTTCAGAGTAGTTTATGTTTCGTTTCGGTCAAAATTTCATTGAGTTTTGGCCATTTCGGTGTCTTTCAGCTCGTTTCGATCAATACCAGCTTGTATTGACCCGTATTGATTGGTACAAAATTTTGACATTTAAACAAATTTTTAAATATTTTTTATCTTTACTCCTTTTAATTTTTTCATAATTACATTTAAAATTAGAAGTTATAAATTAAATTATTCAACCTAATTAATAATTTTAAAACTTATATTTACATACAAATATATTTATACGGATATAATTGAGATATATTTGAATCTACATATAATATATAATTTGTTGACCAAAATATCATATAATTTATGAAAAAACTAAAACTTAAACAATAAAAATATATGTGGAAAATATTTAAATATATATAATTTATCAAGAAATTAAAAATTAGACTATAAATATATATAAAAAAATATTTAAAAACATCAATAAACCCAAAATGATATATCAAAATATTTTAATACTGGTGTCAAGATAAAAATGATACATCAACTGATATAATACTGACCGTCTTGTTAATGTCTCAACGAAAATAACTTTTGAAAGGAGAAAAAGGAAAAGGAAAATTCTGGTTTTTCAATTAGAAAGTGGAAAAAATATATAAAATAAGTACGTAGTAAAATTGTAGGAGAATTTAACATTTTAAAAAAAAGTTTTAAGTTCACATATTTATAACTTGTTTTTTTTTTAAACCTAATTCAATTTTATATTAAAAAAATGTATCTAATAACGAAAGAATATTATTCGGGGGCTAATTTTATTTATTTAATATTTGGAAAAGTAAAAACATTTATACTAAAAAATTATATCCCAAATTTGCCTTTTAAACCTTATTTATTAACCACGTCTCAGGTTTAATTTGAATTGATTGTAAGGGTCTATTTAGACAACACGGGGTAATTGAATGAAAGTGTAAGTACTAGGGTAGTAATTATACTCTCTTGTAATTACAAATATTTGTAATTTTCTATACGTGTTTGGCCGATAAAGTGTAATTACATCGTAATTCCTTATGTAATATTTAGTAGTACAAATTGTAATTACACAATTATATAACCTATATTTTTAAAAATTATTAATTACTATAAAAATGTTAGTATGATAAAATTAATTTTTAAACAAGTAACAAAAATTAAAATTAAATAGTCATGTGAATTATGTTTGTCCGAAAAAGTAAATGATAATACGATTACTAATAAAAATAACAAAAAAAATAAACATCATATGCAATTTTATCTAATTTTAATTGTGCATATTTGTTGGGTTATTCTATCCTTAATATTTAACATATCATTCTTATCATCATTTTTTAGTCCTTAATCGAGTTCATAATCATATAAATTTGAATAAGCATTATTAAGATTATCAAGGTCTCCTTCTAGAGTATATGGATCATCTTAATTTCATCTGTGATTGAAATTATAAAACATGTAACCTGCTAGTACGATCCACCTTTTTTATGTTATACTAAGGTGATGTTATTAATATGTAATTTTTTTTAGAACAACAAATATCTTCTTAACCACATTTCGAAACCTTGAATGTGTCAAATTAAAAAGTTTGCAAATTGCCTATGGTGTTTGTGTCTGCCAACATTCTCTCAAAATGTATCATACCCCACAATATGGTTTAAATAAACATTTTATATTTGCATAATTAACACCAACCTTATAATATTCAGGTCCATAGTTCAAATAATCTATAGCTTTAATTATAAAAACTTATATAAACTTAATTCGGATAAAGACTTATACTAAGTTATATCACTTTTTATAATACATAAATTAAGTCAAAATAATATAGAATTTATAATATTTAACATTTATAAAAAAATGTTTTATAAATTCTTCGAAATTTTCATAACACTTTCTATAAATAATATATTTTTTTGTCATTTCTTTTAAAATTTATTTATTATAAATAAATTATGATTAAAAAAACTATAACATTTTTTACGAATAAATATAATATTTTTATAGCATATAGCATGGACAGATAAATAAGTTATGTTTATACTTGACCATAAATTTTAACAAAGAAATATATTATAATACTTTTATAACATGCAAATTGTTTTTTTATAATAAAATTTTTTGTAATTGAAATAATATATTTTTTTGTTATAACTTTATAAAATATACAATTTATTTTTATAATATAAATTTTTTTAGGATTTATAATATAAGAAAATTTTTACCATAATCATCCCAAACACTCATATTTGTCATGCTTATAATATAATTTTATAATTTGCATAAAAATAACTTTTAAATTTGGATTTGGGTGTAATTACCGTTTAATTAGTTCAATTCTTACCCTTCTCAAAGAATTGAAAAGTGTAATTGGGGTGCTCCAATTACATTCAATTCGGTAGGCCATACCAATTATAATGATTACCCAAATATACCACCCTTATATAATGACAAATAATTATATCTAAATCTAATTATTAAATAACTTTCTAAACACTATTTCAATTTAATCGAAATTTAATTTGAATACTAGAGAGAAAGAAATCTACGAGACACTCATAATAAAGGATGTATTCACGTGAGTTGGGTCAATGTGTGCAGAGATTAAGACAACCAAGCAAACCCCATTATCCGTACTAAATTCAGGGCCCAAAGGCCATGGGGTCCCCGTTCTTTCATGCTTCCAAGCCATCATATGACCTTCTTTGGGTTGCTTATTTTCTATTTTAAATGTATGCTTTTTGGGTGCCCTTTAAATTTATCATATTGGTAAAGTGTTTTCTCAATAATTTGCATAATCAACCGTCAAACTTAATCATTGAACCAAATAATTAGATGAAGAATATTGCAATAAGATACGCATGAATTTTTTAGCTATTGCATTCTGTCTCATCAATCTTTAAATTCATCTCCTCTCCTCTTCTTTTAGAAAAGGTTGCTGCTGTAATCAGATTTGGTAAGTGTACACTATTACCACTCTAATTAACTTACTACTTTTGTTTCTAAGGATGACTAAGATAATGGCTACTAGTTGAAGTTAGAAATTTTGTTTAGGAAGGGTCAAGATAAGGTTATAAAATTTAAAGGGTAAAAAAAAATTGTATTAAAAATGTTTAAATTAAATTATTAAATTTTCAAAAAGATTAAAATTATGATTTTTTTACTTAATCAAAAGTTAAAAAGGATTAAATTGAATCATATAATTTTAGAGAGACTATAAATGCAATCATTTCATTGAACTAAGGAAGTCCAATACCCCTATCTGCCCCTTTGGTTATGTCCTTGCGTGTAGTTATTAAAAAAAAATAAACCATCAAAGAATATCATTCATATCGAGTTAATTGTTTTGCATGAAAACCCTAAAACCACCGTAAAAATGATTGATCAACCAACACAGTTTTCCTCCACTTTTCACTCAGGGTATGGTGAGATACACAAATCTGATGAGGTGTAGTGCCGCTGCAACATAATATTATTGAGAACCAAAGTTTATTACCACTTTCACTGCGTAATCAACGCCATCCAACAGCAATGTTTCAAGCTTTGAGCAAATTATTGTGGGATGGGATCCCCATTGAAGTAGATTTCAGGAAACGAACAGTATGAGGAAGATGTTTACCCAAATACCAAAATCATATTTTGCTAACACCACTTTATAATATTCCAGAGTGTCTCTGATGAGCCTTTGGTTGGGCTGGAAACTTGGAAACGTATGTTTGGACCTGGGTTACCACATGGGCCATTGGGCTGCCATATTGCAATGCGCTAAATTGCACTGAGAAATACCCAGGGAGCAGCCTTGTGTCTCGGCCCACCTCCACAAATATCGAAGTGAAAGAATATGCCTGGACCAACTCAAGTGACAGACAATTTCCTGAAAAATAGAAGAAAAAGGGGAGGCCAGGCCAGTAAGAGACAGAAATGGGGAGTAAAATCTCTCTCTCATCAGAAGGTCTCAGAAGCTGATGTCCCCTTACATCCCTACATTTAAACTGCTTCTATTCTATGTTCCCTATATACCACGCTCTTTTTTTTTTTTTTTTCTTGGTTATGTCGCTCTCAATTGCCACGCCTTGGAGTTGGACCCCTTGGTTCCCCAACTCTCAAGCGCTCATCATCACGCTCACTAATTTTACCAATATCAATCACTCGTTCCACTGTTCTACTATACTATTTCTTCATTATTTTGTATGTATTTCCTCGTTTGTTCAAATCTCACCTACGCTTTTTGTTTTTGTATGATCAATGTTTTTGTTGCTACTCATATAAAAGCTGTATTCCCAATACTAATCTCAATCATTTGCTTGCTATAAAGCCCATCCATTCCCTATCTTTCCTTAAAAGGAAGCCTTGTCTTCGGATTGTTATCAACTTGGTAGACATAGCACTCTTGTATTTTCTCCCTTTACAGTTTTGTTCAACTTGTTTGTACGACGATGGCGAAAGATTGGAATTTGCTAAAATGGCATAAACAATCATGGCAACGGGCTCAAATGAAAGAAACCCAATTGTGGATTCGTAATTGCCAATGCAAGTATGCAACCCAATTACGAGGGCAAAATCTACCTATCAAATATGGATGGTCAATGGACTGTGCCCCGAAAGAAATAAAAAGTGGTAGCCACTTTTCGTAATTGGAAAGGGTCCCACCCACCGAATTGCACTTTATTTACTTGGGCAAAAGCAAAATTCATTTGGATATTTGATGTGGCTTGTCTTGACTGCTAAAAACCTTGCCTGCTTAAATTTTAAGTGCGTCCACAATTATTTCATCTTTCAACGTCATCAGATTTTTTTTTTTTGAATTTTCATCGGATTTTATTGATGTTGATGTATTATTACAAAATTAACTAATAATATATTATCAGAAGGCTTTTTTAAAATAAATTAAAATTTTAAAATATTACATTATAAACCTTTGAACAATCAATATATATATTATATAAACTGCTATTGAGAGTGAGAGAGGTCCACGTAAAATATACGTTTTACCAAAATACGTGATTCATTGCATGTTTTTAACTTGTAATTCATATTTCATAGTATGAGCCTAAATTTTTGTTGTTGTTGCCTAGTATGAACTCCATTTGAGATTATATAGAAAGGACAAAATAATAATAATGGTGTTTATTTTTTAGATTATAAAAACATAAATGGCTTTTTCAAAATTTAGTGCAAATAATATATTAAAATAGAAAAGAAAAAGATTGGTGAGGACAATCATTCCAAGTCGTAAGTGATTAGTGTAGGCGTGCGGTGCCACCGATTTCAGCTTCACGCTTGCGCTGTCCATCATATTTCCCATCCACATACATATATGAATCTGCCTTCCACATTTATCATATGATCATTAGGTGCCGCCAAAAGAGAAATTATAATGAAAACAAAATCTAATAAGAAACATTTTAATAATTTCATTAGATACTAAATAGCATAAAGACAAAATTTTTGTTAAATACTTTCTACCATCAAAGCTTAAAAATGAATATTTAGTGACCCACCGCGTATAAAGTTGTGCCCCTGCATTTTCCCTAGACCCTTTTTCCCCATGCTATGCGCATTCAGTAGTAGCCCGCAAACCTATCTCCAGTCTTGTTTGTTGCCTCTTCTTTGCAGGTTTTTTTTGACCTTTTTGTTCTTTGATTTTGAACTTTGCAGCTGCTACTGGTGTGGTTGGTGAGGGAGAGGGAAGGGACGGGGTAAAAAGGTCTAAAAGATTCTTTTTTCCTGACCAATCGGTATTTGTTTGCTTTTTGTTTTAGCGTCTCATGAAACCCATTTTTCCTTTGATAATTTCTCTATCCTGTATGTAAGTTGCTGAGGGGAGACTTAAGTGGAGCCATGGGATGGGATATTTGTTTCTCATCATTTTTCAAGCTGAGGTTTTTACAAGTGAACATGTAAACGTGGGGTCTTTGCTTTGTGTTATTCTGGTCCGTGTGTATTGTAAGACAGCATTATAAGGAACAAGTCTTTTAGAAGACACACCAGTCCACGTAATGGGTTCCTTTGTTGAAGAGAAGATGAAAACAGGAGTGTTCGGTAATGGATGGGCAGAGGCCACTTTGCTTGAGGAGATGAAGTTACTGAAAGAAATGCAACATCAGTCTGGTTTGTTTTTCTTCATCAGAACCTGAACTGATATATATATATATATGTGTGTGTGTGTGTGTTCAGTTATTGAATTTTTTTCCTTTGCTCCTGTGCTAAAAGATGAGACAGTTAAACGTCGAGCTTTAAAACCATATGGTCTATACGGGCAACTACTTAGTTTCCTTGTCCATATTATATGTTTTTTTATTCTTTATGAAGGTTCGTTCTGTGGTTTGCGAATAAGTTGAAGGAACCTTTGACCTTGCTATCTTCACAATAAAAACAAGGGTGTTAATTATTAGTCGGTCTTAATAGAGATCCTTTCAAGTCTTCAACCTTATAATGTCCTCCAATCTGTATCCAAGCATGGTGTCTTATGGGAATTTTCTTTTTCTTGACTAATAGCAGGGAGCAGGAAGGCAATAAATTCGGAGTTATGGCATGCCTGCGCAGGTCCACTTGTTTCGTTGCCTCAGGTGGGGAGTCTAGTTTATTACTTCCCTCAAGGACACAGTGAACAGGTTTGCATTTATTTCTCACATTTGGAAATTCGCCTCCTGCAGGAGAAGGCCGTCTCTATTTTCCCCTAGCATTTCTATCTGCGGGCTTCCTTTTGTTACCTTTTTCTTCTTTGTTTATCTTGTAACACTGAAATAATATAGTAGAAACAGAAAAATGAATAAGTTGACCTGGGGAAAGAAGTCTCTGATATTTGGGTTGTTGACATAGGATTAACATAATCAACTCCTTTAACCTGGTTTCCAAACTAATAAGCGTTGTTCGATGTGAAAATATTGCTTGAGCTGTGTGTCATGGCTGCCGTAGTCGTCCACTTCAATTGCAACATCCTAATAATAATACTAGAAATGCTACAACATGATGGGATAAAATCATTTAAGTTGATCGACAAAATTTTTTGTGTGTGTGTGTGGAAACTGTACTAAAATAACAAAAATGAATGACAGCGTTGTGGTAAATTTTGTCATTTACTTGATCGTGAACCACAAGAAAATAACGGCTTTATCATTTGAGCAGGTATCAGTGTCCACAAAAAGAATGATGACCTCTCAAGTTCCCAACTACCCGAATCTTCAATCTCAGTTGATGTGCCAAGTTCACAATGTTACACTACATGTATGCGATTTATTTATTAATTTTTGCGTCACAAAGGGTCTTGTATGTCAATTACGCCTGAAAATGCTACTTGCCATGTCTATCTTCATCTTTGTACTCTTTGACAGGCAGACACAGAAACAGATGAAGTTTATGCTCAAATGAGTCTTCAACCAGTGAACTCTGTAAGCTTCTCTATTGTGATATATGTATATATATATCTGAAACTCTTACTAATTTCCTACATATTTAAATGTTAAATACATACATATTATAGAACAACCGGCCTTAAATATTTGACACTGTTCTCAACCATAAATTTTCAATTGATTAGGAAAAAGATGTGTTTCATATACCAGACTTCGGAGTGAACCCCAACAAGCATCCAAATGAAATTTTCTGCAAAACTTTGACTGCAAGTGATACAAGTACACACGGTGGCTTTTCAGTGCCACGTAGGGCAGCAGAGAAACTCTTTCCTCAGCTGGTGAGGTTCTAATAGGTTAATCGATGCATTGTAAGCATTCATGGACGTAAAGGAACGTTGAGTGAAATCACATCACTAAGTTTTATCTGCTTTCAGGATTACACAATGCAGCCCCCATCTCAAGAGCTTGTTATGCGAGACATACATGATAATACTTGGACGTTTCGCCACATATACCGCGGTGAGTGCTGTTTTGATTATTTACATTCTGTTTCATCACATATACTGCAGTGAGTGCTGTTTTGACAACTTGAACTTGATTTTGAGTCTCATGCATGATGTTTTATGCAGGGCAACCAAAGCGACATCTTCTTACAACTGGGTGGAGTTTGTTTGTTGGATCAAAAAGGCTTAGGGCAGGCGATTCCATTCTCTTTATCAGGCATGCTATAGTCACACACTGCATTGCTTTGAGCTGTAGACTTGCAGTTGTTTGGTGCAACGCAGTTTTAATGCTAAAATTATGATTGTCTTATTGTTACAAGGGATGAGAAATCACAGTTACTGGTGGGAATTAGGCATGCAAATCGTCATCAAGCAACTTTGCCATCATCAGTTTTATCTGCAGATAGTATGCACATTGGTGTCCTTGCTGCTGCTGCTCAAGCTGCTGCAAATAGAACCCCATTCACAATCTTCTACAATCCAAGGTGCCCCCATAGCACATTTTTTGTTCCCTTCTCTTTCCCTTTCTCCTGTTAAGGTTCCTTTTTCCATTTCTTCATACAGCTCTCTCGTCTGTCTTTTGTAGATCCTGTCCTTCTGAATTTGTCATCCCCATGGCTAAATACTGTAAATCTGTTTACGCGACTCAAGTCTCAGCTGGTATGAGGTTTGGAATGATGTTTGAAACAGAAGAATCCGGAAGACGTAGGTAAGTTTCTACTAGTTTCACCCTCTCACCATATGTTTGCAACCAAAAGATGTAACTGGAATTTTGGTTATAATGATCATTGTGGCGTCAAGACACTACTGATGATAGACATGCTTGGATTGTTAAAATCTTTGCTGCATTTTTTTCACCAAGTGACATAGAGATACTACAGGCATGGTTCATATTGTTTCTTGACAATTTATGATGATCTAATTGTTGTAATATTCTTCACTGTGAAGAATAGTAACAAAATTGTTTGTTGTAATGTATGTTTCAAGCCTAGTATATATATTCAACATATCCCACTACTGAGATATCTGTTAATGTTTCTCAATTTTCTGTAGATATATGGGTACAATAGTTGGCATTAGTGACTTGGATCCTCTGAGATGGCCTGGCTCGAAGTGGCGAAACCTTCAGGTTTTCTTTCATTGAACTGAATACTGTTTGTTGCAACAGTATAGTTTTTTGCTTATTCCTTTTAAACAATAGAGCACTGTCTACTTGTCAGTTTAATAATGGAACATGTATCCTTTCTCTAAACAGGTTGAGTGGGATGAACCTGGATGTCATGATAAACAGAATAGGGTCAGCCCATGGGAAGTTGAAACTCATGAAAGCCTCTTTATTTTTCCTTCTATAACTTCAGGGGTCAAGCGACCATATCCTTGGATTTTGGGTAAGCTTATGTTAGTTATATTGATTGGTTTGCACTTTGCAACCTTTTTTGATACTTGTATATTTCTGTTTCCTGTGCTCACAGGAGCAGAATCTGAATGGGGAAACTTGATCAATAGGGCTCTCCTCCAGTTTCCTGAAAACGGAAGTGGGAATCTTCCTTACTCAATCTCAAACTCATATTCCGAGCAACTGATGAAGATTATGCTGAAGCCTCATCTTGTTAACCATCCTGGAAATTTTGCATCCACTTCACAACAAATCTCTGCTGCAAAGGGATCTCCATTAAAGGAGATGAAGAATGTGCAAAATACAAGCAATCAGGAACCTCAGCTTATGCAATCAGAAAATCTGTTAATAGAAAAACCAAATCCTTCCCAGTTAGCCCTCGACCAACCTGATCCCATCAACTCAATTTTGCTGAAAATAAATGCTAATGGGAATCCACATCCCGCAAACGAGTTTGAAGGCCAAACACAAGCCAGGAATAATAACAAAAAATTAAAGTCGGAACCAGAACATTCAACTGATCAGTTAAGTCAGTTGAACTCGACATTGGAATGCATTGAGGAAAAATTGGTGGCAAATACTACAAGTCCAACTATTTGCAACAAACTTTCTTTCCCTAACAACAACCAGACTCCATCCCAATTGCAAAACAATCCATGTCCAATTCAGTCACAGTTTGAACCATCACTCCTCCAAGCTCATCAGATGCAAGTTTCTCAAGCTGATATTAGTAGTTTGAGCAGCTATCTTCCTTTCTTCAACACCGATGAATGGGCAACAATCCTTCCTTCTTGCCAATCTATTCCCGGGGTTTATGGATCACCTGGTCCTATACCGCTAGTCGGGTTACAAGACTCCTCAGCTGCCTTTCCTGAGGCAACTAATCCTACTTTAACTACTAGGAGTGAAGTCACATGGGATAGTCAGCTGTACAATTGTAGGTCTTCATCCCAAGCCAACGAATTATGTTCATTCGCTCAGCAAGACCCATGTTCTTTTAATTCTGGTGGTATAAGAGTTTTGTCCGATGACAGCAATAGTAAGAGTGGGATGTACAGCTGTCTTAGTAATGGTGGTAGTACTGTAATTGATCCTTCCGTTTCCAATGTCATTCTGGATGAGTTGTGTTCATTGAAGGATGCTAAGTTTCAAAAACCTTCTGATAGCTTGGTTGGAAACTTTAGTTGTAGTCAGGATGTTCAGTCTCAGATTACCTCTGCTAGCCTTGCAGATTCTCGGGTTTTCTCTCGACAAGACTTACCAGACAGCTCGGGTGTCACGTCTTCGAGCAATGTGGAATTTGATGAGAATGGCCTTCTGCAGAATACTTCATGGCAGCAAATCACCCCGCGAGTGAGAACATATACAAAGGTATGATATAAATATAGATTTTCAATATGACTATCTTGAGGAATCAACTGCGGTTAAGCGCAGGTTGCATGACACCATTACTTCCATTTCGTGTGTCATGGGACATTTAAACTTCTTTACGTGGTCACTTTTCTTTATGGACTATTTATAACTCTTATTAGTTATGTCTGACAGGTTCAAAAGGCAGGATCTGTTGGAAGGTCAATTGATGTCACTAGTTATAAGAACTATGATGAATTACTCTCTGCAATTGAATGCATGTTTGGACTTAAGGGGCTGCTTAAGGATCCGAGAGGTTCAGGGTGGAAATTGGTATACGTGGATTATGAGAATGATGTTCTACTTGTTGGGGATGATCCTTGGGAGTAAGTACATAGATATCCATTTCTGTTGTTAACTATGATTTTCAACACAAGTATACCTTTTAGAGTGTCAGAATCCAGGTTCTAATGGCTATGATTTGATGTGTATGCAGACAATTTGTTGGGTGTGTCCGCTGCATCAGAATTCTATCCCCTACGGAAGTACAGCAGATGAGTGAGGAAGGGATGAAGCTTCTCAACCGTGTCGGTTCCACAGTGCAAGGCTCCATTTCTGAAGTTTGCAATGCTCCACCTAAGAATGAGCCGTAGAGATTAGCCAATACCAAGAATGCTCCTTTGTTTATTTGGAGTTTGAAAAAAGAGTCCCGGACTGCTGCAACAAATATTCTTGGTTGTTCATACGGTTGCCATTAGTATACCGGCTTGTGATGCGGGTGCTCTTTTTCGTTTTCACTTGGGAGAGGTGGAAATATGATATAGGAATTTGAAATGCATATTTTGGCTGGAAGTGAACTTTAGCACACAGTATTTTCCAAAATAAGAACTCGGTGCATGCTGGTGATTGTTGACATAATATATTTCCAAGATCCATTACATTTGTTTAGGCTTCTAGGGTCAATGTCGAAGGCTCAAACAGGAAAAAAAAAAAAAAGAAACAGAAAAGAGAAATAGTTATTACGGGAAAGATGGATCAAACACCTCCGCTTTACAATGTCATTGTCCCAAAATCCGAATAACATCCCAAAAACATGCCGGGGCAAATCCGAATAAAATCACACCAAACACCATGTAACAAACACACGAGCAGACCTCCCAGACCTCCCAAACGGGAAGCTTAGAAACAAATAAGAGTAATAGTAATATCAATGGTTTGGGTATCAGTAATATACAATAAAATGTTACTCCTTTCTATATAGATCCACTCCCACGGCAAACCATAGATGGCATGCATGAATCAACTTAAGTGGTGAAAATGCTGAGGCATAAAACTAGATAGTAAGACCAACAATCAGCCGTTCTCCATCAAAGAGGTTGAAAAGGTTCCATGGCATATTGTTGCTCCGAGTAACCCGTCACCTTTGCCATTTCTCTGAAATAGACAAGACTTGAACAGTTAAGCACAAGTTATTAATAGAAAACCTAGAATCATGGCAGCATGCCATTATGTACTTTTAAGCTGGGAACAAATTAGTCTGACCATATAGTGGGAAGGTCTGACAATTCATGATAATGGTATAAGTTTAGAACATACCATGAATAGGATTGATACTACCATTTTCTTTTGCAACCTGCTGGGCTTTAGCTACTGATCGCGTGATTCTTGGAGAACCCTGCCTCCCATTAGCAGCAGGTAAGGAATGTCTCTTCTTGATGTAAATGTCTCTGTCTTGCACATCTGCACTTGATCTTGGTGAGTTCTTTGCGTTAACCTTAGCTCTTGCAGATTCTGTGGCTTGCATGAAATGGGGAAGAGAAGTACTGTTGTCACTATCTCTTGGTTCGTCATCTATGTTCTCAGGTCTTGTTGAACCAAGAGAATTGCGTATTTTTCCATTTTTCTGATCTTTGGGCAATTGTTCAGTGCTACTTCTTGCTCCACTATCATGAGCTGGAGTTGATGGAGAACTCTTATCAGCAGACAAGGACTTGCGCTTTTGACTGCTCTTGTCTGTTCTTTTCTTTTTAGTTTTCACTGATACCTCACTAGAAGGTGTTCCTTGAGATGCTGGTACAATCATTTGGCTCCCAGGCGATGCTTCTGGGGATAACCTGTATGCTTGATTAGCAGTCTCAGAATCAAGTTCTCTCTGCAGATCAGATGTGCCTTCCAGTGGCTCCTGCCCTATTTGAGTGGAGTCTGCAACAATTAAACTCACAGATTCACCTTTAGCATCATCAAGTTTCTTGGGCTGCTCAGCAATAGATAGAGAAGAATCAGGCATTGTGATTGCACTTGCATGGTTTTCTTTAACATCCAAATCATTAATACTGTTAGAACTGCAATTTTCTAGCTCAGAAACTTTGGCTCCATGTTCGTACTCTATGGTTCCAACTTCTGATTTATCAGGTGAATCAAGAGTGGAAGTAATAGAAACTGCAGTTCCACATTCAGAGTCACCGTATTGACCCCTCCTATTATTGAGAACTGCATTTTCCGTGATGCTTGGTTCTTTCGACCTGCTCATATCTGCCCCAGATGACACAGTATCCAAGTTTGATTCAACTCCAACATCTTGGTGGGATGAATCCACTGATCTACTTGAATAGGCTGTTGAAGTCAACTCCTCAAATTTTGTTTGTGCAGCAATAAATGCAGGATTACTTCCCTTCCTAGATTTAAATACAAATTTCTTTGCCTCCGTTTCCAGTTGTTCAGACGCAAATCTTTTCGTAGTACGTTTGGGTTGCTCACTCTCTATTTCTGGCTTGCTAGAAAGAAAACTGACCTCTGTTTCAGAATGTGCTTCTCTTTGCATCATTTGATCTTGTGAGTTTGTCTCCTGAGAGGTCTGTTTTAGGTCAGATGCACTGTTGTCAATCTGAGGTTGCTCCAAATCATCCATTAATGAAGAGGAAGTTGGCTGGCATGCCTCAAACTTAAAGTCGGCTGTATCGTAGCTAATCCGATTCTCTTCACCCTGTTTTATGTCAGATGTACTGTTGTCAATCTGAGGTTTCTCCAAATCATCCATTAAAGAGGATGTTGGCTGGCATGCCTCGAACTTAAAGTCAGTTGCATAGTAGGTAATCAGATTCTCTTCACCCTCTTTTATGTCAGATGTACTGTTGTCAATCTGAGGTTGCTCCAAATCATCCATTACTGTAGAGGAAGTTGTCTGGCATGCCTCGAACTTAGAGTTGGCTGCATCATGGGCGATCAAATTCTCTTCACTCTCTGATGAAACCAATGTCTCCCTTACATATAACTTTGGCTCATTTGACTCAGGAAACGATTCAAGAACTGTAGTAGTAACTTGAAAGTCGCAATTGTCACTTTTCTCTCTTTCTGGTTGTTCTATGGATAACTCTGTTGTCGATGGCCTTTTAGACAATGACACAGACATCCACCTCTCCAACCAGCTCCAAGCAGAGTTCGGTTTTGATGGATCGCACTTGATGCGGATAGGTTTGGTCTTTTGGGTTGAATCCATCAGCTGAAATAAAAGCAATGGTATACATGGTTTGACAGATGCCAGCATATATTTAAAAGAAAGAAAAATGAAGCTAAAGAATGTTGACTTAATGTACCTTACGAGCAAACCTATTGCTAAGCAGGTTCTCTATGGAAGTGTAAGTCGCATTTTGTTTTATTGCTGACCTTTCCTGCTTCAGGGATAAAAGAAAGAATAATGTGTAAAGCTATAAAAAATAATAATAATAGCAATTACTGAAAGTAACTCGCATAAAACTTTCCCCATCTAGATTGCCATGCCTTGCTAATCAAAAGGATTTGGTTATATACTTAAATTGTTCTTTATGTATTTCTAGATGATTTATGCGGTGATATACAAAGAAATTAGTCAAATAAACATTGTGGCAGCTGGAGCATTAGCCCATAACTTCTGAATGTCTTGCAAAGCTAGCCGAGAGTAAATAAACGACTACATTATACATCTCTCTGAGCAGTATGATTGTTAAAGTTACAGACAGAACTCACTCTCCACAGCCCTTGTTTAAAATTAGATTTGTATTTGTTCCAGTTGCGCAGATGTGAATATTCCCAGAGGTCTTTAAGGATTAAATTGAATATGCTTGAAAGTAAAACATGCTCTTAGATTAAACACTTGATCATGAGCAGCCATAGACGCAAAGAATACAAGGTAAAATTTTGTAACACTAAAGAAAGGTTGCCTCAAAGTGAAAGCAAGAATGCCACCTATCAATAAAATATGAACCAGAACATAAAAGGAAAACAGTCTTGGGAGTTGTGACTCCTAATTATTGATTTAAGCTGAAAGAATTACCAAACTTTGATTCTCGCCGCAGTGCTTGCCATCCCGCTTCTTTTCATCATAAGACCCTTCTTGAGAGAGACGAGCACGAACAAGAAGTTGCATTTTGACAATGGCTTGAATGCACCGTAAGGTCCCCAGAGCATGCCTTCGGACCAAGTGCCCACGTACGGCAGCTTGCAACTTTACTAAATTCTTAAGCTTTCCTAGCTCTTTATGTGCCTGCCAATGAGAGCATAAGATAAATGGTAAGAAAAGTTACCGATTAGTAAGTTTTAAATTCACATTGAGAAAGAAATTATACCAAAAACCCTCTGATAGCTGTCTGGATGATGACAACAACAGATTCATCCAGGTTGGCATCATCTTCAGCCTCATTTGTTGTGGTGGCAACAGGTTCAGGAACTTTTGAGTCCTCTGGAATCAACAACTGAGATTTTTCTTCAGTGTATCCTTTTGATGCCACACACTTAGATTCATCTTCAATGTGCTCCTTTGGTGTCAGCGCCTGAGGCTTCTCTTCACTGTATTCAATGGTGGAGGTTTCCTCAGGAATAATGGATGCATCAGGCTGTTGAAAATTTAAGCCGGCAGATTCCGGACTTTCCTTAAGTCCAGAAGTAGCTTCTTGTATAACAGTGTTGCTAAGCACCCGATGCCGTTCAGATCTCTTTCTAAAACTCCATCCCTTTTTGTCATTTGATTTCTTAATCTGGAATGGAATTTAAAAACAGCCTAATTCAGCCAAAAGGAGAGAGAGAAAATAAACATAGATAAAAAAACAATAGCCTGCTTCTGGCTCTAAATTCTAGCCTTGAACATACTGCTTTATTGAGACCATATTCAATAGAAATTGGTAAAGGCTACCAACTATGGAGTCCCAACTCCCTACAGGGGCATATCACTGCTACTGAACTGTAACTTGTCCAAGAGACAAAACACATTTTAACACTATAAGTTTCCGAAATCGAAATTTTCCAGCTATTTCCGATCACCAATGGCATCAGTAATCATATAAGAAGTAAATAAATCTCGTATCATGGCAAATTATGGTCATGCATATGTGAAAAAAGAACAGTTAAAAAGAGAACAGTTTAAAAAAAAAAAAAAAACTTGCTATATTTGAAACCAGAAACTAAAAAACATTTGCATTATATAAGTTGTGAAAGTAATCGGATTTAAAAGGCAGCTTGGACATTGCTGATAAAAATGCGAAGCCAAGAGTAGTCAGATCTTAAAGTAGTGGAGTAAGGCAAGTTTAAACTCCGATTCCTCAAGTAAATCCATAAATTAAACAATGCACTGACTGTTACGAACTGAAACCTCAAATGCAAAGTCGGAAGGTGAAATCCTAATCCAACGCAAAACAAAAAAAAAAAAAAAAAAAAAAAAAACTGCAGCCGTAAAGGCGAAAAGGATATTTATATATATACCTCAGGCTCAGGAACATGAATAACGTCGTTGTTCTCAGCAAAATCGCCGCCGCAAGTGATGATTTTGAAACAGGAAGTGGATTTTCCCATGTTCCTTTACTCTTTTTTTATTGTTTTTTTTTTGCTCGACTTTCCTTTTTCTCTCGCTCTCTCTTATTAAGACTTGAACTTAAGCCACTATGTGAGAGACTAGACAGTCCAGATATTTGACGTGTGGTTCGGTGTTGGAAATTGTAACCAAAGAAAAAGAAAGACACACGGACCTCAAACCTATTCCTCAAATCTAGTGTTGTTCTTTACGTTGGAATCCGCCACTTTATCATCATCAGGTGAGGTTAGATCCATTGCTTACCATATCTCTCTCTTTTCTCTGTTCTTTGTAAGACGTAGAAGTGTAGAACCGAATAAAAATCAAAGCTATCAAATTTTGTTGAGTAAATATTAGAAACATATATTAATATATATCCTGTTTGTCAGTTGTCACGAGACTCTCGAGAGATTGCGGGTATACCTATTCCGCACCAAATGTATACAAATAAATGCCAATTGTTGGTTTTTTGCGGTGATTTGGAGTTGTAGTTTGGAATTTTTATAATAGATTTCGAAATTATATATTTTATTAGACTCGAAATATTAATTTTTTATTTTTATGGTTTTAAAAAAAATTATGATTCCAAATTTTAATATTTGGTGAGTTGGATTATAATTTTATTATACAGATTTTATAAATTTTAGATTTACAATTTTAAGGGCTCCTCCCTTCTTCTAGGTTATAGGTGATGTTTTTAGAATTGGTTGAAATAGTTAGATTATTGATATGTTAATTTAATTAAAAAAGATTTAAAAATTCAATTAAAATTTTAATTTATCTAACATGTTTGTATCAATTCAATTGATTTGACTAATTAATCTAATTCAATTCAAATATGACTAAATTTTGACAACTTACTCCTTTTTGACGGTTTGGTATGCAAAGTAAATTTGCACTTTCCTTCTTAACATAATTTTGTATAAAGTAGGATGATGGTACACGACTGCAAATTTGATGTCAACTTCTTAACTATATCCATGTGAATTTACAGCAATTATTAGGAAAAAATTGTGTAAAAAAGAAGGTTTTTAGTGATAACAGTTAATTTAATTACTATCCTTTTAATCACACATTTTTATATTTATAAATAATTTGTTTCAATTAAGTACGTCCATAATATTTATTAGTATATTTATAAATAATATATAGTTGGGGAAAAAAACTATTAGAAATAGTGAGACGAACTTTAATTCTGCTTCCAATCCATACGCTCTTGGGAATTTTGAATTTTAGTATTTTTATTGTTTTAAGATTTTAATCTTTTTACTTGATTTAGAATTTAGATGATAACATTCTTAATAAATTTGTCTTAATTTAAATACGTTAAATTTTAGTATTCAAATATAATGTACTTGATAACACATATATGTATATTTAACATAAATAAATTAATGATGTTATTATTTTAACTTTTAATTTTTAAACACGGAAGAGGATAGAAATAAGAGAAAATTAAACCACAAACAAACCACGGAGTTGTGGAGTAACCTCCGCTCTTACTTCTCAAAAATATTGCGGAGTAATCCCTAAAAGCTGAACCCAACGTATTTATGGTAATATTTTTTCAACCAATAACGAACGTTGACAGCTTCTTTTGGTCATTCATGAACAGGTGGTAAATGTGGTTGGATGACACGTATAAGCACATGCTTCCCTGGGCCAGCTCCAGGTAATAATATTTGTTTTTGTTTGCTGCTTAATGATTACTTAATTAAGTCTTGTAAAAAAATGCTTGGCTTCACACTATGAAACAAAGATTCCTTGACTTTATATCTACAATATAGAAATGGAGAAAGAAAAATCTCTGGAAGCTGGGGAAGTGTCTACTCAACTGGATGATGTTGATGGAGGTGGTTCCCGTATGGAGGAGGATCGTATCACTAAAAAAGTTCGCTTTAAAGAAGGAATACACGAAGAAGCCATGGACGTGGTGGTCGAAAACGCTTCAAATCCAAAAATTTCGTGGAAAGATAAACTCCTAGGGACCAAATCAGTTTCTCCAGAAGACGAAAGATCGCTCTCCCTTTCAGACGAAAGTGTTGAAGATCTTGAATTCTTGGAGGGAGACATACGTATATCCACTGTCAATGGTACTCCAGCAATAGATTTCTCGGAAAGGATTCAACAAATTCTATTCAAAGAAATGGAATCAATGATAGTGATCAAATTGCTTGGAAGAAATATAAGCATGAGGCTCTTTCTAACCGAATCAATAGCTTATGGAATCCATCCAAACCTTTTCATCTCATGGATATTGAAAATGGATACTATTTAGCTAAATTCCATTCTGCACATGATTACATCAAAGTTCTATCTCAGGGGCCATGGTTGGTTTACGGGCAATACCTGACAGTTCAACCGTGGACCAAAGAATTTGATTCTCTCGACCTTTTCCAAGCATAGTGTTGGCTTGGATCAGGACTACCAGTCTCCGGGATTTTTATACAAGAAGGAAATTCTCACGAAAATAGGTGGACTCATTGGGAAAGTCGTGAATGCGGTAGATATTAACACCCGACAACAGAACGAGAGGCGCTTTGCTAGAATGGCGGTTTACATCAACTTGAACAAGCCTTTGACGGCTCAAGTTCTTGTAAATGGCATGAAACAAAGAGTGGAATATGAAGCGTTGCCGGCAATCTGCTACAAATGTGGAAAATATGGCCACACCAAGGAGCTGTGCCCTTTGTTACGAACGGAGGCCGCACCGGGGAAAACACAAACGGAAAACATATCGGCGCCGGCAGAGCAAGGAGGAGAGGGAGACACGTATGGGCCCTGGATGGTGGTCAACAGGAAATCAAGGAAAAATATTCAAAAAAATAATATTTCTATTAAAATCAACAACGAAAATGGGGTGCAGGATAATATGGCCCGGGACAGATCTCGAACCAACAAAGAAATACAGCTGGAAGGAGCTAAAACGGTCAAGGAATTGCCGGCCACTCAAAACGTTTCCCGATTCAATGCTCTAGCAGAGCATGCGCATAGCAAAAATGTAGCCGTTTGGAAAAAAAAGTTGCCAGACAACATAGAACATAATAAAATGCAAGCCACCAACAAAGAGGGCCCACCATGCATAAAGACAAAATATTCTCCTACTAAAAGTTTAATTCCATGCGTTGGAAAAAGCTTAATTCCATGTGTTGGAAAAAGCTACTCATTGAATAATGAGGTCATGGGCCAGGCACTACAAGATAAAGACAAAGCTTTAGAAGAAAGGGGCCCACCACAACATACAAGTGATGCAATGCCAATTAAATTGAGAGAAAACCCCATCGGGCCAGCTTCTCCTTGCGCCAATAAGGACCATTTGACCAACGAAGAAGGGAGTTCTTCCTTACAAAATCTTATTAATTTTTTTAATAATAGGCCGGTTATAGGAAATACAATATTGCATGAAAATGACGCCTTACCAACGCATATGTCCACTTTCGGATGTGCAGGAACCTAATGGAGTGATGGCCATTCCATGCCCTCTAAATTTGGATCAACATCGTCTACATTGGTTGAAGTCCAAATGACAGACTCTATTGGCAGTTTTAATGATATTAGGCACACAGCCGTCACATTTAAAGAGCAAGGGCCTAATGTCAGAGTGATCAAGAATCGGGTTTCCGGAAAATCAACGGGGGGTAAGGAAAGTGGATTTCGGGTCACTAGGAAAATTAATAAAAATACACATGGAAAAGCAATCCTCAATAAAAATAAGAAATCCTCTAAAAGTCCTTTGAGTGAATCTATGACCAGGTTAGCCGAGTCTCTATCCATGTCAACAAATGTGGACCCAGACGAAGTTATCCTGAACACTGGTAAAAGTACTTAAGTCTGTTTTTTTATTTCTTGCTTGGATCGATTGGAATCTCATTTTTTACAGGTTGACAAAGTTCTACTTTCTTTATTATTTTCTCCCAAGCATCATGAATTCTAATCTCTCTATTTTTTCTTGGAACTGTCAAGGGTGTGCCAGTAATAAATTCCTCCGAGCTTTTCGTGAGTACAATTTTGAGTACAAACCAGATATTGTATGTCTACTGGAACCGAGAGTTAGTGGCCATAAAGCCACCTCCATTATCGATAAATTGGGTTTTGATCGCTCTCACCGTATTGAATCTGTAGGTTTTTCAGGAGGCATATGGGTTGGTTGGAAGGATTCTATTACCATCAGCATTATCCACAACCACCCTCAATTTATGCTTCTTAATATAAAGGTCAATGCGATTAACAATAACAATGGCTTTTTTATTTTTGTTGTCTATGGTAGCCCTGATAGAACTAAAAGACAAGCCCTCTGGGATGAACTAATGGACGTCTTACCTCAAGATCCCCTGCCATGGATGATTTTGGGTGACTTTAATGCTATTCTATCCCAGAGGACAAAAAAAGTGATCGGTCAATGGTAAGAGATGCAACCTATTTGGTAACTTTGTTGATACTTGTAATTTGCGGGACCTTGGTTATATAGGACCATCCTACACGCAAAGAGAGAAACACTTCGAGAGGTTGGATAGAGCATTGGCTAATGATGCTTGGATTTCGCTTTTCCACATTCCACTGGTTTATCACCTCCCCGCATTAAATCGGACCATAGACCCATTCTCCTTAAAACTAGGCCCACCCTTAAAGCCCAAGAGGAGACCTTTCGCTTTCTTGCGGGATGGACAGAGCACGCAAATTTCAAGGATTTGGTCTCGAACAAATGGAGATATTCGGGCAACATGGCCTCACGCTTATCTGAATTTACATCACATGTCAAGGATTGGAGCAGACACACCTATGGGTTTATTGGCACTCGCAAAAACAACTCTTGAGATCTCTTTGGAACATCCAGAAAGCTTTAGATCGGGCGACTTCAGAAGACTAGCCAATCTAGAGTTCGAGGTTCGAGATGAGTGGAAAATGTGCTCAACCACGAGGAGCTCTATGGAAACAAAAATCTAGATGCGATGGCTCCAATTTGGAGACGAAACACCAAGTTTTTTTTCATAGCCGAACGGTACAAAGGAGGAAATTCAACCGCATTTTGTCCTTACGTCTCAGCAATGGGGAGTGGAGCTCAGAGCAGGACATTCTCAGAGATGAAGCCGTTAAGTTCTTTGAGAAGTTATACGGGGAAACCACGACAACCACTACTAATGTCCCTTCTAATATCTTTCCCCGTCTCAAGAAGCAAGATATCGAATTTCTCGATAAAGGGGTATCTAAGGAGGAGATCAAGAAAGCCCTTTTCGATATGGCGCCATTAAAAGCACCAGGCAGTGATGGATTTCATGCACACTTCTTCCAAAGTCAATGGGATATAGTTGGGGGAGCAGTTTGCGAGTGGGTACAAGGAGTTTTCAATGGCAACAACATTGAGAAGGATCTCAATAACACTCTCATTGTCCTTATACCGAAGAAAGAATGCCCGGATGATTTCAGTCAATTTCGACCAATCAGCCTTTGTTCAGTTTTGTACAAGGTGGTGATGAAGGTGATTGCCAATAGACTCAAAGTGGTATTCCCAAATTACATATCTCCACGTAGCGGGAGGATTTATAGCGAGGAGGAACATATCGATAATATCATCATAAAGACAGAAATCATACACACTATGCGCAGCAGAGAGGTAACAAGAAGTGGATGGCCATTAAGTTAGATTTGGAGAAAGCTTACGACAAGATCGGTTGGAAGTTCATAGAGAGTCTCAATGGACGCTGCGGGATCCCCAGAGAGACTTAAAAGGTTATTATGAATGCCATCTCATCATCCACTATGCAAATCCTTTGGAATGGTGTCCCATCTCGACCCTTTAAACCGCAGGGGATTAGACAAGGATGCCCGCTATCTCCGTACCTCTTCGTTACGTGTGTATGGAGTGGTTAGCTCACCTCATCAACTCGAGAGATGAACACCGGCAAGTGGCGACCTATTAGACTTTCCGGATCGGGACCGGCCCTATCACATCTCTTTTTTGCAGATGATCTGGTTATTTTTTGCAAAGCGGAAATGGATCAAGCCCTCTTGCTAAAGGAGCTCCTAGGACGGTTTTGCGACCTTTCAGGACAAAAAATAAGTGCTAGAAAGAGTAATATATTCTTCTCAAAGGGTGTGGATAGCAACCTAAGCGATCAGATCAGCCAACTTCTTGGTTTTCAGAAAGTGCTTAACCTAGGAAGATATTTAGGGGTACCTCTCCTACATGACCGCGTCACTAAGAGTACTTTAAATTTCGTGATCGAAAAAGTGAGAAACAAGCTCCAAAAGTGGGATGCGAGGAAACTTTCCCTTGCAGGGCGCATCACTCTGGCCCAATCTGTCCTCTTAACTATCCCTAGTTACTTTATGCAGTCCTTAGCAATTCCGAAAGGGGTGTGTGATGAGGTAGAGAAGATAGCCAGACAGTTTATCTGGGGAGGATCAGCTGGCAACACAAAAATCGCCTTGGTTGGATGGGAATCCATTTGTCAACCCAGAACTTATGGAGGGCTCGGCCTTAGGCATCTCCAAGATCATAATAAATCCTTTCTTATGAAAATTGGGTTTAATCTGGCCACACGTCAGGATGCCCTATGGGTTCAAGTTCTCATTTCAAGTATGGATGGAAAAACCGACTTCCCGTGATTATTACTAAGAGCCAAAGCTCGTTTTTGTGGAAATCTTTATCTAGTGTGGCCCTCATTCGTGAAAATCTCATGTGGTCTGTTGGGGATGGCTCTACCATCTGTGGCTGGAAAGACAATTGGATACCTGATATTGGACCATTGATATCATATGTTTCTGCTCAAACCAGGCTCAACTTGGACAGCACTCTGAAGGATTGGGTTCTCCCGGATGGTTCTTGGAATATAGATATGCTTCGTCTTTGGCTACCTGAGGACAAATTGAAACGTATTGTAAGCATTCCTCCACCCCACCCAGACGGTGGCGAAGATAGAATCATTTGGGCACGCTCAGTGTCCGGATCGTTCTCTATCCGAAGTGCTTATTGGACCTTAAAGGAAAATTCTTGGAGACCTAAAGACGATATCTGGAAAGTCATCTGGAAATATCAAGGGCCCCAAAGAGTCAGGATTTTTCTATGGCTTGTGGCGAATCAGAGACTCTTAACCAACTCAGAGAGATGCAGAAGAGGGATTGCCCACAGCAGTGCTTGCCCTAGATGCGACCATAATCTCGAAGACATCTTGCATGTTCTACGTGATTGTCAGACGGCCAAGGAAGCTTGGAAGCTCATAGTCCCTCCAGAGAAACAACACAGGTTTTTTTCTGACCCTCTACAAACTTGGTTCACTACTAATCTTATTTGTCATTTTAAAATGCGGGACAAAGATATTACTTGAGTCGTGCCTATTTGGGATCATAGCTTGGCGAATTTGGAAGAATAGGAATCTCTTCATCTTCCAAAGCATAGATGGAACGCCACTCGAACTCATTAAAGCTTCACTCGGTGGGCACAAAATCTTGAGGCCATTATCACTAAACCTGAGGGTTGTCGAGATTTCTCGAGCTCCATCAAAACCGCTCGACAATTGGGTTCTTCTCTCTTACGATGGAGCGGTGGCTAGAATATCAGGAACGCTGCGGCGGGAGGAGTGCTACGTGATCGGGATGGTAATTGGATCTTAGGATACACTCATTACACAGGCATTTGCTCACCAATGGAAGCAGAACTATGGATTTGCATGATGGAGTATTCATCCTCTTGAATAAAGGATACAAGAAGGTCAAGCTCCAAACCGATAATCTTGAAGTAATCGGGGCCTTGACTAGAGGAGACATGGTTTACTCGGAAACTACACTTCTCAGAAGGATCAAAAGACTATTGCTCTTAGCAGACCAATGGGAAATTAAGTATGTTCCCAGGGAAGGTAATTCAACCGCAGACCAACTTGCGAAGATAGGACTCTCTTGGCGATTGCTCTCCGAATTTTTGAAGCGCCACGGATATCGTAGCCTGGCTCTCCTTCAGGACAAAGCGTACAATGTCTTTTAGAAATCTTTAAGCTATTTTTAATCTTTCACCAAAAAAAAAAAAAAAAAAAAAATTAAGTCTTGTAAGCATAATCATTCTTCTTCACTGATGCATAACTTCAGCCAATATAACTACAAAAAAAAAAAAATAATAAAGTTTTTTAAAATTTCCAGCCAACCCAATGCCCATCTTTGGAAGCTTTTTCTTTTATCTTTTCTAATCCAAGCTGTAATATAATAGTTCTTATTCTTAACTTACATATATGCTTTGCATTTGTCCCTTTTAAAATTTCTTTTCCCTTATGGAATGTTTCTCTACATACCACCACTATATACACCAAACAGAATCAAATCTCAAATCATTATTTTTATTTAATTTTAATTATAAATATTAAATATCATTTTTCAGAAGAAATAACTATATCTTATTCATTCTGGCCCATAAAAACATTAATTTAACCCCAATCATGCTCCTATCTTGTTAGTTTACTCCAATTACAACTTTACTTAAAATGGGATCATTTAGGTAACATTAACTGTTTCTTACATATTAGTTCACTGCTTGGGTTTAATAACCTTGAATTTGAATCATATTACTAAATTCAGACCAAAAAAGAAAAAGAACAATACTATTATATTAAGCTACATAGAACAGGCAAAATGAAGAGACGTCAAGGTGATTGGACAGTTTATATTTTTGGAAGACTTGGAATCAAAGGTTTTGTAAAAGAGTTGCATGGTCTCCAATCATTGTCAGAATGGATACATAAATCACACCTACCAAATTAACAACAAATTTTTAGTGGTAAAACAACATTTTCTTTCCCTTTCTTTTTCTTGGGTCCATCAAAGTTTTTGGTTGCGTCTGATTAATGGGAGTTGGGGGAGGGCTAATTCAAAAGAAGAAAAAAATAAATTAATTATATATTAAAATGAGAATTTGATTGAGTAATAATTTAAGAGGTTCATGAATTAATTGGTACAAGTTTAAATCTCACTATATATATTTTTATTAAATTCTTTTAAAATAAAAATATTAAGATACTTTTAATTTTTTGATTGAATTAATGATCTAGTTGAGGATGAAATCAACTCAATCGAGACTTAATAAATAAGTTAAAAAGGTGTATTTTAACCACGTAGTTTGAGAATTTTATTCAACTGTGGGGGCATTTTAGGTACAACGGCTCAGTGACTTTTTACCCTTCCCCCCGTTCAGCTTTTGATTTAACGTGGTGGGACTGGGAGCCCAAGCCTAGTTTTTTTCAATTTAACCAATAAAAAACGTGAACTTTCAACATCCAATTTCTAAGAAGCAATGTCCAATTATATCAGGCTTTACGCAAGTCCGTTTGCTTCAAAAATCATTCATGTCACTGTTTTATCTTTTGCAACAATGAGGGACAAAACGTCCCAATAATCAATCATAGATTGTCCTAAATCATGTTTGGGTATCTTAATTATTAACTTACCAAGTATATGTAACAAGCACTTAAGAATTATGCAATCGCACATTAAATATATGGTATACAAAAGTATCGATTTACATTATAAAAATTTTCAAAATCTCACATATATCTTAAATATAAATACTTGAAAAATACTCTTCTTGGTCCATTAAATTTCTAACATTTAAAACTTATTATGAATTAAGATTAGAAAAATATATATTATAACTTTCTTAATGAACAATTTTTTAAATATATTTTTATAAATTTTAATTATTTAGAATAGTTAAAATTAGTTGAGGTGAAAATCTAAAAAAAAAATTAACCTAAAAATGTTAACGATGATATTTTTATTGGATAAATATACAGTAACTTTGATTTAATGTGTAATAAATTTTGATTTTGTGTAATTTTATACAATAAATTTTTATTTAATTCAATTTTCTCAAATCACTAACAATATTATCACATTAACATCATTTTATGTTGATAAATTGCATATATAAACAACTATAATAATCCACTATGAAAGAGAGAGACTTTTCTAAATGTTTTGTTACATGCCTCTTTCAGCATATTAAAAGACAAGCTAATGAGGCTAAACACTGATGTCAAGCACAACCTGATGCTATTTTGATGGAAGAATATCCATACTTTCTTCACAAATTTGTAATCTCATATCCTATTTCTGCCTAATGATATTTCGTTAGTTTCTCTCAAAAAGTATATTAATTCATTATCAAAATAAACATATTTATTTATTTTTTTAAATATGTATAATTGAATTAAAATTAAAATTTTATGTATTTATATCAACCACAGTTTAAATTTTATGTGTACTAGTGCAATAAAATTAAAGTTCATTCATCAAATTGCACATCAAGCTAAAGTTTACGTATAATTCTGATATTAATTCTTATTTTAAAGAATATTTAAAAGAAAAGCTTAAAAACATAGGAAAATGAATAAATGTCTTCTAAGTGTTATGGCTAACAACATTTGAGTGTAGCGGTGAAGCTAGGGAATTTGGTCCCCTTAAAATGAAAAAAAATTTCATTTAAACTTCTTTATAATTTATAAAATTTTAAATTAATAATGATAAAATTGCACTTTACTCTCAAAAAATGATAAAAATTTGATGAAAAATTTTTAAAAAATATAATCTTTACTATGATTATTACAATGATGAAATTGCATTTTTACTATCTTAAAAGTATACAATTTAATCCTGCCCCAAAAAATTTTGGCCTTCAATTTGTTGGAATGCATGGGGTTCGAAAATATTTAATATACTAAACATTTAAGCTGGTGTATAATTAATAATTTTGGGATAAAAAATATTTTTGAGATAAAAAAATTGTTAAATAAGATGATTTTGAACTTTTCAAAAGTGCTTTTATAATTGCTTTGCAAAAACACAAATAACAATTTTAGTTTTTGCTCAAAAATACTTTTTAACCCGAAAACATTTTACTCAAAAATACATTTTATCTCAAAAGCATTTTTGAAAAGCAATGATTAAGTGACTAATGCGATAGAAAGCTACAGATGTTGCCTCTTATCTTTTTTACTTTTTTAAAATTTAGAAGCAAAATTGATTGAGAAATATGGTCCCTAGCTTTTCTTCTTAGGAAAGGGAGATCTCAAGGTCTCAACCGCAACGAGTACTACAAGATCAGGGAAAGCCAATCTATAAATTACAATATTAGTATTAAATTATAAATAGTTAATTAAAAATCAATTTACAAAAAGCTTTACTGGCGCTCTATTATTAGTGTACGTATCCTCTCAGCTTTCAAATGGATTGAGTGGATTAGAATGGCAATGCTACTGGTTCTGGTCTTCCTGGCTCCTGCTGCTTCTCCCTTTCTTCCTCTTCATTCTTCTAAAACATAGCAACAATAGCAATTCTAATCGTCTGCCCCCTGGTCCTCCTGGACTTCCCTTCATTGGTAACCTACATATGCTGCTGTTTCATAGCTCAGTCCCTCATATTTTTCTTTGGAAACTCTCCAGAAAGTATGGCCCTCTTATGTACTTGAGATTTGGGTTTAAGTCAACCCTTGTAGTTTCTTCGACAAAACTGGCTGAAGAGGTTATGAAAACCCAAGACCTGAACTTTTGCAGCAGGCCTCAACAACGTGGTACTCATAAATTATCTTACAATGGCTTAGATTTGGCTTTTTCACCGTATAATGACTACTGGAGGGAAATCAGGAAACTTTGCGTTGTACATCTCTTCAACAGAGTGTAACAGTATCGAGCCATCCGGGAAGATGAAGTCGGTCGCCTGATTGGAAAAATATTCAAATTATCAGTAGATTCTAAGCCTGTCAACTTGAGTGAAGTGATGATGTGGTTTTCCAGTATAATAATTTGTAGAGTAGGCTTCGGTAAGAGGTATGACGAAGGAGGAATTGAAAGAAGTAGGTACCTTGGGCTGCTTAAAGAAAGTCAAGCCATGTTATCAAGCTTCAGTTTTTCTGACTATTTTCCGTTCGCTAGTTGGGTCGATAGATTTACTGGGTTTGCTCAGTCGACTTGAAAAAACATTCAAAGAACTTGATAGTTTCTATCAAGAACTCATTTATGAACATCTTGATCCAAATAGACTAAAGCCAGAGGAGGAGGACATTATCGATGTGTTGCTACAAATACGAGAGGATCGTGACTTTCCATTTAATTTGAACATTGATCACATAAAAGCTATTCTTATGGTATACCCAAAATTTCAACTTTAATTAATTTTTAGCTTTAAACTTTATGCATTTATAACTTGGATCTTTTTATTTCATTCTTTTCTATATAGAATGTGTTTCTTGCTGGAACAGAAGCAACCGCAGCCACTGTGATATGGGTCATAAGCTTTTTGATGAAATATCCAAAGTGTTTAAAGAAAACTCAAGCGGAAGTGAGGGATTTGATTGGGAAAAAAGGTTTTGTAAATGAAGATGATGTTCAAGGTTTAACTTACCTAAAAGCTGTGATAAAAGAAACATTCAGATTACAACCAAGAGCTCCATTATTAGTGCCACGAGAAACACTTGGAAAGTGCAATATAGGTGGGTATAATGTACCAGCCAAAACCTTAGTCTTTGTGAATGCATGGGCAATAGGAAAGGACCTTGAAACTTGGGAAAATCCTGAGGAGTTTTCTCCTGAAAGGATCATTGGTTGCTCTATTGACTACAAAGGACTACACTTTGAACTCGTACCATTCGGTGCAGGTAGAAGGATTTGCCCTGGAATGCGTATGGGAGTTGCAACGGTGGAGCTTGCCCTTGCTAATCTTCTTTATAATTTCGATTGGGAAATGCCAATTGGAATGAAAAAAGACGACTTAGACTTCGAAGCTTTACCTGGTATCACTACCCACAAAAAAAATGCTCTTATCCTTATAGCTAAGAAGAATATTAGGGACTAAATTGTTATAGTAACTTATTTGCTACTAGCTCTAGTTTGTACTTTATAAGCTTTTAACCAAATTCTACGGTGCTTATAATAATGTCTCAATAACATCATGCATGTTTTATCAATCTACAATTACTGCTAATGTTTGATTTCATGTTTTTTAGTTTAGTTGAGACCTTCCATCTATTCCTACAATTAAGTCCATGTTTTCCTTCAATTTTATTGTGGTGCTCCTACCTTAAGAGTGATCACATTAACATTTAAATTAAAGTAAATTACACACTTCATCACTTGATTTTTATAAATTTTTATTTTAAGTATTGAAAATAAAAAATTTACAAAATAGGTATTGAGGTTGTATAGTTTGATTAAAATTCCTAGGATTAACATTACTATTAGCTCTAAATAAAGCATTGGCACAACAAGTTCTCTCACAGTAGGTATGAGATAGAAGACTACAAGAGCATTGCAATCATGGATGAGAGAATCAAGCAAATCATTCTTATTAGTCGAAATTTCATGAAATCAGGGGTTTAAACAGTTAGTTTGATTAATACCCAAACCAATCTACCATTAACCAAAAATTTATAACTTTTAATCATTAATCAAGTCGAATTTTTTTAGAAACTGACAAAAATAATTTTAATTAATTCGGATGTTAACCAAAATTTTTACATATTTCTTTCTTTCTTTTATTTTATTTTTTGCTTTTTGTTTGGTTTTTAGTTTAATTTGAAAAATTTATTTTATTTTTCATAATAATTTTTTTAGGAAAGTTTTCATAATAGTTTGCGGGCCAGTTATTTAGGGCCATGACAAATTAGAAGGTCCAAATCCGAATTCCAAATTCACCCTTTTGTAATACAATTTTCAGACTACCCAAAACGCACCGAGAAACGGCTATAAGTATAAAACATGGTCGAAAGCTTCATTGCCCAAACCCTAATTCATATTTGACCGCGTCAGCCGTCTTAGCTCGTCTAAGCCCCTGATCTATTCTTGGTCCTAGGGTTTCATTTAATTATCAAATTTCCTTTTCTTTTCTTGCTATTGTTCTTTTTACTTGTTTTTCATCCCTGTTTTTGGTCATTTTTTATGCTTTTGTTATATGAAAACGAAGGCATTGACGAATGTTCGAATTGCTGAATATTCGAAAATCGAGTATCAGATTGGTTCATTTGAATAGGAAGATCTGGTGCCTCTTTTTTCTTTTTTTAGTTGTCTTTTACTTACTATCTTTTAGCGGCTGCGGATGAAGAGAAATGTGAAATATACAGTTATCCCTGGCTGATCATTAATTTTAATGTGCTGATATTTCATTGAAATCTGACGCAGAGGGTTTTTGGTGTAATTGTCTTAATCTTATAGACATGGAAGCCAATGATGCAACTATGGAGACTTTTTGAATTGCAGTTCAATTGTTGAAACTCAATGGACCAGGACATTATAGGGCTTTTTTTTCAAATATATTTTTATTTTCAGCATTATAGTTGATGAGAAAATTTTGAAATCAGTTATCCCTGGCTGATTTTTCGTTGTTTATGATGACATCTTGTGATCTGACACAGACTGAAGCATTTAAACTAATTTTTGGTAACGGTCTTTACCTGTCTGGTATTCAATGCAAAACATGTTTCTGTTCATTTTGGATGCTGTAGGGGAAAAATGATATACAGACAATTGGAACTTGTTTTTCAGATATCAACAATCCAAAGCGAAAATTTCATCAATCCCATGCTTGGCCCAGTGGTTTGGACAAGTCATGACCTCCAGCTGCCAGCCACGGATTCGGTCATGTTTTTTGTTGGGTTTAGTAGCTTCCCAGCCCTTATTGGGCTTTTTTATTTCTCATCCGAATTTCACTTTCTGCCATCAGAATCAGGGGATGCTATAAAATATAGCTGTTTCATCTCGGCTCTCCTCTTTTGGGAAGCTTTTATTTGCATCAGATTACGTCGTTCTTCAGTCTTTTATCAAGTACATAGAGACAGAGCTAAGTATTGGCCCATGTCGACGCAACGATAGCGTTACCATGTGCCTCATCTACTTTGCAGTTTGCACTACTATAACATCTACTTTTTTTTTCTAGTTTTAACATAAAGCGACTCCTACATCACTTTGTAGTTTTCAGTCACTTTCATACTCCCTACACTCTTCCTCTCATCTACTTTTAATTCAGAAAATTACCATCAATTTCACAAATTTCTAATTATCTTTCTGTAACCCACATTCCTATATGTGTTTATTTGATAATTTTCCATCGCTTTCTCTCTATACAAATATACAGAGCCAACCATTGTGTTTATGGTGGCAACTACTAACCTTGACACTAACAACAACTTGCAAGTTACGACGTCCTCGAGCACAACTTCCAGTTAAACCATGGATAAACTTTCCGATACCCGTTCTTGATCATTGACATATATGAAAAGCGTTGATCCATTTAGTTGATTTTCTATTAAGTAAAAGATAGAAAAGGTATGTAGATAGAAAATGAAGGTGGGCTTGGTTCGTGCATGGCGTTATGCTTAATGCCAACTCAAGAAACCGACTTGTCTTTTTCATTAGTAATTCATCTTGACATACTATATGTACAAGTGACTCGACTCATCATTATTGCACTATTTGTACAACTTATGAAAAAAAAAGCTACGCAAAGACCATGTATGACTAAAGTGTGACCAATTCTGCATTTTTTTGGCTGTTCTTGGACCTAGGAGTGCCTGGAAATAGAATTGCTGTTAATGTAAAAGCGTACATTTGATGCCATGATAAATGCTATAGTAAGTATTTAAAAGAAGTAAAAAGAACAGAAAAAACAGCAGTAAATCATATATTGAACACGAAAAACTAAGCTCGAGGAGGGTTACATAATAAAAAAGGCAAGATGGCTTTACAGGCTTCAACAGCCATTTTCAGGCAATGCAAGGTGGATAAGAACAACCGAACAATTTATAGCCGGAAAGACTTCCTTGGCATGTGCCAGCATAATATTCCATGGCACTCTTTTATAGCCTCGCTTGCAGCTATGGGTAGGCTGCCTACCAGACAAAGAATGCAGAGTTGGGGGGTATACCTCTCCTCTAGAATGCTTATTGTGTGAGAATAATACCGAAACAATCTAGGGGTCATCTATTTTACGAATGCTAGTTTTCAAAGCAACCGTGGAGGCTTATTCTTAGAGCTACTGCAAGTTCTGAGCAGCATGACTTTTGGCCGGTAGTTTTGAACTGGGCTATTAAGAGAGCCAACGGTAGATGTACTCTTAAGAGAGAGTTTGTAACCATTGTCAAACTTGGTAGCAAAACTTTGATAAAATCTTACTTATATATAAACTGAACAACTAATTAAAACAAATCCTCTTCATTGATCCATGCATGCAACATAAATTGTAAATACACTTGTCTGGTATCTAGTTCTACTAAAGCAATGGGCAGAGATTGCTGAATTATATATATAAAAACAAAACCACAAGTCACATCTCGAAGAGTAAAAAAATAACAGTAACAAGAAGTATACAAGACAAAGCACAAATCTTTAGTTTCGTTTAATTCCAATTCTTCCTTTTTCTTTTTTCTTTGCTGCAACTTGACCCAAATGCCTTGACTGGGAATATTTTGATGGACCACAAATAATAGGTAGAAGCCTGGTGGCGCAAGATTATGCGTGCTTGGAGTCGTCACCTCAATGTTGTACGCTGAGTTCCCACAAGTTGTTACTTTGTCATTGCCGAGTACAAGCAACCTTTGATTCATAGAGAATGAATGCGTATTGAAAGCTGGTGCCAACACTGTTGCCGACACCAAGTTTTCAGCTACTTTACCTGTAATGACCACTTGAATGTTTGTTCTTTTGTTGTATCTGATTCCTGACATCGACTTTGGAGTGATGATTTTCGGTCGCAAATCATTGAATTTAGAGTCCAAATATGCTGGAGAGAATGCCTCTAAGCTTAGTTCAGTAGGGAAAAGAACACTTGTAAAATTGTAAAATGCGTGAGGATTGCTTCCGCCAACTAAAACCCTGCCATCACGAAGTAATGTTGCTGAGGAGTGGTACATGCGGGGAATTGTTGTCGGGTTTTGCGTCTTGAACCGTGAACCTATTTTTCTATCAGGCGGTACAAGACGGGACTAAGTACCGGGTTCCGACCCAATTCTCAACCTGCTGAACCGGAGCCTGCGCCGTTGATGAGTAAAACTTTGCCGTTTGGAAGCAATATCATGTCACCCATAACTCTAGCTAAAGGCATAGTCTCCATTACCCACTTTGGGTTGGGGTCAGTTATTGTGATCCTGGCACAAGTTTTCAAAGCTCTAATGAAATTACCTCGTGATGCTTGGGCAAAAAAACCCTTAGGAGCACCTCCACAAACTAAAACTTCAGCTAGAAGATCTGCCATTTTCAAGTTCTTCAATGGAAGCAAGACAGCTGAACCTGTGCTTGGATAGCTTCTAGGATCGCCACCTGGAATTATCGGGTACGTCTTTACTACTTTATTCTTCACATAATCAAGCAAAATAGCTCGATTGTTAGCGAAAATAAACAAGTTTCCATCAACATTGAGGAAGACAAAAGGGTAAAGATTATTCTCTTCTCCTTTGTCATTGGTTTCTAACAGGAAAGGCAAATTAAATGTGTTGGCGGCAATATTTTTAGGACTGAACTCGTAGTTAAATTGTCTGCGACCACCGACAATAATTAATCTTCCATCTGGCAATATATGATTGGTGGCATACCATCTTCTGGCAGCCAATCCATTTGGTATTTCTTGCCAATCGCAGTCCCTGCTGCTGCATGGGCTAAAAACCCTCACCCTACGTTCACCATCGTTGAAACCACCAGTCTGGACCAATTTACCATCAGGCGTGATAGCGCCTGAAGAGCACCAAACATTGGTTTGGACCATAAGAGCCCTGAACTTATTGGACGAAACATCGTACTCCACTGAATGTGCCGAGCAATCTACTTTTAGAGCTCCCTCAGTCAGGTCATTACGGCATTTCCCATTTGGCAACGACAGATTTGATTTGCCAAAATCAGTTCTGTCGAAAATAACCACACGGTCGTTTCTAAGGAGTTGCATGTGCATGGCTGAGATGCCAATGCTTGTTTGTAGAAGTTGCCAGAGGCCGTCGGCTGCTGAGGTGAGAATAAGGTGACATGGCTGCGAGGTAAAGAGTAGATGCAAGAGGAGGATTAAGAAAATGAATGTTGGGATTGCCATATTCGGTTGAGCACAAATGACCTGTGGGGATGTTGTTGATGCTCAAGGCTTGCCTTTGGTGCTCTTTTATACATGCCTTGTGAAGGAGCCATGCGGTGGGAGGATCCCACATGCATGTTCGTCGCGTGGGAGTCTCGTTCCTGTTACTGAAAACGATGGTTCTCTCATTTTTGAACTCCGAACGCAGATTTCACAGTAAAAATTCGACTACTAAATTAAAATGATGGACAATAGAAGAAGAGCCCGTGAGTTGCATTGTACCCATTAAGGTTGCTTGGCATTTTTAGATGAAATGATCTGAATATAGGGAGCCTTTTACTCGTATTAGAGAAATTGATGGATTCAAAATGGAATATAATAATTTTCATACATCCAAATGGCAACAATGTTAAAAATATATATGTGATATTATGTTGCACAGACATGATGTGTATGACATGATATTTTTTATTGTAAAAAAAAACTATAATTTTAACCCAATTAATCCAAAAAATATAATGTCTTATTACCAATTTTTTATTGTATGCTTGATATTTCCCAACCTAGCTCCTGCCTGGTCTAGGCAAGTTTTTAGCATATGCCACATTGCCACTACTGGGATAGTCTCAAGATGGAACCTTTTTGCTGCTGAGGAGAATAGACCCAAGTTTATAAATAATTTAACTAGCCTTTTGAGTTTGTATTTGACCTAAGATATCAAGGAGAAAAGGAATTATCTGGTTTAAAGAGAAAAATAGTAAACAGAAGATAACTGATAAAACATGCATATACATATATAGAATCCAAATTTCACACAACTTGAATGGGTGGATTAGTTTTCTGTTTAGATGAAACAAATATGTTTAAAGCAGGTAGGCTTTTGGGAACAAATTAATTACTTAAGTCTAAGTCTACATCAACCCATAAATTGATCTTTATGTTTTGATATGAAATTTTGACAACACTCCACCACTTGTACAAACTCCTAATTCAATGATTATTTAAGGTCGATATTTTTTTTTTATAAGCTATAAATTTAAGTTATATCATACGTAAATGTAATATGTAAATTTTATTTAGAGTTTAATTATAAATTTAAATTATCTATTTGGAAATGTAATATATACTCAACGTTAGTTTATATTTTGATTAATAGGAATAATTTGGTATATTTGGAAGGCACATGGCTAAGGAGCTAAGGTGCCAAGGAGTCCATTTCCCTCCCATTAACATCAATGGAAGGAACGAACTAACATGAATCCATGTTGAAAAGAACCAACTTTTCTTTTTAACAATTAATGACTTTTGGCTGTCCCTCTTATCTTGAAGACCTTACTAACTGACATTAGTACTTTTGATAGATCGACTAGATACCCTAATTTTTGTATGCCAATGTATTTTAAGTTTTTCTTTTTATTCATTCATTTATATCGGTTATATATTATAAATTTAACTACAAATAAGATATATATATCAATCTATTTAGTTTTTATTTTTTAAGAATATCAATTTATTGAATTAATTATATTGTATTCCATATATTATTTTCATATTTATCAAATACATAATTCATAATGTTTAAAAATATTAAATATAATGCAATCTTAGAAGAATAATGTACTTATTTGCTTTGTTATAAAATTTGTGATTATTTATGTAAACATTATTGTCGAAACCATTTTTTTATGTTTTTAAAAAAACGGGGGTCGACTTTAAAAATTTGGAGTCACCACCACCCCTTTTTGTTTAGGTGGGATTAGATCACCTTGTAAAAAATAATTTTGGTCTACGAAATAAAAAAAAAAGGTTCGGGAGTCGGTTACACACGAGGAAGGATTAGCACCCTTATATGCCCAAAACTGGTACCAAATTGATTAATTAATGCCCTTATGTTGAAAATCTAAAAACATTAAAATGTAATCCTTTTTGGAAAAGGCTGATCAATTTGAATTGAATTTCAAGATTCACTCGTTCTAAGGAAATAAAACATCACATCCACCACGTTAGGATATGACATATTTATGCCTCAAAACCGAGATTATTTTTTATTTTCAAAACAAGCAATTAAAAGGTTATTCAGTTATTTGGTCAAACGGAAAAATGCAACCCAGCACGTTAGGGCACAATTTCCCGAGTTTCCAAACACTAAATATTGCCTTATTTCAAAAGGTTTTCAAATAGGTGATTTTAAAACCAGTTCAAAACATTTGGTTTAAAATTGGAGGAAAGTTGGAATGGGAATCGTGTTACAACAAAAAGAAATACAAGCATAATTACAAGCATGAAATATGAATTTATAGCAATAACACTTATACAAAATGAATAATAGCATTAACATTAACATTCAAAAAATAATAAATTTAAAACTAATTTTAAAGAGAAATATCAAGCCAATTAGCACTAATAAAGTATAACAAATTTAATAAAACAAATAATTTGTAAGAAGAACAATTTGAAATCATTGATATATAAACAATAAAATAAATAAATAAACAAATGATATGTATGAAAATTTAAAAATCAATAAGAAATAAAGAGAACAAAATCATATATTAAATAGTAATATATAAAGGAATAATAAACATTAAGTATGTAGAAAAATCAAAAGATGTAATATATTAAGTAATCTATGTAGGGCCCAAATTTATGCCTGGGCCCATACCAAAAACAAAAGAAAAAACCAAAATAAACATCCCAAATTTACAAATTATTAAGCCCAATACAAAACCTAAATCACTACCAAAATAACAAGGCCCGAACCCAAAATTTTCAACATTTTTTAGAAACCCTAGGGGTTTCTAGAGTGACCAACGCCGCAGCCACATCAGCCACCAAGCACCACCCGCGCCACACGCCTCCTTCCTCCGAAACGTGCGCCTCCACGACGTTCGCCTACAAAACAGAAAGGCAACAAACAGCACAACAAAAAGGATTGTAATGGGGATTTGATTCTATTCTATTTTTTGGGGGATTTTTAGGTTATAAAAGCCAAATAATCGAATGTAAAAGGGGAGGGCATTTTTTTTCTACAAAAGGAGAAAGGCAATATAGAGATTTTTGATGCACATAAAAAAAAAAAAGATTCAAAAGGTTAGATTTGTAAGGTTTTAGCCTTCTGTTATTTTATTTTTTTCGAATACGTACATACTTCTGTTTTTTATCTTTATGATTTCTTAAAGAAAATTTCTTTAGAAACAGTATATACGTGTAAAGATAAAAAACTTACCTCGATTCCTCCGGCCGCCACTATCGGTGTGTTCACAGCGGACTTACTGAAGGAGGGGCTTGCCCTAGCAGAGAAAATATGGAGTTTCACTTGGGATTTTGTGTTCTTTCTGATAAAATGAATCTGCAAAAAAAAAGGGGGATTTAAACATTACAAAAAACGGCGCCATTTAAGGAGGGGGGAGCCCCGCGCGATGACCCGGTCCACAGTTGGATCCGCACAGTTTTACCCTAAATCGGTAAATTACGTTGTTAGTCCCCCCTTTTTGCGCCACTGTTTTAATTGCATCCCGTTTCAGTTTTTTTTTTATTTTTAAATCTTGCCCTGAATCTGGTCTGTCACTTCAATTTGGTCCGCATTCAGGCGCTGCGTTCAGGAGCTCAGAATAATTACGTTTTTAGTCCCTATTTGTTGCGCGTGCATCACAATTTGGTCCTTTTTGCCTCCATTTGTTGTTAATTTGCCCCAAACTCTTGTTTTAAATCAATTTAGTTTTTTTCCACCTATTTTACTTCAGTTTCAAATTAATTATTTTTAATATTTTTTTTATTTTTGTTATTACCACTATTTTTTTCACTATAATTATATTTATTATTAGTATTATATTTACTATTATTAGTACCATTTTTTTATCTTTACTGTTCTATTATTATTTCATTATTATTATTCCAGTTATTATTGCTAATTTAGTATTATCATTACTTTACTAGTATAATTATTTATTATCACCACTACCGTTATTATTATTATTTTTTACTAGCCTTATTATTATTGTTTTGTTATTATTAATACTATGGTTTACTTAATTTTTTTAAAACTTTTTTTTCCATTATTATTTTTATTATTATTAACATTATTGTTTATTTTAGATTTTTTATTACATTAATTATTGTCATTTTATTATCATCAAGTTTACACTATCATTATTCACTAAGTATGACCGTTTTTACGTTTAAACCGGTTTTGTATTTTTAAAGGTTACATCGACTTTTCTGTTACCACTTTTCTTACCCAAACTTATAAAAAGATTTTTTAAACAAGGCAATGTTTCGTGTTTGGAAGGTCGAGGAATTGTGCCCAATCGTGCTGGGTTTCGACTTTCCGTTCGTCCAAATGACTAAATATCCTTTAGAGATTTTAACCGTGTTTTCTTAAATAAGGCAATATTTCATGTTTGGAAATTCGAGGAATCGTGCCCAATCGTGCTGGGTTTCGGTTTTTAGTTTGGCCAGATAGTGGAATACCTTTTTAAAATTGTAATACATGAATTTTGGAAGTCATGAAATGATCTTGGTATCGCGGGTTTGAAACATCGTGTCCTATCGTGCTGGATGTGGTATTTCACCTTTTTAGAACAAGAGAATTTCGATATTTAATTCGAACTATCCAAACATTTTCTAAAGTATTCGTATTCTAAAATCTCTTCCAATTTTCGATATTAGGACATTAAATCAATCAATAAGGTACCAATTTTGGGCATTGCGAGGGTGTTAATCCTTCCCCGTGCATAACCGACTCCGGACCCGTTTTCTTAAAATTCGTAGACCAAATATTTTATACAGTGACCCAATCACTCTTCAAAAAGATTGGTGGTGACTCCATTTTCCTTTTTAAAGTCGGCCCGTTTTCTAAACAAAAAAATGGTTTCGACAATCTATATTAATTTAAATAAATAATATACATGAGATGAAAGATTTATTATATATATATAGATAAATAGATAGATAGATAGCAATACATAAAAGTAGTTGAAATGAGTGAAAATATATAATAAAATATGGTCTCTTAGAGAAATAAATTATGTATACTAAATTTAAAAGAAAAAAATACATATATATATAAGTAGTTTTAAAAGAAACTAAATATATGCATAAATAGATTTAAAAGAAAATATATACATAAAATAATATGAAAGTCAATAATATATGCATAAAAGAAATAATTTATCATAAATTACATATGCATGTATAAAGTAATAATATATAAGAGTATTTAAATTAAACATTATACAAGTCATTTGAACAAAGAAATATATAATAGATGATTTCAAAATTAAATATTTATACAATAAATATAAACAAAAATATATACAAACTGGAAATAAAACAAATTTAAACATTGTAGAACCAATTTCAAATTTTTTTTATTAATATAGCTTTTTTAAAAAAAATGAACAATAAATAAATTTAATATTATAAAAGAGTTGCAAGGATTATAAACAAAAATTAAAAGCTTAATTGAAATAAAAATAAAATTAAAAGACTACTTTATAATTAAATAAAATTATTTAAACAAAGTTAAGGATCAAACTAAAATGCACTCAAATGACCAGGGATTAAAATATCAAATATTTCCATAGCCAAAATGCAGTGTACAGATAGGACCAAATCGAAATGGCGCATAAATCCTCGAGATAAAATTTAAAAACGAAGGAAACAAAAAAATGGACCCAATCAAATGTCAACACAAAATGGAGGGACCAAACGAGCAATTATCCCTTCATCACGTAAACACGCGGATCCTGAGAGCATTGGGTCGGGTCAGATCGGTGCATTCTATACGACACCGTTTTAGAGCCACCGAAACAGGCCCTAAACGGTGCTATTTCATCCGTCGTGATAAAACCAAAATTAAACCTAATTACTAATCACTTATTCACTCAGAAAAGAAAACCTAACTCCTAGTCCTCTCCTTAACCAGTCGCCGCAAAAACAGTCATCAAAAACCATCCGACTACCATACGCTTCAGAAATCAGTGATGGAGTTGGATGAAGGCTGGGTATAGCTTCTTTTGCGCCTATACTCGAAAGCATTATCACCTTCGCATCCAAATCCCCATTTCAACTTTGATTTCGACGAAGCGAATAGGGATCTGACGATGGTATTGACAGATAAGTATTCCGTCTCTTATTTCTTTTGCATGCAATAGCCAAAAATCGAAGGGCAAAAAATAATGGAAAAGAAATCTTAATGAGTAAAAGAAAATCTGAGCATCACCTTCCAAAATTTTTCTGCTTTTGATTTTGTATTTTTTTGCGTATGAGTGCGTGAATTTTCAATGTACAATGCTTGGCTTTTTATAGCCAGAAAAATGAAATACACGTTTTGATTCTTCTACTGTCTTCTATGATACTATGCTATTCTCTGTTATTTTTGCCTCTTTCTGTTGCAGGTACAGCTGTGGAGGAGGCCATTGCTGAGGTTGGCACGCGTGTGCTTGATGACTGCAGCACGGATGCACGCGGGGCGCGCGTGGGGGAAGGCTGCGGCGCTAGAGTTTTCTGGAAACCCCTCGGGTTTCCAGAAATTTTTTAGGGTAATTGGGCTTTAATGAGTTTGGGCTTAGTTTAATTTATTGGGTCTAGGGGTTTAATAGTTTTGGGATAGTAAAGGATTGATGGACTATTTTAAGTTATTAGGTTTGTAATTTTATTGTATTGGACTTTTATTATTAGACTATTATTTTATTTGTTTTTATTTGGCTTTAATTTTTTGGTTTTATTTTTGGGTTTAAATTCGGTTAATGGGCCAGGGCGAATTGGGCCTATTAGAATTATAGTTAAAGCTACATTTATTAAATCAAATACAAGTTAACAAGTAAGAATTCTATCATGATACATTAGAATATGATTATTTTGATATATATAATTATATGATACCCATATTATAGGTGAAAAGATATATTGCAAAAAGTGAAATATATATTTTTTATATTCATGGTTAAAACTTTTTTATTAATACTTTATAGGTGATGTTATTATTTGATATTTTGTATATATGTAGAGTAAATATACATAATACTTATCAACGATTGATTTGATATAACCATCCAACCACTGAGAGTTCAGAGAAAATAATTAATATGAACTATGAACTAGAACCCAATTGCATGCCCAACTTGAGCAGACAATAGTAGGCAACAATTCAGTTTTAAGTTTGAGGAAGATATAGTTCCCATAGTGCATTTGTCGTGTTTCCTGACGCAGGGGCAAGAGTGGGTACTAAAGACTTATTGGATAACATGGAAGAACTAATTCGCTGTTTATTGTCACACCCATTAATGCAGTGGCTACTTTTTTTCAGACTGTAATACTATTTGTTACGTTAACATGGAAGAACTAATGAGCTGTTTATAATCTGTACCATTAATGCAAGTGAAGAATAGGATATTTATTTCTAAGATGGAAAAGTGAGAGAAAAACTTTTTTTTCTAAGTCTTTTGGGTATGTATAGGATATTTATTTCGTGGTTCCATGCAATGATGTCTAATTATGTATAAGGTGATTATAGGGTATAGAAGATGTGATAGATATCACTTAAAGAAGGCAATAACATGAATGCCATGTAAAGTCAGAATTCTAGTGTTTAAGCAAAGAACTCCACCAATCATTAACATATCAAAAGGTTCAAAATGATCCAATTTCTCTTGGCCTCTATCATAATGGAGACAGGTTAATGTGAAAGAACAAGCATGAACAACAAATTTGTCTCGTAGTAAGCTGTGCAGACCTTTCGCCTGTATTTATATCCCAATCTCAGCCTTAGCGCATGGATACAATATAATCAGCAATACGTACGGTATCCAAAATAAGAAGAAAGAACAGTAAAACTGAATCGAGAAATAAATTCAAAGCAACAAATTGACCTCAGAAGATAGCTCTACTGACATAGCCGCATACTCAAGTCCTTCAATATATATTTACTCTGTTAATCTACCTTGCAAAATGATCCTTGTAGGCCGTAGCAACGAAATTTTTGCAGAACCAACATATAAATGTGCAGAAAACAAAGTGCAACGAGCACTGGCGAGAGAATTTCTAATGTAAAATTTCTCCACTTAAAAACGACTAGACATGTACAATTAGCACAAAATGGCGCCGGTGGAGAGATTAACATTTACATGGGGTCTCCAGGGCATGAGGCCCTTGTTTCCTTGTTAAAAAAAATTAGGAGTGATTGCTTCGCAAAATGGGTCTGAACCTCATAAAACAACCTTCAAAGGTGTTGAAACTCTCGATTTTCTGCAGCCTTTCCATCCGATATCATTGGAAACTTCTATACCAGTTTCCTTCCTTTCTTTGCATAAGCAATGGATTTGAGCATTCGGGGATGCCAAATATATGCTTAAACCAAAACCAAGGAATGAAACATGAGATCAACCCATCCATCCCCCAAAGGTTTCCTTGTCGGATGGCCCCATTCATAATCGAAGTACCTTACAAGGCATGCTAACTGGATGCTGCCTTCCACATATGCTTGGAATGGGAAAAAGATTCTTCCAAAATTAATACTTCAACCAGGGTTTTAGTCTTTAGTGCTTGTCTTTCTTCAAGGCACCCCAGCAAAAGATGTTTGAAGCAACATTAAGACCTGATACTAGTGCCACGGCAGAAGATTACTACTATTTTTCATTTTCATAAATAATTGTGAAATTTTGATTACCCCCAACGATATTTCAACATTATTTTTTATAAATAGTTGGTTTTTTATTATCTAAGATAGCTGCTTGGCTGCTCTAAGTTTACATTCAACCTACCTCAGCTTTGGGATCGTTAGCCAAGGGTAAGGTTTTGGCACGAGAATCCAAATTTGAGCTTCATCATGCACAGTTGTGCATATGTGGGTCTATTAGTAAGTTTCTAGTTAAGACACTTGACTTTTAAAAAGTTATAAAATGGTCACTTAAGTTATCATTTTTGTTTTTTTTAGTCCAATTCTGTTAAATCACTAAAAGTTTGATAATGTGACTGTCAAGTGATGACATGTAATCTTTATCGTTAATTTGTTTTATACATAGTATCCATGTTGTTTTAGAGGTTATGTAAATCACCAAAATAAACTAATTTGTTTCCAAAATAAAGACCAAAAGAGTTCTGTACCATGAATGAATTGAATCTTCCTATTACTTTTAATTAAGTTGATATCAGTAGTTGATTGACTGGCCAAATTTTGGAACTTATGATGGTATTTCGCACCTACTTTGAAAATGAGAAGAATTGCCTAACATAGCATTCTACAACCACATTATTCTTATTCTTATGCTTTTCCTTTCACCTTCACTTTATGTCCTGTTTCTGTTATGGATGTGTGTATAAAGAGATTAGCTATTTTACTCTATAGGCACTTCCATCGACAGAAGCCAACTGCAACAAATTGCTGCAGCTTCTCAGGATTCCTTCTCTTCTCAGATTTGCTAGAAGGGATCAATATGCAGAAATAGAGGAAAGGAAGTGGCCTGCTGGTGTTCTGGGTACACAAGACTGTATATCAGAAATAGACTCTACTGGTCTGTTGATTTCTCTGCTGCTTGTATTAATCTTGACAGTTCCAAAATGTTAATAGATAACCTGTCTCAGAGGAGCAACTCAAATGAGATTGCTAGCCACTTGGAACTTAGAGATCACTCGGAGAAAGTTTGGCCATGGACAGCAGTATATTCACCAAAGCATGGGTTGATACTGCTGGTAGTGGGGGGATTAAGGATTATCATGCCATCAAGAGATGGCAGCCTCAAGCAGCTGCTGCTGATCCAGATTTCTTCCACCCAACAGTGCACGTCAAGAATGAGGAAGAGTCAAATACTAGTTCAAGGCAACCGACATGTAAGAATGATGAACGAGCAAATGAGAGCTCTATCTCCCAAGTTGCTGTAAGTAAGGGGCGATTTAAGAATGATCCTCGTGGAGCTGATCATATTAAACACGCTGTCGTTGTATATGTTGGAGCAATGCTAATGCCCCTTTATAAAGCAAGAAAAATTGACAAGGATGGAAACAAATCAATAATGAAAAAAACTGCAACAAAGGTTTTATTTCTTGCCTTTCTCTGGTCTTTCCGCTTGTTAGTTTGCAGCACCTTTTTTGCCTCTACTTCATGTCTAGTTTTACACTTTTTGTTCTTTTACCAGCTAATGGAGATGACATCCAGATCCTTTATTAATTGGTCAAAAGGACAAACTTCAAAGGATGGTAATCAAGACACAAAATTTACTCTGGGATTCCCACAGATGAGACGTTATTTGTCTTGGCTTTTCTTGTTTTTGATGTGTACAGAGCTTACTATTATTTTAGCGTTGACAAAGCATACAGTCATCTTCTATATGGAAATACCTCAGTATTGACCTGAATTTTTCAATTGAACATCAATTGCAAACTTTCAATTTCGTTCTTCAATTCTCTGTTCAAGAAATGACGTTTTACGTGCATGGAATGACAGTGACCTTTTTTACATGAACTGGGCTTGAATGTAACAGTTCGATTTTGGCCCTAATCAGAATGGTGATTTCGGGACCACGAATCCGAGTCAGAAAAATATTTAAATATTATTTTCTGTGTTAATTATATGTGAATTAGCATGTGTGAAAGTTTCGTATGAAAATTTGATGGTTTATGTGCTTAATTAAATAAAAAGGGCTTAATCGCATAAAATGAAAATTTGATGGTTAGTTCTGAAAGTGCCGAATTGTTGTTATCTTTTTAATATGGAGGATTTATGTTGCAATTAGGCCATTTTTAATATATAGTGGACCGCAACATGTGGTTATTGTATGATTTTATATATTAAATGTTTTATAAAATTTAAAGTTTATATTATAATAATATAAAATATGTTATAATAAACATAACATAAATAAAAATAAACATAACATAAATAAAAATAAAAGAAGCCAAAGTTTATTTTTTTAGCTTTCATGACCGAATAACAAAAACAAAAAGAAAAAAGAAAGGAGTTAGGAGTTCGGCATTCGGCTATCTTTGGATTTGATTAAGGTATGTACCTAGCTTGGTTTTTGATAATTTTTACGTTTTTGAGATCGTTGTTATGAAATGTACAAAGTCTATGCATCAATTTTTTATTTTAATGAATATTTTGAGTTAGGCCATTGATGATAGCTTGTGATTTTTGTTGTTTGATGATAAAATATCAAAGATATGTGAAGGATTAACAAGTTTTGTCTTTGAGTTTTTGATGAATTTGAGTAATTTGGACTAAATTGAAAAAAAATAAATTTTTGAGAGACTAAAATGTGAAATAAATGAAATGTATAAACTTGTATGAGGACTAGGAATATTCGGCCCTTAAGGTGTATAGTCAAATTTTGTGTATTTTGTGTTTTGTGCAAATAGGACTAAATTGTAAAAAGTGTGAAATGTTAGGGGCAAAATGGTAATTTACTCATTTATGTGTTTTTGGACTAAATTGAATGAAAATATGTTTGAATGAGTTTAATTTGAACATGTTTAGATCAAGAACCAAAGAAATCAGACCTGGATCGGGGAAAAGCGAAAATAGTTGAATAGCCGATTTTTATTGTTTGTCAATATCTGAGGTAAGTCTTTAAGCAGCTAAACTTGTAAATTGTATATATAAATTAGTAATAAACTGATTTGGAATTTGAGGAATTTATAATGAGTTAGCCGAATGTGTAACACCCCAAACCCGGTCAACACACCACGACCGAATCCGGCATGTTACAGAGTGAAAATATTTTGAATAAATCAAGTCTGCCAATTTTACCTTTATCGAAAAACCCTTTGATGTTTTGAGTTTAGTAGAAACTCGTTTAAAGTGTTGTTGAAAACGTTTTGTTACTTTGAAACCCGGAAAACTCTTTTTTTTTTTTTGGAAAAACCGCTTGCCGTTTCAAGTTTTGGAAAATCATGCGATTCGATTAAAACCCGAGTGAGTTGATCTTAATTAAATTAAAACTTGTTCGCTTTTGATCTTGAAGAAAACTTAGATTGGAAACATTTAAGTTAACTTGTTATCATCTTATATTGATTATTACCCGATGGTAAAGTTGGAAACCCGAGAAGAGGTATAATTTTTAAAAAAGTTGGTTTTTTTTTTACCAGTAATTAAGGCATGCAAGGTTATTTAACTTTAACATAATATGATAAACATAAAAGCAGATAATTAAAAGCCCAAAATAATAGCTTAGCGGCCTTATTACAAACCCAAAACCAAATTTTAAGAAAAATATAAACCGAAATTAAAGTCTAAAACAAAAACCTGAAAGTAAAGTGCATGGCCACCTCGAGTCATCCCCGGCTCCACATCCGCGATCTATGCCTCATCTGCAAAATATAAGGGAAAGGGTGAGTCACCGAGACTCAGTGCATAAATCCCCAACCCGATAAAACAAGCACTTACACAAATCATAAGTAATCATGCAAATCATGCAAACCCCACCTAACCATCCGAACTCTCGTGTCTACCCCGTGTGGTCAAAACCACTGGTGGACAAAACCACTGGTGACCGTAGTCACAAATAATATAAGTGTGGTCAAAACCACTGGTGACCATAGTCACAAATCATAAGGTGGGGCCAACCCACCGTGTGGTTAAAACCACTGATGACAATCCCGTAATCAACATGTGGGGCCAACCCACTGCGGTACCAAACCACCGGGACGAGTCACAATAATCCATGTGTGGTCAAAACCACTGGTGGTCAAAACCACTGAGACTTAGTCACAAATACAGTACCGAAAGTGGGGCCAACCCGCCGTGTGGTCAAAACCACTGGTGACAGTCTAAATCATGCCTTCCCCCTCCTTTCATCATACCCACATCAGTGAACAGGTTTTTCATGGCATAAATATCATGCTTATAATGCAAATACCACATGGCATAGCATAGTCCAATGGCATAACAGCACATCTCGATAATCAATCGACAAGGGACTTACCCAGAGTCCAAGCTCATGCCCACAAGGCATAACACTGGTTTCAATGGCTATTTCGGCTTTTAACAATAAACATAATTAACACATATTACTAATGAAGTGTGTAAGCGTTACACACCTGACTACCTGCTAATCTAGCGAAATCCCAAAACTACGATCTACCCACGAATCGAGAGGAACCCGAGGATCCAACGCTTGCCTTCACCTTTCCTATAATCGGCCAACACCACACTATTGGGGACATAGCCATTCGGCTTTAATCATGAAATCCCGAAGGAAAAAAATAACACAACGATAGAACCCTTACCTAAATCGATCACACCCGAGCCTTTAGGCTTAAATCGCAAGCCAAACAAATCCCGGAGATCTACTGAATGCGGCTAACTCCTCCCTACAATCGGCCCAAACACATTATCAATAACCTAATAGCCATTCGGCTCAACATACATCTCAAAGAACAACTTGAATCCAAAAGAGATCGTCCCCCTTACCTTACTGACAGATTCGACCACCCTTACCTTAACACCTTTCAGTTTTCAACCAAATCCCGAAGCCACGTGATGAGCCTCCCCCTACAATCGACCAAGCACTGATTAAGAGACCCGATTAGCCCCTTTAAAGCAATCGACACAAGCCTTGCTAATGGAGAAATTCGACAATGTTAGGGAGAAAATACAAGAATCGACAAATACCCCTAATAGATTATGGGATTGAAGTGATTCGGCTAAAGGATGACTTACCAAGCGAATGTTGTTGAAACTTGATCACGAACCAAAGAAAATAGAGAAAGGAAGGCAGTTTCAGTAAACTAAGAAGGTTCGACTTATGAATCAAAAAGAGAAAAAAAGCAGAAGAAATCGAAGAGGAAGAGAAATGATGATCTCGAATGGAAGAAGAGAAGAATGTTGGGTATTTCGGCACAAGGAGATTGAAAGAAAAGAAAGAAGTCAAATGGGGAAAGAATGTTGGTTTTGGCTTTTGAATACAATGGAGAAAAGAAAGTGAAAGTCAAATTTTGGCTCTTTAATGAAATAGCAAAAGTGGTTCGGCCAAGCCCTCTATTGCGGAAAATAGAAGAAGAAAAAGATGCAAATGAGGTTTTGACCTTGACCCTAAACGAAAGAGGAAAGAAACTCTCTCTCAGCTAGCTGAAATGCTCCCCAAATCCACTAAGAACATTCGGCACACTCTTTTGCTAACCCAATCGATTCCTCCCTCACGCCTTAGTGTTTGGCATTCAGCTAACACTAAGCTCTCTTAGCCGATTCCTCAAAATCCTCCTAGCCACCCATTCAAATGAGTTTGAAAAGTTTAAACTCCTCAATTTCCTCTCATTCATCTGTTCAAATCTATTGACCCCTTCCATCCTTATCTTCAAGAGTCCATCCTGAGCACACCACCTCCTCAGCTTTAGCGTCAAAAATTAATGCACAAGGGGAGATTTCTGCAGCTCGAACCAAGGCCCTCCTAGCTCCCTGTGGCGTCACTTTCCTTGTACCTGAGTGGCACCTCCCTTGCCACTTTACCACTAGGTTATCTGTGTCAAGACACTCCAACAACTCCTTTTAACCCCTATCTTTCCTAGCTCCCCCTTCCAAGTACTTAAAACAAAAATTTTAGCTATGACCCAGGCCTATCTCGAGGTCATGCCTAGACCCCAAAACACCCTAAACTAGCACAGCAGGCATATTATCACATGCAATCACACAAAAATACAGAGACCTCGATTTAAGGATGTTACAGTTCTACCCCCCTTAAAAATAATTTCGGCCTCGAAATTACCTGGTCAGAAAAGTTGACGGTATTGCTGCCGTATCACATCCTCTGGTTCCCACGTGGCCTCCTCCGTACCATGGTTCCGCCATAATACTTTTACCAAGGGAACCGACTTCCTACGCAGAACTTTGATATCCCGATCCAAAATCCGTACCGGTTCCTCCTCGAAAGACAGGTCTGAGCTCGCCTCTATCTCCTCAACTGGCACAACATGCGACAGATCTGATCGATAGCGCCTGAGCATTGAAACATGAAACACGTCGTGGATCTAACTTAACTCTGCTGGCAACTTGAGCTGATAGGCTACTGGTCCCACTCGCTTCAACACCGTATACGGCCCAATAAACCTAGGGCTTAGCTTGCCCTTCCGCCCAAATCTCAATACTTTCTTCCACGGCGATATCTTCAGAAAGATTTTGTCCCCTACTGCATACTCTATATCCCTACGCTTAAGATCGGTGTAAGACTTCTGCCTGTCCGACGCTTCCTTCAGACGAGCCCGAATCACCTTAACCTTATCCTCTATTTCCGCAACCAATTCTGGACCCAACATTTGTCGTTCACCCAGTTCTGTTCAACATGTCAGAGTACGACATTTCCGTCCATATAATGCCTCATATGGTGCCATCTGAATACTCGCTTGATAACTGTTGTTATACACGAATTCTACCAATGGAAGATACTCTTCCCAACTACTGCTGAAATCCAGAACACAACCCCTTAACATATCCTCTAGAATCTAGATTACCGCTCGATCGTCCATCGATTTGCGGATGAAAAGTCAGATCGATATTCAGCCTTGTACCCAATGCCTGGTGCAAAGCTTTCCAGAACCTTGACGTGAACCTGGGATCCCTATCCGAGATAATTGACACTGGCACCTCATGCAACTTTACTATCTCTGCCACATACAACTTGGCTAACTTTTGGAGCGAGTACTCAACCCGAACTGGTATGAAATGAGTTGATTTAGTCAGACGATCCACAATTACCCAAACTGAATCCTTCTTGCTAGGCGTAAGGGGTAGCACACTGACGAAATCCATCGTAATCCTTTCCCACTTTCACTGCAGAATCTTTACCGGCTGCAACAAACCTGACGATAACTGATGTTTTACCCACAAACTCAGTTACTTCCTGTTAAAGACCCGGCCACCAGAACTGTTTCCTCAAATTTCGATACATCTTGCTACCTCTAGGATGCATAGCGTATGGGCTGCTATGAGCTTCCCGAAGAATTCGCTGTCTCAACTCAACATCCTTCGGCATACATACTCTCCCTTGAAAATACAGTACTCCATCACTGCCCAAACTGTAACCTTCTGATTCACCATTTTGTACTTGCAACCTCTGAGCACTCAAAACCTCATCCACCAGCTGCCCCTCTTTAACCTGATCGATCCAAGTCGGCTTTACTTGCAATTCTGCCAATAGACTCCTGTCGTCATATAGACTAAGGTGAGCAAACATCGCTCTCAGGTCCGCTACCACCTTGCGGCTCAACGCGTCACCCACTACGTTAGCCTTACCCAGATGGTATTCAATTGAGCAGTCATAGTCCTTTAACAACTCAATCCACCTTCGCTGCCTCAAATTCAAGTCCTTCTGTGTAGACTATCGACTTCTCCTCATACAAGTAATGCCTCCAAATCTTCAAGGCGAAAACCACTGCAGCAAACTCCAAGTCATGTATCGGGTAGTTACCTTCATGGGGTCTCAACTGTCGAGACGCATACGCCACTACTTCCCCTCATGCATCAGCACACACCCTAAACCAGTATGCGATGCATCATAGTAGACCGTGAATTCCTTCCCTGCTTCCGGCTGAATTAAAACCGGTGCTTCTATCAGAATCTTCTTTAACTTGTCGAAACTTTCTTGCTATTTTTCAGACCACACAAACGGAACCCCTTTTCTCAACAACTTGGTCAACGATGCTGAAATCAAAGAGAAGCCTTCTACGAACCTTCTGTAATATCCTGCCAAACCCAGAAAACTCCGAATCTCTGCTACCAACTTAGGTGGTTTCCAATCTAATACTGCCTCAATCTTTCGAAGATCCACCCTAATCCCCTCAGCTGATACTACATGACCCAAGAAAGTTACCTCCTTAAGCCAGAACTCGCACTTACTAAACTTGGCGAACAGTTGTTTCTCCCTCAAAACCTGTAAAACCACCCGAAGATACGCGTCATGTTCCTCCTCAGATCTCAAGTACACCAAAATGTCGTCTATAAACACTACGACAAACTGATCCAAGTACGGCTGAAACACCCGATTCATCATGTCTATGAATGCTGCCGGCGCATTGGTCAACCCGAACGGTATTACCAAAAACTCGTAGTGCCCATAACGAGTACGAAACGTCGTCTTATGAATATCAACCTCCTTCACCTTGAGTTGATGATACTCCGATCTAAGATCTATCTTAGAGAAAATTGATGCACCCTTAAGCTGATCAAACAAGTCGTCTATTCTGGGCAACGGATACTTGTTCTTGGTCGTCAACTTATTCAGCTGGCGATAGTCTATACACATCCGCATTGTATCGTCTTTCTTCTTAACAAAGAGCATAGGCGCTCTCCAAGAAGATATACTCGGCCGGATGAAACCCCTGTCCAACAATTCCTGAATCTGCGCCTTTAACTCCACCAATTTCTTCGGCGCCATCCTATATGGGGCAATAGACACTGGTACGGTTCCAGGTAACAAGTCTATGCCGAACTTAACCTCGCGGTTCAGAGGCAGACCCGGAAGTTCCTCTGGGAATACATCAACAAATTCCCCACCGTTCAGACACTCTCCACAGCTGAATCTTGGCTTCCAAAGCACAGACATGCACCATAAATGCCTCACAACCTTTCTTCATCAACCTTTAATGCAGATACAACATTGGATAGGTAATCTCTCCTATTACCTATCATCACCACCACTTCACCTTCAACTGTCCTCAACACCATGCGCTTACCTGCGCAATCCAAACTGGCCTGGTACTTCACTAGCCAATCCATCCCAAGAATCAGATCGAACTCCCCAAACGGCAGTTTCATCAAGTCAGCCAAAAACACGACCCCGTGAAGTTCTAAGGGTACATCCCTATACAGTTTATTTACCTCTACAGAGTGACCTAGAGGGCTTAGTACTGTCATCTCCCTAGAAGTAATCTCAAAGTCTAAGTTCATGGTCTCCATTATGCTACGAGCAACATACGAGTGCGTCGAACCAACATCTATCAAAGCAGTATAAGGTAGTCTAAAGATTAAGAACATACCGGTTATGACGTCTGGTGCATCGCCCTCCTCTCGACGCCTCGCGGCGTAGACCAACCCAGGCTGTCTCGCCTCTATACTACCTGCACCTCTGCCCGGCGCTCTTCGGCCTCTACTAGAACCATTACCTCCTCTGGCTGAACCACGGCCCCTCTATGGTTGCTGACTATCCCTCCTGAACTGTGTACAATTCTGATCCCCAGACTGAAGCCTAGGTGATCTCTGCGGACAATCCCTCACTCGGTGCCCCATTGACCTACATTCGAAGCACCATCTGTTTCCAGTCCAACATTCTCCCGTGTGAGACTTCCCACACCAAGCACATCATGGCAGCCACTGAGTATTAGCAGTAGCAGGCTTCGCAGTTTGATTCGGCCCACCATATCTAACCCTTTTCTGCTGATTCCCGACAGACCCAGATGACCCAGAATTCCTCTTATTCCAACCCTTATCCTGGTTCCGCCTTACAGACTATTTCACTTCCTCAGCAACTTTGGCCTTCTCCACCAGGACTCCAAATTCTCTCTCCTGCTGTGGAGCAATCACCATCCACAGCTCATCTCTCAACCTATCCTTAAACCTAACACAATACTTATGTTCCGTGCCCACAATACCCCGTGCATACCGACTTAACCAAAGAAATTTCGCCTCATATTCCGATACTGTCTTATTTCCCTGTACCAAGTTCAGGAACAACTTACGTTGCGCATCAATGTAACTAGCCCCGACGTACTTCCTCTGATAGGCTGCTCTAAAGAAATCCCAAGTGATGTCGTCAGCCATTGCTCCATCCCTAACCGTGAGCCACCACTGATATGACTCATCTCGGAGAAGAGATACTATACCCTTCAACTTCTCCTCAGCCGTAAAATCCAGGTCGTCCATAATACGTTCTGTCGCCTTTAGCCAATACTCCGCCGTATTAGGAGCCACACTGGATACACCTTTAAATACCTCTGCGCCATTAGCCCGGAGTCGTTCGGATACAGATTTTCGAGCTCCCGTTCCAACACCCGCACCCGCAACTCTCTCCAGAATCCGCAGCATTGCCTATGACACTGCGTCGTCACCATCTGTCTGGTCCTGAAATTCCACGCCCACAGCTGGCGGCGGCGGTACCTCATTTTTCGACCCATGTCCAGACTCTACTGGTTCCGACACTGTCATCCTACCCCTACCTCGTCCACGTGTGTTATGCCCACGTCCTCGTGCACTCATGACTATCGATACGAATTGATCTGATTAGAAGTTTTATACGTTAGACTTATTCCACTGTTATTAAGGCACAGTTTTATGAATAGTTTAATACGGGAATTGTTTCGCGAGTTCATACCATCCTACAGTTCAAGTCTCTAAAGTATTTCCTACTATTATTTAGTCATAGCATCATCATCACAACTATATTTAACAATAAGCAATAATTTGGGGTACTTACCTGGGTGGATCGGTGTCGGAGACTCGGTGCCATGCTTTCCTAACCATACTTTTTCCATAAAACCTTTCATAATCCGTTTTAAAACATTTTTGGGCCTCAGGCCCACAGTCGAGCTTTTGAACCGGGCTCTGATACTAAAATTGTAACACCCCAAACCCGGTCAACACACCACGACCGAATCCGGCATGTTACAGAGTGAAAATATTTTGAATAAATCAAGTCTGCCAATTTTACCTTTATCAAAAAACACTTTGATGTTTTGAGTTTAGTAGAAACTCGTTTAAAGTGTTGTTGAAAACGTTTTGTTACTTTGAAACCTGGAAAACTCTTTTTTTTTGGGAAAAACCGCTTGCTGTTTTAAGTTTTGGAAAATCATGCGATTCGATTAAAACCGAGTGAGTGGATCTTAATTAAATTAAAACTTGTTCGCTTTTGATCTTAAAGAAAACTTAGATTGGAAACATTTAAGTTAACTTGTTATCATCTTGTATTGATTATTACCCGATGGTAAAGTTGGAAACCCGAGAAGAGGTATAATTTTTTGAAAATGTTGGTTTTTTTTTTACCAGTTATTAAGGCATGCAAGGTTATTTAACTTTAGCATAATATGATAAACATAAAAGCAGATAGTTAAAAACCCAAACTAATAGCTTAGCGGCCTTATTACAAACCCAAAACCAAATTTTAAGAAAAATATAAACCGAAATTAGAGTCTAAAACAAAAACCCGAAAGTAAAGTGCATGGCCACCTCGAGTCCTCCCCAGCTCCACATCTGCGATCTATACCGCATCTGCAAAATATAAGGGAAAGGGTGAGTCACCGAGACTCAGTGCATAAATCCCCAACTCGATAAAACAAGCACTTACACAAATCATAAGTAATCATGCAAATCATGCAAACCCTATTTAACCATCCGAACTCCCGTGTCTACCCCGTGTGGTCAAAACCACTGGTGGTCAAAACCACTGGTGACCGTAGTCACAAATAATATAAGTGTGGTCAAAACCACTGGTGACCGTAGCCACAAATCATAGGGTGGGGCCAACTCACCGTGTGGTCAAAACCACTGATGACAATCCCGTAATCAACATGTGGGGCCAACCCACTGTGGTACCAAACCACCGGGACGAGTCACAATAATCCATGTGTGGTCAAAACCACTGGTGGTCAAAACCACTGAGACTTAGTCACAAATACAGTATCGAAAGCGGGGCCAACTCGCCGTGTGGTCAAAACCACTAGTGACAGTCTAAATCATGCCTTCCCCCTCCTCTCATCATACCCACATCAGTGAACAGGTTTTTTATGGCATAAATATCATGCTTATAATGCAAATACCACATAGCATAGCATAGTCCAATGGAATAACAGCACATCTCGATAATCAATCGACAAGGGACTTACCCGGAGTCCAAGCTCATGCCGACAAGGCATAACACTGGTTTCAATGGCTATTTTGGCTTTTAACAGTAAACATAATTAACACATATTACTAATGAAGTGTGTAAGCGTTACACACCTGACTACCTGCGAATCTAGCGAAATCCCGAAACTACGATCTACCCACGAATCGAGAGGAACCCGAGGATCCCACGCTTGCCTTCACCTTTCCTATAATCGGCCAACACCACACTATTGAGGACATAGCCATTCGACTTTAATCATGAAATCCCGAAGGAAAAAAATAACACAACGATAGAACCCTTACCTAAATCGATCACACCCGAGCCTTTAGGCTTAAATCGCAAGCCAAACAAATCCCCGAGATCTACTGAATGCGGCTACACTCCTCCCTACAATCGGCCCAAACACATTATCAATAACCCAATAGCCATTCGGCTCAACATACATCTCAAAGAACAACTTGAATCCAAAAGAGATCGTCCCCCTTACCTTACTGACAGATTCGACCACCTTTACCTTAACACCTTTCGATTTTTTAGCCAAATCCCAAAGCCACGCGATGAGCCTCCCCCTACAATCGGCCCAGCACTGATTAAGAGACCCGATTAGCCCCTTTAAAGCAATCGACACAAGCCTTGCTAATGGAGAAATTCGATAATGTTAAGGAGAAGATACAAGAATCGACAAATACCCCCAAGAGATTATGGGATTGAAGTGATTCGGCTAAAGCATGACTTACCAAGCGAATGTTGTTGAGACTTGATCACAAACCAAAGAAAATAGAGAAAGAAAGACAGTTTCAGCAAACTAAGAAGGTTCGGCTTATGAATCAAAATGAGAAGAAAAGCAGAAGAAATCGTAGAGGAAGAGAAATGATGATCTCGAATGGAAGAAGAGAAGAAGGTTGGGTATTTCGGCAAAAGGAGATTGAAAGAAAAGAAAGAAGTCAAATGGGGAAAGAATGTTGGTTTCGCCTTTTGAGTACAATGGAGAAAAGAAAGTGAAAGTCAAATTTCGGCTCTTTAATGAAATAGCAAAATTGATTCGGCCAAGCCCCTTATTGCCAAAAATAGAAGAAGAAAAAGATGCAAATGAGGTTTCGACCTTGACCCTAAACGAAAGAGGAAAAAAACTCTCTCTCAGCTAGCCGAAATGCTCTCTAAATCCACTAAGAACATTCGACACACCCTTTTGCTAACCCAACCGATTCCTCCCTCACCCCTTAGTGTTTGGCATTCGGCCAACACTAAGCTCCCTTAGCCGATTCCTCAAAATCCTCCTAGCCGCCCATTCAAATGAGTTTGAAAAGTTTAAACTCCTCAATTTCCTCTCCTTTATCTGTTCAAATCTGTTGACCCCTTCCATCCTTATCTTCAAGAGTCCATCCTGAGCACACCACCTTCTCAGCTTTGGCGTCAAAAATTAATGCACAAGGGAAGATTTCTGCAGCTCGAACCAAGGCCCTCCTAGCTCCCTGTGGCGTCACCTTCCTTGTACCTTAGTGGCGCCTCCCTTGCCACTTTACCACTAGGTTATCTGTGTCAAGACACTCCAACAACTCCTTTTAACCCCTAACTTCCCTAGCTCCCCTTTCCAAGTACTTAAAAAAAAAATTTTAGCTATGACCCAGGCCTATCCCGAGGTCATGCCTGGACCCCAAAACATCCTAAACTAGCACAACAGGCATATTATCACATGCAATCACACAAAAATGCAGAGACCCTGATTTAAGGATGTTACAGAATGTGATTAATTTTAGGATTAACAAGTTTAAATTTAGTTCGAATGAATTATAATAATATTTGAAAGTTTGTATAAGGATTATGACATATATGAAAGGTTCGATATATGATATGTGTGCGAGATAGCTTTAAAGTATTGTTATTCTGGCTTTAGGGCCTAGCAAGCCTTGTGCTGGTGAAAGTGATCGGGCTTAGTGCCTAGCAGGCTTATTGCCGGTGAATAAATATCAGACCTTGGGTCTAGTAGACCTAGTGTCGGTGTGTGATTCAGGCTTACACCTAGCAGGTTTAATACCAGTAATTTATTTTCAAGTCTATGTCTATAAGGCCTCATTTTGATGTGGAAATTGAGTAAGGAAGTTGAATTAATTGACCTTGTATTTTCGGCCACAAAGGTATGTGCATATGAAATGATGAATTGAATTTGTATACAAGTAGTCATATGTGATGTTATATTTAATTCGAATGTATGAGTACATGTGATGACATAATTAATTTTGAATGTTTGGTTATATATGACAATGTATTAAACTAGTATATTCGGTCATATGTGATGATATAATGAGCCATGTATATGTGACCTTATAAGTAAGTAATTATGATATGATATATGAGAACTTGATTATTCGGTCAACTAGGATGATTATGATTTAAATTGAAATAGTGTTATTTTGGGAACGAAAAGTTGTATAATATTATACTTAATGAGAAGTATAAGCATTCGACCAATGAAACACCCCAAACCCGGCCCACGAGCCCGGACCGCATCTGGTATGTTCCTTAAGAAAAACCGGTTCAAATTCGTTTGCACTTTGAAAAACTTTAAGTGATTTTTGGGAGAAAATTCGAATTGGGTTGGGCTCAAGTTGGGAACCAATTTATTTTTTTCTTTTTTTTGAAATATAAGGTTTATAAAATCTCATTGTTAAGTCTCAAAACGTTAAGTTAGAAGTTATGCCGAAATTCTTTTTAGATCTTATCTTTAATTAGAAATCATATGAATTTAAGTGTCAAAACGTTTAGAGTTTATTTTTAATAAAATACTTAAACTTTAATTTGATAAAATTCCGTAACATTGTAAAATAATTAAACATGCATACGAACAAATCATACTAAGGCCTTATTACATCAAAACAAACCCAAATAATTTAAAGTACTTAAATAAAAATAAAATGTCCAAATAAAATTCCTTGATGAGCATGGCCACCACTAAGCTCCTGCCAACCCGGTCCATTACTGATCGTCACCTGAAAGAAAAAGTTCCCCAACGGGGTGGGTCAAACAGACTCAATGTGCAACCAACACTAAAATTTAATAACTCAGGTATACATTATCATATCACATACATATTCATATATCAGATAGGAGAAAGTGATGCAACCCGAACCCAAACCTATATGCCATCCGCTACACATCACCCGTACCATCCTGCACACCATGGGGACTACTAAGTCAACCCTCCATCCGCTACACACCATCGAAGGCAGTCGCTGTAGTCGACGTGCTCACCGCCCTTATAAAATTCGTGGCATAGCCACCAGATTAAATAATCGTGATCAAAGTTACCACATTCGGATAATGTGACCGAAGTCACCACATTCAGATAATGTGACCGAAGTCACCACATTCAGATATCGTGGTATAACCACCACTTTCACTTCCCCTTTCACAATAACCCATATGCCCATGTCATACAATCATGCCAATTTCTTTATTCACATTCTTATAATTCATATGCATGTCATAACAGACATTTTACCGTAATCCTAGTAGGAGTAGGAAAACGTACCTGAGTACTTTGTACCATGGCATGGTACCTTAGCCATATTCACATTCTTATAAACATGCTCATATTAAATATTGCCATAAATCTTATTAAAAGATAGTGTGGGATACACACCTGATATTCTTATCGATTCACTGATTTTCTGAAAACCCGATCTAACGCTTTAGATCCTAAATTCCCGAAACACCACTTGACTATGGAGATGTCGACAGCCCTATACATATATGTTAGATTTAATCTAACACTAAAACATAATAGAATGGCCTATGGCCGAATTTCACTTGTGGCTTACCTTGGGTTCTTAAAATCCCGAAGACCTCCTACTGTAGTCGACTTAGCAGAAAACCCGAAAATCCTCCTTCAAAGTTCAGCCAAAGATCATTAAGGAATTAGTCTTGAACTTTCGGCTTAAATGAAAAATAATGACAAGAGAATCCTTACCCTCAAGAATGAAATCGGCAATCCCCTTTTTCTTGAATCCACACACTAGTCGGCTATAAGAAAACAATAATAGAGGGGTTTTGGCTTTTGTGACTTACGGCAAGGAGAAGAGAATATAGCCCCTTGATATTCGGCTATGGCTTCAAAGAGAATAGAAATAGATTTGGTGTTGAAAGAATGAGGAGAAGATTAGGGGAAAGTAGAAGAAATTTCGGCAGTGGTAACAAAGGGGAATTCGGCTTCAATTTTATAAAGAAGAAAAAAGAGAGAATTTACTCAAAGTTTCGGCGGCAAGATAAGCACCTTTACTAACTAAAATTCTACAATTATGCCTCCCCCTACAACCGAATATGCAAGCCCCTAGAGTCCAACAAACGGCCACCACTTCCCCACTTATCAAATCCCAAATTAAACTCTTATTTTAACTCTTTATCACTTTATCAAATAAAATAAAATAAACCATCACATTATCCCTTATCTTCCTAAAATAAAATAAATAAAATAAAATCCCATTATCCTACTCTTAGCCGAATTTTAAACAAAATAACAAAGCTTATCCTCATTTAATTGAAAGTCCCATGTGCCGTCCACTGCTCCTTCTTCCTAACGCCAGAATACAAAAATAAAAATACTCCCTCACGCCCCACGCACTCGAATCCGAGCCCTCTTCCCATAGCTTAAGGCGTCACTTGCCCAAGCCACTTTGCCAAGGCGTTTTTTTGTGTCATAACTCACCCAGAATTTCTTTTAAGACCTTCTTAGCCAAGCGCCTTCTTGACGCAAAAATAAATGCTCATTCCTGCTTCCTTCGCAACTCGAACCAAGGCCTTTATCCCCACTGCACATGGCGCCTATTGCCACTTTACCACATGATGGCTTGTGGCATTAATCCCCTAAAATTCCTTTAAAGCCACCTTAGCCCAGTTCCTTTTTTTAGCGCAAAAAATAAAAGTCTCCAATGCTTCCCACGTTGCTCGAACCCTGGCCCAATTGCATATGTATGTGGCGTCACATGCTAGGCCATTAAGTGGCGCCTTGTAGCCATTCTTTCCAAGCTCAATTGTGTGTCATGTTTTACCTTTAAATTTTCTTAAGGCCACCTTGCTTAGCTTCCTATTTTAGACTTAAAATCTAAAAATTTTCTAAGGCATTTCCTTTTATTCTAAAGTTCACAAACATTCATAAATACACATTCACAACATACTCACACATGCTATTTCATATAATTAAGCATAAATGCATAAGCCCATTTTCAGGATATTACAGTTCTACCCTCCTTAAAAATAATTTCGTCCTCGAAATTACCTGGCGAAAACAAATGAGGGTATTGCTGTTTCATTGCTTCTTCTGGCTCCCACGAAGCTTCTTCCGATCCATGATTGCGCCATACCACTTTGACTAGAGGAACTGTCTTCCTTCGTAACACTTTCACATCTCGATCCAAAATCTGAATTGGCTCTTCCTCGTAGGACAAATCTGGCCTTAACTCTACCTCTTCAACCGGAACCACATGAGATGGATCCGATCGATAACGACGTAGCATGGACATACGTTGTGCATCTGCTTCAATTCCGAAGGCAACTCCAACTGGTATGCCACTGGTCCCACTTGCTTCAATACCCGATAAGGTCCTATAAACCTTGGACTTAACTTCCCTTTGTGACCAAATCTCATCACCTTCTTCCATGGCGACACCTTAAGGAATACTTGATCTCCCACATCAAATTCTATTTCCTTCCGTTTCAGATCCGCGTACGACTTTTGCCTATCAGATGCCTCCTTCAACCGTGCTCGAATTACCTCAATCTTTTCCTCAGACTCTGCTACAATCTCTGTACCCAAAACTCGGCGTTCTTCCAATTCTGTCCAACACGTAGGAGTCCTACACTTTCGACCATATAGCGCTTCATACGATGCCATCTGAATACTAGCCTGATAGCTGTTGTTGTAGGCAAACTCTGCCAAAGGCAAATATTCCTCCCAACTTTCTCTGAAATCCATCACACAGCCCCTCAACATATCCTCTAATACTTAGATTACCCGTTCAGACTGCCCGTCTGACTGTGGATGAAAGGCCGTAGTGAAATCCAACTTAGTGCCTAAAGCTTGATGTAGAGCCTTCCAAAATCGAGACGTAAATCTTGGGTCTCTATCCGAAATAATTGACACCGGCACTCCATGTAACCTCACAATTTCCGCCACATATAATTTGGCCAACCTTTGAAGAGAATAATCAACTCTTACTGGAATGAAGTGCGCGGACTTGGTCAAACGGTCCACTATTACCCATACCGAGTCCTTCTTAGTAGGCGTAAGGGGAAGCCCACTAACGAAGTCCATGGTGATTCTCTCCCACTTCCACTGCGAATTCTCGATTGGCTGAAGTAATCCCGAAGGAACTTGGTGTTCAGCCTTAACTTGTTGACACGTCAGACATTTTCCCACGAATTCGATAACTTCCCGTTTAAGATCAAAGCCACCAAAATCGTTCCCTTAGATCTCCGCATACCTTAGTGCCTCGGGATGCATAGCATAAGGCTACCATGCGCTTCCCGAAGAATCCTCTGTCTTAACTCCTCGTCCCTCGGCATACAGACCTTTCCCTTGAAGCACAATACTCCCTCGTCATTAACACCATAATCCTCTAACTCTCCATTCTGTACTTGTTGTAACTTAACACTTAGGTCCCCATCCACCAACTGACTTTCCTTTACCTCATCCAACCATGTTGGTTTGACTTGCAATTCTGCCAGCAGACTCCCGTCATCATACAAACTCAAGTGTGCGAACATCACCCCCAGATCCGACACCACCTTCCGACTTAGAGCATCTGCTACCACATTCGCCTTGCCTGGGTGATACTCTATCGAAGAATCATAATCCTTCAATAATTCCACCCACCTTCGCTGTATCAAGTTCAACTTCTTCTGAGTCAACAGATACTTGAGGCTCTTGTGGTCTGTGTGGATTATCGACTTTTCTCCATAAAGGTAGTGCCTCTAAACCTTAAGAGCGAAAACCACTGCTGCCAATTCCAAGTCATGGGTTGGGTAGTTAACCTCATGCGGCCTTAACTGTCGAGACGCATAAGCGACTACCTTGCCATCTTGCATTAGTACACAGCCTAATCCCATGTGCGAAGCGTCACAGTACACCACAAAATCCTTTCCTGCCTCCGGCTGAATTAACACTGGAGCTTCAGTCAAAACCCTCTTGAGCTTCTCAAAGCTCTCCTGTTGCTTATCCGTCCATACAAAGGGTACTTCCTTCCTCAACAACTTTGTCAAAGGCGTGGCTATTGATGAGAACCCTTCCACGAACCTTCTGTAATAGCTTGCCAAACCTAAGAAACTACGGATCTCAGCCACGGACCTAGGTGGTTTCCAATCCAACACTGCTTCGATCTTCCTAGGATCTACCCTTATTCCCTCTGCAGACACCACGTGCGCTAAGAATGCCACCTCCTTAAGCCAAAATTCACACTTGCTGAATTTGGCATAGAGCTTTTTCTCCCTTAGCACTTGCAACACAATCTGGAGATGCTCATCATGTTCCTCTTCAGACTTGGAGTACACTAAGATGTCGTTGATGAACACAACGACAAACCGATCTAAGTAGGGTTGAAAAACCCGATTCATCATGTCCATAAACACGGCTGGGGCGTTTGTCAACCCAAACGGTATTACTACAAACTCAAAATGGCCGTATCTTGTCCTAAAGGCTGTCTTATGGATATCTGCCTCCTTCACCTTCAACTGATGATATCCAAACCTTAGATCGATCTTCGAAAATATGGCGGCACCCTTAAGCTGATCGAACAAGTCATCTATCCTTGGCAAATGATACTTGTTCTTAATGGTCAGCTTATTCAACTGATGATAATCTATACACATACGCATAGTTCCGTCCTTCTTCTTCACAAACAGGACCGGTGCTCCCCACGGTGACACACTGGGTCGAATAAACCCACGATCCAGCAATTCTTGGATTTGAGCCTTGAGCTCAACTAACTCCTTTGGCGCCATTCGGTATGGAGCGATTGACACAGGAGCTGTTCCCGGTAGCAAGTCTATTCCAAATTCCACCTCCCTATCTGGGGGTATTCCTGGTAGCTCCTCTGGAAAAACATCCATGAAGTCTCTTACCGTTCTAACTCCACTAATTCCCCCTTCTTTTGCGTCCACAGCACTAACGAAAGCCAGAAATGCCTTGCACCCTTTCCAAACCATCTTCTCAGCCTTCAACGCCGAAACTACATTAGACAAGTAGTTTCTTCTTTCTCCCATCATGACCACTACTTCATCTTCCGGGATCCTTAACTCCATTTGCTTAGCCGTACAATCCAACACGGCCCAGTGCTCTACTAACCAATCCATACCAAGTATGAGATCAAATTCTCCGAAGGGTAGTTCCATTAAGTCAACCTGAAAGTTCACTCCCTGAATCTCTAGAGGTACACTCTGAAAGGTCTTATTTACCACTACAGTTTGGCCTAATGGGCTTACTACAGTTATCTGCCTATCAGAGAATTCAGAGTCTTCCACTACACTACATACAACATAGGAATAGGTCGAGCCCACATCAATCAGAGCTAAATAGGGCTTGCCATAAATAAGGAACGTACCGGTTATGACGTCCGGTGAGTCTCCATTCTCCCTTCGATGAACTGCATAAACCAAACCCAGCTGTCTAGCCTCAGTAACACCTCTGTCCGGTGTTCCACGTCCTCTGCTGGCACCATTGCCTCTGTTGTTTGGACCACGACCTCGCTGAAGCTGCTGTCCACCTCTACCAGCCTGATTAACATTCTGAGCTACTGGTCGATTCCCATCTAGTTTCATAGGACAGTCCTTGATCATATGGTCCTTGGACCCACACTTAAAGCATCCTCCTGTCTTTTTTCAACACTCCCCTAAGTGTTTCTTCCCACACTGATCACAGGTACGATACTGCCCTCCTGTAACAGCTTCGCGGCCCATCAACTCTAGGCTTCTTATTCTCAGATGATCCTGACGATCCAAAACCTCTTTTTGGCCTATTCCGATCCATATTCTGCTTCACAGAATCCTTAATCCCTTCAGCTACCTTAGCTTTCTCTACTAAAGCAGAAAACTCCCGTTCCTGATATGGAGCTATTAACAATCTCAGATCATCCCTTAGTCCGTCCTCAAACTGGACACATCGCTCATACTCCGTAGCTACTACTCCTCGAGCATACCGGCTTAACCTTAAAAATTCAGTTTCATACTCTGCTACGGACTTGTTCTCTTGAACTAGTCCCAGAAAAGACTTCCTTTGCTCATCAATATACCTTGTGCCAACATATTTCTTCTGATATGCTGCCTTAACATACTCCCAAGCCAGATCCTCAGCTGTGGCACCATCCCGAACTGTTAACCACCATTGATACGCTTCATCGCGTAACAGTGCCACCATTCCTTTCAACTTCTCCTCAGGGGTTAGATCGAGCTCATTCATAATACGCTCGGTAGCCTCCAACCAATATTCGGCCGTACTGGGTGCTACACCAGATACGCCACGGAATACCTCAGCTCCATTGGCACGAAGTCGCTCAGGTATCGACTTTCGAGCTCTCGAATTTCCTCCTGCACCAGCTACCAACTCAAGAACTCGCAACACACCGCGATACAAAGATCGCTCTCCCGTCCGATCTTCTTTGTCAAAGACCAACGGTGGTGGTGGCGGTGGCGGTACCTCATTTTCAGATCCTTGACCCGACCTCACGGGTTCCGACACGGTCATTCTACCTCTACCGCGCCCCTCAGACGTTTCGACCACGCCCCCAGAGCTCATGTCACGTTCGTGCTTTAACTCGATTAAGAAATTTTATGAATTAATACTGGTTTCAGCGATTATCCGCAAGAAATTTTATGAAAGAAGTTTAGAAGTAGTTCTTTCGATCAATCAAAGTTCAAGTTCTCTATCCTAATTCGAGAGAAGCACATTCATTCAAACATTCATTCACACACGTTCTCTATTTTCTATTTTTGTCTATCCCTACCCTGGGTGGTATTTTTCGTAATTTATCCTACAATGTAGTATTTTCGTAATTTTTCAAAATATGGTCCCTTGGTGATTTTGTCAATAAGGGTGTTTTGGTAATTTTGCATTCGAGGTATTTTGGAAATTTTAAAATCGGGTACTTGGTAATTTTGTAACTCGAGGTATTTGGTAATAAAACTGTGGTAAATTTGTAAAGTGTTAATAATTCCGAGGTATTTCAAAATTTGCAAAACTTGGGGGTTCTTTTTAAGAATTTGTTTTCCAAAATGGTGATGTTGCAAAAGTTTTAGAAATTAGGGTCATTTTGGTAATTTGCAAGTTAGGGGCAATTTCGTAATTTTCCAAAATCAAGGTATTTTGATATTTTTACAAATTAGGGTTTTTGGATACTTTTGCAGAGTAAGAAAATTTTATTGAAACCGAAGGTAATATGGAAATTTTAGAAACCAAGGGCATTTTTGTAATTTTTCCACTAGGGGTATTTAGGTAATTTTTATAAATCGGAAATTTTTCGAAAAATTTTGCAAAAATAGTTCTCACTAATTAAAAGGGTAATTTTAAGAGTTTTAAAACTAGGGTTTTTATAAAAATACGGTTAGTTCCCTTTCGGGTTTTAGTTCTTGGTTTTATTTGTGATCGAGTCTCTTGGTTAGGGTGAACCGAAGCTACGCACCAGGTAGGATACCAGCGAAGAGGAGGTGAGTCACTAGGACTGCTTAAGTACCAAGCTCTTCCGGATGCAATCCTAGACATACGCACAATGTTTGCCACACCCTAACTCGGCGACTTAGCCATAGGTTTGTTTTAATTAGGCTTTAAGTCTTATGTAGTAGTTGGGGAAAACTAGTCCTAGAGTTCAAGTACCTATCATACTATTCTACGTTCCATTTCTACCCTTCTACAGTTCATACTTTAAGTCACACAAATGGATAGAAGTACTTACTTGGTGGACTGCGGGTCGGAGACTTAGGTGCCATGCTAGAAAAACCTGCTGATTTCATAAAATATTTTTATAAAACTTATTTGGGCTCGATTCGAAAATGTTTTGGGCCTTAAACCTCATGCTGAGAGTTTAAAATTGGGCTCTGATACCAAATTGAAACACCCCAAACCCTGCCCACGAGCCCGGACCGAATCTGGTATGTTCCTTAAGAAAAATCGGTTCAAATTCGTTTGCACTTTGAAAAACTTTAAGTGATTTTTGGGAGAAAATTCGAATTGGGTTCAGCTCAAGAGTTGGGAACCAATTTATTTTTTCTTTTTTGAAATATAAGTTTTATAAAATCTCATTGTTAAGTCTCAAAACGTTAAGTTAGAAGTTATCTTTGAAATTCTTTTTTTAGATCTTATCTTTAATTAGAAATCATATGAATTTAAGTGTCAAACGTTTAGAGTTTATTTTTAATAAAATACTTAAACTTTAATTTGATAAAATTCCGTAACATTGTAAAATAATTAAACATGCATGAGAACAAATCATACTAAGGCCTTATTACATCAAAACAAACCCAAATAATTTAAAGTCCTTAAATAAAAATAAAATGTCCAAATAAAATTCCTTGCTGAGCATGGCCACCACTAAGCTCCTGCCAACCTGGTCCATTACTGATCGTCACCTGAAAGAAAAAGTTCCCCAACGGGGTGAGTCAAACAGACTCAATGTGTAACCAACACTAAAATTTAATAACTCAGGCATCACCCGTACCATCACCCGCTACACATCACCCGTACCATCCTGCACACCATGGGGACTACTAAGTCAACCCTCCATCCACTACACACCATCGAAGGCAGTCGCTGTAGTCGACGTGCTCATCGCCCTTATAAAATTCGTGGCATAGCCACCAGATTAAATAATCGTGACCGAAGTTACCACATTCGGATAATGTGACCGAAGTCACCACATTCAGATAATATGACCGAAGTCACCACATTCAGATATCGTGGTATAAATCACCACTTTCACATCCCCTTTCACAATAACCCATATTCCCACGTCATACAATCATGCCAATTTCTTTATTTACATTCTTATAATTCATATGCATGTCATAGCAGATATTTTACCATAATCCTAGTAGGAGTAGGAAAACGTACCTGAGTACTTTGTACCATGGCATGGTACCTTAGCCATATTGACATTCTTATAAACATGCTCATATTAAATATTGCCATAAATCTTATTAAAAGATAGTGTGGGATACACACCTGATATTCTTATCGATTCACTGATTTTTTGAAAACCTGATCTAACGCTTTAGATCCTAAATTCCCGAAACACCACTTGACTATGGAGATGTCGACAGCCCTATACATATATGTTAGATTTAATCTAACACTAAAACATAATAGAATGGCCTATGGCCGAATTTCACTTGTGGCTTACCTTGGGTTCTTAAAATCCCGAAGGCCTCCTACTATAGTCGACTTAGCAGAAAACTCGAAAATCCTCCTTCAAAGTTCGGCCAAAGATCATTAAGGAATTATTCTTGAACTTTCGGCTTAAATGAAAAATAATGACAAGAGAATCCTTACCCTCAAAAATGAAATCGGCAATCCCCTTTTTCTTGAATCCACACACTAGTCGGCTATAAGAAAACAATGATATAGGGGTTTTGGCTTTTGTGACTTGTGGCAAGGAGAAGAGAATATAGCCCCTTGATATTTGGCTATGGCTTCAAAGAGAATAGAAATAGATTTGGTGTTGAAAGAATGAGGAGAAGAGTAGGGGAAAGTAGAAGAAATTTCGGCAGTGGTAACAAAGGGGAATTCGGCTTCAATTTTACAAAGAAGAAAAAGAGAGAATTTACTCAAAGTTTCGGCGGCAAGATAAGCACCTTTACTAACTAAAATTCTGCACTTATGCCTCCCCCCCCCCACAACCGAATATGCAAGCCCCTAGAGTCCAACAAACGGCCACCACTTCCCCACTTATCAAATCCCAAATTAAACTCTTATTTTAACTATTTATCACTTTATCAAATAAAATAAAATAAACCATCACATTATCCCTTATCTTCCTAAAATAAAATAAATAAAATAAAATCCCATTATCCTACTCTTAGTCGAATTTTAAACAAAATAACAAAGCTTATCCTCATCCAATTGAAAGTCCCATGTGCCGTCCACTGCTCCTTCTTCCTAATGCCAGAATACAAAAATAAAAATACTCCCCTTGCTACCCACCAGACTCGAATCCGAGCCCTCTTCCCATAGCTTAAGGCGTCACTTGCCCAAGCCACTTTGCCAAGGCGTTTTTTTGTGTCATGACTCACCCAGAATTTCTTTTAAGACCTTCTTAGACAAGCGCCTTCTTGACGCAAAAATAAATGCTCATTCCTGCTTCCTTCGCAACTCGAACTAAGGCCTTTATCCCCACTGCACATGGCGCCCATTGCCACTTTACCACATGATGGCTTGTGGCATTAATCCCCTAAAAATTCCTTTAAAGCCTCCTTAGCCCAGTTCCTCTTTTTGGTGCAAAAAATAAAAGTCTCCAATGCTTCCCACGTTGCTCGAACCCTGGCCCAATTGCATATGTATGTGGCGTCACATGCTAGGCCCTTAAGTAGCACCTTGTAGCCATTCTTTCCAAGCCCAATTGTGTGTCATGTTTTACCTTTAAATTTTCTTAAGGCCACCTTGCTTAGCTTCCTATTTTAGACTTAAAATCTAAAAATTTTCTAATGCATTTCCTTTTATTCTAAACTCCACAAACATTCATAAATACACATTCACAACATACTCAAGCATGCTATTTCATATAATTAAGCATAAATGCATAAGCCCATTTTCAGGATATTACAGCAAAGTGATTTGTGGAGTTCTAGTATAATATTAATTATACAATTTAATTTGATGGAAATGTTTTGATTGTTCATTAGAATTGTTTAATTTGCTAATGACTTACTAAGCTATGATAGCTTACTATGTATGTGTTTCTTTGATTTGTTTTATAGATTTTGAAGTCTAGGTACGAGCTCGGGGATCATCGTCAAAGTCTATCACACTATCGACTTATATCAGTACCTTTAAAGCTTGGATTTTGAACTCATGGCATGTATAGGCTAGCTTATAACTCGGATAATATTTTTGATGTTGTAAATATAAGCCATGCGAAAATGGCTTGATCTTAATGCTAATGATCTAATGTTTAAGTAATCTTAGTCGTAGTATATGAGTGTGTTATGCTTGGTTTATGAATTCGGTTGTGATATAAGTTCATGTTAGGTATATATATATGTTTGGCATGGAGTAACCATTTATGACTTATGTTTAGTTCTTTTGGAAAGTTTGATATATGTGGTTGAGACATATGTTTGAGATGTGGACTGTTAAGGACCTATTATGAGTTACATAATTCGAAACATGAATCAAATTGGAAATTGTTTATAATGTAAATTAGGTAATCGGTTATGTGATGAAATAAAGATGATGGTTATAAGTTATTTATGATTCAGTATTGGTGTTTAAATCATGACATTAAATGTTAGTTATATGTTAATATTGAATTCTTGGTATTGGACATGTGTGGACTAAGTTAGGCTATGAAGTATTTGATTAAGAACTATGGTTTTTGTGTCAGTATGAAATGGAATGCTTGAATGGGTGAGTTGTTTTAAAATTTATAATTAAGGTGTATTTGTATATTCGGCTAAGGCCTTGTACTCATAATAATAAGTATGTGATACGGTACATAAATAATAAAAATGTAAATATATTATGTATTGAATGTTTTCATGAATGACAGAATGTATATTCTATGTTTGTTTTGGTTTGTTCATGAGAGAATTAGTTTATGTATCGAATACATGTTTAATGATTCAATTGTGTATTTGCTCTTTTGATAGTTATAGATCATGCGCATTTGATATACCTATAATATGATCGTTTGAAGCTTGGCTACTTTGGTTCTGTTGTGGTGGCTAGTAAACTTATGTATTAGGCATGATTTAATTTATTATAAAAAAATTTGGTGTTGGTTCAAATTGATATGGTTTTATGTGCATAACTTGTGATAAGAAAAGATGTATAATTATATATATTCTGGTTTTGTTATAAAGCATGTTTATATGAACTTATAAATATGTCTAATACGCATGTTTATATGAACTTTTGATAATGTGTTTTCGTATATATAAAAAAAAGGATGAAATTATTGATGTGTTATTATATAAAGCATGCATAGGAATGAATGTCTGTTACGGGTTGTATTTGGATTGGTAATACCGTAACCCTAATTCGGCGACGGATACGGGTTAAAGGTGTTACATTGAATCCCATGGTATATGTAAGGCTGGAGCTTTCTTTCAGGTATTTCCTATATGACATCAAAACTGGAATGGTAAGGCAAGTTGATTGTGTTAGAAGATGGCCTTCCATGCAGCCCATGCAGCAAGGAGCACTACATGCAGTCAAGCCAAGCTTGCAGCAGCTGAAGCTTACTGATGTTGTCCAAGTTCAACTTGTTTTGTTACTCCAAGTTCATATTTTGTAACTTAGTTTTATTTAAACTTAGTTGATATAGAATTTGATGTAATTAGGTGGTGATTGAGCTGATAAATCAACTTTGTTTACGTGTACAAGTTATTTTACCAAGTTTCCATGTAGCTAGTGGTATTAGGTAAGTATTAGGTGAAAACTTGCTTTGTTTGCTTAGTCAATGACTGATATATGTAATGGCTATATGCCAAAGTTTCTTGTTGATGAAAAATATCAGATTTCATTCATATATGCTTCATCTTTCTTGTTTCTCGTTTCTGTTCTTGTTTTCTTAGCAAATTACTACTTTTGTTTCTTCACCAAGCAACGAGGCTTGTTGTACAAGCTTTCTACTCAGCTTGCTCAGCCTTGTCAAAACCCCAACAATTGGTATCTAGAGTTGTTGTCTTAGAGGACCTGTTGCAGTTAAACTTTAACTCGAATGGCTTCTTTAGGATTTTCTCCAGCAGCACCACCAGTCTTTAATGGTGAAGGGTTCCACATATGGGTGGTTAAGATGAAGACTTACTTGCAGGCCTTTGATCTATGGGAAGTTGTTAACACTGATGCTGAGCCAGCTCTGCTCAGAGCCAATCCCACAATGGCTCAAATCAGGCAGCACGCAGATAAGAGGACTAAGAGGCATAAAGCCATGTCTTGTATTCAGAACTGTGTGTCTGATGTTATCTTCACCAAAATTATGGCTTGTGAGACTTCAAAACAAGCCTGGGACAAGCTCAAGAAGGAGTTCCACGGCACAGAAAGGACAAGGCAGCAATAGTTGCTGAATTTGAGAAGAGATTTTGAAAATCTAAAGATGAAAGAAGAAGAAACAGTGAAGCAGTACTCAGATAGAATCATGGATGTGGTCAACAGCATAAGGTTGCTAGGAGAACAATTTAGTGATGCAAGAATCATGGAGAAGGTGCTCTCAACATTGCTTGAAAGATATGAAGCAAAAATCTCATCCCTTGAGGATTCGAGATACCTTGCAAGCATCTCCTTAATTGAGCTCATCAATACCCTTTATACTCAGGAGCAAAGGAGAGCCAGCAGGATGGAGGAGCATTAAGAAGGTGCTTTTCAAGCCAAGGCCAAGGCTGCCTCGAGCACCAATGCCTATAAAGGCAAAAAGAACCGAAAAAATAGGCCTAAGCTTGATATTGCAAGAAGAGGGGATCAACTCTGTAGGCACTGCAAAAGACCAGGTCATCTTGAAGATAGATGTTGGTTTAGACCAAATGCAACATGTCAACATTGCAAGAAAAAGGGGCATGTTGAAAGGGTCTGCAAAAATAAAGGCAGATCTAAGCAGAATCAAGCACAACAGAAAAATGTTGAAGCTCAAGTAGCTAAAGAAAATAGCGACCATGAGGAGCAGGTCTTTACTGTGTCATGCTCAGCTGATCAGAAGAAGGGCTTAAAAGGATGGCTATTGGACAGTGGCTACACTAAGCACATGTCACCAGATGCAACCATTTTCAAAACCTTGGACACAAGCTACAAAACTAAGGTAAAAGTTGGAAATGGGCAGTTTATCAAGGCTGAAGGAAAATGGGAAGTGTTGATATGCACTCCAACAGGTGACAAAGTTATCAAAAATTTGTTGGTACCTGAGAGTGATAGGAACCTTCTCAGCATTACACAACTGCTTAAAAAAGGCTACTCAGTTGTGTTTAAGGGCAATAAATGCAAAATTGCTGATCCGAATGGATCAAGCCTCATGTCAGTCACAATGATGATAAATGATTTGAAGTCAACTGGCCAAGTGACTCACACGCAACTTGTGTTGCCTCTGCTGAAGAATCCAAGCTTTGGCAACAAAGGCTTGGTCATGCCAATTTTAGATCAATGGCTCAATTGGTCAGTGAAGAATTGGTTGAAAACTTTACCAACTCGGTTGAACATGATGAGGTTTGTGAAGTTTGTCAACTTAGAAAACATGCCAGACTTCCATTCCCAACCAACAAGGCCTGGAGAGCCACAGAGAAATTGCAGCTGGTACACACTGATGTGTGTGGACCTATGAGATTAGAATCACTGAATGGAAGTAAGTACATCATTCTCTTTATTGATGATCATACAAGATATTGTTGGATTTATTTTTTGAAGCATAAGTCTGAGGTAGCTCAAGTGTTCTTGAAGTTTAAAGCTGCAGCTAAAACAGAAATGAGCTGTAAACTTAAGACCATCAGGTCAGACAATGGAGCTGAGTATACCTCAGCTCAGTTCCAAGCTATTTGCACTGGTGCTGGCATCAAACATCAGCTGACTAATGTCTATACACCTCAGCAAAATGGAGTCAGTGAAAGAAAGAATAGGAGTTTAATGGATATGGCCAGGTGCCTATTGTTTGAGAAGAATATGCCCAAAACTTTATGGGCTGAAGCAGTTAACACTGCTGTGTATATTCAAAACAAGCTCCTAACCAAGGCTTTGGCTCACAAAACTCCATTTGAGGCCTGGTTCGGGTTCAAGCCATCTTTGGCTCATCTGAAGATCTTTGGCTGCTTATGCTATGCTCATGTGCCATCTGTAAAAAGGGATAAGCTGTCAAAAAGGGCCCAACCTGGTGTTCTAGTAGGCTATAGCTCAATTAAAAAGGGCTATAGGATCTTAGATCCTTCAACAAACAAGATTCAAGTGAGCAGAGATGTGATCTTCGATGAAAGAGCATGTTGGAATTAGGATAGAAATGAACCAGAGGCTTCTTCTGAGGAGTTGATGGCAGATCAGCTTGAAGTTGATCATATTGGTCCAGAAATAGACATTGATGATGTCCCAATCAGAGGTACCAGACCTTTGGCTGAGGTCTATAAAAGATCACATGTAGCCATAGTAGGGCCAACCAGTTTTGAAGAAGCTGAAGCACATGCAGGGTGGAAGCAAGCCATGGTTGATGAAATCAAGATGATTCAAAAGAATCAGACATGGGAGCTACAAGAAAGGCCTGCCAACAGAAAGACCATTGGTGTTAAATGGGTCTATCGAGCCAAACAAAATACAGATGCCAGTTTAAACAAGCTAAAAGCTAGGCTTGTTGTCAAGGGGTTCAGTCAAAGATATGGTCTGGACTACATGGAGACTTTTGCACCAGTAGCCAGGCTAGACACAATCAGGTTGTTAGTTGCTTTAGCTGCACAAAGGGAGTGGATGATTCATCAACTGGATGTGAAATCTGCATTCCTCAATGGGCTCCTTGAAGAAGAAATCTACGTTGAACAGCCTCAAGGTTTTGTTGTGCCAGGAAAAGAACACATGGTGTACAGGCTCAAAAAGGCCTTGTATGGCCTAAAACAAGCTCCTAGAGCCTGGTATCTAGGATTGATAGCTACCTGGTTAGCTTGGGATTTAAAAGAAGCATCAGTGAGCCAACACTGTATGTCAAGAAGGAACAAGCTGAAACACAGCTTATTGTGTCCCTTTATGTTGATGACCTCTTGGTGACAGGAGGAGATCAGATTATATTGACTGATTTTAAGGCCAAAATGAAGAATATGTTTGAAATGTCTGACTTAGGGCAGATGACATATTTCCTTGGAATGGAGGTGTTGCAAACTCAAAGTGGAATCTTCTTAGGAGAAATGCAAGCGAACAAGCACACCTATGGCTGTTGGAATGAATCTGTCAAGCCAAGAGGACCATGAAAAAGTAGATGAATCTGCCTATAGAAGTCTAGTTGAATGCATACTGTATTTGACAGCAATCAGACCAGATATTATGTTTGCTGTAAGTATACTATCGAGGTTCATGCATTGCTGCAACAAGCAGCATCTTCAAGCAGCAAAAAGAGTGCTCAGGTACATCAAAGGCACCTTGAGTTATAGATTACAGTTTAGCAAAGTTGAAAATCTGAAGCTGATAGGCTACACTGATAGTGATTGGGCTGGTTCAAAGGATGACATGAAGAGTACTTCTGGTTATGCATTTACACTTGGTTCAGCAATGTTTTGCTGGTGCTCAAAGAAGTAATCGATAGTAGCTCAATCAACAGCAGAAACTGAGTATGTTGCAATTGCAAATGCTGTTAATCAGGCCATTTGGCTGAGAAAAATCCTAGCTGATTTGAACCTACATCAAGGGGCAGCAACAGAGATCTTTTGTGATAACAAGTCTGTTGTTGCGATTGCAAAGAACCCTGTCTTCCATGGTAGAACTAAGCATTTTAGCATCAAGCTACATGTAATAAGGGAGATGGAACAAGCTCGAGAGGTGGAGCTGATTCATTGCAATTTTGAGGAACAGATTGCTGATATTTTCACAAAGGCCCTGAATGTAACAAGGTTCATTAAACTAAGGAAGGAATTAGGAGTCTGCAGCATGGAGACCAAGGAGGAGTGTTAAAAGATGGCCTTCCATGCAGCCCATGCAACAAGGAGCACTACATGCAGTCAAGCCAAGCTTGCAGCAGCTGAAGCTTACTGATGTTGTCCAAGTTCAACTTGTTTTGTTACTCCAAGTTCATATTTTGTAACTTAATTTGATTTGAACTTAGTTGGTATAGAATTTGATGTAATTAGGTGGTGATTGAGCTGATTAATCAACTTTGTTTACGTGTACAAGTTATTTTACCAAGTTTCCATGTAGCTAGTGGTATTAGGTAAGTATTAGGTGAAAACTTGCTTTGTTTGCTTAGTCAATGACTGATATATGTAATGGCTATATGCCAAAGTTTCTTGTTGATGAAAAATATCAGATTTCATTCATATATGCTCCATCTTTCTTGTTTCTCGTTTCTGTTCTTATTTTCTTAGCAAATTACTGCTTTTGTTTCTTCACCAAGCAATGAAGCTTATTGTACAAGCTTTCTACTCAACTTGCTCAGCCTTGTCAAAACCCCAACAGATTGGTCTGATTTTATTTGTTTAGAGAGTTCTGAATTCGTAAAGCATTAGCATATTAATATTGTATATCTGCTGGGTAAGTTAGAGGAATAAACTATGCAATACTAGCTGGGTGTTTCATTTTTTACTCTTCTATATGTAGGAAGTCAATGGAATAATCCCTTTTCATTTCTTGAGTAGTATTACCTTGTTGCTAATATCTCTTTCTGGAATTCCAGGTTGGAAAAATATTGTGGTTCTAGGCAGTGGCCAAAGAGAGGTTTGCCCTCTAATGCCTCATATATACTGAATTCTTAGTGCCTAGAAGCTATTGTGTGACCATAGGTTGGATGATAGGGTTGCAATGATTCAAATAAGAAAGCTGAAGCTTGAATTTATATAGGCGTTTTGTCTTCGATGTTTAGCATTTTGTTCTCAAATATGATAACGGAGACGAAACTGCTCCTTTCTGTGGGTTCTTGCGTGCCACTGCTTCCCTCATTTTCTTGCGCTAGCATTTTACTAATGACTACTTTTGTATCTTTGAAGATCACGGATCGGATGTTTCGCAGGTATGGGAGCCGCTTAGGTGCCACAGGTTGGTGTAGCGTCGAGGGGGATAATGAGGCTGGAGCTGGTGATGAAGTCGATAGTCAACCATGGTTGTGGCTGGTGTGCTTGGTATTTATGGCTTAATAATTGATGTAATCATTAGTACCGAAACTAATCCAAAGGCTAAATCTTATTACCTTTCCGATGGATATGCGCATGTCTTCTGGTCTTGCTAGCGGCCTCGTTGGTCTTTCTGCTGCTAGGAAACATGTATCTGACATCTACTCCCAAATTCGGGTAACAAAAGTCTCGTGTTTGGAAGCTATTATTATTATTACTACGAAGAAGTACCTTGAAACTCTTGGTTTAATTGTGTAATTGGATATTTTCGTAGAGCAGGCAGAGTATTTTGTTGGGATGATCTTGCCTGAGGCTTGCTTGATTGTGGGCAGTCAATAGGCGAGTGACTGTCTGCTTGGCTTCGCTGTGTTTCCGCCAACAACTCTTGAATATAAGTTTCTTTCTGTCTCTTACTTGGCGGCCATTGTGGAGCAGATGATGATAGATTAGAGATATAAACTATTTGTTTCAAATAAAGTTTTTCAACATTGATTTACTATTATTCTAAACCTTGTAGAATTGCGGCTTGCACCTTGCGGTGCACTCAGCGTGTTGTTCAAGACGGTAGCTGTCCCTGGCCCCACATCCAGTTCTAGAACCCTGGCCCATCAGAGTTTATTTTAAACCCAACCCAAATAGTTTTTCCCTTTATAAGCAACAAAAGTTGAGATATTCGATCAGTCAAATAACGATTCTGGGAGTCTCTCGAACGTCACCCTCTACGTCATTGCAATCGCCGACTGTTTTAACCGTGTAACTTTGACTCCCTTTAAATCTGGGCTGAGAAGAAGTAGATGAATGAAATGTCCTTAAGTAGCAGTCCTTAATGTTTAAAAGTCGATTATATCTTTTCGATTAGGGGAATAAAAAAAATTCAACCCCACCTTTGAATAATTCCATTCTCCCTAATAAAGTAAAAAATCAAAGCTTCGGTATATAAAAACGAAAAAGAATGTTGTATTGTTAAGCAAAAAATCGAACATCGGATGAACAGATCTGTCTATCGTTGGTCCAGCTTAATTTTAAGAAAAATGGCCGAAGAAATCAATAAATCCGAGATTCGATCATCCCCGTCGATTATAGCGAAATCCAGATCGTTATGGCCCTCCGTTCTCCGTTGGATTCCTACTTCCACTGATCATATCATCGCCTCCGAGAAACGCCTTCTCTCTCTCGTCAAGTAAGTTGACCTTCGATTTCTTGTCATCATCAGCTTTTTTAGGGTTATCTTGTTTTCAGCTTATACGCTTGCAAAGCGGAAAAGCCGGAACTTCAATTTCAAGTTTCCTGGAACCTCAATTTTCTTTTTTCTTCAATTTGATAATAATTTGGTTTTAATTATATCAAAAAATGGTATTGATTTTGGTGAAAACTTCGATAGGAATTCGATAAATTTGACTGGGTTATTGAAATTTCAGGACTCCATATGTGCAAGAACTCGTGAATATAGGTTCAGGTCCGCCTGGTTCTAAGGTTAGGTGGTTTCGTTCTTCAAGTAACGAGCCGAGGTTCATAAACACAGTTACCTTTGATAGCAAGGAGGGTTCTCCCACCCTTGTTATGGTACACGGATATGCTGCTTCTCAAGGTTTCTTTTTCAAGAATTTTGATTATCTTGCCAATCGTTTCAAGGTTATTGCTATTGATCAGCTTGGGTAAGCTCCTTTTGTCTTAAAAGGTTATGGGTTTGGCTTGATTTTCAGTGAGGGGGTTGGTTTATAGTTTTACGAATCATGTCCTCCTTTAAACACGTCTTATTCTCATTATGGAAATTGCTGACTGTGTTGGCGTTTTTTTTTTTTTTTTTTTTTTTTTTTTTTTTTTGGCGTTTGATATCTACATTATAATAGTTTCTTATTCTTTCTTCATCTTTCTCTCCAGTTGGGGTGGATCAAGTAGGCCTGACTTTACATGCAAAAGCACTGAAGGTCAGTGAACAGAATGCTAATAACCCCTTTGCCCCTTTTAATCGAACATGTAATTCACTTTTTGTGTGTTATAATGCAGAAACTGAGGCATGGTTTATTGATTCTTTGGAGGAGTGGCGCAAAGCAAAAAACCTTAGTAACTTCATATTACTTGGGCATTCTTTTGGAGGATATGTTGCAGCTAAGTATGCTCTCAAGGTGATTGCTTTTAAATGTTGAATGTTTGCGTGCAACAAGCAGTTTGATATTGCATTTTTTTATTCTAATGTCCCTTGTGTTAATCTTGTAGCATCCTGAACATGTTCAACACTTAATTTTAGTGGGGACTGCTGGACTTTCATCAGAATCAGACACAACATATGAGTGGGTAACCCGCTTCAGAGCAACATGGAGGGGCGCAATTTTGAGTCATTTGTGGGAGTCTAATTTTACTCCTCAGAAGATTATAAGGTTTGTAATTTTCTGGTTCTATGTTCTTAACCTGAATCACAAATCAAGCTTTTCTATTGAGCACTGCTCTGGACTTGTCTGCCGGAACAGTATTAGTTATGCTCTAAAATGTTGCTAGCAAGTTCATTCATTCTAAGGGAAGAAAATAAGGGTCAGCAGTCGATCCTTTCTAACCTATCGCTATTTAGAAGAATCAATGATCTCCCCGTTGGTTCTTATGTCGGTTATTTCTCAATGGTACATGTCTTGTGTAGGTTACTTCTATCTTAAACTGTTATGTTTGTAGGTTCCCTTTGATCTTATATGTTGCTGTCAAAGTCCTAATACTCCTATTTGTTTAACTTATTTTATATATGTTTCCAGTAATTCTCTTGTCTTCCATTGCATTTCATATCAAGTTGTTTAGTTTATTATTTTTGTGCATTTATTGGATGATTCTGTATGCAGAGGCTTAGGTCCTTGGGGTCCAGATCTTGTACGAAAGTATACAGCTGCTAGGTTTACTAACAGATATTCACCTGAGGGTGTATTTACAGAGGAGGAGTCTAGACTTCTATCTGGTATTGTAAGATTTTTGGATTTTGTGTATGGCTTTTCTATTGACAAATAATAGATATATAATGACTGCTTTTTCCCGTTCTTCATTGTTGAAGATTATGTGTACCATACCTCAGCTGCCAAAGCAAGTGGAGAGCTCTGCTTAAAATATATATTTGCATTTGGAGCATTTAATCGGGCACTTTTAAACAGGTTTGATACCCTGCTTCATTAAACTCATTTATTGGTTCAGTGGAAATGTTTACTGTTTTTTTAATTGGGTTCATTAGATGGCCTAATACCTGCCTATTTTTATATTGGTCAAGATTCTGTCTAGACCTTGGGACTTGTAGTTGTACAATATCTCACTTTGATTTGAAAACATCGTCTAGAACTAGAAGCAAATTACATATTCTCCTCCTGATGCTTGGGAATTATTCACATCATTTCACAATACAGGTTTCACTACTGCAATGCTTAAAAAAAGTGTTTCTGGCTCCAAGAGTACTTTTGGAAGAAAAGCTATGTGAAACAAGCTGCTTTTGGCTGAAATTTTTGGTTTTTCAGAATGCTAAGCACTTCTGAAGAGGAGAAGTTAAAATTTTTAACTTTTCCTCTCTCAAAAGCACTTTTAGTGCTTAATTACTTTTTCACCCCTCAAATAACATAGTACTTTTACTTTTTTATCTTAATTACAAATGTGTTAAAATCATTAATTAAAAATAAATAAAAATATTTTTTAAAATACTAATTACAAATATTTAATGGTTATATTTAAATATTTAAAAGATAGTTTATATATTCTAATTAAAGTTTATAAATAATTAATATTTATTGCTTAAAATATTTAAAATTTATATTTCATATATTAAAATATTAACAAGAAGTTATAATAAATTTTTTATATTCTTATTTAAATATAATAATATTAACTAATTTAAATGCATATTTATTACTTGATAATAACATGTTTAAAATGAACATTTTATTTCTCAAAAGTACTTTTTTGACACTAATGCTAAACACTCAAATTTTAAACTAAATTTTTTAAAAATACTTCTCAAAAGCACTTTTTTAAAACGTTTCAAAAGCATTTTTTAAAAGCATTGTCAAATTAGCCCTAAGTTGTTGTTATAATGATGCAGGAATAAAGAATGTAATGATCATGTAGCTTCACCCTGGTTTTAAGGGTCATATAACCCATGCCATTTTGTATAATGCTATTCAGGGGCTCATTGGAAGCAGAGGTTTATGAAAACTTGCAATTAAAAGCACTTATTCAACCTTGAACACATGCATTTAACATCTAATTGGCTTGTGAACTTCTTCAAACCTAGACCTCACTTTCAAATCCACGAGGAAAAAAATAGAACAGATGATGAAATGATCATAAACCTCAAGCACTTCCGCAAACCTAGAGCACATTTCCGAATTTCAGACTGATATGGAAGTCATATAAGGCACTAGCTAGAGTCTAGATCAGTCTTGTAATCTTCTAACAATGATGATTCCTGGTGTTTGAAGACATTGAATAACTTCTGTTTTTTTATTTTTTTAAATTTATTCATGAATAGTGCATCTGAGTGGAAAGTGCCAACCACTTTTATATATGGGGCTGAAGATTGGATGAACTACCAAGGAGCCCAAGAAGCTCGCGAGCAAATGAAGGTCCCATGTGAAATTATCAGGGTTCCTCAGGTCTGTTGTAAGACAGAACTTGGGCGGCAATCTGCCAAAGACATTTTTTTTTTCATGAGAGCGTTTATTTTAAAACCTTGAATGGACTATTTTAAATCTGAAATGCTATCCTTCCTTTCGGCCTCCTCATCTTTCTTCTCTCTCATCTGCAGGCCGGACATTTTGTGTTCCTTGAAAATAGAGATGGATTCCATTCAGCTGTGTTGTATGCCTGTAGGAGATTTCTTTCACCTAACCCTGATAAAGAACCCTTTCCTGAAGGTTTGGTATCGGCATAGAAGAAGCATAGTACTTTTTAATTTCTTTCCACATGTTGTATGGCGCATTACACCGAGTTTCATTGGTCAGAAGATTATTTGGGTAAAGAAAAAAACATTATTTGCCTGTAGCTTGTATCATAGTATTTTTATATACGTATTATGTGTTTGGCATTTCCTTGAATCTGGTTACTGGTTAAAGGGGATGGATATTGAAGAATAGATTTTAAGGGGAGGTAGAAAGAGTTTCCATGTTTAAGATGTTACAGAAGTACGAGTGGAAGCAATAGGTTGTGGCTTCATCACATAGGCCTCCTTTTGACAATAAAAGATCAAAGCAGTGTGTGTATCTTTTGATGCAGACACTTAGCTGGGCTAGCCAGAGCTGCAACCTATACTGAATGCCGACTTGTATTATGAGTAAACTCACAGATAAAATACATTTTAACCGAAGTTAAAATCTGACAAATTTGACAGTGGCAACAAGATGCACAGGGAAACTGATTCGCATTGTTTAGATTATGACCAGATTGAATATGGGTGGGCAGGTTGGAGCTGTGAACTCTGAGCCAACTTTGGATACAGTAACAAGATTCATACGATAACAGTAAAGCAGGTAAAAAATTTTGAGGATATATCCGAGGGCCTAATTAAGAATTACAAACACAATTGAACAGGGGGACTCCATCCAGGACTGACATGCTGATTAATTCTTTCATGAAATCCAATGCGGCTAACAAATTTCCAATTCCCAAAGCTTCCAAAAGAATCTAATCTTGGGGGAAAAAAGTAGTTTCTCAGTAGACATTCTCTAACTAAATATGTGATACTTTTATATCCTTTCAAAAAAAAAAAAAAAAAAAAAAAAAAACCTTATATAGCCTTTCAAATTTTGGTTGCTATATTGATTTCAATTAGGTTGCTTCTATGTTTGCTTATGCACCACGTTTCCTCTCGACCGAGTTATTTTTACAATATTCAAAGTTAGATGGCATCATCTATATTGAGCTAAATGATTCAAATTCTATATAGTCCCAAGACAATTAAAAGACAGATTGAGGTTTAAATAATTCTCTATGCACATTATGGTTGATTGCTGTTGTTGTGGTGATACTACCATGATATTGTTGCTGTTGTTAGGTTTTGTTTGTGCATTAACTTTAATTCACAATTCTTGTTTACATAATACTTTTCTTCACTATCATTTTAATAGACTTCTATCACAGTTGCTGAAATCATTACTCCTTCCTTTCCCTTCTACTCTGAAGGGACATTTGTTGCTTCCTTTTCTATTTTTCACAATATATTTTCTTTAGCCAGTTATTTTATATTAATGGTTATAGTTCCATTTGGTTGAGCTATCTTTACAATCTAATCAATGTAGTTGATTCCGCATCTGTTTTAAAAGCATCAACTGATGTGTGCCATTCTGTAATAAAATGAATTACTCAACTCTATATTTTGCACCGATGAAAATTTCGAGTTGTACCAGTTACACTAATTTATTTCACTTAATTTTAATTGCACCTACTAAAATATTACGCACCAATTAATGCATGAATAATACTAATAAAATATAAAATTACTACTTTTTTTTATAAATGATAATCATAACTCAAATTTTAATTTTAAAATGTGACGGAATCTTCACCTATATAATAGCTGAACCATAATGTAGTATATATTATAGATAGGTAATACATATTGGGGTTGTATATATAATATATTGTATTATTAATTTTGATTGATTAGTTAATCCGATTAATTATGGGTTTTTGAAGGGGATTATTTGAAAATAAAAGTTTGAGGAAACCTTTTACCTAAGTTTTGAAGGAACTAATTTGATTGGATTACCTAAGTTATGCAGCCTCCTAATTGGGAGGGTTTAAACAGGTAACACCCAAATATCCTAACCAAACTAGGAGGGAGTTTTATTATGATTAGAAACAAGACTACAACACATTGGTGAGATACTTATCTTAGAAATGCTAAATTTGCTGGAATAATGTTGATTATCTATCGAAGGGGAGAAGCCTGGCAGCCGACTTTTTTGAACAAGATTTTAGTTCTTTATTTTATATTTTTCCTTTTTTGATCTCACAGAACCCCAAAGATGGAATCTTTGAGGCACATTAGCATCGGGCTGTGCACTCCTACACTTACTCCTTTATTCCTCCCTCCTAAACCCTCCAGACTCCACCATCCTTCAATTACCGTCGTCTGCTCCGCCAGTAAATGGGCCGAGCGCCTCCTTGCTGACTTCCAATTTCTCCCTGCCCCCGATAATTCCGTCTCCTCTTCTTCCTCCTCAACCGCCACTCTTTCTCCCCCTTACCCTCCCCTTCTCGCCCCTTCTCCTCCCGAACGCCACGTTTCCATTCCCCTTGATTTCTACAAGGTCAGTCACACAGTAACTCTCACTTCCTTTGATTTTTTTTTTTTCGTTTTAATTTTGGGAATTGGAGTTATTTAAAAACTATCATTTTCAAATGCAGGTTTTAGGAGCCGAGACTCATTTCTTAGGTGATGGAATCAGAAGAGCCTATGAAGCAAGGGTTTCGAAACCGCCTCAATATGGGTTCAGTCAAGACACCATAATTAGCCGAAGACAGATTCTTCTAGCCGCCTGTGAAACCCTATCTAACCCTGGCTCTAGACGAAATTACAACCAAGGTCTTGTCGACGATGAGCGTGACACTATCATCACTCAAGTCCCCTGGGACAAGGTAATTGCATTTTATCTTCTTCTTTTCTTTTTTTTCTTTTTTTTTTAATTTGTGTTTGGTTATTGAGAAAATGTGGTAAATGTAGGTTCCTGGAGCATTGTGCGTGTTGCAAGAAGCTGGGGAGACTGAAGTGGTGCTTCAAATTGGGGAGAGTTTGCTGAGAGAGAGGCTGCCCAAGGCATTTAAACAGGATGTCGTTCTGGCAATGGCCCTGGCTTACGTGGACTTGTCGAGGGATGCTATGTCTTTGGATCCTCCAGATTTCATTGGTGGTTGTGAGGTGCTTGAGAGGGCTTTGAAGCTGTTGCAGGTACTTGAATACAACTTTCTACTTCCATTTGTAAATTTTGCTGCTATATTGATGAAATTGTGTTTGACTATGTGGTTGTCTAGATTAATTGTAAATTGGTGGGTTCGCTATTACTGTGGTGTTCTGAAGTCTGCCTATCACCAAACAATGAGTAACCAAAGAAATGTATAGAATGTTTTTGTATTACTAGTATTTAACTGAGGTAACTTGTGCATAGTAAAAGAAGCTTGTAGTGAACCTAGATGCAGACAGAGGTCATGCATAGATCAACTGAGATTTTTTTGGTTTCTAAACTTGTATATTACATGATACTTGATAAATCCGTTCTATGGAGCATGCAGGAGGAAGGTGCCAGCAGTCTTGCTCCAGATTTGCAGTCACAGATTGATGAGACATTAGAAGAGATTACCCCACGTTGTGTTCTGGAACTTCTAGCCTTGCCCCTTGATGATGCATATCGGACAAAGAGAGCGGAGGGTCTTTATGGTGTACGCAACATATTATGGGCTGTTGGTGGAGGAGGAGCTGCTGCAATCGCAGGAGGTTTTACCCGTGAAGATTTTATGAATCAGGCCTTCTTGTGCATGACAGCAGCTGAACAGGTATTGTATGTTCACTATTATTCATTTTGCCTTCTAGGTTTTTTGATTGGTCTCTTGGTTTTTCTCTAGTTTAAATTCCTTTCCTATGAGCAGGTTGATCTATTTGCGGCCACTCCTAGCAATATTCCTGCAGAAAGTTTCGAAGTTTATGGAGTAGCACTTGCACTTGTTGCTCAAGCATTTTTAAACAAGAAACCTCATCTCATAAGAGATGCTGATAACCTCTTCCAGCAGCTTCAGCAGACTAAGGTAACAACTCTTGAGAACAGTGTCTCTCTCTATGCTCCTGTCAGAAACCGTGAGATAGACTTTGCTTTGGAGAGGGGTCTCTGTTCATTGCTCGTGGGGGAGCTTGATGAGTGCCGTTTGTGGTTGGGCTTAGACGGTGATAGCTCCCCTTATAGAAATACATCTATTGTAGAATTTGTCTTGGAAAACTCAAAGGATGACGATGACAGGGATCTTCCTGGGCTTTGCAAACTGCTGGAGGCATGGCTACTGGAGGTGGTTTTTCCCAGATTTAGAGACACCAAAGATATACAATTCAAGCTTGGAGATTATTATGATGATCCTACTGTCCTGAGATATTTAGAAAGGCTTGAGGGAGCAGGTGGTTCACCCTTGGCTGCAGCCGCAGCTATAGTGAGGGTAGGTGCAGAGGCTACTGCAGTTCTTGATCATGTAAAGGCTAGTGCAATTCAGGCATTGCAGAAGGTGTTTCCTCTTCGTCGCTCAGAAGAGACTGCGAGACATCAATTAGATGGTGAGATGAACAACTTTCTTCCTGTTGAAAGTGAGGAGACTCTTGGAAAACCTGATCAAGAGGATTCTGCCATCCTAGCTGAGGTTCCTGGAATAAGCAGTTTGGAAGGAATGTATGAAGAAGAAACAATAAGTGACAAAATTAAAGATGCCAGTGTCAAGATCATGTCTGCTGGTGTGGTAATTGGAGTGATGACATTGGTTGGCTTGAAGTTTTTATCTGGTAAATTTAGTTCATCAGTGACCGGTAAAGGCATCAGTCCAGCTATGGCAACTGATGTCATCAGTGTAGGTATGACTTGATAATAAATGTGGTAAATAAGTAAAATTTCGGCATAATGCAGCATTATTTCCAATACGTGAAGTATTTTCTAGAATGGCTTAGGACGGGATTGCTGTTAAATATTGATCCTTTAGTTTCAGCCTTATTATTTGTATCGCTAATACCGCACCTGTTTTTTATTATATTATTTTAAGTTGGGAGGGGGCAGGATTTTTCTCCCTCTAAACAAGATATGTCCAAGTTAGTCAAACCCATCAAAGTCGTCCTGTTTTTCCATAATTAGTGATGCTCAAAACTTCCTTAAACTTTGCAGGATCAGTAGATGAAAAGTCTTTGCAAGAATTACCTAGAATGGATGCAAGAATTGCTGAAGGCATTGTTCGCAAGTGGCAGAACATTAAATCTGAGGCGTTTGGACCTGATCACCGCCTTGATAAATTGCCAGAGGTAATAATATGCTGTTCATTTTCTATTCTGGAATTCCTGCAAATATAAATCTTGAGAACCATCCTAAGAACTGGACTCTGTTCATTTTGGGATAGCTGGTTATGTTGAGTTTTATGAAGTAGATAGCTTTCGGAGACTTTCCAAGGCTTCATTAGGACTCCTGTGCCTTTTTCATAATACTGAGAAAACTGCCAGGTTCTGGATGGTCAAATGTTGAAGACATGGACGGATCGTGCAGCCGAAATCGCTCAGCTTGGTTGGGTATATGAATATACTCTACTGAACATGGCCATTGACAGTGTTACCCTTTCACTAGATAGCCAGCGAGCTGTAGTCGAAGCTACTCTGGAAGAATCCACCTGCTTGACTGATGTTCATCATCCGGAGAACAATGCCTCTAATGTAAACTCCTACACCACGAGATATGAGATGTCTTGTTCCAACTCAGGCTGGAAAATCACTGAAGGATCTGTCTACAAATCTTAGCTATGATGTATAAAGCATAAAAAACCTGAAAGCTCCAATGTGGTTACCAGCTTTGCCTTTTTACGTAGCTATATTTGTTATATTGTTTGAGAAAACAAGAGTTAGCGTTTTCCAGTCATGCAAGCAGTTCAAATTAAAAGAGGCAAGCTAACCTCCTCTCCTTATTGTCTTGTTTGATTATTCAGGTTTCTCTAATTGGACCTAAAAATTGGGAATTATGCTATTTGGATATAATTTACAAGTCCTTGGAAGAATATTCCTTCATTACATTTATTATGTGTTATATGAAAAACAATGAGCAAAGAAAGAATCAAAATGAATCTGTGACTAAAATCTGATTTAACTTTATATGCCTTTCAATTTACAATCGGGACTTAGGAGCTAGAAATGACAAGATCAAGATGTCAACTAGATAAATTCGCTCTATCCTCAACGTCTTCTAAAACAGGGAAGGAAGTCTGAGACTCCAGCTGTGAGATCTTCGGCTTAGAAATCTGGGCAAGATGCTAATCCCAACTACCTCCTTGGGGGCTTGACTTGGTTCCACGAATCCTAGCACCTTAGCCACCACAGCAGCACTCTCCCTTACATGCTCCATGTCCTTGGTGTCTGTCCATACAAGGCGTGCCACTTGTAAACTCCTCTGCTTTGTGTTCAAGTCAATTCCCCACTTCTTGTACAGTTCTTCTCTTTGTTTTCTTGATAACTTACTTCGTATTTGCTTGCTCAACATTACTCTCTCACGAATCAATTCCTTCTCACTGCCACCGTAAAAAAAAGAAGAAAAGTTACCGTTTTCTATTGAATCGAAGATGAATCACATAAAAGTAATTCCCTATGCCTGAGTGTACAATTCTGCAGTATTCTGTTCAATTAAGATAAGCTAAAATTTACCCTGAAGCTGTTGTGCAAATTGGACTCTCTCTCTTAGAACCATTGTCATCTGATATTGAGTCCTTTTGAAACTTCAATCTTCTGAGCTCTATCTCCATATACAAACAGTCAGAAGGATCACCCTTGAAAAGCTGGATGAAATAGCTTCTATGGGATAATGATACATTGCATGCATCCCAAAGTTCAATTATCTGTCTCTGCTTCTCCTCAAATTCTGAGGGCCAATTAGACTGTAGTTGCTTGTCATCCTTTATTATCTCATCCATAACCATTCCATGTTAAAGGAAATATGTTATTTGCCAGTTATCATCAGCGATAAAACATAAAAATGTCAAAAGTCAATACTAGATATCTTCATGCCGAAAGTGCAGCATCAATTTATGCTTAACATAAATCTTACGAATAACCTTACCTAACAAGCAGGAAGATAGTTATCATAATCTCTTATTCCAAGTTCATGCATTTTTACTGATAACTAAGCTACTATAATATAAGAAATGAACCTACAAAAGCTACTATGAAATATTGATTTCGTTTGAGAAACAAGAAAATGAGAGGAAGGAGGTTCATCTTCTTACCGAGTTGTTATCAATTTGCTTTTCTGAGGGCAGTTTCGTTTGACTGCCGCCAGCGGCTAAAACAGTGGAGGTGGAAATTCTTCCCAAAGGATCCTCGCTAATTGACTTCCACGGTCGTGGAGGAAAATTGGTTGCACCAAAAGTGTCTTCAACATCTAAATCTTTCAGATTTAACGTATCCACAGAGCTGCTACTAACAGAAGTTCGAGAATTTCTTCTGGACATATTTTCGCTTATATTGTCAAATTTCAGTTCAGAAAACTTTTGGTAAAGGTCTCTTGGTCTTTCAACGAAGTCCCTTTCTACTCCAGTGAAAAGGGGTGTGCTTCCATTCAGTGCTTCCTTTTCAAAGTAACGTGAAGATGGCACAGTAGAGACAACTGCCTTGCAGCTTTTGCTTCTGCTCAGGCTCCTCCTGCTACTAGAGCTAGATATATCTGAGAAGCTAGGCGACTGGTCTACATGCTGAACATTGACAAGAAAATTGACAGTCCTTTGCAGCTCATGAATTCTTTGGTTCAAACCCTTGTAAGTTTGATCATTATAAACAGGACTTGATTGTAAATCTTCCTGTCGTAGGGATGATACTACATTCTCATTCGTGGTAATAATCATGCCTAATTTTCCTTGTTTGTTCTCAGGATCAATGGAGAAACCATCACCTTCTTGCTTCTCAATACTTGACTCATTCACGGTTAATTTTCCTTCAATATTTTTAGGATCGGTCAGGAAGTCGTCAGCTCCTGTTTTCTTGACAATGGCCTCCTCCATGCCTAATTTTCCTTCATTGTTGTGAAGACTCAAAAAGTGAACTCCAGCTTCTTTATTCATCGTATTTCTTGAGTCTCCAATTTCAACGCATGGAACTTCCCCGTCTTCAAATTCTTGATCCATTTTTTCAAAAATCTCCCAATCCTTGCATGGATCAGGCCCAACAAACTTTGGAGTCATGCCATCGAGTAGAAAATCCTCGTCAGGATTCTCAGCAAGCCCGAGATATTGATTGTTGCCACTAGGTGCAACAGTATCCTTACGCTTGTTGGAACCAACCGTACAGGGAACCTTGGCCACTTTTGATGAATTTGACTGCTTTAGCATTTGAACTTCTCTAACTGACAGTAGCAAATTCTCAACTCGAGATTGAGCAAGATCACGTTGCCAAGTCAAGTCTTCTATCTCTTTGGCCATCTGTAGGTTCTCCAAATGGGGGGGGGGGGAACCAGGTTAATAAGAGTAAATCATTTAAACCAGGGCACGTATGAAACAGCTTTCTGAAGTTGGTCTAATCACCTGTCCAATGAGTTTCTCTTTCTCTCGCAGCACACCAGCAGTATCTCCTTTAACTGAAGCTGATCCCAAGCTCCTCATTTCTTTCTCCAGTCTAGCCAGTTCTCTTTGTAATTGCTTTACCAATGCCTTATCTGACATAATTAAATTCACCTGCGCATTCGTTCTTACCTCCCTAGCACATTTAGCAAACAAGAGAGTGTTTCTTGATTGTTCAACATGAATGCGCTCAGGACTCATCGTACAAATGATGGCTGTTCTCGCATTTCCTCCTAAGGCATTCTGGAGTATGCGTGTCAACTTTGAGTCTCTATATGGTACATGGCCAGTTCTTCCCTTGCTGCAAAGTGTCATCCCAGTTAATTGTCCAGAAAGAATATATGTTTTTAACGAGTTAAATGACCAACATATCTCCTACAATATTTATTTCTTAATAAAAATGAAAAGAATTGCTCAACCTTAATTTGCGAATCACAGTCCCAAGTGTTAGTAGACTCCGGTTTATATGGCAGCCTTCTTTTAATCTTGTACCAGCAGCTGAGGTCTGAGAAGCTCGTTCACTTCCTGCTAAATCAACAAAATTCTGTACCAAAAAAAAAGAGTCAAATTTTCCTTGTTAAAGTTCACGTTACCATTTAGTACTTACAAATTCAATTTCTAATATTGTCTCTATTATTTCAATGATTCCCATTTGAAACAATATAAATGCATTGTCTTTTAATAAGTTAATTGTATCATACCACAGAAGCTGCAAGAATGCTTGAATTTCCAGCTCCAGCATATTCACCGGCTGAACTTTCAATTGTCTGCAAGATTGCATCATTGAACATAGTAGTAAGACTAGGCTCAATTCTGATAAAAGAAAGTTCACTCAAGTAGGCATGCCTACCAGCCGCAAAATCTGATGTGATCTCGAGCTAGTTTCGTTCAAAGCTGTCTCTCCTATCTGCCTTTGAGCTGAGCAAATCCAATACCAAATTGCATATATAATGTCATCTAGTGAAAAGGAAAAGAAAAAAAACCCCAAAGAAACAGTAAACAAATACAGTTCCATGAATGTTTGAGAAACACTTCACCTTCACAGATTGTAAGGAGCTCGTGAAGATGGTCCCTGTCTCTTAGAGCCACCTCAGTAAGTTTCTCCACAACCGTTCCCCTCTGTTGAAGTGAAAACAGTGTTGTAAAAAGGTTATGCTCTTACAAAAAGACGACCAGAAAGCATAAAGGGGGGAAATTTGTACCTCTGGATCATCCAGCACTCTAAGTGGGTAACTATCTGGGCTAAGGAGGTCTCTCACGGCTTCATTATATATCTCCATGGCACAGAATTTCACCACAAAATCTCTTTCTTCTTGCTAACATATTGATCAAAAACAAAATGTCATCTACAAAAACCAGTACGAGAAAATGTAATCCTAAATTAATACATCATTACCCTCTCTATGCAGTCATATATATCCGATACTGCATATTCAGTGATGCCCCTCATTGTATATGTCTTGCCACTACTTGTTTGCCCATATGCAAATATGCTTGCTGCAGGCCAAAAAAAAAAAAAAAAGTAGAAACATTTTGAATTGATTATATAGTTATAGACTCGAATAACAAGGAACAAAGAACACTTACAATTGATACCCTCGAGTACTGAAAGTGCAATGTGTTTGGCTCCTTCCTCGTACACTTGAATCGTATTGGATTCACTGTCAAATACTCTGTCTACTCACAACGAAATTGGTAAACAAAAAACAGTACTATGATTAGAAGACGATCTGGATTCGCAAAAAGGGAAAATTATTTGGCAAGAAAAAACGTAAGCAAGTGGTTCCGGAAATGCTTACCAAATGTGTAGGCGGCAGGGAACATGGAACGTTCGGGCAAACTATTCTTGAAAACGATGGTGTCATTGTTAACACATTCCCAATCACATATACGGTTCCTTGCTTTATCTTGCAATGGCCTTAATCTAATAGAAACAAAAATTTTCTCTCCTTGTTCATGGAGTTGCAATTCTTCACTCATTGTCTCTTATCCTAAATTTTTGTTTTCTTCGGGTTTTTTTCACAATTAAATAACAATTTTTATCCTTTTATTTCAAGGTAAAGGCCTGTCTATGATCTGAACCAGGCCCCAAAAAAAATCCTTGAAGCTCTCTGTATTGAAGGAGAGAAATTATGACCTGTTTTTCCCCAGATGTTGCTCCGATACGATTTTAACAAAAATGGTTTATGTTTTTCTCAACGTCGAAGCCTTTTTCTCTGTTTTCCCGCCTCTTAATTTTCAAATCAGAAACGGAATAAATTAACATCTATATAGATATACCAAGGATAAAAGAGCGAAAATTCAAAATTTTGAACATGAAAAATAAAATAAAAATTGTAATCCAGAAAACCGTCTCACCTTGGAGCTTCAATTCAAGCAAACGGTTGAGCTTTGAAATGAAATCAATCAAATGTCCGAAATAAATAAAAAATGCAAATGGAATAAATAGATGAAAATTTTTCCTCTTTCTTCTTAAAAGGAAAAAATGATGGTGAATAAAGAAAATAGAAAAGGTTGGGAAAACAGCTAGACAAGATGCATAAAAATTCCGAGAAAGAGGGAAAACAAAAGCCAACAGCGCTTCTTTTCCTTCTTCTCCACCTATCTGACTCTACATTGAATTTTGGGAAGAGAAAGAGAGAAGAAGAAGAAGAAGAAATGCGAGTAAAAGACAGCATTGCGAAATTGCGAGGCAAAATGGAAAAACAAAGGCGATGTCCTAGACCTTTGCCTCCTTGCACTTTCTCTTTCTGACTTGGAATACTACCGACCTTTCAAACATAACCGCCACCACCCCCCATTAACAAATCGGACATGTAGATTGTGGTCTTACTATTTTTTTACCTTTAATTTTCCATGTATTACCGCTCTCGCCACCCTGTCCAAAGACATTACTTTTACATTTTTTTTTTAAAGCAACATCTGTATCCAATTTATCTTTTCAAACCCATTTATATCCTTCCAATACCAAAATCAATTTTAAAAAACCCCCCAAATCAATTGCTTTTAAAAAAACAAAGTTGTTATTTTAGTCACTCTAATTTTTTTCAATTTAATTCTTTAAAATAGGATAATTGTTTAAACTAGTCACTACAATTAAAAATTTTATTAATCCACTAACAAATTAGTGATGTAGCACATTAATCAATTGAATGACGACATGTGATTTTTTTTTTTCACTTTTAACTAAAGTTTAGGGACTTCTCTATAATTATTCTAATGCACATTTTTTCTCTCTCTCTTCTTCTAAAACCCCATGTTGTTATCCTACCCCCTTCCTACATTAGCATGATATGACGTGTTTTCAGCTGAAGTGGTAGTAAAGGCATTGAAAGCATGTCCTACACGATGTTTTTTCTGTTACTTTAGCTGAAAACGCGTCCAGTTGGACATGTTTTTTATTTCTCTCTCCAAAATTATCCTATTTGCATAAATATGAAAAAAAGAGAGGCCTGTTTTGCTAAATATGTTTTAAAATTGGCAAATTTTTCTGCTAATTTTCCCTATGTAAATATTAAAAAGAAAGTTAAGATGACTATTATTAAAATTTTAATAGAAGAAAAAATTCTAAAATGTTAAATGTTAAATTAAAGAGAGATAAAGCAACATTTAATTCTTAAATTTGACAAAATTTTCAACTTACTCCCCAAACTTATTTTTATATTAGTCATTGAATTTGGCAACTTTCTCAGTTTTTTTAAATATGATGATGTAGTATTTTGATATCGTGTCATGTTATCACCTAAAAGTATGTTTTTTCCATAAAAAAATTTTAGTTGATGACATGATACAATCTCTAAATGTCATGTCATTATATGCACCAAAATCTGTTTAAGAATTAAGTTGAAAAAAAATTGCTTTATTCTAAGATTAAATGTTGGCTTATCCTAATTAAAAATAATATATATATTTTTTAAATGAATAAATAAATATAGATTGACCTAAAACATGCTTAAATTAACTATTTGTAAATAAAGATAAGTTTAAATAAAACTCTAGATTTGAATAAATAAACATAAAATATACTAATATTATATATAAATGCTACCTAAATTTTACCAATCTAACACCTCTTCGTACAACACATGGATGTTGGGTGATGCTTATGTGTCACTTAGCCCAATCCTTGCAAATGGGCGTTACTCTTGCAAATGATTTAAACAAATAATAGATGATTGTAAGGAATTTAACTTTTTAGAATCATCAAAGTTATCGGAACATAGAGATGGTAATGAACTTAACTATAATTTACAAAATTGAATATTTATTTTAATTTTTTTAGTAAAGATTTTCATAATTTAATAATATATTTTTATTTTTGTTACAAAATTGTCAGTATTATCTACCGTATTCGAAGATGATGAAGCTTGAAAATAATTTAATTTTAACATTTTGAAATAGATATTTTGTTAATACTTTTGAAAACTTCAACCTTGTATTTGCTTTTATTTGATTTGGTCAAAGCATTTGGTTAATCTCTTGATTTTGTTGTGCAGGAAGCTTGAATCTATTTTGTTAAATTTGATTCTTAGAGCGACACACCATCTATATTATATTTTGTGTAGTAGTGATATAATTTGGTATATAAGATAATTCTTAACGCATAATTATGGTCATAATGATAACAAAATGACCACAAAAAGTTATCTTATATATAAAATAGTTCTTAAAGTATAATTATGCATGTGGTGTAATAACTTATATAGTTGACTAGAATTATCATTACAATGACCGTCTTGCAACGTTATATATAGTTATTTTACATGTTTAAAATAGTTCTTTACATATGATTATTAAGTAAATTATATTTTTTAGGTAATTAAATAGTATTATATTTCATTTACCAGTTAAATAATTAATGCTTGTAAACATAATATTAAATATAAATAATAAAATTCATTAATTCGAATTTAAAATTTTTTGATTCTATTTAATTCGACTCAATGGGATATTAAACCTAATTATTTAAATGTGATATCTTAGAAATACTTAGCCTTTGGGGACTAAGACCCACAGCTCATTAGAACCAGAAAAAAAAAAAAATCAATCATCTCTCTACTCTATCCCCCCCCCCCCGCAAAAAAAAAAAAAAAACACTCTGTCTGCGGTCTCCGTTTCCCTTTACTTTCCCCAGATCCGGTGAAACCAAAAAAGACATCCCCAAAACCCCAATTTTAAACACCCCCACCCCACTCCCATATGGATTATTATTATTTCCTATTCATACTTTTCTGATTTATAAAAGAAAAACCCATCTTTTATCTCTTTTTTTTCTTGCTCCCTCATTTCATTTCCCAAAATTTGACCTTTACCATTTCGCATTTCGAATTCCCTAACCCTAGAGGAGAAGGGGGGAAAAGAAGGTATAGAAAATGACGACGAGAGGGAGTAGATCAGAAAAGGTGAAGAGGATTTTCCAGCAATTCGACACGAACCGAGATGGGGGTCTTAATAGAGATGAAATGGCAGCGTTAGTCGTCGCTGTTAACCCCAGAGTCAAGTTTAGCGACGAACAAATTAACGCCATTCTCGACGAAGTATTTCGAACCTATGGGGAGTTCATTGACGGCGAAAAGGGGTTAACTTATGACGGTTTGTTGAGAACTTACGACGACGGAGCCGGTGACGTGGACCGTGACTTCGACGCGCTGGGGCTCGAGCTCAATTTCGACGAAAACAAAGGCGCATCCATCGTGTCCGAAGCATCGTCGTCGTCGATTGCGGATGAGAGAGTAATAGAGTCGCAGAAGAAGCAACGGACGGCAGCGTGGGCAGTGTCGCCGCATCACGGGATAGTTTTCGACGACACGTGGAAGCTCGTTGATGATTTGGAGATTTTGCTCAAGAGGTTGAAAGCAAAGCAAGCGAAAGACGCGAAATTTAGAAATGATAATTTTGATGCGTATTCAGATGCCGGGTGGTCAAGGGAATTAGGAGCCTCTGCAGAGCTTTCAGAGAAAAGGGTATATTGGGAAGAATCAGGGCCTGATTATGCACTTTTTGTTAAAGAATTGGGAGCTTTAAGGAGTAGAGCTGATGGCGCAAGGTCAAGAGAAGAAGCATTTGATGGACACATGGCAATTGGGAGGGTCTTATATGAGCACCAGTTGTTTAAAGAAGCTTTGATATGTTTCAAAAGGTCTTGCGAATTACAGCCAATGGATGTCAGGCCACATTTCAGAGCCGGGAATTGTTTGTATGTGTTAGGGAAGTCCAAAGAAGCTAAAGAAGAGTTTCTGTTGGCTCTGGAATCAGCTGAGGCTGGTGGGAACCAATGGGGTTACTTGCTTCCTCAAATTTATGTCAATCTTGGGATTGCTCTTGAAGGAGAAGGTATGGTTTTAAGTGCTTGTGAGTATTATAGGGAAGCTGCTATTCTTTGCCCTACTCATTATAGAGCTTTGAAACTTTTGGGTAGTGCTCTTTTCGGGGTAGGGGAGTATAGGGCAGCCGTAAAGGCTTTAGAAGAGGCTATTTTTATGAAACCAGATTATGCTGATGCACATTGTGATTTAGCCTCAGCTTTGCATGGTATGGGTGAGGATGAGAGGGCAATTGAAGTTTTCCAGAAAGCTATTGATTTGAAACCAGGTCATGTTGACGCTCTATACAATCTAGGTGGGCTTTATATGGACTTGGGTAGGTTTCAGAGAGCTTCTGAGATGTACACTAGGGTTTTAGCTGTGTGGCCGAATCATTGGCGGGCACAGCTCAATAAGGCTGTATCCTTGTTGGGGGCCGGAGAAACTGAAGAAGCTAAGAAAGCTTTGAAGGAGGCCTTAAAAATGACAAATAGGGTTGAGTTACATGATGCCATATACCATCTGAAGCAGCTACAGAAGAAGAAAGTCAAGACTAACGGTGGTACCAATGGGGAGGCGGCTTTTGTAATAGTGGATCCCTCAAAATTCAAGACTGTGGGTGAGAAGACTACATTGAGGCAGGATTTAGGAAATGCTCTTCAAATTAGGGCTTTCCAGAGACTTACTAGATTGAACCGATGTGAAGTGGATCTTTTGAAGAAAGAAATGAGTGAAACTGATGTACCAGTCTCCTATTCCGGTAGCGGTGGTCCTCAGAAATCCATACGCAAGCCTAATTTGGAAGAAGTTCTACGCAAATTACTTAATTTTCTAAAACCTGAAACCTTCCAAGGAGCTGTCAAAGCTATAAATGAGAAAATCCTCTCAGTCTTGGATGAAACAGGATCGGGCAGGGTGGACTTGGGCATGTTTTATGCTGTTCTTGCGCCCCTTTGTAGCGGACCTCCAGATAAGCGAAAAAGGATCGCCTTTGATGCACTCTTATGGCGACCTGTAAATGAAGGTGGTTCTCATATTAGAAAGGTAGATGCAGTTCAGTACATCAAATTGTTGAGGGCTATATTTATCCCATCTCATGGAGTTAGTGAAATGCTGGAAGTTCATGGAGAAACAGATACCTCAATGGTATCTTTCAATGAGTTTCTTGTCATGTTCAATGATCCTGATTGGGGCTTTGGTATCTTGTCCACTCTCCTGAAGTTAGAAACTGGAGATAGGAATCGTCATGAACGCCATGTCTGCTCAGTTTGCCGTTACCCAATTATCGGTTCTCGCTTTAAAGAAGTAAAGTCTCATTTTAGTCTTTGTAATCAATGCTACAGTGAGGGGAAGGTTCCCCCTAACTTTAAACAAGATGAATATAAATTCAAGGAGTATGGGAAGGAAGCTGAAGCAATGAAAGATAAGTGCTTGTGCTTTAATTTGCAATCCCGCAAAGATCCATAGCTAGTTGGTTTTAAAGTCTTTTGCTAATCTTGTACCATTCCATCGTATTATTTTAGGCATCCCGTGTGCATTGTGCAATATACCGTTCATCAATATGTTCAGTGGCCGTGTCATGCTCTTGTGTAATAACCGTTTTCAAGTGATGGCTCTGAAATATCCCTATTTCATAATAGTTGTTGTTAGAGTATTTTTACTCTTCTGTTTTGGGGGGGAAAATTTGAGATGATGTATATTTGAGATTATTACACTGTAACTTCTGCTTCCTTTTTTTTTTCCCTTGGTGGCGTTGAATTTTCCAGGAGAATTTTCAATGGAGAAACAAACGTTATGTTTCTATTGGGCAAAAAAGATTTTATCCTTTGGGGATGCAGAGCATTAATTCTGCTCAGACTATTCAGCTGAAGTAGTTGATACTAATTGATGAATTGTGATTATTGTTTTGCCTACTTGACTCCTGTTGAGTATCCATTGTTAATTTAGAATAATCCCAATTGTCCTTTCATATATGACTACTGAATACATCATTGGTGATTGCAGGCCCAGCAATTGAAGATAAATAAAATGCTTTCTCTTTAAGGAAGAGTTGGTGAAACTCATTCCTGTTTTTTCAGTTCGACAGTCTTAATTTAAGCATATAGAGCTCCATCAATAAATAAAAGTATAGTGGAAAATATTCCAAGCCGGTTTTGCCATTGTTGTAAGTGCTAAATACCAGTAGTTAATGCTCATGAATGGGAGATTTGACTTTTCAAAATCATCATTCCAGCGGATAACAGTAATTACAGAGTACAAGAACAATCCCCCGTATTAACAACTGTTATATGAGCTTCTATGTTCTGATATTCATTGCTTTCTGAAGAGAGGCTTTTATTGTGTTGCCAGCAGTAATTTCAATTTGCTAAACGGTATGATTGTTATATATTGATATCTGCATTCAATGTAATGAAAATATGAATAAATTATCAATTATTCCATTTTTATGTCCAAAAAATTTTTTATTCCATTTTAATATTAAGTTATTACCATAAATCATGTATTAACTGAGACGTTCCTTAGGAGCTGCTCTACCGAGTGACCTGGAGCGCACTGAGTCAACTTTATAAATCAGTTATTTAAGTGGAAAACTTGCCATGGTGGTTCATAGCCCCTTCAGATCAAACAGACATGCATATTCTGATACGTAAAGATGGAATCTCAGCAAATTTTTGTATACCCTTTTTTTATTTCCTATTCGGCATTTATATATAAAGATCTAATATTTTCATTAAAAAAATTAAGATTGAGGGCCTTAATCTGTTGGTAGTTGCAAGTACCTGTAAATCATTCAAATCAAACATCAGCAGCACAGCAGCATTAAATTTCATTTCGTGGTTTCCTTTCTTTGGCCCTTCTCCATTATCATTACAAGACTTTTAATGGTAGCACTGTAGTGGAAGCTCTCAACTCTCAAGGATGGGGCAGTGAGGACATCTGACAGCAGTTGTGGGGATGCCATCATTAGTCCTGACTTTGAGAAAGAGAGCAGGAATACAGTTGACCTATGCAGACTTACAGTGTCTTTGTCCATTTTTATGTTATTGAATCACTACTATTACAGTAACAATAATAAATATATTTTGAAGTAGTGGAAGGATTACATCAAGAACCCCCCACCCCCCATATGTCGCAATTAATCTTGCAGAAGAGATGAGAATTTTTAGATGACCTTCCATTTGGGGGAATACTCCAGTTTCAATTATTGAATACCAAGGTCAAACCAACCACTTGCCTCTGTCGTTTAATGTTTTTCTTTTTATCCTTTTTGTGTGTGTGTGTGTCGGTTTTTCTCGCCGCGTTCAAATGCATAATTCCAAAAACTAAATTGCTTATTCCACTAACGAAACATGTATGTGTCCATCAACACTGACCTTACACTCACATCTAACTCAAACTGCTGGCGACGCTTAGTAAAACCGATGATAGCTTATACTAAATACTCAATAAATAATTCACTCCCAGGATGTTAATGGGCCAGTCTTCCTATCTTGGGATGACAAAGTAAATATTAAGACAACTTGATATGTCAGGACAACCTGGTCCAAACCCCAGTAAGAGAATTGCAAACAAAAGCAGTTCAGGCTTCAGCCCAACTTAGATGGAACGGGAAAGAAAAAGTATTGAAACTAATCTACTCTTTATATATAATAATGATAACCAAAATCCTGACACTTTGAGTGGTCACCCAACTTGCTCTTTTGTTCAATCATGTGTGTATGTCTCTCTCTCTCTCTCATCTCATCGTTTTCAGTTTGTCTGAGAATCAAGCAAAGCAATCCATGTTTTGGAGTTAGGACAAGCACTAGATGGCTGGTGGTTAAGGAAGCCATTACAAAACTTGAGCCTGAATCTGAATTAGTGAGTGCCAGATCACTTTTTGGAATATTTTATTTCGGATATGAAGTTGGAGGCATGATGGCACCACCGCTCTGAAATCAATTTGTTATGTATCTTGTGAGGAATACGTATTTACAAGCAAGATTATGGTATCCCCACAACTGTTATTTACTCCACTGCTTTTTTCCATTCCTCAAACTTCAGGGTGAAGCAAGTTTGTCTGGTAAGGAGGAGATGGAGAAATTTTCAAAAAAATAATGAAATACCGAAATTGTCATATGTTTCCTAGATTGCTCTTGTTGAGGTGTAATTTAAAGCGAAAACTTGAACAGGCTAGTGGATGCTATTTGGTTGGTTTGTTTTATTACCAATGTTCAACTCTGCTCAGCTTTTAAACATCCTTAACTACATCAATTCTCTTGGTCCTTTTTCAACTATATTTTCGTTTTCCAGCTCTCATCAGATTAGTGCTTGTTATTAATTTCTACCTTTTCATCAAAAAGATCGTTTTTTGATCATTGCATTTGGGGGAAAAAAAAGGTGAAAAACTTTTCGATAGTTAATGAATGTCAATGAACATAGCCGCCTTAATAGATTGGTGCCACTATGCAAACAATTAACAAACGGAAGTCCCTAAACATACTTTCAATGTTTCTTCAACCTTCCAAAGAAGCCAACAAAACTGATGAACCCGGAGCTCGAATATGAAGTGTTCACTAAATCGAGTCCATGGCACGTTGACCTTCTCCTTTCCCTTGTACTTACATAATCAGGATTTAGGATACACTGATATTATTCTAATTATGTATCTTAGTTCGCACATGTGCAAGTGGGCGAGGGTGAATTCTGAGGCTTCCGGCATGCGCTAGTCACATTACAAGTGGGGACAAAGTGTGTCCTAAGGCATCTCAAACTTTACCACTTTTTGGAAGAAAACAAGTAGCAATTGGTTGTTTTGGGTTTTCCTTAAGATCTGGGTCAAAGTGGGACCAAATGTAGCTGTAGTTAAACTTTCATACAAACCCAAGTATGTATATAAAGGTCGAGCAGGTTTAGGCAACAGTTGCATCTTAGTAGACATCGAAGGATGGGGACATCTGTAAAAGGTTACTGGGTCGTCGTCCTTTTCGTAGCAGTGGCGGTTGTTAGGCTGAGAGGCGATGACTTGGTAAATGGTACTGCTGCTCAAGCTCAAGGCAATACCAACTCTTCCTCACCCTCTGTTCATCTCAAGCTTCCCCCAGGTAAAGACAATGTTGAAGCAAGCAATAGAAGTTCCACTGAAGTTGTGCTCAACAACAACAAAAATAGAGGACCTTACAATAGAGGTGTAGGTCGTGGGGGAGGTGGAGGTGGTGGCGGCGGGGGGTGGAGGCGGAGGAGGAGGAGGAGGTGGCGGTGGCGGTGGCGGTGGCGGGTATGGATGGGGATGGGGTGGAGGAGGTGGGGGGGGAGGAGGAGGTGGGGAATGGGGATGGGGAGGAGGAGGAGGAGGAGGTGGTGGTTGGTATAAATGGGGATGTGGAGGAAGAAAAGCAGGAAAAGGCAATGGAAGAGGAAGAGATAAAGGCAGCATTGGCAGAAATCAAGCGCATAGGAAGAGAGTTTTCAATGAGGAGGATTATAAGATGGGAGAGTTTGCTCAATGCACGGTTAGAGGCAGGTGCAGAGGCATGAGGTTGGATTGCCCCCTTCATTGTGGTGGACCTTGCGTCTATGACTGCCAACATATGTGCAAAGCTCACTGCAGACGCCCATGATCTCATCTAATTCAAATTCTTCAATAACCTTTCTCATTTATATATACGTTTGTTTCTAATCAGCATGGAGAAAAGTGATGGTTTGAAGATTTTTTAACTAATTAATGTTTGTTTGATTCCATCTTAGATTAATCTTTGAGTTGCTCGCAATTTGATGGAACTGAGATTTTCTGTGTGCTTCTTTTCTTGTAACTGGCTTGTGTTTCAGTGGAAAGCCTTAGTGGATGAAAATTGCAGAAACTTTATTTGAGCATTTAAAAAGCTCATTCACCTTATCTTTAAATCCTCAACCAGTCATTTCCAATTAAGCCTTCATAGAACTTGTTGGACCCGTGGTAAAGCAGAAACTTTTTGGAGCAAAACAGATTTTGGGCTATTGGAGGCACATGTCTCAACTAAAATATACAAACCCATCTATCCACTACACTCCATTAAGCTACTCATTTTTCTCTCTTTTTTAATGAGATATAAATAATGTTTTAGTATTTTGGTAATGTTTGATTTTATAATTTTATATTTTATAATTTATAAGTTCATATAAAATTATTTATCCAAAAATATAATAATTATATTTATTTTTAATCATTTTAAAAAATATTAATAATATATGTTACATGGTTGAATGAAAGTAATATGAACTTATATATTATATTATTAGTATATCAAATACAAATTCATTTTTTTAATTAGATAAGTATGAGTTTGTAGGCATAAATAAATAATATATAATAAGATCTGATAAAAAAAAAAAAACAGTATATAATAAAATAAGAAATAACCTACGCTAATACAACATAGAATCTAACACTTTTATTTATACTAGCTTATAGCATATTTTTAGTTGTATTTATAAAAAGTTAATACAAATAACAAGTGAGATTTAGTTAAATGATAAAATATAAATATTGAAAATTACATAAGTTTGGGTTCAAGTTTTATTATATAAAATAAAAATATCTTTATTATTACTCAACTTAATTGATGTTCGATTGATTTGTAACATCAGTTTATATAAATACTTAATATATATAATATTAATACATATTAAATATTATTTAAAAAATAACAGTTAATTCGAAATAATATATTGAAACAAGCAGATATCAATACGCACTAATATCGATAAAAAATAAAACAATCACCGTTACAATACTAACTACCGTCATAAAAAGCAATTGAAACAAACCTACATCCGGCACCATGTTTGCTTGTCTAGTGGGCGAAATCGACCACTACAACGCTTAGAAGAAAGAAGATGGCAAATGATCCAAAACTGCCATAATCAAGCAAATTAAGATCTTGATGTGATATTTCATCCAAGTAACATGTAAGAATAAAAGTCATTTGAGCCCACCATAAGAGTCAACAAAAAAGTTATACAAAGTTATGATTAAAGTTGGTTGTGATTAGTAAAAAATTCGGATTAACTTAATATATTAATATATTTTTATATTTATTCAAGTTTAATTTGATCAAGTTTAAAATTTTGCTCGAGTTTATTTATGTTTACAAAAGATTAATTTAAACTCGTTTTAGGCTCATTCATATTATTTTTTAAAATATTTATATTATTTTAATTTAATACTTAATAGTTTTATATATTTTTTAATTTTTTAATTTTTTAATAATTATTTTAATATTATTTTAATATTTATATTAGAGTAAAATTATATATTTAATATATATTTATTTTTTAAATATTATAAATTACATAATATATAAAAATAATATAATATAATGTATTATAAACTTAAAAATTGATCTGACCGAATTAAAATTTTAAATATTCAAACTTAAACTCAATTTATATTTTAAATAAATATATTTTTTAAATATAATATTTTTATCCAAACTCTTTTAAATTTTAACCAGACTTTGCGCACAAAGTCCGCTAGGAATTAGCTTAGGTAGGTTGAGGTTTGGGTGGTTTGGACAAATAAAACCTTTCGGCTCTCCCAAGCAGTCCACATATTGTGAATTTTGAACGGTGACTTTCTACTTTTATCCCATTATCACAACAAGATCAGACTAGAAATAGAAATTATTTCATATTTTAAAGAAGATATTATTTCTGACGATTCATTTTTTATTTATAAAATTTAGAAAGTTCATGCATGAATTGCCGTATCTAGAATAGGGACCTCCTTAGGATGTGGTCGGCCCACCAGCCGATAATGCAGGCTGCTTTAGGACAAAACCAGAGCATCCCTTTTTGCCTACCCCTACCCCTGGCCCTGCCCCCCCCCCCCCCCTTCCTTTCCTTATCCGATCCCATCATCAGTTTATCATAAACTATCATCTATCTTCTTCCTCTTATTCCCTTCTCATGATGTCGGTCTCTCTGTCAGTTTCCATTCTTATTGACATGATACATCTCCCCGACCAAAAGGAAAGGGCAGAGATTACTTTATTTTGTTCCCATGAATGTTTGTTACTTGAGACAATTCACTTGTAGGTTCTGTTGAGATTTTTTTGATAACGATATGCCATCCCTGCTGTTAGATTCTAGTTTTTTAATTTGGGTTTTTATTTATTTTTTCATAGTTTCGCCCTATACGTGTTTGTTTGTAAAAGTAAATCAATTTTTGCATTAATATTTACGAAGTCGTTGCATTCTGCAAGTACACAAGGGGTAAAAGAAAGTGCTACAAACGAAACCGGCTCTATTAGAGTAGGGGGGAAAGGCAAACATCACACTGAAACCTAAATTAGCAGAAATGAGAAAATGCAAAGAAAGGGCAATGATGTTGTCCAAGTATAAGAGAAGTTGAAGTTTTTGTACTTTGAAAATCTGATCCTACCAGAGACGCTTAGATCTCTTGGAGCTAGTGGATTGAGGGCTGATCCAAGGAACTGTAAAGGAATCATCTACCTGTCTCCTGTTAGCTTTCATGCCTATAATTTCGTTTGTCTCCTTCAACCCGATTTGCCCTCCCATTTGTGAAGAATATTGGGGAGGATACAGGGAATATGGTGACTGGGGAACCAAAAGCCCCAAACTTTCTGGTGAGGAAGTAGTCATATTGCTCTCAAGATCAGCATCAAGGAACGGCAACATACAATCATCACTCTGAAAACCAAAAAGAAAACAAAATTATTCAGATCCAAAAGAAAAAAAATCACATCATTCATAAACACTTGTTAAAAGGGAACATATTATTCTGTGTCATGACCTTAGTGGTAAGAAAGGGAAACAATAGATCAATGCAAACCTTACAGAAACCAAAGGAAGGTGAAGAGGAATCAAGAAAATCTTCGACGTGCCACCCTGGGAGCATCTCTATCAAGTATTCCGATATGCTACTCGTTGAACCACCCTCTACACTTGCTAACAAGTCATCTCCACCGCTCTTGTTATTTGTTACTGCAGCAGATGTTGTACTGATTGATGAAGATTTAGCAAGCGAAGTTGGATTTAAATTTGGAGTAGAAGCAGAGACAGAGTTCTTGACCGATTTTTGAGACTTGAATCCAGGAACAGAATGGCCAACGTTGGATAAAGAAGCGACTGAGGATGAAGAGGAGGATGTGTAGATAGCGGTGGTAGAAGAGAGTTTAACCCCTGTAAGAAGAAACCTGCTATGTTTCTTGGTATGTTCGTTTGCCGCATGAATTGGAACATCACAATCTCTGCACAGAATTGCTCTGTCTTGCTGACAGAACAAGAAAGCTCGTTTCTCCTAACAAAGAAAAAACAAACCCAAAATCAATCGATCTGAACGCCAGCTGCCACATCTACACGGTAACTAAACCCAGAGAGCAAGAAAGGGAATAAAGTACCTGACAGATATCGCAAAGAGGGACTTGTTTAGAAGAGGAAGGATGGAGAAGGGAAAAGCGTTGGTGCTTAGAGGCAAGCTTGTTGGCGTGGTGAACCCGGTGGTCGCAGAAGTCGCACAGGGCGGCTTCATCGGCGGTGCAGAACACCGAGGCCTCCTCTTTGTTACAGACATCGCACTGGATCTTCATCTGTTTGTTGATCTTTTGCACCAATCAGATCAGTCTTGGTCCCCTGAAAGAGTCCAGATGAGCTGGAATGAAGAAGGGTTTATAAGCATATGTGTTGGAGTAAATAGTAAGAGTTTACAGTTTAGGAATGAATAGATTATTTTAACAATCTGAGTATTTCGGATGCTGTAAGAAAGTGGGAGACACGGAAATATAATAATAATTTCGTTAATACTTTGTCTTTAAAATGTTTTTAAATTATTTCATGCTAGCAATCTAATCTGATATATAAAATTATTTTTGAAAATATTTTTATTTTTTAAGGCATCCGTTGAAATGAGTAACTAATCTTTTACATCCTGTAAATAGAATAGATTGTTTTTTTTTTAAATTTTAATATATATTATTTTAATCAAATTTAACATAAGTATATTACATATATTAAAAAAAGGAGAAAAATGCTAAAATATTTTTTTAAAAAAGAAAAAGATAAGAGTGGGTAATTTACTTATTATTTTAGTAACTTTTTTAAGATACATTTAAATTTATTATACATATAATAATATATTATCTGACTTATATAATATTAAAATTCTCATGCATTTAGTATGAGTTTGTAAAATGAAAAAGATGGTGGAATGAGATTATGACATGATTTATTTATCTAAGTTAGTAATCTACCAAATTTCTCAATATTATATTGTACTATTTTATTTACTTAATTACCTTATTTCTATGGTTTTGTTTATTAAGTTAAATGTATTGCATCATCATGGTCGTCACCTAATAAAGCTTTTGTACTATAATCAATTATTTTTTTAGCAAGGTTGATTAATATCTTTCTTATTTTCTGGACGACATGACAGATATCAACCAGCTCCAGAATAGACACTAAAATGTATTTTCTGTTGAACATTTAATTGTATAAAATGATGGACAAATTTTAAATTTAAGACTACTACTCTATTTTGTCTCTCATTTTTTGAAATTTTGTTAATTTAAGAAAGATTTATATTTTATGTATTATTAGTATATGGGGATGCATTTTTAAACTTTATATTTTCATTTCTTTTACTTTCTTTTTATGTATTCAAATTCATTAATAAGTTAGAAATAAGTAAAATGAGATAGAAATTTCATAATTAATGAAGTCAGTTCATTTCGAAGGAATAATATTAAATGGTTGAATCACCATACATATGAATTTCCAGTAAAGGAAAAGGGAACCACACTCCCACCACTAGCCTAGTTTTGTCACTTACGCAACGCAATTAAGCCATTTCTTTCGCATCTTATTTTATAAGGATAATTATAATGTTAGTTCAGAAAATAAATTATAATAAAAAGGATATTCTTTTTGTCCTTTAAGGGCAGACAAAGTAAATTCAACATGGCCATAATTAGTTGGTCAATAGGAAAATAAAACCACGCCTTGCCAATTGAAAGATAAAATGTAGGAAATATTTCCTACTTGTAGAAATAGCATATAGAGATGCTTCTATTTCTCTATCAAAATATAATTATAAATATATGTTTAATGAAATAAAATCAATTTAATATAAAGTATAAATAAATTAAAAATAAAAATAAAATCTACACATAACAACTGCTTATGATAAAATTGATGATTATCATACGATAATTGTACATATAGTAAAATATAAACTTGAGTACTTAAAATTAAGGCTCCGTTTGTTTCACTGAAAATGACTTCCGAAAAATTATTTCTAGAAAATGATTTACTTTTCTGGAAAAGCTAATATTTTTTGGTGTTTGGAGGAATCTGTGTAAAATATTTTCTGTTGTTTGGTAGATTTCTTAAAAATATTCCATAAAAGTTATTTTCAATTAAACAAACATACATTTGAATTTTTCTTATTTTTTCATTGTTTAATTGAATTTATTTTTATCTATAATTTTATATTTTACATTGTTTTTGCATATATTAAAAATATTATGTTAAATTCATATTCATTTTACATGACTACTAAGTGAGTATTTTTTATTTAAAAATGTGACATCAACAAAATTGACAAAAAAATTAACGATGTCAACAATTGAACTTGATTTTCAAAATTAAAAAGTAAAGGGACTAAATTCTTGAAAATAAAAGTACAAAGACTAAATTATAAATCTGTGAAGTGTACATAGACTTATGACATATTTTAACCTTTATACTACAAAACATTTATTATTAATATATTTATAATTGTAATAAATATTTATTGTTAAAATATTAATATTAAATATTTTCAATAATATGTGAATAATATTATTTAAAATTATTATTTTTAAAATTTATTATTAAAATAAAATTGAAATATTAAATAATTTATTAAAATAAAAAATTATATTTATTATATTAATAATTTATTATATGACTAAATATAAATAATTAAATATTTATGTTTAATAATATTGAAAAATATAATATTTTAAATATTTTTTAAAAATAAAAATAAAATTTATTATCAATATAATAATATTAAGCTTGATTTAAGTTAATTTTTATATAAAAATAAAATTATCAATAGATGAGCTCTTTTCCAGAAAATGACTTGCGCTTTTCAAAATGGTAAGTCATTTTACAAGAGAAAGGCTTATTTTACCTTGACATGTAAGTCATTTTCTGTTGACCAAATTATTTTCTGTGAAACAAACACAGAAAAATGCAGAAAACATCTTTCGTAAAACATTTTACATGTAAACAAACGGACTCTAAAAGAATAAACAATCACCAAACACAATAAAACTTGAACACGTGCATATTATATTACTATGCATAAATTCAACATACAAATTGATTTAATATCTTAGGGATTTATGAGCACTATGTTGATGGCTTTGTTATAGATTTAATTAATTATTATAACTAAGAAAGGATTGTACTAAATAATGACGCCACATCATTTGTATTTATTTTTAATTATTTAATGACATGCCAGCTACTAATAATATTTTATTAATGATTTATAAGCTAAATGTAAGTGTTTATTCAAACTTATCATATGTTTTGATTTCCAAAATCAAAAAATTTTCTCAATTCAACTTGGTATAAAAATAGAAATTAAAGCAGCGTAAGGTATTAAAAAAATGCATGTTGTTGAGGGTTGTGACTTTGACCATTTAAATTGTGAACTAAAAGTAAGGGCTACCGCCTAAGGAAATGGGAAAAGTACCAAGTTACTTTCTTTCAAAGAATAAAGTTATTTGAGCTATGAAGCATACGTATTTCTCATTAGATTTTGTACATAGAGAGATATCTTGGGGAAAATCACAGGATTTATAATTTCAAGGATTTCTTTCAACTTAAAAATAGCAAGCCAAATGTGGAGGTCGAATAACGTTAATGTGATCAGTACCACCTCATATATATGAAGTTGTGTCCGCTAATGGGCGACCGTTCTATTTTGATTCCACAGAACACTAAGGATAATTTTATATTTTTCTTTAATTTCTCCCATATCTCTCGTGTGTAAGATTATTTTTACTAATAAAATTATTAAAATATGAGATTATTAAATACATTATTTTGTTTAATTTATTTAATTGGAATATAAAATTTTAATATTGAAATATAAGATTTTTAAGAGTTTACTTTTTGAAATTGTCATCGTTATAAAATTTATTTTTTTATTAAAATTCGACAGGGTCGAGAGGCTTTTAAGGAGTTGGACTGGGCACCTCCGAAGGATGATGGGTTAGTTTAAACTGTGACGGTTTGCTAAGAGGTAATGAGGGTTGGCATCCGCTGGGGGGTGCTGGGGGATCGTTTTGGAAATTGGATGTTGGGGTATTCGCAGTTTTTAGGTTCTTGTTCCATCTTGAGGCTGAGTTGTGGGGGGTACTCAAGGGGCTTACTGTGGCTTGGGGCATGGGGGTTCGTCGACTTGAGGTAAACTGTGATAGAGCTATGGTGGTGCAGCTGTTATCAGTACAGTAGGGAATTAATAGTAGTTTGCTGTTGGTTCGGAACATTAGATCATTCGGTAACAGGCCCTGGGAGGTGTCGTTCAAACACGTCTCCAGGGAAGCAAACCAACTAGTGGATGGAATGGCGAAATTATCTCACGCGCACAATGTGACGTTACTGCAGTTTAAGCATCCCCAGACGCATCTGTGGGGGCAAAAAATGTAAATATACCAAAAAAAAATTTTATTTATGGAAAAGGGCCGATTTTTTTAAAATTTACGAAAAAGGGCCATTTTCCCACAAAACGCATCAACGTCAGCGCGTTTTGTGGGGATGCAACAGGAAAGCGCGCCCTTGGGGGAGCGCTTTTGCCACATCAGCACAAAGTGCGCTGACAAGGACACGCTTTGTTGATGTGGCAAAAGCGCTCCCCCAAGGGAGCGCTCCCCCAAGGGCGCGCTTTAGCCCTGCAACGGTAAAAAAAATTCCTTATAAAACCCCCAACCCTTTTATTTTTTCACACTTTAGTCCTTACTCAACATTCTCTCAACTTTCTCTCAAATTCCTCTCAAATTCCTCTCAAATTTCTCTTTAAGTCATTGAAACTTCCTCTGAAATTTCAAAATAATCCTTTAATATTTACAAAAAAAGCCCTTTTAAATTTTTGGAAAATTTTAAAATTTTCGATCGTATTTCCAATGGCTGGGGAATTAATTCGTCTAGACAACAAGCACATCTCCGTCGATCAAATGCAAATGGTAAGTTTTAATTTTAATTTTTCAATATTATTTAATAATTTTTAGGTTTATGCAATTTTAATTAATTTTTATTTTATAATTTTTTAAACAGTTTGTAGATCGGGTGTTGCAATGCTATATTCGCAATATGCATGGTCCCCCATCGCCATTGATCGAGAATTACTTGTGGGAAGAGGGCGTGTACCCCAATTGGCTAAGAATATTGCCAATTAAGGCTGGCACTGTAGTCTTGGGATCGGCCTTCACTATCGGTATTATTAAATCAGCCAACATATCTGAATCTATCTTCGAATGATCTTGTGTAACACCTGTCAACGAAGTATGTTAAATAATGCAACATTACGTAATGTTAGTATTATTCAAAAACATTGAACACATAGTGATACTGTACCGGCAAGACATGTATGTGGACCTTTGTACTTTTTGATCTCCCACAAGCCTGTCCTTTTCCTCAACGAGACCATGATTTTCCATGAACATGTACCGTCTTGCACTACACAATTCGCCTCGTACTCATCGAGCTTGGATTTAACCACGTTGTAGTTAACCTCGTTCTTGATGCTGTATTATTTCAATGCAGCAAGAAAAGCATTCTTGTTGGAAAACTCGTTACCAACTTCTAATTCGCCCGAATCCAACGACAAAGTTGTACGGTCACGCGTCCGGTGTGGTAGTTCAGGAAACTCCAATGCATTGTCTTGAGATAGATCGACATTATGCATATGGGCTGGAGGCGAGTACGCCCTGAATAGCGGATCTTCTTCTTCTTCGTCTGAACCGCCCTCAACATCTTCAGGTATTATTGGAACAGGCTCCGGTTTAGAAAATAATCCAACTTCTGCACCATCAGGCCCAGGCTCTTGAGGTGGATCCACATCCGACTCATCATCCAATCCACCATAATCTGCAACGAATGAGGGCCCCTCGCTGGTGGATGTCGTGGGGAGTACATTATCCCTCCTTAAACATCTTTCGTAATGTTCCCAATCATATGTGGATTTCCAACCACTAGAAGTTGATGACGTTCCCCAATACGTATTTCTATCACCGGACGTCGAAGGAAGGATATGCATGTTTCATCCACCAACCAAGTGTCGTACAGGGGTTATGTTTTCCATACTACTACCAAACACGGGCACTTTCGTATTTTGCCTCCCATTAACAGAGTGTCGGCTTGGGGCGTGTATTCCCCTCGAACAGAAGTAGATGTTGAGGTCGAAGGAAGATCACTTGGCGATGAAAATTGTACATATACCTCAAGATAGGGTGACCCACTGGCAAGATTAGTCTCTACCATTGCCTCAAGACTCCTAGGACCTTTGATGTCAAATGATTCATATTTCACCGGATCAACCAAAGCGCAAAATTTATACTTAATAGACTGAACTTTCATTGGCGTTGTTCCGAAGATTTTACGCCTAATTCTTTTGCGAAGTTCTAACAAATCTATGTTCCGATTAAAACTCAGTAGCGTTGTGTTCTCCGACAAAAAAATAACACCATTTTTGGTGTTACAAACCTCACCATCGTAGTAAGTAACAGCATTAATACGTTCACTCATTTTCAGTTTCTATTTTTCTTTTGCCTTAATTTCTGTTATGCAACCTGAGAATAAAATTTGGTTGATTTATAGTCTAAGGATTGCCACAGACTACTGTAGCAAAAGAGCGTCCATGTGGGAGCTCTTTTCAGTACTCCTGCTGATAGTGCATCCTGCTTGAAGCGTTTTGGGCACTGTTTGTTCAGAAACGTCTTATTAAAATTATTTTACCGGAGACTACTGTAGCAAAAGAGCGTCCACGTGGGAGCTCTTTTCAATACTCCTACTGACAGTGCATCCTGCTTGAAGCGTTTTGTCCACTGTTTGTTCAGAAATATCCTCTCAAAATTATTTTACCGGAGACTACTGTAACAAAAGAGCGTCCACGTGGGAGCTCTTTTCAGTACTCCTGCTGACAGTGCATCTTGCTTGAAGTGTTTTGGCCACTGTTTGTTCAGAAACGTCTTCTCAAAATTATTTTATCGGAGACTATTGTAGCAAAAGAGTGTTCACGTGGGAGCTCTTTTCAGTACTTTTGCTGCTAGTGCATCCTGCTTGAAGCGTTTTGGCCACTATTTGTTCGGAAACGTCTTATCAAAATTATTTTGCCAGAAACAACTGTCAAAAAAATTCAAATAATTTTTTTTGCTAATATATTTTGCCCAAAACCCTAAATATATTTTTACTAAACCCTAATTAACCCTAATTAAATCTCCCCTAAAAACCCTAAATCTAACGACCCTAAAAAATCATAAACCCTAGCCCATAAACCTTAAAATTTCATACCCTAACACTAAAAAACAGCTGAAAAGGCAGACAGGGAAGGAGGGCAAAAGCGCGCTCTTGGGAGCGCTTTTTGCCACATCAGCAAAGCGCGCGTCCGTCGCCAGCGCTTTGTCTTTGATGTGGCAAAAGCGCTCCCCCAAGGGCGCACTTTCCTGCTGCATCCCCACAAAACGCGCTGACGTGGACGCGTTTTGTGGGGAAATGACCCTTTTCCGTAAATTTAAAAAAAACCGGCCCTTTTCCGTAAATAAAGTTTTTTTTTTTTATATTTGGGTATTTTGCCCCATCTGTGGAGTATTTTTCTCCATGAATCAGTGGTTATTCAACTGCTAAAAAGATTTTTATATTAATAAGTGTATATATAACTTTGAAATAAATTTAAAATCCATAATTATAATAATTCATTAAAAGTTGTTACATCACCAAAAATTGACTCTTAAAATTTTTAGAACTCGAAATAATTATTTCAAATAATACATAATTAATAATAAATAGATGGTAAAATAGTTTTTGAAAATGAAACTCCTTCTTAGACTTATATTTTTATTTTGAAAAAAAGATAAAATTGATAAAAGTAATAAAAATGAAAGGTAAAATTATCAAATTTTTAATATTTCATTTAGAAATTTAAAATTACTTAAAGAAGGTGTGTTATTAAAATTATTCTTTATATCTCAAAATCTTAGAAAATATTAAATAATATTATATTTCGCTAAATTTAATATTTAAAATAACCAAGCAAATACACCTAAAGTTGATTTTATAATTCTCTAGTATTTTCTTTTTCCCATCTCTTTCGGTATCCCGTACAAAGATGGTGGAGATCTTAAAAAAAAGGGAACAACCAAGAGCCTCCCACGTGCCCCCGTTCTTGGAAAAGGATCTAAACTGTAATCCGATTTAATTTGTAAGAAAGTATTGACACCTCTAACTCATGTCTGGGCTAGATCCAACCAAAAATTTAGGCTCATTTGTTAGGTTTGGCCTAATTTGATCTAAAAAATGAGTTTAAAAATTTATTCAAGTCTGGCTCTGATAAAAATATTAAAACCCGAGCCTTACCTGGCCCGTCCATATTAAAATTTTATATTATATTTTTTACATACTTTTTAAATATATATAATACATAAAAAATACAAAAAACATTAAAATAAATATTTTCAGAAAAAATGAAAAATAAATTTTAAAAAATATGTATACTTAAATAATACTAATATAGATGCAACTTAATAAGAAAATGTCTCTAAAATAATAACAAAATCAACAATAAAACAAATTTTATACAGTATCCAAACAATAGCAACAAAATAGTAGTAATATAATAGTGAAATTGTAGCAAAATATGGAGAAAATAACAAGAAAAATATCATTAAAATACAAAAAAAAAGCTTTTTTTTTTTTTGCTATTTAGTGAATTTGGGCCGAGCTGGGCTCAGGCAAAAAATGTCTTACCTAAGGCCCGGCCTGTTTTTAAAACGAACCTATATATTTTTCAAACCCTCCCACTTTTCGAGCGGGCCTTCAGGTCGGGCCGAGTGGCCTAGCCAATGAGCAGGTCTAGTTGTACTATGGTATTTTTTTTCTTTTTTTCATTATCGGTTAATGGTTAAATCTTAGATTTTGGTCTTGGTTTAACTTTTTATATTTTAATTTAATTCTTATATTTTTATAATTTATTAATTAATTCAAAAAGTTTATAGCATTATATTTTTTTATTAAAATAGTATATAATTATATATAATTTAAATGTCTTAAGAGTCTTAAATATTGACATGTAATTTTTCATTTCATTTGAGTTTGTCTTATCTCTTTTTATAATGATCAAATTTCAGTTTTGGCTCTTATACTACGCTGGAATTTGAGAATTACTCTATACTGTAACACCCTAAACCCGGCCCAATTGCTACGACCATATCTGATATGTCACTAAGAAAATTTTGGAAAAACATGTCGTATTTTCAGAAAATTATTTTTCTAAAGTTTATCTTCTTATTCGAAAGAAATTTAATAGTTGATGTTTAAATAAAATATGCCTTTATAAATTAAAAACCCAAATTTAAATACATGCATTAGTTCAATAAGAATTTAAATAACTAAAAGTAATTAAAGCCCAAAAATAAAACAAAATATAAACTAGTGGCCCATGGCCTTATTACAACGAAATTTTAAAATCCACCAGTTAAAAATATAAAATAATGACTTGAGCCTTTTTGCTAAATCCACATATTCTTCTGCATGGCCACCTTGCGTTCCTCTTCAGCCCGGTCCGAAGCACTAGGTATCACCTGAAATGTTAATTAAAAGGGTGAGTCACGAGACTCAGTGTGCAACCCTCATGCACCACTAGATTTTGGGCCTTGAGCCCGTTAAACAAAGTAAACAGTTTAATACTCATAATAAAAATTTATAACAAATAATATGCAAGGCCCAACCCGTTTGCCTAGGTTTCCATCCGCTACACGCCCCCGTACCAACCGTACACACCATTGGGGATTTTTACAATCGACCCACACCGCTACACACCATGATAGCAGTCATCCTGCTCATCCACATATGATGGCCGAAGCCCTTATAACATATAATGGCCGAAGCCCTTGTAACAATTTACGGCATTAACCGCTACATCAGATCACGGTAAAATCGCTACACATATAACGTATAACTTCCTCCTTTCATCAACCCAACCCATGCAATCACATACAAGCATTTTACTTATAACATATAAACAGATTATTTACTAACCTGGTGAACCGCTTTTACCCTCCTTGGCTTTCATCAATAAATCGAGATGTCGGCAATTATCAAAACATATAAATCTTATGATCATGCATTTTATGATTAGATCTAGATGGTGGGGAAGTATTACACACATGTTATGTAACACCCCCAAACCCGGCCCACGAGCCTTGACCGGATCTGGTTATGTCACTGCGGAAAGATGGTTGAAAATCTTTTTGACTTAGAATAATCATGAAAGTTTGTTAACTTTTGAAAACCATGTCCATTTAAAGTAATATGAAAAACCTTAGTGTTATAAAATTGTCTGAATTTAAACTTTATTAAATACTATTTTGAATAAGCAGGTTGCTAAGATAAAATCCTCTTCACATAGTGGTTCAGTTTAATCAAGCCATAATTAGAATAATACCAAAATAATAGTAAGGCCCTTATTACAACCCATACTTAAAACAAAATACTCAATATTAAAAATGCTTAAAATAATCCAAATATCTTCTTTCTCGCATGGGCCACCTTGTGTCCTCTCAGAACCCGATCCATCTTTACGCATCACTGAAAATGTTAAAGGAAAAGGTGAGTCACCAAGACTCGAGTGTGTAGCCCTTTTTCCCGGTTTAGTAAAACATCATACACAAATCATAAAACAGTTTAACATGCACAAGTTACGATATGCACCCAGCCCTAGCCTTCCAAACACCTTTCTCTACCCCGTGTGGTACCAAACCACCGGTGGTGGTGCCAAACCCTTTGGTGACTTAAAGTCACAATATCCGTCAATACTTGTGGTGCCAAACCTTTGGTGTCCCAAAGACACAAATGTGATACCAAATCACCGGTGACCGAAGTCACGAATCAAGTGATGGGGCCAACCCATCGTGTGATACCAAATCATCGGCGTCAATCCCATAATGTAAAGCGTGGGGCCAACCATTTGTGGTGCTAAGCCATTTGGGACGAGGCGCTATGAGGTGCCAAACCTGGAGGTGCCAAACCTCTCGGTGACCGTAGTCACAATGTGGTACCAAACCACCGGTGTCCGTCGACACGAATATCACTTCCCCTCCTCTCATATCACCCATCATCATACCAACTCATGTATAGTATTCAAATCATGCAAACATGTTTAACGTTGCATCTCATAGCACATACATCATAAATCATGACATCATGTATCAATAACGATACTCATAATGAAACGGACTTACGAATCCGTGCACATACCCCATAGGGTATCATATCACTCAACCATCTTTGTTTCGGCTTTTACCAATCAATCAGTTTATCAAACATATACAAAGCAAGAAGCGTGTTAGTTTACACACACAGTTACTAATGCGACTATCAAATCCAGTAGATCAAGATCTAACGCACTAGATCCCCCTTCCTTAACACTTTCCGAGCACTAGCCACAACCCGAGATATGCGAGATCAAGCCTTCCCCTACAATCGGCCAAAACTAAACAACATAATCATGCTAATCAACCTCTAAGGGTATAATCGTAATTTTACCTACTAAGGGTATTTTAAGTAAATTCACAACTGAAATGGCCTTTCCGAAGGCCTAATGTCGCCACTAGCGACTCACTACCATTTCCAGGTCATACCAGGACGATGGGCCTAAAACCCGATTTCGGCCCATCCGGGCCCACATGCTCGTGTGGCCCACCTAGCACAAATCTAGCCACGTATATAACTTCCACCTAGTCTAGTTCAACATATACTAACCAATCATGCAATTTACTCATATAGGCCCACGGCCCATTGCGCCCACCGGCCCATCGAGGCCCAAGCAAACTGACCCACGAGAATACTCATCGATGGCCTCAACTATCGCGCGTCGAAGCCCCCACATGCGCTCGCACTCGTGTGGCTACTAATGCCGTGCAGGCATTTCGGCATTTTGCCGCTTTCTACAACTAGAGTAGAGAGAGTTACACACCGATAGGACTGGGGCTAATCCACGCTCCGACCACTCTTGTGCCCAAACGCCTCCAAGATGTGTTTACTCTCCTCCTAGGATGCTCCTTATATAGCTAGCTCTTCACCTTCATTCTTTGTGTCTTTCCGATGTGGGATCCTTCGTCGATAGAGTTTAAATTCAACTGAAACTCTTGCCGCCCAATCGCAAAATAAATACTCCTCGCTTCTCATGAGATTCGAACCTGTGCTCCCTTGCAACATAATCCACGCCGCTAACCACTTGGCCACAAGCTCCTCTTGTGTCTTAAACCATGCGCAACTAAATATAAACTATGGCCCAAATTCTAAGGTCTAAGCAAAAAGAAACCAAAATGCAAAAGCCAAGACTTGAACCTTGGACCTCCTTCCTTCCTTGTGGCGTCACTCCCTTATCTCTTATGTGGCGTCACTTTTGCCACACCACCACACACTCCACTTGTGTCATTTTCCTCCATATTTTATTCTTAAGGCCTATCTGCCAACTTCTCAGGTTTTTTCACCTAAAACCAAAATTTCCCCAAAGCCAATATTTGATCCGGGACTTCATAGAAGCCTCTAACCTTCCAAAATCACTTATCCAATAGGTCTAACTAGCATTTAAGCCGATCTCTTATTCTCTAAAAATTCAAACGCTACTACGCCTAAGGCCCATTGGGCTCAATTCTCCTAGGCCCAATTTTGGGATGTTACAAATCTACCCTTCCTTAAAGAAATTTCGTCCTCGAAATTTCCAACTAACTAATGATCGCACATCCTAACCTACCACACTACGCTCTCTTGCTGCGCACTCGATCTTAATAAAGTCGCTGTTCCACCTTGCCCACGCCCGCGACAACCACGTCCCCTAGAACTCATATCTAGCGTCGCGATTTAACTCGATTAAAAGTTTTATGCATTAGAAATTTTGTTCCATTTGTTTTATCCACGAGCAAATTTTATGAATGAAGTTTCGGAAGTCGTTCTTTCGAGCAATCAAAGTTTCATCTCAAGTTCTCTGTTCTAATTCAAACATTCACATACTTCACTAAAGACACATTCATTCATCCATGTCACTTTCTTGAGCATTCCCAACCCGGGGTAATTTCGTCATTTTCCTATAGGGGTATTTCGGTAATAACTCAGGGTCAATTTGAAAATAGTTTTCAAATTAAAGATATTTCAAAGTTTACAAAATCTCAGGGGTCATCTTGGAAAAATTTGTTTTTCAAACCAGATGTGTTGCAAAAATTTTAGAAATCGGGGTTATTTTGATGAATTGGGGACGTTAAGGGCATTTTCGTAAATTTCCCAAATCAGGATATCTCGATATTTGTAAAACAGAAGTTTTTGATATTTTCATAATGTAAGAACATTTTAGTAAAAATCGAGGGAATTATGAAAATTTAGAAACCAAGGGCATTGTGGTAATTTTGTTCATCAGGGGTAATTTTGCAAATTTTCAAATCAGGGTATCTTGAAAATAGCGTTTTTATACTTTTGCAAAGTAGGAAATTTTATTAAAATTGGAGTTAAACCGAAAATCTTGAAAGTCGGGGCATTTTAGTAATTTTTAACAGGGGGTATTTTTGTAATTTCCCCATACCAGGGTATCTTAACATTTTGAAATTTCAAGATTTTGGTATTTTGCAAAGTAAAATCATTTTAACAGAAGTTGAGGGTAGTATCGTAATTTTACAATACAAGGGCATTTTTGTAATTTTGCCACTAGGGGCATTTTGGAAATTTTGGTAAATCGAGAAAACGTCTTTCAAAATCAGATTTAGGGTTTACAACCCAAAGGGGTAAGTTTGAAAATTTTAAAACTAGGGGTTTTAAAGCAAGTAAGGCTAATCCCTTTCGGTTTTAATACTTGGTTTAGCTTTATGAACAAGTCTTCTTGGTTAAGGTGAACCGTAGCTACGCACCAGGTAGGATTCGAGTAAAGAGGAGGTGAGTCGCTAGGACTGCTTAAATACCAAGCTCTCACTGAATACCAATCCTCGACATGCGTACAGTGGTTGCCACACCTTAACTCGGTGACTTACTTCACAGGTTTTTTTAGTTCCTTAAGTCTTATGCATGTGTTTGAGTAGACTAGTCCTAGGGTTCAACAGATTCTAGTTCACTAATCCACGTTTCCATAAAAGCCCATAATATTCACATATAAATCAATTCATCAAGTAGAGTTACTTACCTGGTGGACTGCGGGTTGGAGATACAGGTACCATGCCAGAATAACCTGAAAAAAAAATTAATGAAAGCCCAAATCTTTAAAAAGCCCATACAAAATGTTTTTGGACCCAAAACCCTCAAATCCGAGCTTTGAACCGGGCTCTGATACCAAACTGTAACACCCCCAAACCCGGCCCACGAGCCTTGACCGGATCTGGTTATGTCACTGCGGAAAGATGGTTGAAAATCTTTTTGACTTAGAATAATCATGAAAGTTTGTTAACTTTTGAAAACCATGTCCATTTAAAGTAATATGAAAAACCTTAGTGTTATAAAATTGTCTGAATTTAAACTTTATTAAATACTATTTTGAATAAGCAGGTTGCTAAGATAAAATCCTCTTCACATAGTGGTTCAGTTTAATCAAGCCATAATTAGAATAATACCAAAATAATAGTAAGGCCCTTATTACAACCCATACTTAAAACAAAATACTCAATATTAAAAATGCTTAAAATAATCCAAATATCTTCTTCTGCATGGGCCACCTTGTGTCCTCTCCGAACCCGATCCATCTTTACGCATCACCTGAAAATGTTAAAGGAAAAAGGTGAGTCACCAAGACTCAGTGTGTAGCCCTTTTTCCCGGTTTAGTAAAACATCATACACAAATCATAAACAGGTTTAACATGCACAAGTTACGATATGCACCCAGCCTAGCCTTCCAAACACCTTTCTCTACCCCGTGTGGTACCAAACCACTGGTGGTGCCAAACCACTGGTGACTTAAAGTCACAATATCCGTCAATACTTGTGGTGCCAAACCACTGGTGTCCCAAAGACACAAATGTGATACCAAATCACTGGTGACCGAAGTCACGAATCAAGTGATGGGGCCAACCCATCGTGTGATACCAAATCACTGGCGTCAATCCCATAATGTAAACTGTGGGGCCAACCCACTGTGGTGCTAAGCCACTGGGACGAGACGCTATGAGGTGCCAAACCTCTGGAGGTGCCAAACCCTCGGTGACCGTAGTCACAATGTGGTACCAAACCTTTGGTGTCCGTCGACACACGAATATCACTTCCCCCTCCTCTCATATCACCCATCATCATACCAACTCATGTATAGTATTCAAATCATGCAAACATGTTTAACGTTGCATCTCATAGCACATACATCATAAATCATGACATCATGTATCAATAATGAGACTCATAATGAAACGGACTTACGAATCGTGCACATACCCCATAGGGTATCATATCACTCAACCATCTTTGTTTTCGATTTTACCAATCAATCGGTTTATCAAACATATACAAAGCAAGAAGCGTGTTAGTTTACACACACAGTTACTAATGCGACTATCAAAATCCGTAGATCAAGATCTAACGCACTAGATCCCCTTCCTTAACACTTTCCGAGCACTAGCCACAACCCGAGATATGCGAGATCAAGCCTTCCCCTACAATCGGCCAAAACTAAACAACATAATCATGCTAATCAACCTCTGGGGTATAATCGTAATTTTACCTACTAAGGGTATTTTCAGTAAATTCACAACTGAAATGGCCTTCAGAAGGCCTAATGTCACCACTAGCGACTCGGCTACCATTTCCAGGTCATCTGGGACGATTGGGCCTAAAACCCGATTTCGGCCCATCCGGCCCACATGCTCGTGTGGCCCACCTAGCACAAATCTAGCCACGTATATAACTTCCACCTAGTCTAGTTCAACATATACTAACCAATCATGCAATTTACTCATATAGGCCCACGGGCCCATTCGCCCACTTCGGCCCATCGAGGCCCAAGCGACCCAACCCACGAGAAGAATACTCGATGGCCTCAACTATCGCGTCGAAGCCCCACACATGCGCGCGCACGCTCGTGTGGCTACTAATGCCGTGGTAACCGGCATTTCGGCATTTTGCCGCTCTACAACTAGAGTAGAGAGAGTTACACACCGATAGGACTGCAGGGCTAATCCACGCTCCGACCACTCTTGTGCCCAAACGCCTCCAAGATGTGTTTACTCTCCTCCTAGGATGCTCCTTATATAGCTAGCTCTTCACCTTCATTCTTTGTGTCTTTCCGATGTGGGATCCTCCGCAAGTAGAGTTTAAATTCAATGAAACTCTTGCCAGTCCAATCGCAAAATAAATACTCTCTTGCTTCTCATGAGATTCGAACCCAGGCTCCCTTGCAACATAATCCACGCCGCTAACCACTTGGCCACAAGCTCCTCTTGTGTCTTAAACCATGCGCAACTAAATATAAACTATGGCCCAAATTCTAAGGTCTAAGCAAAAAGAAACCAAAATGCAAAAGCCAAGACTTGAACCTTGGACCTCCTTCCTTCCTTGTGGCGTCACTCCCTTATCTCTTATGTGGCGTCACTTTGCCACTACACCACACACTCCACTTGTGTCATTTTCCTCCATATTTTATTCTTAAGGCCTATCTGCCAACTTCTAGAGTTTTTTTCACCTAAAACCAAAATTTCCCCAAAGCCAATATTTGATCCCGGGACTTCATAGAAGCCCTCTAACCTTCCAAAATCACTTATCCAATAGGTCTAACTAGCATTTAAGCCGATCTCTTATTCTCTAAAAATTCAAACGCTACTACGCCTAAGGCCCATTGGGCTCAATTCTCCTAGGCCCAATTTTGGGATGTTACATGTTACCACGAAGATCTATTATCCTTAACGTAGAGCCTTATTTATCGAATCTCGAAAATCCCTAAGAAACGTCACCTCCCTACCTTCGGCTTTTCCACCAAATCGGCTTTAATGGAACAGATTCAGCTTTTAGAGATAAAGAGTATAATCGACAGGGCCTTTGAAATAATGATTTGAATTAGGAGCTTGATAAAAATAAAGGAATCACAGAAAAAGGAGAAATCCCGAAACTCATCGGATTAAAAAGGAGTATACGGCTTACGGTGCACCTTCGAGAAACAGAGATTTCACTTGTAAATTCGGCTTTGAGAAGAGAAGAGGGGAAAGTAACTGTGTTTGGAGAGTTGCGGCAAAGAAAAGGTTTTAAGAGAAAAGAAGAAGAGAAATTCGACTAGGTGAGGAAGAAAAAGAATGAAAGCATGGATGATCACTTGGCTTATATAGATTTCGGCAATGCTCCCCTTCCCAGAGTTGGATTTTCGGTCCAACTCTACTGTCATCTGATAGCTTTTATCTTAATCCCTTATCTCCTCAAAAATAGCCCTTATCTTTCTCTTCATTATCTTCCTATTTATCAACAAAATAAAAGAATTAAAATCCCTATTTTATAGCTAGTGTACCGTCCACTCCTAGGGTTCCTAAGTGCCGAATTTTTGACCCAAAACTTGGGCTCTAAGTAGCCCTCACTTGGCCCAAACTCCTCCCCCCTTATGACGCCACCTTATGCCCACTTAAACTCCTCAGATCTTTGGGCCACAAGCCCAGCTTGTCACTTAATTAACTATCTACTTAAATTATGAGCTAACACCATTTATTAGCCACCTAACCCAAATTTTTTAAGCCCAAAATATTACTTAAATTACCCAGAACATTAATCTAAATCCTAATCTAAATATTTAATCAAGACCTCAGTCAACCTCAACTTCTTAAATTACAGATTAATCAAGTGCCACATATAAATGCACATGCCTATATTTAGGATATTACATATATGCTTTAATCTTTTTACATAATTTAGTTTTTCTAATTTATAATGTTATTAGTTAGTCTAGATAGTTAATATTGTTAATTATTTCAACCGCAATGTTGGAGTTAATTTTCCTTAAAAACACTATAGAGACTTAAAGGGACTAAATTTGACTTGAATTTTTAAATTTGAAAAAATAAAGGGACTAAATTATTTAAAATAAAAATAATGGACTAAATTTGAAATGTACAAAGTATATAGAGACTTAAAGCATATTTTAATATTTAATTTTTTACTCTATACAAACAAACAATCAAACGAGAGAACATAAAATTATACTAGTTAATTTTAATTTGAATGTACTAAATCGTATTAGAATTATTTAATTATTACTTTAATTTTTAGTTTAATATACTATTTTTTATTGAATTTATGGAAAATAATTTTTAATTTAATGCTTTTTACCCTTTAACTGCAAGTTTCCTTATTTTAATATTGTTTTAATGTGTTCCTTTAATTATCATATGTAATAGAATTAATCTTATGTTTAGGTAAATAATTATTAAAAAAAAAAGGAAAAGAAAAGAAATGATGTATATTTATTTTGTTAATAGAATTAATTAGTAAAAGAATAATTATGATGTTGGTTTGGTTAAATTGTGAAAAGTAAAAGAAATGATTAATTATAATGATTTTTTTTCAATTATATCCTTTTTATAACATAACTCATGTAAATAATTTTATTTATTTATTATTTTTTTTGTCATATTTGTAGTATTTTATATGACGTTATTTTAAGCGTCGCACAAAAAATTTGTCAATAATTGATAATTTTGTTGTAGCGTATATACACCGTGATTTTAAGAATTTTTGTCCACAATGAAGAAGGAAGTTTAGAGTTGCTAAGTGTACTCCTTACCATATCTATACCACATTTATTAATATACGATTTCTTCTCTGTTACACCATTTTGATTAGGTGTGTTAGACAAGATGTTCTGAGCTATAATACCTTGCTCTCGATAAGAATTAGCGAATGGACTAAGTGCTTCCCCAATTCTAGTGTATCTACTATAATATTCTCCACCTCTATTTGATCTCACGATTTTATTTTGTTTTTCTCATTGTCTTTCTACCTCTGCTTTAAATATTTTAAAAGCATCTTATGCTTCATTCTTGTTGTGAAGCAAGAGAGATACATGTATCGTAAGTAGTCATCTATTAAGGTGATAAAATATTTATTATCATGTAAACTCATATCAGGGTAACAAATATTAGCACGTATGATTTCTAAGAATTCAGTACTCTTCTTGGCACCTTTATTAATTTTATTTGTCTGCTTTCTTTTGATGCAATCATTACGTGAATCAAAATCTATAAAACCAAGAGTTTCAATAACTTTGTCATGTACTAACTTTTAAATTCTTTTAATAGAGATATGTTTCAATCTTTGGTGCCATAAATTGGAAGATTTGTCATTCACAACACAACGTCTAATACCAACATTATCATGAACATACATTGTTTTATAAAGTGTATTGTCTTGCAAATTAATTCGAAAAAGATTATCAAACAATGTGGCATACCTAATAAGATCATATTTATAAAATAATTTAAAACTTGTACCTGAAAAATTAAAGGAATAATCCAAAGCACAAGTCTTAAAACTAAGATCAAGTTTCTAGAGAAACTTGGAATATAAAATGTCCTTTCTAAATTCAAAACAAAACAAAACTAAAATCTAAAACTAATCTGCATGTTCCAACAAATTCCTCAAGTAATCGCTTCTTATTTCCTGAATACATGCTTTACTCACTGTCCACAGGCTTTCTTTGGTTGAGAAAACCGTACAAGGTATTTTAAATATGGATTGTAGAATTAGAATCAATCCACCAAGTGTTATGGCAAACATCAGTCATATTAGATTCATAATAAACAAGAGCGATCAAATTACCTTTCTTCTCAAGCCAAGCCTTAAATTTGGCTCAATCCTTTTTTATGTACCCTTTCTTTTTACAGAAAAAGTACTTAAAAGTCCTTCTTGAAGTCATTTTGGGAGTTAATTTAGGTTACTTTACTTTTCCCTTTTGTTTGGGTTGTTTAGTATTCTTTCCTTGCATTATCATATGTGCACTTTCAATTAATTCAATCGACAACCTTCCTTCTTATTAAACACACATGTTTAAGAGTTCATTAAGGGATCATTTTTCCTTATGTGTGTTATATATAAGAGTTTTCAAAAGGTTTATATTGTAGTGGAAGTGAATTCAATATAAAGTGAATAAGGAAAGAACCATACATCTCAACTTCAAGAGGCTTTAGTTGAGTTGCAATATCTCTCATTTTCATGATGTGCTCACGCACACCATTAACATCAATGAGCTTCATTAATGATAACTTTGCCTTTAAGGTGCTAGCTAGGGTTTTATTAGAAAAATCAAATTGTTCATCAATGGCCTTAAATAAATCTTTGACATTTTTACGTTTTCCAATTGAACCATCTATACTAGCAGAAAATATTGTCTTTATGAACATCATACTAAGGTGATTAGATTGCTCCCATTGTTCATAAAAAGCAGTTTCAGCTTGAGAGCTAGTATTAGTAGGTGCAGATGGTTCATCTTTATGAATAGCGTAATCAATGTCCGTCCACCTTAAAATGAAGAAGAATTCTCTCATCCCAAATTTTATAGTTATTAGCATTTAAATTGATATGTCACATTTGATATCAGAAAAATTCACAAGTTGCATTATTGCATAAAACAAAATATATTTATACTTATAAAAATATTGAAGCAAGTAATCATACCTTCTATTATACCAATGTGTAACATGTAAATAATGTTGCAAAAATATGAATCCTAAAATTATAAAATTTGTCTGTGGGCCTAGTCTTTTTAAAAGAGTCATATTTAAATTTTACAATGAAAGTATTAGATTATATTCCTTTTCTTAAATTACATGGGTAGATTAAGAAAAAAAAAAAAATAAGATTTCACCCAATTATATAAATATAATAAAAAATTCTTTGGGATAAAATTTACTATATTTCATGTGATTAATCACAATTGAGGTCATATTACTGTATGTGATTTACTTTAGTTGTACTTAATATATAATTTAAAAATAATTAAAGATGTTGTGATTACTCTTTAATTAATAAAAAATTATATTAATCATATCGCATTTAATTTTATACATAAAAGTAAAATGAAAATATGCATGTATAAGTATATAATACTTACACATTTAAACGAAGCAATTGGATAATAATACAAGAATAACATACATTTTACTCAATTGTGTATAAATTCAAGCGCAAAAATTCAATTAATAAAACAAATTCAAGTTTTCTAAGAATATTCTTTTTTAAATTTATCACAATTAAATGACAATGTCATTTTCCTCATCTTCAACCTTTAGTCGTGTCAATCCAACCTCGTTCAGACTTGATTTCATTAATCAACCATCTCTCAATATATACACAAAAAATTTAAATCATAGGGACAGAGACAAAAATGACTTACACTAATTATTAGAAAATCCATAAATGATATTAGATATCTCTAGATATTTTATATAAAATATAAATATGCTCATAAATATTAAAACATAAAAATTAAATAAAAGTAGAATAGAAATTTAACCTCCAACTATTGAAGTTTATTTTATATGTATCGGTTCTTCTATGCTCTTAACAACTCACTTAAATAATGTATGTTTTTACGAATTGCTGTGCATAGAAACATCTTCACAACTTCTATATGTATAGACATGCATATGCACATTTTTCCATAAAATATTGTATTCATACATTTTATGATTATTTGAAATGAAATATTACCATCTTCAATAAATGCATGAGTTATGGAAGAAACTTAAGCATAATTTGTGTTAATCAAAACATGTAAATTTTGGTTACATCATAATCATCATTAATAATGTATTTAATTAACATAAGTTAAATCAATAAATAAGAAAAAAATACATTTGAGTGTTTTATATATAACACTCAATGAAAAATAAAACTTACAATTAACTCATATTTAAGAATCTTGAAAAGTAAAAATACATAACAAATAATTTACTTAGGTTAAAAATTCATATCTTAATTCACAATGGAAAAAAATGGAAAGAAAGAGTACTAAACTTACAAGTGTGTTAAAATAATAAAACAAGACAACTTTAATTGATTTTTTTCTTTCAAGAAAACAAAAAGAAGAGAAAACTTGAGAAAAAAATTGAAAAGAAACTCTAAAGAGAGAGAAAAAAAATGAAGATGAAGGCTTATGAATTACAATTGAATATTAAATAGTTTAGAAGAAAATCAATAAATTTCTCTCTTATTGGGTAATTTCATTAGGTTTCGTTTTATCATTGTAGCAGACCAAATTTATCTGGGCCCAAATCAGCAACCAAAAATAAAATCAAATAAAAATAGTCCAATCCAATTACAAAAAAAGAAAGGCCCAATACACTAATAGCGCAAAACAAAAAACCCTAATCCAAAGTTACAAGCCCAACATCTAAAACTTTTCAGAAAAAAAAAAAAAAACCTAGCCCTAGTGCCGCTGCACCTTACCTAGCGCCGCACCTTTGCCACCGCCACTCCTCCACCTGCTCCACCAACTGCTCCTACAAAGAAGGAAGAACACACATCAAACAGTAGACAAATATTAAAAAATATGTAGAAATCGGCTATAAAAGTCGATCTAAATGTATTTGAAGAGGTTTTTTTTAGGAGAAATAACACACAATATTAATAAAAAAATAGAAATCAAAGTTGAAAGAGGTGATATTTTTTATTTAAGTTTTTTTTTTATAAAAGCATAAAACAAAATAAAAAAAAAAAGGGAAACCTTACCCTTTTCTTTTTCCTTTACGCTGTCATGGGGGGAAGGAGGCCGCTATCTCTGATGAAAGATGGCATTTCTGGGGTTGGGGATTAAAAAGCAAAAAAAAATATTTTTTTTCTCTCCAGCCACCATGGACAGCGGCACCGTCGCCAGCGATCGGTGGCCGCCACGGTAGCTAATGGTCAGACCCTTGGCCAGACTTGGAAAGGGGGAGAGAGTTTAAGAAAGTTTTTTGGTTTTTTTTTTTTTTTTGAAAAGGCTGGAATAGAATGAAATTTTTATAAAAAGATGTTGACTTTTATAGGCCCCTTAAATGACGTCGTTTAGGGCTGGTCGGAATGGAAAAAATTCATATCTTAATTCACAATGGAAAAAAAAATTGAAAAGAAAGAGTACTAAACCTACAAGTGTGTTAAAATAATTGTCGAAACCATTTTTTTATTTGGAAAACGGGGTCGACTTTAAAAATGAAAATGGAGTACCACCAATCTTTTTTTTTTTTTGAGGTGTGATTGGGTCACCTTAAGATTGATCGTTAAAACATTTTGATTTGTTAAAACGATGGTTTTGATTTACGAAATTTAGAAAAATGGGTTCGGGAGTCGATTACGCACAAGGAAGGATTAGCACCCTCGCGACGCCCAAAGTTGGTACCTAATTGATTATTTGATGTCCTTATGTCGAAAATTTGAAAAGATTTTAAAATGTGATCCTCTTTTTTTATGGAAAATTTGAGTAAATTAAAATGGATGTTAAAACCTCTTATTTCGAAAAAGTAAAATGTCACGCCCAGTGAGTTAGGGTATGACATTTCGAGTTCCCAAAATTGAGCTTGTCTTTCAACTTTTAAAACTCGTGTTTAAGCTTGAGGAGGATATTCGGTTATTTGGGTCGAATGAAAAATCGGAACCCAATAAGTTAGGGCACAATTTCGCGAAATTCCCAAATACAAAATATTGTCTTTATTTTTTTTTTTAAAACCTTACCTCAAAATAACAACATGTCACATCTAGTGAGTTAGGACACAACACTTTTGAATTCTCGAGAATAAGTTCCGGTTTGAAAATTTTACGTTTTTATTGAAAAAGGGACACTTGGTTACCTAAATTCAACGGAGAAAATTGAAGCCCAATAAGTTAGGGCACAATCTTCTCGAGAATCTTGGATATCGGGTATTTTGAAAACTTATGGATAAAATGATTTTGATATTTTAGTTGAATGTAATCTTTTAAATGAATGTGATGCGATTGAATAATAACGTATAACACAAAAAGGATAATTTGTAGATAAAATATACACCAATGAATAGCTCAATAGATAAATACAAACAAGCACAGCGACAATAATCTCGATCATACATTATGCAATCACCAATATTCATATTCCAAAACTTGATGAATTAATAATTAATTTTAAAAGATACTAAAATAAAAAACAAGTGAAGAAATTATAACCAATAAATTATACATTCAAGAGTTTTAAAATAAACAATACACATGAGTTTGAAATAAATTCAAAATAGAGTTAAAAATAATACTACATAAAATAATACTATTTAGATGAATTTTGAAATAAATATCATGCAAGAAGAAAATTAAGGTATATAAAATAATATACATATATTAATTTAGAATAAGTAATACATAGGGGTGAAAAACTTCATGCAAATAATAATATATAATAATATACGTAAAAATTGAAATAAACTAAGTATATAAAATATTTAAAAGAAGTAAAATATCTATGAATAGAAATAGGTATAAAAGTATATAGTTTAAAATTAATAGTATACTATATATAATAAATATAATAATTTAATGTAAATTGTATGTATATGAAAAAAGGAAAATGAATATATAAAAATATAATAGTAATAATAACAGTAATAGGAATAAGTATAACAATAATAAAATAATGATAATGATAGCAAAAATAATAAAAAGATAAGAAAAAATGACTAATGAAAATGAAATAAAGCAAAATACACAAAATGAAATAAAAAGGAAAATACTTTTAAATACTAAAAAAATAAAGAACAGTAAATGAATAAATAGCAAATAAATAAAATAACAAGTAAATGAGTAAAAAATAAAATGATATACAAAAAGAGTGATGTGTTAACTTACAATTAAAATAAAAATGGGAGTCCCAAATTATGAATAAAAACAGTAAAGGGACTAAATTAAGAAAGAAATAAAATTTAAAATCCAAATTTCAAAAGAAATAAATGAATTAGGGCCCCAATGAAACGCGCGTAAAAAGGGAGGGACTAAATGGGAAAATATTCCCACTCACCCAAATTGTCTCATTTTAATGGGGACCAAAATACAACGTATACAAAACTGTCGGGATAAATTAAAAAAATAAAAAGGATTTGATTTAAAAGACTGAAAAAATAGGAAGGACTGAGGGCACGAATAGACCCTCAGTCCAAAACACGCGGATCCTCTTAGCCCATCGGGTCGGATTGATTCGGCCTCCCAAAAACGACGCCGTTTTGGCGTCTGGAGAGGCCATGCACGCCGTATTATACAAGTATAAAAACCAAATTTTCCTAAAAAATTTCATTTTCTTCTTCTTCCTCAAACCAAAAAAAAAAAAAACCATCAAAACTCTCTCAACTCTCTCTCTCTCCCTTAATCAGGCCAGGGCTTCCGGCGAACCACCGCCATACCGACCGCCGTCGGCCCCCATGAAATTTCGAAAGTGAGTTTTTTTCTTCTCTGTTTTTTTATATGTGTATATTGTAGCCTTTTATATATAAAAAAAAAAAAGAAAAGAAAGCTTTTTAAAAAAATAAAGAACAGTTTTGAAAAGTAAGGAAAAAATAAAGAAACTAAATGAGACCTTTTCTCTTTCGCTGATCTCTTCTTAGTTATTGATTTTCGTATCTAAAAATCCCCTTTTTACAATAGTTTGTTTGGGTTTTTATACCCGAAAAAATGAAAATAAATAAATAAAAATGTTTTTTACTTTCTGTTCCTTGATTTGCTGGCCTCTTTTCTGTTTTGCTTCGCAGGTGAGGACGTCGTGGAGGGGCGCACGTTGCGGAGACGTGCAGGTGAGTGGCATGCGGTGGTTGCGGCGCATGTGGGGGAGTGGCGACACAAAGGTTGCTGCTAAGGTTTCAATTCTGTTTAGGTTGTTTAAATTTGGGCCATTCAGGCTTTAATTTAATTGGGTCATTGTAAATGGACTATTTTAATAGATTTGGTTTTGGGTTTTTTATTTGGTTTTGGTTAATGGGCACGGGCAAAATTTAAGCCTTGCAGCTGCCCCTCTTTGCTCGTTGTCGTGTAACGAGAATAGAGCAAAGACTTTTAAGAAGGACCAATTTTGCCCAATCTTGCCGAATCTTGACTTCTTTCAGTGCTTCTTTTCTTTAAGTAGCTTCATCCCATCCACTGCATCTTCAAGGGCATAGGAATTTCTGTTCCAATCTACTCCACTACTGCTTAGGGAGATATGATCTATAATTTTTAGCCTGCTCCACTGCTGCTTAGGGAGATAAGGCTCACCATCTTCGATCCGCTCCACTACTGTTTAGGGAGATAAGATTCGCAATCTTTAGCCTGTTCCACTACTGCTTAGGGGGATAAGGCTGGTGGCTTAAATCTGCTCCATTGCTATATGGATGTAAGATTAGCCGTCTTTGATCCGCTCCACTACTGCTTTGGGAGATAAGATCTACAATATTTGATTTGTTCCACTACTACTTAGGGAGATAAGATCTGTAATCTTCAGCCTATTCCACTACTGCTTAGGGAGATAAGGCTCACCATATTTGATCTGCTCCACTACTACTTAGGGAGATAAGATCTGCAATCTTCAGCCTGTTCTACTACTGCTTAGGGGGATAAGGCTGGTCTTCGATCTGCTCCCCTACTGCTTAGGGAGATAAGATCTGCAATCTTCAGTCCGTTCCATTGCCGATACATGGAGATAATACTTGTAATTTTCATCCTGTTCCACTACTGCTTAGGGGGATAAGGCTAATGGCCTAAATTTGCTCCGTTGTCGATACATAGAGATAAGATTCGCCATTTTCGATCTGCCTCACTGCTATCTCGAGGAGAAAAGATCTACAATATTTAGTCTACTCCATTGCAGATACATAGAGATAAGACTTGTAATTTTCAGCCTGCTCCCTTGCTACCTCAGGAAGATAAGGCCAGTGGCTAAAATCTGCTCCCCTGCTACCTTGGGAAGATAAGATTCGCCAACTTCGATTTGCCCCAATGTTATCTCGAGGAGACAAGATCCACAATTTTTAGTCTGCTCCCTTGCTACATTAGAAAGATAAGACTATAATCTTCAGCCTGCTCCCTTGCTACCTCAGGAAGATAAGGCTAGTCGCTAAAATCTGCTCCCTTGTTACCTCGAGAAAATAAGTGTAACAGCCCGATTTTGACCCTAATCGGAACGGTAGTTTTGGGACCACAAATCTGAGTCGGAAAAATATTTTAATATTATTTTCTATGCTCATTATGTGTGAATTGGTGTGTGTGAAAATTTCGTATTAAAATTTGATCGTTTTGGTGCTTAATTGTGAAAAATGGCTTAATCGCATAAAAAGAAAATTTGGTGGTTAAATGTGTAAGTACTGAATTGATGATGTCTTTATAAATTAGAGGTTTAAAGTAGCAAATTGACCATAAAATGGACATAGTGGCTGGTCATGATTTGCATGTAATAGTGATTGGAAATTTTTATTATATTTTATGTTATAATGTATTAATTTAATATATGTTATAATAATATAATTGATAAAAGATGAAAGTGCTCATCTTTTCTCATTATTCTTGGCCGAAACTTAGAGAAAATAAAAGAGAGAAAGCTTTGTAATGTTCGGCCCTTTGCAAGCCTAATAGGTAAGTGATTCGAGTTCGGTTTTTGATAATTTTTACGTTTTTGTGATCGTTGCTTTGAATACTAGCTAGCCCAATGTTCGCTGTGAATCAGAGCTTTAAAATTTATAAAGAGAATGATCGAACCTGGGAACTAACTCTGACAACGATTAAAGGCAAGTGTACCTATCAAACAGTAGTATAGCTAAAGCAAGACCGGATTATCGAACCCAAAGGAACTAAAAGTACTAATACTAACTTTCTTTTTTATTATCTAGCCTAAATATTAAGTGATTGGTTATTTAATCTAATCTAAATTAACTACTAAGCTAAAGACACAAAGACAAAAAGGATGAATTGGGAAAAAACTTTTAGGAAAAAATCAGTTGATTAAGACGATACCCTCAGGAAGAATCCACCTAGATTTCACTTGCTATTTACCCCTGAACCATACGATTTATTTACTTAGTTTAATCCGTAAGACTCTCTAACATATATTAAATCTTCTCCCGAGGCGAATAACGTCTAACCTTAGGTTAATTAATGGAAATCTCTTTCTCTCTTAATAACCCCCTAGAATAGCAGTAAATCGATCTATGGACTCCATATTAGGTTTCACCCTAATCCGGAAAAATATCGTCACTATAACACCCCTTACTCGAGACCGTTGCAGGAGTCGAGCACGAGGCATTACTAGACTTAACTTACTAGTTCGGGACATAAAAATTGAAACTGTCCATCTGCATCATGTTCACTAAATGAATTATAACTTGAGTTACGAAACTCAAAATCTAAATCCGTAAATTTTCCTAGAGACTAGACTCATATATCTTCTTACTATAATTTTTCTAGAATTTTTGGTATGGCCAATTAGTACAGTTTATTAGTTAAATCTCCTCTATTACACAGTTTGACAGTTCTGATATCTCTTCACTAAAAATCAATTATCTCATAATATACAACTCTTTTTCCTAAACCGTTTATTTTATATACAAATAGACTCAATAAGGTTTAATTCTATATCTCATGCACAACCTAACTCCATTTCTACTAGTTTTGGTGATTTTTCAAAATCACGTCACTGCTGCTGTCCAACTATTCCCCTGCATATAATTACATAATTTCTTTAAAATAAATATCAACTAGGCATTTCATAACATCCAAATCATGTTCTTAATTAACCATTTTAATGGCTAATCATTACCAAGCATTTACAAGCCACTATTAAGCCATATCATAAGGTCATACACACAAAATGGCTAAGTCCATATACATGCCATAACTTAAAACGTTCGAGTCACAAAATACCAATATAATCCTTTGATAGTGTGTAACGATCTCCGACGTCCTTTCGATCCCCGAGTTGGCTTGTAATACTATAAAAAAATAAAGAATGGGAGTAAGCATAAAGCTTAGTAAGTTTACATGTAAATAGATAACAACATTCTTAATGAATTATCTTATTCTTTTACTATCAAGATCACTTAAGCTTTTAATTCAATATACTTAAACTTGTATTCTTACCTTACCTTTTAACATGAACTTGTCTTACCTTACCTTTTTAGCTTGAACTTGTCTTACCTTTACTTTGCTATGCTCTTTGAATTTTCCCCGTTGAACGACTTGGAATACTAAGGATACTCGGGTACCTTTCCTTATGAAACTTAACCATTGCCATGTCTTGACATGGTCTTACATGGTATCCTTGCCTTATGAACTCACCAATGCCATGCCTTGGCATGGTCTTACATGGGACCTTTGCCTTATAGTAACACATCAATGCCATGTCTTGACATGGTCTTACATGATTTCCTTAAACCCTAATGTCATGACATTTGTATCCTACAAATTCCTAAGGTTCAACGGGAACTTTCTGAGATAGCTTTTCCATCAATTCATACTTGAGTCTTTAAATAATAAATTTACAGAATAAATATGTAAATGCTGGAATTTAATAATATTAAATGTAAAATAATAGAATATTGCATTTATTTACCGTAAACTTACCTCGAAACAAAATACGATAAACTATATCGATTTAGTCCACTATCTTTTTCTTTCCCCGATCTAACTCTGGATTTCGTTCTTCTTGATCTATAATAGCAAATTTAGCTTATTTAATACTCACATTTACTAAAACAGTCCTTAACTCTAACTTTGGCAAAATCACAATTTTACCCCTAAACTTTTACATAATTACAATTTTGCCCCTAGGCTCGAAAATTAAACTTCAGCCCTTATTCTTATGTTTTCTAACATGCTGAACATTTTTCCCTTCTATAGCAACTTCAAATTCTTACTATAACACATACTTATGAACAATAACAACTTGACTAATTAGCTCGTTTTACTCGTTTTCACCGAAAATCACTTAGTAAAAATTATTCCTCTACTCATAAACATGCATAATCTACCATCAATCATCAAAAACCACAAGTTCTCATCGATGGCATAACACAAAATATTCACCAAAATCAAAAATTCAACATGGATTTTGTAGCACTCGAAGCAACGATCTCAAAAACGTAAAAATTATTGAAAACCGAACAAAGGACATACCCGAATTAAGCCTCCTAGATGCCGAAACTTAAAGCTTCAAAAATGCTGTTTTTTTCTTTCTCACATTCGGCCAAGAAGATGAACTTTTGCATATTCTCTTTCTTTCTTATTATTATAAGCTTAATATAATGTATAATTAATAATAATAACATTTATAATATATAATTTCATATAATATAGTCACTGAAGCATAATCATGCCGTCCACTATAGTTAAAGTTGGGCAAATTACAACTTTAATGCTTCTATTTAAAAAGACATCAAAAATTTAGCCATTACACATTAAACTATCAAATTTTCAATTCACGCGATTAAGCCCTTTTTAATAATTCAACACCCAAACAATAAAATTAAATCACGAAAATTTCACACATAATAATTCACACATAATTAACATGGAAAATAATATTTAAATATTTTTCTAACTTTTAATTTGTGGTTTCGCAACCACTATTCCGTTTAGGCCCTATTTCGGGATGTTACATTTCTCCCCCCTTTAGGGATTTTCGTCCCCGAAAATCTTACCTGTAAAGAGATTCGGGTACTATTTTCGCATAGTCTCTTCGGGCTCCCATGTAGCCTCTTCTATTCCATGTCTATTCCATAATACTTTCACAAGTGCAATACTTTTATTCCTTAATTGCTTAACCTCTCGAGCTAGAATTTTTATTGGTTCCTCACCGTAAGTCATATCTGGCTGAATCTCAACCTCTGTTTGTGAAATCACATGCGAATGATCTGAACAATAACGACGTAGCGTAGACAAATGTAACACATTATAAATCTTCTCTAACTCAGTCGGCAAAGCCAATCGATATGCCAATGGCCCAACTCTCTCGATCACCTCAAACGGTCCAATAAAACGGGGACTTAATTTGCCTTTCTTGCCAAATCTAAGAACTTTCTTCCACGAGGATACTTTTAAGAATACCCTATAACCAACTTGAAATTCAATGTCTTTTCTTTTCAAATCTGCATAGGATTTATGTCTATCTGAAGCTGCTTTAAAGCAATCTCTGATGACTTTTACTTTCTCTTCTGTTTCTTTGACTAGATCAACCCCGTAAATCTGATTTTCCTTAAGCTCTGTCCAATACAAAGGTGTGCGACATTTACGTCCATACAAAGCTTCATAAGGTGCCATCTTCAAACTCGATTGATAACTATTATTATAAGCAAACTCTATTAACAGTAAATATTTCTTCCAACTGCCTTGAAATTCCAATACACAACATCTAAGCATATCTTCAAGTACCTGAATAACTCTCTCTGATTGACCATCAGTCTGAGGATGGAAAGCTGTACTAAAACTCAACTTTGTACCTAAAGCTTCCTGCAATTTCTTCCAAAACAGTGAGGTAAATCTTGAATCTCTATCTGAGATAATCGATAACGGTACTCCATGTAGTCTCACAATCTCTGTAATATATAACTCCGCCAACTTGTCAAGTGAATAATCCATACGAACTGGGATAAAATGAGCCGACTTTGTTAACTTATCAATCACAACCCATACTGCATCTTTCTTTCTCAGTGTCGAAGGCAATCCTGTCACAAAATCCATAGTAACTCGATCCCATTTCCACTCGGGAACTAATACAGGCTGCAATAAACCTGAAGGTACTTGATGTTTGACTTTTACCTGCTGACAGATCAAACATCTAGAAACAAACTCTGAAATATCTCTTTTCATTCCTGTCCACCAATACATTTTCTTCAAATCATTATACATCTTTGTACTACCTGCGTGAATAGACAAAGAACTGCTATGTGCTTCCTGTAAGATTTTCCTAATAAGCTCATCATTCTTTGGTACACATACTCTGTCTCTGAACAACAAACAACCGTCAGAACCGATCTAAAAATTAGACTCTACACCTGACTCGCACTGAACTCTTTTGGCTTGCAACTCACTGTCATCTTTCTGAGCTTCACAAATTTCTTCAAGAAACGTCGATTTAGCTCTCAACTCAGCTAAGATAGAACCATCATCTGATAATGCCAAACTAGTGTGCAAAGCTCTCAATGCAAATAACGATTTTCTACTCAAAGCATCAGCAACAACATTTGCCTTACCCGGGTGATAATTGATTACTAGCTCATAATCTTTAATCAACTCTAGCCATCTTCTTTGCCTCAAGTTCAGATCTTTCTGAGTCATCAAGTACTTCAAACTTTTGTGATCAGTGAATATTCGGCATTTCTCACCATATAAGTGATGTCTCCAGATTTTCAATGCAAATACAATAGAGCTAGCTCTAAATCATGTGTCGGACAGTTTTCCTCATGTGGCTTTAACTGTCTAGAGGCATAAGCAATTACTCTTCCTTCCTGCATAAGTACACAGCCTAGTCCATTCAAGGATGCATCACTATAAATCACAAACTCTTTTCTCGGTTCTGGTTGTACTAAAACAGGAGCTTTAGTCAACAATACTTTTAACTTGTCGAAACTCTGTTGACACTTCTCGATCCATTCAAACTTGTGATACCTCTCGTAACAATCTTGTCAATAGAGTAGCTATCTTGGAAAATCCCTCTACAAATCGTCTATAATAACCGGTAAGACCAAGAAAACTTCTGACCTCTGATACATTTCTGGGAGGCTTCCAATCAACAATTGCTAAAATCTTACTCGGATCAACTCTAATACCTTCACTTGAGACAATATATCCAAGAATACAACTTCCTGTAACCAGAACTCACTTTTGCTAAACTTGGCATAAAGCTGATTATCTCTCAAAATCTGTAAAATTGTTCTCAAATGCTCTGCATGCTCAGTCTCATCATGAGAATAAATCAAGATGTCATCAATGAACACGACTACAAACTTGTCCAAATAAGGTCTAAAAATTCGGTTTATTAAATCCATGAAAATAGCAGGAGCATTAGTTAAGCCAAATGGCATCACAAGAAACTCATAATGACCATACCTAGTTCGGAAAGCAGTCTTTGGAACATCTGACTCTTTAACTCGCAACTGATAGTATCCGGATCTTAAATCTATCTTAGAGAACACAGTGGCTCCCTTCAATTGATCAAACAAATCATCTATTCTAGGTAATGGATATTTGTTCTTGATGGTTACCTTGTTAAGTTGCCGATAGTCTATGCACAATCTCATGGAACCATCCTTCTTTTTCACAAATAACACTGGCGCGCTCCATGGTGAATAACTAGGTCTTACAAAGCCTTTATCAGTTAATTCCTGTAGCTGAGCTTTCAATTCTTTCAATTCTATTGAATCCATTCTATAAGGAGCAATAGAAATAGGTGTAGTACCTAGAATCAATTCAATACCAAACTCAACTTCTCTGATAAGAGGCAAACCTGGTAGTTCTTCCAGAAACACATCAGGAAACTCATTTACCACTGGCACTGATTCAATTTTCAACTCTGGGTTTTTAGTATTCAACACAAAAGCAAGATAAGCTTCACATCCTTTCCTTAAACATTTATGAGTAGACATAACAGAAATCATGGAAATTGAACTATCTGACTCATCTGAATTAACCCAAAGGAACTCACCATTTTCACATTTCAACTTAATAAATCTCTCTCCACAATTCACTATCACATCATGTGCAGTTAACCAATCCATACCAAGAATCACATCAAACTCATCAAATGGCAATAGCATGAGATCAGGTAGAAAAATGATAACCTCTAATCATCAAAAGGCATTTTTTACATACTTTGTTTACTAACACATGCTGACCTAATGCGTTCGATACTTTAATCACAAATTCCATAACTCTATGGGCATGTTCATACTAGACATTAATTTCATGCAAACATAGGAATGAGTTGAACCCGGATCAATCAAAGCAATAACATTAACATCATGAAGAGAAAATATACCTGTAATTACGTCGGGGGAAGACGCCTCTTTACGAGCACGGGTAGCATAAGTCCTTGTAGGTGCTCTAACATCTGATCTTGTTGTTGTATCTCTAAATGTACCTCTACTTGCCCCTACTCCCGAATTTCCCTGAGATCTGCCTCTAACGGGGGCATTACTTGATCTTGCACTCGGTATTACTTCTTTTTTAACCATCTCGAGACACTCCCGAATGAAATGATCCGGTGCACCACATCAGAAACAACCAGTCTCAGTTGCTCGACATTGACCTGGATGACGTCGACCATATTGAAGACACTCGGGCCTATCAGGCTGAATACTGCCAACACTTGAAATTGAAGTGGTTTGAGCTTTTGAATCCATAAATCTTCCATCTCTGTTTCGGCTAGAATACCCGGTTGAATAATTAGGTCTCGCAGAAAACTCTCTAGGCCTCTTGGATGTAGACTGAAATGACTTGCTCATCTGTCTTTTCTTCGTGTCTTGCATATCAATTTCAGCTTTACCCTTTCTTTTTAATAACTCTTCTGCCTTATAAGCTTTTCAACTAAAACAACAAACTCTTTTATCTCTAAAACACCAACTGACAGTCAGATATCATCATTGAGCCCATCCTCAAATCTTTTGCACATGATAGCCTCTGTAGACACACACTCTCGAGCATAATTGCTGAGTCGGATAAATTCACGTTCATAGTCGATCACAGTCATCTTACCCTGTTTTAACTCAAGGAACTCTTTTCTTTTCTGGTTAATAAACCTCTAACTGATGTACTTCTTACGGAACTCCTCTTGAAAGAAATCCCAAGTAACTCTTTCTTTCGGTACTACTGACACAAGTGTCTTCCACCACTGGTAGGCCGAATCTCTAAGAAGTGACACCACACATTTAATACATTCTTTCGATGTGCAGGACAACTCATCAAAGACTCTGATAGTGTTCTCGAGCCAAAATTTAGCTTTCTCTGCATCATCATCTTTGGTAGCCCGAAACTCTTCAGCCCCTTATTTTCTGATCTTGTCAATGGGTGGTTTCTCTTTTCTAACTGTATTTATAACTGGGGGAGCTACATGGGTGGTCTGTGGATCATGAAGGGGTGGAGGTCTAACAGCCGGGTTCGTACGAATGAACTCAGCAAACCAATCATTCATAGCTTGAAAGAAGGCTTCTCGAGTCCCTCCTCCCTGACTAACTGTAACGGGACTTTCACGACTATCTGGTGGCACCATTTCTTCAGTGGGAGCGGGCGCATTACTCTCTACATCATCTGCACCATCTCGTTCGGGATCCATTACTATAAAAGAAAAACATTTTTAAAATTGTCAGGAGTCGTCACACTATCAAAATATAAGTATGGCATGTATAGCTAGACTCTTACTCATACTGAATATTCCGAGAATCGACTAAAATCTTGCTCTGATACCAATAAATGTAACACCCCTTACCCGAGACCGTTGCCGGAGTCGAGCACGAGGCATTACTAGACTTAACTTACTAGTTTGGGGCATAAAAATTGAAACTGTCCATCTGCATCATGTTCACTAAATGAATTATAACTTGAGTTACGAAACTCGAAATCTAGATCCGTAAATTTTCATTGAAACTAGACTCATATATCTTCTTACTATAATTTTTCCAGAATTTTTGGTATGGCCAATTAGTACAGTTTATTAGTTAAAGTCTCCTCTATTACATAGTTTGACAGTTCTGACCTCTCTACACTAAAAATCAATTCTCTCATAATATACAACTCTTTTTCCTACGCTGTTTTTTTTATATAAAAATAGACTCAATAAAGTTTAATTCTATATCTCATGCACAATCTAATTCCATTTCTACTAGTTTTGGTGATTTTTCAAAATCACGTCACTGCTGCTGTCCAACTATTCCCCTGCATATAATTACATAATTTCTTTAAAATAACTATCAACTAGGCATTTCATAACATCCAAATCATGTTCTTAATTAACCATTTTAATAGCTAATATTACCAAGCATTTACAAGCCAATATTAAGCCATATCATAAGGTCATACACACAAAATGGCTAAGTCCCTATACATGCCATAACTTAAAACGTTCGAGTCACAAAATACCAATATAATCCTTTGATAGTGTGTAACGATCTCCGATGTCCTTTTGATCCCCGAGTTGGCTTGTAATACTATAAAAAAATAAAGAATGTGAGTAAGCATAAAGCTTAGTAAGTTTACATGTAAATAGATAACAACATTCTTAATGAATTATCTTATTCTTTTCTTATCAAGATCACTTAAGCTTTTAATTCAATATACTTAAACTTGTATTCTTACCTTACCTTTTAACATGAACTTGTCTTACCTTACCTTTTTAGCTTGAACTTGTCTTACCTTTACTTTGGTATGCTCTTTGAATTTTTTCCGTTGAACCACTTGGAATACTAAGGATACTCAGGTATCTTTCCTTATGAAACTTAACAATTGTCATGTCTTGACATGGTCTTACATGATATCCTTGCCTTATGAACTCACCAATGCCATGCCTTGGCATTGTCTTACATGGGACCTTTGCCTTATAGTAACACATCTGTAACATCCCGAATTAGGGGGTTGTTTGCAAATATTTTAATTGCATGTGTTGCCTGAATAATTGTTATGGTTGTTTTTGGGTCTAGACATAACCCCGGGTCGAGTCGGATTTAGCCTTAAAATTTTCTTTTAGGGCTTGAGAAAGAAAGACTAAGTGAGGAAGCCTTATATATATTTTTGGGGCGAATTATGACATAAGTCAGTGAGTGGCAGTGTGGCTTGAGGTGTTAGGGTGCAAAGGAGTGCAGGGGAGAAGAGGTTCGAGCCACATGGGAGTGTTTTATCATTTTGGGTTTTGGCGCCTAAAAAGAAAGGGCTAACTAAGAAGGTATTAAAAGGAATTTGAGAGCATTCTTGGACATGAAAGTCAAGTAGTAAAGTGGCGCGGGTTGTAGTTGGGGAATTCGGCATTGAGGATTGGTGTTCGAGTCCTGCTGAGGGCGCAAGCACGTTTTAATTTTTTTTTTTGCTTTAGCGCTAAAGTATTAGGGCTAGCGAAGTATAATTTAAAAGAAATTTGCGACGCGATTTTGACATGAAAGTTAAGCTGGCCGAGTGGCTGAGGCTTGGAGAGGATTGCTTCAGGTCTGGGGTTCGAAACCCGTATACTGCAAGGGGGTTTTATCCTTTTTTTTTGACCTGCGTGAAAAGGTGGCCTGCGCATGGATTCTAAAACGCATGAAGGCATGCTGCCGTGGTTGTGCTGAAAGTATGGGCATTAACCATTAGTTTTTGTTATTATATATTATTATTATTATTATTATTTATTTAATGATGGTGTATGGTAAGATTCTTACCATTATTTTATTAGAGCATGGGAGAAATTTGTTTGTTCCTATGGTGATGGGCATATCTATTAAACCATTTTTATTATTTCAATGGTGATGGGAGAGAATAAACAATGTTTTGGTAAATGATGATGGAAGTTATCTTGATGAAGAACTAGTGGCCGGCCAAGGGTCTTTTGGAGGGGTAAAATTCGGTCATTTAGGAGACTAAATGCTTACATTCTATTTGGGTTTTGAATAGGTGAAATAGGAATAAAATAGAAGTGTTAATAGGGTGTTGCTAAGTAGGAAAATGGTGGCTGATTGTGAGGCTCTTGTCTATGTGCATGTTCGGCTTTGAGTAGAGTAAGAGGGTGCCGAAATTTCCTTGGCCTTGTTCTCCTTCCTTTCAACTTGTTCTTGGCCAAAACTCATGACATCGTTTTGTTTTCTTTACTTGTGACGGCCGAATATTTTGGTAAGTATTTCTCAATTTTCGATTTCTTACATTACTTGGGAGTGTCGAAAACATGAGCTGAGATTCTTGTAAGGATCGGCCGAAGGGGGGGTATAGGCCATATTAATTTGTAAATGTTTGCTTGTGTAGCCGACACCAAGGAGTACTTTGGATTTTGATTCTTCAGAGGATCTCAACAAATCAAACAATAACTTGGGATTTCGGTAAGCTTAGAAAGAGTTAAGAATTTCGGCCAAAGGCCATTCTTGGTATTCTTGAGTAACCGATTTATGCACTATGTTTTTAGGAGGGGACTAATCGGCTAGGAATCTGAAGTTTCGGGTTTTCAAATCACGTTGGTTCGTGCTAATCAAGGTTCGGCCTAAGGCCCTATTCTGTTATAATATGACCGATCCTTTGGATTTGTTAGTTAATCAAATGAGACCCCTAAATACTGATCTATGATGGCCGAATATAGGAGCATTACGAGGACAAGTTCGGGACTTCTGTAATATCGCATAGACACGAGATTGCTAGTTAAATCTTCGATTAAATAGGTGTGTAAGCTCTTACACACTTTATTAGTATAAACTGTTATTTGATAATATTATAACCTCTCATGTGGTAACTTTGCCTAGTGGGCATAAGCTTGGTTTTCGGGTAAGTCCCCTATTACTCGATTTAAGATATATGTTGTATATGCCATCATATGCTGTGAAATGCTATGCTATATACGATTGCATGATATATGGGATCATGATACTTGTGATGTGAGCATGATGATGGTGGGATTGATGAGAGGGAGTAATATTCGTGTCGACGGACACCAGTGTTTTGGTAACACATTGTGACTACGGTCACCAGAGGTTTGGTACCTCCAGAGGTTTGGCACCTCATAGCGTCTCGTCCCTGTGGCTTAGTACCACCGTGGGTTGGCCCCACATTTGAGATATGGGATCGACGCCAGTGATTTGGTATCACACGATGGGTTGGCCCCATCATTTGATTGTGACTTCGGGTCACCGGTGGTTTGGCACCACCAAAGTGGTTTGGCACCACACGTATTGACGGATATCGTGACTTTAAGTCACCCGGTGGTTTGGCACCACACGTATTGACGGATATCGTGACTTTAAGTCACCGATGGTTTGGCACCACCGGTGGTTTGGTACCACACGGGGTAGAAAAGGAGCATGGATGGCTAGGTTGGGTTGCATAATTGCATGTCATACTAATATCTTGTGTATGAGTGGTATTTTCGGGTTGGGGATTTATACACTGAGTCTTGGTGACTCACCCCTTCCCATATCATTTTGCAGGTGAGTAGAGCGCGGATGCGGAGCCGGGGAGAGCTTGAGGCGGCCATGTTTGTTTTGTGGACTTGAAATTTTATTTTTGCCCCGCTTTAAGTTTACTATTCACTAAAATTCGATTGGGTTGTAATATGGCCGCTTATTATTTTGGATGTTTAAGTAGTTGCTTTACTTTATTACATAACTGATGAACTCATGAACTGTCAAGCAAATCGGTTAAAGATAACTTTTTCAAAATAAGTACTCGTAGGCGTTTTCAAAAATGTTATTATCGGGTAACAAAATTTCCTAAGTTATTGATAACTCTAATGCTTTAAAACTTAAGTGATTAAATGGTTCCAAAGGAAAAAGGAAAAGTTTTCAACTCTATCGTATTTATCAAGCCATCCCATCTAAGTTTTAGCAAACACCATTTTGTTACCCCCATAAATTGAAAATTTCCATTGAACTTTTCAAAACGTTTTTACTCCGTGACATACCAGATCCGGTCAAGGCTTGTGGGCGGGTTTGGGGCGTTACATTTTGTATCGAGCCGGAGTTCAAAACTTTTGTTGTGAGGGCCTATAGCCTAAAAATGTTTTTCTAGATAGGCTTTTGAAAACCTCTATGAAAATGGTTTTGGTTGAACAACATGGCGTCGAGTCTCCGGCACCGATCCGCTCTTGTAAGTATCTTTAATCTATGTGTGAATGATTATCTGTAAAGGGGTAGAAATGGGACGTAGATAGTATAAAGTATGTGAACTTTAGGACTAGTTTACCCCAACAATTGCATAAGATTTTAATTGCATTAATAAACAAACCTATGACTAAGTCGCCGAGTTAGGGTGTGGTAATCCTTGTACGCATGTCTAGGATTGGATCCGGAAGAGCTTGGTATTTAAGCGGTCCTAGTGACTCACCTCCTCTTCGCGGGAATCTTTCCTGGTGCGTAGCTTCGGTTCACCCTAACCGTGAGGACTTGTTCGTGGGCTAAACCCTATTATTAAAACCCGAAAGGGAATTAGCCGCGTTTTAATAAAAACTCTAGTTTTAAAGACTTCCCTCAAATTTGTGAGATTTATATTACAAAATTCTCTTGATATAGGGACATTTTAAAATACCCTTAGTGGTAAATTACAAAAATACCCCTAGTTTTAAAATCTACTAAGCTACCCCAAAATTTTAACAAAATCTTCTTATTTTACCATACCCAAAATCCCTAATTTGCAAAATATCAAAATGTCGTGATTTTGGAAAATTAATTACCGCGCCCTAATTTGTAAATTACCAAAATAACCCTGATTTTTAAAGTTTTTGCAACACTACTAATTTGGGAAGACAATTTCTCAAAAAGAACCCCAAGTTTTGCAAATTTTTAAGTTTCCCTTGATTTATCAAGATTTACAAACTTACTTTGTTTTATTACCAAAATACCTCTGTAGGGTAAATGACGAAAGTACCGGGTTAGGAATTGGACAAAAGGGGATGGAATAAGGGAATATGTATCTTCGAATTACAATAGAAGACTTGAAACTTGTTTGATCGAAAGAACAACTTCTTAACTTTGCCCATAAAATTTTTTTGCTAATAATCAGTGGAACATCGGCTAACTCATAAAACTTTTTAAAATAGATTGCGCTTATAAGAAATGAGCTCAGAGGTCGCGCCGTCGTCGGGGACGCGGTAGAGACGGATGGCCATGATGAGAACCGTTAGGTCGGGCCAAGGATCGGATAATGAGATACCACCTCCACCACCACCCCAACTTTTGGTGTTGGACATCGAGGATCGACGGGGTGAGTCGGTATCGTAGGCTGCGCCGAGACCGAGAGGTACAGGAGTTCGGAAGTCTCAGATATCGAGCGGCTCCGATCCAACAATGAGTGAAGTATTTCGGGTGTGTCGTGTCGCACTCCAAGATACCGAATATTGGTTAGAATCGACCGAGAGGATCATGGACGATCTCGATTTAACAAATGAGGAGAAGTCGAAAGGAGCGATGTCGCTCCTAAAAGACGAAGTCATACCAGTGGTGGCTCACGGTTCGAGATGGTGCTACTGCTGAGATGACCTTACTTGGGAATACTTTAAAGCTACTTATAAGAAGAAGTATGTGGGCACCAGGCTACACCGATACTCGGAGAAAGCTTTTCTCGGGATTTGGTAAGGAAATAAGCTCAGATTCGAGTATGAGGTCAATTTCGAGGGTGAGCCGCTATGCTCGGGGAGTTGTGTCAACTGAGCATGATCGTTGCGTCCGTTTTGAAGACGGGCTTAGGGATGACTTAAGGCTGTTGATTGCTCCACAACAAGTACGTGAGTTTGCTGTTCTGGTAGAAAAGGCTAAGGTAGCCGAAAGGGTCCGGAGTCCGCGAGGCGTGAGCTATGATAGAGCAAGCAGAAAAGAGGTGTTGGGTCGTCTGGATCGAGAAATAATGCACAAAAAAGGGCTAGGCAGAGTGGGCCGAATCAGGCTGGAAAGCCCATGGCTTCTAATCAGAGACCGGCTCAGTGTAATCGTTGTGGGAAGTCACATTGGGGAGGTTGTTGGACCAGTGAGAGGGGTTGCTTTGAATGTGGATCTTTGGATCATCGTGTAAGGGATTGTCCTCGGAAGATGGCAAGGAATCAGCCAGAGGGTCAGAATCGTACTCCAGTAAGGAATGTGGGACCACCGCAGAGGGTCGTGGTAATGGTAGAGGAGGCAATGGTCCTAATCGAGGTCGCGGAATCGTGGCGGAGAGTGCGAGCAACACGAGGCTAGGCGGCTGGCTTAGTCTACGCAATGAGGCGTCGCGAGAGGTGACGCACCGGATGTCATCACCGTGACGTTCCTAATTTTTGGTCTTCCATATGTTGCATTAATTGATGTGGGTTCGACGCATTTCACGCGTTGCTAGTAGTGTGGTAGAGACTTTGAACTTGGATTTTGAGGGCGCTTCGGGAGATGACCGTAATTAGCCTCTCAGGACACTCTGTGGTAGTGAACAAGCTATATAGAGAAATACCCCTAGAACTCCAAGGGGTAGTGTTTGTGGCTGATCTGATGGAACTGCCGTTTGGGGAGTTCGATCTAATTCTTGGAATGGACCGGTGCCGTTAAGTATCGAGCAAGGTTGGATTGCGCCGCTAAGCGCATGGTTCTAAAGACGGCTAAGGGTGATGAAGTGGTCATGATAGGTAACAGAAGAGATTATCTATCCAATGTAGTGTCTGCCTTGAAGGCCAAGAAAATGATCAGAAAAGGTTGTGAGGCGTTGTTGGTTCGAATTTATGCCTTGGAGGCTAAGGAGTCAGCAGTTGAGAAGGTCCAAACTGTAAGGGAATTCGCTGATGTGTTTCTAGAAGAACTCCCGGGTCTGCCTCCAGATCGGGAAGTTGAGTTTGGTATAGACTTGTTGCCCGGAACGGCACCTGTGTCTATAGCACCCTATCGAATGGCACCAAAGGAGTTGGTGGAGCTGAAGGCTCAAATTCAGGAACTCTTGGATAGAGGGTTCATTCGACCTAGTATATCTCCGTGGGGAGCACCTGTGTTGTTTGTCAAGAAGAAAGACGGGTCAATGCGGATGTGTATCGACTACCATCAGCTAAACAAGTTGACGATCAAAAACAAATATCCGTTGCCTCGGATTGATGACCTGTTTGATCAACTGAAGGGTGCATCGGTGTTCTCGAAGATAGATCTTAGGTCGGGCTATCATCAACTTAAGGTGAAGGAGGCTGAGGTGCACAAGACGGCATTTCGTACCCGGTATGGGCATTACGAGTTCTTAGTGATGCCGTTTGGGTTGACCAACGCGCCGGCAGCATTCATGGACTTAATGAATAGGGTGTTTCAGCAATACTTAGATCAATTTATCGTGGTGTTTATAGACGACATATTGGTTTACTCAAAGACGGAGGAGGAGCATGATAGGCATTTGCGCATAGTTCTACAAGTACTGAGGGAGGAGCAGTTGTATGCCAAATTCAGTAAGTGCGAATTTTGGCTTAGGGAGGTGACTTTCTTGGGTCACATGGTGTCAGCTGAAGGGATTAGAGTGGACCCCCGCAAGGTTGAAGCGGTGTTGGATTGGAAACCGCCTAGGTCAGTGGCAGAAATTGAAGTTTTCTGGGTATGGCCGGGTACTATCGAAGATTCGTGGAAGGATTCTCTTTAATTGCGTCTGCCGTTGACTAAGCTATTAAGAAAAGGAGTCCCATTTGTCCGGTCGAGAAACAAACAAGAAAGTTTTGATAAGCTAAAAAGATTCTCGACGGAAGCTCAGGTGTTGGTACTGACTGAGGCGGGAAATTGTTCACGCGCTTTTATTGTGATGCGTCCCATAATGGTTTGGGATGTGTGTTGATGCAGGAAGGAAGGTAGTGGCCTATGCATCCCGTCGGGCCTAAGACCGCATGAGGTTAACTATCCTACTCATGACTTGGAGTTAGCGGCAGTAGTCTTTGCTTTGAAAATATGGAGGCACTACTTGTGCGGGAGAAATCGATAGTCTACACGGATCACAAAAGTTTGAGGTATCTCTTGACTCGAAGGACTTAAATTTGAGGCAATGCAGATGGATTGAACTGTTGAAGGACTACGATCGTTCAATTGAGTACCATCAGTGCAAGGCTAACGTGGTGGGCGATGCGTTGAGCGAAAGGTCGTGAATGCACTTAAGGCGATGTTTGCTCATCTCGATCTATACGACGATGGAAGTCTTTTGCGCGAATTGCAAGTTAAGCCAACTGGATCGAGGAGATTAAGGAAAAGCAATTAGGGGATGACAGTTTAAATGCACGGAGGTTGCAAGTTCAAGATGGTGGTTTGGAAGGGTATAGCTTGACTGGTGATGGTGTGTTGTGTTTTCAAGGGCGACCTTGTATACCGACCGATGATGTGGGATTGAGGCAAAGAATTCTTCAGATATACATTGCAGCCCATACGCTATGCATCCTGGAGGTAGCAAGATGTATGGAGATTTACGGAAGCAGTTCTGGTGGCCAGGGTTGAAGCGTGAGGTAACTGAATTCGTGGGAAGGTGTCTCACGTGTCGGCGAGTAAAGGGTGAACATCGATTGCCATCGTGGTTACTTCAACCGTGAAGATTCCTCGATGGAAGTGGGAGAGGATCACTCGGACTTCGTCGATGGGCTACCCTCACGCCCAAAGCAAGAAGGACGCAGATTTGGGTGATTGTGGACCGTCGACCAAGTCGGCTCACTTCATACCGGTAAGGGTGGATTACTCGCTTCAGAAGTTAGCTAAGTTATATGTGGCGGAGATAGTGAGGTTGCACGGTGTGCCAGCATCGATCATCTCAGACATAGATCCCAGATTTACGTCGAGGTTTTGGAGAGCGCTACATCAGGCTTTGGGTACACGGTTGGATTTCAGTACCGCTTTTCATCCACAGTCTGACGGGCAGTCGGAAAGGGTTATCCAGATTTTAGAGGACATGTTAAGAGGCTGCGTTTTGGACTTCAGAGGTAGTTGGGAAGAGTTTTTGCCATTAGCTGAGTTCGCATACAACAATAGTTATCAGGCAAGCATTAAGATGGCACCATATGAAGCGTTGTATGGCAGAAGGTGTCGCACACCTACTTGTTGGACAGAGTTGGATGAGCGACGGATGTTAGGACCGGAATTGGTTGCAGAAACTGAGGATAAGGTGAAGAAGATCCAAGCTCGGTTGAAGGAAGCCTCGGATAGGCAGAAGTCTTATGCCGATCTCAAGCGGAGGGATATAGAGTTTGCCGTGGGAGACAAAGTCTTTCTGAAGGTCTCGCCATGGAAGAAAGTGTTAAGATTTGGAAAAAAAGGCAAATTAAGTCCAAGGTTCATTGGACCGTTTAAGGTGTTGAGACGAGTGGGACCAGTAGCTTATCGGCTCGAGTTGCCAGCAGAACTGAGTCAGATTCACGATGTGTTCCATGTCTCCATGCTTAGACGCTATCGTTCTTATCCATCACACGTCTTGGCAATTGAGGAAGTTGAGGTGAGTCCAGATTTGACGGTGGAAGAGGAACCTGTGCAGATCCTAGATCGGGATGTAAAAGTTTTGCGTAGGAAGTCAGCTCCTTTAGTGAAGGTCCTATGGCGGAATCATGGCGTGGAGGAAGCTACGTGGGAGCCCGAGGATGTAATGCGGCAGCAATACCCCCAACTCTTCTGATCTAGGTAATTTCGGGGACGAAATTATTTTTAAGGGGGGTGGACCTGTAACATCCCGAATTAGGGGGTTGTTTGCAAATATTTTAATTGCATGTGTTACCTGAATAATTGTTATGGTTGTTTTTGGGTCTAGACATAACCCCGGGTCGAGTCGGATTTAGCCTTAAAATTTTCTTTTAGGGCTTGAGAAAGAAAGACTAAGTGAGGAAGCCTTATATATATTTTTGGGGTGAATTATGACATAAGTCAGTGAGTGGCAGTGTGGCTTGAGGTGTTAGGGTGCAAAGGAGTGCAGGGGAGAAGAGGTTCGAGCCACATGGGAGTGTTTTATCATTTTGGGTTTTGGCGCCTAAAAAGAAAGGGCTAACTAAGAAGGTATTAAAAGGAATTTGAGAGCATTCTTGGACATGAAAGTCAAGTAGTAAAGTGGCGCGGGTTGTAGTTGGGGAATTCGGCATTGAGGACTGGTGTTCGAGTCCTACTGAGGGCGCAAGCACGTTTTATTTTTTTTTGCTTTAGCGCTAAAGTATTAGGGCTAGCGAAGTATAATTTAAAAGAAATTTGCGACGCGATTTTGACATGAAAGTTAAGCTGGCCGAGTGGCTGAGGCTTGGAGAGGATTGCTTCCAGTCCTGGGGTTCAAACCCGTGATATCGCAAGGGGTTTTATCCTTTTTTTTTGACCTGCGTGAAAAGGTGGCCTGCGCATGGATTCTAAAACGCATGAAGGCATGCTGCCGTGGTTGTGCTGAAAGTATGGGCATTAACCATTAGTTTTTGTTATTATATATTATTATTATTATTATTTATTTAATGATGGTGTATGGTAAGATTCTTACCATTATTTTATTACAGCATGGGAGAAATTTGTTTGTTCCTATGGTGATGGGCATATCTATTAAACCATTTTTATTATTTCAATGGTGATGGGAGAGAATAAACAATGTTTTGGTAAATGATGATGGAAGTTATCTTGATGAAGAACTAGTGGCCGCCAAGGGTCTTTTGGAGGTAAAAAATTCGGTCATTTAGGAGACTAAATGCTTACATTCTATTTGGGTTTTGAATAGGTGAAATAGGAATAAAATAGAAGTGTTAATAGGGTGTTGCTAAGTAGGAAAATGGTGGCTGATTGTGAGGCTCTTGTCTATGTGCATGTTCGGCTTTGAGTAGAGTAAGAGGGTGCCAAAATTTCCTTGGCCTTGTTCTCCTTCCTTTCAACTTGTTCTTGGCCAAAACTCATGACATCGTTTTGTTTTTCTTTACTTGTGATGACCGAATATTTTGGTAAGTATTTCTCAATTTTCGATTTCTTACATTACTTGGGAGTGTCGAAAACATAAGTGAGATTCTTGTAAGGATCGGTACGAAGGGGGTATAGGCCATATTAATTTGTAAATGTTTGCTTGTGAAATGACACCAAGGAGTACTTTGGATTTTGATTCTTCGTGAGGATCTCAACAAATCAAACAATAACTTGGGATTTCGGTAAGCTTAGAAATAGTTAAGAATTTCGGCCAAAGGCCATTCTTGGTATTCTTGAGTAACCGATTTATGCACTATGTTTTTAGGAGGACTAATCGGCTAGGAATCAAGTTCGGTTTTCAAATCACGTTGGTTCGTGCTAATCAAGGTTCGCCTAAGGCCCTATTCTCGTTATAATATGACCGATCCTTTGGATTTGTTAGTTAATCAAATGAGACCCCTAAATACTCGATCTATGATGGCCGAATATAGGAGCATTACGAGGACAAGTTCGGGACTTCGTAATATCGCATAGACACTGGATTGCTAGTTAAATCTTTGATTAAATAGGTGTGTAAGCTCTTACACACTTTATTAGTATAAACTGTTATTTGATAATATTATAACCTCTCATGTGGTAACTTTGCCTAGTGGGCATAAGCTTGGTTTTCGGGTAAGTCCTATTACTCGATTTACGATATATATGTTGTATATGCCATCATATCTTTGTGAAATGCTATGCTATATACGATTGCATGATATATGGGATCATGATACTTGTGATGTGAGCATGATGATGGTGGGATTGATGAGAGAGGAGTAATATTCGTGTCGGCGGACACCGTGTGTTTTGGTAACACATTGTGACTACGGTCACCAGAGGTTTGGTACCTCCAGAGGTTTGGCACCTCATGGCGCCTCGTCCCCCGTGGCTTAGTACCACCGTGGGTTGGCCCCACATTTGAGATCTGGGATCGACGCCGGTGATTTGGTATCACACCACGGGTTGGCCCCATCATTTGATTGTGACTTCGGGTCACCGGTGGTTTGGCACCACCGGTGGTTTGGCACCACGGTATTGACGGATATCGTGACTTTAAGTCACCAAAGTGGTTTGGCACCACACGTATTGACGGATATCGTGACTTTAAGTCACCGGTGGTTTGGCACCACCGCGGTGGTTTGGTACCACACGGGGGTAGAAAAGGAGCATGGATGGCTAGGTTGGGTTGCATAATTGCATGTCATACTAATATCTTGTGTATGAGTGGTATTTTCGGGTTGGGGATTTATACATCGAGTCTTGGTGACTCACCCTTCCCATATCATCTTCTGGCAGTGAGTAGAGCGCGGATGCGGAGCCGAGGAGAGCTCGAGAGGCCATGTTTGTTTTGTGGACTTGAAACTTTATTTTTGCCCCGCTTTAAGTTTACTATTCACTAAAATTCGATTGGGTTGTAATATGGCCGCTTATTATTTTGGATGTTTAAGTAGTTGCTTTACTTTATTACATAACTGATGAACTCATGAACTATCAAACAAATCGGTTAAAGATAACGTTTTCAAAATAAGTACTCAGAGGCGTTTTCAAAAATGTTATTATCGGGTAACAAAATTTCCTAAGTTATTGATGACTCTAATGCTTTAAAACCTAAGTGATTAAATGGTTTCAAAGGAAAAAGGAAAAGTTTTCAACTCTATCGTATTTATCAAGCCATCCCATCTAAGTTTTAGCAAACACCATTTTATTACCCCCATAAATTGAAAATTTCCATTGAACTTTTCAAAACGTTTTTACTCCGTGACATACCAGATCCGGTCAAGGCTTGTGGGCCGGGTTTGGGACGTTACAACATCAATGCCATGTCTTGACATGGTCTTACATGATTTCCTTAAACCCTAATGTCATGACATTTGTATCCTACACATTCCTTAGGTTCAACCGGAACTTTCTGAGATAGCTTTTCCATCAATTCATACTTGAGTCTTTAAATAATAAATTTACAGAATAAATATGTAAATGCTGGAATTTAATAATATTAAATGTAAAATAATAGAATATTGCATTTATTTACCGCAAACTTACCTCGAAACAAAATACGACAAACTATATCGATTTAGTCCACTATCTTTTTCTTTCCCCGATCTAACTCTAGATTTCGTTCTTCTTGATCTATAATAGCAAATTTAGCTTATTTAATACTCACATTTACTAAAACAGTCCTTAACTCTAACTTTGATAAAATCACAATTTTGCCCCTAATCTTTTACATAATTACAATTTTATCCCTAGGCTCGAAAATTAAACTTCAGCCCTTATTCTTATGTTTTCTAACATGCTGAACATTTTTCCCTTCTATAGCAACTTCAAATTCTTACTATAACACATACTTATGAATAATAACAACTTTGACTAATTAGCTCGTTTTACTCGTTTTCACCGAAAATCACTTAGTAAAAATTATTCCTCTACTCATAAACATGCATAATCTACCATCAATCATCAAAAATCACAAGTTCTCATCGATGGCATAACTCAAAATATTCACCAAAATCAAAAATTCAACATGGGTTTTGTAGCACTCGAAGCAACGATCTCAAAAACGTAAAAATTATCGAAAATCGAACAAAGGACATACCCGAATTAAGCCTCCTAGATGCCGAAACTTAAAGCTTCAAAAATGCTATTTTTTTCTTTCTCACATTCGGCCAAGAAGATGAACTTTTGCATATTCTCTTTCTTTCTTCTTATTATAAGCTTAATATAATGTATAATTAATAATAATAACATTTATAATATATAATTTCATATAATATAGTCACTGAAGCATAATCATGCCGTCCACTATAGTTAAAGTTGGGCAAATTACAACTTTAATGCTTCTATTTAAAAAGACATCAACAATTTAGCCATTACACATTAAACTATCAAATTTTCAATTCACGCGATTAAGCCCTTTTTAATAATTCAACACCCAAACAATAAAATTAAATCACGAAAATTTCACACATAATAATTCACACATAATTAACATGGAAAATAATATTTAAATATTTTTCTGACTTCTAATTTGTGGTTTCGCAACCACTATTCCGTTTACGCCCTATTTCGGGATGTTAGAGTCACCCTATATCTAGGCGTGCGATCAACTCCGCTTAATTATGCTAGATCTACTTTTAGGTAGGGTCTATTCCTCCTCCATCTAAGCACATCAAATTTGGACTAAGTTCAAATAATTAAGAACAAACTAAGTAATTATCATATATAATTGTAAAGTAATAACAAGATCCATCATAGGTTTCATCCTCTGGTGTATCCAAGGGTTTAGTTCATAACTAAATAAGAAAACATCTCAAGAGAAAAGATAAAACAAAACATAAGAAATCCCTAAAACTCCCTGAAGGAATTGAAGGAGAGATCCGCCGTCTTGAGTAGAATTCCGGCTTCTTGAGATGGATCAACTGGCTAACTTCGAGTGATTCCCACAAATCTGACCTTTTCGGCTTGGATCCCTAGCCTAGCTAACCGCCCGTTCCGACTTCTGCCGAACTCCCCTTTCAAGTTGCCCCCTTGGGTGTTTATATAGACTTAGAGATGCCTTACTTGGCCCCTAAGTATCCTAATTTAAGTAGAATTCCTACTAGGGTGTTTGAATAGGCTTTGGAATGTGTTTCTTTACCTCCAAGTATCCTTTCCCAAATGAAATTACTTTTTCCAATGACGAGGACACGACCATGGCGGGAGGCAGCGCGTGTGAATCGTGGCCAGGCCGTGTTCGGACTTTTAATGAGGCAAGGCCATGTGGTTGATCACTGAGATCAGAGTTTTAAAATTTATAATGAATGTGATCGAACCTAGGAACTAACTCTGACAAAGATTAAAGGCAAGTGTACTTATCGAACAGTAGTATAGCTTAGGCAAGACCGGATATCGAACCCAAAGGAACTAAAAGTATTGATGCTAACTTTCTTTTTATTATTTAGCCTTAAAAATAAAATGACGTTTGTTTTAATCTAATTTTGACAACGATTAAGCTACTGACAAAGACAAAAAGAACGAATTGGGGAAATAACTTGGAAAAAGACTCAGTTGATCACGATGATACCTTCAGGAAGAATCCACCTAGACTTCACTTGTTATCTAACCTTGAATAATATGATTTATTTACTTAGCTTAATCCGTAGGACTCCCTAACCTATGCTAAACCCTCTCTCGAGACGAATAACGTCTAACCCTAGGTTAATTAGTGAAACTCTCATTCTCTTATAATAACCCCCTAGAATAGTAGTAAATCGATCTATGAATTCCCATATTAGGTTTCACCCTAATCTGGCAAAATCTCGTAACTCTATCTCTAGGCGTTCGATCAACTCCGCTTAATTACGCTAGATCTACTCTTAAGCAGGGTCTATTCCTCCTCCACCTAAGCACATCAGATTTGGATTAAGCATGCATAATTAAGAATAAACTAAGTATTTATCATAAAATTCATAAATCCAATAACAAGATTCATCTAGGTTTCATCCCCTTCAGGTATCTAAGGGGTTTAGTTCATAACTAAGAAAGAAAACATCTCAAGAGAAAAGATAAAACAAAACATAAGAAATTCCTAAAACTCCCTGAAGAAATAGAAGGAGAATTCTGCCGTCTTGAGTATAATTCCGGCTTCTTGGGATGGATCAACTAGCTATCTTCAAGCGATTCACACAATTCTGACCTTTCCGGCTTGACTCTTTGGCCTAGCTCGCCTCCTCCTCAAAGGTGGTACTTAGGGGATATTTATAGGCTCTTGGAATGCGATTCTTTCTCCCTAAGTATCCTTTTTCGACTAAAATTATTTATTCTGACGACAGAGGCACGGCCATGTAGCATGCCCGTGTGGATTGACTTCAGTCCGTGTTCGGATTCTTTAATGAGGCACGGCCGTGTAAATCGGGGGAGAGGCCGTGCTCTAGTGATCGACGAGACACGGCCGTGTTAACTTTGGGCCAGGCCGTGTCGATTTTGTGCCAAGGCTCATTTTATTCCGTTTTGGGCCCGTTTCACGTTTTTTTCATCCTCGGGTGCTTTCCTGGGTATAAGACATGAAAAGAAATGATTAAAAGCACCTTTTTACATAAATCAAGGGATAAATCATCCAAAAGTAAGCTAAATGCGGTATTAAAATATGTTATAATTACAGTTTATCAAATACCCCCACACTTAAGCTTTTGCTTGTCCTCAAGCAAAATTCTCAACTTACAATTAAAACGAACTTTCCATGATTCATAATTCCTATCAACAATGCTTTATCCTAATTCATAGATAATTTATACATGGATAATTCAATTCAAAGAGTCCTGAATATTCAAACAAGATAAGTCATATTTTTGTAGCACGAAAACATAGGTGTTCCCCTTCATCTAAATAATTACCTTTAATTCAAAACCTACAAGGATTGACATCCTCATAAAAGATTCACTCAAATCACTCAAAAAGTGTTTACGGGTCAAAATTAAGCACTCATTAGTCGAACATGAAAAGTTAATCCCATAGGCTTGCCTGAAAATCAAACCTCCACCACTGTAAAATGAAATGATAAACAGATCAAAAGGTCTTTGTTAGGGTTGTAACGGGGCTAGGGTTAAAGGTGTGGATAAAGGCTGAAACTAGAAGGTTAGAATCGAGACTGAATTGATACGTTACCTACCTAAAAATTTCTAAGATAACAATTACATCAATTGAAAAATAATCCTACTAATACGAAATTTTTCTTTTGGAATTAGACTTTGATTGTGTAAGCTTAAAACTAATACTGAATATACTTTTTTTTAAGAACAAACTAAGTAAAGACAATTTTTCAAATAATAATAATTCATAAAAACTTAGGCAACTAATCAAATCATATCTCGATTAAAGGGTAGTCAAAAAGAAAGGTGATAACAAATACAAAGGGATTTGGGTTAAAATTAGTGGGTGAGTCAATAAAAAGGGTTGTTAGGCTCAATGGGTTTACTAGGGGTTAATTATAAGGGTAGGCTTTTTAGTGGTGTAAGTGGGTTAAAATCTAGGTGCCTTTATCATCTCGGCCATATCAAATCATAAATGTGGTCTTGACATGTATAATCAAGGCAAGTTCTAAAATAACAGTTCATAGTTGACACACTCATAATCAATAAAGTGAGCACGAAAAAAGAATGTATGCTCTATAAGGCTCAAAATTTCACAAAAATTATGGGTGTTTTTGACATCAACCTTTGTAAATCTCAAACTTCAAGATAACATTCAAATTCAGGTTAACAACCTAAAATTTTAAATTTTAGAAAATTAGACTTATCGTACTTGATTCCCTAGTATTCTTCAAATTTAATCATCAATGCACAATTAACTATGATTTATTCTAAAACATGTCAACATCAATCACAAATCATCAGAAATTTCATCTTAATTAGTAATATGAGAAAATTACTTTAAAACAAGATTAAATTCAGGGATATGAGAATAATGTAGAAAGTTAGGCATTTTTATCCTCAGGGTTTGAGAATAATGAAGAAAGTTAGGCATTTTCTCAAAATAACTATTCACCCCCCACACTTAAGATGTACATTGCCCTCAATGTACAAACATAGATAATAACATTTAATGGATAAATCAAAAGAGAAGGGGAAGGAATTACTCCCTGAATTTTGGATGTTTTTCCGGAGGAGTGTCTTTGGTGGCGGTGATGGTTGGTCTTGATGACGAATCTGCGTTAGATGAAGAAATTGGGTAGTGCACTGAGAAGTAGCCAGGATTTATTAAGACCTAATAAAAATAAACTAAATATAAAATTAAAGAAAAACAAACTCAAGGGAAGGAGACTAAGAAGAAAACTAAAATGAAAAGAAAATATTGATGGACTGTGAAGTCCTTATTTAAGGATGGTTCGCAAGGTGGGGATCAACACTACGGTTGGGGATGTGATGGTGGTGGCTGAAGTGAAGAGGTTATCGTGGTGGTCGGCGTGATTCCCAAGCAGCCTGGCGAACCTGTCACTAAGAAACTAAATTAGATTAAAATAAATTAAACATAAGATTATTAAAGAAAAGGAGAATGAAAGGAAAGAGAAATGAAAAATAAAAACTAAATGGTCTCAAAGACCCTTGGCCTATTGTTTGGATGAAGCGGCCGGCATGAGCTTATGTGTAGGGTCTCCGTTAGGGAGACTATGCTGGATTGCTTCCGCTTCTTTGGCATGGTTCTTGGGTGGCTAAAGAGTCTGGATACCTTCTCTAAAGAAAGGGAAAAAATTTTGAAAGGAAAAGAATGAAGATTAAAGATGGGGAGAGGGGGAAGGGCTTGTGGGGTTTAAATAGACTTCAAATCTGGCCTGCTCTCACGCCCGTGGACAAAAATATAAGCCCGAAAAATGGGCTTGGACAAAAAATAAGGTCCTTTTAAAAAACGGGCCGGGCCTCGGGTAAGGTATTTTTGGCCCGGGCCCGGCCCGAATTCACTAAATGACAAAAAAAATCTGCTATTTTTTTATTTTTGAATGTTATTTTCTTGTTGTTTTCTCCCTATTTTGCTACCATATTACTATTATGTTGCTAATATTTTGTTGTTATTGATTGAAAATTGTATAAAACTTATTTTATTGTTAATTTTGTTATTATTTTAAAGACGTTTGTTAATTTTATTATTTTAGAGGTATTTGCTTGTTAAGTTACATCTATCTTAGTGTTATTTAAGTCTACATATTTTTTTAAAATTTATTTTCAATTTGTTGGGAAATATTTATTTTGATTTTTTTAGTATTTTTGATGTATTATATATATTTAAAAATTATAAAAATAATATAAAAATTTAATACGGGCTGGGCCGGGCCCGGGTTTTAGCATTTTTATATGGGTCGGGCTGGGGAAAAATTTTAGGCCCATTTTTTGGGCCCGGCCCGACCCGAGCCCTATGAATGCGCTTGAATTTTTAGTTGAGCCCGGCCCTGCCCATGAACACCTCTAGTTAGAACAAGGGAACCCGAATTCATTCAGACCTTGTCTCACAAAATTTATTATATCTCATGATTTACAATTCCATTGATTACACCATTTCTTCTATGAGAAACTAGACTCAACAAGATTTAATTCCATATTTTTTTCATCCTTTAATTCGATTTTAAAAATTTATGGTTATTTTTCAAAGTTAGCCTACTGCTGCTGTCTAAAACTGTTTTAGTGCAAGATGTTGATTACCATTTTTCCCCTAAGCTTTCAATAAATGATAATTTCATCCTTGCTCAATTAGCCTCTCAATTGAGTTGATTTTTCTCAATTAACACTTTATTCTATCACTCTAAACTACTTTATATGTAATGGCCTGAATTATCAGTGGTGTCGAAACGGTGATTCGAGGTCACTAAATCTGATAAGTGAGTAGAAAATATTATTAATTTAGTGAGTATAAGTTAAATGTGAAGTTAGGAAAATTTTTGAAATAGTGAATAGTGTACTAGAAATAAATATTAAAATAATTAGAATAAAAAACGAGGTATTGAGACCTTAAAGATTTTTAATTGAGCCATAAATATTTTTATAAATATTTATGGAGTGTTAATAAGTTAGTATTAAAGCTTCGTTAAGAAATTTTAAAGTTTCGATTGTTAATTGAACAAAAAGAACTAAATTATAACAAATGCAAAATTATGGGAAATGATTAAATAGCTTAAATGATAAAAGAAAAGAGGGCTTAAAAGCCAAATAGACCCAAGGTCTATTTGGAAATTTTGGACTAACAAGGGCATGAAATCAGCAAGAAAATAAGGAGAATTAAGGGTAAAATTGGAATATTGCAAAATTTACTTAATAAAGCTAGGATTAAAGCGGATTTACCTAGATTTCGCTTTATTTTTCTGCATTCTCATCAGCAAAAACACCATTGAAGGTTTCCTTAAGCTGGTTTTTCATATTTTTACTGCAAATCCGGAAAACTCAATTACGAAGCTAGATCTAGGAAAGGAAAAAGTCCCGGATTAGTAGATTTTTGTGTACGAACAAGTGTCAAGGTAAGTTCGTGTAACTTGAATTATATTCTTAAATGCTTGCAATGTATGTTATTGATGTGAATATGATTTGAATGTTCATTGTATGAAAGTTGATGAAATATTGATATATTTGGTAAAAAGGGGAAGAGATCCTAGTTGAATGAAAGGAAAATTCGATGGATCTCTGAAAAGGAATTGATGGTAAAAAGGATCTAGCTCGATTGGATGATCCTATCCTGATATAGCCCTCTCGAAGAATATGTGGAAAATGGATTTAGCTCGGACGAATAATCCGAATTAGGGTCTGAATTTAGCCTAGACTGGTAATTCAGATCCAAGCTCATTAGAGTAATTGTCGTTGCAGGGGATTTAGCTTGGACTAGTAATCCCTACAATACTCTATGTGTTTATATTACAGGGGATCTAGCCTGGACTGGTAATCCCGCTGTAAGGAAGAGGTTCGCGGAAGTGTGCTCTCTGGAAAAAGGGTATACCCATACATGTACGAATTGACGGACCGGGAATTGTACACAAAAGTGTACTACTGAATGTCCATCGAAATTCCAATAAATTCAACGGGATAAATATGAGAAATGGAAGAACATGAAAATTATGGAATTGATGAGCTAATCAATCATTTATCTTTGTATTGAATTTATACGATGTTAATTAACTAATGCAAAAGTTGAGTTTGTATGTGATAGGTATATGTTTATGTGAATTGGATGTGTGCTTGTGTTGTTAAATGATGGATGTATAAGTATGGTAAGTATAATTCCTGTTGCATGAACTTAGTAAGCACCATGTGCTTACCCTGTTCTCCTTTTCCCTGTTTTGAAATGCTCGGGAGCTCGAAGATTGAAGATTAGTCGGAGCCTTATCACACTATCAACCCATATCTTTTGGTATATGAAAATGAGTTATTTTGAAAGAATGGCATGTATAGACTAAATACCAATATTTACATGGAAACGGATGTTTGTAACTTAACTATTGGCATGGCTAGATTAAATATAATTTTGGGATTTTGCGAAAAATTCTCTATGATTCTGATTTGGCTCCGTAAGTTTTGGTAATGCCTTGTACCCTATTTCGGAACCGGATACGGGTAAGGGGTGTTGCATTATAACCTTTGGAAATCATAATTTTAGCACTAGACTTTAATTCCAAACTTTTTCACAATTAGGTCCTACAAATCAATTTCTATTGAAATTACCGAATAAAATCATCTCATAAACAAATTAAAGCTTCAATTTCACGCTATATCATCGTAAACTTACAACACTCAACCATGGTGACTTTCAATTTCATCTATGAAATCAAAAACTAATGAATTTAGTAATAGGACCTAGTTGTAAAAGTCTTAAAAACACAAAAATTACAAGAAAAAAGGTAAGGATTAACTAATTTGGTGCAGAAATTATGAAATACCAGCTTGAATAAACCCTTAGGATGTTTTTGGCTGATGATAATGAAGAAAATATGAAGAGAATTCTAGATATTCCAATTTAGTCCCATTTTTATTTTAGTAAATTTTGTTATTTTCCCATTTTTCCCTTATTTCACCAATTCTCATGATTTTTCTCAGCTTATGCCGCCCAAAATATCTCCTTTTTGGACTTATTTACAATTTATTTCCCTCTTCATTTAACAATTGAGCTATTTAATCCTTTTAGTAACTTTTACACCCTTTTCAATTTAGTCTTTTTCACTTAATTAACTACTCAAACGTAAAAGTTTTCTAACGAAATTTTAATACCATATTACTAAAATTCCATAAATATTTATAAAAATATTTTTGACTCAGTTTTACGAGATCGAGGTCTCGATACCTTGTTTTTACCAAATTTTCTTCAATAATTTCTTTTTTTTTATCGATATTTTCATACGATTTTCCTATCTTATCGATTTTCATGTAAAAATATTAAAATAAATTTCTCTTTAAATTAGATTTGTGGTTACGAAACTACTATTCCGAGAACCTTGAATTTAGGCCATTACAGTAATAGCCCTAGAACGACGTTGTTTCACCCTAGGATCCGCACGCCGACCCAACCCGCTAGCAGGATTCGCGTGTTTTCTGAAATAAATGGGCCAATTACAGTTTTGATCCTTCCGCATTTTCACCATTATTCAATTTCGCCCTATTGCTTGATTCTTATTTTAATTTCCCCCTCTTATTTTATTTTTTGTGCAATTTAGTCCATTGATTTGTCTAGGAAACGGTGCGTCTAATTGGATTTGGGATATTTTTCCAGTTAACCCTCCATTCCTTTTGCGCGTTTCATTTTAATCATTAATTATGTTTTAATTATTTCATTATTTACATGTTAACCCCTTTTGTTATTTATTTTGTTCAATTTTTGCTTTTATTTTATTTGTACTTTCATTATTATTGCTATTTTATTATCTATTATTACTATTTTATTTATCATTTATTCATCTATTTATTACCCCTTTTTATGCTTTCAAAAATTAGATTTTTTATGTTTTTTATTTGTACATATATTGTTCCTATTTTTCTTCTTCTTCTTCTTCGTCTTCTTCTTCTTCTTATTATTATTATTATTATTATTATTATTATTATTATTATTATTATTATTATTATTATCACTTACCTTTCTTCAATTATTCCTATTATTATTAGAATAATAATTATAATATACTCATTGCAATCGTCATTACAAATTAGTATTTTATCACCGTCATAATTACATTATTGCCATTCACTAGCGCGACATTTTTATTTTTCGTATATCATCAAATCATTCTTATGCGTTACCATTTCATTTCGTTGTAATCACATTTCGAGCCGTGCTTAGATATTGTCGTATTATACCTCAAATAAGATAAATACACAATTTTTTTAATATTACATTTGTTATCATCCAAAAAAAAAAAAAGAAAGAAAATTTTAAAAATAGGAAATGTTTTGTATTTGGGAGATTCGAAGAGTCGTACCCTAACTTACGGGGTTTCGATTTTCCCGTTGAACCTAAATCACCGAATATCCTTTTAAAATTAAAATACATGAGATTTAAATAAAAAATAAAAGACAAATTTATTTCTCAAGAATACGAAGTGTCGTGTCCTAACTTACGAGATGTGACATTTCGTTACTTCGAGATAAGGGGGCGTTTTATACATTTTGATTTAGTCGAGTAATTTTAATTAAAACACAATATAAAGAGGGATCGTATTTTAAATTCTTTTCGAGTTTTCAACTTTCGACACCAAGACATTAAGTAATCAATTAGGTACCAATTTTGGGCGTAACGAGGGTGTGCTACCCCTTTCTCATGCGTAACCGACTCCCGAACTCGTTTTCTAAACTTTGTAGACCAAAAATTGTAACACCCCCTACCTGTATTTGTTGTCAGAATAAGGTACGAGGCATTACCAGAGTTTACAATTTTTTTTTTGAAACTGAAACCATTCTAATTCAACATATTTTCAAAATAAAATTCATGCATATTTATAAGATAACTTTAACAGATAAGCCATACCAATGGCTGACCTTACATTCATTTCATACTAACATTTATTTTATTAGCTTATACATGCCATTCATTTCCAAACTAAAGTCTCTTTAAATACCGAAATACTGGGGTTGATAGTGTGATGAGTCTCCCACCGATCCGACCTCCGAGCTCTTAACACTACAAAACAGGGAAAAAGGAAATAGGGTAAGCACTTTGTGCTTAGTAAGCCCATGTAACAAGAATTATACTTACCTAGTATAATCAATACAAGTAATAAACATTCGTATACTCACTCAATGCATTATTTCCCTAGTATTCACAAACTCAACATCCAAGTTAGTCGATTAATTTCCATATATCAATAGTATACACGCCATGATTGATGAGCTCATCAATATCATGATTTCCATTTCCTTGTTAGTTTTCCATATTTATCCGTTAAATTACTCGGAATTTCGATGGACTTTCAGAGGTACACTTTAGTGTACAAATCCGGTCCGTCAATTCATATTCATGTGCGCATATTTTCATTTGAGAGAGCACACTCGCGAACCTCATCTTTCTGGCGGGATTACAGTCGAGCTAAATCCTCGCAATATGAACTCATAGAGTATTGTCGGGATTACCGTCCGAGCTAAATCCCTCGCAACGACAATTACTCTAATGAGCTTGGATCGAATTACCAGTCCAGCTAAATTGAGACCCTAATTCGGATTACCCGTCAGGCTAAATCCATATTCCACATATTCTTCGGGAGGGCTATATCAGGATAGGATCACCCGTCGGGCTAGATCCTTTTACCGTCAATTCCTTTTCAGAGATCCATCGAATTTTCCTTTCATTCAACCGGGATTTCTTTCCCTTTTTATCAAATATACTAATGTTTCATCGAATTTCATACAATGGACATTCAAATCATATTCATATCAATAACATATATTTCAAACATTTAAGAATATAATTCAAGTTACACGAACTTACCTCGATACTAGTTCGTTTATAAAATCTACTAATCCGGGACTTTTTCCTTTCCTCGATCTAGCTTCGTATTTGAGTTTTCCGGATCTGAATAAATAAATTCAATCATCAATTCAATACATTTCATGTTCACATGTAGCATTTTCTATAATTCTATTATTATTTTTAGCTTATTCAAAGCTGTCTACTTGAGTCACAGTCACTAAATTATTTATTTCTCGAGCTACAGAGCTCCAAATGAAGAACCGTTAATTTTACCTGAAACTAGACTCACATATCTTCTTCCCATAAACTTTTCAGAATTTTTGGTATGTCCAATCAATACCAGATTATTCTTAAAGTTTCCCCTGTTTTACTGTTTGACTGTTCTACCCTCTCTTCACTACGAATTAAATTGCTCTTCGTACAGAATTCATATGAACTTCTTATTTATTTAATTTGAAAATAGACTCATTCAGGATTCTAAAAATATAAAGTTAAGCCCCTAATTATTTTTCTCCAATTTTTATGATTTTTCAAAGTCAGAACAGGGGATCCTGAAATCCTCTGAACCAGTCTTACAAAAATATAAATATCTCAAATTACAGAATTCGTTTGCTTTCCATGTTTCTTTCATATGAAAATAGACTCAATAAGCTTTAATTTCATATCTCATTCAACTTCTAATTCCACTTCTACGAATTTTAGTGATTTTTCAAACTTACTCTACTGCTGCTGTCCAAAACAGTTTTGTTATAGCTTATTTTTTTACAATTAAATCCTTTACCCAATTCTAACTTCAAATTTTTTCAATTAAACCACTAATTCATCATTTTATTCATCATATGCTATATTCAAAAACTCTGAAACTTCAAAAATTTCAACTTAAATTCATCAAAACTTTGTTCTAAAACTTATAAAGCATCAAAATTAAAAGAAAAGGACTAAATTAGCTTACCAAATTAAACTCCAAGCTTCAAACTTTTAATTTTCCTTTTCTTCTTTCTTTTCTCTTTTTCTTTCTTCTTTCACGTTTGCTCTCTGTTTCTTTTCTGTTTCTATCTCTTTTGTTTCTTTTCTCTTTTCTTTATATATATATATATTTATAATAATATAATAATATAATAATATAATAATATAATAATAAACTAAAAATCTCAGATTTTTCTTCAATTCACCGCCTCAATCTAGACAAAATGGCTTAATTGCCATTTTGGTCCTTTATACTTTCTTTTAATCTATAATTAAACTTTTACTTTCATTTCAATTTAGTCCTTTTCATTTAATTACCTACCCAAACGTTAAAATTTTCTAACGAAAGTTTAATACCACATTACTAACATTTTATAAATATTTATAAAAATATTTCCTATCATATAAAGACTCATGCAAACATATTGAAATAAATTTCTATTTAAATCGGATTTATGGTTGCGAAACCATTATTCTGATAATCTCGAATTTAGGCCATTACAACTCTCCCCCTTTTAAGGATTTTCGTCCTCGAAAATCTTACCAGTAAAGAGGTTTGGATATTGTTTCCTTATTGCCTCCTCCGGTTCCCATGTCGCTTCCTCGATCCCGTGTTTTTGCCACAATACCTTCACCAAATTTATTTTTTTATTTCTAAGCTCCTTTGTTTCCCGTGCCAATATCTTGATCGGCTCTTCACTGTAACTCATATCCGGTTGAATCTCCACTTCTGTCGGAGAAATAACATGTGAAGGATCTGACCGATATCGTCGTAGCATAGACACATGAAAAACATTATGGATTCTATCAAGTTCTGGTGGTAATGCCAACCGATAAGCGACCGGTCCAATTCTTTCTATGATCTCATATGACCCGATAAATCTTGGACTCAATTTACCCTTTTGACCGAACCGGAGAACTTTCTTCCAAGGAGACACTTTCAAGAATACCTTGTCACCGACCCGAAATTCAATCTCTTTTCGTTTAAGATCGGCATATGATTTTTGGCGATCGGAAGCTGCTTTTAAACTATCCCGAATAACCTTTACTTTTTCTTCTGTTTCCCGGATTAAATCAACCCCATGTATCTTCTTTTCACTGAGCTCTGTCCAATACAATGGTGTTCTACATTTTCTACCATACAAAGCTTCATATGGAGCCATTTAATCTTGGATGATAATCTGTTATTGTAAGCAAATTCAATCAAAGGTAGATACCTCTCCCAATTACCTTCAAACTCTAGTATACAACATCGAAGCATATCTTCCAATACTTGAATTACACGCTCAGATTGGCCATCTGTCTGAGGATGAAATGCGATCTTGAAATACAAATGAGTACCCAAAGCTTCTTGCAATTTATCCCTAAAGCGAGACGTAAATCGGGGATCTCTATCTGATATAATGGAGATAGGCACTCCATGTAGCCTGACAATCTCAGATATGTACAATTCAGCCAGTTTATCTAAAGAATAATCCATACGTACCGGAATAAAGTGTGCTGACTTTGTCAATCGGTCAACAATCACCCAAATAGCATCTTTTTTCCTCGGAGACAACGGTAACCCCGATACAAAATCCATAGTGATTCTTTCCCATTTCCATTCCGGTATAGTAATTGGCTGAAGTAACCCCGAAGGTACCTGATGTTCTGCTTTAACCTGTTGACATATCAAACATCTTGATACAAACTCAGAAATATCACGTTTCATACCTGGCCACCAGTACATCTTTTTCAAATCATTATACATTTTATTACTTCCCGGATGTACAGACATAGTACCACTGTGAGCCTCGTGTAAAATCTTCTGTATGAGCTCTGAATTCTTGGGTACACATACCCTACCTCTGAATAATAAACAATCATCAACCCCAATTTGAAATTCAGAATCAGTATTTGACTCACATTGTGCCCGTTTAACCTGTAACTTCTCATCATTCTTCTGAGCTTCACATATTTATCAAAAATGTTGGTTTAGCTCTTAATTCAGCTAAGATTGAACCATCATCAACCAAAAACAATTGAGCATTCATAGATCGTAAAGCATACAGAGATTTTCGACTCAAAGCATCAGCCACAATATTAGCCTTACCTGGATGGTAATCAATAATCAAATCATAGTCCTTTATCAGTTCAAGCCACCTGCGCTGTCTCAAATTCAAATCTTTCTGTGTCATCAAATATTTCAAGCTTTTATGATCAGTATAAATATGACATTTCTCACCGTACAAGTAATGCCGCCATATCTTCAATGCAAAAACAATAGCAGCTAACTCAAGATCATGTACCGGATAATTTCTTTCATGTGGTTTAAGTTGTCTTGAAGCATAGGCTATTACTTTACCTTCTTGCATCAAGACACAACCTAAACCATTTAATGAGGCATCACTGTAAATAACAAATTCCTTACCCGGTTCAGGCTGCACTAATACTGGTGCTTTCGTTAATAGATTTTTTAATCGGTTGAAACTCTCATTGACATTCATCAGTCCACTCGAACTTTACATCTTTCTGCAATAATCGAGTCATCGGAGAAGCTATCATAGAGAATCCTTGTACAAATCTCCGATAATAACCAGCTAAACCCAAGAAACTTCTAACTTCAGATACAGTCTTCGGTGGACTCCAATTGACAATAGCTGAGACTTTACTTGGATCTACCCTGATGCCTTCAGCGGATACAATATGTCCAAGAAAACCCACTTCTCAAGCCAAAATTCACATTTCATGAATTTAGCATATAATCATTTCTCTCGCAGAATTTGCAACACAATTCTCAAATGTTACGTATGTTCTTCTTCATCTCGAGAATAAACCAAAATATCATCAACGAATACTACCACAAATCTGTCTAAGCAAATGCGAGTCGAATATTCGATTCATCGGATCCATAAATACTGCAGTGCATTAGTCAACCCAAATGGCATAAACGAAACTCATAATACCCGCACAGTTACGAAAGTCGTCTTTGGCACATCTGACTCCTTTACTCGTAACTGATAATAGCCCGATCGGAGATCAATCTTTGAAAATATAGTAGCACCTTTCAACTGATCAAACAAATCATCAATCCGGGGCAACGGATACTTATTCTTTATAGTTACCTTATTGAGTTGTCGATAGTCAATACACAATCACAAAGACCCATCTTTCTTTTTCACAAACAGAACCGGAGCACCCCAAGGTGAATGACTCGGTCGGACAAAACCTCTATCAACAAGTTCCTCTAACTGTGTCTTTAATTCCTTTAATTCTGTAAGAGCCATTCGGTACGGAGCTATGGAAATCGGAGTAGTTCCCGGAATCAAATCTATAGAAAATTCCACTTCTCTTTCTGGTGGCAACCCTGGTAACTCTTCTGGAAACACATCAGAAAATTCACATACCACTGGTACTGCTTGAATCTTTGACTCAGATACCTTAATATCTAATACATAAGCAAGAAAAGCATCATACCCCTTTTTGACATACCTCTCGAGCAAGTAATAATCGAAATCACATCGAGATAATCCTCACATCGATCGGATTTAACCCGAAGTAATTCACCATTTCGCACTTCAACACAATATATTTACATTTACGATTTACTCATTTGCATCATGCTGAGTTAACCAATCCATGCCCAATATCACATCAAACTCATCAAATGGCAGTAACATCAAATCAGCCAGGAAACAATAACCTCTTACCATCAGTGGACAATTTTTACAAATTTTATCCACCAAAATAGATTGGCCAAAAGGGGTTCGAGACTTTAACAAACAAATTCAGTGAGGTTCAACAGATAAATCTTTTACGCATGCAAGTTTTACACATATATATGAATGCATAGAACCGGGATCAATCAATGCAGTAATATCAGTCTCAAGTAAAGAAAATGTACCAATAATAACATCGGGTGCTTTGAGGCATCTTCTCCGCACGCATGACATATGTCCTAGGAGGCGCCGTGTCTCGTGCCTACTTGCAGAATCTTTTGTAGCTCCTCGGCTACCACCGACATTACCGGATGGTCGAGATGGTCTACCCCTCAAAGATGGATTGCTTGGCGATATATATTCAACTTCTTTTTCACTTCTTTCTCGGACAATCTCGAGGAAATGGTCAAAAGAACCACATCGGTAACAAGCCCCGCTCTTAAATCGACATTCACCAAAATGAGCTTTATTACAATCGGCATCTCGGCTTAGGGGTACCAACACCGCCAACACCGGGTCATCGATGGAGTGGAAGGTCTTGAATTAGTGCGTTGTGAACTTCGACTCTATCCGAATACCCAGTGGTTGAGGTAGAACGATCCCGGTACTTCTTCAATTTCTTTGGAGCAGAAAACCGAGATTTTTCCATTGGTCTTTTACTAAAAATTCGAGCTTCCTCTCACTTCTTTTCTTTGCTCCATTCTTTCGCTTTATAAGCTCGCTCGCTAGTGTAGCAAACTCTCGAATTTCAAGAATTCCAACAAGTAGCTTAATTTCTTCATTCAACCCTTCTTGAATCGTTTGCACATTTCACTTCCGATTGCACCCATTCTCGAGCATATTTACTCAACCGAACAAATTCTCTTTCATACTCGAATCATTGATCTATTATATTGTTTCACTCAAGAAATTCTTTTCTTTTTCGATCAAGGAATCTCTGGTGATATATTTCTTTTGAACTCGATGCGGAAGAATTCCCATGTAATTTCTTCTTTCGAACAAACTGAAGCTTTAGTATTCCACCAATGATAAGCTGTGTCTTTTAGCAGTGAAACAGCACATTTCAAACATTCTTCTGGCGTGCAAGATAATTCCTCCAAAACCCGAGTAGTATTTTCTAACCAAAATTCAGCTCTTTCGGGATCATCATCAACTGCTGCTCGAAATTCTTCGGCCCCATATTTTCGGATTTTATCGACCGGAGCTTTTCCTTTTCTGACAGATTCAGTACCTGTACCCTGTGGAATCTCGGGAACCGGTGGAGGAACAGGAGGGGGAGCTTGAGTTTGCTGCATTGTAGGGTTAGTTCTTATGTACTGGGTAAACCATTCATTCATCATTTGAAAGAAGGCTATTTTTGCCTCCTCCCCTTGACCCTCTATACCGGGCCTTCTACTGCTAGTTTCTTCTCTTTGTATTGAAGCCGGAGCATGACTCCCAGCTTCCTCAGATTGAGCTCGGTCAGATGACATTACTATAAGAAAACACAATTTAAATGGTCAGGAGATATCACACTATCAAAAATAATTTAAATGGTATGTATAGCTAATCCGTATTCGCTATATCGGTCCTAGAACCGGCTAAACCGTAACTCTGATACCAACAAATGTAACACCCCCTACCTGTATTTGTTGTCAGAATAAGGTACAAGGCATTACCAGAGTTTACAATTTTTTTTTTGAAACTGAAACCATTCTAATTCAACATATTTTCAAAATAAAATTCATGCATATTTATAAGATAACTTTAACAGATAAGCCATACCAATGGCTGACCTTACATTCATTTCATACTAACATTTATTTTATTAGCTTATACATGCCATTCATTTCCAAACTAAAGTCTCTTTAAATACCGAAATACTGGGGTTGATAGTGTGATGAGTCTCCCACCGATCCGACCTCCGAGCTCTTAACACTACAAAACAGGGAAAAAGGAAATAGGGTAAGCACTTTGTGCTTAGTAAGCCCATGTAACAAGAATTATACTTACCTAGTATAATCAATACAAGTAATAAACATTCGTATACTCACTCAATGCATTATTTCCCTAGTATTCACAAACTCAACATCCAAGTTAGTCGATTAATTTCCATATATCAATAGTATACACGCCATGATTGATGAGCTCATCAATATCATGATTTCCATTTCCTTGTTATTTTTCCATATTTATCCCGTTAAATTACTCGAAATTTCGATGGACTTTCAGAGGTACACTTTAGTGTACAAACCGGTCCGTCAATTCATATTCATGTGCGCACATTTTCATTTCAGAGCACACTCCCGCTGAACCTCATCTTTCTGGTGGGATTACGGTCGAGCTAAATCCTCGCAATATGAACTCATAGAGTATTGTCGGGATTACGGTCGAGCTAAATCCTCGCAACGACAATTACTCTAATGAGCTTGGATCTGAATTACCAGTCCAGGCTAAATTCAGACCCTAATTCGGATTACCCGTCTGGGCTAAATCCATTTTCCACATATTCTTCGGGAGGGCTATATCAGGATAGGATCACCCGTCCGGGCTAGATCCTTTTTACCGTCAATTCCTTTTCAGAGATCCATCGAATTTTCCTTTCATTCAACCGGGATTTCTTTCCCTTTTTATCAAATATACCAATGTTTCATCGAATTTCATACAATGGACATTCAAATCATATTCATATCAATAACATATATTTCAAACATTTAAGAATATAATTCAAGTTACACGAACTTACCTCGATACTAGTTCGTTTATAAAATCTACTAATCCGGGACTTTTTCCTTTCCTCGATCTAGCTTCGTATTTGAGTTTTCCGGATCTAAATAAATAAATTCAATCATCAATTCAATACATTTCATGTTCACATGTAGCATTTTCTATAATTCTATTATTATTTTTAGCTTATTCAAAGCTGTCTACTTGAGTCACAGTCACTAAATTATTTATTTCTCGAGCTACAGAGCTCCAAATGAAGAACCGTTAATTTTACCTGAAACTAGACTCACATATCTTCTTCCCATAAAATTTTCAGAATTTTTGGTATGTCCAATCAATACCAGATTATTCTTAAAGTTTCCCCTGTTTTACTGTTTGACTGTTCTGACCTCTCTTCACTACGAATTAAATTGCTCTTCGTACAGAATTCATATGAACTTCTTATTTATTTAATTTGAAAATAGACTCATTCAGGATTCTAAAAATATAAAGTTAAGCCCCTAATTATTTTTCTCCAATTTTTTATGATTTTTCAAAGTCAGAACAGGGGATCCCGAAATCTCTCTGAACCAGTCTTACAAAAATATAAATATCTCAAATTACAGAATTCGTTTGCTTTCCATGTTTCTTTCATATGAAAATAGACTCAATAAGCTTTAATTTCATATCTCATTCAACTTCTAATTCCACTTCTACGAATTTTAGTGATTTTTCAAACTTACTCTACTGCTGCTGTCCAAAACAGTTTTGTTATAGCTTATTTTTTTACAATTAAATCCTTTACCCAATTCTAACTTCAAATTTTTTTCAATTAAACCACTAATTCATCATTTTATTCATCATATGCTATATTCAAAAACTCTGAAACTTCAAAAATTTCAACTTAAATTCATCAAAACTTTGTTCTAAAACTTATAAAGCATCAAAATTAAAAGAAAAGGACTAAATTAGCTTACCAAATTAAACTCCAAGCTTCAAACTTTTAATTTTCCTTTTCTTCTTTTTTTTTCTCTTTTCTTTCTTCTTTCACGTTTGCTCTCTGTTTCTTTTTCTGTTTCTATCTCTTTTGTTTCTTTTCTCTTTTCTTTATATATATATATATATATTTATAATAATATAATAATATAATAATATAATAATATAATAATAAACTAAAAATCTCAGATTTTTCTTCAATTCACCGCCTCAATCTAGACAAAATGGCTTAATTGCCATTTTGGTCCTTTATACTTTCTTTTAATCTATAATTAAACTTTTACTTTCATTTCAATTTAGTCCTTTTCATTTAATTACCTACCCAAACGTTAAAATTTTCTAACGAAAGTTTAATACCACATTACTATCATTTTATAAATATTTATAAAAATATTTCCTATCATATAAAGACTCATGCAAACATATTGAAATAAATTTCTATTTAAATCGGATTTATGGTTGCGAAACCATTATTCTGATAATCTCGAATTTAGGCCATTACAAAAATCATTGTTTTAATAAATCAAACATTTTATTAAAACGATTAAATTGCAATGTGATCCGATCACACCTCATAAAAAGGATTGGTAGTGACTCCTATTTTTTCAGTTTTTTTAAAAAAAAATAAAAGTCAATTTCAAAAAAGATTTCGATAATCATCTATTAAAAGGTATATAAGTATGTGTTTTTACCGAATAAATAGCATAAATTTTTACAAAGAGTCTTAAATCTCTTAAAATTGAAATTGAATTATTTTAACTTAATTTTATTGCTGCCAAACAACTTATATAAAAAGATTTATAAGCTAAGAAAATTCAAACACTCTAAACAAAGAATTGAGGTCCAACAAAGGGTTTGCTCCAAAAAAATTGGGTTCCCCACTCGGCCAGTGGCTACACCCATGCCCCTTTGCTTCTCAAACACTTTGGCTGCAAAATTTAACATTCTTCACTTGAGATTCAAAGAGTTAGCGACCTTAGGCCAATCCTTGGGCTGGGAGAATAAGAAGCGGGGGCACCAACAGTTCCATGGGCTTGGCTCCAACTCACCCAAATTAAGATTTAGCCATCTTAAAATTTTTACTCATCATATATGTTAAGCCACATGTTTAAGCTGCTGCCACTCATTTATGTTTTCTGTTTTGTTTGAATAATTCTACTTGATTTTAGGAGGTAGTTGACAGATTTTTTGCTTATTTTTTAGATCTAAATCTCTATTTTTAGTTATGGATACTAGTATATAAGTGTTGGAGTATTCAATAATAAAATGCATTCAAGTCTTCAAGCTTCATTCTAATTTAGAGCTTTCTTCTCCTCGATCTCTTGAATATTTTTTTTTAGAAAATAACAGTAGTGGTATCGGAACTTCTTTCTTGAGGGATCTGTGAGGTTATTTGAGTGATTTAATGGAAGGAGAGTCCAATTTTTCAGCCATGGCACCACCAATCTTCGATGGAGACAATTACCATATGTGGGCAGTGCGCATTGAGACTTACCTGGAAGCTTTGGATCTTTGGGAAGCTGTAGAAGAGGACTACGATATTCTTGCACTTCCAGCAAATCCTACGGTGGCACAGATTAAAACGCAGAAGGAAAAGAAGACGAGGAAGTCAAAAGCAAAAACTTGCTTGTTTGCAGCCGTGCCTCATATGATATTTACACGGATAATGTCCCTGAAGTCAGCAAAAGCATTCTGGGATTACCTCAAGGCAGAGTATGCAGGAGATGAGAGGATTCGAGGAATGAAAGTGTTGAATCTAATCAGAGACTTCGAATTGCAGAAAATGAAGGAGTCAGAATCAGTAAAAGAGTACTCTGACAGACTTCTTAGTATTGCCAACAAGGTGAGGTTGCTTGGATCCGAGTTGAGTGACTCGAGAATAGTGGAAAAGCTGCTTGTAACTGTTCCAGAGAAGTTTGAAGCCACTATAACCACTCTGGAAAACACAAAGGACCTATCGAATATCTCTCTTGCAGAGCTCTTAAATGCTTTGCAAGCACAAGAGCAAATAAGGGCCACGAGACAAGAGGGAGCAGTAGAAGGTGCCTTACCTGCCAAGCATCAAGATAACAGCAGGTATAAAAAGAAAAAGAACTTGAAGAACCAACCAGCAAGTAGAGAGAATTCATTCAACAATTACCAAAAAGGCAAAGGAAGAGACTCAAAGAAAACTTATCCACCCTGTCAACACTGTGAAAAGAAAGGCCATTCACCATTCAAATGTTGGAGAAGACCTGACGCCAAATGTTCCAAATGCTACCAACTTGGACATGAAGCAGTGATATGCAAAAATAACAATCAAGTGCAAGAAGCAGATGCTCAAGTTGCTAACCAAGAAGAGGAAGATCGATTGTTTGTGGTCACTTATTTCTCAAGTAGAGAATCAAGTGAGAGTTGGTTGATTGACAGTGGTTGCACTAACCACATGACATATGACAAGGAACTCTTCGAGGAATTGAGAACTACCGAGATTAAAAGGGTGAGGATTGGCAATGGTGAACACTTGGCAGTGAAAGGAAAAGGCGCTATAGCTGTCACAAGCTATGAAGGTACAAAAACCATTACCGATGTTCTTTTTGTTCTAGAGATTGATCAAAATCTTTTGAGTGTTGGTCAATTGTTGGAAAAAGGCTATAAGGTGCTGTTTAAAAATAAACGGTGCTTAATCAGAGATGCTGATGGCAGAGATTTGTTCAAAGTCGAAATGAAGGGAAAAAGTTTTGCTCTCAATCCAATAGAGGAGGAGCAAATGGCCTTTAAATCCAAAGTAAGTGTCACTGAAATTTGGCACAAAATACTCGGGCATTTTCACCATCGAGGGCTGCTTCAAATGCAGTCAAAGAAGCTGGTGGAAGCGCTTACTGATCTTGAAGGTGACATGTCCTACTGTCGAGCATGCAAATTTGGGAAACAGCATAGGCAAACATTTCCTAAACAAGCCAGAAGAGCTTTGAAGAAGTTGCAGCTTGTTCATACCGATCTTTGCGGGCCTCAAAGAATGCCATCGTTAAATGTTAACCTCTATTATATAGCCTTTATTGATGATCTAACAAGAATGTGCTGGATTTTCTTTTTGAATCAAAAATCACTGGTGTATTTTGGAAATTTAAGGCCAGGGTAGAAAATGAAAGTGGTTGCATAATTCAGATTTTAAGATCTGATAATGGCAAGGAGTATACTTCAGAAACTTTCAATTGATTTTGCGAAGAGGCTGGGATCGAGCATCAATTAACAACACCGTACACTCCACAACAAAATGGAGTCAGTGAGAGGAGAAATAGATTCATAATGGAGATGACTCGTTGCATGCTTCACGAGAAGAATCTTCCAAAGAGTTTTTGGGCAGAAGCAGCAAACACTGCTGTGTTTTTGCAAAACTGGATTCCAACAAAGGCTGTGAAAGATCAAGCGCCATTTAAAGCTTGGTATGGATATAAACCATCTCTAAAATTTCTTAAAGTGTTTGGCTGCCTGTGTTTCACTTACATTCCACAGATCAAGCGTGACAAGCTTGACAAGAAGGCATCAGCTGGCATTTTTATTGGCTATAGTACTGTCTCCAAGGCTTATAGAGTGTTTTAACCACAAATTGGACGCATTATTGTGAGCAGAGATGTTCACTTTGTGGAAGACGAACAGTGGAGTTGGGAAGACTCAAAAAAGGCAAATCAAACTTCAAGTGTGCCAAAACACTTAACCACTGTCAGCATGCTAGAGGAACTTGGAGATGAGGAATGACAGGATGCGCTAACAGATGATACACCTATTAGAGGTACAAAGCTGCTCTCTGATATATATCAGAGATGTAATGTAGCTATTTGTGAGCCTGCAGGGTACCATGATGCAAAAAACAGTCGACATTGGATGGCTGCAATGAAGGAGGAGCTCTCAATGATTGAGAAAAATAGAACTTGGGAGCTGGTTGATAGACCTCCTGACAGAAAAATAATTGGAGTGAGATGGGTATTTAGGACTAAGCTAAATCCTGATGGCTCAGTCAACAAGTTCAAAGCAAGGCTAGTAGTCAAGGGATATGCTCAAGTGTTTGGAGTTGCTTATTCAGACACGTTTGCACTGGTTGCTAGGCTTGACACAATCAGATTGCTTCTCACTCTTGCTGCTCCAAAAAACTGGAAAGTGTTTCAGTTGGACGTCAAATCAGCATTCCTCAATGGTTTTTTACAAGAAGAAATTTTTGTTGAACAACCTGAAGGCTTTGTGGACAAAGGAAATGAAGACAAAGTGTACTTGCTGAAGAAGGCATTGTATGGCCTAAAACAAGCTCCACGAGCCTGATACGGTAGAATTGATGATCATTTGGTTGGTCTCGGATTTAAAAAAAGTCAGTCTGAGTTCACTCTATATGTCAAACATTAAGGTACAAACATTTTAGTCATCTCTCTTTATGTAGATGATTTGTTAGTTACTGGGAGTAATCTTGATCAGATTGATCAGTTCAAGTTGGAAATGAAGAAGGTCTTTGAGATGACAGACCTTGGCTTAATGACTTACTTTCTTGGAATAGAAATTAGGCAAAGTCAAGATGAAGTGTTCATTTGTCAAAAGAAGTATGCAAAAGAAATACTTAAGAAGTTTCATATGGAAGATTGCAAGGCAATGAGTACTCCTATGAATCAAAAGGAGAAGCTGGTCAAAGACGATGGAGCTGCCAAAGTTGATGAAGCAGAATTCAGAAGCTTGAGAGGATGTCTAATGTATTTGACAACTACCAGACCTGACATTCTAAATGCAATAAGCATTCTATCTAGATTCATGCATTGTCCGAATGAGACTCACATGAAGGCTGCAAAGAGAGTCATCAGATACATCAAGGGAACTTGGAACTATGGAGTTAAGTTCTTGAAGCATAGAGAGTTCAAGTTAATTGGTTTCTCTGACAGTGATTGGGGTGGTTCAAGTGATTACATGAAGAGTACATCTGGTTATTGTTTTTGTCTTGGATCAGGGATGTTTTCTTGGAGCTCGAAGAAGCAAGAAATTGTAGCTCAATCCACTGCTGAAGCAGAATTTGTTGCTGCGACAGCCACCATAAATCAAGCTCTCTGGTTAAGGAAGATCCTAACTGATTTGAATCTAGAACAGAAGCAAAGCACAGAGATCTTTGTTGATAACCAAGCTGCTATTGCAATCTCTAACAATCCAGTGTTTCATGGCAAGACTAAACACTTTAACATCAAACTGTTCTTTGTACGAGAAGTGCAGAAAAGTGGTGATGTATTTCTTTGTTACTGTAAATCTGAAAATCAAGTTGCAGATATCCTCACCAAACCATTGCCACTTAGCAAGTTTGAAAGCTTCAAGAAGAAATTTGGAGTTTGCAGCATCTAAACAAGGAGGAGTGTTAAGCCACATGTTTAAGCTGCTGCCACTCATCTATGTTTTCTGTTTTGTTTGAATAATTCTACTTGATTTTAGGAGATAGTTGACAGATTTTTTGCTTATTTTTTAGATCTAAATCTCTATTTTTAGTTATGGATACTAGTATATAAGTGTTGGAGTATTCAATAATAAAATGCATTCAAGTCTTCAAGCTTCATTCTAATTTAGAGATTTCTTCTCCTCGATCTCTTCAATATATTTTTTTAGAAAATAACAGTAAATTTAGTGTGTAAACACCAACAATATAATCCCAAGACATCAATTTCTTATTTTCCATAACCTATTAGTTCATGCAAACCGGTTTATTAATGAAGTAAAAGTACGACTACATTTCCAATATCTTTTAATAAATTCTGTGACTTAACCCAGGACCTCTCTGTTCTAGACCTCGTACTCTATTTTTACTTTTTATACGTGGAGGAGAAAAAGGGGCTTGACCATCTTGAAATAAAGCTGAGTCAACATTCTTCCTGCATCCAATAGAATTGCAATAAAGTTTTAGAGAGGTACAAATCTCTAAGCTGAACTTTATATGAAGTTGGTAAGCTCTATTTATGGCACCAATGAAAGGCGGATTTTGGGGGTGGGCGCACTAACCAAAGCAGGAGCTGGACCATCTAAAACTGAAGATGACCAAGCCGTTAAAGCATACTGCATATGACGATGATATATATGGGAACCAGAATTAATTTAGACCGGTTTCAGTGAATTCCATGTGCAATGTTGTGACTTCCAGGCTGTCTTAAATGTCATCGATTGTGATGCTGATGCATATCTATGAACGAACCCATCACATGGACAATGACAAGGTTTTTATCTGTTGTTCGATGCCCCCATTCTTTCCATGGTTGAAATTTATACACCAGTAGCAGCAAAGGGTGGAATTAAGAACTGGAGCAAAAAACCAAGTTGGAGGGAGAGTTTAGAACATTAGGGATATAAGAGAAACAAAGTCACAATATTGTTGGAAGCTAGCGTTTGTAAGGGAGCTAAATATCGGTTTCCAATCCAAATTGAAATACAAGCAACTTGTGTAGAGAAATTGATATATAGACAATAATATTGAATTACGTTTCTAGTTGCATGCAACTTGGAAGAAAGAAAACATCCCATGGAATTAATGAAAATGCAGTTTATCCTTCTATGCAAACTGTATTGTTGGAAGACAGCAACTGGGTTATTATCCTTTTCTCTCTAATACAGTTAAGGTAGAGTGAATATTCTTTATATTTCCTATTTTATATATACTTTTTAGGGTTTTATGTGTTAGTCACTCAACTTTAAAAAATTAAAAAATGGTCACTAAACTAATAAAATTTTTTTTTAAGTTATCAAACTATTCGAAAACTTTTATTTAAGTTATTAGACTGTTGAGTTATTTTTTTTTTAAAGTCCAACTCTAAGCGATGATTCAATAATTTGTACAGTGGATCAGTACCCATCAACGAATAAAAAAGTATATCTTAAATCTAAGTTAATCTGACGATCAATGTTGGAGATCGGTATAAAAAGATGTTTGAATTTTGTTTAATGAAAAAAAAAACTAAACTATAAAAAACAAAGGGAAGGAGAGCTTTTGTTTGGTGTAAGTGGTGCGAACGAAGAAAGCCATATATTAGCAATTTTAATAATGACTTAAATGAAAACTTTCATATAATTTAATAATCATTTTATAACTTTTTGATATAAAACATAATATTACTAATAATTTAGTTACGGGAAATAGTTAATATATATTACCAAGATATTTTTCTAATGAATAAAATCTAAACATGATGGAGGAGTTGAATGTAGGTCTGATGAATGCATAAACTTCTTTAGCAGGAAAAAAGTCAGAAACATTTGATTTTGACATGTCTCGTCAAATTTGAGGTAGCGAACAACATAATAAAACAAGTTACCATATAATATCATGACTCTGAGCATAAAGTCATAAGTTGTGCACCTAATCCTAGGAAGCAGACAAGTTTAAAATTTTATAAACATTAAATTAAAAGTTTATGCTGTCCAATCAACATCCCTGGTTAACTTACTAGTCACCTTCATGATATAATACCATTTTCAAGATGATTGTGCTACATTTGTTCTTTTCTCGACTTCATCTAGGGCTTACCATATATATCTTTTCCCATGCCTTTTATTAATTGAACAAACGTATCAGATGATTTAAGCAATTCAAATCGTCCAAATCTATATGTAATCTAAAAGTTATACAAATCGAATTTCAACGGCAGTATTATATGAAGATATTATCGAATTAGGTAAAATCTTATTTTAAGTATACACATCATAAGCTTCCAAACCTGAAGGGAACGGGCACCTTTTTTTTTTCCTCCATATTTAAATCTCGATTAACGTATATCACCAGGCTATCATTTTTGGATGTTTAATATTTTGTTCTTACAAAGAAATGAGAGTGTTTACAGATGAGCATGCTTACAATAGCTACAAACAAACTGCAAATTTTATAGCCTAAACAACTAGTACGAGACCGAGTATATAATATTAATTGCAGGTGACTTCTGCTGCTTCTTCGATCCGGGCCTTTTTAGATTATGGAGAAACTGTTGGTAAATGGTGGAGAGTGGATATTGGATCGTTGTCGGGTAATAGCATTCTAGTGTTTAGCAGCGTGAATATGGTGAGACCAAGCGAGACTAGAACGGAGAGAGCTAAAAGAAGAAGCATAAGGAGGTGTGCGATGCTGCCTTTTACTTCTTCTGCATATTCGGTTGAAGCTAGCGCCAGTGTGGTCAAGGGAAATGAGTAAGCCCACCAGGCAACATTGAATCTCCTCATCGATCTCCTGAAAAGAGCTGGCCGGCAAACCTATTCAATACCACAAAAACTCAATATATAATAGGGTGAAGTCAAGAAATTTTAATTTTTTAGGCTGAAATTAAATTGTATATTTTTACAATACAATTTCACCATTTTAACTTTATAATTTTTAAAGAATTAAATTAAATTTTTTTAAGATGTCAAAGTGCAATTTTACTTTTATTAATTTAAATTGTATAAACTTTAAAGGGACCTAAATGGAAAATTTCCCATTTTTAGGTACCAACCGCCCAGCTATCCCCCTGTATATAATATATGTATAAAGCTATTGCATTAGTTCTATAAACCGATTCAATACCATACCATTCCGAGTCTGAGTACTGATCTAACAGGGACGAAAACGGTCAAAATTAAAATAATATAAAGGGTCCTGGAAGGACCATCGATGATGCAAGGATGAAAAGTGGCATACCTTAAACAATTTGCAGTTTTTTTCATTGAATATGCCAAAACAAATAAAAATGGCCTTGGGGACCAAATATACTTTAGTCCCGTATGAACCACGAAATGACTTAAAAAAATTTCCGATTTATAGTACCACTTAAGTCTACGATGCTAACTAGCATGACAGTATCTTGATATGCAGTATTTTCCGATTTATATACATTACCAGAGAGATGAAGAGGAAAAGGGATAGAAAGAAAAGCATCTTGGATGCGGTATCAAAAGCACCAGTTATGGATTCCCAAGCCAAGCTTGCCACGCTCGGTGCAGCAAAGAACAAGAAGAAAACCGGCCTAAGCATCGCTGGAATCCGATCACTGCCTGAAAACCGCTGGTAGAGAGTCACCAAAAGCACTAAATAATGCACCATCCCCAGTGAAAACAAGCAAACGGCGCTTTCTTTCCACCCCATACTTGCTGCAGCTAGCGCTCCCACCAGATTCCCGATAACTGATATTTGGCTCGTTGGATTTGCCACGGTTGACAGAAACTTCTTCCCTTTGGTAAACCATTGCCCATAAATTTTCACATCGAGTGCTACAACGGGGACCGCAAAGAACCACCAGAGTACGTAATAGGAGGTTGTCTTTGGTGTGGCAAATGGAGCTGATTGGAGTAAAAGGAGCCAGGAAATCCATGGAGCGAAAAGGTAGTTAACCCCTACATGGTGCAAGAACTCTGCTTTGACCATCTTAAAGTAAAACAAGCATCTCAAGATGTAAAGAAGAGAAAGCAAAATTAGGATAAAGAGAGCGAAAGACCACAATACAAGATAAGCAGTGGGATGGAACTTGTGGACCAAATGCCTTAGAGTGCTTTTGTCATGGGTTGGTCCGATCAGAGTCTTCCATAATAAAGCCTGGCCGCCTAGAGAAAGGCTTATCCTAAAATAACCTGCATGAAATTTGGTTAAGATGGAGCTTAATGAACGCTTAATCCCGTCGGTAAACCTACTGCTCTGAGGTGTGTTGACCTCGGGTTGGGATCTTTGGCTGGCCATTGATCGGATCATGAACTCGATGAATTTGAGCTGAAATCTGGTTCACGCTATGGCTCGCCTCTTATAGAGCTATGTAGAGATCGGAGATAAGGAGTGAGACAAATTGAGACATTAAAAAAATACGGATGGATGAATATTGAATTGCATGTTGAGTGGACATTACTTTGGAAATTCAGGATATTTTAATAAAATTATATAGGGAATTAGGTAATATCCCAGCAAGATGCATTGCGTGCAAAAGGATACACCCCGCAGACCTATTACTGAGAAATTACGAAAAAAAGGGAGGCATTTTTGTAAGCTGTCGCGACTCATGACGGCTGACGATGAGGGTAATAAAATGCAGACTTCAAATTTGTATTTCCTGTGGAAGACATGAGATCACCAAAAGCAATAAAATGTGATTGGTGTGAATAAGCCAGTTTTTCTTATTCACATTGCATGTTCCATTGTCACGTTTTGAACGTTGAACATCCATATAATTAATAACAAACTCGGGTTTTTCTTCACAGAATAGAACTGAAAGATCCAGGGAGCCGCGCTGAGCTGAGACACTAGCAAACAAGGAGTCTACGCTACCCTAGGTTTAGCACTCCCAAGAATTGGTTCAGTTTCTGATTTCTCTTGGGAAACATGGAGAGGACCAACGATTGTTTGCATCGGAATCATGTTGCCGCCGACTCACGCAGGCCTGACGGTAGTCAGCCCAAAAACTTTCAGGCCATTAATCCAATCGAATCATGGCTTGCCAATGGGCTTTTATGGTGACGTTGAACACCTTATTTAAACTATAGCAGTTGCAAACCCAAAAAACCTTGGCTGGCTTTTAATTTGCTGTTCCTATCTTTCATTTTCTTTATTTTTTCCGCCTTGGTAAGGAACAAAATGGTCAAAATATGTTGCTAATCACTATACGTTGACAATATTTTAAATTTTAGTCTAAAAAATAAATCTTTTCACATTTTTATTTTAAAAAAAATGAATTATTGATGAGATTTTTAAACGGGAAGTTTTAACCTACATAAATTTTTTTGGCAAATGTGAACACAGAATTCATGGAAAGGTTTAATTAAGGTTAAAATGGAGAACAGAACAATGTAAAAAACAACTAGAAATCGTGTAAATAGACATTCAAGTATAAAACCCTAAATAAAAATAAGAAAAATGTGGAATTTTGAACCAAAGTCTTTTGCAAGTTGTACGGATAAATAGGATTGGGACGTCTTGAAAATGAAGTCTCAGAAAGAGAGTTCCATGGAAAGGCTGCTAAGCTATGAAAGGAAGGTGTTGAGGTTGAGGTTCTTCACACGGAAGGACAAGACAACTCCATTCTTTGCTACAGTTGTTGGGGGAAATTTCCTCAACTTAAAAGCTGCTTGACTTCATTCATGGAGGGGGAATTGACAGCTTGAACAAACCAACCCCTTTCACAATCAATTTGACTTCCACTGTTTTCTAAATCTTGGTTAAATAACAAGCGACAAAAATTTGATTTTGACATATATGGATCAGTTGCAAGAACATACAAGCTTGGAATTATCAGTTTTCAAGATATATCTATTCTACCTAATCTAAACATATCGACGGCTTCATTGGATTAAAATTTTCTTTCTTGTGATATTAATCTCTAGGCGGATCAATTATAAATTTAACGTTAACATCCTTGCTTGTCATCTTCTATGAATTCAAATCATACTTATATGCTAGCTGTTCTCCATATCGTACATCAGATTATTAGCTGTTTTCCGCATATTTATACTCATATTTTTTTTAAAGCCCTCAATGTTTCTTTTCTGTTCTTTAAAAAAAAAAAAAAAAAACCCCAAAATTTTTTCCCTTGAAAGAAAAACATCTTGTTATAAAAACAATGAAGCACAAAGAGAAAAGTCAAACGAGAGGAGAGAACTAATTTAAATCCAAGTCGAGAGACTTATCCATACACTCGATCTTAAATTCTTGTCTTTCAACTCCCGTCACATTAAAGACATTCAAATTAATTAAGGGATAAAGAACTCTAAAAGTAAATCCCAAATGGAAAAGCTTGTAAATGAGAGAGTAGCTCGAGCCACAGTGTGTGTCACCTTATTATTGTCTTTTCTCGTCCAAGAAAAAACCAAGTTACAAAATGGAGCTTTAAGCTCCTTACAGTCGGCAACTGCCAATCCGAACTCAGCGATATTCAAACTACGAGTCAAAGCATTAAAAACAGCAAGAGATCCAATTCAATGATAACTAAATCCATACCTTCTTGCTGAAGCCACAAAAGAACTTTGTTAACAGCAACAACTTCTGCTAGTCGAGACTCCAAAAGGACTCACCGATAATTGATCTGTCGTATTCTTATACGTCAAATTTTCAATCTTTTGTTCTATTCAATTTAGTCCCTGTTTCGATATCAATTTTCTACCAAAGCATTTCAACTCAATAACCATTAATAACTTATCTCAACATTATATAATGCAAAATGTCATGAATATATAATAATCAGATTGATCTCGAGTCATAAAGATACAAATCGAAAACTCGTGTCATGTGATTAGCTCTCGTCTTTCCCTTTCCTCTAACAACATATTCTGAAACTCTACATCCATGGACAGAGGCAACCAAACATGGAGAAAACAATAATTGTCAAGGATAAGTCGTAAACAAAGAAAACAAAAGATGGCGGTGGGGCAAGACAAAAAGAAAATCCCAATGTTTTAAATCTAATGAGAACCCTAAATTTCATTGGAAAGATTAAGGAATATCGTATTGATGATGTTATTTAATAGGCAAGGATGATAAGTTTTTATCAAAATATGGGGATACGGCATGTAATTTGTTAAATTTTGAGATTTAATTTTTGTATTTAAAAAGAAAATGAATATTGCTTTTTTTTTGTTTTTCAAAACCACAAACTAAGGTTTATTTTTTATCCATCAAAGAGCTAAGGACAAACCTGGATTTTGATATCTTTGAATAAATTACACAATACCATCTTTAAATCTTTAGTATTTGAATTTATTCAAAGATAGAGACTTGTCCAATTTTTTAATCTTATTAACCTAAAGAGAGAGAAGATATATATTTGGAATGAATGATTTGGAGGCCATATGTGATAAGTAGGCAGGCAGTAAAAGGTAGGTGATCTCAAAACGCATTTCCATTTATCATATCACCAATCTCCTTCACATAAATTGTACAAAATCACCATTGCTTTATCCTGGGAATTGTTAGGCCGTCAATTGATTTGGTACCTTGTACTTGTCCTTACGTATACCGAGAAATCGCTTTCAACTTTGAAAATAAAAAAGAAGATGCATTTGTTGCAGCCAGTCGGTCTACATTCCAAAGTTTAGTGGCAAACGTCAAAGCACAAGTTGTTAAAGCATCAATGTTAATGCAAGTGGAAAATTTGAATTGTTACTCTCACAAACTGTCAGCGACTTGGACACCTACATTAGTAACTTATCCAAAAATCCCATAGATTGTTCACTTTCATCCTATACTTATCATGTTCTTCTTTTTCTCTCCAAATTGATAAAGAGGTAGTAATTTGAGACAAAAAGTTATCAATGCTGACATGCGCACTTTATATCTACTATAGACCAACTGTGAGAGTACTGTGAACCAATTGAATTATATTAAAATGTGTAGTGGAGGTGATGGAGAACCCTAAGAGATCTCGCCCATAACTTAAACCTTTTCTCTTTTTCGGCCTAGAAATGCAAATGCAAATGTTGTGTGGATTGCTTCGAAAAGTCTGATATGCTTCTCACTAAAAAGTAGCAAAATTTTCTTAGATTCCTTGGCAGACTTGGAACTTTAGCCATATTCAATATGACATTCAATGGGCAATCCAAGTTTTCAATGGTAGAACCTTTTTGACTAGGTTTACCTGGACAGCATCTATCTACCACAATCTTTTAAGTTCTTCTAGGATGGAAAATGACCGGTATGAGGGGCAAGAACCAGAAGCAATTCAGCCGCTATATTTTTTATCTCAATACATGATTAAAACAAATAGAATCAAAATTAGTTTGTGATGCAATATCTCCAACAACCACAAAAATACCCCAATCCTCTCAACATTCTCATGGCTTTTAAACAATCAAATTCAATAATGATTTCTTGCTAACCTAACCTAATTGCAAGAGTTTTTAGCCACAAATGTGTTTAATGATCATGCTTGTGCATTAATACCATCAATAATGTCATCATTACTATCTCTCACAACAGCCACAAGTCCCATCATATTAAAATCTCCAATAAATGAAGAGTTACAGTTAATGTTGATGACATTAGGTGGAGGGAGAAACCATTGTGTAGAGTTGAAGTTCTTTTGATATATTCAGAAAATTTCACAATATCTCTTACTATATCCTGTATTTGGGGGGAGATAAATGCGATAAAGCATTGAGGGAAAACACAAGAGATTCTTTTAATTGATTGTTGCACAGTGCAAGTTTGTAATGTAAATTTCATTATTATAGATGTAAATAATTGTCTTTGTAGAATATGGGGTAGAAGACAAAATTGAAAATGTATGGCTACACTATAAGTACTTTGTATCATGTTTTCTTTTCGATTTCGTATACAAATTCAATTATTAAAAAATAATAAAACGGGTAACTCAACATCTAAGATGTACATCATCTTTTATGTAATAAATAAATTAAATTTCTCAAATAAGACATGAGAGAGCATTTACTATACGTATATACAATTGTTTTATACATAATCTTTTAATCTAATTAAACACTTGCTGTAGTTGTTGAATTGCTGCGTAGTGTTGGCAAACTTGAAATAGGATCGGAATTGTGGGGTAAGACCAATATGTGGGTGTTGAGCAGAGTGAAAATGATCAAACCAACGGAGACGATGACAGAAGAAGTTAAAAGAAGAAGCATTAGGAGATTTGCAGCGTCGCTTTTCACTTCTTCTGCATATTCCATTGAAGCCAGAGCCAGCACTGACAAGGGAAACGAGAAAGCCCACCATGCCACATTGAACCTTCTCATTGATCTCTTAAACAGTGTCGGCCTCAAAACCTGTCCCAGTGCCACTATTACTGTTAGACAAAACAAAACCTTGTTTTAAAGCTTCAAGCTGTGCCATTATCTTAATGACTTAATTGACTGTAACTTTTAGCATATATTAATTAATTACCAGTGACATGAAGAGGAAGAGCGAGAGAAAGAAGAGCACTTTTGAAGCAGTATCAAAAGAACCAGCAATAGATTGCCAAGCCAAGCTCGCCATGCTTGGTGCTGCGAAGTACAAGAACAAAGCCGGCCTTAACATCGTTGGAAGGAGGTCGGTGCCTGAAAAACGCTGGTATAGCGTCACGAAGAGCACCAAATAATGCACCATCCCTAGTGAGAAAAAGCAAATGGCACTCTCATTCCACCCCATATTTGCCGCCGCTTGTGCACCGACCAGGTTCGCTATAACTGACAAATGACTCGTCGGATTTGCAATCGCTGACAAAATCTTTTTGCCCTTAGTGAACCATTGGCCATAGATTTTAACGTCGAGCACCACGATAGGAACCGCAAAAACCAACCAGAGAACTACGTATGAGTATGGATTGTTGAAGCAAAAGAAGGGTGCTGATTGAAGCAAAAGAAGCCAAGAAATGGATGGAGCAAATAGGTAGTTGACCCCTACATGGTGCAAGAACTCGTCTTTCACCATCTTAAAGTAAAATAGACACCTCAAAAGGTAAAGAATGGAAAGCAAAACAAGGGTAACGAGTGCGAAAGACCAGAGTAGAGTAAAAGCTCTGGGATGAAATGTATGGAGGGCAAGTCTAAAAGTGCTTTTATTATCGGTTGGCCCTATTAACGTCTTCCATAATAAAGCTTGGCCACCCAAAGATAGGCTTACCCTAAAATAACCAGCATGGAATTTGGTTAAGACGGTGGTGAATGATTCCTTGATACGCCGAGCAACAATGGTTGAGAGGCTGTTACATTGAATTTGATGGGTAGAATCGATGCTGCTGGTGTGGGATACAGTACTGTCTACTACGAGCTGAAGCACGGTTGGAGATGTTACGATGGCCATTAGCATAAAATGTAGGTGAGTAAACTTTGTTTTCTGATGAACTATGAGTTTGAAGAGATTTTTCTTGGTTAGCGTGGTGATTTATAGGGGTTGAGCAAAGGCGAAAGTACACAGTAAAGCATTAAAAAAATTTGGGAAATGTACTAAGTACTGCCTTGACCATAATTAGGGGATATATATGCAAATTGTTGCAGGTCAAACAGCACAACTGTAATTAGGGGACATCAAAGTGCAAATTGCTAATAAAGCAAAGCGGTCAAATTTGGATTGTAATACTAACACTTTTTTTTCCTCTCAGAAAATGACAAGGGAAGATGCGTTTATCACTTGTCAAAAATGTCTGTTAAATGGACCCTTTTTCTCCATTTCCGTCTTGAATATTTTTAATTTATACCATGAATGTACTGTCCACTTGACACTAGGAATTCATGTTCATTACCAAAACGACTTTAACTGTAATGTTCATTTTATATATTCACCCGCTTGTTAAAATCTTAATCTTGGAGTCGAGATAGAGAAGGATTTAGGGACGGAATAAGAAAATTTTTTTAGGGTCGGAATTAAATTGTATATTTTTATGATAATAAAAATGTAATTTTATCATTTTAATAATCTATATCTTTATCATTTTAATAAAAAAAATTTATAATTTTTGGAGGATTAAAGTACAATTTTACTATTATTAATTTAAAATTTTATAAATTAAAATCATTTTAGCTCCGCAACTGGACGGAACCTATAGAATTTGTAAGAAATGAAGTCATTTGATTTAAAAGAGCCACGGATTTAGGGTTTGGAGAATATAATAATTTAGGTTAACAGCATATTCTCTTAACACCTGAGCCCGCCATGCAAGAGCGAACCTATCATTAGAAGCCCAATTTATTGAAATAAAAACTCGGAGACGAATGAAATATTGTTCCAACAGTGGAGGCCCATGGGATACTGGATTTTGCTTTTCGGAGTGGAGTAAATGTTGGGTGTCCCCACCGTTCCTTGAGAATATCAACTTGTGAAAAAATATAAAGTGTTGGGTTTTTTAAACTTAAAAGGAACCATCGTAGCAAATAGCAAGTAACAGTATCGGCTTTTCTTAACGAAGAAAAGATCTTTGGGGGAAATGAGAGTAAAAAAAAAAAAAGAAGTTTCTTTTGTGAGGCATCTGTGGTTAAGAGGCAAGCGGTTTTAGGTTTGTGTCAAAAGGTTAAAGTAGTAGGCACGTGATAAGGAGTTTGTAACCTCCCTCTGAGCAAATAGGCAGGCACGTGATAAGGAGTTTGTAACCTCCCTCTGAGACAAATATGTCATGCAATGCCTATTTACTCAAATAATAATATGCTTAAAGGGCAAAAACCTAATGCCCTATACATTTCGACCCTATAAATCCTCTCAATCATGTCCATCACATGCAAAAGCCCAGTGGGTCCACTCTAACCCCATTCCCTCCCAACCCCATTGTTTTGAACCCACTCTAACGCTATGTTTGATGGATAAATAGTAAAAGAAAAGAAAGAAAAAAGAAAAAGGGTTTTTAAAAGAAATGAAATAAGGCATCTTTTCCCTTATTTAAAATGTTTGATAAAAAGGAAAGGAAAGGAAATAAATGCTGGTCTTTATAGTTTGGGTAAAAAGAGAAAAGAAAACTATGCATTTTAATGAATATTATTTTAAAAATATAGGAAACAACAAAAAATCCAGTACTGTTAATTGCAAGGTTGAAAGCCAAACTCTCATCACGGTTATACTTAAATTGACATCAAATGCTCACTTGTACTGAACTTGGAGGGAAAGAAATAAGAAATTGTTTAGAAATCGAAGGAAAACGGAATTAGAGTTGCTTGTCTTACACATACAGTAAATATTACTCTTTGTATAGCTTGAGATATTAAGAGTTAGGAATTAAACGTTTACAGATGATGTATTCTTTTTCTCCATAAATTCTGCCTTTTCTGGTTTAATGAAATTAAAGCTTATAAAAAAACAACAAAGAATAAGTAGAATAATTTTGCTATAATTTTCAATGTCAAGTGAAGTATATGAGTTTACAAAAGCAATAGTTATTTTGATAATATGAAATGGTAATATTGATGTTCAGATTTGATATTTTTTTTTTTTGAAGTTTAATTTCCTCTCTTTTTCTATGATTTGCAGTAATGGAAAAGTTAAATGGTATTTAAATAAATAAATATATATATATACGCATCCCATTTTCTTTTAATTTAATTAAAATGTTATTGAAATAAAAGGAGGTTTCCTATTTTTGCTGCTTAATTCCCTCAATTTAAACATAGCGTAAACGTTCGTAAATCTTCCAAATCCCGATGTCAAAAATTGTAGAATTGTACGTAGATGAATGTGAAAGCAAATTTCAAGTTTTACCTAACCATGTTAGACGAAAGGGTTTTAAAAAAAATATACGTATTTTCAAAGGTCTTGAAACCAGAAGGACGTTGTATGATATAACAAAGAGTAGTGGGTGGATAAAGGCTATGACTCTATATACCTATATCTCCCCACCCACTGCACTTTAAAAACCTTCACCTAAATTGTACGCAGTGTCTCCTCTGGTCCTCCTTTGTGGTTGAGCTGGGCGGCATTGGTTAAGGCTAGGTAGGGTGGGGCTCAGCTGTGCCTGTGTGCGTGTGTGATTTGGAGACGGACCCCTACATGTACCCTGAGTAAGAGAGTTTAGTAGCCGGCTTGGGGTCCCCGGTTCACTCTTTTGCAGGTAGTTTCTAAAGGCATTCTTCGGCTACTACCACTACTATCTTTTGTGCCCATCTTTTCATTAATCCCTCTCTGAATTTGTATGTATATATGCAAAATCACGTGAACCTTTTTAGGACTGAATAATAAAGAATCATGTAGAAAACGTTATATTGAAAAAAAACATATATAATGATGCCATATCTCTTTAAAGTATACAAAAACAGTGATAAATTGACCCTTGATGACACAGAGATTCACTTATAGAAGTTTTTTATTCCATTTTTAATGATGTTATAAATAATTATTCTGTCCATTAAAAGGACATTTGATAAGAGAAGTTTTTTACCTTAATGTCAATAATATTATAAATAATTATTTTGTTCACAATGAAGTAAAAATTAAAATTTAGTAATTGATTTGAGGATGGTTATTTATTATATCATTTTAAACTGTTTTTGTATAATTTTTTTTACGATGGATAGGATAATAATCCTACTTATTATTATGGCAAAGGTAATGCAATTTTAATTTGCAAGATATGGTGGCTAGGCCAGACCTCACACATGGATTGGAGAAAGTGTAATGAAGAGAGATTAAAGGTTCAGGAGAAACAAAAGCAGCCAGGGCCTGCACTAAATCACCTGAATGCAGAAACAAACCTCACAATTGGCTTTTCAATAAAGGGGACCTAAGGGTTTCAAACTTTCAAACGGTCTTAATATGCAGCTCTTTTCATATATTCCCTTCCCTTGAATCTTCATTGGAAATTAAAACTGTGAAAGGCTTCGTATGTATTACTATATATTCTTGTTCATAAAAGGCTCACTGAACTCGTCCCCAAAAAACAATTTTTGATTCGATGAAATTTTTTTTTCCCATTTACTTAACGACATAGTTGGCAGGCATCATCTGGCCATTGATGGAAAGTCTATAGTTTGACGTGACTTCACACAACCCCTTGTAAATTATCCCTGTATCCTTTTTCTTTTTTTCTGTAAATTTGATTTCCAGGGTCAAGGAAATGTTCAAACCCCACACAGAAATCTAGTGGAATTAGGGTTATTATAGTTCTATGTTGATGACTGATATAATAGGTCTTTGGTAGGTCATATGGTTCAATCTTTTGTACAACAAAAATTTTGGCTTTGATGAACAGTACAACACTTTTGTCTTTCTCTTTTTAAAGGACGGAAAGCTAATGATTAGTAATGAGAGTTTAAAAAAAGAAAAAAGAGCATATAGAGAAAAAACTACAAATAAATTATAGTCATTCGCTAAATGGATGGCTAAGCTTATTAGCTTTGTCGAGTTCATGATGAAATGAGATGACTAGTTCCAAATCCATGAGAGGGGGAAAAAAGGAATCGTAATGAAACGTCACTTTAAGTCATCTAATCTTAGATCTGTCATTAAAATATCTCTAAAAAATTATGCCGAAAGTAATTGTGTTTATGACCCCTAAACGTGCAATTTCACTGCATCCATCTAACATTAGATGCACAATTTCGTATTATTGAAAAAAGTCGACAAGTTCCAACTCGGGACAATTACACCTTAATGTAATAATGTCAAATTACAAATAAATAAAGTGTTGGAGGGGGGAAACGCTTGGCCCTGAAAGAGTCAACCAACCAGGAGAAAGCAAAGCAAAGCAAAGCGCAGGGCTCGAGAGGCAAAGACACAGACACAATTATTGAGACCCTCACACATCATTCAATCTTCCAATTAAAACCCATCTCTCTTTTTTGTTTTTATCTTTTTGTTGGTCGCTCTCTCTCTCTCTCTCTCTCTCGGCATCCCCTTTTTATCTTTAAGTTATGTCATATAACCCCATTTTGGCATTGAGTTCACTTTAACGACGGATGGTTTACTCAAATTCTACAGCCGTTTAACTTTCACTCAATTTGAGGAAAATGGGTGTTGATCATTAACTGCAACTCAAATTTTGATGCTCTATTATTCTTCCCACTATCTCTGCCTTTTATCAAATCAAAATCTCGGTGTTGGTTTAAATTAAAAGGATGTAAGGAATACTAAGTTTAAAAAAAAAAAAATCTAAAGGTCTTCTTCCTCTAATTTGAAGCCATAAATATTTGGTATCCTAAAATATAATCATGAAAGATAAGTTTGATTGACAATACTCAAATTAGGGAAAACGTTCAAGATCCGACAGGGTCTTTTTCTTTTTTGTTTTTTCATCAGGCTTTTCCATATTTTTAATTTACACCATACGCATTTATGTGAATAAAGAAAATTACCTCTTTATGGTATAACATTTTATTGAAATTTTAATTTAATAATATAAAAAATGAAATCGCAATCTAGCAAGAAAGGTGAGACAAGAAAGGATGGTAAGAAGTGTTGCTTTGGAACCTAATGCAATACAAGTTGCAGATAAAAATGTTTTACTTTAATGGCTCAATGACGTCCAAAGCACTTTTTTTGGAACAATGAGTTAAAATCATTAATTGCCCAACTCTTAATCCTATTAAAGAATTACATTACAACTTCCGGGGGTAAGCATGATGTAATAACCAAGTCTTAAATTTTCTTTAATTTAACATAAAACAATCAAATCCCCCACCATGCAATGCAACAAGAAATAACCTAATTTCCCAACTAGTTTAGTGATGTGAGTGTTCCGTCCAAGCTTTATTTAGAACAAAATTAGTAAATTACATGCAAGATAAGAAAAAAAATGTCGAAAACAAAGCATATTTAAAGAGGAACAAAAAAAAGCTAGCTAGGTTCCTCAAAATTTGCATGAGCATGGTGCTTACATAAAACCAGACAGACCTTTTCCTTTTGCAAGACAAAGACTCATTTAATTCCAAAAGAAGGAAGAAAAAAGAAGGTAGCTTTCATCGTACCTCGAAGGAGGATATATAGTAAGTCATAGTAGTGGTTGTTTTCATTCATGTCCATAAAAAGGCAAAATTTAGGGTCCCTAGTTTTAAAAATCATGAGCAGATCAGCTTCAGCCTTAATATATTTCATCAAAGTTAGGAGCTCCATGTCTGCTACTATATTCTAATAAACAATCTAATCGACTATATTAGCATTAGTCAACAGTAAAGGCACAAAAAAAAAAAAAAAAAGGGTTCATCGCCTCGGGCCCCTAATTACTATCGGCATTAAATTTAATTGACCTTTTTTGGGGAGTAATTAGTAATAATCATGATTACTTTATCATAGCAAAAGTTTGATTAGGCATGGCAAAGCCTGTTTTGTCCAGCGGCTGTGATTGTAGGGTTGGGACTAACCTAAAGCCGCCGTCCGTCTTGTTAATAATCATAATTATAATTTATTAATTTAAAAGTTAATTAATGTCTGATGAGAAAAAAAAAAAAGATAATTGGAATCAATTCATTTTTTATTGATTTCAGTAAAAGAATGTATCAGACGTAAAAAGAGAAAACCAAAAAAATTGGTCATAGTTAATTCCACAAATAAAATTTTATAAATAATATTAATATATTATCATATATATTTTACTCTTTTAATATTATATTATATTCTCTTGTACTCATTTTCCCCATAAATATGAGCTAAGTGTAAGATTTATTAATATGCATTAACTAGTGGTTAAGGGTTCGATTCTTATCCTGAATATAAAATAGTTTTAAAACTCGTGACTAGAATCTATTCTTTTAATGAACCTATTCATACGAAAGATTAGTTATTAAGTTGACTAGATACCTTAAAAAATAAAAAAATATTAAAATCCAGTAATTAGTGGCCACTAATTTCACGCGGTTTACACGTGATTGTTTGTTTATAGAAACCTTCTGTTTTTTTATGAAAGATTATAAGGTAACTTTTGTCTTTTGGTGTTTGGGTCATGAAGTCATTTTCCAGTTAGGCTTGATCTTGATTTTCTAAAATTTTCTTATTTACCCTTTAATCTATGTACGTGATAGGTGTACTGATTAATTAAATTTAAAAGCTAGCCCATTTCTTTCACCTCTACTAATATCAACTTATGAATTAGTCAAATATATATTCAATTAATCAATTTAATTTAAAAATAATAATGTAATAACAAATTACGTAACACTGACTATGCGTATATGAAGAAAAATTATTAAATTAGATATATTTAATTTTCAAAATTAAAATTATAAACACTCTCTTGAAGCATTTGTTGAAATTTGTTTGTTAATATGCAAGCAGGGGACTTGCCTCAATCAAAAAATTGTCTTTTTTAATCCATTAACAAACGGTGAAATACAGATTAAAATTACACTTTAATTTAAAAATACTATAATTCAATTTCCGTCCATAAAAAAATTAATTTTACTCTTTGCAAGGTTTAAACCTTGGTATTTTGTTTTTCAATAATATATATTTCTGTTGTTACATTCCTCTCTTTTCCATTCAATCAATCAAATCAAACATGAAGATTGAAACATAAAACTTTTAAGTCACATGAAAGATAAACCCAAATTATAATGACAATTAAACCAGCAGTGTTATATTATTTTTATTATTACTATTCATGCATAGAGTTACTCTTTTTTTAATTATGCATACAGTTACTTTGATATTTCTTAAATAAACATATTCTTATATTCTTATATTTTTGGCAGTTAATATTTTCTTATTATTCATGCATGTAGCCACATTGGTATTTCTTTAAGGTAAACATGACATCAAAGGTGTTAACCTATATTTTATCAAATGGAATTGTAGTTTTTTTTTTTTTATAATATTCGTTTATATAAAAATAAATTGATTTTGGGGTCAAATGGTAAATGATTACATGAAGAATTTTAAGAAGAATGCGAGGGTTTCACGGAAAATAAAATACCCGCACGGGACATATGCAGACACGGAAATTTTGCATACTAACAAGATCGCATTACAGAACATTTTTTCGCCGTTGGATTCTACATCACTGACAGATGTTATGTGAAAGTAATCCATGTTTTTTTTTTTTTTCTTTCTTTTCTGCTTTTCTTTTTTAGTTAAGAAATAGATTGCTTGTTATATGAGAAGATTAAAGGGGCAAAAAAGAGAGAGTGAGAAGGGGTGAAAATCAATCTAATTACAAGGACGGTCAGATAAAGTACTAGCGGGTTTTCCGGTGCAAGGACGAATAAGGAAAAGCTGATGCTGTGCCACGTGGGGAGAATAGGGAACGTATGATGGACATGCAACGGCGGAGATTCAAACCTTTAGTTGATTAGATTCATTGGAACTGGAAGTGAACTGTAGACTGTAGAGAAGTGCCCAGAGACATATATCTTCTTGCATCTTTGTGTTTTTTATTTTCTTTTCTTCTTTCTTTTTTCTTCTATATCTCTCTCTTTTCTCACTTGCATTACTCAACAAAAACCAAAGATTTATAGCAAGTTGTTCTTTTTGTTAGAATTTAGATAGAAATAGAGGAGTGGGCAAGTTTTGTAATAAATGAGCTGAGAGTGTAGGAGAGAGCGGGGTGCAGTTCTCATGGCGGCGTTGCAGGGGCTCTAATTCCGTGCCATTATTGCTGGGAATTGAAGGGAGAGAGGAGGGGGTGGGAGTGAGATAAGTCCAGGGAAACCATCGTCGTTTGTTTTTATTACCCTAAAAGTTTTTAACCTCAAAAGTCGAAAGAAAAAAAACCCAAAGATCACAAAAGAAATTAAAACAGGCCCTTGTATTAAATTCTAGTTATTGAGGGGGAGGGGAGAGGGGTAGATATAGCAGAAATAGCAAAGATCGGGTCAAAACAAAAGAAACCCCCTACAAACATTCACAGACTAACAGTGGGCTTTAAAAACTGACCAGAAAAAGCTTCCACAGTTGAAACCCATAAAGACCCCAAGGAAAATCCAACCAGCTCATCACACTAGTGTGATCTGGCGGTGGAGGGTGTGGGGTACTAAATAGGGTGTTTCTGCTATGGATTGTTGGTCAAAATTGAGATTGGTTTCAGCTTTTGGGTGCAACAAATGGCTGGCTTCTTCTATCTAGGTGGACGTGAAGGAGCTGCTTCAAGCAAACACGAAGGGGAAGATAAAGAAGAGAACCTTCATTTTTACAGAAACGAGGAGATCTACAATAAAGGGTTTGAGATATGGCCTCAGTATTATTACCAACAGCAAAACGTCAACAATTTGTCGTTTGGAGCGGGTCCTAGTCGAAGAACAACCGGCTTTAATCTCTCCGATGAGTCGTCTTCGAGATCAGCAGGGTTCACGGTTATGAGACAAGGAGGTATGAACTGTCAAGATTGTGGTAACCAAGCTAAGAAAGATTGTGCGCATTTGAGATGCCGGACTTGTTGCAAGAGCCGAGGGTTTCAGTGCCAAACTCACGTTAAGAGTACATGGGTTCCTGCTGCTAAAAGGCGAGAGAGGCAGCAACAACTCTCAGCTTTGCAACAAACACAACAGCAGCAGCAGCAGCAGCAGCAGCAAAATCAACAACAAGAACACCAACAACTGTTTAGAGGAGACAATCCCAAAAGGCAGAGAGATAATCATGGTTCTCCCTCTCTTGCCTGCACTCGTTTATCCCCCACCACGTCAGGTAAAGTCGTACTAGTTCAAAACACAAAGACAAATCCAAAAGACACCCCCCGCCCCAAAAAAAAAGCAAGAAAAAAACATCAATGCAAGTTTTTTGGATTCTTTTGAAATGAAACCTTGTAAAGGTCTATGATGGAGAATTTTCAAGAACCGCGTATTTGCAAACATAGACAAAAGTTTAATTTGGTAAGATGTTGAGGAATTCCAATGACTTCCAGCAGTACCTAGTGCCCCAACAAGACCGTATCATTTGCGTGTGAGCAAGTCCACCTCCATAGTCACCCAACCAACTGCTTTTCCTTTTCTTTTTCTTCTTTTTCCCATTAATTCTGCCACTGTTTGCTGGTAAAACTGACGAATATGTCCCACAAAAATCGGGAAAATTTTTCAAATAAATCTTCTTTTGTTACTTTTCCAATTTAGTAAGTTTGATTATTAATATTATTATCGTTATTATTTTTGTATGCTGTTGAACTTTGAAAATTAGGGTTGGAACTGGGCCAATTCCCTCCCGAAGTAAGTTCTCCAGCAGTGTTCCGCTGTGTAAAAGTAAGCGCTATGGACGACGTAGAGGGGGAGTTTGCATATCAAACGGCTGTAAACATCGCAGGTCATGTATTCAAGGGAATTCTCTACGATCGAGGCCCTGAAAGTCGTTATACTAGTGGCGGTGAAAGCTCTCAGCAGCTCAATCTCATCACAACTGCTTCTACTACTGCAGCAGCTGCTACAACGACAACAACAGCTACTTCCAGCAATCCAGGCACAAGTATGATTGACCCTTCCCTTTACCCCGCTCCACTTAATGCTTTCATTGCCGGTACGCAATTCTTCCCACCTCCAAGGTCTTGATTTCCAGGCATGTCTCCAATTGTTCCACTATCGGCACTGATCTCTATAGGTGCTGTTCCCTTTCTTTTAGCAAAAAACTTCCATTTGTCAGAAACGACTCTAGATTGTTGGACTTTAGTTCTCATTTTTATTTGTGGTCTTTTTTTTTTTTTTTTTAATTATCTAGTATGTCAAACCTTAATTAACACCCACCGAAGAGCATTGTAATTGAAATGAGAATTTAAACTTTTGAGGATGGATATGAATATTGGGGGAGGGCGTTGGTTGATTTTTGTTTTCGAATTTCAATTCAGATTTCCAGTGCTTTTGTTATTCTTCCCATCGATGATTAGCCCTTTGTTTTTTCGATTTGAGCGCACTTAATGTAGCATGTGGATGTGCGCTTTTTTGGGTGTGAATTATTTTTTTGCTTCTTAGTGTATATTTTGAATTTGGTTGGTTTTGAACTCGAAGCCGCTTTTCCCCATTTATTCGTCTGCGTGCCGGATGGAAATGGGACGAGAAAATTAGGTTTCGTGTTCGGCTAACCAAAGAATTTTAATGCCTCCTTTTTCTTCAATTTTTAAATCTCTCAAAACGTTTACTGTTAAGAGAGAGAGAGAGAGAAAAAAAACACAAAAAGAAAGGAAGCCGAAGCCCATGAACCAGCTTTACAAGTCTTTCATGCATTGGCAAATGAAAATCCTGGCAATCCATTCCATTCCAAAAAAGCAAAACCATGAAAGGTCTCATCCTCCATCTCCCTCTCTTTTTGAAAGAGAATGTACGTATTTTTATACGTATTAATATATCAACTTCTATGGGGCATTTTTATCAGCTACTGATTACCCCCTGCAAATTAGAAATGCAGGCACTTGAATAGACCTGCATGGATTTGATCCTCTGCTAGAAGGGAAAACCCTTGCTCATTAGCCAAAAACTTTTAATGCTTCTCTGCAACTTTGTGCATGTGATCACGTTACATTTAGCCTGAGACTGGTGTGTTTGCGACTATCTAGTGAGATGCTTCTGTTTTTCTAGGCTTCTAGAATTATCCCATGGGGGAAGCAAACAGAAAGATATGAAACTTTCCTAAGTTACTAGTTTCTGGCTCAAAAAATGTGCTCTGATCATCTTTTTACTTGACGTTGTTGAGTGTAAGGGAGGATATTCACGGAGGCTGTCATCATCCCAATGATATTGGAAGTTGGAACTTTAATGCATCGTTTTGTTACCATGGAAAATCTTTGATTCAAAGAGTAATTCTAATGGAGGGTATAAGAATTCACCTCCATGACCAATATTTTCTAGATGGTGATGAATCTTCATGATCTTGAAATGGCGGTGAATAGGGAGAACAATCTTAATTGTTGTACTGATAGAGGGATGTAGGAATTGTTTTGGAGAGATGCTTCGAGTCTTTGATGCATACGTAGTTAAGTTAGTATTTGTTTAAATAGGTTCTGTAGATAGTAAAGAATACTGTCGCTGCATGAAGTCCATGCATCTAAAACTTTATAGAAATGCGTCAGGTTTTAAGATTATCATAATACCTTTACCGTAATTTATCGGCATAACCTTACTAAAATTGCACTTTTCGATTTCCTAAGTTAAAGATTGTTTTTAGCAATACTAGGGACAATACAGATGTCTTAATTATATACTAGGTGTACACCCACGTGGATGAAAAGGTTGAAGGATGAAGTTCAGTATTTTGAAAGCACGGTTCTTAGGATCAAATTTTATCATGGGTCACTATTTTTTTTGATTTATTTGAAAAAAAACATAAAATTACTGAGACCAATTTATTTTAAAATTGATATTCATGACTGTACCTTTACCCTAGGAGTTAAGTCATAATGGAAATTCCTGCATGCTAAATTACTGTGCTAAATATTATGAAATGATGGTAGTTCAAATAAAGTACTGATTAAGATCATCTACAAAAAAATTATGTCATACTCAGGGTGAGTTGGGATGGGTGGTGCGTTTACCTACGGTTAGTGTAAAAACAGCTGTAGCGGTGAGATTAGATACTATAACAATACTATAGCGTGAGACAAAAAGTAAGCTAAACGCACCGCACCGTACTCGATCGCTCATCCAAACCCACTTTTAAAGTTTAGGGGCATGTATAGCTGGCTATTTCGAAGCAAGAGTCAAGTTTCTTTCTCGGATTCCTTCATTTCATCAATGTGAAAATCCCTCATGTTTTTCATACTGAACCAAATAACGATGAATATAATAGAATTATCTTTTTTATTTTATTCAAATAATATAGATTTTAGAAATTTAAACACAAATATATGGCAATTTTATCAGTTAGGGTTTTTTTTTAAAAAAAAAATTGGCTGTTGTTCTAGAATTTGAAACAATAAGCTTTGAAATGCAAAAGCATATTTGTTTGTTTGATTAAGCACCGAAATGTGAAGAAAAAATTATGGCTACAGTATGTGAAGAGACTTGACGAGGGAATTATATTCATAAATCTTTAAAAGAGGGTTTGCATGTGGGAGGTCGATGGGGAAATTATAAAATTTCTAATATTTGATGAATGACAGCAATGCATGTGGGCTTCAGCATGCTTTCTTCTTCGTGATGACACCACTTGTAATTGACAATCGCTATCCTAAATCAGATGCATCCGAAGAATATGGCACCTAATTCTTGAATGAAAAGCAAGACTTTCCTGCGCAGCCCCCACAATACTAGAAAAAAAGGTAAAAAAGGAAAGCAGCTAACTACTTATTTCTTATAGGTTGAAATAAATACAATAATTTGGTTTACTGTTTTAATATATTATTTTTTTGTTTTTTTGGGGGAGGGTTCACGTGTAATTTTTTTAATTATCCATATAAATTGCACCATCTTGAACTTAAATGTGATAGTTTAAACTTTAATTCCAACTTAAAAGTTAATTATTTTATATATTAAGCTTGATAATACGATTGTCAATCAATCCTAGTTTAGGTAACCGGTAGGTAAGATGAGTTGATGATGTGGGTGAGTATAAATCACACGATTTGGGACAAGAATTAAATCAGAAAAGATGGTTTATTTGGTTTCAACATTGATGGAGACTGTTGAGACAGAAGATCTCAGCTTGGCCATACTTGAGAGTAAAGGAAAGGACCGATTTAGCTGACCAATGCTAACCGAGTTTGGCATAATCATTAACCATCGAGAGGGGACACTGTTGCTACGTTTCTTTTCCAAAACTTGCCCAAGTTATTGAATTGACAGCTGACACTTGAAAAAGAGTGTTGGTCCCGATTTGAGGTCTCCCGTAACAAATGGTGCTAGGGTTTCCAGTATCCTACAATAGTCTGTTATAGGGTTGTGAATTTAAGGTTTTTGGAATAAGGACATATCGTCAACAGCGGCTTGTGAATCCACTTGTAGTAGCCTCTTGTGATATCGGCTGTGTGTTTGCTGGACTGCTGCAAATTTTTGTGGTCCAAAAACTCGGTTTTGTTTCATCAGAATGGATCATTGTGATTTCCATGCCTAAACAGATTGTTGGGCTGCTGTTTGCTTGTGAAGCTATATAAAGCTCATTGCACCTATTGCAGGCTAGAGCGAACTGAAACATTGGCAAAAGGACTTGAGAATTAATGGGAAGCGCCATTTTTATTTTTATGCATGTAATTATGGTGCAGATAACCGGAAAGAAAATTAGTGCATGAAATTCACGCAAACCTTGAGACTTTATCTTGCTATTGCTACAGAATTAATGTTTCTTATGCATAAATTGTTTTTTCTTCCCTTTGTCTAATTGTCTTAGTTAAGAATAAATTGTTGGAGTATACCTGTTATGAGAAACTCCAAATTCCCATGACAAAATTAGCTTGGAAGCTTTAAGACCGATGAACATCAAACATGTCTGTTCTATTTTTTGCCAAAAAGATTAATGAATAAATTTACTGCAAATCATTCCCTGGCCCTGTTGGGCCCATGTTACAAACATTCAAATGGGTCATAAGAAAAGGGTCCATTCTTTTTTTTCCTTTATAAATTGGAGAGCTGCTTTTGTTAATTGGAAAAGAGAATTAGCGACAGTTGATCCACAAATGAGATGCCTTTGGGTCCGTCCGGGACGGCATCGTGTAGTCATTTTCAATTTTCCTTGCACTCCACCCAACAAAAAGCGCTAGAAAGCGACGGCGAAATAGAGAGAGTCAAATTAGGGAAGACGAGCAAAAACAGTAAACCAATCATCACCAGCAGTTGTGAGGCGCCTAACTCCGGCTAGGAAATTTCCTAAGCTTGTATGACACGTTATATAAATTTAATTTAAAGGATAAACTACACTATTAGTTATTAAATTATGGATAAATTTTTTTAATTATTTAATTTAAAAAATATAATTTAGTAATTGAATTATCTAAAAGTTTTTTTTCTTTAAGTGATTGGGTTGTTAAAATTCATGCTATATGGTTTTGTTTGTTTGCACTACAAGCGCCAATTGAAAGTTCTACTTCTCCTTCTCTTCTACCATTCATTTTTTTTCATGAGACAATTTTGAATGTTACGCATCTACGAACTAAAATCAAACAGCCTTTTTTGTCGATTTTCAACATTGACTGTCAGATCAATTTAGATCTAAGGTATATTCCTCCGCTTGTCAATGGGTATTGATCTACCGTATCGATCGTGAAATCATCGCTTGGTTAAAAACTTAATAGCCAAGTGACTTAAATAAAAACTTTTAAATAGTTCAATGGTCAAATTGTAACTTTTTAAGTAATAAAATGAAAATTTACCCATAGTTTAATGACTAATTATGTAGTTTATCTATATTGAAATCACTAATTTTTTGGATAAACTACTAAAATAGTCACTTTGTTTGCCTTAGGTTACATTTTAGTCATTTATATTTGAAATATTACGTTTTAGTCACTTACGTTACCGTATTGTAACATTTTTAGTTACTGAGCCATTTATTACCATTAACGGTGTAACGGTAAGCTGGAGTGTCATGTTAAATCATCATTTCAAACGAAAATTTTAGGTTAAGTTCTAGAATTGGTCCCTATATTTTTTCATTTTAGGCAAATTTTTTTTCTTTTATGTTCTTTTAACTTCTCTTTCTCCATTCTCTTCTACTTCTCTTTCTGTTTTCCCCCCTTCTCCATTTCTTTTAACATATAGTTTTTTTTTTTTATGTTTCCCATTTGTTAAAACTAGTCCACAAGCTTGTCTCACTTGAAAAATTAAATTGTTCACGAAATTAAAAAGTATAGGGACTGGTTTTAACAAATGGAAAACATAGAAAACTACGTTAAAATAAATAGAGAAAGGAGGAAAACAGAGGGAGAAGTAGAAGAGAATAGAGAAGAAAGGAAAGTTAAAAGAACATAAAAGAAAAAAAATTAAATTGCTTAAAACGAAAATATGGGATAAATTGTATAAATTAACTTAAAATTTTTGTTTAAAATGATGATTTAACGTGCCATGTCAGGTTAACGACAATTAACGACTTAGTGACTAAAATGTTACAACACGATAACGTAAGTGACTAAAACGTAACATTTCAAATATAAGTAACTAAAATATAACCTAAGATAAACAAAAATGATTATTTTAATAATTTACCCTAATATTTTAAATAAATAAGCAATTTATTTATACAAATAATTTTTTATTAAAAATAATTATTTTTAATTCAATTCATTTAAATTATATTTTATTTATTTTTGAATCATATGAAAATTGAATTAATAAAAAAAACCTGGAAAGATCAATTAATTAAAAGAATAATTTTTTTTACCTTTTTATCATTATAAATAGAATGTTCACACTCTACTTGTAATAAAATCTTTACACATTTGCAGGTAGATATGTTCATGGATCGAGTCGGGTCAATGCAAACTTAACAATAAAATAAAAATTATATAAAATCTAAACAATAACAATAAAATAGTAACAACATAATATCAAAATGGCAACAAAACAACAAGAGAGAAAAAAATTTAGGCAGATTCTAGCCGAGACGGGGCCGGGCCAAAAAAATCTTACACCAGACTCAACCCGTTTAGAAAGCAGGTCTTATTTTTTGTTCAACCCTATTTTTAGGCCTATATTTTTATCCAAACCTTCTCATTTTTCGAGCGGGCCTTCAAGCCTAAACGATAGGCCCAAACTATAATCAAGTCTATTTGCAAGGTATTTGTGTTCACAAACTTTCTCATTTAACACTTTTTCGAATTACTCCAAGTTGGTTTCTTTTGTTCAATATAATTAACTTATGTATTTTCATTTTCCAATTAATCGTTCAAAACAATAATTACTCACAGTTTTATTTTTATTTTTTTCTATTTTTCTTAAAAATTTTGCCATAATTATTCAGATTAAGTAGATGGAAAAATCGAAAATTAGATGGAAACACTTAAGATGAAAATGGAAGATGTAATTGAAAAGTAGTCATTTTACAAGGTTTTAACCCAACAATTCAAGAAGCTAACGAAGATACATAGCTATGTATTCATTGAATCCACAACTAAGTAGGCAAATGAAGCTAAGGAAAATATAGATATAAAAAAGAATTGTATGAATTATATTGTAGGAAATAAGTTTTAGAGGATTATTATTTAATGTAATTCCTGATCTATTAAACTAAATTCGGATGAAGTGATAGTTGTTTTCCTAATTACGTCTTTTTTATATATCCTTTTAAAATTATTTAGTTCTAATTATTTCTTTATATTCTTAATTTTGTCTTTTTTGCTTTTTGTAATTTTATTCTTTCAAAACTAATACCGCTGTAAACAAATTTCATTTTTTTCATAGAAAAGATAAAAATCATGATTCCAACCCATATAATAATCTAATCAATCCAACATAATATTAGACGAAAACAACTTATCTTTTACTATTTCACAATCATGTTATACTATACGATGATGACAAATAAGAATAATAGCAAAGTAATAAGAAATAAAAATAAAAATACATAAATTTTATGTGAAAAAAAATGGAGGATGAAGGAAAATAGAAGGATAAATAAAAGAAAATGAAAAAAAAAAGGAAAATTAAAAGAATATAAAAGAAAAAAAATTAAATTGCTCAAAATAAAAAAAATATGGAGACCGATTGTATAAATTAAACTAAAAGTTTGTTTGAAATGATGATTTAAACATGCCAATGAGTTTACCTCTAACCATTAATGGCAGTTAACAACTTCATGACTAAAATATTACATTTCAAACATAAATTAACTAAAATATAACCCGACGGATAAGGTTATTGAGTTTCAAGGCACAGCATAGCAGGAAATAATACTTACTGATATATGTATATATAACAATGCTAATGCTACTTACCATTTAGTTACAAAGCAAATCTAGTGTGATAGCTGCTGCCTTTTTAAAATATGCAAGGCAGATACACTGGACACCAAGGAGTCCACTCCACCAACATTGTTACCTCTAAAGATCTTGTAATATCCGTTCTCCCCCCAATTTTCTCCCCATGAATTCTTTATGATCCAGTAAGGCTTGTTCTTAAATCGAACCGGTGCATAACCAGCAGATCCATACCCTACAAGGAGGACTCCATGATCCAAATGTTTCCCACAAATATATGGGCATGAAACCCCGTGAATGTAGGTCTGCATGAAAACGGCATTGATACCCACTGCAATAACCAAAGCAAAACCATATATTTTATATATGCATTCAGGCTACCAAGTTATGATGCCAACAGCCAAAAGGCATGAATTATCAAAATTTACCTGCAAGAGGGCCATGCTTAACCAAATTCGCAGCGATTTGGTCCTCATCAATGGATATGACGCAGAAGTTAGAAACAGAGGCAGCGATTTTGGTCTTGTCAAATTTGCAGGGACCACGGTCGTTCCCAGTGTAAGGATAATCTCTCTCTCTCTCAAGTCCACCAGCTTTTAGAGTGTACTCAAAAGCAGTAGTCATAAGGCCACCATTACACCCTGAGTCACACGCACCATATTCTTGTGGATCACACTGCAAAAATTCCCAACTATTGATGTTTGTTAGATACAAAGCGCCTAAAATGAGTTTTACGGCAGTAGTCAAGGCAACCACCAAGAACACTGATAGTTTTAAGTTAAGTTTGGCACTGGAATTGCAGCAAAAAAGCCATGCAAAACACAAGAAGAAATGATCTTCTAGGGATTAAATGCAGCAAGGGGCAGATATTTCCCTCCTCTAAAGCATCAATTTACAGATTTAATAATAAAAGAAAGGGAAAAAAAAATGAAACCTCGTGATCACAATCAACAAGCTGCTGTTCGCTCAAGCTGACAAGCTCCCCTGTCGCCAAATAATGGGCTCCCTCCAAAGCTCCAGTCGTACTAAAGGACCAGCACGACCCACGCGAGCCCTGCTTACAATGCCAAGTTTCTCAGCCATCATATAGATAAAGTGAGGCCAGTTTTTTTTAACTAACCCATAGTAATAGAGCTAAAAAACTAAATTTGATAGTACCTGATCTTTAACGCCGGTAACGGCGCCTTGGTCGCGCCAGTCAAAGTCATCGGGTAAACCATCAGTCGGAAGAATAGGAGCCTTTTGAGCATCAGCCGGGAGTTTGAGCGGTTTCAAGCCGAGGAACTGACGACGGAACTCCGATGGAGTTAAATCGGAGAACTTCGTAACGCCGTGAACGGCAGTGGGGTCCAGGAGCTGATGACGCTTGGCCCGGCGCAAGTTAGCCATGAAGACTCCCAATCGGTAATCGTGTTCCTCCTTGGTAGCTTATGTTTTCCCGAACTTAAGACTTGAACAGCGTAAAGTGGTGCTCGGCGTTGAGGAGTTGGTCAACAAAATCTTCTTCGGCAACTCCGTCGGATACCACTTGGAGTATCAGAGAACCGTCGTCGCTGATGACTTCCGCAGAAGCAACGACTGAGGAGAGGAGGAGGAAGAGAAGAGATAGGCGTTCCATTTCTATGAAGGAACTTTATGAATTTAATGTGCAGAGACAAAGATATTATAACAGTGCTTCGTAGATTACTGCGAGTAGTTTTGACACGCTATCTGTTTTCATTGGTTTTTACATTGAAATAAATTTTTAAATGATTTTAAGAAAATTAAATAAAAAAAATCTCAACAGATACATAAATCATTTTTCAAAGTTACTTTCATCAGAACAGATACAATCATAATAATATAGAGGTGAAGGTAGAATGCACTTTAAATTGATATATGATAAAATTATATTTTTTTATTAAAATTAGGATGTTCATTTTTAGTAATAGTGATTAATTCTCTCATCACAAGTGCTCTACAAAGAAATAAATGATTGGCCATAAAATATGTTACATTCTTATGGGCAATGATCAAAACCTCAACCTCAAAATTAATGGATAAAATTATAATTTACTTTTTAAAATTGATAACTTTTGATTAAGAATAATAAAATTGTATTTTAAGTTTTGATTCACATGTTATAGTGAATTCTACATTAATACAAAACCTACAGAGAAAAAAAGAAGTCCAAAAGTAATGGTATCTTATTGGTATAATGTCTTTTTTGAGTCTCTAACATTTATTAACTTGCATTTTATTCTTCCATTTATTTATTTTTGTTTATTTTAACTCTTCAACTTTTATATATATATATATATTTTTGTTAAATCACCTTCAACTTGTATTATAATAATGATGTGTTTAAAATTATAAGATCCAGTAGTTGATAAAACCAAGATACGAGATGAAGGGAAAAGCTACTAAGCCCATTAAGCTTCAAACTGAACCCAATCGTATCTATATTCCTGAAGGCGTTAGGCCCATTACACTTGCCGTTCATTTACTAGCTTAAAAACGAAGACACGTTCGGCTTTGTTTTGCCTCCAAAAGCTGGTGACCTCAACTCGTACTTTCAGGTTTGTCATGGTCCAATTTTTCTTACTTCTACAAGTTTAATAGAAGAAACAAGGAAAAGAGAATAACGTCTTTATTTGTGATAATTCCTCAAAACACCAGTAATTGTAAATAAAGTTTTAAGAAAAATAGAGAAACGAAGAAGAAAATAATTCTCAACCAATTCTACCCTTTTTCTTCTGTATATATTCAACTAATTTATATACCCATACAATTTACAAGTTGATCGTGTGTATTCATTTTAATATGTCACATTAATTTGTTTATTTTTTTAATTTGAAAATCAGAAGCATTTTCAAAATGAAAACCAAATAATAGAATTTTATAGTAAAATGTGCAATTTTAATATGAAATTTTTATTTAAAACTAAATGAAATTGTGTAGTATGAGTAATATAAATCATGAACCAAATAATAATATTTACGTAAAATATTTCAAATTTGAGTAATGCAATAACTAGTTTGTATTTCAGTAGGATGCACAAGTTAAATATGTGTATTATTAAATTATTATTTTAAAAAATAAATTAATATTAAAAAATTGCAACGTCTATTGTATGTCCAAAATATTAAAATAAATTAAATTTGTAATCGTAATTTGATATTAATAAATGTTTCGGATTTTAATAACTTGCCCTTGGGATGAAAGAATTTATTGCATGTACTAATAAAATTATATTGAATTATTTCTTTATATAGTTTTTTTAAATAAATAATATAAGTTAAATCAAATTCTCAAAATAAGTTAGATTAAATAATTATTGTCGGATAATTTCTTTCCATAGATGTTCTCGATTTGTTGTATTTAAAAAATAAAAATATAGTATAAATTACTTTTTTTTTTTGGTTTATAAAATATTAAAATATAATTGTTTCATAATTGAACCTAATTTTAAAGAAAATTTACATGAAGAATTTACATATTTTTTAAAAAAAAAAAATTAAAAGTTGGTTTCATTGAAAAAATATATTTGTAATTATTCTGCGTAAACATAAAATTATAAATTCAAGTTACCTATTCCCATTTAGAAAAAAAGTGTGCCTCGCGATGGTAATGCATATTAGTTGAATTGCAATATATATGTCAAATTTGTGCTTTCCGAGCAATGAACGACTTCACCGGTTGATAGCCTGCCCTAGCCATGCCTTCTTTTTTTCTTTTTTTCTTTTTTTACGCTTTTGCTTTGGTATCCATTTTCCCCAAATGAGTAAAAATTTCTTGCCACTTTTCTCTCACACCTGTAATCATGAAATTGCAGAATTATTGCACAAACAAGGGAACAAGCAGAGTTATAGTTGTAGATATTACTCTTTAAGAGCTATCGATAACAGCCTTGAAAATGTTTCATTAATTGCTATATATACACATACCTAGGGGAGGTAGAACCTGGGTGCGAGATGAACTTAATTCTATATAGATAGCCATATTGGATGAGAATTGAGAATGATACTACAATGAAAACACTTTTGGACATTTGGTAGGGATCCATAGATTTTTTGTTTTCACAAAATCTTGACAAGTTGTTTATCCGATGTGATAGAGAGATTAAAGATTTAAAATCCATATATTTTTAGAAACATTTTTAAGAAATTATAAAGTCTATCTTTGTTTCTAACAGTTTTTTTACATCACAAATTTGTAAAAAGATACGAATATTGTATAAGGTTCGAACCCTAATCATGAATGTTAACATAGGGCATCTAATATACCCTCGCAATCAATTAAAAAATAGTTATAAAATATGAAATCGTAATACATTACAGTGAGAGAAGGGGAAAAAAATTTATAAACACAGAAATTGAACCCTAAACTTCATGCCAAACAACTTGAAACCCATGCAAATTTACTACTAAATCAATAGTGTGATTGATAGAAATTTAATTGAACTAGTAACTCATTTTTTTTTTGATAAAAACTAGTAACTCATTCAAATTCAATAAATAGGGCATCCGTGTTTACTGTTTAACCATATATAACTTTTGAAGTTTGTTATAACTATACTGATGTTGTCGCATATATACAATATCATGTATAATTGCTATCTAGTATTAAATTAACATCCCTATAAAATGTATCATTTATATATAAAAGATTATGGTTGTAGATCTTAACTACCCTATAGTGAGGCAGTCGATTTTGATGATTAAATGCGCAATGATGAAGAAAAATAGTCAGTCAAAAAGTAGGAAAAGCAATCAACAATGCATGCCTAATTAATTACTAATGCGGTATTTGGGATATGATCAAGTTTTCAATAAGCTCCGAGTAGAGCAGACGCAATTAGTAAAGTTAGATGAACCCTATCTTATCATATTGGGATCCCTTCAACAAAAGCAAGTGTAAAAGTTTTGCCTATAGTTTAACCAAATATCTCTGTCATAGCTCGTCCACAGTATCGCTGTGGGTGGAATCACTTTATGTGCCAAAAGCGCCAAGTAGTAAAAAGCAATAAAAAGAATCACACTATTGCTAGGAGGCAAACAACATAAAAAGATAAAGGGATGTTTCCAAAGGTGGGGTTTGAAGTTTTCTTTTTTTTTTTTTTTTGACTTCTAAAATCTCAAATCTCCAATTCATTAAAGCGGGAATATTTTTGGGATTCATTGGGTGGTTGTTTTTTTTTTTATCTCCAAAAGTAAAAAAAAAAAAAAAAAAAAAAGTTCAAAACAAAGTGAAGGCTTAATGCAAACTTCCAAGCTTTGCTGATCCTCAGAGATATACCTACTGAATTCTCTTGATTTATAGTCTTGGAAATTTGTTTGAGAAGCAGTAACAATTACTCTCAACATAAAAAAGAAAACTTGTATGAGTCTTGATTTAATTGGAGTATGGTTACTAAGATTACTCAACCTAGGCTATAGCTTTTAATAGGATGAACCGGGCCAATGAGTATAGACATGGATGGTCTCAAGTCTCGAAAGCTTTTACTGCATTTGGTGTTTGTTTTCCGGGGATAAATATTCTCACTTTTTATGCGTGCTGGGTACTGACCCACGTCCTAGTCACTTGCTGATGCATGTTGCAGCGAATTACTAAAGCAGAAAAGGCCCAGTTAGAACTTTTAATCAATCTACAAAATGAACCTCAAGACTTTGGGAATATAAACAAACTGCAATTTATAGTTAGATTCATTCAATAATAACTCAAATGAATACGACTTAACAATAAAAGGAGATCAAAAGGGATCGGTCAACTACTCAGCTAAGTTCCAATTATTCTATCACAAAACTCGATTTGTACGATAGATTTTAGATCAACTCGTTCTGAATAGAGTAGATTTTTTTGTTTGAAAAGTGGATGCGAGACAAGTAGGGGAAGGGAGAAAATTTTTTCTTTTGGGCAGTAGGAATAGAACGGTTATAATAATTGCTTACTTCACTTTGACCTGCTCTATCATATAAAATTATCATTTTATCTTTGTACATATAAACTATTAAAAGGGTAAAATTGTAATATAAGAAATCATATATTTTATGTTTAAATTTTTTTTAAGAAGTATGTTTAAATAATACTTTATTTTTAAAAAAATTGAAAAAATTAAAGATAAATAACAAAAATTCCATTTAATAGAAGCATAATGAAGTAGGATAGGGTAAGGTTGGGTAGGGTAGGGTAGGGTAGGGTGGGGTGGGGAGGGGCGGTGATGAATGCATCCAACATCTATGTAAGTGATAGTAATTTTCAAGATTATATATTGATAGTGGAGCGAGACAGATGATTGAGTAAAACATACCAATTATGAAATGATAATAAATTTAGTAATATTCACACCCAATTTACTCTATTGTCATCCCTACTTAAAAGAAAAATAAGGGGATAGTGCTTTTCTGAATGTAACCGAAGTGAAATAGATAAAAAACTAAATACGAATAGGACTTCAGAATGAGCAAGCAATGTGAAGAAAGCAGAAGTACCCATGCAGATTAATGGGAGACGTGACATGACCATGGAAAACAAATAAACAAAGGGATTTCCCCTTGTCCGGAAAGTGCTCAACATCATGAAAAGAATGATTTCATGGCATTTCAAGTTTTCAAACTTAATCGATTCCCATTACTATTTCCGACTTCTCAAATTCTTTATGGAATTTGAACTATTTAAGTAAATTTGGTAAAAATGTGTTATATTTGTTATCACCTTGTCAGATTTGTTGTTGTAATTTATGTTGATGTTCAGAGTTTGTAATTATCTCTTTCAATAATATGATATTTAATGTTTGAATATGAATCTCCCCTTAAGAATACAATGTGCCTTACCATTACCATTACACCCAACACTTATTAATATCATTTGCTTTTTTTTAACAATAAGGATTATCCCGTACATTTAATTAATCCTATAACATATCATGGTAAGAGCTTAGCAAATGTTATTATTACAATAATTATATATATTATAATTATGATAACTATATATTTTTACATGATTTGAAAAAGAATGAAATTTTAATTGTTATTCATCGTGTTGATGAAAAATTAGTAATTTGGTCAATTAAGTTTTAGTTGGTTTAATAATAATATTAAGGTCTTAAAATTTTAAAAATTACATGTTCCATGTAAATACATGAATTTTTAAAAATAATTATTATGTTTAATGCTTATAATAATTGATTTTGATTGAAATAATTGATAATATTATAATTTTTAAAAAGAATCTCAACTACCAAAATTAATTTTAAACACTTAAAATTAGTTTGAATGAATGTACAAACTCATCTATAAATGTCACTAGTTTGGTGCATATAGATATATATGATTAAAGACTAAATAAAACTTATTTTTCTTCAGTCTATTTAAGCAAAGTCTATCATGTCATGCGTCCTTTATGGACATGTTTGTTTGTGTCACTGTATACCTCGTATCAACATTACTTAAAACAAAAACTTGTTTTATTACTTAAAAATTTAAAATATCAACATCAATCTAGTTACTTTTAATAGCTTTTTATGATTTAAACAATAATTTAAATTAATCTATTTGAATAATCAAAAAATTATCACATGTATTTTCTTTTTATAAAAAATTACAATAAATTACGATTTCATCAACTCAACATCACTATTTATATTTTTTTTTCCTATTTATATATAGCTAGAAGACGTGGTAAATTTTTTTTATATAATTTTATATTCCCAACCATGATCAAATAAAATAAAAAATTTATATGCCCCACCATTAATTTTAGAATATTGGGATATCCACCTTTTTTCAATTTTTGATGTATTCCATGATACACTAATGACCGATACATTCTTTTTAAAAAAACATTAAATTAAAACATATGGCCAATTGTCATGAAGGAGATAATAATACTAGTACTATACATGGATTTTGGAAGGAGGAGTCGACTCATCCTCGACCAGAGTCTGGCATTGAAGATTCTCCCGTGCAAACAAAATCTATTCTAGCTGTCAGTCCTGTACTTATTATGCGACCCCAAAGCTAGAATGAAGCTTCGGCATATGCAAGTAATATCACAACTGGATTGGTCAGGCCGGTGTCCGACCGGTTCAGATGAGACCCACCCACCCACCCACACCCGGTCCTTCTTACACTTCACTCACGGTTATCCCCATTAAAAAAATATTTGTACAGGCTAAAGCATTTGCTGTCAGCTGCAAACACTTTTTAATGATGAAAAAAGGCTAATAACATTCTTTTTCTTCTTCCAGGCAGGGCCTCTTCTTTTGAAAATTAGCATGATGGTGGTCTCAATTGAGGGGGGCCAACTTGTCTGTTAAAGCAAGGGAGAGTTGAGATCAGAACACAGCCCACAAATTGACTATTGAGCAAACCTTGGGAGTGGGAGCCTTAGTGGAAACACTTCATTAGGTTCCTGGCTTTGGGTGATCAAATATCTTTAATATAACAAGTTAAAGATCATCCCTTTATTAAAATTATTAAGTTAATTACAGTGGAGAAAGAAAAGCTATACATATAGTTAAATTAAAGATGGATTCCTGCAGGTGGCAATTACTTTTTGAATACTATATGCAGTATTGGTCCATGCTCTAGAAAGCCGAAAAAAAGGGAGTACCAAATCGTCTTTTACCAGTAAATTGATTGGCACTCAAATGAAACTAGATCGATTGTTGAATTATCCCTTTTTCCTTTTCGGAGAGCAAAGGAATTAGGAAACGAATTCAATTGGATCAATCTTGATTGTGTTGTACCTTATAACACAAAATAAGCCGTTTGCAGCTTGGTTCAACAATTGTTTTACTTAGACAATTATGGATAAGCAGGTGGGATCTTTCCGACAAGAATTTGTTAATTTATAGAATGGTAGATGTTGATACAGAGGAAAATGCAGTATCTCCGTTCCTGTACGGCGAGGAGGAATTGATTTATTGAAATGTCAAAAAACCAAGCAAAGGAATAATTGAATGTATTAAAATAATGAAAAATACAAGATATATAAAGCTTAGTATTATACATGTGAGGTGGGCTTGAAGGGCCATGGGGTAGGGTACCCACCTTCCCCCTCGTGCGTGCAACTGCGCCTATCTATCAATGGCGGCTCACTCTCTCCATCAACTGCAATTATCGTCATTAATGGCACGGAGCCAAATCAAAACCTCTTAGATAACAGTGTAGTAAATAATCATCTGTTTTCTTTTCTGTTCATGTCATAGTGCGTTTGAAGTTGTCTCGGAGAATGTGGGAGACAGCAAAAACATTCCAAGGGTTATTAACAGTTGACATAACGTCTTTCTAAGGACATTGTGGGTCACACCATCCACATTCAAATCTCCTTTGTTTTATCTTTCTCCCTATATTTATACCACCGTTTCATTCCCTATCTTCGCATCCTCAGCTTTAGCTTAATCTCTTGTAAAAGCCATTTCTTTAGCTCGTTTTTTATCTAAGTTTTTGCTCCAATGGCTGATTCTGGTGGTTCAGCCTCTGCTAACAGGATGTTGTGTTCGGTTCCTGAAAGGCTACAGCTGCATATGGCCATGTTGGCCTTGCAGTTTGGCTACGCAGGGTTCCATGTGGTCTCCAGGGCTGCCCTAAACATGGGAATTAGCAAACTTGTATTCCCAGTTTATAGGAATATCATTGCGTTGCTTCTGCTCCTTCCCTTTGCATATTTTCTTGAGAAGTAAATCATACAAAACATAACCACCCCATTACTCTTTGATTTTGAAAACCCTTGATGTAGTACTAAACCCTAACTTGTTTTTTCTCAAACATTTTCTTCTTTATACAGGAAGGAGAGACCTCCCATTACTCTAAATTTTCTTTTACAGTTCTTCCTCCTCGCTCTTGTTGGGTACGCATGATATTGATCCCTCAAAGAACCTAAAATATAAAGTTGAAATAAAAAACTAACTGGTTCCTGTTACAATCTTGTTAACGAGACAGAATAACAGCAAATCAAGGTTTCTACTTGCTGGGTTTAGATAACACATCACCAACCTTTGCATCAGCAATCCAAAACTCCGTCCCAGCCATTACCTTCCTAATGGCAGCCATACTACGGTAATTAGCACATTTCCTCTTTTATTATATACATTAATTTACGTATGAAATGTGAGTCTGAGTGTCTTCATTTGCATGCTATTGTATTTCCAGGATAGAGAAAGTTCGGCTAAATCGAAAAGATGGGATATCGAAGGTTGCAGGAACAATCTTGTGTGTGGCTGGAGCATCAGTGATAACTCTATACAAAGGTCCAACGATATACAGCCCAACTCCACCTCTGAATAGACCCACCCCGACGTTCGTTTCATTGGGAGATGCAGAGGGAAAGAACTGGACCCTTGGGTGTATCTATCTGATTGGTCATTGCCTATCCTGGTCTGGTTGGCTGGTGTTGCAGGCACCGGTCCTGAAGAAGTACCCAGCTAGACTCTCCGTGACGTCCTACACATGTTTCTTTGGTCTCATCCAGTTCCTCGTCATTGCGGCCTTTGCTGAGAGAGATCCTCAAGCTTGGATGTTCCACTCTGGCGGAGAACTCTTCACTATTCTCTACGCGGTCAGTATTTCATCAGTCAAAAACCATTGACATATTTTTCTTCTTTTTTCTAAAGGGAAAGTATCCTTTGAGCACAACTTTATATCGGCTCAAGTAAATTAATTGCAGTGTATATGATATCATTCATTCAATAACACTGGTGGGCAGAAATCCGCAAACCAAACCAATATTTTCTTAATTGAACATCAAACTTGATTGTGTCTAGCAAATAAATGTCTGAACAATTCAAAACTTTCTTCTTATTAATTCATTAAGCATGTCAAAAACATTTTAAATGACCGGTGAGAGAATAAAGATATTTGGCAGGAATTCTTTATTGAGATTCTTGCCACACATTTGCTTTTTAACTAAAAGCAAAAAGGTGAATCCTTCTGCATCTTCTTTTGTAATGTGTTGTGGATTTTATAAAAGCAAATGTAAAAAGGTTTTTGATAAATCTATAAGAAAATAATTAAAATAAATTTATTTAAATATATATAAATTCTATAAAATAATTTAAATCCAAAATAAATAACTCAATTTTGTAATTTCAAACAAATTCTCATTTATTTCTTACTTAAGTTTTTATAAATATATTTTTATATATTTTTCTTCATGAAAACGCCTACTTATGTTAAGACCCAAAGGGGGAGACCATGTACTAATCGTGGGGAATGTCTAACATCAGAAAATAAGTGCCTAAATTCGTACCATTTGAACCTGCACAAATAATTGCTTATAGTGCAATATTTGAGTCCAAGTTCATGGGATACAACCCTTAATTTTATTCGATAAGATTTCTTGTCATTGTAGTTGATAATGCCGTAGCAATTAGAAAAAGTGGTTTACACAATAATGCGGGGGGTGGATCTACGTGGTGGGTTATTGAAAATGAAATAAGACCAAAACACTTTGTGTGGAAAAAATGCAGGGAGTGGTGGCATCCGGGATCGCATTCGCTGTACAGATTTGGTGCATTGACAGAGGCGGCCCAGTCTTCGTTGCTGTTTATCAACCAGTTCAGACTCTTGTTGTCGCCATTATGGCTTCCATTGCTTTAGGGGAAGAATTCTATTTGGGAGGGTAAGTGGGTCCTTTTCATCCCTACATTATCTCTCTGCTCCTTGGTTGTCCATCCAATAAAGTTGGTCCCCGTATGTTCATCGCTAGGATCAAAATATCTAGCATTACATTAATCTTGTGATTAACTTGGCAATTTCGTTAAACACAGGATAATCGGTGCAGTGTTGATCATAGTAGGATTGTACCTAGTGCTATGGGGAAAAAGTCAAGAGAGAAAGTTTGCAGCTCAAGAAAAGGGTGCAATTCAGTCCACCCCGGAGCACAGCAACATCAGAACCTCAAGCCATATCAAGGCCTCCCTCACGAAGCCACTTCTCCCTCCTTCAACCGAAAATGTTTAACTAGAAGCCCCCGCCTAGACTTTTAACCACAATGCTGGCTACCTGGAGACAAAAAGAACAACTATAGCAGCAAAAGAAGGATAAACGAATGGGAAGCACTACGCCACTAGCTATGTCCGAAAGTTTGTGTGTATGATTTTCTTTAATTTCGTTCTTCTTTCCCTCATTTTTAATTAGTCAAATGGCTTTTTCTCCAAGTAGCTGAGAGGGTTAAATGAGAAGCGTTTTTGAAGGGGGAATGATGATGATCATTGTCAAACCTGTGTGGCCTATGGGAGCCTGAAATTCTCATATGCTTTCTCTATGGTATAATTATATGGTTTTATTTCAGATAATTATCAAGTTTTTGCTAAAAATCATTATCTATGTACGGTGTGATGGGACCCTAAGATTGCATCCATGCTCATGGATACTTATTAATATTAAATTGATAATTGAAAACCTTATTCTAAATAGTATAATAACACATTTAATCTTCAATACTTATATATTCTATCAATTGATCCTAATTCTAAATAATTCAATAAATTTAACCCTTCATATTTATAAATTCTATCAATTTGATTCTCAAATTTTCAAACCAAAGCTTTCGACTTTTAAAACAGAGGCATGTCACATCTATTAATTGTTTTATTTATAATCAAAATAATCTAATTTGATACATAATCCTTTTTTTAAATTAAATGCCATCTTTATCAATAACGTGCATTCTTTTTTTTCTCTTTGCGAAAAGTATTATATTTTTTAAATTCTCGTTTTTGGGAAGATTTTGATAGATAGATACTTAATTGCTAGGAAACCAGATTACAATAACTTACAAGCTTATTTTTTCATCATCATTTTTTTTTCGGTGCAGGAATTTCATGATATTTATTTTATATGCTTGAATTTGAACTTTTAGGCATGTAATTCTGATATATTATTTTCCAATCAAAAAGTATTTTGCTATTTCATATGACTAATAAATATAGCATGGGATTTTCCGAGCCTATATATTTGTGCAAACCCTCCCACTTTTTGAGCGGAACTTCGGGACGACACTACAACAAAAAAGGCCTATAGCGACACTTTTTTTGACATAAGACGACGTAAAAAAAGTTGCCATAGGTTTAGCGACGCTTCGTCCGACGCTTCCAAAATGGTCGTATATAGTGGGGTTGGTATATGCATTGCGACACTTTTGAAAAAGCGTCGCTATAAGTCAACATAAGCCGACGCTTATTGAAGGGTTGTGAAATGTTTAGTCAATACTGACCTTTAAAAAAGGTTGGGAAAGACCTAGTCAAGTCCAACCTTTGAAAAAGGTTGCAATAGACCTGTTTAAGATAACCTTAAAAAGGTTGGTATAGTTCTTGTCTAACGCAACTTTTAAAAATGGTTGGGATAGAGCCGTCTAAGGCAACCTTAAAAAAGTTGGGATAGACATTGTCTAAGGCAACTTTTAAAAACAGTTGGGATAAAACCGTCGAAGGTAACCTTAAAAAGGTTGGGATAGACCTTGTCTAAGACAACCTATAAAAAAGGTTGGGATAGACTTATCAAGGTAACCTTAAACAAGTTGGGATAGACCATGTCTAAGGCAACCTTTAAAAAGGATTGGGATAGACCCGTCTAAGGCAACCTTAAAAAAGTTGGGATAGACCTTGTCTAAAACAACTTTTAAAAATAGTTGGGATAGACCCGTTTAAAGCAACCTTAAAAAGGTTGGGATAAATCTTGCCTAAGACAACCTTTTAAAAAGGTTAGGATAAACCCGTCAAAAGTAACCTTAAAAAGATTGGGATAGACACGTATGATGTAATTTTTTTATTTCAATATTAATATATTTTTATAAATATTTACAGTGAATAATGATAGGAATTGTGCTTTAAATACAATTAAAATTATAAAATTAAAATTAAAATTAAAATAAAGATTAAATATTAACTACAAAAATCGATCCAACAATCAAAATACACTAACATTTAGCTGAAATGTATACCACTAACATTCAACTCAATGTACAAAAGTAAACAAATAAAAAGGTACCTAAGTCGATGGACATTGATATTGATAGAACCAAATATAATTATAGACCAACTGCATGACAATACAAAAACTCAGTTGACCTGCATAAAATTAGAAAGATAAAACAGACTCAATGATAGATGTGTGAAGCACGGTTGCTTTAATATCTTTGGATGACAAAATCTTGGTGAGGCTTTTCTTCGCAATTATAAGTTCGGCTTGCATTTTATCATATGCTTCTGCAATCAGAGGGCCAAGGATCACTAGTAAAAATGAAAAAGGCATTAACTCTTTAAGAGTTTAAGCGTAGTTTATACTGATTGGAAAACTTACTAAGTGCCTTCTTGTAAGGCCTTTTGTATTGCCTCCACTCAGTCAATCTGTCCTCCATATCCTGCAAAATTTACCAGCTTTTAAATTCCCATTTGTCCGACATTAGTTAAACCGAGGGATTAGCACAAACATAAGGTTGTTTTAAGACAAACCTCTTTCTTCGAAATAGCAAATCGAATCTGCCCGATCTCAAATTTTAGGTGGGAGAAAAAGTCCTCATCTAATCTACAAAGTTTGCAAATAAAGATGGTGTATTGAACTGAGAATTTAAAGTGTATTTTACCAATTAAGTAAAGTTAATGGCAAAGAAATGAAGAAAACACTCAAACAAAACATTTCAACTATACAAAAGGTGAAAGTACCAGTGAAGTCCCTCTATCATATAAACTACATCAAATTAGTCCCTCTACTAAATTGATTGATTTAGTCCCTTACTAGTAAAAGTAAATGAATAAAGCTAAATTGTAATAGAGTTAACATTTACTATTTAAAAAATGACTTAAAATTTTTCTTTCATTTGCAGTAGAATTTCTAGCAAAATATTTCATTTGTAAAACCATAAAAAGCTTTCAAAAATAAAAATATAACTCTGTTAAACAATAAATAAATGTTTTTAAACAGTAAATGTTAACTCGATGTAATTTGACCTTATATGATTTGCTTTAATGATTGTAGGATCTAAATTGATCCATAAGGACTAATTTTATCCAATCTCTATAATAGAGTGACCTATAGAAAAAAACATTGAACTTCTCAATAAAACTCAAGTGTTGGTTAAAGTTCCAGAACCATGACTTGATCCCCATTCACGATTCGAAAGCTTATCAAGGTTCAAGAGCTTGGGGCGGTCACCCATTCGGAACTCAGGAAAACGTAAACCAAAGTTGTGACAAAATCACCATCGGGGAAAGGAGATGAGGTGCCGAACACGAGATTCCCGAGCTTGGTGAGATCGGATTGCCCAATGAGGCTTCCAGGATGAAGTTGATAGGATGAAATTCATACGGTATATTGGGAATCTCTGTCCACCTCTCTCCATATTTGGAGGTTAGGGCTAGGAGGAACCGAGCAAATGGCACCTTGGGCGAGGAAGTTGTAGTCAAGTGTACCGACTCTGAGGAGGAGAAAGGAATAGTTGAAGGTTGGTGGTGAAGGTGGAGAAGAAAGGTGGTGAAACTAATCGAGTTTCATGAGCATAAGGGCCAATTGCAAAAATTGAAGCAGGCCCCGGGAGTACATCTTGGCGAGAAATAGAGGTGAGAGACACTAACCCAAATTTGGAGATTGAGTAGCGTAAGGGGTTCGGGGTTGAGATGGAAGGAAAGATGCAAGAGAGGAAGGAGGTGCAACAAAGGGAAGTGTCACTGTAACGGCTTGGGTTGGAATTTCAGCACCAAAGAAGCAAAACAACAAACAATTAACATGCAACATTCAACAAACAAGGATTTCACAACTTCTTCGCAGCAAGATTAAAGTACTAACCTATGCCTCAATCTTTCAATCGCAAACTCCATCTCTTGAGCCTCGGTGTCAAGAAAATACTCGATCGTCTCCTCAGCAGTATCGGGTAATTCCCTGGACTAATAATGAAACCAACAGAAAAAGAAAACAAAATTTAAAACATCCAAAATAAAACCAACTGAATAATTTGCAAAAATAAAAATAAAGAAAACTAGTATACTTGGCGAAGAGCTTGGCGACGTTCCTTCTCTTCACGTAAATGTTGCTCAAATGCTTCTCGAGCCTCTGCGTCCCTCTCTTACCGCCTTTTGAATTCAAGACGAGAGAGACGATGCCCTAGTCGATTCCCTAAGCCTCGCGTAAAATGACTCCACTCTTTCCTCCCCCGCCATTTTCTTCCGTTCCCCTCAATTTCAGTACTGAAATTGGTTGAAAATATTGTAACTTTCTCTGGAAAGTAAAAAAAAAAACTGAGGCTTTGGTGGTGAAAAAAAAAAACCCTTAAGACCCAGAAAAAAAAATGGAAGGGGAAAGCGCTGTGTTTTTCCTTTAGCTTGTGATGTTCATTTGGTTTTTGAATTTTGGTGGAATTTTTCCCTTAAAATTTTGAATTGTTTTTAGCGACCGCGAAATTTTGGCACTCTTTAACATTTTCCACCGTCACCATCCTCTGAACATTTTCCATAATCACTAGAAGATTATGTATATAAATTTTTAATTCATTTTATATATATTATAAATACTAATATTTATTAAATTATTAAAATATTACTCGTATAAAAATATTTAAAAATTTATTATAAATTGAAGGTTTTTTCTTAATATATTTGAATTTTTATTTTATTTTTATATTATTTGTAACTACGTATTCCTGCTCACATCAGCTTCCAAACGTCATCATGACCTAATAGATATTTATAATTTATAACAACACTATTTGATATATTATTAGAATTGTAAGGTAATATATGATTATAAAATATAATAAAAAATTAATGATCGTATGGTGGACCAATACCGATCGATGAGTAGTAGAAGACACCTTAGATACAAGTCAATATGACGATCGTTACTGAAAATCAGAGAATAAAGTTATTTGAATTTTTTATTCATGGATTTATAATATTCAAAATTATTTTATGAAAAAAATCGAACTGTAGAAGAAAAGAGAAGTAGAGCTTTTAATTGGTGCAGGCGGCGGTGTAAACAGAGAAGGCCATATAGACTTAAATAAAAACTTTTTAATAATTTAATGACTATTTTGTAACTTTTTAAAATTTAGTTACCAAAACGTAAATTTAATAACTAGATTACTCATTGTTTTATTATATGTATTTTAAATATCATTATACATTAAAAAATGAGTATTTTTTAATTTTATATTTATATTATTTTTCTATTGAATTAAATTTATGTATAATTAAAATTGTTATTTGTTATAAAATATATATTTTAATTCATAACCCTTAAATCAGAGAGAAAATACGAATAAACACACTAAAACTTACATTATTCTAATTGCTGCTACAACGTCAATTATAACATAGATAACAATGCATTCATTTAACCAATAAAATATTAGTAAAAATATCATGGAAGTTCTTGTATTAAAAGTTAAATTACATTTTATTTCTTCTATTAAGAAAATGATAAATTAATTTTTATATATTAAATTGCTAAAATTCCACTCTATCCTTTCATTGAAGCAACAAAAAATCAAGCCAAAGTGCCAGTTGTGGACGTTAAACAAGAACCTATTTGCCAGAGATGATGAAATCAAAATAGCAGATAATTAATATAAAATTTTGCATTTTACAGATCCAAGTTTGTCAACTTGTTGTATAGTAAATCAAATTACCAACTTAGCTTCAGATAAATGAATACTACTTCTTAACACCACAAAAGACAAAGAAAGCTTATTCAACTTAGCTTCAGATGTTCGATGTTGAATGATTTTAGTTTTTGTATTTCATTTTTATTTGTTATAATTTGGTCATATCCAACATAGATAGTTGTCTATCAATATCATTCTGTTACTCTCTTTTTTATCAATTTTTTTAAATCTAATATTTAAATATATCAAATAGTCTAGATTAAATATTTTTAAATATAAAAGTATTAATTGATTGTATAAAATTTCATCATTTAACAAATCTCAAAGTAAACTTTAAATCCTAAACCATTTAATTAATCTAAACCCTAAACTCCTAACCCCTAATTTTGAAACCCTAAATCATAAAACATTGACCCATAAACCCTTAACCCTTAAACCATAAACCACAAACCTTAAACCATAAACCACAATCCCTAAACTTTAACATAGTAACTCCTCAACCATATACCCTAACTCCTAAACTATAAACCCTAAACTATAATGATAATTAATTCAAAATTTTAAAATTAATATTATTACTTTTACAATTATATAAGAAATTATTTAATATATAAATTAAAAAACAATCAGTCATATATATACCCAAAAAACTTTAAAATTATTTTAACTAATAGTATTTTAATTATAACACTTATGAAAGTGTCGGCCCAAAACTGTAGGCATGGTATTGGACAAAGCCGACTCCTATTTAAGCGTTGCCTTAAGCATGCATATCCCAATCCTTATACAAAAAGTTGACCAAAGCATATGTCGGCAAGTCTATCCCACAAAATTTAGGAAAATATCGTCTTAGGACTGGACAAATCCAACTCTTATTTAAGCGTTGCCTTAGGCATGCATATCTCAACCTTTATACAAAGAGTTGGCTAGAGCTTATATTGACACGTCTATCCCAACACTTAAGAAAGTGTTGCCCCAAAACTGTTGTCTTAGGACTGCACAAAAGCCAACTCTTATTCAAGCGTTGCCTTAAGCATACATATCCCAACCCTTATACAAAAAGTTGGCCAAAGCATAGTCTATCCCAACACTTAGGAAAGTGTCGCCACAAAAGTATCATCTTAGGACTACACAAAAGCCAACTTTTATTCAAGTGTTGCCTTAGGCATACATATCCCAACTCTTATACAAAGAGTTGGCAAAAGTGTAGTCTATCCCAACACTTAGAAAAGTGTCGCCATAAAACTGTCGTCTTAGGACTACACAAAAGCCAACTCTTACTCAAGCGTTGCCTTAGGCATACATATCACAACCCTTGTATAAAGAGTTGGCTAAAGCGTATGTTGGCAAGTCTATCCCAACACTTAGGAAAGTGTCGCCCCAAAACTGTCGTCTTAGGACTAGACAAAGCCAACTCTTATTTAAGCGTTGCCTTAGGCATGCATATCCCAACCCTTATAAAAGAGTTGGCTAAAGCATATGTTGGCCAGTCTATCCCAACACTTATGAAAGTGTCGCCCCATAAGTGTCGCTATAGGCCTTTTTTGTTGTAGTGCGAGCAGGATAACCCAATCCATGATCAAGTCTACCCATAAAGCGGACTAATTTTTTCAGCTTTGTGTTTTCTATCTTGGTTTGCATATTTTACCATAATTTAGGAAGTAAAATGTTCAAATTTTGCATTTTTGTTCAGTAAAAATTGCTTGATTTTGCACTGTTTAGCTTTATTTACTATTTGCCTTCTTATTTGTATTGTTTTCTTGATAAGTATGATATTTCCTTCAAGGAACCTAGAAATAGTCCTCGAAGTTGGCCATTGAAATTGAAAATTAAATCTAGATTTTTTTTTTAAAAAAATATGGCTTTGAAAAATTTAATTGTTCAATCAATAATTATACAAGAAAAAATTATGAACATTTAATTTTTCATAAGAAAAAAATATGAAAAAATTAATTGAGTTTTCTTTTGATACATTGATAATGTTTTTTTTTTATAAACTGATTAAGAGATTATTATGTATTTTTGTTATTTTTGATTATTTGCGAAAAAGTAAAACAATTAATAAATATGGAATGCCTCTATTTTAAAAATTAAAAGTTTTGGTTAGAAAGTTTGAGTATCAAATTGATAGTATTTGTGACTGTAAAACCCAATTTTTGCCCGGCCCATTAAAACCCAAAAATTTTAAAACCAAAACCAATATTATTAAAAGTCCAATAACAATCTATTTTACAGGCCCAATAACAGATTAAACCCGAGCCTAATTACAGAATAACCCAAACATTAAACTCAAATTTACAAAACCTAAATAAGCCCAAAATGGCCCAACAACCCTAACCTAGACAGAAACCCTAGCCAGCAAGACCATGCGCCGCAACCCAGCCTAATGCTTGGACTCCTCGCGGCGCCTCACTACGCGACGCAGCTTGACCTCCGGCGCCCGCGTGACGCTCCACGCACATCACGCGCCCACGTCGGCCCACTTCTGTACCTGCGCAAGAAAGCAAAGGATAGCACAGAAAAAAAACAAAAAGAACAGTTGTATTGTATTTTTATTTTCTGATTTCGGCTTTAAAAGCCCAAAAAATCAACCATTGTATAGGGAGAATCTTTCACGAATACGAAAATACAAAGAAACAGAGGTTCAAAAAAAGGTCTCTTTTCAATTTGATCTTTGGATCTTTTTTTTATTTCAATAGCATTTTTTTTCTTTTCTATTTTCTACACACGAAATAAATAAATAAAAAAAATAAGAGCCATACCTTTATAAGACGAACAGACGGTTTAGCCTCCTTCGTTGAAATCAGAATAAAGGCGGCCTCGATCAGAAATATCGGGATATTTGGGCCTTGCTTCAAAATAACCACTCAAATGGTTTGAGTTTACCCTTAATCGGCCGACCGTCACGATTTCGGTGAGCAAACGAAGTTCCAAACGTAGCGATTGAGGCTGATTTCGACCCCGGGGAGAGAACAAAAAGGGAACTTAGGGTTTCAAAAAGGGGGGTCCGTTAGTGTTAATCTGGTTTAAAAATGGGTAGGCCATTAGAGAAACGGTGCCGTTTGGGGTTTATCTCCATAGCCTCAAAACGACGCAGTATTAGACGACCCAATTTTGACCCGACCCGGTATACCTAGGACCCGCGCGTTTCCATGGTGATGGACAAATTTTGCGTTTAGTCCTTGTTGTTTGTGCACTGTTTCAATCTAGACCTATCTAAGTGCTGCGTTTTGAACCATGGAAATATTTTCGGGTTTAGTCCCTAGTAGTTTATGCGCATTTCAGTTTAGTCCTTATGCTTATCTAAATGATTTTATTTGTTTGTAAAATAGCCTAGTAGTTTTATTTTTAATCCAATTAGGTATATTTTATTTATTTATCATACAAATGTTTGATTTCAAAATTTCCTATTTTTTGTTTAAATAATTTGTATAAATTTTAACTTAAATACTCTTACATACTATTATTTCATATATATACATACATAATTTATATTAAAATTATCCCGTTTTATGTATATATTATTAGTTTCACATTATTTTATGAGTTCCCTCTTAGATATATGTATATATTTTGAATTTATATAAATATATAATTATTCATTTAAAGATCTTATTTTAAATTATATTTTATTTATTTCAAATACTTTTTATATTACTTGTATATATTGTTTTAAATTTTTTATATCTTTTATATTAAATTATTTTATGTGCTTTATTTTAGATTTTATTTATCTATTTTAATTTTTTTTACATCATTTGTTTTAAACTTATTTATCATTGGATTTAGGTTTATTTCTTATGATTGGTTATATATTATTTTGCTCCATTTTCTTCAATTGCTAATTTCATTATATGATTTTTGCTAGCATATGAATTGTAATTTGTTAATTTGTAACTATTAATTATTTGTGATTCATAGTTGTAATATTTGATGTATGGATTAATATATTGCTTTGTGTATTAGTATTCCATTGTATCTTACGAAAGATGTAGTGTTTTAATGTCATTTCGGTTTTAAAATCATAAGGCAATGTTCGTGTTTAGAGGTTTCGAGAAAATCGTGCTCTAACTTACTGAGTTTCGATTCTCCTCGTTCAAAACCTAGCAACCGAGTATCCTTTCTCTCTTAAACCAAAATGCATGATATTTCAAATAAAAAACTTATTCTCGGGAATTTGAGACATTGCGCCCTATCTTACTGGGTGTGATATTTTATCATCTCGATATAAGAATTTCAAAAGAACAAAGGCAATATTCTGCATTCGGGAATTGTGAGAAATAATGCGCTAACTTACTGGGTTTCGATTTTTCATTTGACCCAAATAATTGAATATCCTTCTTATTCTTTAAATGTACAAGTATTATTTCTCACAAAGGGCGCTTTGAGACCAAAGGGGATCTGAGTTGAAAATTCGAAAAGGCGGCTCAAATTTTGTTCGAAAGTGGGACATACAGTAGTCTTGCTATACTTGAATTAACAATGAAGAAGTATGCTACGTCTTGGGGCATCGACAAAGTACTTCGAATCCCCTAAACACATATTGAACTTAAAATGGTCCTCAAGAAGTTGGAACAGAGAAGCTCAGGCTGTGATATCTGGGGCACCTAGTTTCTATTTTACACATGCTAAATTTGTTATTTGTGATTATATTATTCTCCTCAAAATATGTTCACAATAAATTTCCTTCTTGATTGCGATTGATATCTTTGCCTAATTTATTTCGAGCTATGCTCCTAATTAATTTCCTTATTGTCCATGGTTATGATCTTTTTCGGGCATTTCGCATTGAAATAACGATTAGTGGACTAATAATATTTTCATAAAATGAGTTTCGCATATTACTCTGGAAGCTCCTGAATAATACAAGAAACTGAAACAGGACTATTGTTTAAAACCCACCAAGTTTAAGGAAGAGTCTAAATTGAGGTTATTTTCTTGGATTTTCTGTTAAAAATAGTTGATGATACTACCTTGACAGAAAATAGGCAACGTTAACCCAAGTGGAATCATTCGCAAGAAAAATGATATTCTGCATTCATGCGAGCATCATGCATACACATCTAGTTGGGTCACCCGAAGAGTGATCAGCTGATGGAACAAGCTACAGACCTTATACCCTCGAGTTATAGTAGGATAGATGGAAGTTGATACAGATCCTACACCTTCGAATAGCAATGGGATGGATTAAAGAAGAAACAAATCCTACATTTTGAAATCGTAGTGGGATAGTTGGGAAAAGATTCAGATCCTATACCCCTAAGTCATAATGAGATGAACCCTGAAGTTACAGTGGGGCAAGTCTGTTGAGCAAGATATGGGTTTTCGCGGGTTTTTTGTTAGGAATACCAGCCGAACAAGAGGGCAGCATATTACCCTGGTGAACAATGAACAATGACACCTTAAGCAGGAATCATTCTCATGACATTCTGTATTCATATAAATGTCATCCATAAGACACATCTATTTAGGGGCATTTGATTCATTCCGATCATTATCATTGTATTTAATCATTGTAAGAAATCACTCTCATGACATTCTGCATTCATACAAATGTCGTCCATAATACATTTCGTTAGGAGCATTAGATTCATTATAATCATTGCATCCTAACCATTTTGCATAGGCATAAACACAAAACTGATTTTACAGGACAGGTCCCCTAGAGGACGTTGTCGCAACATCGGTGAATTCGAAGATCTTGCCTTCCTGAGTGAAGCAGGTCGAAGATAGCAGATCTGGTAATCCTGAAGTTACAAGAGCAGATCGAAGACATCAGCCCTATCTCCATGACCAGCATTGGAATAGGTCGAAGATTGTAGATCTTGTCACCCTAAACAGTAGGGAACCAAGATCGAACGGAAAATTTGGTCTCCCTAAGCAGTAGTGGAACAGATTTAAGCCACCAATCCTATCTCCATGACCAGCATTGGAATAGGTCGAAGATTGTAGATCTTGTCACCCTAAACAGTAGGGAACCAAGATCGAACGGTAAATCTGGTCTCCCTAAGCAGTAGTGGAACAGATTTAAGCCACCAGTCCTATCTCCATGACCAGCATTGGAATAGGTCGAAGATTGTAGATCTTGTCACCCTAAGCAGTAGGGAACCAAGATCGAACGGTAAATCTGGTCTCCCTAAGCAGTAGTGGAACAGATTTAAGCCACCAGTCCTATCTCCATGACCAGCATTGGAATAGGTCAAAGATTGTAGATCTTGTCAACCTAAGCAGTAGGGAACCAAGATCGAACGGCAAATCTGGTCTCCCTAAGCAGTAGTGGAACAGATTTAAGCCATCAGTCTGACAATCCTGAGTTTGCAGGGGCAGATTGAAGATAGCAGATCTGGCAACCCTGAAGTTGCAGGAGCAGATTGAAAACGTTAGATCTTATCTCCCTGAGTTTCCAGTGGAGCAGGTTGAAGCTACAAATCCCTCATCCCTGTGTTTACAATGAAGATCAGTTCGTATTTCTTTGAAGTTTTGGTAGAGAAGATGGAGGTTACGAATCTCTTCTCCCTGAATTTCTATCTCCTCGAAGTTTCAGTGGAGTAGGTTGAGGTTACAAATCCCTACTCCTTGAGTTTACAATAAGGATCAATCCATATTTCTCCGAAGTTCCAGTGGAGTAGATTGAAGCTACGAATCTTTTCTCCCTGAAATTACATCATAATTGGATCAAAGCACCAGTTCTCAGGCCCCTGAAGATGCAGTGAGATGGAATGAAGCTGTGCGAAGACGAAAAGCACCTGAAGAAGTCCAAGACTCAAAGACCGGGCAAAAATGGTCCTTTTTGAAGTCTTTTCTCTATTCTCGTTACACGACAATGAGCAAAGAGGGGCAGCTGTAAAACCCAATTTTTCCCGGCCCATTAAAACCCAAAAATTTTAAAACCAAAACCAATATTATTAAAAGTCTAATAACAGTCTATTTTACAGGCCCAATAACAAATTAAACCCGAGCCTAATTACATAATAACCCAAACATTAAACCCAAATTTACAAAACCTAAATAAGCGCAAAATGGCCCAACAATTCTAACCTAGACAGAAACCCTAGCTATCAAGACCATGTGCCGCAACCCAGCCTAACGCTTGGACTCCCTCGCGCGTACCTCCACGTGCGATGCTTCAGCAGCCTCCAGCGCCTCCGTACACTCCACGCACATCAAGCGCCCACGTCGGCCCACTTCCATACCTGCGTAAGAAAGCAAAGGACAGCACAGAAAAAAACAAAAAGAACAGTTGTATTGTATTTTTATTTTACGATTTCGGCTTTAAAAGCCCAAAAAATCAACCATTGTATGGGGAGAATCTTTCACGAATACGAAAATACAAAGAAACAGAGGTTCAAAAAAATGTCTCTTTTCGATTTGATCTCTGGATTTTTTTTTATTTCAATATCATTTTTTTCTTTTCTATTTTCTACACACGAAATAAATAAAAAAAATGAATAAGAGCCATACCTTTATAAGACGAACAGACGGTTTAGCCTTCTTCGTTGAAATCAGAATAAAGGCGACCGTCGATCGGAAATATCGGGATATTTGGGCCTTGCTTCAAAATAACCACTCAAATGGTTTGAGTTTGCCCTTAACCAGCTAACCATCGCGGTTTTGGTGAGCAAACAAAGTTCCAAACGTAGCGATTGGGGCTGATTTCGGCTGCGGGGAGAGAACAAGAAGGGAACGTAGGGTTTAAAAAATGGGGGGTCTGTAAGTGTTAATCTGGTTTAAAAAGGGGTAGGACATTAGAGAAACGATGCCGTTTGGGGTTTATCTCCATAGCCTCAAAACGACACAGTATTAGACGACCCGATTTCGACCCGACCCAGTATACCTAGGACCCGCGCGTTTCAATGGTGATGGACAAATTTCGCGTTTAGTCCTTGTTGTTTGTGCACTGTTTCAATCTAGACTTGTCTAAGTGCTGCGTTTTGAACCATGGAAATATTTTCGGGTTTAGTCCCTAGTAGTTTATGCGCATTTCAGTTTAGTCCTTATGCTTATCTAAATGATTTTATTTGTTTATAAAATAGCCTGGTAGTTTTATTTTTAATCCAATTAGGTATATTTTATTTATTTATCATACAAATGTTTGATTTCAAAATTTCCTATTTTTTTGTTTAAATAATTTGTATAAATTTTAACTTAAATACTCTTACATACTATTATTTCATATATATACATACATAATTTATATTAAAATTATCCCGTTTTATGTATATATTATTAGTTTCACATTATTTTATGAGTTCCTCTTAGATATATGTATATATTTTGAATTTATATAAATATATAATTGTTCATTTAAAGATCTTATTTTAAATTATATTTTATTTATTTCAAATACTTTTTATATTACTTGTATATATTGTTTTAAATTTTTTATATCTTTTATATTAAATTATTTTATGTGCTTTATTTTAGATTTTATTTATCTATTTTAATTTTTTTTACATCATTTGTTTTAAACTTATTTATTATTGGATTTAGGTTTATTTCTTATGATTGGTTATATATTATTTTGCTCCATTTTCTTCAGTTGCTAATTTCATTATATGATTTTTGCTAGCATATGAATTGTAATTTGTTAATTTGTAACTATTAATTATTTGTGATTCATAGTTGTAATGTTTGATGTATGGATTAATATATTGCTTTGTATATTAGTATTCCATTGTATCTTATGAAAGATGTAGTGTTTTAATGTCATTTCGGTTTTAAAATCATAAGGCAATGTTCGTGTTTAGAGGTTTCGAGAAAATCGTGCTCTAACTTACTGAGTTCCAATTCTCCTCGTTCAAAACCTAGCAACCGAGTATCCTTTCTCTCTTAAACCAAAATGCATGATATTTCAAATAAAAAACTTATTCTCAGGAATTTGAGACATTGCGCCCTAACTTACTGGGTGTGATATTTTATCATCTCGATATAAAAATTTCAAAAGAACAAAGGCAATACTCCGCATTCGGGAATTTTGAGAAATAATGCCCTAACTTACTGTGTTTCGATTTTTCATTTGACCCAAATAATTGAATATCCTTCTTATTCTTTAAATGTACAAGTATTGAATGTCGAAGGATAAATCTAATTTCCAGAACGTAAGATGTTGTGCCCTAACTTACTGAGTACGACATTTTATTTCTTCGAAATAAGAAATTTTGGCATCCAATATGATTCTATCTTAAGTACACGGATCGTAATCTAGAATCTTTTCAAATTTTCGGTATTAGGACATTAAATAATCAATTAGGTACCAATTTTGGGCGCTACGAGGGTGCTAACCCTTCCTCGTACGTAACCGACTCCCGAACCTATTTTATTAGATTTCTTAGACCAGAATTATTGTTTTAATAAAAATGTTTTATTAAAATAATGTATCTCAAGGCGATCCGATCACATCTTGAATAAAGGATCAGTGGCGACTCCATTTCCATATTTTTAAAGTCGATCCCGTTTTTCAAACTCGATCAAAAAAATGGTTTCGACAGTGAATATGAAGGGTTAAATTTATTAAATTATTTAGAACTAGGATCAAATTGATAAAAAAAAATGTAAGTATTGATGACCAAATGTGTTATTATACCAGTTAAAAAAGATTTTTTCATTATCAATTTAGTGATTGGTGATCAAAATAGTAATGAATTCAAAGTTGAATTTTTTTAAAATTGAATGACCAAAATAGAAACGTGGGATAAGTACACATTTGTATTTTTTTTTTTTTTGTAATTTTTGATAATCTTATTTTTTTTAATGCCATAATTGTCACTCATCTTTTGGGTGTACTGGTTTTTTTTCTTATAAAACCCTTATTTCAAAATTAAAATTTCCCCTTGTCTTTTTCATCCGAGAAATTCTCTTTGTTTTCAGTTTTTGTAACACAACCCTTACAGCTGAGAAGAAAAACTGAAAATAAAAAAATCCATCAAAAAGATGTTATTTAAAAGGTTTTGCTTCATAAGTTTAAAATTAGTGTCGAATTTTGTTCAGCCGGGTTGTTAGGGCTTGGTAGGGCTCAACCCTTTAAACTCATAAACTTTTCATTCGAAGTTGTTTAAAACTTTTAAAAATTTGAGTTATTTTAGCCCTTTAAAAATAATAAAAATTTGATTTAATCTTTTAAAAATTATAAAGATATAAACTATTCAAATAGTAAAATTACATTTTTTATATCGTAAAATTATAATTTAATTTCAACCCCTAAAAAATATTTTTAGCTTCGCCTCTAATTTTATTTTTATAAAATTTAAAATTAATTTTATTTTTTTATCATAGATATTTTTTATTTAAAATAGTAAAAATAATTTAAAATATTTTGTAAAAAAATATTTTTTGAAAAAAATACTACATAAGAGTTATTAATAATTTTTATATATCAATATATGTTGCCCTAAATCCTAAACTTTAAACCCTAAACCCACATTACACTCTCAAAAAAAAACATAAGTTCAATTTTAGGGATAACATTGTTGAAAGGGATGACCATGAACCTTAAGTGTGAACTGTAAATCAAACATAAAAAAATACCAAAAAATTAATTAATTTTTATTTATTTTAAAATTTAACTTTTTAAAAAATATTGATGAAAAATAATTTGAAACTTAACAAAATAATAACCAGAAGCGGTAAAATAAATCTCATTTTATTAAAATAAAATCCATAAATTTAAAACTCAAAATTATCATAAAAATTTAAAAACTAAACCGAATGAAATTATGATGAAAAAAATTAAAAAATCTAATTTAACTGAAATGAATTTACTCAACGCTTTTAAATTATGTACTTGTAAAGCGAAATAGAGGCATAAGATAAAACTTTATGGATGTATGGATTAAAATAAGGAATTAAACATTTTTTAAATGAGAAGTAGTTTGAAAACAAGGTTTTAGATAAATAAAATAAACGAAGAGTTTTCAAATAAATCTAAGAAATTAAAATGTTTAGAATATTTGCATACTAAAATTTAAAAACCTCGAATTTCTTGTGTTGATGACCAAAATCAAAATTTATAAAAAAAATATATTAAAATAGTGTTAAATTTATAAAGCAAGCACAAAGGTGTTCATGGGCCGGGCCGAGTTTGGGCCAGGCTCAACTAAAAATTTAGGCCCATTCATTGGGCTCGGGTTAGGCCGGGCCAAAAAATGGGCCTAAATTTTTTCCCAATCTCGACCCATATAAAAATGCTAAAATCCGGGCCAGGTCCAGCCTGCCCGTATTAAATTTTTATATTATTTTATATATTTTTTAAATATATATAATACATCAAAAATACTAAAAAAATCAAAATAAATATTTCCCAACAAGTTGAAAATAAATTTTAAAAATATATGTAGACTTAAATAACACTAAGATAGATATAATTTAACAAGCAAATACCTCTAAAATAATAATAAAATTAATAAATGACTTTAAAATAATAATAAAATTAACAATAAAAAAAGTTTTATACAATATTCAATCAATAACAACAAAATAGTAGCAACATAATAGTAATATGGTAGCAAAATAGGGAGAAAACAACATTCAAAAATAAAAAAAAAAACTAGCAGATTTTTTTTGTCATTTAGTGAATTCAGGCCAGGCCCGGGCCAAAAATACCTTATTCGAGGCCCGGCTCATTTTTTAAACGGGCCTTATTTTTTGTCCAAGCTCATTTTTCGGGCTTATATTTTGCCCAAACCCTCTCAAATTTCAGTCGGACCTTCAGGCCGGGCCGGGCCGCCCGGCCCATGAACACCTCTAGTCACAAAAGTAATTGTTTTATTTAAGTCATGTTTTGCGGTGTATAATCCATCACGATCATGCAAAAATTAATTTGTAGTTCCCATGTATATATATTTCATCTCTTTTTCTTTTTTTATAAGTTATGGTTACACTTAATCTTTTTGATAGAATACAAAATTAGTGGGAATAATTATGGAATATATTCAAAATAATTTATAGTTGCCCATTTTTATCCATCGATAATAAATAAAAATCAATTTAAATACGAATATATGTTGATACGATCAACAAAAGTTGAGAATCCAAAAAAAAAAAAAAACATCAAAAGATAAGTTCCCAATGCCTTAAAATTTTGACTACTTAAAACTATAAACTTTAAAATTTAATTTACATAATCAAAATGAATGTCACACATACCATACCATTATAGAGAGAGTAAACCTTTTGTTTAGTAGCTGAAATTTTCTACGCTATTTAAATGGTTCAAACTACACTAATTTTATGCAAAACACAAGATTTTATACTTACAGCTACTTTCTTCGTCCTTCTTAGGATTTGCTCTTCAAAAGTCCTTTCCATCAAAATATAACACATAAAATTTCTCTTCTTTTTATTCTGCCAGTAGAGGCTAGAGATACGAATAAAAGAATAAATTAAAATTCACTCTTATCTTGAACTTTTATTTTATGCATGGCAGCGGACCTAGGCTGTATCGACTGAGGTTGATAACGTCAGCAAGCTAATTCCCTGAGACAACAGGACATCTTTGAGATTACATGGCCAACACTAGCAGATCCAATATGGGCCAACTAATTTAGGCTCTAGGCCTAATCTCGGTTCTTAACCATGGGAATTAGGCCACCATCCTGACTAGGCTCGAGCGTCTTGCATATGCTCCTAACTGAAATTGGGCTCTATATGGGTTCATGGTGATAGATTTTGTGGTATGTTAGTTTCAAGTTCTTAGCAAAAGGATAAAAAGTAAATGGATCTACGCAATGACCAATATATTCGGACCCAAGGAATGGATATTCCTTTTTGAAGGATTTTAATTGGATGGCTCCGCCTACCAAACCAAACCCTTTTTTTTAATTACAAAACTGACCGAAGAAGTGGAGGCAAAACAAGCTGTGTCATCTCTGCAACTGTTGTAACCATTTATATCTTGTAAGAAATTATCACAAATCAACTACCGGTCTTAGAAAGAAAGAAAAAACATATCAACTATCGGTCAGTCTTTCGAGTTATAAAAAACAAAATCTGTGCAAATGTTATACGCTTGAAAGGCGGTTCATGGGAAAATAAATGACTACTATTTAAAAGGCATCAACCTCTGAATATTCCCTTCGCCATTTTCCTCTTAATATAATTGTGGGAGATCCTTCTAGTTTCCACCGCGAGTGTTTTTGGAGTTGCTGGTGACACACTGTTTTGGGATTTAAAGATGGTTGCTGCGAGGTGGAACTGTTTTAGTTTTCAGTTGGTTTTTGCGATTAGCTTTATTTTTAGTATAGCTGAGATTTGCAATGGAGGAAGAACCAGCAGTTTCGTAAGGAATAGTGACTTGTCTCGTGATATGCCACTGGACAGCGATGTGTTCCTGGTGCCTCCCGGCTACAATGCTCCCCAACAGGTATGTTCTCTCCTTTTTCTTTTTTATCTATTTCCTGTTCATATAAATTTTCTGCTTGTTAAATGATTAATCTTGTGATAGGCAGCTGAAGTTTCTTGAAGAACCTTTTTCCGTTTCTAAATAATCAGTTTAAGGAATCTATTTCAAAACTGTGAAGCCTTTCTTCCAATTGATTTAGTTGGGTTAATATTGTTTGATGATACAACTGAAGGTTCATATAACACAAGGGGACCATCTGGGGAATGCTGTGATCGTCTCTTGGGTAACTCCGGATGAACGTGGTTCAAATTCAGTCTTTTACTGGGCTGAAAACAGTGAACTCAAAAACATTGCACAAGGCATTGTTCTTACTTACAAGTACTTCAATTACACTTCTGGTTTCATTCACCATTGCACCATCAGGGATTTGGAGGTTTGTACTTCCTCTGCTTTGTTTGAAATCTATGACATGAAAATATAATAGATTCTGCTTCTGGTCGGCCTGATTTCAGTTAGGTTTGTAGTTTGATACCAAGTATTACTACGAGGTTGGGATCGGGAATTCATCGAGACGATTCTGGTTTGTAACTCCCCCTGCAATTGGCCCTGACGTACCATACACTTTTGGTCTCATAGGTATTGTTAATGACTTTGTACGGAGGATTTAAGCCATAAAGTAACTTGTTGAAGTGATTTTTACATTTCAAAATTTATAATGTGGGATGCTACGTGTGTATCCTGATCTTACAATGTTGAGCATTTGAATAGGTGATCTCGGGCAAACTCATGATTCAAACAGCACGCTCACCCACTATGAGTTAAACCCTGCAAAAGGACAGACACTATTGTTCCTGGGAGACCTCTCCTATGCGGATGCCTATCCATTTCATGACAACGCAAGATGGGATACTTGGGGAAGGTTTATTGAGCGAAATGCGGCATATCAACCTTGGATATGGACTGCTGGAAATCACGAAATTGATGTTGTTCCCGCAATAGTAGGCAACTTCCTGCTTTCTTCCTTGTCATTTTCTTATGAGTCGATGCATTAAACTAGTTAACTAAAGTTTTTTTTCCTTTAACTTTCAATTAATGCTTGCCTTATATCAGAACCATAATTAGCATAAGCGTATCAATTAAGCAATTGCGGTTTTGTTTCAGAGGGAAGTTATACCTTTCAAGCCCTACACACACCGTTATCATGTGCCCTATACAGCATCAGGGAGTACATCTCCTCTTTGGTACTCCATCAAGAGAGCTTCAACATATATCATTGTCTTGTCTTCCTACTCAGCTTATGGTATTAATTTTACTATTTAACTTATTTGTGTGTTGTCAAACAGGCAATAGCAGTCTATAACACATAATTAAATGATGAGCATATGGCATTCCATTTTAGTAGACTTTTCACTAGAACTTATGGTGATTCATCTTATTACATTAGTGGAAAAAAAAACTTCATGAGGAAAACTTGGTTCATTGTTTTCTGCCTCATGTAAAAGAACCAAGAAGTTGTAGTTAGCTGCCTTTTAAGTTTGAACTGTTTGTATGCATGTAGCTGATGAAGATATCTGGAAATATATCAATTATCTACTGAAAATGCCTATTGCAGGGACATCCACACCTCAGTACAAATGGCTTGAAAGGGAGCTTCCAAAAGTGAACAGGACAGAAACACCATGGCTCATTGTTCTTATGCATTCTCCTTTTTACAACAGTTATGTACATCATTATATGGAAGGGGAGTCCATGAGAGTAACGTTTGAGCCATGGTTTGTGGAGTACAAGGTTGATGTTGTATTCGCTGGACACGTCCATGCCTATGAGAGATCCGTAAGTTCACATTCTCTGTTCTAGAATTTTATTTGGAAAAATAACTTTGCGAGTTATTGCAGTTACATAATGGTCCTTTGGCCTTACAATGCAGTATGTTTCTCCCTAATTTGATACTCACATCGCATCGATTTGATAATTTTTGTAACACTGACTGCAGGAACGCATATCGAATATTGCGTATAACATTGTTAATGGATTGTGCACTCCCATAAAGGATCCATCTGCTCCAGTGTACTTGACCATTGGAGATGGAGGAAATCTGGAAGGATTGGTGACAGAGTATGCAATCTAGTTTTAAGATCCATCTCTCCTTCAATCAAAATTCTCTCTGCGATTGTGATCATTTATCAGTGTTGGTGTTATTGAACAGGATGACAGAGCCACAGCCGAACTACTCGGCGTATCGTGAAGCCAGTTTCGGTCATGGAATACTGGAAATTAAGAACAGGACTCATGCTTACTTTGGCTGGCATCGAAATCAAGACGGTTATGCTGTGGAAGCCGATTCCCTATGGTTGCACAATAGATATTGGAGCGTATCAGATTCAGAAAAATTATCTGTAGCCACTGCCACCATATGATTTTACCTTGTGTCGCTGTCGCTTTAGCTAGCCAGCCCAATTATATCTGTCAAGGTGTTTTTATTCATTGCAAAACTTACAAGTTTTACTTCCAGTAAATGTAAGGTATTGGAAATAAATGGCTAAAACTGGAGTAACCATTAACCAAGCAGGTGGTGGTTGCCTTGCGACATGGAAAATGGCGCCCCAGGAATTCTATATTAGACTAGATCTTTGTAAAAACTCTGGAGACAGCCAAAACATTGTAGAATCTCTATACTATTAGGGGCCGGGGGGTAAAGTAGTAGTACTAAGCATCTTTTTTTTTATAAAGATAATGCATGTGGGTTTGGAAATGTGAGGGAGATCTCTATTAATGAAGTGAGGGAGGGTCCCATGATTGCTTTTCTTTAGACTCATTAGGGAAAATATATGTTAGCCGAGGTTTTTCAATCTCTAATTTTCAGTTAAAAGTAAAAAATTAATAATGTCACTTGTCATCATTTAATTGGTTAATGTATCATATTAATAATTTGTTATTGAAAAATAAAAAATTTTAACGACAGTTTGAATAATAAAATAAAAAAAAACAATTATTTATAATTCACTGACATTGGTGCTTTTATATGTTAGATAGATTATGGTACTTAATCTTGTCATAATTAATGCTTTGTTCCTGTCAAATAGAACAGAAACTATCCGTTCGTCTGTTCTTTCCTTTCTGTTTCTCTCTTTGGTTTTCATATGGCTCATACATAATAAAGTTAGGTTTAATTCTGTTATTAGATCCTGTACTTTGTTTAAGTTATAAATATAGTATTTGTACTTTAATTTTGTTATTTTCAATCTTTGTACTTTTAGAATTTGTAATTTTTAGTTCTAATAAAAAAATAACTATTAATTCATTAAAGTGAGTTTTGTTATTTTTAAAATTTGATGTGTCAAACATATATTACATGCATAATGTTATGTCTATTTGTTATTTCACATATTACTTATAAAAAAATCAGTTAATAGATTTAACCATTATTGTTTGTATCAAGATCAAAATTTTGAAATTAAAAAAAGTAAAATTACTAAGAATGATCCAATTGGTAAACATGAACTAAATCTATAACTTTACACATAATACAAGACTAATAACATAATTTAACCAAACAAATTTAACTGTTCAATTAATTAGGACTAGAATTTTAAAAATTGAAAAGTACAGGGACTAAAATTGATCAAATTAAAATAGAGGTACTAAATTTATAATTTACAAAAAGTATAGGGTTTAATAGCAGAATTTGACCATAAAGTTATGTAGATCAAAGCTAAAGTTTAACATATTTAAATGAAATTAAAGATTTAAAAGGAAAAAAGCGAAGGGACAAATACAGAAAGCAACTAGATTGAAATATTGCAGACATATGTCTTCATGATTGTCTGCACATGTTCAACCCTCCATTAGTTATTCCATTGGTTACTTTTGGCTTATCACTACGATTTTATCATTTTTTAAAGAATAATCAGATCATATTTTGGTATTAAATTAATAAACTCACTCGTGTCTGAATATAAAAATTGGTGGGCATTAGGTTTAATGAGCAGACCTTCCTCTAATTAACTGCAGTCGACTGTGGTTCATATCTTGAAACCACTTAGACAGCTCTTTAATCATGGTTATATTTTTATCTCATAACCCAAACCTCCAAGAATAATAAAGAAGATAAGAATATTATTTAATTCTTACTTTTTTGAGGTGTGGCAGATCCATTTTACAATTTCCTCAGTTTTATGTATTGTATTCTTATAGAAGTTATTCATTCTATTGAAAGCATATTCTAAAAATAGACACCAGTGAAGGGAATTTTACCAAACAGTCAAAATATGCATGAACTAGAAACCAAGGGTCAGTTTCAGTAGGAATGTTGAAGAGATTCTACTAAGATGGCCTTGCTGAAAGTCTTTGACCCTTGTGCTATTTGTCTCCTCTGTTTGGTATTGAGTGCATCTGAGTTGTGCAATGGAGGAATAACTGGTAACTTTCTAAGGAAAGAGTATTCTCCAGATATGCCCCTTGACAGTGATGTTTTCCAAGTTCCTCCTGGTTATAACGCACCTCAACAGGTAATGCTTATTTCTCTTATTAAACTTCTTCCAATATTTTAATGGGTTGTTTTAAACCTTAGATAGCTGGTTTTCTGAATCATGATAGGTCCATATAACACAAGGGGATACTGATGGGAGGGGAGTGATCATCTCTTGGATAACTCCTGATGAACCTGGCTCTGACACAGTTCTCTACTGGTCTGAAAATAGTAAGCATAAGAATCGTGCCGAGGGGATTTTTGTCAGATATAAGCTCTTCAATTACACTTTAGGGTACATCCATCACTGCACCATCAAGAACCTGGAGGTATTCTTTTTCTCTTTTTAATCAGGTTTTTCATCTTAAGAAGCTTAATTTATTTATTAGTTAATATGACCATAAGCCAAGTTTAAGAGAAATGTCTGGGTATAGTTAGAGCTTCATTTCACATTCTGCAGTATAACACCAAATACATGTATGAGATTGGAATAGGATATACTATCAGACGATTCTGGTTTAAGACTCCTCCAAGAACTGGCCCTGATGTTCCTTACACTTTTGGTCTGATAGGTAACATCTATGTCACCGTCTTATTAACTTTTGGTCTTTGTCGCCTCTGATTTGTCTGATTATACTCTCATAAAGTGATTACAGAGTATTGCATGGATTATTTTGATCTGAGTCCTAATTGAGCACTTTGGAACAGGGGATCTTGGTCAAACACATGATTCAAATGTTACACATTATGAATCAAATCTAAAGAAAGGGAAAACAGTCTTGTTTTTAGGGGACCTCTCATACTCAAATGACTATCCGTTCCATGATAATACTCGGTGGGATACATGGGGAAGATTCAAAGAGAGGAATGCTGCTTATCAGCCTTGGATTTGGACTGCAGGGAATCATGAACTTGATTTTGCTCCTCAACTTGTATGTCTTCTTCCACTTACTGGAACTGCATATTATTCATCTTCCATCTGCAACCTTTTACCGATTCCACAACCATTTGACTGTAATCTGCTTCCCAGTACTGTTGCCTAAGCACACGAGCAGAATGTCCTAAAACGTCGTTATGTTGCAGGAAGAAACTACACCCTTTAAGCCATATATGCACCGTTGTTATGTCCCATATGCATCATTGCATAGTACATCTCCATTATGGTATTCGATCAAGAGAGGCTCAGCTTACCCAATTGTTTTATCGTCTTATTCAGCATACGGTAAGTATATATGGAAGACAACAAAGGTTAGAGACATTTTTGTTTCTTGTACAGCTCATTTCCAATTTTGATTTCGACAGGAAAATCCACTCCTCAATACAAATGGCTAAGAGATGAGCTACCTAAAGTGGATAGAAGCAAGACCCCATGGTTGATTGTTCTTATGCACTGCCCAATTTATACTGGTAACTCGCATCATTTCATGGAAGGAGAAACCATGAGAGTGGTGTTTGAGTCATGGTTTGTCAAGTACAAAGTGGATGTTGTATTTTCAGGCCATGCTCATGCCTATGAGCGATCCATTAGTACCATCCATTTTTTAATCCAAGGCGGTTTTTTCCCCTTCCAAGCTCTGTTTTGTGCTTAGCTTAGTACCTCAATGCTTCCATTTGACTCCCATTGTTTCGGGTTGCAGAAGCGTATATCAAATATTGCATATAATATTGTGAATGGAATGTGTACTCCTGTTGATGACCAGTCTGCACCAGTCTACATTACCATTGGAGATGGAGGAAATCATGATGGACCAGCTATAGGGTAAATATTAGTGCTTATTAATTTGTAGATATTAATGCTTTTATTATATGATCCTACTATGATATTGACTGAGCATTCTCTGTCTGGATTAAGCAGCATGGTGTAACCACAGCCCAGCTTCTCAGCCTATAGGGAGGCTAGTTTTGGTCATGGTATATTCGATATCAAGAACAGGACACATGCCTATTTCAGTTGGCACCGAAATCAAGATAGATATGCCGTCGAAGCTGATTCTTTCTGGTTTCACAACAGTTACTGGAATCCCTTAGGGAAATCCTTTGTAGCTCAATACTAATAAATCATTCATCCAAACTAGTTCTTACAATATAGTAGTAGTTAAACTGTAACGTGTCTCTGTCTGTCATGAAAGAAAAATATATCTTGGATTTTAAGATCAGTGTGAACATGAATTGTCAGCAGAAAACAAGTGTGTGAACACAATTTAAATTTGTCATTTTGTTGGAAAACATAAAAAACCAAATTAAGAAATGTCTTTTCTTTGCACGGATACCAGGAAAAATAAAAATGGATGTTATGTGCACGAAAAAAATTGCGCTTGCTGACAAGAGAAAATGGAAGACAACAAAGGTTTCATCAATATTAAAGTGCGCAATCGCAGACGTTTCTTACCAAACATGGATTCTTGGTTTTTTCTTTTTCACCTTAATTTTTATTGAAAACTTAGTGAATTCTTCAACATCTGCAAATAGTACTTAAGGATGACGAACGCTGATTTATACAAACTTGAGATTAAGTTTAGCCCTTCCATTGATGACTGAATTCAAGCAATGATATAGAAGAAGTACTTACTACTAATGGTGGACAATCATTTTTTTCCTATATATTTTCCACTAAGTAGTCTTAGAAATTATTCTATGACAAGACATATATTGCACATGTTGATTTTATACAAACGTTATACGCTTCGACGCAGAAGCCGGCTATATATACACTTACAGAAACAAAAACGTAAAAAAAAAAAAAAACAAAAAGAAAAAAAAACAAAACAAACCCCTTAAGCCAAGACAAACCCAGAAAAACCCATGACGTATTCATGGCTATTACAATATGAGTATAGACTGTAGAGTGTAGACGGTAAGGACACAACATTTATAATATCTATATACACACTTATATATGCACCCTATCCCTAAGTATGTATAGTTTCAGGTTTCCTCATAAGGTAAGATCTAGCTTTGGTTTACATGCACCAGGGGGATTGCAAGGCGTCCCAGCCAGTTACATCCACAAGGCTGCTTGCGAAACTGCCAGGATCATCCATCACTGGAAAATCTAATGAGATAGCAGCTTCAGCCCAAATCGATTCATCTAAGACGGGCAAGTTCACACACATATTTTCCCAAAACCCATCAATTCCATCTTCATTTTGTCCTAATTTTGCATTGTTCTCCGCCGGGTTCCCTTGAGAATCAATGTTCTCGCTGGGGAAAGATATGACCGAGTCATTGTTGTACACAGGTTGTACATCATTGGTCCTGATAATTATTGGGCTATTTGATGAACAAGTACCTGAATTATTCAGGTTTTGAGGTTGGTTCCCCATTGCAGCAGCCTGAGTATTGGTTGAAGGTGGTGGATACCGAGGGCCGCCACATAACTCTGGCAAGTTGAGCTTGGCTTCAGAGCCGTAGAGTTTGCGAGCGGCAGCATCATAAGCCATTGCAGCTTCATGAGAGGTGTCAAAAGTTCCAAGCCAAAGACGAGCACCTCGGTTGGGTTCACGAATTTCAGCCACCCATTTGCCCCAAGTTCTCTGCCTGACACCTTTGTAAGTGCAGAGAGCATTCTCCGGACCTCCCTTGCCTCTCATGCACCCTTTTCTCGAGCTAGCTTGAGCAGGCCTCCTTATTTGTTTTCGCTCTCCAAACCCACCCATCACTGATGTTGACATTATTCCAAGAGAGAACCAAAGGGGAAGCAAAATAAAAATGAGGAAAGTGAGTGATAAGCACATTGTCTGAAAATGAGGGTGAATGATGGTATTTATATGACAGTAGAGGGAGATAAGAGCTCCAACGGGTGTAATTAAGCTTGACCGAAACGTGTCTTAAGATGGATTTGGGATGAAACTTGGCATGGAGACCTTGTTTGCTCGTGTCGACAGCAAAGCTCACTGTCATTTCTCCTACACACACTTGGCCTAGACTCTTGTCTGTACACAAGCTCAGGTGGCAAAGAGGAAGGAGAATAAAAAAAACAAAAAAAAAGGGGGATGGATAATGGTCAATGTAGGGAAATGGAGAACGGCGTGTTTGGGTGATCGGTTGAAGATAAGAATATGGGGGAGGGTTCCGAAGAGGAACACATGACAAATGACAAACTAGAAAGGGGGATTTGATACGTGGGGGCTCCCAGGTACATTGAAGTGGTGGGGGCTTTGGCAGTCAGTGTGAACTGTGAAACCAGGTTCAACAATGGCTTTGCAATGCATTCATGCATCAATCAAGTGGGGCCCATGCTACCAAAACTTTTTCCCACAAAGATCCCTTCGTACACTGTATCATTCCCGAGTCGGAATATGAATATGAACTCAGGGTTACAACTCGGTTGTCTTCATCCTATTTCATCTTGTATCTAGACTAGAAAGCCCTGCTCCTTTCTCGTGTCTTGTTACTCTTTTGTCAGAAATTCCCGGGATACTATCTCTCTTTCACTTTTTTAGTCGTCGTTCAAACTCAATTTACGTTTCACTCTTATTATGAAAATACTTCTAAATTGGTTTATCTAAAACTCTATTGTACTATTTGGAATATATATTCAATATTAAAAACATTTTTTTTTAAATTTAAGTAAATATTTTATTAGATAATAATTTACGCTTTCAAAAACCAATTTTCTTTCAGAAAAAAAGAAAATATTTTTCAAAATATGGGAAATGAGAAAAATGCAAAAGCCAGCGTTGCTATCAATACAAATCTTTCCAAGTAAAGCAAGCTAAAAGTAGAGCATTCCAGTCACATATGGTAAGAACTAAGAAGTCTAGCCTCTTCCTTGACGCGATTAATGAAGAATTGCACTTTCTATCCATTTTTTCATGGAGTTATTGCATGCAAAAGCAGCCCACCAAGACCAACTTCGCGCGCGGACTTCCATTTGAAGCCAAAGAGCGAAATCAGTAATTATATTATAGAAAAATGTAAGCATATGTTCAATATGTTGAGATGGCCGAGTTGGTCTAAGGCGCCAGATTAAGGTTCTGGTCCGAAAGGGCGTGGGTTCAAATCCCACTCTCAACATAAATTTTTTTCTTATTTTTCAGCTTTTGTTCAAAGCTTACTGGTTTGCAGGGCCATGTACTTAAAATTGGCTGAAATGAGTTTGGGCCATGACTTTTAGCAAACAAGCAACTGGGCTAAATCGAAGAATGATTAGGAATTTTATAACACCCAACCCAATCATCCCCGCAAAATATAGAAGTTATGCTAAGGACTAAGAAAACATTACTACTAAATATAATTGATTTATTATCATAAAATATCTAAAAATGGTCTTCTACTTATGTTATATTAGCATACCTTTATAATTTATCTTAATCTTGTGGTATTTGTTCTACTATTACTAAAAAAGAGTTTTAGGATTTCTGCAGAGGCAGCCACCCCCATTGCTACATTGCAAAATCCCCAGTGCTTTAAAACGCTGCTTCACGAGAAGATGCACCCAAAATGAAGGCTACATTCAAAAAAAGTTCAAAGTGTAAGTCCTTATTTTTCTCAAAAGCAAAATGAGAATTTGCTGTTAATATTTAATATATTATTTTTCAATTTGATATCATCAAAACTTAGGAAAGGGCTTTAAGGAGCTTAATACTTGATTCAGATTTCAGGCAAAGATTGGACTTACGCGGCTTACTCTATAGCCCGTCACTTGTTTCAATTTGGACCAATAAATACACGACGTAGTTGAAATTAAAAGAAAAAACCAAGAAGAAACCGACAAAACATAGGCCCGAAGCTTTGGGAATTCATTTTTATCCTAGTCATCCGATTTTACTCTTTTTTTTTTTTTTCGACAAGACGAAGATGATAAAGGAGGGTGTGGTCGTTTCGGACAATTTACTTACCTTACCCATTGTAAGAAAGCCATGTTTTCAATTACTCTTTGGTTGCCCATTTTTCTAGGCAACTTCAGTCAGCTAAAAAGATATAGACCATTTAAAAAACCCAGATCACCCCCCTTCTTTTTCTCAAACAAAAAACAATGGAACCTCTTTTGGCTTCCTTTCTGCTATCTTTCCTTCTTTTCTTTGACCTTTCTTCTGCTGCTGCTTCTCCCTCCCATATCTCCAAGATATTTGAAACTTGGTGTCATCAACATGGAAAAAGTTACTCATCCGAGGAAGAAAAATCTTACAGGCTTAAAGTCTTTGAAGACAACTATGCCTTTGTTACTCAACACAATGCTATGGCCAATTCTTCTTATTCTTTGGCTCTCAATGCCTTTGCTGATCTCACTCACCACGAGTTCAAGGCCTCCCGCTTGGGTCTCTCCGGTGCTGCCATTCAGTTTAGGCGCCCCAACCTTCGAGAGCCGCGCCTTGTTCGGGACATCCCGGCTTCACTGGATTGGAGGGAGAAAGGCGCCGTGACTCAGGTCAAAGATCAAGGGAGTTGTGGTATGCTCAATTTTTTATTTTCCTTTTTTGGGTGATTAACAAGCACTGATTTAAGCTTCATCTAGATCACATAGCTTATTTGGCCTATTTTATAATTACCAGAAACTTGAACATTCCATTTGCCTTAATAGACTGCTGTATGATTATTTGGGAACTTAGATAAGCGATGATCCCTCTGGTTTTGAATGATTCTTAGTTTTTTCTAGACTTTTGCAGTTTCCTTTTTAAATACTTAGATTTTATTGGATTAATTTTAATACATCCATTGTAATGCGAAAAATTCTCTCAAGTTAATGTAAATATATCTCATTTACTCTCCCTGCTTAATTTGAATTGATTATGTTATGTGCAATTGAAAAGAAACCACTCATTTGATTTCTCTTCCTTCTGTTTCCTGTCTTCACTCTTCTGTTTTATGGTTCTTAGAGTTTGGTTCAAATATGTATTATGATTATGAATAGGTTTATTCCAACATCATAAGTCATACATGGCAATGTTACAGAGCAATCTTTTGAGTCACAAGTTGTGGCTTAAACTTGTTTTTAATGTAATTTAGATGGAAACAAATCCTATTATTTTTCTTGTTTAGGTGCTTGTTGGTCATTCTCGGCAACCGGAGCTATAGAAGGTGTAAATAAAATTGTCACTGGATCTCTTATCAGCCTCTCTGAACAAGAATTGGTTGATTGTGACAAAACTTACAATACTGGCTGTGAGGGTGGGTTGATGGATTATGCATTTCAGTTTGTCATCAATAACCACGGAATAGACACTGAAGAAGACTATCCTTATCAAGGTCGGGAACATACTTGCAACAAAGAAAAAGTAATGGTTTTTCAATTCCTTAAATCTTTTACTCCTGTCAAAAAGTTTCGTGTTTGTTCAATAACCTCAGTTTTGATATATGTGGTAATTTGTTACAGCTGAAACGACATGTGGTAACAATTGATGATTACACTGATGTGCCTATGAATAACGAGAAGAAACTGTTGCAAGCGGTGGCAACTCAACCTGTGAGTGTAGGAATATGTGGGAGCGAGAGAGCATTTCAATTGTACTCCAAGGTTGGTTTTAAGTTTTTAACTTCTGATAGTTTTCAGATTTTACTTTTGTTGATCTGTTATAGTTATGATTAGTGATTATTTCTGTGACAGGGGATATTCACTGGTCCATGCTCAACTTCCTTGGATCATGCGGTGCTGATAGTAGGTTATGGTTCAGAAAATGGAGTGGATTATTGGATTGTGAAGAACTCATGGGGTACGAGGTGGGGAATGAATGGCTATATTCATATGATACGTAACAGTGGCAAATCTGAAGGGATTTGTGGCATTAACATGTTGGCTTCCTATCCAATAAAGACTAGCCCAAATCCACCTCCTTCACCTCCTCCGGGGCCCACTAAGTGTGATTTCTTCACTTACTGTTCGGCTGGGGAAACCTGTTGTTGTACGCATCACATATTTGGAATATGCTTTTCGTGGAAGTGTTGCGGGTTGGATTCAGCCGTGTGTTGCAAAGACAATCGTCATTGCTGCCCTCATAATTATCCAATCTGTGATACAAAGAACAACCAATGTCTCAAGGTTAGTAACAAGTTTTTCATTTCTATCTCAAGTAATTGAAGCATGGTTTGAAAAAGAGTCATGTGATTTGTAATGTCAAAGTGATACTTGAAGGGCTCTTTTATGGTTGCATAGGTTTTATTTTTGTGTGTGTGTGTGTGTGTGTGTGTGTGTGTGTGTTTGATTATTCCATACTAACGGGCATTTTTATGCTTGCAGCGTGTTGGAAATGCCACAATAATGGAATCATCTGATACGATTCTCGCTTTTAGGAAGATCAGCAGTTGGTGATCCTTTGTTGACAATTGGATTCTATAGAATATATTCGGAGTTGTATTAGTAACACATTTTTCATTGGATTTTCCTTTACATAACGCTGGAAATTTCTAAGTAGAATATCTACTTTTAACCGATGGATGTAGGCGCCGACGGTAGATATAATAGTCTGTTAAATCTATGGATGTAAAGGCGCAATTTTACGTGAAAAAGAAGGGGAGCTTTTTATTTTTATTTTTAAAGGAAACAATACATTGAAGATAATTGGTCTGGCAATGCCGGCTACCTTGCTTAACTAGTTGGTGTTGCTGCAACTGCACGGTTCAATTGGTGTTGGTTTATACGTTTCATTGAAATAAGACTGAAATTGCAGCGATAAAGTCTGACTGCATGCTTCAACCATGTTAATATCAATAATTCATTCAAGTGGCTAACAAGGAGCAATAGCTAATTGAAAAAACAAGCAGAGATTCCATATCCGTAATTTACAGTTCGTGTATAACGAATTACGCATCAAAATATCTATATATTCACTGAAATTTTTCGCTTGATTAAAGTCCTCATCACGAAGAGGGAAACACGTCTTTCACGGCCGAGGCGGCCGACAAGTAATTAAGGGTGTTCCTTAAAGTTTCCTTCTCTCTTTTTAATCTGGTGGCAGTGTCTTCCAACTCCAGTAAAGCCTGTTGCTCTCTTGGCGCCCCTTCGAATGTGCTCCCCACGAAGAAGGAAAACGGGGTCGGAAACAGATTCCTCCTCAAATCCAGCGTTTCCTTTTCCGGTTTCCCGTTAAGACGATTCGATAACCGAATCACGTCTTTCATGTAATTCTCCACTTCGCTGGCCAATCCTTCCAAATCTTCGTCCCCGGAGGGTCGGTCTTCGAGCCAATTGACTTCTGCCACAAGATAAGGCTTCGTACGGACGACGTTGGTGATACGGAACCGTTCCTGGCCTTTACATATGAGGAAGAAGCGGTCGTCGACGAGACGCTCATGTTTGACGATCTCGCCGACGCAGCCGACGTCGGTGGTGCCGGTGACGGAGTCGGAGTAAATGACGCCAAAGCGGAGGTCGGTGTGGAGGAGCGTGTGCATCATAATGCGGTAACGGAACTCGAAAATCTGGAGAGGGAGGATAGCGCCGGGGAAGAGAACCAAGGGGAGAGGAAATATAGGGAGCTCTACGACGTCGTCTGGTTTAGAAGGATCGGTTTGGTGATTATCGGGGAAGGAAGTGGCCGAAGCTCGAAGAGAGCTGAGCCTGTGAAACCTGCGAGATTGAGAGAGAGAAGATGGCTTCAGAAAGGACTTCAACATGGGGTATGGATTGGCTGCGTTAGGGTTTATGGAAGGCTGGTGAGTGAGTGAAGAAGAAGAGTGAGAAGGGATTAGCTGAGGGAGAGCCATTGAGGTAAGACCAGAAGCTGTTTGAAGTTTTGCGTAAACGAAAAGAATAAGAAGAAACTAAAAACTGAGAGCACTAGTTTGAGTTCCCCATTGTTGAAGAGAAGGAAAATACTTGCTTACTAGTAGCTCAGATATTTGTTTTCAGAAGGGCATTTGATATGTTGAAATGTATTCTGGAAAAGTTTAAGCTAGGAAGAAAAAAAACCAGTGGTATATGTGTTATGAAGGAGTGGATAAAATTGTGGGGTAGAGGCAATTCGGGGCTGAAAATGTGGATTGGAGAATCCCACGTGGGAGTTTAGTTATCTGGATTTTTGTGGCCCATTTCTTCAACTTTTGGACGTAAATTTTTGCATTGGACAATTGTGGTGCTGCTGCCTGCTGCTTCATCATTTCATCACAAATGTAAGGGGAAAATAATATCTTTCTTAAGACTTGGATTTATCATTGATACAAAATTTGGGATAATGACTAAGAATTTTAACTGTTATTGACGACATGTGTCGTGATTTTATTTGTTTCCAAATTTCCTGAAACTAATGAAAATTTATATATCTATCTACATATATTAATGTCACCTATCAATTTGATTTAAAGTAGTAAATATTATTTTGAACAGATTTTTACCTTTTTATATTATATATATAAATTCTAAAAGCTACAAGAATTTAAAAAAAAAAAAAAAAGAGTTGGAGCCCAAAATCACATGACCTTTCATCATTCAACATTACCCTTTTAGTATTGTGTTAAATAATTATTTCAACCATATAAATCTGTTTAATAATTACTTTCAAGTTATACCCACAATATGAATTTATTATAATCTAATAATATATCATTGTATACAAAGGCACGTTCCACGTAAAGCAAATATGGCCGAAGATGTTATGAAAAAGCTAGCGAGGGACAGACAAGTTGCGCTGCGATTCTTCCAAAACCCACCGACTGTGGTGGCAGCGTTGATTGAGCAAGACAGGGAAGGTGCCGCTGCTGATGGCTGGTAGATAGTTTGCTTGGGTCTTATCTAGACCTGTTCATGAGTCAGGCTATCTGTTCATATTCTAAGGTACGTTTGAAATTTAAAAAAGTTTGAGTAAAAATATTAAGCCCAAAAAATAGATTTGGACAAAAAAATTAAGTCCGTTTAAAATATGGGTCGGGCTTGAACATTCAAAGCCTGGCAAGCCTAACCCGACTCAATCGATTTTTAAGTTTATAATATTTTATATTATGTTATTTTTATATATTATGTAATTTAAAACACATTAAAAATTAAAAATATACTAAATATATAATATTGCTCTAATGTAAACATTAAAATAATTTTAAAATGACTATATAAAAACTTTCAATAAATAAAAATTATTAAATATAAAAATAAAATAAATATTTTTTAAAAAATAATATGAGTGGATTTAAAATAGACTTGGGTTAGTCTTTTATAAATATGGACGAATTTGGATAAAATTTTAAACCTATATTTTGGGTCGGGCTGAGTTTGAAAAAATATAAAATATGTTAATGTAATCACCAATTTTGGCCCGGGTTCATTAACTCAGGCCCAAAACCAAACTAAGGCCCAATAAAAAAATAAAGTCCAACAGTCCACTTTAACATTTTACAAGCCCAAATTACTGATTACGGGCCCATTTACAAGAGACCCAACGGCCCAAATGTACTAAAATTTTTAGAAAGCTAGGGTTTCAGAAACCCTAGCCCCTGCGCCGCAAGCCTCCATACGTCAGCCTACACTAGCGCCGCAACCCCACTCGCGCCGCAGCCTCCACCTTCCTCTCGCTTGGCCACCACGCCACTAGCCCCGCAAAAGAAGACAAAAGAACAGCAAGAAAAACCACAACAGCAAAGATTTATATTTTCATTTTTCTTTCTCGGCTATAAAAAGGCCGATTATGGTACTGAACAAAGGACTTTTTTTTTCTTTTATTTGGAATCAATCAAAAAAAGAGAATAAACAGATTCAAAAGAAACAAAAAAAAAAAACGAAAAGAAAACCCAACGTTTTCGAAGGTACTTTATTTTTTTTCTTTTTATTTCTGCGTTTTTATACTCATATGTACGTATATATGGTATAAAATAAAAAAATAAAAAAAATAATATAAACATTTTACCTTTTCCGCGGTGGCCGGCGCGACGGAGTTCACGCGGACGACGGAGGGAAGCCTCGCCGGAGAAACGACCTGCAGAGAAACAGAGAGAAAAGTTAGAATTTTTTTTTAGGGGAGATAAAAGTGATTTTTTTGAGATTTTAGGCCCTTTTATAGAGGATTAAAACGGCACCGTTTTGTGCCTAGGGGCCGGATGCCAAAACGGCGTCGTTTTGGCTCAGACCATGTGACCCGACCCTCCCGCTCAAAGCATTAGATCCGCGTGTTTTATTTTGGAGGGGCTAATTGCACTTTTAGCCCCCTCCTCTTTTCCATGTCTTCGCAATCATCTTTTTTATTTTTTAATCTTGGCCCAAAAATTCGCTTTATTCACAATCAAATCCCTCCTGCTGTCTCGCGCGTTGACAAAATGGTCTTATTTCCTTGATCCCCCTTTCTTCGCACGCTTCGATTCAGACCCCCAATCCGCTTTTCTTTTTTTTAATTTAGAATTGTAGTTTTATTTCTTTCTCAAGTTAGTCCCCTTTTATTATTTTTACCCTTTTACTAATTTCATTAAATCCATTTATTATCATTATTACTATTATCATTACCACATTATTATTACTATTATCATTACTATCTATATTATTATGTTGTATATATTTTATATTATTTTATTATTATCAATATTATTACATTATTATTATATTATTATTATATTGTACATATTTTCTATTATTATTATTATTATTACTATTACTATATTTATTTTTTATTATTAGTATTAATACTATTATTATTATTACTATATATATTATTATGTCGTTTATATTTTATATTATTTTATTATTATTACTATTATTACATTATTATTATATTATTATTATATTTACTATCTTCATTATCATTATTATTACTACTATATATTATTATATTGTACATATTTATTATTATTATTATTATTACCATTATTATTACTATGTCGTGCATATTTCGTATTATTATTACTATTTTATTACTACTATACCATTTATTATTACTATCATTATTATTATTATTATTATTATTATTATTATTATTATCCTATTTGCTATACTATTATTATTATTGTATATATTATTGTCACTATCATTACTAATATTTTTTTTATTATTGCTATAGTGTTATCTTTTATTTTCGTTTTATTATTGCATCGCTTATTATCACGCTTCAGTTTCTTGCTTCTGTCATTTCATTGCAATTCAACATTTTATCTTTTATTGTTTTTTCTTTTTTATTCATGAAAAACAGGTTTTCACAAAGGTAATATTCATGAGTTTGGGAATTCAAAATCTTGTGCCCAATCGTGCTGGGTGTAACTTTCCGTTTGACCGAACAAGTGGATAACCTTTCAAATTTCGTTTCTATTTTTAAATAAGGTGATATTTGTGTGTTTGGAAATTCGAAGAGATTGTGCCCAATCATGCTGGGTGTGTTTTCTTTCGTATGACCGAATGAGCAAATACCCTCTCCAAAATAAAAAATATGTGCTTGAAGAATTTTGGAGACGATCTTGGATACAAGGGCTTAGATTATCGTGTCCAATCGTGCTGGATATGAAACTCTATTCCTTCGAAACAAGAGAAACTCGATATTCAATCAAGTTGTTAAAATTAAAAAAGAAATAGAAGAAGATTTCAAAATCCTTTCAAGCTTTGCGACATTAGGACATTGAAATATCAATTTGGTACCGATTTTCGGGCGTTGCGAGGGTGCTAATCCTTCCTTGCACGTAACCGACTCCCGAACCTATTTTCTCGAATGTTCGTAGACCAAAAACTCCGTTTTAGTAAATCGAAATGTTTTATTAAAATAAAGGTGATCCGATCACACCTAATAAAAGGTCGGTGGCGACTCCCGTTTTTACTCATTTTCAAAGCCCAAGTTCGATTCCCGTTTTGTCAAAAATTGGTTACGACAGCTTGGCGACTCCGCTGGGGACCAATAAGAGAGTCAGGCCGTAAAATTGATTATTCTTTGTCCTTTTGTCAAAAACTTTGGAAAATCATTTTGAAAAATCATGTTTCTTTTGATGCATTTGCTGGTACTATGATTGCAATAATGTCGAGTCTCATAGGATGTCTCTGCATTCATATTTGCATGACCGTTGTGGTCACACCCTTAAGTGGGAGCGAGAAGTTATGCCTTCGTGAGGTTTTCACCTCCGCATGGGCTAGGGGACTGCTTCCGGAATACATCCGTACCTATGGTTTCGTGAGGTTTTCACCTCCACATGGCCATAGGGAAATGTATTCCCCTGAACTGAACTTGATCCGTATGAGCCTATAATGGGTGAGGATTGAGGAATCTGCTGGTTTAGGTACCCTCACTTTTGAACCAAACCACATGTAGAGAGACCTAGGAACCCACATTGGACCGAACCACGCTAAACCCCTAGTAGTCATCCCAATAGGTGTTTTATGTTTGCTTATTTCTCTTGCACTAACATTTTTGTGTTTGCTTATCCCCTCTTGCATTAACATGTTTTCTCTTGTTTTGATTGCATTGCATACATTTTTACATTAAAAGGTGTCGATCTCCGTTTGGTTACTAAGATAGAAGCTTGTTATGGGGGACGAATTCCTTGATAAAGTAGAGGATAATGCGTCCGTGCGTATATGGTCAGAGAAGATACAACTCGAGAAAGGGGATAGTCTAGCCGAGGAATATACATCGGAATTGGGGGACTTTACTCGCATCAGTATAATACAGAATCAAGAGGTTCAAGTACGAAGGGATGCTCTGAGGAAGACTACAAGTGAGAGCCAAAGGGAAAATGAGACACAGAAAGCTCGATTAACAGAACAAGAAAAGACGTTTGGCCAAAGACGTGACTCTACGGTGAAAATAGAATTAAGCTTCAACCAGATCGAAGAATTAAAAAGAAAGGTGGAAGAGCTCGAAATGACACTGCAAAGTAGTGAGTTCCGGATTCAACGATCTTAGAATCAGGTCAGAGAAAGGGATTACATCATGGGTGAAACAATAACGCAGATACGAGAAGTGGCTGAACATCTGCAATCCTTGGCGGTCCAAGCCGATGTATTAAGTATGATGTATGAACCAAAGTCAGACCTGGGACGAGAGTTAGCCTCGCTCCTCTATAAAATTAAAATCTTGGGCATAAGGGCTAGGTCGCATATATGACTCTGCTTTATGTAAAGGATTTTGTTTCTTAAATAAGCTTTCTATAAGAAATTGAACGGGAATCGAAGCTTTTGCATTCATTTCACGCATTTGCATTGCATTTCATTCATTTGCATACATCACATTATTTGCATCAAAAAGGAGCCTAATTGATTAAAATCGTGACAGAAGTTACCCTGGAAACTGACGAAAACCAACCTATCATACACTACTACAACACTCGTCGTAAGGCAAAAGCGATGGACCAAAGAATCGAACAATTTCAGAAAGAGTTACAAGAGCAGATGACGAAGTCTCAGCAAGAAATGAAAGACCAGATGATAGAGGCTCAACGGAATATGATGACCCAAATGACTCTGATGATAAACGGGATAACAAACAAAGGAAAAGACCCTATAACCAGTATCGGGGAAGAAAGCGAAGACCATCCCCCAGGATACACTCCACCTCATGAAGGTTGGCCTCAAAAGGAATTTACAGGCCCGAAACAACCACTTGTACCACCACCTGCCCGTCTGGGGCAAGGAGTATTCGCATCAAACCATGAAGCAAACCCTGCTGACCCTATTGTTCCAGATTTGGATGATCCTATGGAACTAGCCAAGTTAAAAATGAAGGATCAGGATGCTCAAGACAAGTACAAGGATTTGGAAGAAAGGCTCAGGGCGATAGAAGGAACTAGAGTCTCTTCTGCAATGAGTGCCAAAAGCTCGATTTGGTTCCGATGCGGTCTTGCCTCCAAAATTTAAAGCACCGGACTTTGAAAAATATGAAGGAACAAGGTGCCCAAAGGCGCATCTCACCATGTTTTGTCGAAAAATGGCTGGTCATGAAGATGAAGACAAAGCCGTTGATACATCGCTTTCAAGAGAGCTTGATCGAGTCGCCCTCGGTGGTATAGTCGGCTAAGCGAGAGAGGTCCGATCATGGGATGACTTAGCTACAACATTCTGTGAGAAATACAAGCACGTCTCTGACATAGCACCTGATCGACTAACGCTACAGATGATGGAAAATAGACCATCAGAAACCTTTAGACAATATGCTCAAAGGTGGAGAGACGTCTCGGTTCAAGTGGAACCCCATCGACCAAAGCGAGATCACGATCCTTTTATCAACACTTTAAAAGCGCCATTCTATGACAAGCTGGTAGGAAATGCCACAAAGGACTTCGCGGATGTCGTGATATCCGGGGAACTCATTGAAAACGGCATCAAGAGCGGAAAAATAGAAGGGTCCGAGAAGAGGTCAGCACTTGTAAAGAAGAAAGAGCCTGAAACCCATATGGTCGGGACTGGGAACCACTACGCTTCTAATCCGTACCCAATCCAACCACAACCTCAATTCTGCCCACCTCCAAACGTCTATTTTCCTCCCCAAGACCTCTACTATCAAACCCCTCCTCCTTATCCCGTCTATGCCACTGATGTCCAAAGACCACTCACCATATTCTCACCAAATACCATGACCGCTCCAAGCCAACCCAAAAATGAACCAAGGCCGACGAGACCTAATCCCGAAAAACCTCATTTGCCCCTATTCCCATAACATACGGAGAATTGTGCCCAAAATTATTGGAGAGACAATTAATAGCACCGCATTACATAGCACCATTGAAACCTCCATACCCTAAATGGTACGATCCCAATGCTAGCTGCATGTACCATACGGGAAATCGGGGGCATTCCACAGATAATTGCCTAGCCTTTAAAAGAAAGGTTCAAAGTCTTATTGATGCGGGCATTTTACAATTTGATGGGGTCAGTAATTTGGCTAGAAATCCACTCCCAAACCATGCTGAAGGGAACGTAAATGCAGTGACGGAGGATGATGCAATTGATGAGGTTTCACTGATACACCCTTATCCTCTCGGGTTTGTTTTGAACAATGGGACTGCGTAGGGATCCATGTATTTTAGCTAATCTAGAGTGATATGTGAAACATGCTTGTTACTTCAAGCCTAGAGGCAACAAGAGTTCTTTTGTGAAATAGGCTTGTTTCCAGAATTGTTATTTCAATAAAATGCATCTTTATTTTCACTCATCGCATTTAATACTTCACATCGTTTCATTTTCATGTCATGCTTTTAATTTTCTACCTCCAAGCCCGCAATGGGTCCCCAGATATCAATGACATGAGCGACACTGTTACTGACTCCCTTTTAGAGAGATATGTGTCTAGAGGATCTAAGAACTTGGAAGATGACAGAGATTGCAACTTAGTTCCTAAGTTGTCAAGAATGGTAGATCCCAACTTACGAAGTGCCAGCAAACACTACAAGGGAGATGAAGATAGAAGCTTAACTTCCCACAGGAACAAGGCAAGGAATCGTGGAGTTATCCCCAAGAATTCAAAGATATTTTCGTGTGATCATGTTAAGACACATTGGGACTACTAAGGTACGAGTATGTTGTCAAAGCTAAGGAAGTCACAGATACTTGAAGACCAAATGCTGATGGTTCTACCCTGATTAAGCCAATCAAGAAGTTTGAGCTACGGGTCTGCTCAGAAAGGAAAATTGCATCAAACGCCAAATCGAGGAGGACAGAACTTATGTGCCTCTTTCTACACGTGGGGCATGGACGTTATCAAGCTAATCTCCTCGAAGACTTCTGGTCCGCATCGATTTAGTTTTGTGGAAGTCGATCTCTTTACTAAGAGGGTGAGGGTCGCTTCATGTGCCAATATCACAAAGTCGATAGTCAGTAGACCTAAAAAAAAAATGGGGGGCAACAAAACAGAGATTGTTAGGAAGATAACCTAAACTTGTGAATGTTGGCATATAGGAGTTACGTACCCTTTCCCAGGACCTCTGTTGGGGCAACGCGTTTCCGGGGCACGGGCCAAGCCCAAATTGGGTGAGGCGAAACGGATCCCGATATGATCAAGTGAATATGTAGAGAAGATGTTGAGAGATGTCCGTCACGATCAGATGAAGTGAGTTTTTAACAAAAAAAAATCGCCTTAGAAAACTTCATGACAGGGTTTTGAAGAAGACCCTCTCCATGTAACAAGAACTTCAGAAGAAAGAAGATGCCAAGCCAAGAAAGACTTTAGGTAGCAAAGAAGGCCTATTCTAGGGAAACAAAGATATTGTCTGAGGTAGGTGACAAGGACCTGTCCAATCTGGTGAATTCAAAAAAAAAAAAACAAAAAATAAAAAAAAACACAAAAAAAGAAAACAAAAAAAAAAGAGAAGAAGAAAGAAAAAGAAGAAAAAGGAGAGGCCAAAGTGAAAACCCGCAAAGGGCACTTTGAGACCAAAGGTAGGTTTGAGTTGAAAACCCAAAAAAGGGCAGCTCAAATTTTGATGGGGCATACAGTAGTCTTGCTATGCTTGAAGTAACAATGAAGGGGAATGTTGCGCCTTGGGGCATCGACGAAGTACTCCGAATCCCCTAAACACATATTGAATTTAGAAAGGTCCTCGAGAAGTTTGAACAGAGAAGCTCAAGCTACGATATCTGGGGCACCTATGTCCATTTTGCCCATTTTAAGTATGCTGCTTTTGTCTTTTCAAAATACACTCTAAATAAATTTGCTTCTTCATTGCATATGCTAGCTTTGATTAACTTGTTTGATTTGAGACATACTTCCAATAAATTCCCATTCCGTCTATTATTTGAGCATTTTACATTAAAATAACGATTATTGGACTAATAATACTTTCATGAAAGGAGTTTCGCATATTACTCTGGAAACCTCTAAACAATACAGGAGTCTAAAACAGGATTATTGCTTAAAATTCACCAAGCTTAAGGGTTGGAAATATCTGAGTCCAAATTAAGGTGGTTGAACAAAATGACAAGGTACCGTGACAGTGACACAATCCTGACGGGAAATGGGCATTGTTAACCCAAGAACATGACATTCTGCATTCATGCGAGCATCACGCATACACATCTGGTTGGATCACCTAAAGAATAATCGTCGGAAGGAAGCTGATACAGATCCTGTACCTTTGAATAACAAAAGCGTGAGTTTAAGAAGAGACAAATCCTATGTTTTAGAGTCACAGTGGGATGAATGAAAGATGTCCAAATCTGATACCCCAGGTCACAATGAGATGAACCCTGAAGCTACAGTGGGGCAAAATGATGATATACGAGAAACGCAGATTACTTCTGAGGTTTAAGGGACGGGTACAGAACCTGAAAGAAAAGTCAAGAGTCGAAGCAATGAACGCAGGCTACCATGAAAGTCGCAATAAAAGAGATACATGACGAACAAGCCTAGGGCACATGGCATAATCATGTAGTCATAAAAGCATTTAGGACAAACACATGCATATCATGACACCATCACGCATGACACATACAGGTACGCCAGTAAAGCAAGAAGTCTCGACAATAACTGCACCAAACCAAGGAGAAAGAAAGCATCCGAATTCCACCAGATGACATATTTTGAGATTCCGGTTGCATATATCAACTCATATTCAGAGAGAGGTGGGTTGAGCCTTGGGTCACACCCGGAGTTGTCTTTTAATTTCTGTTCAAAATATCAACTCATATTCAGAGAGAGGTGAGTTGAGCCTCGGGTCACACCCTGAGGTGTCTTTTAATTTCTTTTCAAAATATCAACTCATATTCAGAGAAAGGTGAGTTGAGCCTCGGGTCACACCCTGAGGTGTCTTTTAATTTTTTTTTTTCAAAATATCAACTCATATTCAGAGAGAGGTGAGTTGAGCCTCGGGTCGCACCCTAAGGTATCTTTTAATTTCTTTTCAAAATATCAACTCATATTCAGAGAGAGGTGAGTTGAGCCTCAAGGTCACACACCCCGATGTGTCTTTTAATTTCTTTTCAAAATATCAACTCATATTCGGAGAGAGAGGTGAGTTGAGCCTCGTGTCACACCCCCGAGGTGTCTTTTAATTTCTTTTCAAAATATCAACTCATATATTGAGAGAGAGGTGAGTTGAGCCTCAGGTCACACCCTGAGGTGTCTTTTAATTTCTTTTCAAAATATCAACTCATATTCAGAAAGAGGTGAGTTGAGCCTCGGGCCACACCCTGAGGTGTCTTTTAATTTCTTTTCAAAATATCAACTCATATTGCGAGAGAGGTGAGTTGAGCCTCGGGCCACACCCGAGGTGTCATTTAATGTTTATTTTTCAAAATATCAACTCATATTGTGAGAGGTGAGTTGATGCATCGGGTCACACGCTGAGGTATTTTCAATTTCTGCCTTTCAATTTCTATTTTTATTTTCAATTTCTACTTTACAATTTCTGTTGGTTCAAAAAAAAAAAATCAACTCATATTATGGGTTTGAGCCTCGGGGCACACGCGGAGGTACTTATAGACGGAAAACTGAAGTCGCCTTGAGCAAATTTGACAAAGAAGTTCCAGTAGACAAAGAAGATTGAGCAAAAACAAAGTGAAGCTACAGGCCATATCTCTCGGAAGTAGCAGTGGAGTAGAATGAAGATCGAAGCCCCCGAAGATGGCAAGGAAGCAGTTTGGAAAGTTCAGATCTATTTCCTTGAAGTCCCGGTGGAGAAGACCAAAGCCACAAATCTCTTCTCCCTAAAATCACATTGAAGCCAATCGAAGCGCTAGTTACTGTGCCTTTGAAGAAGCAATGGAATAGGAAATGTTATCTCCCTGAAGATATAACGAAACAGTAAAGCGAATCAAAGCAACGAGCTACAGTGGAGTTTGAAACTGTTTGAAGAAGATGCGGACCAACAAGTCAAGGCTTGGCCAAGACCGGGCAAAATTGGTTCTTCTATTGTCTTTGCTCTATTATCATTTCACGACAATGAGCAAAGAGGGGCAGCTGTAATCACCAATTTTGGCCCGGGTTCATTAACCCAGGCCCAAAACCAAACTAAGGCCCAATAAAAAAATAAAGTCCAACAGTCCACTTTAACATTTTACAAGCCCAAATTACTGATTACGGGCCCATTTACAAGAGACCCAACGGCCCAAATGTACTAAAATTTTCAGAAAGCTAGGGTTTCAGAAACCCTAGTGTAACACCCCTAACCCCGAACCATCACCAGAACAGGGTTACGAGGTATTACCGAACATATCAGATAATTTGCAAGTATAAATTTTATTTAAATTTTGTGACATTTCGCTTATTTTCACATATAACCCCCTGCAATTAAAACCGTATTCATTCCAAATATAACCAATTCAACCAATTCCAAAATCCAACAATTTAACCAATGCAATTTCATATTTAATCATATTTAAATTCTACTTATAACATTAAAATACCAAATATCGTTTTCTACAACAAAAGTCATGTAGTTGTTTTAAGTGAGCAAAATATCACCTATGTACATGCCATTTTAACACAAAATACAGTACCTACTTCCGTAGCCTTGAAGATGTGATGAGATGAGAAATCTTCTAGTTGAACTTCTCTTCTAGACTCTTTTGTACCCTACGCGTTAAAATAAACGCGTTAAGCGGTGAAGGCTTAGTAAGCACTACAAGAATAATTAATTAAACAATCATAACAGAATATTTTAAACTCAATTAATTATCGCATATTTACTCACGTGTAAGTCTCTTCAAATAAGTATTGCTTTAAATAAATTTAACTTACCTTACATGACGGCATAAAACTTGCCTTAACACTTGATAATTCATTTTATTCTCAATTCACAATATTAGCCCAAAGTAGACTTCCTAGAACACACCGGATATACGGAACATATACAGAGGTGCATTATGATGCACAAATGAGCAGAGAGCAACGCGTGCTAATTATCGAGAGAGCACCAATGTGCTAATATCGAGAGAGCACCAACGTGCTAATATCGAGAGCACCAACGTGCTAATATCGAGAGCACCAACGTGCTAATATCGAGAGAGCACCAATGTGCTAATATCGAGAGCACCAACGTGCTAATATCGAGAGCACCAACGTGCTAATATCGAGAGCACCAACGTGCTAATATCGAGAGCGCTAAAGTTCCTTAATGGCATGCCACTAATATCTCGATAGTTCTAAATTCCGTCTACTTGGGCATTAAATTTGAATCTCATATATTTAAAGAATTCACATAAATATTTGAAAAAAGATAAATAAAGAATAATTTAGAATTTCTTGTAGTACTTACAATAAAAGGTTATGTGATATAAGTTTTTCTTCCTTCACTCCTTAATCTTCTCTTTTCCTTTTCCTTCGATTCGGTCCTCTCCTTCCTTTTCTCTTTCTTCAATTTCATATAAATACATAACATTTATATGTTAAAAATAATCAAATAATTTCCTGTACTATTTAATAAAATAAACATGTATTTTATGATAATTTCATGCTTTCTTACTTTTGCTCACATTTCAATTTAATCCTTTACTTATAAACTTATTCAAAGCTGTCCTTTTGTGTCATAGTCACAAAATTATTTATTTCAGAGCTACAGAACTCCAAATGAAGAACCGTAAATTTTCCTTGAAACTAGACTCATATATCTTTTACTATAATTTTTCCAGAATTTTTGGTATGGCCAATCAATACCAGATTATTCTTAAAGTTTCCCCTGTTTTACTGTCTGACTATTCTGACCTCTCTTCACTACGAATCAAATTACTCTTTGTACAGAATTCATATGACCTTCTTATTTATTTCATTTGAAAATAGACTCATTCAGGATTCTAAACATATAAACTTAAGCCCCTAATTATTTTTATCTAATTTTTATGATTTTTCAAAGCCAGAACAGGGGATCCTGAAATCCCTTTAAACCAGTCTTACAAAAATATAAATATCTAAAATTACAGAATTCCTTTGCTTTCTCTGTTTCTTTCATATGAAAATAGACTCAATAAGCTTTAATTTCATACCTCATCTGACTTCTAATTCCTCTTCTACGATTTTTGGTGATTTTTCAAAGTTACCCTACTGCTGCTGTCCCAAAACAGTTTTCTTATAGCTTATTTTACAATTAAATCCTTTACTCAATTCTAACTTCAATTTCTTTCAATTAAACCACTAATTCATCTTTTTTTTTCATCATATGTTATGTTTAGAAGCTTTAAAACTCCAAAAACTTCAATTTAAATTCATCAAAACTTTATCCTAAAACTTATTAAACATCAAAATTAAAAGAAAAGGGCTAAATTAACATACCTATTAAACTTCCAAGCTTCAAACCCTAAATTTTCCCTTTTCTTCTTTCTTTTCTCTCTTTTTCTTTCTTTCCCCTGCTCTCTGTTTCGTTTGCTTCTCTGTTTCTTTCTTTCTTTTTTTTTTTTTTTAACCTTATTATATATTATATTATATTAACATAAAATAATATTTTATTTTATCACACAAAAATCTTAGGATTTTTTTTTACACTATGCCGCCTCAATCATTTAAAAATGGCATAATTGCCATTTTGGTCCTTCATAATTTCTTTTAATCTATAATTAAACTTTCACACCTATTACAATCTAATCCTTTTTCACCAAATGCTTCTAATTAAGTCAAATTCACCTAAATAAAACCCAATTAGACGCACAACTAGCTTCGTAAATATTTTTAGTAATTATTTACGATTCATTTTTATGAAAACGGAGACTGAAAATATATTTTTCGGTTATTCGACTATCGGGTCACTACAATTCTCCCCCACTTAATAAATTTCGTCCTCGAAATTTACCTGACGTAAACAACTGCGGATATTGATGTCTCATTGTTTCCTCTCTTTCCCATGTTGCTTCTTCCGAATTATGATGTCTCCACAACACTTTTACCAACGGAACCCGTTTGTTTCTCAATTCCTTTACCTCTCGAGCAAGTATCTTAATTGGCTCCTCTTCATAAGTTAAATCCGGTTGAATTTCTATTACTTCAGGAGTAATCACATGAGATGGATCAGACCGGTATCTTCGTAACATTGAGACATGAAAAACATTGTGAATTCTATCCAATTCCGGTGGTAAGGCTATCCGATAAGCAACTGGACCAACCCGTTCTAAGATCTCATACGCCCAATGAATCTTGGGTGAGCTTGCCTTTCTTTCCAAATCGGAGAATTTTTTCCATGGCGACACTTTCAAAAATACTTTTTCACCCGCATTATATTCAATATCTTTTCTTTTAAGATCGCATAAGATTTTTGACGATCAAATCTCGCTTTCAAACTATTTCGAATGACTTTTACTTTTTCTTACATTTCTTGGATCAAATCAACCCCATATATCTTCTTTTCACTAAGCTCTGTCCAATATAACGGTGCTCTACACTTTCTCGCCATACAAAGCTTCATACGGAGCCATTTTAATCTTGGATGATAATCGTTATTGTAAGCAAATTCAATCAAAGGCGAGATACTTCTCCCAATTACCTTCAAACTCTAGTGTACAACATCGGAGCATATCTTCCAATACTTGAATTACACGCTCAGATTGGCCATCCGTGCGAGGATGAAATGCGATCTTGAAATACAAGCCCGAGTACCTAAAGCTTCTTGCAATTTATCCCGAAGCGAGGCGTAAATCGAGGATCTCTATCTCGATATAATGGAGACGGGCACTCCATGTAGCACGACAATCTCGGATATGTACAATTCAAAGCCCGCTTTATCTAAAGAATAATCCATACGCATCAGGAATAAAGTGCGCTGATTTTGTCAATCGGTCAACAATCACCCAAATAGCATCCTTTTTCTTCGGAGACAACGGTAATCCCGATACAAAATCCATAGTGATTCTTTCCCATTTCCATTCCGGTATAGTAATTGGTGAAGTAATCTCGAAGGTACACGATGTTCAGACTTTAACTTGTCGACATATTAAACATCTCGATACAAACTCGAGAGATATCCGTTTCATCCTCGCCACCAATACATCTTTTTGAGATCATTATACATTTTATTACTCCCGGATGTACGGACATAGTACTGCGTTGTGAGCCTCGTATAAAATCTTCTCGTATGAGTTCGAATTCGAGGTACACATATTCTACCTTTGAATAACATACAACCATCAACTCCAACTTGAAATTGAATCGATGACTGACTCACATCTGTGCCCATTTAATCTGTAGCTTCTCATCATCCTTCCGAGCTTCACACATCTCTGCTGTAAAAATGTCGGTTTAGCTCTCAATTCAGCCATGATTGAACCATTATCGATCGGTGACAACCGGGTATTCATAGCTCGTAAAGTATGCAGAGATTTTCGACTCAAAGCATCGGCTACAACATTTGCCTTACCGGATGGTAATCAATAATCAAATCATAGTCCTTTATCAGTTCAACCCATCTTCTCTGCTCTCAAATTCAAATCCTTACGAGTCAACAAATACTTCAAACTCTTATGGTCGATTGTAGATATAACATTTTTCCCCGTATAAATAATGTCTCCATATTTTTAGCGCAAACACCATCTGCAGACCAATTCAAGATCATGCGTCGGATAGTTCTTTTTCGTGTGGCTTCAATTGTCTAGAAGCATATGCTACTACCTTTCCTCCTTGCATTAGCACACAACCCAAACCATTGTATGAAGCATCTTTGAAAATCACGTACTCCTTACCGATTCTGGTTGAATTAACACAGAGCTTCATTAATCGTCGCTTTTAATTTTTCAAAACTTTCTTGACACCTTCTCGTCCATTCAAATTTTACATTTTTTGCAACAATTCGTTAATGGAGATGCAATCATAGAGAATCCTCAACAAATCTTCTATAGTATCCAGCCAATCCGAGAAAACTCTTTACTTCTGTCACATTCTTTGGTGGTTTCCATTCAAGTATAGCTTCTACCTTCTTGGGATCTACCCGAATACCATCTGCCGATACTATATGTCCCAGAAAAGTGACTTCTTTTAACCAAAATTCACACTTACTAAATTTAGCATACAATTGTTTTCTCTCAAAATCAGTAGCACAATTCGGAGATGTTTATCATGCTCTTCTTCACCTTTTGAATACACTAGAATGTCATCTATAAATACAACCACAAACCGATCTAAATATGACTGAAAAATTTGTTTCATAAGATCCATGAAAGCAAATAGGAGCATTAGTCAATCCAAATGGCATAACTAAGAACTCATAATGACCGCATCAGAGTCTCAAGGCGCGCGACACATCAGATTCTTTTACCCGTAACTGATAATACCCCGATCTGAGATCAATCTTAGAAAATACACTAGCTCCTTTTAACTGATCAAACAAATCATCAATCCTGGGCAACGGATACTTGTTCTTTATAGTCACTTTATTCAAGCGACGTGTAATCTATACAAAGCCTCAAAGACCCATCTTTCTTTCTTCTTTACAAATAATACTGGTGCCCCCATGGTGATACACTAGGACGCATTTAATCCCTTGTCTAATAACTCTCAGAATCGCATTTTCAATTCTTTCAACTCGATGGGTGCCATCCGATAAGGTGCTATAGATATCGGTGCGGTGCACGGAATTAACTCAATCCCAAACTCTACTTCTCTTTCGGAGGTAAACCGGTAATTCCTCTGGAAACACACAAGATAAAATCTCGAACCACTTTGGTATCTTTTCAATCTCGAATTCGTTATATGAGTATCTAAAATATAAGCAAGAAAAGCAGTACATCCTCTTCTCATCATCTTAGAAGCTTTCATTGCGCAGACACTACATTCGTCAATGCACTATATTTTTCACGATTACAATCACTTCATCTCCATCCAAGTTTTCAAGGAAATTCTTTTTCTTACGCAATCAACCATAACCCCATGTTCGACAACGGTCCATACCCAATATCACATCGAACTCATAAAACGTAAGTGCCATAAGGTCCCACTGAAACTCATAATCATGAATTTTTAAGGGACATCTTCTACACACTTTATTAACTTTCTCACTTTGCCCGAAAGGATTAGTAACTACTACTTGTGATTCTCGTAAGTTCTACTTGTAACTCTCTTTCTTTCACTAATGCAATGCATATATATGAATGTGTAGAGCGAGGATCAATTAAATGCAATTACGGAAGAATCAAATAAAGAGAATGTACCAATAATCACATCGAGGGCGTCTCCTCTTCTCGTTTTTCGATAGCATAAGTTCGAGGCCTTCGGGATTGAGATCTATCAGTTGTTTCCCTCACCAATCTCGTACCACTACCGGTGCAACAAGAAATTCAGGTTGTCTACCTCTTTGTGAAATCGAGCTACCTCTCACAGATTGTTCGTAACACTTTACGACATCTTGGACGATCTCGATTAAGTGATCTTTTGACCCACATCGAAAGCAGGCTCGGGAAATCGATCGACATTCTCCCAATGATATCTTCCACGGTGCTCACATGAGGATGGTGTTGGTTTTCTTTAGAACCCGGTACTACCCATAGAGGGTCGTCTGTTGAGTTGGTCTTGTCTCAGACTCGGATCTTTGCCCAACAAGTAGGAGAAGTGTATCTAGAATCTCTCGAAATCCTTCACTCTTTTTGAAAATGGTGGTGATTTGAACTAGTGGCGATCTCTTCCCAAAACTCTTTTCTTTTGAACGAGCTAACCCTTCTTCCAATCGTTGTGCTCTATCAACCAAAATAGGAAATTCTTGTAGATGTAATGGTATAAGAGGAACATAAATCTCTTCATTCAATCCCCACTCAAATCTTACGCACATATCCGCTTCATTTGCTATTAGTTCCTTTGCATACTTACTCAACTGATAAATTCACGTTTCATATTCAAAGAATGAGACATGTTGTTACGCTTGAATCCAGAATTCTCTTTTCTTCTTCTCAAGATAAAGTTGACTCACATATTTCTTTCTAAATTCAGATACAAAGAAATCCCAATTAATTTTCTCTGCAGGATGGATATTCATAACAGTGGTCCACCATTGATAAGCCTCACCCTTTAATAAAGATACTGCACATTTCAACTTTTCTTCCCCTGTACACTGCAATTCTTCAAATATTCTTTGACTGTTCTCAAACCATTGCTCAGCCTCAGCTGGATCATCATCTTTCTTTCCTTTAAACTCTTCAGCTCCATATTTTCTGATTTTCTCCAAGGGAGATCGATGACTGGTTATAAATGGTTGTGGATGTGGAGCAATAATAGGAGAAGATAGTGGTGGAACAGATGGAGCATTATTAGTTCGCACAACTTGCTGCAATAACTGATTCATTGTCTGTAACAAAGTTGCAATCGGAATTTCTTCTCTAGCCGGTATTGGTTCAGTTTCAGATTGAGTTCTTTCTTCCAATTCAGGCTCTCTATCATCTCCTAAGTTTACCGATTCACTTCGAACTTGGACTCTGTGTTGATCTCTTTCCCTATCAAGGTTTGGCGCCCTGCTCTCTACTTCATTTTCTAACTCTTCACGAGATCTATTTGACATCTTTAAGTTTCTACAATATCCATAAATTACATAATTAAATAACTAAAACTCATCTCATCACATCAATTTATAAAATGGCATGTACAAATGACTCATACTCGACCCAAGAATTCAGAAAACCTAGGCTCTGATACCAATCAATGTAACACCCCTAACCCCGAACCATCACCGGAACAGGGTTACGAGGTATTACCGAACATATCAGATAATTTGCAAGTATAAATTTTATTTAAATTTCGGCAGCATTTCTGCTTATTTTCACATATAACCCCCTGCAATTAAAACCGTATTCATTCCAAATATAACCAATTCAACCAATTCCAAAATCCAACAATTTAACCAATGCAATTTCATATTTAATCATATTTAAATTCTACTTATAACATTAAAATACCAAATATCGTTTTCTACAACAAAAGTCATGTAGTTGTTTTAAGTGAGCAAAATATCACCTATGTACATGCCATTTTAACACAAAATACAGTACCTACTTCCGTAGCCTTCGAAGATGTGATGAGATGAGAAATCTTCTAGTTGAACTTCTCTTCTAGACTCTTTTTGTACTCACGCGTTAAAATAAACGCGCGTTAAGCGGTGAAGGCTTAGTAAGCACTACAAGAATAATTAATTAAACAATCATAATGAGAATATTTTAAACTCAATTAATTATCGCATATTTACTCACGTGTAAGTCTCTTCAAATAAGTATTGCTTTAAATAAATTTAACTTACCTTACAGACGGCATAAAACTTGCCTTAACACTTGATAATTCATTTTATTCTCAATTCACAATATTAGCCCAAAGTAGACTTCCTAGAACACACCGGATATACGGAACATATACTGAGGTGCATTATGATGCACAAATGAGCAGAGAGCACCGACGCGTGCTAATTATCGAGAGCACCAATGTGCTAATATCGAGAGAGAGCACCAACGTGCTAATATCGAGAGCACCAACGTGCTAATATCGAGAGCACCAACGTGCTAATATCGAGAGCACCAACGTGCTAATATCGAGAGCACCAACGTGCTAATATCGAGAGCACCAACGTGCTAATATCGAGAGCGCGCTTAAAGTTCCTTAATGGCATGCCACTAATATCTCGAGTAGTTCTAAATTCGTCTACTTGGGCATTAAAGTGAATCTCATATATTTAAAGAATTCACATAAATATTTGAAAAAGATAAATAAAGAATAATTTAGAATTTCTTGTAGTACTTACAATAAAAGGTTGCGGTGATATAAGTTTTTCTTCCTTCACTCCTTAATCTTCTCTTTTCCTTTTCCTTGATTCGGTCCTCTCCTTCCTTTTCTCTTTCTTCAATTTCATATAAATACATAACATTTATATGTTAAAAATAATCAAATAATTTCCTGTACTATTTAATAAAATAAACATGTATTTTATGATAATTTCATGCTTTCTTACTTTTGCTCACATTTCAATTTAATCCTTTACTTATAAACTTATTCAAAGCTGTCCTTTTGTGTCATAGTCACAAAATTATTTATTTCCAGAGCTACAGAACTCCAAATGAAGAACCGTAAATTTTCCTTGAAACTAGACTCATATATCTTTTACTATAATTTTTCCAGAATTTTTGGTATGGCCAATCAATACCAGATTATTCTTAAAGTTTCCCCTGTTTTACTGTCTGACTATTCTGACCTCTCTTCACTACGAATCAAATTACTCTTTGTACAGAATTCATATGACCTTCTTATTTATTTCATTTGAAAATAGACTCATTCAGGATTCTAAACATATAAACTTAAGCCCCTAATTATTTTTATCTAATTTTTATGATTTTTCAAAGTCAGAACAGGGGATCCTGAAATCCCTTTAAACCAGTCTTACAAAAATATAAATATCTAAAATTACAGAATTCCTTTGCTTTCTCTGTTTCTTTCATATGAAAATAGACTCAATAAGCTTTAATTTCATACCTCATCTGACTTCTAATTCCTCTTCTACGATTTTTGGTGATTTTTCAAAGTTACCCTACTGCTGCTGTCCCAAAACAGTTTTCTTATAGCTTATTTTACAATTAAATCCTTTACTCAATTCTAACTTCAATTTCTTTCAATTAAACCACTAATTCATCTTTTTTTCATCATATGTTATGTTTAGAAGCTTTAAAACTCCAAAAACTTCAATTTAAATTCATCAAAACTTTATCCTAAAACTTATTAAACATCAAAATTAAAAGAAAAGGGCTAAATTAACATACCTATTAAACTTCCAAGCTTCAAACCCTAAATTTTCCCTTTTCTTCTTTCTTTTCTCTCTTTTTCTTTCTTTCCCCTGCTCTCTGTTTCGTTTGCTTCTCTGTTTCTTTCTTTTTTTTTTTTTTTTTAACCTTATTATATATTATATTATATTAACATAAAATTATATTTTATTTTATCACACAAAAATCTTAGGATTTTTTTTTTTTTTACACTATGCCGCCTCAATCATTTAAAAATGGCATAATTGCCATTTTGGTCCTTCATAATTTCTTTTAATCTATAATTAAACTTTCACACCTATTACAATCTAATCCTTTTTCACCAAATGCTTCTAATTAAGTCAAATTCACCTAAATAAAACCCAATTAGACCTTTAACTAGCTTTCGTAAATATTTTTAGTAATTATTTACGATTCATTTTTATGAAAACGGAGACTGAAAATATATTTTTCGGTTATTCGACTATCGGGTCACTACACCTAGCCCCTGCGCCGCAAGCCTCCATACGTCAGCCTACACTAGCGCCGCAACCCCACTCGCGCCGCAGCTCCACCTTCCTCTGTCGGCCACCACGCCACTAGCCCTGCAAAAGAAGACAAAAGAACAGCAAGAAAAACCACAACAGCAAAGATTTATAGTTTCATTTTTCTTTCTCGGCTATAAAAAGGCCGATTATGGTACTGAACAAAGGACTTTTTTTTTCTTTTTTTTGGAATCAATCAAAAAAAGAGAATAAACAGATTCAAAAGAAACAAAAAAAATGAAAAAAAAACCCAACGTTTTCGAAGGTACTTTATTTTTTTTCTTTTTATTTCTGCGTTTTTATACTCATATGTACGTATATATGGTATAAAATAAAAAAAAAATAAACATTTTACCTTTTCCGCGGTGGCCGGCACGACGGAGTTCGCGGTGGCCGGCACGACGGAGTTCACGGCGGACGACGGAGGGAAGCCTCGCCGGAGAAACGACCTGCAGAGAAACAGAGAGAAAAGTTAGAAATTTTTTTTAGGGGAGATAAAAGTGAATTTTTTGAGATTTTAGGCCCTTTTATAGAGGATTAAAACGGCACCGTTTTGTGCCTAGGGGCCGGATGCCAAAACGGCGTCGTTTTGGCTCCGACCCGCGCGACCCGACCCGCTCCAGCATTAGATCCTCGTGTTTTATTTTGGAGGGGCTAATTGCACTTTTAGCCCCTCCTCTTTTCCATGTCTTCGCAATCATCTTTTTTATTTTTTAATCTTGGCCCAAAAATTCGCTTTATTCACAATCAAATCCCTCCTGCTGTCTCGCGCGTTGACAAAATGGTCTTATTGTCTCCTTGATCCCCCTTTCTTCGCACGCTTCGATTCAGACCCCCAATCCGCTTTTCTTTTTTTTAATTTAGAATTGTAGTTTTATTTCTTTCTCAAGTTAGTCCCCTTTTATTATTTTTACCCTTTTACTAATTTCATTAAATCCATTTATTATCATTATTACTATTATCATTACCACATTATTATTACTATTATCATTACTATCTATATTATTATGTTGTATATATTTTATATTATTTTATTATTATCACTATTATTACATTATTATTATATTATTATATTGTACATAATTGTAACACCCCTAACCCCGAACCATCATCGGAACAGGGTTACGAGGCATTACCGGACATATCAGACAATTTACGAATATAAATTTTGTTTAATATAAATTTCGGCAGCATTTCTACTTATTATTATATAAAACCCCCTGTAAATTAAACCATATTCATTTCAATCATAACCAATTCAACCAATTCATTCCATATATTTATTTTCTATTCTAAATACTTTCTAATCAAACTCAATCAATATAATATCAACTTAAATTCATCAAAATATTAGTTAGATTAAAATAAATATACTTCATTCATTATAATTCTTAAACTTGTAATACTAACATTTTTAACCATTTACATTCAAAACATAATAACCTTTATACACAACCTACGTACATGCCACATTATGAAAAGGAAATATACATCACCAAAAGTTTGTTTGAAGTCGGGTCCGCCGGATCTTTGGTTCGATGATTTGACTTCTACAACCCGCAGACGGAAACAACCGTGACGTTTGAGTATACATGTACTCGAGTGGTATTACCATAATTCAAATTATAAACATAATAATCATATCATTAATTCATATAACTTTAATTTAACTAAACCAATTCAAACATAACTTTCATATAAGTTTGTCCTTCTCAATATATTCATACAATTCAATTTTAGCCATTCAACAATTGAAATAATACACAATCATGTTGAGCCACTATCCATTTCTTGAACCAATGGTTCATACTTTCTATTCTCATACTCATATTCCAATCACATTTTTCAGTTCATGTTCTATTTTCGCATTTCTTCCAATGGCTCAACCATTTCATTTTATTCAATTTAACCTTTTCTTTATTTACCCCTATTAACAGACTCGGACTTTAACGGATACACGGATTCCAACCCAAACACACCAGTACGGCACATTGTGCCTAAAACGGTGCATAGTACTGATCAAGATACGACACATAAGTGCCTGAAACGACACACGAGGTGCCTGATACGACACACGAGGTGCCCGACACGACACATGAGGTGCCTAAAATACGACACATAAAGTGCTCCGATTTACGACACATAAAGTGCACGATCGGCAAAGCCGATAAATCCCGTACTCTTCCAAATCCTATGGCATGCCAATTATATCCGACTCAGCCCGACTAGTTAATAGGGTATTCAGTTCTCAATTTCATTTTCATTTTCATAACAAATTCAATTTCAATATCAATTACACTTTTCCATTTCAAACCACATACAATTCAATTTCAATACATATTCATCATTCAACTCAATTTCCATTCAATTCAATAAAAACACTTACCTTATAATTTACTTACCATATTCATAAATTAATCTAACATTTAATGAATAAATAAATAGTTTGAATTATAGTAATACAAACCCGAAATGCACGTTTACTCCTCAGCGATCTTTTCTTTTCCCTTGGATGCCGATGCCTCTTTTTCCTTGTTAGCTACGAAAATAATAATAATTTACATTATTAATTACAACATTAAATTAAAATAAATAATTGAATTTTATTCAATTTCTACTCTTCCTCTTCATTCCACATCTTTTATACACAATTCTATTATTTACTTATAAGTTCTTTCTAGGTTATCTACCTGAGTCATTGTCACTAAATCATCTATATCTGGAGCTACGGAACTCCAAATTAAGATCCGTAAATTTTCCCCGAAACTAGACTCATATATCTTTTTACTGTAAATTTTTCAGAATTTTTGGTATGGCCAATCAATACCAGATTATTCTTAAAGTTTCCCCTGTTTAACTGTCCAACTGCTCTGACCTCTCTTCACTACGAATTAAATTACTCTTTGTATAGAATTTAGATGGCCTCCTTGTTTATCTCATTTGAAACTAGACTCATTCAGGAATCTAACTATATAAATTATGTTCCAAAATCATTTTTATACAATTTTTAATGATTTTTACAAGTCAGAACAGGGGATCTCGAAATCACCCTGAACCAGTTTCACTAAAATTTAAATATCTCATAATACAGAACTTATTTGCTTTCTATGTTTCTTTCATATGAAAATAGACTCAATAAGCTTTAATTTCATATCTCACTAAACTTCTAATTCCACTTCTACGATTTTTGGTGAATTTTCAAAATTACTCTACTGCTACTGTCCCAAAACTGTTTTCTTATAACTTATTTTGCAATTAAATCCTAATTAAGTTTACTTATTTCTTAACTTAATTCATGCTTTGATTCTACTTAAATTCCTTCCATATTCAACTTGATTATATAAATTTCATAATAAAACCCTAATTCATAATTTCTTCCAAATTAATCCCTATAGTAGAAAACTTATAGCTTACCTTGCAATTTAATCCCTTTTTACTAATTCTAACTTAGATTTCATTCAATTTAGTCTCTAATTCATCTTTTTCTTCAACATCAGCTATACTTGAAAACCAATAAACTCTCAAAATATCAACTTACTTTCATCAAAATCTTGCTTTAAAGCTTCTAAAACATCAAAATTAAGAGAATAGAACTTGATTGACTTACCTAATTAAACTCCAAGCTTTAAAACCTCAATTTTCCCCTTTCGAAAACTTCTCAGTTCTTTTCTGTTCTTCTTTGCTTCTTTTTTTACTATTTCATTTACTATTTACTTTATTATATAATATAATATTATATTAATATAATTATTTAATATTATAATAATATATTTTAATACATAAAAATCTCAGATTTTTATGCATGTATGCCGCCTCAACTTATGATAAATGGCATATTTGCCATTTTGATCCTTTTTATTTTCTTTTAATCTACAATTAAACTTTTACTCTTTACTCACTTTAGTCTTTTTTCCTAATTTCTCTCAATTAAGCTAAATTCACTAAATAAAAATCTAATTAAACACACTACTAGACTTATAATTACTCCTAATGATTATTTACTAACTCGATTTACTAAGACGGAGGCCCGATAACACATTTTTTTTTTCTGGTGCCCACGGATTTCAGGTCGTTACATATTTTCTATTATTATTATTATTATTACTATTACTATATTTATTTTTTATTATTAGTATTAATACTATTATTATTATTATTACTATATATATTATTATGTCGTATATATTTTATATTATTTTATTATTACTATTATTACATTATTATTATATTATTATTATATTTACTATCTTCATTATCATTATTATTACTACTATATATTATTATATTGTACATATTTATTATTATTATTATTACCATTATTATTACTATGTCGTGCATATTTCGTATTATTATTACTATTTTATTACTACTATACCATTTATTATTACTATCATTATTATTATTATTATTATTATTATTATTATTATTATTATTATCCTATTTGCTATACTATTATTATTATTGTATATATTATTGTCACTATCATTACTAATATTTTTTTTATTATTGCTATAGTGTTATCTTTTATTTTCGTTTTATTATTGCATCGCTTATTATCACGCTTCAGTTTCTTGCTTCTGTCATTTCATTGCAATTCAACATTTTATCTTTTATTGTTTTTTCTTTTTTATTCATGAAAAACGGGTTTTCACAAAGGTAATATTCATGAGTTTGGGAATTCAAAATCTTGTTCCCAATCGTGCTGGGTGTAACTTTCCGTTTGACCGAACAAGTGGATAACCTTTCAAATTTCGTTTCTATTTTTAAATAAGGTGATATTTGTGTGTTTGGAAATTCGATGAGATCGTGTCCAATCGTGCTGGGTGTGTTTTCTTTCGTATGACCGAATGAGCAAATACCCTCTCCAAAATAAAAAATGTGTGCTTGAAGAATTTTAGAGACGATCTTGGATACAAGGGCTTAGATTATCGTGTCCAATCGTGCTGGATGTGAAACTCTATTCCTTCGAAACAAGAGAAACTCGATATTCAATCAAGTTGTTAAAATTAAAAAAGAAATAGAAGAAGATTTCAAAATCCTTTCAAGCTTTGTGACATTAGGACATTGAAATATCAATTTGGTACCGATTTTCGGGCGTTGCGAGGGTGCTAATCCTTCCTCGCACGTAACCGACTCCCGAACCTATTTTCTCGAATATTCGTAGACCAAAAACTCTGTTTTAGTAAACCGAAATGTTTTATTAAAACAAAGGTGATCCGATCATACCTAATAAAAGGTCGATGGCGACTCCCGTTTTTACTCATTTTCAAAGCCCAAGTTCGATTCCCGTTTTGTCAAAAATTGGTTACGACAGTTAATATCATACTTAAGCCTTACCCGAACCTGGCTCATGAGCAGCTCTAGTCTTATCTCCTGGTTACCTAATTTATACAAATATATATATATTAATTATTTATTAGTGAATTTGACCCAATACAAAGAAAATGGATATTCTAAACAAAAATTCACGAGTTGGGCTTGTAAAGATAAACTCCAATCCAAATACAATAGGCCTTTCACAAGGCTTGGGCTTGAGCTTCGGCAAAGCAATAGGAGTTTCCTCGGATAAAACTATTCAATGTGAAACCAAAACAAGCACGTGGGCGCTAGCACCGAGGCGATATGGTTTTTTAACCGTCGTGCAACATGTTGGGTGTCGACGTGTCGTGCTCTTATCCAAAGTCAAAGGGGAGAAGGCGTTTGGCTTTCCCTTTACGCGATACTGGAAAACACAGTACTATCGGCAGCTGTTGCAAGGGATAAGTATGGTAAGTGATTATGGGAGATTGAGAGAAATATTGAAAGATAAGATTGTTGAATAAGCTGAGTTTTGAATAAATTAGTATGGGAAAGTGACTGTGTTATAACTATTAAAGGCATTTTGGGTGGTCTTGAAGGACAAATTAATAAAAATTTGATCTCAAGAATAAAAAAAATTGTATAAGTATGATTGGTGTGTGATCATTAAATAGATTCTAAGTAAAACGAATTTTACTTCCTTCATTTTGGCAGGATTAATGAAAGAGTTTTCAATCGATCCCCAAGTATTCCATGTAGTTCCTGCTAAAATTGTTGATCAGATTCGATTAGATAATCGATCCTTACGATCTAATTCTAATAGCGCTTCTATTAGTTTGTAATTGCTTCAATCCTATTTTTACTAAAATAAAAAATATGGTACTATTTTCGCCGTTGACGGTATAACTATGCATCGCTGGCATATGAGAATACGCACGTGTTTCCATAACATTTACTGAGGGCATTCTCGCAACAGGATTACAAATTCTGTAACACTCTTATACCCAACCTGATCGCCAAGTTAAGATATCGGAATGCTACATTTGTTGCCAAAGCAAAGACAATCAAATTCGTTTCATTCTGAATACTTATTTAATCATGTTGATCAATTTAAGCTTTTGATATGCCTTAGTATCATTCGAGTCTGATACAGGTTTATTGTAACCTTTAAAATAGTCTAAAGAGGAACAGAGTTTAGAGTGAAAAGCTTTCAAAATTTAGGGGTGATATCGTGATGTCGGGGGGTTCCTTGCTACGACTTCACAAACTGACTTATATCGTCGTGATGTGGTTCCTCCGTCATCGCGTCAAGAATTCTATTTCTCATGTTTTATTATATTTTAAGTTTTTAACATCCAAGTCCCTTTTCAAAGCTCAAAATTCAATTAATTCAACTCATTTCACATAGCAAATCATTCAAATTTAAGTATTTATAGTTTCAAATCCACGTAATATAACATGATATTCAATTAGAAATAGCAAGGCTTATAAAATTAACACAATTATCGAAGTTTTGCAAGTAAGTCCATTAAAGGATTCACACTTACAAATACAATTTATTTTTTTCTACATACAATGACCTATTAATTTATTAATTAGGACTTCATCAAACCATTTTATGAGAATCACTTACCTAGTACCTCAACAAAGCATTTGAATTTATTTTATGTATTTTCCAGTCCATTATTTGCAACAATTCCTTAGTATTATCACTCTTCTATTATTTTGCCTCCTCCCCCTCTCCATTCCACATCCTTAATATATATTTTCTTATACATAATTTTTTTCTCTTAACATATCATGCCTATGTGTGACATTGATTAAGGGTTTTTTTTAATTACACAATACTCTTATCAAGGCTATCCATTTGAGTATCAGTCACTAAAATTATTTATATCTCGGCCTACAGGATTCAAAATTAGGATCTGCTTTTTATTCTTGAAACTAGACTCGATGAAATTTTTACCATAAAAATTTCAAAATTTTTACTTATTCCAATTAATACAGTAAATTCTTTAAAATTTTCCCTATTTTGTTGCTAGGCAACTCTGACCCTTCTTCACTAAAAATTAAAGTTCTTAAGTCAAAACAACGGAACCCGAAATCAATCTAAATTTGTCTTACAAAAATTCATATATCTCATAATATAAAATTCTTTTGCTTACACCGTTTCTACTATGTAAAACTAGGCTCAATAGGTTTAATTTCATACTTTAATTAATGTCTAATTCGATTTATATAATTTTTAGTGAATTTTTAAAGTCAAATTACTTTACTACTGCTGTCCAAAATTGTTTTAGTGCAAAATGTTAGTAACCAAGTTTATAACACACTCATTTCCTTTCTCTACAATATTTCCCATCACTTCCTCTTATTTCCCTTCACTAGTATATTAAGAACATACAACTTTATATAAGAAAATTCTACTTTAACATTATTTTCATGCTTTTTTCAATTGTATCAAACTTAAAAATATATTGAAATCTTGATGTTCTTACCATGTTCTATTGATTTCAAATTTTAACTTCATTTTCTCTGTCCTCCAACTTCTTTTTTCTTGAATTCAAAATAATATTTTTGTTCTCCATAGTCTCCCTATCACTTTTATCTCTTGATGGTTATGGAAATTCCTTGAAATTCTAGGTGAAAATGATGGATTTTTTTGTGGAAGGACCAAATTGTAACGAAAGAAAAGTTTTTTACATCTCTCCCCCTCACTCACATTGGAAAGATGGGAGGATCATCTCTTTTTCTTCATCATCTTTCTTTCCTTTTATGCTAGCTATTTATAATAAAATATTAATAAAATATCTCATTAAAATATTAATAAAGTAATATTTATCTAATTAAATAATTATAAAATATCATCAAAATATCTCTAACATCATCATTTCCTTCTAGAGTTCTCTCTCTTTCTAATTGACCATTTTGTCATTGAATAATCACTTAATTTGGTAAAATTGCAATTTAGTCCCTTATACTTTTTTGCTTATTCAATTTGGTCCTTATTCATCCATTTTCCCTAATTTATAGATCTTTCTACCTTTAGGATATTTGCACTATTGGCTTTTCACTTTAACTTTTCCATATTTATATTATGCCACAAAACTTTTTGTATATCTACAATTTAGTCCCTTCCTTAGTTTAATACATTATGTTTTGCTTCTTGATTTAACTTTGTTTTGATATCTTGCAACTTTTGTTTTCTTTGATCTTATAGATTTTTTTCGCTAAGATTTTATCTCATATTATTTACTACAAAGGGAATTTTGATAATGTTACAAATTCCTTATATAAAGGAATTGTAAGCAGTAAACCTCTCTCGTAGAAATCAACAAGCAAAGGAAAGGAATCCAATTTTGCCGATTTACCAGCTTTGACTTTGGGAGGAAGGAGTCAGAGGGAAAAACAATGGTGGAAGAGGGACAAGTAATCAACTGCCACACTATTGAGTCATGGAAAGAACAGCTTCAGTTGGTTGAAGAGTCCAAGAAACTGGTAAAAATCCATGTTTTGGCTTTTAAGACTTTCAGTTGACTTGAATTTGGATTTTAATTTTTAATAATTAAGTAATTTTCTATCCTGTCTCATTAAAGGTGTCAATCGAATATTTATATACATGGTTACTATTCGTGGAATTGACGTTCTTAGTAAACTCTATGCATGTTGGACACGTATACTGTTTTGGGCTGCCTGTTGGAATTCGTGGTCCCTACATGCGAACTTCTTAGGTATATGCGAGCTAAGACGCAAGCTCCCCTTGCAAGCACCTCGTGGTATGTGCGAGCTGAGACAATGAATTCCCGTTGCTGACTTCTCACTGTAGAGCTTGCGCGTATCCATCTGGTAGGGCTTAACCGTGTGTCCAAGCTGTGTGGAATGGTTCAGCCTGTGGCCCTTGTACCTTGCTCTAATTTTTTGTTTTTCGCTCTTTTTGCTCCCAAATGGTCTTCTAGGTATAGAAACATGAATTTAAAGGATTAGGAGCATAAAATTCACTATTAACATCGAATAATCACCCAAAAATGCATTAAGGATGAGACTAAAATATGTTATTTTTAACACCTATCAATGATATTTTAAAAGCTTTATCATACTCAAGCTAAGATTTTTTTGGGTAGGACGTGGTGCATTTCACAGCTTCATGGAGAGGGACATGTCGTGTTATTGCACCAGTCCTGGCAGATCTTGCTAAGAAGCTGCCTAATGTAACATACTTGAAGGTGGGTGTGGATGAATTGAAGGTAGCGTTATGTAATTAGATTTTGATTTGTATTAAACTTTGACTGAATAAAAGGATGGTAGAAGTAGTTATTGTTTTCTTGACGAATTCATTGTTTTATTTATCTCTCAGACCGTGGCGAAGGAATGGAATATGGAGGCCATGCCAACATTTATCTATCTCAAAGAAGGCAAATTGATTGACAAAGTTGTGGGGGCAAAGAAAGATGAGTTGCGGCAGAGAATAGTCTTGACCAACTTGGTGCACAAAGTATGAAATAGAACTTGTATTCTACTTGTCGAAACCATTTTTTTGAAAAAACGGATCGACTTTGGTTTTAAAAATGAAAACAAAAAAATGGGAGTCGCCATCAATCCTTTTTAATGAGGTGTGATCGGATCACCTCGTAATTTGATCATTTTAATAATAGATTTGATTTATTAAAACAACGGTTTTAGTCTACGAAATTCAAAAAAATGGGTTCGGGAGTCGGTCACGCACGAGGAAGGATTAGCACCCTCATAACGCCCAAAATTGGTACCTAATTGATTAATTAACGTCTTAATGTCAAAATTTTGAAAAGATTTTAAAATACGATCCCCTTTATTTAAAAGAAAACTTGAATAAATTAAATTGGATACTAAGACCCTCCTATTTCGAAGAAGTAAAATGCCACGCCCAGTGAGTTAGGATACGACATTTCAGATCCTCGAAACTAAGCTTATCTTTTGACTTTTAAAACTCATGCATTTAAGTTTAAGAAAGATATTCGGTTATTTGGGTCAAGTGAAAAATCGAAACCCAGTAAGTTAGGGCACAATTTCTCAAAATTCCGAATACAGAATATTGCTTTTATTTTTAGAAATCATTACCTCGAGATAACAAAATGTCACATCGAGTGAGTTAGGACACAACATTTTTGAATTCCCGAGAATAAGCTCTTTTTTTTTAACTTATATGCTTTGATTTAAAAAAGGATAATTGGTTCAAATATTAACACGATATAATTACGAGCAAAAAGAATAACATAATAGATAGGTAAATCAATAAAATGAAAATACTATGCTAGTGAATGATAATACATCATGATACTAACAATAATAATAAATTTAACAATATGTGCCATCATGATATTAACATAAATAAACAATAATAAATAAAATGAAATATGAATCATAAGAAAAATAAAATGTAAGAAACTAAATAAAAGGAATGGACCCTAGATGAAAATACAAACCAATTTGGAGTATTAAGAATAATAAAAGAAATGATAAATAAATAAATAAATAGCATATATTAATAAAAGTTTAATTAGAAATTGAAATTGAATAAATAAATAAAGAAATCAAATAAAGGGATAAAATTTGTAGTTAAATAGACAACAAATTGAACTGAAATTAGAAGGAAGTTTTAAGCTCAAATTGCAATAAAATAAATGCAAAAAAAGGACTAAATTAAATTTTAAATGAACTTTTAGGGACGAATAGAAATAAACAGAAAATAAAAGGCTAAATTAAAATGCGCGAAAACAGTCGGGGACCGAAATGAAAAATAAACCCAACTCCTTATGCGCATCGTTTAGGAGGGGCTGGAATAAAAGAATTTAAATTATACAATGAAAATTTTAAAATAATAAAAAAAAGCAGAAAAAGGACCAAAATATGACGCGTGCAAAGAAAGAGGGACTGATTGGGAAATTATTCCCAGCCCTTTATGTGCAGCATTTCGGTGTGGACCAAAGGGAAATAATGCAAAATTATATAGCAAAATTTAAGAAAAATAAAATAGAATAAAAACAAACAAGGGCAGAATTGCAATGCATCGCAAAAGCGGAAGGACCGCGCGCGCAAATAGCCCATTCACCGCAAAAAACACGCGGATCCTGAGAGCTAATAGGGTCGGGTTTTGGTTCCCCCAAAACGACTTCATTTTGGACGCTAAAGGGGAGAACCAAAACGGTGACGTTTTACCCTTCTATAAAAACTAAAATTTTTAGAAAAAAAAAAATTCATTTAGCCACTTCCCTTAAAAAAACACCTCAAAACTCTCTCAACTCTCCTCTCTCTCCCTTCAGTCCGGTCAGGCTCCGGTCCCTAGTCCGTCGTGGCGGCCGCCGATTTTCGGCTACTGCACCGCCGCTCACGGCGATCGACGAAGATAGAAAAACCCCTTTTTAATATTTCGACCTTCCTGAACCCAGATCTGACCTCAAAACTCCCGAAATCCCCACCAAAAGACCTGCAAGTTCTTTTTGGATTCAGGCCACTTTTCATCGGAAGTGGATACCTCGCTGTTCGCGGTGGTGCAAACACGGAAAAGGTAAGATTTCCGGTTCCCTTTTTTATGTTCTTATTATTGTTTTCGTATATGAAAATAAAATGAAATAAAACGAAAATTTAAAACAAGAGTAGAAAAAGAAATCACCTTTAAAGAAACTTTTTTTTGTTTTTATGATTAATAATCGTTCGTAAAAAAAAAAAGAAGAAAAAAACAAAGGCTTCTTCTCTCCTTTTTATAACCGAATGTTGAAGAAAAACCAATACAATATATTTTTTCTGTTTTCTTTGTTGTGCTGTTGTTTGTGTCCTTTGCAGGTACAGAGGCCGTACGTGGTGGCGACGTGGAGTGGGCTGGAGGCTTGGCAGTGTACGGAGGCGTGCGACGCAAGAGGGTAGCCCTAGAGTTTCTATTTTCTGATTTTGGTTTAGGTTTTGGGTCATTTTGGGCCTAGGGTGTAGTTGGACTGTAATTGGGTTTAGATTGGGCTATTGAGGTTTTTTTGGGCCTGCTATTTTATTTTGTAATTTGGACAATTAAACTTTGGACTCTTTTTATTCCTTTTATTTGCTAATGGCCCCGGGCATAAATTGGGCCCTACACTACTGCTTCAACTTTGTTTCTGAAACTAGAATATCATAAAGATCTGTCTTTGGACAGATACGAAATAATATGCGGTTGTTGTGTTCTGCTACTATTTGCTTCAGTATATAAAATTGTTTGTTTTTCTGAGCTCAGGAGTTGCCTTCCCTGTTAATAGCAAATAAAATCTGGAAACAATAATGATCCATTTCTTGAAATCAATGTTGAACAATACTGTTAACTGCTTTGCATTTTGAGAATGAATTTGGCGCTCCTCTCAGTAGAAAGATATGGCCAAAAATGGGATTTCAAACTCAGATATTAACAGGCTAGCTTGCCATCAGCCCCCATTTCTTTACAGAGCATTCTTTTCATGCATGTGAGTTTAATGACGGCTGCCTAAGTAACACAAATAAAACAATAGAGAAATAGAATTTAGACAGTGAAACTGGGATGTCTTCACCTATATTCTTGAACCTTGTTTTCCTTCCCAGCTCCCAGACTTGTGGTGTTGTCTAGGCAATGTTTATAAAACTGATCTCCTCACAAGAGATATTTTTGATACATCTCCACCAAGTTCTTCAAAGACTACCAACAAATTTTTTGTTGGCTTTAGCCATGATCTTGGAACGTGGTACCTAAAAGGAATCCAGAAGATGAGGAGTTTAGAAGTATTCAAATATAGTCGTATTTTATGCTAACTGCATCATGAGAAGTTCACTGAGCTTAGACGTATATGGAGTTTGAGGATATACCATCTTTGGGTTGGCTGGTCACAACCACTCTGGCACTTTGTAGTTCGGAATGTCCCCAAGTAACTACAAGTACCGCAGTTACCCTTTGCATAAGCCATCCAATATCTTCCTAAGCTTTGTCCGTTAATCCATACTTGACCCTTTCCCATACTCCGCATATCCAAAGCCAATGGTTCATTACCTCCCGGGGCATTGAAATACGTCTGCAATTTCCAGGACACGGTTTAGCTTCTAACGTAAGGCCAACAAAAAATAATGACAAAATGCCTTATTCACCCCTTACCTTATACCATGTCATAGACTGCCGGCTCCGTGCAGCTAGTGAACCTTGAATCCATTCACCTCGAATCCATTCAACAGACGAGGCTCCATGGGGAGAGACCAAATTCATTGCTTCTCCTCTTAAGCCAACCTGTTTGAGAGTGGTTATGTGATCCTAAGCAACTTTTTCCCGGAATTTAATAAAGCATTATCGAAACAGGCCAATTTTAGTTTGTGCAGACCAATGCAAGTTGTCAAACCTGGTATGACCATTTCTGCCACGTCAAATCCTTCTTTCCTTGGTTAAGGCCATGCAACAATACACTTTGGATTCCAGTTTTCCATGTCTCGAAATGCAGTCCATCATTCTTCACACCACCATAAATTCGTGTCAATAATTGTAAAACTTTATAGTGTATTGAGTTTAAAGTGTTGATTGGGACAAATTCAGTTCTGCCCCATCCCATCCTAATGGACCCGGATGTAAAGGAAATGTCTGAATTATGTGATAGCTAACATTTGCATCCAGCTAAGCATGGTCAAGAGCAACTAACCGGCAATCCAACAGCTACGCTGAGGAGTGCAATGTGATTTGTTCCAGCATGTAGGTTTACTGGTCCTGTATATGTGAATCTCCTGTTTTCCCTAGTTCCATATGCTGACCCTGTAATGTACTATACGCCTTAGTACGACTTAAGCAGATACAAGGCACAGTGCCCTTAGTATGTAATGTAGGTCTATCATATTTCTTGCGAGTAAATCTACAACCAACCTGAAAACTGTCCGTTGACAAAAACATGAAGAGCATGGCCAGCTGAATCCACATTGAGAGTGGGTTTTTGTCCTCCTCGCAGAAACGATTCTGATGGACTAATGTCAACACTGGGATGACATTTAACCAAGAAGAAATTATTCATTAGCTAATCGCCTCGATCGATTTAAATTAAATATTAAACCTCAAGTGTCTTGAAATGCAGTGCCTCACCTGGTTGTGTACCACAGGTAGTCACTATTATCTCTGGTAACATTCATTTGCTCCAAGAGTCCAGGAGCTGTGATTCTTGAACTTGCTCCTAGAGAAGAAATGTCTTCATCATAAGCCTCCCATGGGAACATCTTGGTGTTTGTTGGCAGCATTTGAATCCGTGAGGTTCTAACTCCAACCTTGATGCACATAGGATAGTTATATAAGGATTTCCGTAGGAAAATCGAAAGATTTAAAGAAAAAAGCCTTAAACTACGGTAAAAAGATCTGAATTCACTTACTAATGCAGTGTTAAACGCCACATTTTTGCAATCCGGAAGAATGCTAATAGACCAAGGGGGCAAATCGTAGTGCCTGTTATTAAACGTCACCCTTGCAGCAGATTTCATATGGAAATTTGAGAGAAAAGCAGCACAGCCTCCTTGCCTTGAAGAGAATACATGGGCCTGAAATGTAATCATGATTAACATTATCAGTTGAAAGTTCTTTTTGCAAATCATCCTACTAACAACATATAATAAGAGTAATCATTGACCAAAGAAAGCTTACTTGATGATAGGTTCCTAAGGAAGTAACAGTAGGATCTGAGGAAACTAAAGCGTGTTCACATAGCTTAATAGCCCTATGAAGCTCCTTCAGATGATCGTATTTAGGCTGTCGGATTAAACCTAAACGAGGTAAACTTGTCAGTCATATCCATAACTCAGAGTTCAAAGACAAAACCCCTAAAATATTTCGATATATGTTCAAAAGTCAGATCTAACTGCTCCTGTAAAACTAAGATAAGGCACGCTTAGATTGTGAAAGATTAAGAGTAATCTTTCACTTCACAAGTCGTGGTTTTAACTGCAATGAGATTTAACTCAGTTTCTCACCATATTCATCAATTGGAGCATCATAGTCGTAACTGGTTGTAATAAACGGTCCTCCAGCAGTCCGTCCAAAGTTGGTTCCTCCATGGTACTATCAAAAACAAAAGGAGCATAAACTGGTAAGCTTAAACTTGTTGCTATTACCGTGAGTATTTTTGAATTAAAACCAAAATGAACATGGTAACTAACCATGTAATAATTAACATATGAGCCACCCTTTTGTATGAAACGAGCAACGCCAAATGCCAGGTCTTGAACCGGGCGCTGGTGAATTGGGCCACCAAATTCTGTAAACCTTCTCAGTATCGGGGGAACAAATATCAGATAAAGGAATGGAGAAATCAGCATTTCTAACGTTAATCCACTATCAATTCCGAACATCAGCCTAAAAGATCGGCAAAGAAAGTACTAACCAGCCACTCCAAGCCTCGGTCCACATCGTGGGCTTGTAAGGTTTGTTGGGTGAGAATCCATCACAGTAAAAGCCATTACACGCATTTATCTGAAATCAAGATACGAGGGTAAACAGGGTCGAGGGCTTTTGAGATGACATTAAACTCGGTAAGGATGAAAAAGAAAAATGATTGAAGTAGATCATTGCCTACCACAGGGTCTGGGGCGTCATCTTCCTTGCACATTACCCATGGGACCCCTGTATTAAGTTCAACAGCCATTTTTGCAGCCCAATTAATGTATGCATGACCAGCTGCTCCAAGTGCCTTACTCTCAGGTCCATATTCATTTTCAATCTGCACAAAAATGAATTAGTGTAAAAGAGATAAACAAGCTTAAACATAGTCAATCAGTTCATTGCTGATTTAAGCAATATACAAAGCCCCTAAAACTAGAAACCATAAATGCCACAAATAGCAAGAATCTCATACCTGAGACAAGATGATGGGGCCACCTTGTGACGCAAAAAGTTTTTCATTCTTCATCATTTGTACAATTTTCTGGGTAAATCCTTGCATCGCCCTCTGTAAATAAAATGAAAAAAGTTTTCCATTTTAGTAAAGTAACAGAAAGGAAACAAAAAGGTATAAATTAAAGGGAGAAAAAGAACACCTTGAAGGGCTCATTATCAGTTCTGAAGCTGATACCAGGAACATACTTTAGCCAAACAGGAAATCCTCTGTAGCAGAGCGAGAATGTAAATTGTAAACCACTCAATTAAACAAAATAAATAAAAATACATTAAATTATAACAAATCTTTTTATCAAGCCAAACGATATAATAAAAATAGTAACTACCCAAAATTCCATTCTGCACAAATATAAGGTCCAATGCGAAGATGAACATATAGTCCCAGTTTTTGCACTGTCTTGATAAACCGTACAAGATCATATCTTCCCTCGAAATTATACTGAAAAAAAAAACACAACTCCAAATGAAATGTTAAAAGAAGTTAAACTAAAAAAACATAGAATTCAAAGATAAAATGAGCCATTTGAGATCTAAGGTAGTACATTGCCAGGAGAAGGTTCATGGCCATTCCAAAAGACATATGTGTCTATGACATCCAAGCCTCCATCTTTAGCTTTCTTAATGAGATCCTCCCACATCTAAATACAGGGCGGAAAACACCCAAAAAATCAGTCCTTTGCTTTTAAAAGTTTTCAGGGATTGTTTTTTTTTTAAAAGTGAAGAGACTATACCTCAGGAGTGCTTCTGGGATAATGAATGGAGCCGGAGATGAGGATTCTCCTTTGTCCATTGATGAGAATGGCTTTCTTATCATAGGTAATGCTGCACTGGATTAGCTTAGAACTCGCTAAAAAGGCTGTGAAGAAGAAAATCAACAGCTTGGAAACTGAGCTAGTTTCCATTTCTCTTCAATACAAAGTCAACTTGGAGGGAAATTTTGAAACCAAAAAAAAAAAAAAGAACTTGAATTGGTGGAGCAGAGAGAAGTTGGTAAAGACACTGATCTGCTACTCTGAAACTAGCATTGTTCTTTTCACAGTTCACATAAAAGCTCTGAACTCTGCTTGTCTTTATATGTACTTGGGATATGTTAGTCGCAGTTAAAAAGTAATGGAAGAATCCTCTACATTAAAATATTGGAGAAGCAAACAGTACCAAAAAAAAAAACTTGGTATAGTTATGTTTCCATCCCTCGAGTTCAGTTTGAAAACCTGAAATGTTTTGGGAATTTATTTTTTTTGATGTTTTACGGCAGGTATTAAAAATAAAGAGTAAAAATCATTTCTATGTATTGATAATTGGATATATATTTATAGGAGTTACTATCATCGAATGTGATGATGAATAAAACTTGAAGTTCAAGTGAAGTATAGTAATTTAGGAAATGCTAATAAATGGCAACTCTAAAGCAAGTCCTCCATTCAAAATCATTAGTACAAAAGAAAAACAAATCTCGAAACAGAGTTACTATCCCCAGTTTCTTCTAATATGTAGCTTAAAGCAGAACATTTTCGAAGTAGGAAAAGAAATTTTGTTTTTATGATGGTTACATGGTTTGAAATTCAAATCCTTTTAAACTACTTTACTTTTCACTTATTTCGAGTTAATTTTTTGAATTACTAAATAAAAGTTTTTTTATTGTTTACTTTTTTAATCAAATGAAATCAAGTCCAGAACTCTTAATTATTCATATTATATTGAAACAATAATTAAAATTCTCTTCAAATTTTAAGTTGAATTATTCTCTTTTCTCCTCCTCTAATATTAAAAAAAAAAAATACTTATGAAGGAAATATATAGCTTAATCAATGAAATATCACAAATCTAATTTACTATCCATATCCCAAATACAACTCTGGAATAATATTGTACAGCATGTATTGCTCAAACTTTTATGATTTAAATCAATTTCATACCAAATGTGATAATAGAGAATAACCCTTTGTGTGGTGTCTGCATGTGCAAATCATTTCTTTGTGTCGTTTCATTTCATTTTCATTAGAGTCCCTTTTTCGGATAATGCAATTCCTCAACCACACCCTCAAAAAATTATAAATGAAATTAAATACTATGATCGCGACGGTGGCATGCGACACACTATCGTGTTTTTTGTCAGTTCATGTACTGCAGACTCTCTTCTATCCCGTCTGGCATGTGATGTGTTTTGTTGCCATTTGATCATTCATATTAATTACTCCAACAATGAAAATTTTAGCTTTAGGGTTTTCATGTCTTTTGTTAACCCATTTCTTAAATAGCTTTCGTTTTCCAAGTTAAAAGATAGTATTGTGCGGATTTGAGCTGTACTGAATATGGAAGCAGATTAGTTGCAGAATAAAGAAAAGTTTGTTGTCTTCTGCTTTACTTCATCTTGATGTTCTGTCTGTGTGTGTTATCCCTATTGGTTCCCTTAAAGAAGAATCTTGACCAAAAGAAAAAAACACAGTTGGCTGGCTTAGAGCATAAGGTACTTAATTAATGTTTTAGGTTGAAAATTGGTTTAGAGCCAATGTGGATTGGTTGAGCATGTTCACCTTCCTTCCCCATGTGCACCATGCAATTATATATACAACAAAGTATGACCGCATTTCACTTCTGCCGTTTACAATGTTTCATTGGAAATTAGGAAGATCTTAGGTGACCAAAAACATAACCCTAAGACATCGGGCTCTTGTGTTTGTGTTTGTAAGGTATTAACATTTATATCCCCTTATTAGATAACCATAATTCAATAAAATATCTAGGGTTTATTTTTTATTTTTCTAGTGCAATCACAACTGTTCTTGCAGTTTAAGTTGGGAGGAGGGGTGTGAGGTTACATACAAGGTCGAATATTGGTCATAATGTCCGCGCATTATTTATCACTAAACCAGGAATAAGTTTGATGGCCTTTTTCTCATCAAGTTAATGTTTAATATTATTTTTATTTTATATAAAAATGTCACAATCTGAAAAAGCAAAAGAGGCACTGAGATTCAAACTCATAATTTTTAAATATCATGATTGATTATAAAAATCAATTTAACTAAACTTCGATGATTAAACTTTATTTTAAACCTCCTCTTCCCCTATTGGTATTTTTCACTTAAAATATTAAATAGCAGTACACAGTAATTAAGATAAAATTGTATTCGAATTTGTATATTACTTTCATTATTACGTCTACTCAAGCTTCTATAAAATATTTGTTAAAAGGGTGTTTTTTATTTTCATCATTAAATTATAAAAAATTTCAATTTTGTCTCCAACGTTTTCAATTATTTTTGCATTAATCACTTTTTGTTAAATGGTTAAGAAAAATATAACGTGACTTTTTTCTATCTAGTATAATAACATAAATACTCATTTTATTAATTTGATCTTAATTCTAAATAATTCAATAAATTTAATCCCTTCACATGTGATCCTCAAACACATAAATAAATATAACTATAATTAAAACCTTAATGATCGAAAACATTAAAAGGAAAAAGAATTGAATGAATCCCGGGAAATATAGTCAGTGACCCAGCAACCCTCCCTGGGGTCTCCAAAAATAATGGAAAAGGAGACCCAAAGAGATTAATGCAATGCGATTTTCTTCACTGCTCTCAACATTTTGTCAAAACAGAGCAGATCAATTACATGCCATTCATGCAGTAGTGGAGTCGGGTGATGATGATGATGCAGCCCTCTTCTTGGCAAAGTATTCCTTAGCTCGAGCAAGGTTCTTCGCAACCGATGGCTTAACCCACTTCTTTCGTCTCGGCAATACCAGTGTGAGAGCAACCGGCAGCCTCAAGCTTTTCCCTTTGCAGATGTTGGGAAAATCATAATTACATGTGTTTGAGAATCAAAATCCATAAAATTTGTAAATGTGGAGGGTTAAATTTATTGAATTATTTAGAATTATGATCAAATTGATAGAATGTGAATATTGAGAACTAAATGTGTTATTATATCAATTAGAAAAAAAATAACGTCATCATTTTTGTTCACTGTTTAACAAATAGTAACCAAAACAGAAACAATCTAAAATGCTAGTGACGAAACTAAATTTTTTATAATTTGATAATCAATATAGAAACGATGTAATAATTAGGTGATTAACTGTACAATTTTCTAAATAAAAATTTTATAAAATATTTGAACCAAATTACAAGGCTCTTTAAAGAAAACCTCTATGTTCGAATCAAACCTCTTAGGTAAGGGCATTAACTCACCCTTACACCTTGAGATAATTTAGGCAGCTTAACAATTCAAAACCAAACCCTGTCTAATTAAATTTCAGTTTTTTTTTTTTTTTTTGGTTATATATAGGGGTGGATTCTGAAGTTAAGTTTTAGGCAACTAATAAAAATTTCAATGAGAATGTTTTTTTTTTTTAAAATTTAGATGTCTAATTAAATTTTTTATAAGATAAATGAGAATTTTTTAAAAAAAAAATTGGAGGACCAAGCCCCCATAAAGATCGACCTCTGTGCTTATATAATGTGTTAATTAAATTGGAGTTACAATTTGACACAAACTTAATTAAAAAAATATTTAAAAATTGATTTTTAATAATACAATAATGTTTTTCATCTTTTACTATTTAATAAAAAAATAAAGTTAAAAAATTACTTTAAACCCTCAATTTTAGGTTTCAATCAAAATGTCATTGAAAACTACATAAATTTAATAAAAAAATTAAGTAGGGAGTTTTCGGGTTATTAGTAGGGAGTTAATAGTAGTGTTTAAGAGATGGACATATTGGCCTCCTCATGTGGATCCTGACAGTTACCTAATATTTGTAATCTTGTGTGGTTGTTGCATGATTAATTAAAGTAGCAGTTAACGAACAATTATATACAACTCAGCAATAAAGCATGCATATGCAGACATACAACCCCGTTGCTCATTTCTAAGCTTTTCTTTCTTCAAAATCACTATATTTAATTTTTCATTTTCTTTTTCCAAACCCAGATTAACATTTTCACTTGGTGTTCTGTTTTAACCTCAACAGATCCGATACGTATATATATTTTGAAGTGTGAAAAAAATAGTGAGGAAATCAAGCTAATAATAACTTGAAGATAATATAAAGTGAAGATAGAGGATGCTATCAATCCGGTGACGACTATGGCGAATGAATTAGGCAATAAAGTTGATAAGGAATTTGGGACCTTTATGTACTTGTGTGGATGTAATGAGTAATTTAGGGGGCACCGTTAGTTAGCCGTTTGTTTCTTTCCATTTTTCAAGTTGTGTCCCGCTAGACCTCCGTTCCGTTTACGTCGGTGGAAGCAACATATTCAAAGAAACATGCCTTTTCTATTTTGGTATGATTTAAAATATTTGTCCACTTTTGATAATAACAAATCTAACAACCTCTTAAACTATTGTTTACAGCTTAACGTGATCTTTGGATCACATCACATCAAGTTTAATAACTAATAAACACTCGTTTCTATCTCGGTCCTCCCCACCATCATCATGCACTTAGAAATGAAGGGCTTTATTAGTCCCACATACAGTTGGGTAAAACCTTTCATAACAACATTAATTCAAACTAACTCAACTTATATATCTTTTTAGTGTAGTTATTTTTGCGTTAGTTTAGTCAAACACTATACTTTTTAGTTTACCCCCACTAAATTAAAGTAATAATGTTTGAATCGAATTAAATTGGTTGATTAAACAGATTGAAATGGGAATCAATTAGAGGATTGATTTGGAAAATAATTTTAAACTAATTAGATCGAAAACCAGTTGAATTGAGGGATGAACAGAAATTTTTAAATTTTTTCCGTGGCCTGACTGGTTCGACCATTGATCCGATTTAAAAAAATTGAGCTAACGTTACATGGTTTATATATGGACTATGGTCATATGTTATATATCTGATTATTAATATTTATTATATATTTAACTGATTAAGTTTTAATTTGCTTATCATTATTGATATCACCACATTTTAAAGATATGAGTTTAAAGGTACTAAATACATAATATCCTTCGAATTAGGATAACATTGAATTCAATTTAAAAAATTTTAATGTTTCATGATAATTGTTTTTGGTTTTTTAACATTAATTTTGAATTTTCAAACTTTATTTTGATAGAATGAGTTTTTGTTTAGATAAGTAAATTTTTTATTCATCCAAAAAGAGCAATATTTTGCTAAATAAACAAGTAAAAACTTCAGCCAATTGCATGACCAATCCCCATTTTTTGCCTGTCATATTTAAGTTATTTACAGCAATACAAGTTTTATTACGCCTATCCCTAACTAGATTCTTCAACTGAACAAACAGCGACTCTACAGTTTTCCCTGTATAACCATGAGATCTCCTATTTCTCTCTTGCCAAACCAGGTAGATCTTTGCATTCCAAGCAATCTTTAGTATAGCTGCAAACAAGCTTTTATCCTTAACAGCTTTTTGAATCCATTCCAGTTCATCCCGCCAAGAAGCAAACATACAAGCTTGCAATTCACAAGACAGCATTATCAAGCCCCATAATTCTCTTAAATAGGAACAACGCACAAAAAGGTGTTCCTTGTCTCTAAACTATCATGACAGAGAACACAAACTGAATCAACTTGTAGACCCCATGCCAACATTCTGCTCTTTGTAGCCAGCCTATCATGCATCGCTAACCATGCGATAAAAGAATGTCGTGGAATTGAAAAGGTTCCCCATACTAATTTATGCTAGGAAACTTTATTCTGCTTATGTCTCAGAGTATCCCAACTCTTCTTAGCCTTGTAATTGGTCAGAAAGCCTCCTCCTCAATTTTAGTAACTTCCCCCACGACCAGCTATGATATTGTTTGGCCTGAACTTGAAAAACATTTTCTCCTTTAAAAACATATGATTCAATCCAGGCAACCCAAAGAGTCTGCCCACAGATTTTGCAGCATACACACTTTGTTCCAAAGATTTAAATCCCTCACCCCAAGTCCTCCTCCTACTTTGGGATGACATATCTTCTCCCAACTTACTTTTACACCTTTAGCTTGCCCTTCATAACCTCTCCCAAGATAAGCATTGCATAATTGAGTGACTTCTTTTACCACACTTGAGGGAATGAGCAGTACCCTGCACCAGAAGTTCTGAATGCTAAAAACAACCGACTGCAAAAGCTGCAGTCTTCCTGCAAAAGAAAGGTGTTTAGCTGCCCAACATTTAATACTCCCTGTTATCTTATCCGCCAAATTTTAAATTTCTACAATCCATACTCTTCAACCCTTTTGCAATCAAGGGCACTCCCAAGTACCTTACAGGCAGATTGCCTAGTTTGACCCCAGAAAGCCCTACAATTCTTTATGATTGTTGATCCCATAACAGAAAAGTTCACACTTGGCCTTATTCATCTGCAATCCAGAAATGCTATAGAAAAAATCCAGAATATTATTCATAGCAAAAACAGAGTCAGCTGACCCCTTTGCAAACACAAGCAAATCATCAGCAAAACATAAATGTGTTAGCTGAATTTCCCTGCATTTGGGATGATATTAAAAGACTCTCTTCTGCAGCAATATTCAATAACTTACATTAGACATTTATGGCTTTATTTTATTACTTTTGGAGTGAAGTTCAATGTCTTTGTTTTATAAATATTTCTAAAAAACGTTTTTCTTTTCAAGTAAATGGAAAATATAAATTAATGAATAACTTTATAAACTTTTAGGTAGTTTTTTAAAATTATTTTCTCTATTTCAAATATAAAATTCTTATGTTTACACCATAAAAAATAAATTAAATAACAATTAAAATTCGATTCTGTTCATATAATATGAATAAACTCGTTTATGTTGGTTTAAAGCTTGTTTATTATTCTATTAGTATATATTAATAAATTTATTTATAGTTTGTGTGCTTAATTTTTATTTATAATATAATTATTAACATTAATATTTAAATATTTTTAATCTAAAAAACAATATAAATACGTATATATGCTTATTTTTATTTATTGTTTGTTTGTTAATTGTTAGTTATTTATGAACATTGTTGGTAAACATATTTAATTATATGTTCATGTACATAATTTTAAATAAATGAACATAAACAAATATTTTAAAATTTATAATGAAAACGAACAATCTTAAAAATAATCAACTAAAGATAAACAAAAATTCACTCATTTCAAACTCGGATGATTTATTACCCTAGAAGCTAACAGCAAGCAAAGGTCTTGATTCTGATAAAATAAAATGATTGTAATTTTAGCTTCTCCCAATAATTAATCATTAAATTAAAGTCTTTTTAACTCTTTGATTAAATTAAAGGTATTTGGGCAATTGTGAAGTTATCGACTCAGAATTATGGGATATCCTTGACGGGTTGAAAATTGCTCTTGATCGAGGTTTTCGGAAAGTTATCATTCGGACGGACAATCTTGAAGCTGTCAACATCATTCATCAAGGTGTTTGTGGTGGCTCTAATTCTGCTTTAGTAAGACATATTCTTTTGTTTTTGAAGCTTCTCAGTCACTGGAATCTTCAACATATTCTGAGGGAAGAGAATAAAACTGCAAACAAGATCGTCAAGGCTAGGTGAGACAAAGAACTAGGGTTGCGGTTGATTAATAAGAATTATGTGATGAGTTTTCTGAATGTTTGATACTTGAGTTGTAATATCTTTTCCACCAAAAAAAAAAAATGGGATTGAATCGGTCAACTGAATTAAGAATTGAATCAGCGATTAAATTAATTTTTATTTTTAAATTTTTAATTAGATTGGCCAGACCAACAAATCAATTGCTTGATCGATTTGATTACCGATCTAATTTTTTTTTTTAAAAAAGGAATTAAATTTAACAATTTAATACTATCCAATATAGAGAGGAACAATTAAAATATGACATAAAATAATACATAGTATAAATTTAAAAATATTAAAAAATTATATAATATATGGATATAAGTCTATAGTATTTTAAACATCGTTGTAACATAAAAGTAAATTAAATACTACACAAATATATGGATTACTACATCTTTTTTTAAGAAAAGAAACAAGTTTAAGGAACTAGCTACAATGAGGCTCTATATTAATCATTGCTCGATGAGCATCTTCTTCAAATAAAGATCGAGTATGATCAGGTGGGTCTTTAAAAGCCGATAACCTGTTAAGATCATTAGGAACAACTTTGGCCATACAATCTATCAGTCTATTATGCTCTCGTGGGACATGCTGAAACTTAAGTTGTCAGATTTGCTTGCATAAATCATGTATTAAAAGAAGTTCAAAAAGATTACTATCAGCCACATAATCGTCCCCAACTATATCAATCATCAATGCATTGTCGCTTTGATTACAAACTTACGAAACCCTTTTTTCCAAGCTAGAGTGAGTCCTCCATATATAGCTCGTGCTTTAATCTAAAAAATGTCAGATACATAAACCTTCATAGCAAACCCAAACAACTAGTCTCATGTTGAATCTCGAAAAACACCACCAATAGTAGCATTAGAGTATTGTAACAATAGTGCGCCATCCGTATTAAGCTTCACCCATCCTTACTCAGATGGATACCAATTATCACAAGTGATTGTGCTGCACATAAGTCAATCCATACATTTATAATTGTAAAAAATATAACGTCGGTAATGACAATATATCGCAAAGAAAAAAGAGAAATAAAAATTTAAAGAACACACAGATTTTACGTGAAAACCCTTTCAGAAAAAAACCACAGGCGGAGGAAAAGAAAATTCACTATGTCGAATTCGAATTAATTACAAGAGGAATAGACCATGTCTATTTATAGGCTTGTAAAATCATATTCTAATAGGAGTGTAGTAAGATTGAAACACCTTATTCTAATCAATATCAAATAGATGGAGTTTAATAAGGTTTAAAAAAACATTATTTAAAATAAAATAAAAGAAGTGTAGTTCTATAGGGATTATTCTTTTATTTTATTTTACCATTGTATTTTATTTAAATAAGGATTCGGGTCACTTAATTCTAACAATCTCCACCTTGACATGAATTCTCAATGAATAAGTTTTTCATCGCGAACTCTCAACGAACAAGTTCCCTACCTCTTCCATAAAACCCCTTAAGGGTTTAACTTCAACAATGAACACCAATCAAGTCTAAGAAATGCACAAACTTGGTTATAGGAAGTGACTTAGTCATCATATCTGCAGGATTTTCATGAGTACTAATTTTGCTCACAACAATATCACCACGAGCAATAATATCACGAACAAAATGATACCGAACATCAATGTGTTTTGTTCTCTTATGAAACATTTGATCTTTTGTAAGGAAGATGACACTCTGACTGTCACAAAATACTGCGCTGATTTGAAAGTCTTCATTAAGCTCACTAAAGAGTCCCTTTAACCAAATAGCTTCTTTACAAGCCTCAGTAATCGCCATGTACTCAGCTTCAGTGGTAGACAAAGCGACTGTATTTTGTAAAGTAACTTTCTAACTGATTGCAAAGCCTCCGATTGTAAAGACATAACCAGTGAGAGATCTTCTTCTATCAAAGTCTCCAGCAAAATCAACATCAACATACCCAATGACTCCATCTCTAGTTCTTCCAAACTGTAAGCAAACATTAGTTGTACCTCGTAAATATCTTAAAATCCACTGAACTGTTTTCTAATGATCTTTATCGGGATTTGTCATGTATCTGCTAACTGCACTGACTACATATGATAAATCTGGACGTGAACAAACCATAGCATACATGAGAGATCCCACTGCACTAGAGTATGGAACATGTGACATGTACTCAACCTCATCATCTGATTGTGGAGACAAAGCCGATGAAAGTGCGAAATGAATTTGCTAAAGGAGTACTAAATGAGCTTAGCACTCTGCATATTGAACCTGCAAAGAACTTTCTCAATGTACCCTTCTGACTTAGGTACAATTTACTTACTTTTCTATCTCTAAGAATCTCCATACCAAGTATCTTCTTTGCTGGTCCCAAATCTTTCATCTCAAATTCTTCACTTAGTTGGGCTTTGACCTTTCTTATCTCTCCTTTATCTTTTGCTGCTATCAACATAAAGAAGTAGATACACAAAAGATCCATCACTCTTTTTTTTTTTTAAAGTAAACACAACTGTCAAAACTACTTTTTTTAAAATCATGAGAAGTCATAAAGGAATCAAACCTCTTGTACCATTGTCTTGGTGATTATTTCAAACCGTAAAGGGACTTTTTCAGCAAGTAAACATAGTCCTCTTTTTCTGAGACTGTAAAACCCTCTGGTTGTTGTATGTAAATATCTTCCTCAAGTTCTCCATGCAAAAATTCAGTTTTTACATCTAACTGTTCAAGCTCCAAATCATGCATGGCCACAATACCAAGCAAAGCTCGAATCGAACTATGTTTCACAACTGGGGAGAACACATCTGTGAAATCCACTCCTGGAATTTGACTGTAACCCTTTGCAACAAGCCTTATTTTATATCTGGGTTCTTCAACTCCTGGAGTCCCTTCTTTCTTTTTAAACACTCATTTACAGCGAACAACCTTTTTACCTTTAGGAAGTTTCACAAGATCCCATGTTCTGTTTTTGTGGAGTGATTCCATCTCCTCTTGCATAGCAAACATTTCTTCATAGCTAACCGCCTCAGAATAATTAGACGGCTCTTGGTTTGCATCTATATCTTCAGCCACACTTAAAACATAAGTAACTAGATCAGCCTCGGCATACTTCTTTGGAGGTTTAATTTCTTTTCTAATTCTGTTTTTTGGCAATAGAATATTATGGTAAAGAAGCAACTCTGTTCTCAATTTTTGTACTGGCTTGAGGAGTCGACTCTGTATTAATCTGATGCTCCACCTGCTTTTGATTTTCTTTATTGGAAGAGTCTTTAAGAGATAAGTTAGGTAGCATAGCAGTTTCATAAAAAACAGCATCTCTGCTAATCACAACTTTTCTATTTTCAGGACACCATAACTTATATCATTTTACACCAGCTTTATAACCAAGAAAAACACATTTAATGGATCTCGGTTCCAATTTTCCATTATCAACATGAGCATACGCAGGACACCCAAAGATCTTTAAATCGAATAATTAGTAAGATTACGGACCATACCTCTTGTGAGTCTTTTTCTCAATGGCAAGCGGATGGAGATTGGTTGATCAAAAAACATGCGATGAAATTCGCTTGCCCAAAACGACTTTGGTAAGTTGGCATTTGACAACATACATCGAACTTTCTCCATGATCGTTCTGTTTATTCATTTTGCAACGCCGTTTTGCTGTGAAGTATGACGAACTGTCAAGTGTCTCACGATCCCTTCTGACTTGCAGAGTTTATTAAACTCATCAGAACAAAACTCTAAGCCATTGTCTGTGCGGAGGTATTTTATTTGTTTTCCCATTTATTTTTCAATCATAGTTTTCCAAGACTTAAATGCGGAAAACATATCGCTCTTCTGCTTCAGGAAGAATGCCCAAACTTTTCTGGAAAAATCATCAATAAAAGTTAGCATATAATTAGCTCCACCTCTTAAAGGCACTCTTGATGGCCCTCACAAATCAGAATGAATATACTCCAATGTTCCCTTCGTGTTATGGATTCCACTGGTTAATCGAACTCTCTTTTGCTTCCCAAAAACACAGTGCTTACAGAATTTCAGTTTGCAAATTCATTACCCATCAAGAAGTCCTCTTTTACTCAATTCTGCCATGCCATTCTCACTCATATGCCCTAGGCGCATATGCCAAAGTTTAGTAATATCATCATCTGACAAGGAAAAGGAAGCTACAACTGCATCACCAATAACAGTAGAATCCTACAAAACATATAATTTGGCAATCTTTCTCTGCCCTTTCATCACAACGAATGAACCTTTGGAAATCTTCAAAATCCCACTTTCAGCTATATATTTGTACCCTTTTGAATCAAGAGTACTTACGAAATTAAATTTCTTTTCAATTCTAGAACATGTAGTACGCCACTAAGTATTCTGACAACTCCATCAAACATCTTAATTTTAATTATTCTAACACCTACGATTTTACATGAAGCATTATTTCCCATCAAAACAACACCTTCAGATACTGTTTCGTAATTTGTAAACCAATCCCGATTAGGAAACATGTGGTAGGTTGATAAATCGTAAAAGTAACATACTTTAATCCCATATTTGGCACGCTTTTGGATGATTTAAGCCCTAAATTGTGTAATTTGGTGCTCTTAATCCTTTATTTTTATGTTTTACACTCAGGAGAGCACCGGAGGATGAAAAGAACAAAAAACGGGCTTAAAATAGACCAAATGGGCCAGATCACAAAATCGACATGGCCTGGACCTAAGACCACACGGTCGTCCCTCATTAATGAGCTCGAACACGGCCTGGCCACGACTTACACGGCCGTGTGCCATGGGCGTGTCCCTGCCACGACCAAGAGGAGTTTTACTCAAATTAGGATACTTAGAGGCCAAGTAAAGCATCTCAGAACCTATATAAACACCCTAGGGGGCAACTTAAGTGGGGAGTTCGGCAGAAGCCTTCTGCCAGAGCTTTAGTCAGAAGGCGTCCAGCTAGGCCAAGGAGCCGAGCCAGAAGGGCTAGAATTGTGGAATTTACTCGAAGAAAGCCAGTTGATTCATCTCAAAAAGCTGGAGTTATACTCAAGACAGAGGATCTCTCCTTCAATTCCTTTACGGAGTTTTAGGGTTTTCTTATGTTTTGTTTTATCTTTTCTTTTGAGATGTATTCTTTTATTATTATGAACTAAAACCTCAGATACTTAAGGGAGATGAAACCTAAGATGAATCTTGTTATCGTTTGATGAACTATATGATAAATATTTGACTTGTTTTTAATTATGTGTTCTTAATCCTTGTGTTGATATTTTCGGGATATGAATTCAAGTATGACGTGCTTAAGTGGAGGAGCAAAAGTCTCTGCCTAAGAGTAAATCTAGCATAATTAAGCGGAGTTCATCGCACGCCTAGAGATAGGGTGACGAGATTTTACCGGCTTAGGGTGAAACCTAATATGGGAGTCCATAAGTCGAGTTAATGCAATTCTAGGGGTTTTAATTAGAAAGAGATTTCAATTAATCAACCTAGGGTTAGACGTTAGTCGCATCGAAAGAGGGATTAATATAACTTAGGGAATCCTACGGATAAAGTTTAATGAATAAATCATCTAGTTCAGAATTAGGTAACAAGTGAAGTCTAGGTGGATTTTTCCTTGGGTATCGTCTTAATCAATTAGTTTTTCCTCAAAGTTATTTTCCCAATTTCATTCTTCTTTGTCTTAGAGTCTTTATTTTTGTTGTTAGTTAATTTTAGATTAGATAATAATTCATTTAATTCTTAGGCTAGATAATAAAAAGAGAGTTAGCATTAGTACTGTTGGTTCCTTTGGGTTCGACAATCCAGTCTTGCCTTAACTATACTGCTGTTCGATAGGTGCGCTTGCCTCATATTGTTGTCATAGTTAGTTTCTAGGTTCGATCATTCCTTTTATAAATTTTTAAGAGTTTGACATCGCATAAAACAACGATCAAGTTTTTGGCGCCGTTGTCGGGGAACTAACATATTAAGAACGCTCAATTTTTATTACTCTAGCCATATTTTATTTTTGCAATTAAATTTTATTTTTTATTTTGCTAATTTTTCTTTTATTTTCTTTTGACAGATAATTTTAGTTTATAGAGGAGATGGCACTGAATAACTATTAGTGGAACGTTATAAAGACAAAGCCACCAAAAGCAGCCGATATCTACAACCTCAACCCAGTAACCATGCTATTAAACCAGATAGAGCTTTTAAGTAAGAAAATTGACGGTTTATGTGGTTCTTCGCAGGTACATCCAGTTATACAGTGCGAAACAAGCGGAGGCATGGCGAATCCTGAGTACCCACTCTACGGACAGAGCATGAAGAACGAGCAAGTTAACTATATGGGTAACTATTCTAGATCTCAAAATAATTTTTATAGTAACACTTATAGTACAAGTTTGAGGTACCATCCCAATTTCTCGTGGGATGATCAAGGTAGTCAAAGCCCATAGTTTCTTCCAGATTTTCAACAACCACCTCACCAGCAGGAACAGGAGCTGAACCTTGAGGAGATGCTGACAAAATTTTTAGCTGTGTGAGAAATTCGTTTCCAAAACACCGAAACAGCACTTGAAAATCAAGAAGCATCGGTTCAAGGGATCAAGAATCAATTAAGTCAGCTTGCTAAGCTGATCTCAGAACAACTACAAGAAAGCTTGCCAAGCAACACTGAGACTAACCCAAAAGAGCAAATTCAAGCTGTAACAGCTCATAACAGTGAAAGGTTAGTAGAATTTGACCCAAGGCAAGAGCCTGTGGTAAATGAAGGTAAGGTTGAGATAAGCCAGGATTTACCAAACCCGGTAATTACAGAGTACTAAGCTCGTGTGCCATACCCCAATGCGATAAAGAAAAACCACACAGAGGAACAATTCGGTAAATTTCTTAAACCTCCAAAGAAGTTTCTTATTAACTTGCTGTTTCTTGAAACTCTTTCGTAGATGCCAGCTCCTAGACCTCGTATCGATAAAGAAGAAATTCATGAGGAACGAAGGCTTTGGATTAATGAACTAGACAAGTGGAAGACACACTTCAAAGAGAAACTAAAAACACACGAAGCAAAAACGAGGCAACTCTACGACAAATTTAACGATGGGACAACCCAGCTTAAAATTGGAGATCAGGTACTGATAGAAAAAGCAGACCTATGAATACCTCCCCTTGATCTTAACACAAACAAAGAAATCCCTTTTTAAGGTGATCAATGTTTTCCCATACAGAACAGTCAAGGTAAGTAACCTTATCTTTAGCACTTTAAAAATAAACGCCACTCGTCTTACACTCTATCATGATAATGGAACTGCTAGCATAAGGAAGGACTTTCAACTCCTCAAACCACCATGAATATACGAATGAGAGGTAAGTCTAGCTTAAGACTATAAACGAGCACTTCTCGGGAGGCAACCCGAGCACTAACTCTATTAACTTTTACATTCCTTTAATTTTATTTTTTTATTTCTACACCACCATTTAATTATAAACTAACCAAAAGTGGAGATTTTTAAGCCACACGGCCTTGCACACGGCCGTGGTCGTAGTCGTGTGGATGCACCGAATCTCCGTACTGACATGGCAGAGATGGTACGAGTCAAAATAAATCATATCTTCAAATCACGGACTCCAAATACCACACCACGGCCTTGCAATGCGGCCGTGGTCGACACTGTTAGATCATACACGGGCGTGGAGACCTGAACATAGGTGTGGGAGAAGCGAACAAGGTAAAACACGGCCATGCGATACGATCGTGTGACATAACACGCCCATGGTATACTGGCTTGGGGACGTACTAGACCTGAAAATTCTATTTAACCCTCCCGTTTTTTCTTACCTACCCCTCATCTCCTTCCTCCCATCCCATCCTTCAGATATCCCCCTCCCCACACTTTTCTTCTTTAGTTATTACCCAAACCCTTGAGCTACACCACATCTATGTCAAATAAGCGGAAAGATCCTAGCACAGTCTCTCTTTGTGATATCGATCTATATAAGTTCATACCAGCTGCTTCATCCACTCGACAAGCTAAGGGTCTTTGAGGCCATTTAATTCTTCTTCTTCTTTACTCTTCTCCTTTATTTTCCTTCTCTTTGATTATCTTATGCTTAAATTAGTTTATTTTATCTTAGTTTCTCTGTTTTAGGTTCTAAAGGCTGCTTTGGAATCACGCCACTTCGGCCATCGCCAGCACCTCCGCAGCCTTAGAAGTCGCACCCACCTCGCGAACCATCCGACAATAAGGACCCTTCGGTCCATTCATCTTTCATTTTAATTTTATTTACATTTCTATTTTTTTTCCTCTTTATCTTTCTTGTCTTTAAATATATATTTAGTATATTCTGAATTATTATTATTAATTCCTGGCTAATTCTCTACGAGCTTCCAAATTTCTTCATCTAGCGCAGAGCTCGGTAGCAGCCACCACGCCTCGGGATTCCCAACTCAAGGAAATCATCCAAATTCAGGAAGTTTCACCTCTCCCTTTCTCTTAAATTTCATATACATCTTTGTACATTGAGGGCAATGTACATCTTAAGTGTGGGGGGTGAATATTTATTTCAAGAAAGTGCCTAACTTTCTTAATTATTCTCAAATCCCTGAATTATGCCATGAATGATATCTTGTCTTTAAGTAATTTTTTTTCATATTATGGTTAGAATGAAATTTCCTTCGATTTATGAATTTTATTGATATACCTTGGATTAAGTCATTGATAATTGTACATTGATAATATAAAATTTAGGAGACTAGAGAATCAAGCATGATGAGTTTATTTTCAAAAAAAATTAAAATTTTGTTAGGTTGTCTACATGAATCTAATTATTACCTTGAAGTTTGAAATTTACAAGGTTGAGATCAAAAACCCATAATTTGTATGAGATTTTGAGCCTTTTAAAGCATACATTCTTTCGTGCTCATTTTTTATTATGAGTGTGTCAACATTGATTTGTTATTCTAGAACTTGCATTGTTTATACATGTCGAGACCACACCTTTGATTTGATATACAGAGATGGTAAAGGCACTTAGGTTTTAACCCACTTACTCCACTAAAAGCCTACCTTCATAATTAACCCCTAGTGAACCCCTTTGATCCTAACAACCCTTTTTATTGACTTACCCCTAATATTAACCCAAAATCCTTTATATTTGTTATCACCTTTCTTTTTTACCACCCTTATGTCGAGATTTGATTTGATCGGTTGCCTAATTTTTTTATTTAAGTAGTAAATTCATCTTTTATTATGTCTACTTGACTTGTTCTTAAAAAAAAGAGAAAATTTGAAGTATATTCTTTATTAGTTTTGTGATTAGGTGAGCTTATACGTGTAAATCCCAATTGTTGAAGAAGAAGCTCGTATTCGTATTATTAGTATTACAAATTTTCATTTGATGTAATTATCTACTATCAGTCTGTTATTTCTAGTTAGGTAATTTGTCAGGTCAGTCTTGATACTAACTTTCTAATTCAGCCTTTATCCACACCTTTAACCCAAGCCCCGTTACAACCCTGTTAAAGACCTTTTAGTTTGTGTATCATCTCATATTATAGTGGTGGAGATTTGATTTTCATGCAAGCCCATGGGATTAACTCTTCATGTTTGACTTTTGAGTGCTTAATTTTGAACCCTAAACACTTTAAGTGATTTGAGTGAATCTTTAGTGAGGATGTCAACCGTTGTCAATTTTGAATCAAAGGTAATTAATTAGGAAGGGGAAACACCTAACGTTTTCTGGCTATAAATGTATGACTTTGATTGTTTGAATCTTTAGGACTCTTTGAGTTGAATTATCAATGTATGAATTATCTTTGAATTATGATGAAACACTATTGATGAATATTATGAATCAGAAAAGTTTGTTTTAATTATGAGCTGAGAATTTTGCTTGAGGACAAGCAAAAGCTTAAGTGTGGGGGTATTTGATAAACTGTAAAAGTAACATATTTTAATCCCACATTTAGCACGTTTTTGGATGATTTAAGCCCTAAATTGTGTAATTTGGTGCTCTTAATCCTTTGTTTTCATGTTTTACACTCAGGAGAGCACCAGAGAATTAAAAGAATGGAAAACGGGCTTAAAACGGACCAAATGGGCCAGATCACGAAATCGACACGGCCTAGGCCCAAGACCACACGACCATGCCTCATTAATGAACTCAAACACGGCCTGGCCATGACTTACACTGCCGTGTGCCGTGGGCATGTCCCTGCCACGTCCAAGAGGAGTTTTACTCGGATTAGGATACTTGGAGGCAAAGAAACACATTCCAAAGTCTATATAAACACCCAAATAGGAATTTCACTCAGATTAGGTAATCGTTGTTTTATGCGATGTCAAAGTCTTAAAATTTATATAAAGAATGATCAAACCTGGAAACTAACTATGACAACAATTTGAGGAAAGCGCACCTACCGAAAAATAGTATAGTTAAGGCAAGATCGGGATGTCAAACCTAAAGGAACTAAAAGTACTAATACTAACTCTCTTTTTATTATTTAGCCTAAGAATTAAGTGGATTTTTATCTAATCTAAAATTAACTAACTAATAAACTAAAGACTCTAAGACAAAGAAGAATGAATTTAGAGAATAACTTTTAGGAAAAACCAATTGATTAAGACGACACCCAAGGAAGAATCCACCTAGACTTCACTTGTTATATAACTCTGAACCAAACGATTTATTCATTTGACTTGATCCGTAAAATTCCCTAAGTTATATTAACCCCTCTCTCGAGGCGACTAACGTCTAACCTTAGGTTGATTAATTGAAATCTCTTTCTAATTAAAACCGCTAGAATTACATTAACTCGATCTATGGACTACCATATTAGGTTTCACCCTAATCCGACAAAATCTCGTCACCCTATCTCTAGGCGTGCGATCAACTCCGCTTAATTATGCTAGATCTACTCTTAGTCAGGGACTTTTTCTCCTCCACCTAAGCACATCATACTTGAATTAATATCTCGGAAATATCAACACAAGAACTAAGAACACATAATTAAGAACAAGTCAAATATTTATCATATGGTTCAGCAAACGATAACAAGATTCATCTTAGGTTTCATCCCCCTCAGGTATCTGAGGGTTTAGTTCATAATAATAAAGGAATACATCTCAGAAGAAAAGATAAAACAAATCATTAGAAATCCATAAAACCCCCTAAAGGAATTGAAGGAGAGATCCTCCATCTTGAGTTTGATTCTGGCTTCTTGAGATGAATCAATTGGCTATTTTCGAGTAAATCTCCACAAATCTGCCTTCTTTGGCCTAGCTGGGCGCCCCCCCACTAAAGTCTTGGGTTCTGGCTTCTGCCAAACTCCCCCACTTAAGTTGCCCCCTAAGGTGTTTATATAGGCTTTGAGATGCCTTACTTGGCCCCTAAGTATCCTAATCTGAGTCGAATTCCTACTAGGGTGTTTAAATAGGCTTTGGAATGTGTTTATTTGCCTCCAAGTATCCTATTCCGAGTAAAACTCCTCTTGGCGGTGGCAGGGACACGCCCATGGCACACGCCCGTGTGAATCGTGGCCAGGCCATGTTTGAAGCTGTTGAATGAGGCACGACTGTGTGGATTTTGTGATATGGCCCATTTATTCTGTTTTGGGCCTATTTTCCGTTCTTTTCATCATCCGGTGCTCTTCTGAGTATAAAACATGAAAACAAAGGATTAAGAGCACCAAATTACATAATTCAAGGCTTAAATCATCCAAAAGTATGCTAAATGTGGGCTTAAAATATGTTACTTTTATGATTTATCATTAGGATACTTAGAGGCCAAGTAAAGCATATCAGATCCTATATAAACACCCTAGGGGGCAACTTAAGCGGGGAGTTCGGCAGAAGCTTTCTGCCAGGGCTTTAGTCAGGAGGCGTCCAACTAGGCCAAGGAGCCGAGCCAGAGGGGCCAGAATTGTGGAATTTACTCGAAGAAAACCAGTTGATTCATCTCAAAAAGCTGGAGTTATACTCAAGACAGAGGATCTCTCTTTCAATTCCTTCAGGGAGTTTTAGGGTTTTCTTATGTTTTGTTTTATCTTTTCTTTTGAGATGTATTCTTTTATTATTATGAATTAAAACCTCAGATACCTGAGGGGGATGAAATCTAAGATGAATCTTGTTATCGTTTGCTGAACTATATGATAAATATTTGACTTGTTCTTAATTATGTGTTCTTAATCCTTGTATTGATATTTCCAGGATATTAATTCAAGTATGATGTGCTTAGGTGGAGGAGCAAAAGTCCCTGCCTAAGAGTAGATCTAGCATAATTAAGCGGAGTTGATCACACGCCTAGAGATAGGGGGTGACGAGATTTTGCGGATTAGGGTGAAACCTAATATGGGAGTCCATAGATCGAGTTAATGCAATTCTAGGGGTTTTAATTAGAAAGAGATTTCAATTAATCAACCTAGGGTTAGACATTAGTCGCCTCGAGAGAGGGATTAATATAACTTAGGGAATCTTGCGGATCAAGTCAGATGAATAAATCGTCTGGTTCAGAGTTAGGTAACAAGTGAAGTTTAGGTGGATTCTTCCTTGGGTATCGTCTTAATCAATTGGTTTTTCCTCAAAGTTATTTTCCCAATTTCATTCTTCTTTGTCTTAGAGCCTTTATTTTTGTTGTTAGTTAATTTTAGATTAGATATGTAACATCCTAGATTAGGGGTTATGTGTTTGGAGCATAACTCAAGGGGTTTGTAGGTTTTAGGTGTGGATGGAATAATTGATATTTTATTTTATTTATTGAAGAGGTGTTAAAAGATGGGATAAAAGTTAAGCTTCATAATTTGTTTTTTTTTAAAATCGGCCGGAAGGATGGGATAGTTGGTAATTTTATGTTTATTTTATTTATTTGATAATAAAGAAATCTTTAACACCCATGTGTTAAAACACATTTTTTGAAAATGATGGGCAGCAATTTAAATGGAGACTAAGCATAGCTTGTCTAGCATGCGTGAATTAAATAAAAGCAATATGGTACAAGCAAACAAAAGTATTGGAAGCATGGATAATAAATAATGAAGAACAAAGCATGGTGGCTGAATTCATGGCTAATCTTCATTTGTTTATGTTGACTTCATGGAAACGCATGGGATGGCATAACAACAATGGAGCAATTAGTTTAAATTTTAAATCACCTAAATGGGACATGGGACGGCCATAATAGTAGGAAAATATTTATGGAATAAACAAGGGATGGTGTAGTATTATTTTAAAGAGATAATGCTTGGTTTACTATTTTAAAATTTTGGCTAGAGGGGTAGGATAATTGTAGACTTATTTTATTTATTCTTGAATGAGCTGATATGGGATAATGGTTGTTTTATTCTTATTAAAAGTGGTAAAAAAAATGTGGGATTTGATGAGAGAAAGCAGTAGTGGGACGGCATGGAACTTTGTAAAGGTAAGGATAATTTTTTTATTATGGGGCATTAAGGGATGAGCTTTGGGTTGTGATTAAATTCCTTTTAATATTTGGCCAAGATGGGGTTATTGTAGTTTTATATTAATTTATTTTGTATGGAAGTTGAGGTGGTGGATTTTTTTTATTTCTTTTTATTTATTAAGGTGATAAAGGTTTATTTATTTTAAACTAAGATTGGAAGATAATGATGGATTTATTTATTTATTTTTTTTTGAATGGGTGTTAAGAAATAAAGGAAGAAAAAAAAAAGAAGATGTGGGGTTTGTTAAGGGAGGGAACTAATGGCCGAATGTGGGGCTCTTGGAGTGCGTAATTGGTTTTGGAATTTTGATAAGGGAGTCTTAGAAAATTCATAAGTGAATAGTTTTGTTTTACTCCTTTTTCTTCAAGTTTTAGGACAAGAGGGTTATAGGTGAGTTTTTTTAAATATTTTATGTATTATAGTGTGGCCGAATTCCTCTAGTCTTCCTCTTCATCTCTTTTTCTTTCTTGCAAAACCCGATTCTACACCTTTCCCTTGTGGCCGAATACCTCTTGTAATTAGTCGAATCTCAAGTGCCCTGATTCTCTTTTCTTCTACCGCATGTGTGTTATGATTTAGGGGCTAATCGACAAAGGCTTCCGGGATTTAAACTCACTTTGGTAAGTGATAGTAAGTTTCGGCCTAGGGCCATATTTTTGGTTATGAGTGCGATTAGTCCTTCGGGATTGTTAGTTTAGCCGAATAAGGCTTTTTGATACTAACCTATAATGAACGAATGTAGAAGCAGTACGAGAATACGTCTCGGGATTTTGTGATATCGCATAGATTCGGGTTTTCTCCTTAGATCTTCGGCTAAGCAGGTGTGTAAAACTCTTACGCACTTTATTAGTTGGCATTGCTTATTATGTTACAGTTAACTATTGTGATAGTGGTTTGCCTTGTGGGCATGAGCATGGATTCCGGGTAAGTCGCTTGTGATTTTAAATATGTTACATGAATGTTATGATGGGTAATATGCTATGGCATGATTTATATGCGTGATTTATGATAATATGTTAAGCATGTTGCGAGCATGTTGGTAATGGGATTGAAGAGAGGAGGGGGAATATTCTCTATGGACTGTCACCAGTGGTTTTGACCATAAGATGGGTTGGCCCCATCATATTAATTGTGACTTCGGTCACCAGTGGTTTTGACTACACCGTTGATATAAATCGTGACTAAGTCCCAGTGGTTTGGTACCACCAGTGGTTTTGACCACATATTGATAATTGTGACCTATGGTCATCAGTGGTTTTGACCACACGATGGGTTGGCCCCATCACTTGTTTTTTTGTGACTCCCGGTCACGATGGTTTTGACCACGGTGGTTTTGACCACACGGGGTAGTTAAAGGAGTATGGATGGCTAGTTTTGGGTTGCATGTTTTGCATGTCTTACTAATATTTTGTGTATGAGTTTGCACTACCGGGTTGGGGACTTATACACTGAGTCTTGGTGACTCACCCTTCCCATGTCATTTTGTAGATGAGTAGATCGTGGAGATGGAGCCGGAGAGGACTCGAGGTGGCCATGCAATGGAAAACTGGGTTTACATAGACCTTGGTTTATTTTTATTTCATTTTACTTTATTTATTCGAGTTGTAATAAGGCCATGGAAGTTTTAAGCATTTTCATTAAGTTCCTTTGTTATTATGTTTACTATGGATCAACAATTTAAATTTTAATTGCAAATGATTTTATTATCTTAAGTATATATATATGTTAAAGTTTTAATCTGGGAATTTGGTAATAACTTAAATTATTTCGAAAATTTTAAATACACAAGGTTTTCCTTCCCAAAGACAATAAATTTATTTACTTCACTTTTAAATCAAAATATTTTCACACGTTTTTCCGCAATAACATACCAGATCCGGTCAGGGCTCGTAGACCGGGTTTGGGGTGTTGCAAGATAAAAATTCATTTAATTCTTAGGCTAGATAATAAAAAGAGAGTTAGTATTAGTACTTTTGGTTCCTTTGGGTTCGACAATTCGGTCTTGCCTTAACTATACTACTGTTCGATAGGTGCACTTGCCTCACATCGTTATCATAGTTAGTTTCCAGGTTCGATCATTCCTTTTATAAATTTTTAAGACTTTGACATCGTATAAAATGTAACACCCTTAACCCGTATCCATCGCCGAATTAGGGTTATAAGACATTACCATGCATAGTTCAAGTCATATCAATTATTTACAGCTCAAGTAGACATAATTAAATACATAAAGTGTAATGTACTTTCATAGCATACTTAAACATTAAAACACATATCATAATCCATTTAGCCAAATTCACATAGAAGCATTTTTCAACGAATAACATGACCACTATTCAATTGGTCATCTAATCTTCACTGACCGAATATGCACATATCCATAACTACTATACCTGGGCAAGATATCAATTATCAAAACTAAGTATACGTATATATATAAACATGCTTAAACCTTGTGTAATCAAATTTAATATTTATCCAAATTTCCATAACAAGTGCAAATACATCCAAACAAGATATAGATCATTTCTTATTCAAGATCATAGTCGAATTGGCAAGATCAAATATATACCTCCCTTAATACATAATTCATGAATCCGAACCTTTATATTTTGCCGGATACAAAGATTATAATTAATATGATTTTTCCATATTTGATTCATATTTCTATTATACACCTCAACAGTAAATCTTTAACAAATCATAATCCAAACTTAATAAATAACTACACATGTCAACTCTCCAAAAGAGCTAATAATAATTCGTATATGGTTATTTTATATCAAAACAAACATATTCAAACATATATACTTAAATATACAAACATACTGAATACATATAATTTAATATGTTCCCACACACAACCAAATCAAGTAAGTACTATATACATATTAACCACTTATAACCGATTATACACATATATATATCCATTAAACATCACATATTGCATTTATCCATTTGGCCGAATCTCAAAGACACATCCAAGCTCACATCCAAAAAGTTAAATTCCAATATGTCATATTCATTATTTGTAAGACCGAATACACATACTAGAATTTTTTAAAAAAAAATAAACCACAACTATATCACATATCTCTAATATCAAATAGTAATATACCAACTTACCTTACCTCTTATAACCATTAGGCTCATATGTACCTGAACATTTAGCTTATTTGCTGTATTTAAATTCCACATCGTTAATGATCTTTTGAAGCATATATTTATAACAAATCACCGGCAATAAGCCTTCTAGGCAATAAAGCACAAAACACACACCTGCAGTACTAGGCTCGCTAGACCTGAGCAGAAGTCCGATATTAAATCAGGCATTAAGCACGCTAGGCACAGAGCCGGTTAAATTCACCAACCCAAGGCTTGCTAGGCTCATGCAGCCTGAATAATAACACTTTTAAGCTGTCTCACACATATATTTCATATATTGAATTTCTCATATAGTTCATATACTTTGTACTAGCACTTAAATATCATATCACAATCGAATAACTTAAACATTTTAAATCTTAGCTTTAATCACATTCCGCTTTTTAAAAATATTGATACAAAATTTCCAAATCAACATGTACTATGTTACGTACATAATTTACAATGTTTTATTGCTTAAAGACTTACTCTCGGATATCAACTGATTTATTTAACACACATATTATTCGACTATTTTCGTTTTTCCCCGATCCAAATCCGTTTTCTTTGGTTCTTGATCTAAACATGTTCAAATTAAGCTCATTCAAATATATTTTCATTCAATTTAATCCAAAAACACATAAATGGAAAAATTACCATTTTTCCCTAACATTTTTCTCTTTTACAATTTAGTCCTATTTGCACAAAACACAAAATACACAAAATTTGGCTACATACCTTAAGGGCCGAATATACATAGTACTCATACAAGTCCATTCATTTCATTTATTTCACATTTTAGTCCCTCTAAAATTTATTTTTGCAATTTAGTCCAACATACTCAATTTCATCAAAAATTCAAAGACAAAACTTGTTAATCTAACACACATTTATCATAATTCATCCTCAAACAACATAAACAACAAGCTATAATCAATGGGTCAACTCAAAATATTCATCAAACTCAAAAATTAAAGCATGGGTCTTGTACATTTCATAGCAACGATCTCAAAAACGTAAAAATTATCAAAAACCGAGCTAAAACTCACCTTGAATCAAGTTGGAAAGTAGCTGAATCTTAAAACCCTTTTATTTCTTTTTCTTTTCTTTTGTAAACGGCAAGAACAAGATGAACACTCAAAATGGCTTTATTTTTTTATGTTTTATGATAACATATATTATGATTTTTACTAAATTACCTAACCAACCTTTTAATTAAAATAATGCTAACATATTAACTAAGGGTATTAGTGACCTTTGCCGTCCACTATCTTTAAAAATGAGCTATTTTCCCTTTAAGGATTTCATATTAAAAAGCCACTATCAACTAAGCACTTTTCACTATAGTTTGTAACTTTTACATTTTACGCGATTAAGTCCTTTTATTTAATTAAGCACACAAACAATCAAATTTTTATACGAAACTTTCATACATACTAATTCACATATAATTAACACATAAAATAATATTTAAATATTTTTCAGACTCGAATTCATGGTCCCGAAACCACCATTCCGATTAGGGCCTAAATCGGACTGTTACATAAAACAACAATCAAAGGTGCAACCTGAATCAAGTATCCACTTCTCACTCACTTTAGAATTGTTGACAGAAGTGACTAGAAGTTCACCATCGCTGTAGTCTTCTACAACATCAGCTTCAACGGAATTTTCTGGTTGTTTTCCCTTTTGATTCGCAGCCTTCCTTTTAATCTTGTTTTGTAGCTTATAGCACTCAGATTTAATGTGCCCTTTCTTCTTGCAGAAGTTACAAGTTTTACCTCTGTTTGAAGACTTCGATCTACCCTTAGATTTACTGCGAGGATTCCGTTCCTGTGTCCTTTTACGATCATCATCGACATTCCGATCTTGTCTCCCACAATAATAATGAGACCTCTCCCCGAAAGTCGGCTTTTAACCACAAGATGTTTCATCTTATCATACGAGGTCAAAGAATCATAAACCTCATCAACTGTGAGAGACTCGAGGCTATATAAAATTGTGTCTCTAAAGGTTGAATAAGACGGGGGCAACGAACAAAGTAGAACCAACCCTAGATCTTCCTTATCATACTGAACCTCCATGGCCTCCAAGTTTGAGAGAATTTCTTTAAACAACTGTTAAGTGTTCGTACCTGACGCACGCACCTTCCTCCAAACGATGAGCATAAAGACGTTGCTTCATATGCAACTTGCTAGTTAGAGTTTTTGACATACATATTTGTTCTAGCCTCTTCCATAATGCAGCGGCGGTATTCTCCTTCATCATATCCTGCAAAATTTCATTAGACAAATGTAGATGTAATTGTGTTAACGCCTTTCGATCCTTGCGCTTCTTCTCTTCCTCTGTCAATGTCGAATGCATCTTATCTACCCCTAGCAGGGCTTCCTCTAAATCCATCTGTGCAAGAACTACCTGCATTTTTATCTGCCACAATGCGAATCTGGTGTTGTGATCCAAAGCGGAATTTCATACTTCAAAGACGCCATTACCGTGATCAAGATGAAAAAAAAAAACCCGGAAGCCCGGATATCAATTTGTAAAAAAATATAACGTCGATAATGACTATATATCGCAAAGAAAAAAGAGAAATAAAAATTTAAAGAACACACAGATTTTACGTGGAAACCCTTTTGGAAAAAAACCACGGGCAGAGAAAAAGAAAATCACTATGTCGAATTCAAATTAATTACAAGAGGAATAGACCATGTCTATTTATAGGCTTGTAAAATCATATTCTAATAAGAGTGTAGTAAGATTGAAACACTTTATTCTAATCAATATCAAATAGATAAAGTTTAATAAGGTTTAAAAAAACCTTATTTAAAATAAAACAAAAGAAGTGTAGTTCTATAGGGAGTCTTCTTTTATTTTATTTTACCATTGTATTTTATTTAAATAAGGATTCGGGTCACTTAATTCTAACAATAATTAATGATATTTCTTGTCCAAGCCATGCATTTTGAAATCAGACTGTTATTGTTACTACTTGCTTGTTGGAAAATGAATTCATTTCAACCCTTCCAAAAGTAGCCAATACATGATTGAAAAGAAAGTTGGCCATTCGCCATCAATTTTCGTGATACCTCCCCTCATTCATGATGTTCCATTTCAACCAAGTTTCCAAAGGATAATTAAAGAAAGAAGTCAAAATATTTTTAGGTACAATAGTCTGCCAAATCATGATAGTAAATTGGCAGTCTCACACAACGTGAATTGTTGTTTTCACAGGTCCACCACACTGTACACAGTGAGCATTATCAGCTATTCCACGTCTCACTCTATCACCATTAGCAGGCAGCCATAAGAAGACCCTTACTCGTTAGAGAGTATTAACTTTCTAAATCATCGAGTTATCCCTTTGTGGTAGCAGATCTTTTCTCTCAACAAGTTTGTAAGTTTTAGAAGAAGAGAAACGACCTCCATACAAGCTAATCTGGATCTGCGGCTTGTGTAGGTGGTAAAATTACTGCAGTACAAGCTAAGATGTGTCGAGGAAGAAGCAATTCAAGTCGATGTCAATTCCAAATTTCACCAGCTATGACCAAATCACAAACCTGGAGAGTTTTATCGAATACTCTGCTTATATGATGCATTCAAAGAGAGCCAATATCTTTTACCCAATGATCATTCTAGAAATTTGCTAGTCATCATGGAAATTCGTTCTATATTTTTATTGAACAAGTGGAGAGCTGGAATTCTATTCTTTGTGCAAAAAGCTTAGATTTTGCTAAGTTGCAATAACGAATTAACTATGAAACATTTTGTGATTTTTAGGTTAGATTTTGAAAAGGGAATATATTCAATTAGCTTGGGCTGTATGGCTTAAGGCCTAAAATGCATTGGATTGAGGCAGGCTTGAATTGGGTCCATTCGATTTCGGATTCGATATCTATTCCGACGTGGCAACTTACATTCAGAGTCTGCTTCTATGTGGCTCTATTCAATTGGAGGTCACATTAATCACAAAGAAGCCAGTTGCGGAGGATTACACCCACTGCCCAGCAAAGCATAGCCGTCCTCTTCCACACACGCCTCTGCACATTGTTATCTTTCAATCCATCCCATTATCCTTTAACCTCTAAAAATACACTGCAAAAAATGAAAAATTAACAGAGAAAAAAAGGACATAGAGAGGCAGAGATTATTCAGAAATTAGTTTTAAGAAATGGAGAATCTGATGATTACTTGTATTTCAAAACCTCCTGTAATAATCCCAACAAAACATGACAACTTATCTGAATTTTCTCAAAACCCAACCAAGCTCTCCTTTACTTACACAAAAAACACCAACAACCCAAAAATCACCGACAACCATGTAAAGTACCTCGCACGAAGCGGCCGCCTAGCTGAAGCTGTAGCCGCTCTTGATTCAATTGCTTTCAGTGGGTCTCAGGTAAGACCCAATACCTTCATTAGTTTACTTCAGGCTTGCATTGATTTGGGGTCTCTTGACTTGGGTCGAAAACTCCATGCCCGAATCCATTTAGTTAAAGAAAGTGACCCGTTCGTTGAAACCAAACTTGTCAGCATGTATGCGAAATGTGGGTCCTTTGCTGATGCTCGTAAGGTGTTCGATGAAACGAGTCAAAAGAATTTGTACACTTGGTCTGCTATGATTGGTGCGTATTCCAGAGTGTCGAGGTGGAAGGAAGTTGTGGAACTTTTCTTTTTGATGATGGAAGATGGTGTTTTGCCCGATGAATTTTTGTTTCCGAGAATTTTGCAAGCTTGTGCTAATTGTGGGGATGCTAGGACCGGGAGATTGCTGCATTCTTTAGTAATTAGATTGGGGATGGTTTGTTATACACGTGTTAGTAATTCGGTTTTAGCTGTTTATGCAAAGTGTGGGAAATTGAGGTCTGCGAGGAGGTTTTTCGATTACATGAACGAGAGGGATAGAGTGACTTGGAATTCAATGTTATTGGCGTATTGTCAGAAGGGCGAAAATGATGAGGCTTATAAATTGTTTAATGGGATGTGGGGTGAAGGAATAGAACCGTGTATTGTTTCATGGAATATATTGATTAATAGTTATAATCAGTTAGGGCGATGTGATGTGGCTTTGGGGTTGATGAAGGAGATGGAGAGTTCTAGGGTAAGTCCTGACGTCTTTACTTGGACCTCAATGATCTCGGGGCTTGCACAAAATGGTAGGAGGTGGCAGGCCTTGTTTTTGTTTAAGGAGATGCTTTTGGCTGGGATCAAGCCTAATGGTGTTACTTTCACAAGTGCAGTTTCCGCTTGTGCATCCTTGAAAGTATTAAAGCTGGGGCTTGAAATTCATTCAATTGCCCTTAGGATGGGAATAACTGATAATGTGCTTGTTGGAAACTCCCTTATTGACATGTATGCTAAGTGTGGGGAACTGGAAGCTGCGAGGCAAGTCTTTGATATGATTGAGGAGAAAGATGTTTATTCTTGGAATTCAATGATTGCTGGATATTGCCAAGCTGGGTACTGTGGGAAGGCTTATGAACTCTTTATCAAAATGCAAGAATCTGATGTGAAGCCCAATGTGATTACATGGAATACAATGATCTCAGGATACATACAAAATGGAGATGAAGATCGAGCCATGGATCTTTTTCAACGAATTGAACAGGATGGAAAGATTAGGAGAAATACAGCATCTTGGAATGCTCTTATCGCTGGTTATGTGCAACTCGGGGCTATAGACAAGGCATTTGGAGTTTTCCGACAAATGCAATCATGCTTCATTAGTCCAAATTCAGTAACTATATTGAGTATCTTGCCTGGCTGTGCGAATTTAATTGCTACGAAAAAGGTGAAAGAGATCCACGGTTGTATTTTGCGGAGGGATTTAGAGTTTGTAATCTCTATTTCAAATTCTCTAATAGACACTTATGCAAAGTCAGGTAATATATTATATTCTAGAAACAGATTTGATGGAATGTCGACTCGAGATATTATTTCCTGGAACTCAATAATAGGCGGTTATGTTTTACATGGTTTTTTTGATGCTGCCCTGGATCTCTTCGATCAGATGAGAAAGTTGGGGCTTAAACCTAATAGAGGTACCTTTTTAAGTATTATCCTTGCACATAGTATTGCCAAAATGGTGGATGAGGGAAAACAGATTTTTTCTAGCATCAGTGACAACTATGATATTATACCAGCCATAGAACATTACTCAGCTATGATAGATCTCTATGGCCGCTCTGGTCGGCTTGGAGAAGCAATGGAGTTTATTGAAGACATGCCTATAGAGCCCGACTCCTCTGTTTGGACTTCCTTGCTAACTGCCTCTAGGATTCATAAGGACATTTCTTTGGCTGTCCTTGCAGGGGAACGATTACTTGATTTGGAACCAGGAAATATTGTGGTTAACCAATTAATGTATCAGATATATAGCTTGTGTGGGAAATTGGATGACTCTTCAAAAGTGAGAAAGCTTGAAAAAGAGAGCACATTACGAAGATCTCTTGGGCACAGCTGGATTGAAGTCAGGAATAAGGTGCATACATTTGTCACTGGTGATCAATCTAAGCCATCCTCAAACCTTTTGCATTCATGGGTTCAAAACATCACTAGAGAAGTGAACATAGATGACCATCATGGTGGTTTTTTCATCGAGGAAGAAGAGAAAGAGGAAATTGGCGGCATTCATAGTGAAAAACTTGCAATAGCTTTTGCCTTGATCAGCTCACCTTCTTCCCCTCAAAGTATAAGGATTGTTAAAAACACCAGAATGTGTAGGAACTGCCATTTAACTGCCAAGTATGTTTCCTTGAGATTTGGGTGTGAGATATATCTGAGTGATACAAAGTTCTTCCACCATTTTAAGAATGGGCGCTGTTCTTGTGGAGATTATTGGTAGAGTACTTATGCTAGATGTAAGAATTATTTGCATGGATTTGTCATATCCAAATGCAAAGAAATTATCATGGAAGCTACAGCAATCTTCTATGCTAGAGCGCATATGTAAAAAAGGTGCACTCATATGACTTTTGGTTATTGACTTTCCTTTACCGCATATATTGAGAACTTTGCGTATCATGTTTATTCTTCTGGCAATTAATTTGTATAATCATTATTTATATTATATAAATTATTTGTGCAGCTTTTGTGAGAAGCTTAAGCTGATGATTTGATGGGACGCTGGTCACTGAAGAATTAAATTTATTTACAGTCATGAGTGGCTAATGGGATATTCTTCTATCCCATCCAAGTCCTGCTTTTGACAGAGAAAGATGTAGAGCATTTGCAAGGATTTTTACTTTTTTGCCGGTAAGCATAACATCTTTTGTATTATCCCATTATTAAAATAGATCTTTTTGCAAGTTGAAATCCTTTTCATGCCCTTCTCACTTAAAAATCATTTAAGCCTACTGCATTTGCTTAAAACTTAGTTGTTACTTTTGCAGAAGCTTCAGGAAGTCCTGCAAGAACTTGGAACTTGAATTCGTCCAGTTTAATTACTGCAGTGGATTCGATGACTCTTGGCTAGACCTACTAAATAGATCTTAAAAGGTACTCTAATTACAGGCATATTGCATTCTGAAGTGGGCTTATGGCGTCTTGTTACAAGAAACTTCCGATTGTCCCTTGCGATAGACCTTGCCAATTGTAGAGCATCACGGTCATAAAGCACGTCGTATTTTCCATCCGTGCTTAAATCAACAAGGAAAAATATACTTCGCTGAATGAAGGGTACTTGTCAAGATGATGTGAAATATATCTTTGTCGAGATTCAATTTAAACCTCGAAATTCCAGTGAAACATATATTCCAAGGTTGTGCTGCCTGCATTTGGCTTTGAATTTCACCTATCCTATCCTGTATGAAACCTCACGTTTTTCTTTTCCTTATAAATGATGAATTTACAATTCTAATTTCCTGAGTTGATCTTTTAGGGCGTCCTAATTGTTGATGAAATATCCTCCATCGAAAATCTTAATTTGCGATCCAATGCAAAAAGAGCAGAGGCGGTAATTTGGGAATGTTTCCATTGGCTCATCTAATGATGACAAATTTTCTCCCGTCTGTCAGACAAAAATATTCGAAGAATATTTGCTGCTGCAGAGATTAGAAAGAAAGCCCCGATAGACTTGGAATTTGACGAGAGCGGTTGTTTGAGTGGATACTAAGATGCTGAATTCCACATTATCTGGCAATGCAATCTGGCAGAAGATGCTGCTGCAAAATAACTTTATCAACAACGACCAGGACACAAAAATGTTTCTGATTTGCCTCATTTCTAATATCACTCTCAAAAGGTGCTTACATAACATTAAAGAGCAAGCTTATCAGTTACCATCGAGCGTACCAGAAACTACATTGGCAGAAAGTTTTCTTTGCATCAAATCACTGTCAGAATCGCTGCCAATTCGGGTATATTGGTTATACTATCTCCTGAAATGGAAAGAAGAAAAGAAACGGAAAAAATGTTCCATGAATTGAATGCAGTTGCTTGACAAAGCAAAAACCCGCTGCTTAACCATTAATAATAAGCAATAATCAACATTTCAGTTAAGGTTCTTGACATGACTGACAAAGGAGAAAGTTAATTTGAAATCGATTTTAATAGCTGACGTGGGGGGAAGAACGCATCTTCAAATTCAGGGAATTCATGATTTATGATTCTCCCCCATGTCCATGCACGGTTCCCCGAAATTTCACATCTCAATATCCTGACCGTCAAAAAGGGTGGAACATTTCTTGGCAGAAGATAAGAGCTCTTTTCATCAAGACAATGCTTTTGGTGCATCTGATTCCTTTCCTTTGAATTGTTTCCCTTCAAAGTGGAAAACAGAATAAGCTTCTTCAGCAGTATGCAGGCTTTGAAAACTATATATTTAGTCCATATTATTCAACTCAAAAATACCCCCCTCTTTTCTGCTTATAAATACATATCATATATCTCAGCCACCTACTCAGTGCCGTTCTAAACCGACTTCTTACGCCTGTACTGGTCACCTTAACCTGCCAAGTCTTTGCTCCTTCAGAAATGGTAACCAACAGTATTTAAGTTTTACTATTTGTTTTCGATTGATTGATTGGTTTTCTGGTTAATTAAATTCTCCTCCACGATGGTGGCAGAGCATTGAGGATGATAAGAAGCCTGTATCAGTTGGACCATGGGGAGGCCAAGGCGGCACTTCTTGGGATGATGGAGTTTACTGCACGATAAGGCAATTGGTGATAGCTCATGGATCCGGCATTGACTCGGTCCAGATTGAGTATGATACTAAAGGGAACTCTCTTTGGTCAAGGAAGCATGGAGGAAATGGAGGCTCCAAGACAGATAAGGTTAGTGTTTCATCTCTTGATTTGGCTAACAAGTTCTTAAGCACTTTTTAAGCTTTTCATATGAAGCAAGTTTACAGTTTTCCATGCATTGAAATTCCACAAAACAACTACTGACTACTGTACTTAATATCAAATATTACATTAAATGGTAATTTAACAAACTTCAGTAAGTGTTCTTTAGTCATCTCAAGCTTTGGTTGATCGAAAAAGGCATGGTTCTTTTAGATTTCCCTTCAAATTTTCTGGAGATGTTTAAAATACATAGCATTCATTGCATTCTGTATTGAGTTTTGAGGTTCAGCATGAAGTGGCAGATCTTTCTTAATTCTTGTAGATTGCTATATATATAGTTCACAGCAAAATTCAGTTGGCTGATGTTCGTTGTGTAATATAAATTCCTTTAGGTCAAACTTGATTTTCCAGACGAGTTTCTTACTTCAATCCATGGGTACTATGGGAGCCTGAACCAACGAGGACCAATTATTGTTCGTTCGCTAACTTTCCATAGCAACAGGAAAGCATATGGACCCTTTGGTATTGAACAAGGAACGAGTTTCTCAATGAACAAAGGCAAGATCGTTGGATTCCGTGGCAGGAGTGGTTGGTATTTGGATGCAATTGGAGTGTATTCAAAGCCAGTCCTAAAACTAAACCCTTCAAAGCCTATTGTTCATGGCCAAAGTTTAGCTGCTTCCGGACCTGAAAAAAGTGGCTATTCAGTGATCCAGGGAAGTGTTGGAGAAAGCTACGACATTGTTCTAGCTGTGAGGCAGAGGGATGGATTTGTGAATCCCCAGCCAAGGGAACTCATAAGGCAAAATTCTAGCTCTAGTAGCTCTGACGATTCGAGTGATGTAGAAACCAAAAGCAAGGTAAGAAATACACTATCAGTAATTGCTTTCGTATGCGCGATGATATAATTTCTTTGTTCTTTTTGCATGTTTAAGGTTCCATTTCAGACTCCTATGAAAGTCCCTCCAAGGTTACCGGAAGGAGTGTTAACTTATGGACCCTGGGGTGGCCAAGGTGGAACCAAGTTTGATGATGGAACCTATACTGGTATAAGGCAAATCGTTTTATCACGCAATGTTGGAATTGTATCAATGAAGGTTTGCTATGATCGTGAGGGACAAGCAGTATGGGGAAGCAAACATGGAGGGACCGGAGGATTCAAAACTGAAAGAGTGAGTCTGGCTTTTCTCTTATAGACTTAATATCAATATTGCCAGTTCTTTTAATAGACCTTCTGTTGCATTATTTGCAGATAATGTTCGATTATCCATCAGAAATTTTGACACACATCACAGGAACGTTTGCGCCTTTAATGTATATGGGGCCTAATGTGATAAGGTCGCTTACATTCTACACCAACAAAGGAAAACATGGACCATATGGAGATGAACAAGGACCTTCTTTCACTAACAAAATGAATGAAGGTAAGATTGTTGGATTCCTTGGCAGAGAGGGTTTATTCCTGGATGCTGTTGGTGTACATGTAATGGAAGGGAAAGTACCACCTCCAAAACCATCTTATTCCCAAGCAATCATCCAAAGTGAAAGGCCAATAGCTGAGATCGATAACTCTCCATGGTCTAACAAACTGGTTCTAGCAAGGCGAGGACCAGTTGAAGAGGTAACTCATCATACATGCACATATGTTTCATTCTAAACACATACTTTAAAATTAAAATGTGTGATGCATAATTCCGGAAAAGTTTCTCAGGTTGCTTGTGGTGTTGTAAAAGAACCATCACCATGCGGACCTGGTCCTTGGGGAGGGGATGGAGGGAGAGCATGGGATGACGGAGTGTATTCTGGGATTAAGCAAATATTTATTACCAAATCTGAAGCTATTTGCTCGATTCAAATCGAGTATGATCGAAATGGACAATCTGTTTGGTCTCCAAGACATGGAGGCCATGGAGGCACCACCACACATAGGGTAATACTTAAATATCTTCATTACCAAATTTCAACATGTGCTTTTGTTTCCCCTCTTTTTTTGCCCGACGATAATCTTTGATGTTGCAGGTAAAACTGGATTACCCGCACGAGGTACTCATCTGCATATCAGGCTATTATGGCTCCATAAATGATGAAGAGAAATCCAAAGTTATAAGGTCGTTAACATTTTATACCAGCAGAGGGAAGTACGGTCCATTCGGTGAGGAGGTAGGCACATATTTCACTTCAACTACAACACAGGGGAAGGTGGTGGGGTTCCATGGGAGATGCAGCTCTTACTTGGATGCTGTTGGAGTTCATATGCAGCACTGGTTGGGAAATCAGAAAGCCTCTAAGATGTCTCTCTTCAAAATTTTCAGTTGAATATCTATTGCTCTGCTCTTTTGGTTTAGTATAATTAAGATGAAACTGGTACCAAATAATGAATTATTACTATCTTGATTCACACACACACAAAAAGGGAGCCCAATCTAATTCCAGGTTCACTCTGGTCCTGTTGACTTGAAGGATTGTTATTGCAATCTCTATCTCTGAGTTGATAAAATAAATGAAAGTTTATGCTCTATGTTTGTTAAATAACAGCATCTTTTTTTTTTCTTTTAATTAATTAAACGATTGCATAAGGAGATGAGAGCAAGGAGCATAAAATAAAAGATGCACATCAAACTATGGGCCCCTTCGGCTACACATCTGACTCCACTGGCCCCAATTCCGATTTCTTTACACGAGCCTTTTGGAAGCACGTAATCCGGTTATTACTTAGGTGTATTTAAACACTAAGTTAATTCACCAAACCTTCCTAAATTATCATATTGGTTTTTTACTTCAAATTATTCTAATTATATTTTTAAATTATCAAGTTTATATCAATTAAATATTTTTATTACTAAAATTGTTAATTTAATTGTTAAATGACACATAATATTTTATATTACATAATTTAAAATAATTTTTTTTAAAAATGAATATTGTAAAGAAAATGTTCTAAAATATTAATTTTTGAGGTTTTCAAAACTTTTACATCATTTTTATCGTTTTTTTTGTTTTATTTTATTTTTAGTTTTTACTTTTAAAAGTTATGCGACAATATTTTATTTTAATTTTTCTTTTTAAATTTAGTTACATAAGATTAACGTGTCATTTAACAATTAAATTAACAGTTTTAATAATGAAAGGGCCCGATTGATATAACATTATATAGTTTGGGGGATGTAATTACAATGTTTTGAACTTTAGAGACCAATTTAGAATAAGGATCATAATTTGAAAGTGTTTGATGTAATTAACTCATGAAAAACACGGTTAAAATTAAAAAAAGGTAAATTATTATTGTTTAAAGAGGTTTTAGACTTTCGAAGTTGAGTTTAAAGAGTCATACAAACCCCTTTAAAATGTAGTTAAAAAATAAAAGAAAAGAAAAGGGACATGTGGCAATATTTGAACGTTGATTGTAGAATTAAAATTTTTCAATGTGAATGTATCAAATACTAACCTTATATATATATATATATATATATATATATATATATAGATTTTTGATAAGGGGAATTGGAATTGAGTTGTTGGGTTCCAACCCTTGACCTAATGTCAATTAAGATATCAACTCAATTAAACTCTTTTATCGTAATGACAAAAGCATTATGTTGTAGATATAAGAGTTTGAGTTTGATCTCAAATCTAACCAATAATTTGATATAGATTAAAAAATAAATTTGATAATAATGCATTTAAATATATGAAGTGTATGATACGAAATTGATGATTGAGTATTGTTGGACCCCAAAAAGGATTTGAGGGGCCAAGAATATTAGTTTAAAAATACCGCAAATATTTTGTGTTCATGCAGTTAATAGCTTTAAAACCATTTCAGATTTACAAAAACTTGGAAAATCACACCTATCATATCACTAAAAATTGGTTATGGTCCCATCGAAATCGAAATTGCATCATCGTCATAGAAAATTTTGTATTATCTCTTACTAAATAAATTGAAAAGATGGATTAGATAATGGTCGGAGAAGATTAATTTAGTTTGTCATTGAGTTGTGTACAGGGAGTATATCATCATATGCATATTATGATATTTGTCCATATAAATTTCATATAAAGCCCAGACATCTTTACACTATAATTTTATCTTTCAAATCAATACTCAATGACTAATCGAGGTTTAGGCATGAATCTAAAGTAGAATCTATAAAAGAAAAGCCCAGCTGGTTTCGAAAGTGGAACCCATGCAAAGATAATATGGGCACCACCAACAGATCTCTCCCCTAAACTATCGTTTTCATTTAAGTACTTATTATTAAACAAAAATGAATGAAATGAGCATGAGCATGAGCATGTAAAAGGTTTGAAAGTAATGCCCTATCCACTACTCGTCGTGTTGTTTCAATAGATGTGTCTAGGTCTTGGGTAATAATTGCTAAATGCTCGAAAGCATATTTAACAAGCAAGGAAATGGACGATGGAAAGGTGGTGGTTCGCTACAAATCTAATAGCTATTATAAGTATAGAGTATAAGAGCTAAGTCAATAATTAGAGTGGGTGTGTGCCGGATTCCAATATTAACTAATTTTCCATGGTGTGTTTGTTTCTAGGGAAATACTAGGGATCATCAAATTCGAAACCCCATGAAAAGGATTAATGAGCCAGGGCCCATATATATCTTCTCTAAGATAGTGATGTAGCAACCATATCATCAGTCAGCTGGTACTAATGGAAACCAGATTTTGTGTTAGATATTATTCCTTTGCCCCTACCGCATTCGGGTTTCACTGTACTAATTAGTAATTACTTATTACACAGCATACATCAAATTAAGCACAGCAGTTGCTAGCTAGCTAGTCCATATGGTGGTACACTTGGACATGAACCTCCTCAATCACCTCTTTGTTGGTTTTCAAAAAATGGAAACAAATTCGTAAAGCCCTTGTCACCTCAAAACATTGTTGCCCAATAAAGAAACTTGCTAGCTGCTGTACACCTTCATTCAGTTCAGCTTCTACTTTAGTGAAAAATAAAAAAAGAGAGAATTTAAAAGCAAACCATCATGTCAAGTTTGAACATCGATCATACGAATTCATCATCCTTATCAAATCCAGCTGAAATGGTTTACTAACATACAATTATATATGGGCCGCCTCTATTGCAAGTTGCCATCACGCATGCTGTACGACTAAGGAAGCACATATAGGGTGGATTAAGTTATGGCCCCCTCTAAGTGCTTTGTTCTATTCCCATTTTCATGTCCTAGGTTACAAATTTAATCTTATATCAGAATCAATTTTCACAAATTACATTTTGGGTTTGCTTCTGCTGCCTAACTCTCTATATTACTTATGAATATTGGCATCGAGTTGAGATGCCATATCCTTTGTCCATGGACATATGATCTTATTTAACTGCATTTTCTGTTTACTACTTAATCGCTAAGGATAACAACTTTATGAGAAGCAAACGAAATCATGTGGTTGGATTTGGCCTCATTTTATTATGTAGCTTAATTTGTTAACCAAAATTCCCAGTACTCTAGCGTTATTGTACGGATACATTTGCTAAAAATGAGACTAACCTTCTTATATGGAAATTTGAAAAAAAAATAAAATAAAAGATAGAACAAAACAAATTTGATCAGCTGGCTTCAATCCTCCAAAGAGTTTTGGTGGGGAAGAAAACCAGCTCATTATTATTATAATTATTTTAGGTAAGGATGTGTTGAATAAAAGTATGGTAATTTTTTGAGTTTTAATTTTCATATGTTCATACAATCATACCTTATTTTTAAGAGATATATTGACCAAGTCCTAACTTGATTAACATTATTATTGTTGTGATAATTTAAAAATTAGTGATTTGAACTTATATTATATAAACTACGTATTGTGGGCTCAGCTTAAGGAAGAATTGTATATAGATGTATAAGGTTTGAGGAGCTGTAAGTAGGGAGAAAAGCAAGAACTATAACTTCACATGATATTCCATGCACCTTTTCTCCATCGTCTTTTTCTAAAGGCAACTGGATCCTGAATCCCTTGGATAATAGTAAATTGGATATATATGGGTTGAGACTTTGTGGGTAAGCCTACCTTAATTATAAACTGGAGGGAGAAAAGGATAAAAGAATCTAATCTAAGGAATAATTGGTGACTAGTATATATCCAAAAAAGAGGGTGATTCTTCCGTCTCTTCTTACATTAAAAACAAGGTGCAGGAGAAAAGAAAAGTGGATTTGTTTGCTGCTTAATTTCCACAGCTTTGTGTGCAAAGTGACAGTTGTTGTAGGTCCATTGATCGCCCACTCACATTGCACTTTGAAAGCGAGTTTATATAGTTTTAATTGGTCATTCTAATGGAATGTCCATGTGCATGGGTTAATTAATGGAAGATGTTATCATTCTTAAAGCCAAGCATTTCAACTACATACCAAACATGAAAAAAGTCGCTTTTTGGGGTTAAATTTAGGGTTTAACATTAAAAAATCTTAAATAAAATACAAGTGATCCTTAAATTTAACCATTTTTTAATGTGAAAATTATGATAGAAGTGCAAAGGGCAAAGACCTTGAAAATGCCTACTACCAGAAGGTAAAACTCCGGTTGTTTATTACTTGGAAAAGAATAACTATGGCCCTCAAGTTTAAGCATTTGACAACACCAATTCCAAGTGTGCACTTGCATGCTTTTTATTTGTTGCAGCGGAATCGATTGTGACACCAAAATAGGGACCCATTGATTTTGTTTCTTACAAAAATGGTGTTTTATTTTCTAAATCCTTAAATAAAATATGAAGTGTTTTTTTTTTTTTCATTTATAAAAAATAACCTATTTTATTTTAACTGCACGTGCTGGCAGCTAGCACCAAAATACAGTAAAACCGTGGTGGTGCAAGCCAGTAGGAAGAAAAAGAAAATCCATCAAAAGACTCTCATTCCAGTTCATCAGTGGGCCTTCATGTACCCAAAAATTGCAGCAATTCCAAATGATTCAAGGCTTATATTAGAAAACAAAATTTTACAAGTACACTGCAAATCTTTCGAGTCTGTCTATTTTTTGGTATGTTGATTGAACAGTCAAAATTGGTCATCATCAAGATTGATACACAATTTTATAAATTCGTAACTAATACATTTCCCACTTGCTTTTATTTATACCCAAATTTCTCACTTGTTTGAAATATACAGATTATATAATTATTATTGGCAAATCATTCTCAAACCGTTGCCACCAGATTGTACTTAGGAAACTGACAGAATTAAATGTATATAATAAATTGCTTTGGATTGTCTGAGCGCATCTGTGTAAAAATGGTTACCATTTAATATTTATTCTTTTCTTTGTTAATTTGTTGTTTATATGAAACCAATAAAATCTAAGGCCAAATTCTTCTATGTATTTGCATTGCTGTTTACCTTCCCATCCTTAAGGTAGATATATATATACATATATATATTAATCATATTATGTTACCAAATCGTATCATGAACTTCTAATAACCAACTTGATTTTCCTTTTGTTCAATTCTGTCGCTCATGCCATGAAAAAGGTAACAAAAGAACACAGTTACATTTGTTTGAAGCGAGGATAAGAGACAAGGCGTGACAATAAAATCTGACTTTCTTTTTAAATGTCTCAATGTCATTCACTTAATCCACACACACACACACACACACACAAAAAAAAAAGAAGAAGAAGTCATGTCATTCATGGTTCTTGGTCATATTTGAGCTGGAAAGTTGAATATTTTATGCCAGTTTGTAAGGTGAAAATGGTGTAAAAGAAAGGACATGTAATTAGAGACAAATTTTGGGATTCCTTACTTTCGCCTTAATTTTTAGTACTTTGGTTTTTAATTTTTAAAAATTAATAATTTTTTAAAGTTGAAAATTTTGATTGGACCATTAGGCACACGTCATTTGACGTTCACTTTATAAAAATTATAAAAAAAGTTATACAAATTTCAAGAAAATAAAAAGAAAACCATCTACATCAATAATGAACAATCATTTTAATGTTATTAAATTTTTAACAGTTTTCTATGTTAAAAAAGTTATTTGATTAAATGTATATTAAAGCAGAAAACAATTCTTTTAAAGAACAAAATATTAAGTAAAAAGTTTTCAAAACAAAACAAAATAAATGTAAGGCATGCAAAGTGTGCGTGATTAAATATTAAATATAGCATGGACCATGCAAATCAACTTCGAATTCATTTGCCACAAAGGTACGTTACTTACTTGCTTGTGATGACCCAGATTAATTCCAACAATACATTAATGTGGAAATTACATGATAGTAAAATGAAAATCCCATCTCAAAATTGGCAAATTTCATACAAGACTTGGGGTACAAAAACTGTAAAAGTAAATTCTCAAAAACAACCACCCCCCACTTGTTGTTTATCCTTGTTACACTCCACAAGGGAAAGGAATGATTATTATTGTTATTAGGACTAGTACTACAAATAATTAAATAAATATATGTTAGTACAAATAATAGCAGATTGGACTAGTATTACAAGTATTTCATTAAATTCCAAGTTAGAAATAGGAGAATCTTATCTTTACGGGTATTAGTAAATGTATGTATGTATTTGAAAAATTGGAAATTAAGAGGGCGGGGATGGTGGTGAGTGGAGAGGGGTGAGGGAGTCGATGATGCATGACAAGGAAGTGAACAACAACTGATTGGTAAGACTAAGATGGGGGAGGCATTGGCACCAACTGAGCTGAGCTGAGCTGACCTGAGCAGCAACCACGTGAAGCATCCACAGCTGGTGACCCCATCTCGATACTCCGTATCTTATGTGGGCCCCACACCTATTCCCCTTCCAAGGGGGTTTCTAAGGGAAGGGGGGCACCCCGCACCATAACCCTCTCCCTCTCACCACCACCTGTATTCCCACTCTTCGCACGTGAATGTCCACGTGTCTCCCTTCTGGCCCCCGACCTCACGCCACCCTTTTGTCTTATAAATTTAGAACCTCCATGTATCTCATATCCTAGACACATCAACGGGCAACCTATAATCAGACTCCATAGCTTATAATTTATAATTTCTTCTACACAAACTCAGACGCTTCTTCATCAACCCCGCCTCCTTCCCTCCCATTTTCCTTGAAACCCACCATTTCTATCTCTCTACTTAACGTGTAGAAAAGAAAAAAAAATGGCAAACAGAAAGTACATGTGCATGTGTTATCCGGGCTTACGTTAACTCTGCCACCAAAGATTTTGTTCCTTTTCTCATCACTCTCCGCCGGCTTCCCTTCACTTTCCTCCCTTCAACTCCTTGTATCTTTTTCTTTCTCTATATCTTCATTTCATTGTTCTAAAGAAACCATATTTATTGCGGCAGCCAGAACAAGCGGAAGCAATATTAATTGTTTCTTTGATATGGCAACTAAGCTTCTTCTAACATTCGCTATTTGTAGATTGATTGTTACTGTGGGATTGACCTTGGACCCCACGGAGCTTCTCCTCCTGGGAGTTGACGCTCAACTCAGCGTCGACCCCATCGACGTTAAAGCCGCTTCTCTCGATTTCGGCTTGCTCACAGGAGCTCAGCCGCCGCTTGCTGTCATGCATCCGGCTTCTTCTCAGGACGTAGCTCAACTTGTAAAAGCAGCCTACGGGTCAAATTTGGGCTTCACCGTGTCAGCTAGGGGACACGGCCATTCTATAAACGGACAGGCTCAGACCGCAAACGGGGTGGTGGTTCAGATGAGTGGGTCGAAAGGAGGAAGTGGGGTGGCATCAGGGAGGAAACCACCTCATCCTCGAGTGTGGCCTCAAGAGAGGTTCGTGGACGTGTGGGGTGGTGAGCTTTGGATAGATGTGTTGAGGAGTACCCTACAGCATGGACTCGCACCAAAATCATGGACGGATTACTTGTACCTTTCTGTTGGTGGAACGTTGTCAAATGCTGGAATTAGTGGCCAAGCTTTCAATCATGGTCCACAAATTAGCAATGTCCACGAACTCGACGTCGTTACAGGTTAATTTCTTTTAACTTTCTGCACGATCATTTTCTCTTGTCACAGTTCCTTTTCCATTTTGTAAAACAATTAACTCCAAAGAGTTTAGGTTTTTCCAGGTCAAAATATTTTCTTTTAATGTCTTTCAAAGTCTGGTGGTGGCATGGATTTTGTCTGACTTTAAAATTTTTCTGTTTGTTTTTGCATATGAAATACTATTTAGTCTTGTCAATAGACTCTTGAGCATCATGCACAGAAATATTAGGTATATTTAGTATGCATCATTATTTTATTGCATTTTTTACTTTTTTAAAAAAAAAACCCGTTGATATTGCATTTGTACGTCGACGGGTTCTGGGGGTACGTTTTTATACTGTATTTGAGCTTTTACACATATATCTGGCGAACAGGGAAAGGTGAGCTTTTGACATGCTCAGAAGAACAAAACTCAGAGATGTTTCATGCTGTTCTTGGCGGTTTAGGACAATTTGGAATAATCACCAGAGCTAGAATTTCTCTTGAGCCAGCTCCACAAAGGGTATATATCTCGCTGTCTTCGTCTTTGAGCATTATTCATGTAAAGACTTTAATAACTGTGTATAAAATGGTTTCTGGTTGGTTTTAGATTGCGATGCGAGACTTCTCTAATTTTCCTAGTACCAGTTATTGTCAAAACCTAAAAGGCAAAGTACCATTCATGACCTAACTAAGTGGCCAAGGGGTCCATTTTCAGCCTTTCAATCCCATTTCAAACGGCTGTCTGTGTCTAAAAGCTGGAAACTATAGTGTTGTTTATTTGTCGTTTTTTTTCCGCCTCTAAACGTGGTGTTTTCTCTCTTTCATTTCTTTTTCTTTTAAACCACTGTAGGTGAGGTGGATCAGGGTACTGTATTCCAATTTCTCGACTTTTACCAGGGACCAAGAATATCTGATTTCACTGCATGAACAACCAGCTAGCCAAAAATTCGACTATGTTGAAGGCTTCGTTATTGTAGATGAAGGTCTCATCAACAATTGGAGGTCATCCTTCTTTTCCCCTCACAACCCTGTCAAAATTTCTTCTCTTGAGCCTAATGGTGGCGTTTTGTATTGCTTGGAGATCGCCAAGAACTACCATGAATCTACTGCTTCTACCATCGACCAGGTACATATATGTACATACTGCACACAGACACAGCTCTCATTAATTTATATGGATTACTTTGTTATACAATCCAAAGTCAACGGATTTTGTAAATCAACTCAGGTGTTGACCTCCTTGTCCTATATTCGATGAGATTATTAAATACACACTATCTATCTCTGGTAGTAAATATTTTATGAAGACTACTTAAAAAATAATATAATACTGTAACCAAATAATAATAATGCAATACATATGCAAGATCTTGTGAAATCTAATCCTAAGATTGATGAACATTACTTTATAATTGTATAATATTACATTTTTAGATATTAATAAAGCTGAGCCTTCCAGTTTATGACTCAACAAATTATTCTCCTCCTAATTAATCTCTTTCTCCGGAGGTAATTGAATATTAATTGATTGCAGTTAAACTTATCCTGACAAAAGCAACTGTTTTGGTTTGGTAGCAGCCTTTTTCTTTTTTGTACTCCTCTTTGGGGAAGGTTTTCTTGTTTTTTGGTACTTTGGTTATATCTTTTAATGTTTTAAACTCGAAGCTTTGGTTGATGACTGAAATGCAGGAAGTAGAGTCGTTGTTGAAGAAATTAAATTTCATACCGGCATCCGTCTTTACAACTGATCTGCCGTATGTGGATTTCTTGGACCGGGTCCATAAAGCGGAGTTGAAGCTCCGATCCAAAGGTTTATGGGAGGTTCCCCACCCATGGCTAAACCTCTTTGTCCCCAAATCAAAGATTTCTGACTTTGACAAGGGAGTCTTCAAGGGTATTTTGGGTAATAAAACAAGTGGACCGATTCTCCTCTACCCGATGAACAAAAACAAGTAAAAATTCTGGACAATGCTCTCCTTATCAAATGTCATTTCCTCATGTCCTTTATACACCCACATCCACTCCATGCATGAAACATGCATATATATAATTATCTTCGGTTCTTAATTCTTATGACCCCATGCTCACCACCACACCATAGCTTAGACATGGCGCTATATAAACTTTCACATACAATGAAGCTATACAAATTTAAGGGTTTCTAGCTATCCTTGATATTTAGAACCACCTATATAGTGCAAAAAATTGGGGATGAGTATTTCCACTGGCCTCGAACTTTTCACTTTAGAGTATTTGTAGGAACCATCATCCATCACCCATAATTTCACAAACACTCAAGTTCACATTTTCTGAAAAGGAGAGGCATCTACTTCATTAGGTAAATCCGTGGTTCCACTTCCACATGTTGAAAGTAGAATAGAAGATGATGAAAGAGAAGAGGGTGGGTGGTGTGGTGAAAAAGAAAAAAGAAAAATCAAGTAGAACCATGAGTAATTCAATAATGGTGGTCCCGACGTAAGATGATGACACATTAGGAGTGGTGAATTGAGAAAGGAAAACACGTGGGGGAACATGCAGATGCTCCCAAGTCCCAACGCCAACAGATGAAAGGCAGAGCCAGGTAGGAAAAATGAACACTTTAGCTCTTTTGTTGACCCCAACAAATCGACGGTAATGAAGATGATGATCCAAGTGGGAAGATTCTCGTGTCAGAAGATCATCTCCCGGGGACCCACTGATGGGAACTATCCATGTCTTTGTTAGAAGGTAGTTCCAGAAACATGGCCGTTAGTACAGGTTAACGACCAATCACCCCGCCATGCCTGGGTCCCTTTGATTCCTTCAAAACCATCAAATCTCAACTACCATTTCCTCATGCACACACATAAATGCTCTACCAAAACATTACATTTTCTTTTCTTTTCCTTTTTTTACCATGCAAAAAAAAAGAAAAAAAAAGAAAAAGGGTTTTTGCTGCAATTGGGCTCATGCGTGCATGTTATTGTAATATGGTGCAGATGGGACCATAGGAGCTCCGCGGTTACGCCGGATGAGGATGTGTTTTACCTGGTGGCATTGCTAAGATCAGCCTTGGATAATGGGGAGGAAACCCATAGCCTGGAGTACCTAACCAATCAGAACCGTCAGATTCTCAGATTCTGTGATGAAGCTGGGATCACAGTGAAGCAGTATTTACCTCATTACACGACACATCAAGAGTGGGTGGACCACTTTGGAAATAAGTGGGATCGGTTCTATCGATTGAAAATGGAATTTGACCCTAGGCACATTTTGGCTTCAGGCCAACAGATTTTCACACCCACCAATATGGCTTCATGGCGATGACCACTGCTTTTACAAAACTAAGCTAGAAACAGATCATATTAACGTACTACTGACCTAGGAATATCCTTGTTCTTGTTGTACTGTAGATAAAGAATGGCGTCACAGGAACAAGGAGGAAAATTAATGGATGATATTAAGGTTAACAAATTAGAAAAAGGTGATAAGGAAGAGAGAGGGAATATTTGGTGCAGTTGAGAAGTTGCTTTCTCGGGGAGGAATTTGATGCAGACAGTGGAAAGAGGAGGATCGATCCGTATCTATTTGCAGGGCACATGTGATGTTATTGTAATATAGCAGTGCTCGTGATCCCGACCGCCCCAACTGATAGCCTTCTGCATCTTGTCTGCAGCTTCTTCACACAGCTGGTTCCAGTTCCATATCCAGCATGGATTGGCGATTTGCTGTTTTTTTTACCCTTCTCTTTTACACCTGTAAATATAGAACTAGCTCTATATATGCAGTTCCATAAGTTTGAAATGGATGACATAGTCACTACATAGTGGATGATCTGCAATGTATCTTTGTTTTGGATTCTCCCATTTTTTTCCTCTACTTGCAGGATTCACTTGATTCCGACCCAAGCTTTTGCCGCGTTCACAGGGCACACTTGCAAGCACAGACAGGATTGACAACGTCAAATCAGAAATAATAATAAATAAAAAAAGCTTTTATGAAGTAGTAAAATTCGTAAGACATGACATAATAGAAACGTGCGATGAATCCTTCCCTATCATAATCAGTAGGCGGATAATGTGACTTTTAAAATGACTCTCACTTTGGTTTTTACCCTCCACAGAGACAAAAACACAAAAGAAATAGAATAAAGTGGACTGCAGATATGTTTAAAAGGGAGAAGAAGAATATTAAATGGTCTAGCACTGGAATTTTTACCTGTTCAATCAAGAAAGTTATGAGCCATAAACATACAATGGCTCTCAGCATGATTGGCACTAATTTGGATACTCTGCCTCAACTCTGTTTGCAAATTTTCTTAAGGCGAGTGAATATATCGTTTTCTTTTTCCGTTGAGTTACTTTTAGTTCAGCCACCAATTTAAGTAGTTACTGCCTGCAATGCACATCATGTTTTCTTCATCACAAAAGCAAGGATTGTTTAAAGAAATATCCACAAAGTGAATCAAGGAGACGCTGGGTTAATAGATTTAGCACAAACTTCATCCAAAAATGTTGGATTAAAAAAAGGTTTGGCATATGCTTACTCAATCCTCTATCATACATACGTACTTTAATTGTATAGCCTGAACCAGACCTTCAAACGTCGCACAATGGTGGAATGGAGAAGTAATATTACACCATGTGGCGGTGATTGGTGAGCTACTGGGGCAATCTCCACACATAGGGTTCAAGTTTGTAGGTCAAACCACCCAAGATACACACAGGTACAACATCAATGACAAAATGACTGCTTTGGTTGTTAAATCAATCAGGCTTTGCAAAACCGGAGCTTGTCAATAATAAGTCTTTTCACGGCCATAGAGCCATTTGGTGTCACTGTCAATAATAGCATAAGACCATCTGCCGTCTTTTCTTTCAGAATGTCGCACACTCACAAAAAACAGAGCTAGTTACTATCCAAATAATTGACAGAAATATTGAGCGGACCCAATGCTAACAGGGACCATGAAGCACACAGATCACCGATGCCAAACACCTGGATACCGCTCATATATTACTTCCACAAACAAAAGTCATGTGAAAAATATTTGTGCCAAACAACTAGGTGAATTCTGATTAAATTTGAGAGGCTAAGTTTAGGGTTAAAGGATTGAAGGCGACACCGAGTAGAGACTAGAGAAGATAAAGCAGGATGAAAACGGCGGTTGAAGGCGGCAGCATCACTCCGACGTTTTTCATCGGAACCGTACAAATAATACATAACGACTAAGATCGGATGGGCAGGGCTTGACCTTTTGAGAACTAGGTCCAAACTCAACTCGAGCGTCCTACAGGGCCTGAACTTTAGAGAATAAGATCTAAGCCCAACTGAGACCTTCTAATTTGTAACTTGTCCATCACTGGCCCGTTATCCAGGGCTGAGTAAGGAAATTCAAAGGTTTAATTTTTATTTAATTTTATTGTATTTTAGGTTACACCTGTCCATGGGCTGGGCTTTAACAAAATCTAAGCCTGGCCCAGCCTGGAAAACAGGCTTAATATTTTGCCCAAGCTCAGCTTGGATTATAGATGCTAAACCCGGGCTCGTATTAATTTTTTCAATTTTTTATATAAAAAATATAATAAATGAAAAACATTAAAAATATTAAAATAAATATTTCCCAATAAATTGAAAATAAATAAAAAAGACTGTATACTTAAATGATATTAAGATAAGTACAACTTAACAAGTAAATGCCTCTAAAATAGTAGCAAAATTAACAATAAAACAAAAGTTATACGATATCCAAACAGTAACAACAAAATAGTAGTAACATAATAGTAAAATGACAAGAAAACAACGGGAAAACAACAACAAAACAACAATATTTTTTTTTTTTGCAAATTCGAGCCAGGCTTGAGCAAAAAAACTTATCCAAAGCCCAACTCATTTTCTAAGCAGGCCATTTTTTGCCCAAACCTTCCCACTTTAGACAAACCCATCCTATTAACAGATCTAATTTAAGTTATGTTATTATTTAAATATATTTTATATTTTGCAAGTTAAATAATCATAATTATCTAAATGAAGTTGAAATCTATTTTATATAAATTATAATTAGTTTTTAATTTTTTATAAATATGAATATTTAAATTATTAAAAATATAAAACGTTATATAAAACATTTAAAAATAAAAATTAATGAATTTAATGAATGATTTCATTTTTTTCACCTAAAGAAAAGATTATAGGAGCCAATCACTTCCCGTCAGTTGGATATGAATGTTAAATTCTTATTTCTTTCATTATATTTTGTAGATTAAAGTTAGGACCACGATGTGAGCTAAAATATTATTCATCCCCTAACCGCAAGGTGTCAAGTAGGAACAGACTGGGCACAAGATTTTTACGGGACAGCTTTCAGTTAAGGAGCCATACAGTACGAAGTAATATTTAAATGGGATTAAAGGATACGGGAGCACAATCAGTTACTATTTAATTGCGGCATATTACATTTTAAATAGCCACAAAATATGCCTCCATCAGACTTCAACTTAAATTAATAAAAACACTTAAATAAAAATTAAAATGTGATTTTAATTAAAATGATAAAATTAAAATGGTTGAGATCATGATATTTTGACTTCAAATAGTATGATTCCGTGCATATTTTTTTCTAAATTTATCAAAATATGAAAAAATATATATATATACTCTAAAATAATATTCTTGCTTTGTAAAAAGAAAGACTTTTGATGATTTAATAGGTTAAAAACTCGTGACACCAACTTAATCAAATTATTAATAATTTATACTTAATAAATAGTATAGAGATAGTAAAGACAGTCATAGATTTAACACAAAATCGAGTTTCATGCAGTTATGCTGCGGGCTTTAACTCTCCATAGATATTATCAACAGCATGAGTTAGCCGTACATTCAATTACTTCATCATCAACATGCAATAACGTTATTACGTTAAATGGTCCTCCCATGCACCCCTACCATGATTTGACAAATGGGTGTCTAACATGATTAGGAAACAGGTTTATATTGGATTTCCTACTCCGCTGCTTGAAGGAGGCAGCCACATTCAAATTAAATCTATGTTTGATTCACAATTTCATACACAGCAACAAAGGCAAATTTAGAAGGTTACCACAACATTTAGGAAGGGCCATCCTTTTCCCATCTCTCCTGATGAAACCCTCGCAGTTATAAGAGATAGATAACAGTTCTAAAATATTACACTTTATCATCATGGAACCACCATCTTGTCTCCTTGGGAGATCTCCCATTCCGACAGTTCTTAACATATCGATCATTATCAGTTGGCCGTTGCTGCATTATGACAAAGTGAATTCAGTATTTCAGCTTTCACTTGATAAGACAAGATCTAGGAGAACAAAAACAAATGGCCAATACAATAAGAGTTTCAACAAACCTTCACAGTTGCGCTTGATAACATGGAGAGGATGCTGATACAAATGGAACTGACAGTCATAGCCGGGGACCAGCTATCATACAGAATATCTACAACATATGATTTTAGTGTTGGTCAGCCACACGATTTACAACATATGTAGGAAAAAGTAAAGCTACAAATCAGATGTTAAAGGCCTGGTAACCTTCACTGTTTTTATACATTATCTTTAAACTCAGTGTACCAAATTGTTTCTTTATTAACTCTTGCAAGTTGCAATGCTTTTTTCCCCCTGCAGCCTATTTCGTTCTAAATCCATACATGAGATAGCACAATAACGTTTCATTATCATTATATCATATGCATTTCCCATGTAGTGTTATGTGGATCATGCTATTCTCTAAGGCTAACCACGAAAAAAAATAACATGAGAGCAGCAGAAGCTTGACTAAGATGAAAACACACACACACATGGAGCACAAACACCGAGGAAAAATTGAAAATAAAATACTAATCCATGAACGAAACAGAACCCATAACAGATTCTTTAACGCCAAGAAGACTTACAATTAAGCAAAACATCTAATCAAAGAAGAGTTAGGACAAAAATGTCAAACATGGACATGAGACTTACAAAAATCATTAACGCCTTGAAGATCACAACTAGAGCCCACAGACGAAAAAGACAAACATTTAAATGAACCAAAATTTACTCGCTTGTGATACAACATTAGTCGGTCAACATTCACCCAAGACTCAGATGAATTACTCAAAACAAGAACCTTACCAATAAATTGACGCTATGAAAGAAAATTATGCCAAATCTCTCTTAGACACCTTTCAATTTCTACTAATATTTCCATCATGTGGACAAACAATCTATCTGACACATCTCCCTTAACCAGTAATGTACTATAGACCATATGTCTCCAAGTATAGGACAAACAGAAAAATTTATAATTTCTCTAGCTAGTCACCTCGGGATAAAAAAAATGAGTGAGATTATCACATCACTCTGCAGGGCTATAATATTTAGTGATGTTGACTCAGAAAGTCTCCAGCACCAAAAATCTATGCAATGATTTTGATCAAATCTTAATAGAATCACATATTGAGTAGAAAAATGAACGATAAAAATGACAACAGCACAGCAGGAGTGTAAAGATCCTAAGTATAACTAATTTGCTAAAGAACTACAATTAACAAATAATAATGATAAAGTAGACAAATCCATCATTTAATTATTTTGACATCCAATGAAAGCAACGGCCGTATGCTATTTCATTGACACATTAGAGGACCTTCCAATCATCCAATATGCCAGTTCTTCAAATCTATTACCAGAAAACAAAAATCTATTGTCGGTTCATAAGATGAGATCATAAGAGGGTGACAGACGGTGACAGGAAACTCAAAGCAATATGTCAAGAAGCACTGCATTTATGGTTACTAGCAAATTTCCCAAAAACATCATTACCAGTCAACTGGTAACATCATACCAATTTCAAGAAGCAAGAATGCAAGATTAGAAAGACTAGCTGTTTAAAACTTAAGTGCGGTTAGCAATAAGGGATACAACAATATAACTATACAAATCACGAGTCTAGTGATGGATTTATAAACATACCTAAACAAATATGTCCATTGCTATAAATGTGAGGATGTAGAGGAGCTGGAGGGATGAAAATCACCTGATCAATCAACAAAAGAATATCATAATCATCATAAAACACAACAGCAATCGTGAAGTCAAATAAATGATTCCGTTCAAATTCAATTGTCAGTGTCACTTTATCTTTACAATTTCACACTTTACTCGACAAAACAAAAAGGGAAAGCAAAGAGAAAGGATGATACCTGGGGTGCCTCCATAGGGTAATGCTCAGGAAAATCAACTTGAAGCTGATAAGTTTCATTAGCATAAATCGTTCCAGGGGCTCCGTTGACTTCGATTATCCATCTTTCCACAAAAAGACACAACAAATTAGGGACTAAATTCCCAAATTAATCCCCGATTAAAAAAAGAAAAGAGATTAATTGAAAGATTGAACAAAACCTTTGGAGATTATCAGTTACTTTGTGCTTAAATCCGGCAGGTGGATTAACTTGCCACTCCACTAACTCTTTCTGGAGTCTATTACATGCGATCTTGCTTAAAGCCTACGCAAAAAAGCATCTCCAAAAATATATAGTCACAAAAATCAACAAATATAAAAAAACAAATAAGGAGAAGTAATCCGGCAGACGCAACCCAAAATTGTGGACAAATAAATAACGAAATTAAATCGGAAAAACAAAGAGACATACAAACCTTGCGTGAATGAGCGGAGGAGCTAGTCATGGCTTCGTGCGAGAGAGCGAGGAAAAAAAAAAGGAGGGACGAAGACGGTGCCGTCTGTTCAATTTTATATACTTTGAGAAGGGCAAAAATATGTACTAAAATACGGTACTGATTTTTTTTTTTTAAATATTTGGAGGAGAAATAAATGTGGATTATGATTGGTGGTAATTTTGGTAGAAAAATGTTACTGAATCAGACGATGAACAATTTATTGCTCTAGATTATTGGACACACTTATATATGAATCATTGTGATCTTCCCGCGTGGCATTATTAATTTGCATTTGGAGGTAATTCGTGTCAATCACGAGGACTTGGGGAAAGTGGGTATAGGATTCGGTAAGGTTCCTTCCGTTACAATGTGTACTTTTGTTTCTTTTTTGGGTCGACAATTCTTTTATTTTACAAAGAAAAAGTTATACTCAATCATATATTTAGTTTAATTAATCATATTTAATTCTGTTTGTTTAAACTGATGCTCAAAATGAGTTGGATTTCTTGCTTTGAAAAAAGAAAACTAATCTTTTAATGGTACTTTTTAGACCTAGTTAGAAATTGTGTTAGGATTTATTTTAAATTATGAATTTTCAGAGAATTAAAACAAAAAGATTATTTAAACTAAATTATTAATTTTGAAAGGAATAAAAATACAATTTTACCATATGCTCAAGCAGTCTTTTATCTTTTAGATTTGTTTCTCAATCACAACAATCAATGTATGATATAATTAGTGTATTGGATATCAATTTAATTAATAAAATATTTTTATATTTTAATTAAATTATATTATTCTAAATAAAAAAATCATAATTTTAAATTCCTTATGCTTATGAAATTGTGTTAAATTATTATCAGCTAATAACCATGAAAAAGAAAAAGTCATCATGATGTTTTTTAATCAAATATTTCCATTATCAAATACCGCTTGTGGATAATATAGTTTTCCGCTAATTGGGTAAAATTGCTATAACCTAAGGATTAGATGTAACTGATATGGAGTTGAGCGTTACAAATATTTTAAAATCGGATAAATCATATCAGTTTAAATAATCAAGTTATAGATCTCAAAAAAATAATTAAGTTATATAATATATTTTGATAGGTTATGGTAATGAACCCTAAAGTGTGGAGTGAAATAAAAAAATAAGGTTTTAAGATAAGGTATTGGTAGAATGGATTTATTTGGATAAAAGAGTTAAAAGTATGATTTTGACACAGAATTAATAAGTTTGAAAGGTGGAGAGAATTAATGAAATTAAAAGTAATAAAGATGTTTTTCATGATTATAATTTTAAAGATTTTTTAATTTATTGAAGCTAAATTTTTTTAATAATATCGACATTAAACCTAAGATGAAAGTTATCATAAATTGAATTACTGATTTCTTTTCTACAAGTTGCCACATGGTATGGTTAAGTTAAACCGTTAAATAGTATAAATTACATTTCCGTCTTCCATTTCTATCAATTCTTCTTGCAGTAAAACTTGAGTTTTGTTTTACAAGAAGCACGAAATTTAACTGCCCCCCAAAACTTTGAATTCCATATCATGCCATGAGAAAAAATATATAAGAGAGGTAAACTCCACAGTTCCACCATTAAGCTTCAAAAGATGTATTTGGGGTCTAATTAGTTTCATATCAAATGCTGAAAGGTCATTTGTCAACCATCTGATTTAGCCTAAGAATCTTGGTTACAGAATCAATCTATTTAAAAGTGATGTTTGCTATCCCTTCAATCCTCAGCTTGATCAGTGATCCCCTCCCTGCCCATGGAACTGCTAGCAAACGATGGATCAGAATCTTGAGGAGAGTCTTCAAACTCCTCTTTGTACATTTCTTCTATCATAGGCTTCCACAATCGAACTCGAGCATTTATAAACCAGTTTGATATCTGAATTTTGACAATGATAACAAGCACCAAAATATTGGGATAAAAAAGAAATAAATCATCACTTGAGCAGATGCAAATGGATAGAAGGGATCATACTTGATTCTTGGTCAGGCCTGTCTGTGATGCTAACATTAGCTTCTCCGAGTCTGTTGGATAACTGTTAAGAACCATGCAACAAAATGGTAAGAATTTTGTGTTACATCGACTCAAATGCAGAAAGTGGTTGAACTCAAAATATGCACTTACGGGTGAAGGAAGTGTTCGAAAAGCCAGGTACGAAGGATGGCTACGGAGGTTTCTGGCAATCCTCTAATAGGCCTCCAAGCTTGCCTTTGCCTTGGGATCATTCCAAGTTGTTGTTGAAGGGACTGTCGGTTCTGCCTAGAATCTCTATCGAACAGGCTAAGCTGCGACAATCCCCGGTTGATTCTCGGTAAATCGTGCGAAAACTTTCTTCTGATAACATTAATATGAGATATTATGGCATCCCTTAGATTTCCAAAATGCCTGGACATTGCTTGGAGTGCCAAAGCAGTGTACGACTTTGCTGCTCCTAAACCAGCTAGCGACTCGAAGGATGAAACCACTTCTTCCATTTGCTGGTAGTATTTCTCATATCTGAGCTCAACCTGGGGATGAAATAGTAACGAATTCATGAAGTAAAACTCAAGTAATTTTTTAGTTAAAACACGAGTAAACACGACAGAACATCCAACATGATCATGCTAACCTCCTCCAGTAATCCAATCAGCTTTGCAAGCCTAATTCGGAGCTCGTTTTCGGGCAATAGCATCTCATTACTGCAGAATTCTGCTTTTAGTTCAGAGGAAAGTCTTGCATTTCCTCCTCTGTCGCCTAGATATAACTTCCCAAAGAAATTTTCGTCGACATTTTTGCCACCGATATTGACAAGTTCATGTAGGAGGGACTCAGTTGGCTTTAGATACCTCGAATTCACTATAGCAGTGGCAAATGATTCTGCTGCTCCATACGTCAATAGGGATCGGTGCAGTGAGGTGGAAGGTGAAGCAAATGTGTTAACTGTGAAATTGTAGTCATCCCTTAAGTTTCCCACACCTGGATTACAAACTTCTCTATCTTCAGCCCTGGAAAGCAAGTAACTAGGACTTGCAATACCAGAATTTAAGGAAGGATCAAGCATGTGAGAACCGAGAGATAGTGACAGCCTTTGGGTTTGGTGGTTGGTCTCGGTAGCTGCTCCAAGAAGGTCCATCAAGTGTCTGGTCTGGCTAATATCTGATTCATCAGTGACAATGGGAGATGGAAGGAGATCCATCGATCTGGACATTCTTTCCCCGAGAGAATGAATGGTAGGCAATAAACCAAGGGACCGGGGAAATGTGTTGTGGTTGCCTCTCAAAGTAGAGCCATAGGCATCAAAAGGTTGAACTCCGAATTGGTTTCGGCTATTAATAGGATCCGAGACGATAAAATGGTGCAGCATACTGGAAGTTGGATTTGGAGGTGAATCTCGGGAAACCATAATGACAGAAATGGAAGCTAAAGGTTTTGAAAGTTGCTAATTGACCTTCAAATGCGAGGAGAAGAAATTATATATCAAGAATCTGGAAGAACAGTGTCAACTAGGATTATTGAGCCATACATATACATATGGAAAGTAAAAGCAGAGGCAAATTACCATTCCACGTGAAAAGCATTAAAAGCGAGTTAGGAATTAGATAAGACTCTGCTTGAAACAAGGTGGATATATTCATCAACAGATGACAAAAAACAAATATGAAAGCTGCCGGGCATTAAACACAGGGCCACCTGAATTAATGGCTGACAAAATTGAAATGGAAAATCTGTGCTGACTTTTGCACCCAATGCAGCCGAGATCTAAAGCCACAAATCATGCGATCATAATAAGATCACTAGCCGTAAGCAAGACTTAACCTTGAAAAGAAAACCCTTCAAAACTAAGCTGATGGGAACCAGGAGAAAAGGAGGGGAAATGCAGTAAAAAATAATGTAGCCAAGTGATGTGTTAAAAGCATGGATGGAATGAAGTAAAGGAATGGTATTACTGAAAACAAGACAAGAAAAAAAAAAAAAAAAAAAAAAAAAAAAACTAAGGAGCCATTTGTAACTGAAGACCTGATTGGGATGGATTAACTTTAAGGAACTAGCAATAAAACCAAAAAGATAATGGAAGTAACCTGTCTTTAATAAGCATAATAAATGGAAGGGAAAGTAAGTAACAAAGCATCCATCTGAATGTGGAAAACTGCAAATGTACCTTTGTTCATAGTAGCAACAAATGTTAATAAGGCTTTAGAGGAAAACAATGACTTTTTATCTTACTTCTCTGGGGAAAAAGAAAAAGACTAGGTCTAATAGACTAATATACTAAGTAGCCAAAAGCTATTAGACCTATAGATTCATAGGCCTCTGCTAGTTCTTCAAAAAGGCAAAGTTAATTGGCTTAGAAGAAATGAATAAGACGTCAGGGAAAGATGGTCCCCGACTTCTTCCCTGACTATAAAACAAGCAAAAGCATCAATCCTTCAGCTTTAATGCCTGCATTTACATTTCTTTGGGAGACTCAAAAGTAGTTTGAGCTCAAAAACTGTGTAAACTCTCTCTCTCTCTCGCTCGCTCGTTCACACAAGGTGAGCTCTACCAATATGTTAAATTCTGCTGTGTGTAGCGTTGCTGCTGTAATCTGCAAAAGGAGGAGAAAAGTGGGCTGTCTTTTGCACACTCCCAGTTTTAAGACTGTTTGCTTGTGAGTCTGTAAAGTGTAAACCGTATTGGAATATCTAACTTTTTTCCTGATATTAGCTGTTGTATTCATGCATAGAGATGTTGAAATGACAATGAAAGCCACAATCTTTGGTATCTGATGCTGTCATAGAGATAGACAGAAGGGGGGGGGGGGGGAGGGGGGCCCAAACCGCCAAAAGGGCTGGTAACTCAATTTGGTTTTATGAGCTGATAAGATTGATTCTGGGTGTGTGGGGGTTGATTTTTTGGGCTGGTCTGTTTGTTGTATGTTTTCAGTAATGATTGTAACTTTGTTCCTTTGGCCTCCTTCAGTTGTCGCCCTCTGCTTCCGTAACCCTTAGTTCTTTTTGGGGGGACCTGAAATGCCCACACTTACTACTTTCATAAGTTAAAGCTTGAATAATAAGATTGCAAGAGTTAAAAAAAAAACAACAACAACAAAGATGTTGCATGGCTTATGGCCTTGACCCAGTAAATTACCGCATTCATCTTAACTTGGGAAGTAGCTGGGAACAGACATCGTCAAGAAGGCACTAATTTAATCTCAACATGTTGCCTTAAGTTACAATAGATGGAAACTGGAAACTGGAAACTATAGCTTTGCTAGGTTCCATATAGCTGTAAGTACCTAGCTATAAGTACCTCGATAGTTGACCCAAATACGTTGAAACTTGAACGGGGAAAATATTACCATAAATCGAGCATTTTAGCTGAGAGAAATCATATTAGTTGCCAGGGGAAAAAGCATAAAAAATGTGTATCATTGTTTTAGAAACCATTTCATATGATTCGGAGGTACCCACTGCAAAGTGCACACTTGAACCGAAAATGAACATCCAATTAAAAAGTATATAGACATCAATTATGGTGAGTAAAAACATCAAGGATGGGTGATGATATTAGCCAATATGTATGGATGCAAAGGAAGATGCGAAAATGAGGAACATGTTTGAAGCACAAGTCCATTCAGATTGCAGGTATACGAAAAGGGGGTATCGAGTTGATTAGCAAGATATACAGCCATGGTCCACGAATACAACACACATTTATATATGAACCCATCAACAGTCAGGCTAATATAATCATGAACGTCGCCTAGCTGTTTATATTAACTTAGATTAGCATCTGTGATTGTGACCATTCAAGAACTAACAGATAGAACAAGCAAAAATGAGCTGAAACGTTTCACATTCAATGGCGTTTGATAATGGTACCATGCTTACCACGTTCCTTCAAGTCTGCATCAATATGACAAAATGTACATGCGTACTTATCTGTAAATAATACATTCAAACTAGCTTACTATTTGTAATCACAATTATTTCAAAAATATCACACATCAACGTCGACAATCCCTATTCAGCAAAATATTTTTTATACTTAAAGGGATTCAAACTCGTTCGTAAGGTTAAGGGTTTAAAATATGATATGTATATTCCTACTACGCCTATGTTATAAATGGGTGTTACACATGTGTCTTCAATTCATCAATTCCATTAATAATTAAAATTTTAAAATTTTTATGAGTAAAATAACTGAACCAAAATAGTTTTGATTAATTCTATGTATTTATGTAGATTTTATCACACTCATATATAAATCAAAATCAATATTAAAATTATATTTAACAATTGAATCATAGTTAAACTAAAATATTTTTTAGTTGTTTTATTTAAATATTTTATATAAAATAGTATCAATAAGGATTGAGTATAATGATAAGATACATTGTACTCTTTAAAAAAATATATTAATCTTAAGGATTGACATTATTAGGAAGAGCAACTAGGCATCCCAAACATAAACCATAAATTTTCACTTTAATAGAGACATTAAGGAACTATTAGATATCAAATTAATACATATCAAAAGTCTAAAACAAATTGAAAAAACCCATAAAAATTAGGATAACCAAAAAAATATTTAAATATAAAATTTCTATTAATTCAAATATATCATTTAATTTCGTTAATCCAACCAAAACTTTCCTATGATCTTTTTACTTAATTGAATATTTTTTTATATAATTAATCGACCGAATTAAATTTCAATGGATTAAATATTCCCATCATCACATTGGTTTGCTTTTCTTGTATACTCAAAACAGTGATGGATATTTTCAAAAAAATGGGCTGAAAGTTGATGGCTGTCGATTCCACCAATATAAACCTATACCTAGTTTGCAAATTTAAGCAGTATAGGGAGTAGGGTCGATCCCACAGAGACTGATTTTACTGGAAAATTGTCTATCTCTTGACTAGATTAATGTCTGAGCTATTGTCGTGCTTGCGACGTTTTGGGGAGTAAAATATTAAACCTGAAATAAACACAGAAAATAAAAACGTAAAAAGTAACAAACTAAATAGGAAAATAAAATTAAAATAATCTGAAAAGAAATCGATTAATCTTAGCTCAGCCTTAAGCGTGGGTTTTTCCGTCTTTGACCCGATCCTCAAAATTAGATGAACTCGTCTTTTCCGATAAGCTAGTTATAGCTACCAAGGACGCCTCGGACACCAACTCTTCGTTGTGTAAATTAGTTATGGAATGTCTTATAACTAACCCTTACCGATCGAACAACCTACGAAACTTTCGTGGTTTAGAACTCCGACAGCTTTGCGTTCTAGAAGAGCCTAGCTCGAACCAATGCCCTCAAACGTTGGGACATTTAAATCCGGTTACTACTTCCCTTGACGGAACCAAACAGCAATCTTCACTTGGCATGCCAATGTGTTCACGGAAAACCGATTAGACAATCGATCCTTTCGGGATTCCAACTGTACGTCTAGTCGCACTAACTCAAACAACGTCTTTTTTGACTTAGCATGACTTGACTTTGTGAGCTGACGAAGTCATACTCTTAATCCGGAGAAATAATAAGTATCGGAAATTTAGAGTTGAATAGCTCGAGTTCGTAACTCACGGGTTTTTGACGGGGTTAATACCGGCTTAAAGCTGAAAGGGGTTTAGTGTGGCATGATTTCACTAATGCTTAAAGGTTGTGGAAAGTGTTTGGGCTTTGGTAAGGGATGATGGAATTTGGAAAGGAAAGGGGTTTGGAAGGTAATTAAACCAATTCTGGGAAAAGAAACAAAAAGAGTTAAAATGGGCAGAATGTTGGACGTTGCTTGAAGGAGAAAAAAACAAAAGAAATCCTATTCTAAATTGAAATAGGAAAAGAGAGAAATTAAACACCAAATAGGAATAGGAAAGAGCTAATTGATTGATGATTTTCCAAATAAAAATAACCCCTATTTATACATATGGGGTTTACTAAAAATAGACTTAATTAATTTAATATAAAATCTTAAATAATTAAAAATAAAAATAAAATAAACTAAAAATAGGATTTTCCATATTTGGCTTTTTACAAAGTCAAATTGCTTGATGAGTCATTGGCTTCCTCCATCTTTTTGATTTGGCCCCATTTCCATGATTTTCTTTCAATTTGGCCCTTTTTAGCATGCTTTCGATCAATTGCATCCCTGATAAGAATTAAATCATAAAAATACAAATTAGCAGGGATTAATTCAGAAATAAACTGAATTAAATACAAGAAATCATGCAAAATAATCATGTTATCAAATCCCCCTACTTAGCTCATGCTTGCCCTCAAGCATGTTGTTCATTCAAACATTAGAATTAATTCCACAATTTATTAAGAACCGAGCCTCTTTTCTTCATCCTTACTCAATGTAAACAACATAGGCAAAAATAATTAAATAAATGCTCAGAACATATAGTTTAATCAACAAAACAAGTGTCATAAAATTCGACATATGCGGACTAGATAATTTAATTGAGTTTGAATCTAATAAATTGCAAGGCATTATTAATGAACTGTACTTTTAGAAAAATAAACTAGACATGGTCAAACCTTTTTACGCGAACTAGGATGACAACCCAAGCACCCTATCCCGGTTACTCAATTCAAACAGTCTTTATTATTGGGCTCTGTTAGCGGAATGTTATTAAGTTATCGACTCGTCACTCGAACCTTTTTACGCGAGATGAGATGACAACCCAAGCACCTCACCCTGGTTACTCAATTCGGTCACATTTTCGAGACTTTCACTCATAACTTGAGCCTTTATTTATTTATTTAATTTAATTTTTTTCATTTTTTTTCTCTTTTGCTTTTTTTTTTTGTGCGCAAGCAAATATTTTTCAAACAATTAATTCATGAAAATCTAGTTACATACATCAACCTTAAAATACAAGTGTCGATTAATCTATATACTTGAGCATTTAAATTCAAAAAATTTTACCCAATTGTCCAAGTTGACTAAGTATGAGATTAAAGGCTCATCGTCAAAATAACCTGTTGAATGAATTCAATGTAAGATTGAACATATGTAAAAGAGAATCATGCAGCAAAAATCAATCAACCATTCATGCATACTTACTATATTCATCCCCCCTACTTATTCTATGCTTGTCCTCAAGCATGCATCATATAATAGAAAAGAAAAACAGCAGCTCAAATAACAAGTAAAAATGAAAAGTTCAGAGTACTCCCCATGTGTGTCTTCAATAATTTTGTCGATGTTGGAGGTAACGGCTTTGCAGGATATCAAGGAATGTGGAGACTTGACTAAAGTGAACAGATACTATGCACCAGGTAGGATTCCAGAGAAGAGGAGGTGAGTCATTAAGACCGCTTAAGTACCAAGCTCTCCCTAGATCCAATCCTAGATATGCATATACCCATTGCCACACCTTAACCTTATAGCAGAGAGGGGGAAGACGGTGATAGTAGTGCAGTGGCATCGGTGATAGTAGTGCGACGGCGACGATGACAATAATGGGAGCTGCGACGGTGACGGAGATGGTGACGGCAGCGTGGGTTGGTTGTGGGGGAGAGGGTTTGTTTTGAAGGTGTTTTTGGGTAAGTGTGGATGGGTTGAATGGATGAGTATTGAGTTTGGGTTTTGGTGTTTTATGAAGGTTAAGTAGTTGGGGTTTTTTTTTTTAAGTAAATATTCGTCACCAAATTAGCATGTCATGCCCGCGCCACCACTGTTATCCGACTTTCGGGAAAAATTCATGCTCTCCATTGTTTCCCTAAAAACATCAAAAATTGAACTAAGTAAAAATTTATTTATCTACACCCTAGATTTACAAAAAATTTAAAGTTAAATAAATGAGAAGAAATTTGGGTTACCTCCCAAAAAGCGCTTTTGTTTAACGTTGTTAGCTCGACGACCTTAAATGTTATCCGTTTGGCTTATTGAGAATTAATTTCTCCATTTTGTGCACTTGGATGTCATTGCAGAAAGGTTTCGACCTTTTTCCACTATCCTTGAAGCCCTTCCCGGGTTCCTTTATCATTAGTGGATTGAGAAGTATTTGAGCTTCTTCGTTCAAGTATGCATTTTTCTCTGTCGGAATACTTGTACGTTCTAGAAATGATTTCAGCTCTAATTTCGAAGCTTTCATGACAGCTTCACGTACTGGTTTTTGAATTATCGATAATTCCTCTTGCTTAACATCAAGATCAGTATTCCTGCAAGGTACAGTTTGTAACTTATCATTGGGATGTCTCATATTCTCATAAACATTAAACCTAACCACTTCGCCATCAAATCCCATGGTGAATGTTCCACTCCAAACGTCAATTTTCGTTCGCGCGGTACTCAGGAATGGTCTTCCAAGCAAAATGTCAGACGGATTAGTTGAGTTATCATCTTCCATATTAATAATGTAGGAATCTGCAGGGAAAACTAATTCGTTAACTTTAACAAGGACGTCTTCAAGTAACCTTCGGGATGCATTTCATCGTCCCGTCTCGCTAACCGGATTATTACTCCTGTTTCTTTTAAAGAACCCGCGTTAATCAACTTATAAGTAGAATAAAGCATAACATTAATGGAAGCCCCTTAAATCACATATGGCTTTCTTAATGCCTACATGACCTATCTTACAAGAAATAGCAAACATACATTGGTCCTTGTATTTGGGCGGAACTTTCTTTTGAAATATTACGGAGACATTTTCTCCTACATTTACTCTTTCCTTCCTTATCAACCTTCTCTTGTTAGAACACAATTCTTTAAGAAATTTCGCATAACGAGGGATTTGTTTGATAGCGTCGAGTAAAGGGATATTTACCTCCACCTTCCTGAATGTCTCGAGGATTTCTTTTTCCTCCTTCTCTTTCTTATTCTTTGCAAGCCTCCCTAGAAAAGGAGGTGGCATCACAACTGGTCTCTGAATTTCTGATTCTGGCCTAGCTGTTGGATCCGAGATTTGCTTTTCTTGTTCCTTGTCTTGCCCACGATTTTTAGCTGGCACTGTTTCTAGAACCTTTCCGCTACGAAGAGTTATTGCACTTGCATTTTGTCGATGATTCAGCTCTGTCTGGGAAGGTAATTTACCTTGAGACTCCAAGCGATTAACTGCCATCGATAATTTACTAACTTGATTAGTCAGTTCTTGTATTGATGCATCTGTCCTCTGTTGATATTTTGCAGTATCGGCAGCAAGTCTTTCCACAATAGCTTCTAAAGATGTGCTCGGCTTGGGTTACTGTTGTGGTGGTTGCAGAGGTCTCGGTTGGTACGATTAATTATATCGGGGATTACCTCTGTAACTCAAGTTGGGATGATCCTTCCATCCAGGATTGTAGGTGTTGGAGAAAGGATCATAACGTCCTTGAGGAGGTCTCGGAAAACCTCCGACAGTATCAACATGTGCCGTTGAATTATCGTTAAGGATTGGGCACAAATCCGTTAGATGTTCAGACGTACAAATTCCACACAGTTGGGTCAGATTCTTCTTTTCTGTAAGCAAAGACTGAACAACATTCGTAAGCTTATCCAATTTATCTTCTAAAGATGAAACGTTTACCTCATTAACCCATCTTGTGGGTTCCAAATTCGGCCGATACTGTTGAGAATTTACCGCCATGGTGGATATCAGTTCTCTTGCCCTTTAAGGAGTCATATTGACAAGTGCCCCTCCACTAGCAGCATCGATCATATTCTCTTGCCCTTTAAGGAGTCATATTGACAAGTGCCCCTCCACTAGCAGCATCGATCATCTTCATTTCCATAGGGAGCAAACCCTCGTAGAAATATTGGAGAAGTGATTGTTCAGTCAACCCGTGTTGAGGACAACTTGCGCATAGTTTTTTGTATCACTCCCAATAGTCGTAGAATGATTCACTCTCCATTTGGCGAATTCCCACTATATCCCTCCGAAGTTCAGCTGCTCGTGATGTTGGAAAGAACCTGTCAAGAAAGACACGAGATAAGTTATCCCACGTTGTGATAGAACCGGGGGGTAAGTAAAATAACCATTCTTTTGATGTATCAACTAAAGAAAAAGGAAAAGCCCGAAGTTTGATTTCATCTTCGGGTACTTCCTGCGATTTCATGCTTGAGCAGACCATATGGAATTTGCTTAAGTAGGTGTGTGGATTTTCATTCTTCAAGCCTTAAAAAGTGGGCAAAATGTGAATCAAGCCCGACTTTAACTCGACGGAGTTCCTCCGGTTAGATAGTTGATGCATAACGGTGTTTCCTCGTTGGGAGCAGTGGCTAGTTGACGAATTGTTCGGTTTGCCATCCTTTCTGGTTCACCAAGGTTGTCTCTTGTTTCAAGAAGTGGTTTGGTCTTAGGTCCAACCACTTCGACTTTTTTCCCGCGTCGAATTGCCTCTGTACGAATTACTTCCTCAATTTTTCGACGTCAGATTCTAGGATCCCTTGTCCTAATTCAGCTTCTGCTTTACTTGCGCATTTAAAAGCTTCTGTCTCCTTTTGTTGCGCTTGCGCTGATTTCTCTATCTCTGGGTCGTATTCGAGATCTCCTGATGAAGATCTGGTCTTGAAGACGATTAAACAATTGTAAGTGTTGCCAGTCCCCGGCAACGGCGCCAAAATGATGGCTGTCGATTCCACCAATATAAACCTACACCTAGTTTGCAAATTTAAGCAGTATAGGGAGTAGGGTCAATCCCACAGAGACTGGTTTTACTGAAAAATCATCTATCTCTTGACCAGATTAATGTCTGGGCAGTTGTCGTGCCTACGACTTCAAACGAACCTGTCAAGAAAAATAAATAAATCAGGGGGGTTATAAGATGTTTGAAAAACTAACTAATTGAAACAGAATAATTAAATGAATTAGAAATCAAATATTAAATTTGGGTTTGAAATTAAAGTAAATAAGCCTTAGCCTTAGACTCGGTAAATTTTGAGTCAAGAATCGATCCTCGGAAATTGATCTTCTTCTCTAATCGATAAGCTGGTTATAGCGATTAAGAACGTCCTAACCACCAATTCCTCCTTTCGTAGCTGGTTCCGGTATGACCTGTAAACCAACCCTTACCGATTATCTAACCGAGATACACGTGTTCCCGATTGAATATTCCGGTAGCCTTACGTTCTAAAGAACCCAACTCGAATCAACAGCTTCAACCGCATGGGTCATTTAAACCCGATCACCTCTTTCTTGATTTGTTCTCGGAAACTTGAATACAGCACGGTCGACTCGAATCTCCAACTGTCGGCAAATACGACCCCAATCCAACATGCACTTTGATTTGGAATCAAATTCAACCTTAAGGGATGATTTATCTATCTCGATACTTAGGAAAAAGGCGAATACCGATTGGAAGGATTATTTGCGCGGATACGAATCTCACGATTCCCGACCGAACAGAGTACCGGCCTAAGGCTAAAATAGAATTTAGTGTGGCATGAATTTATTCATGCTTGCAAGTTGTGGAAGGTGATAGGATTTGTATGATGATGGGAGAAATTGATTGATGATTTTGTAAATACAAATAACCCCTATTTATACCTATGGGGTTTACTAAAAATAGACTTAATTAATTTAATATAAAATTTTAAATAATTAAAAATAAAAATAAAAAAATAAAATAAACTAAAAATAGGATTTTCTATATTTGGCTTTTTACAAAGTCAAATTGCTTGATGAGTCATTGGCTTCCTCCATCTTTTTGATTTGGCTCCATTTCCATGATTTTCTTTCAATTTGGCCCTTTTTAGCATGCTTTCGATCAATTACATCCTGACAAGAATTAAATCATAAAAATATAAATTAATAGAAATTAATTTAAAATAAACTAAATTAAATATAAGAAATCATGCAAAATAATCGTGTTATCAAAATTTGAGTTAGGTTGGGCTAGAATTCAGCTCACTTAAGTCCAAACAAAACATATCTAAAAATCGAGGGCGTTAACGAACCGCGATAAACCACATAATCAAATGAAAATATTTTTAAATCCGGAGTAACAGTTTCGAGAGAACAAGTTACTGAAATTCCAGCAATAGGATTTTATGATGAGCTTATGTTTTTGTTCTCTGATTTCTCCTCGTCCTTCACCTTTAATTTACGACTCCAATTTTCCACGGAATTTGAATCTTAACCGCTCCGTTGGCCCTCTCACTTTCTCTACTCACGGCAACGATAGGAGTTTCGTTGCCAGGGTTGCTCAACGAGGATACGAAGTAGATAAGATTTCACTGCAGAGTCCGACTATCGAGGCAGAGGAAGAAAATGAAGTGGTTGATGAACTCGTTAATGGATCCGTCGTCGCTGAACCGGTGGAAGAGGATACACCGAGACCGGTAAGAGTTAGAAAGAAGAGAGATGACGGTGATGGTAATGATGATGAAAGCTTTGAGGATAGATTCAAGCTACGAAATGGGAGGGAGGTAAATTTTTTTATTTTATCAGTTCAAATTTTGGGGAAATTTTGGAATTAGCTACTAAGCAATTTTAAATTTTTTTTGAAGGTTTTTGAAGAAAAAGCTTATTTAGTGGGCGTAGAGCGAAAAGGCGAGACGTCGGATTCTTTTGCCATCGAGGAGTCGCTGAAGGAGCTGGCTCAGCTGGCCGACACCGCTGGGCTCATGGTGGTTGGTTCAACTTATCAAAAGTACGAGTTTAATCTATTAAATCGAATTGCATTTTCATATTATAAGCTGAAATTGTCTGTGTATTTTTTGGCCTTGAAGGTTAGCTTCTCCCAACCCGAGGACATATATAGGATCAGGAAAGGTCGCAGAAATTAAGAGCGCAATTCGTGCTTTTGAGGTTGAGACTGTAATATTTGATGATGAGCTCTCACCGGGGTAAGGTTTGTAATATTCTTCTTAGTTTCAACTTTTATATAAGAATCTAGCTTGGAGTGTTTTCAATGGGGAAAGTGTAATTTGTGATGTCAATTATTTTTACCTTATGAAATTGAAATGCAACCTTCATTATTTAACACTGCATCTCATCTGACTCTAATTAAATTTCAGGCAATTGCGCAATTTGGAGAAGGCATTCGGTGGGGATGTTAGAGTTTGTGATCGGACTGCTCTAATCCTGGATATCTTCAATCAGCGAGCTGCAACGCATGAAGCAGCTTTACAGGCAAGTTTAAGATTGTTTGTTTAATAAAAGTACTCCTTGGTAAAACCTTTCTGTACTGAAGATAATCAAAAGAAGAATAATTTATACATTTGTTACTCAAGCTATGGGGCCTTTCTAGGTTGCATTGGCTCAAATGGAATACCAATTGCCACGTCTTAGTAAAATGTGGACTCACCTTGAGCGTCAAGCTGGAGGCAAGGTGAAGGGTATGGGTGAGAAACAAATTGAAGTGGACAAACGTATCTTACGTACTCAAGTGAGCAACAATTTCTGTTTCCCAATATTTTATATGCTGCTATAGGAACTCAAAACTTGTACATAGAATAGGATTTATGGCTATTGGAGCCTCCATGACCTAACTTATGTCTTTTGCTAGATTGGAGTTCTTAAAAAAGAGCTTGAATCTGTCAGAAAACATCGAAAGCAATATAGAAACCGCCGGTTTTCTGTTCCCGTTCCTGTAGTATCTTTGGTAAGCACTTAACCTGATTTTTTTTTTAAAAATAATACAAGGACAGTTTTATTGTGTTGCTTTTTTGTCTCCAACATATAATACATTTGAAAGCATTATAGGTTGGGTACACAAATGCTGGCAAGAGTACACTTTTAAATCAATTGACTGGAGCTAATGTTCTTTCAGAAGGCCGACTGTTTGCCACCCTTGATCCAACAACAAGAAGGGTTCAGGTCAGTTATAAGTTTGGAAACCTATTGTTACACCTTGCTTTCAAGCAAACCTGTTCTTAATGCAATTGAGTAGTCAGAGAAGATATAAATTAAAACAAAGTTGTCCAGCTGTATCTATAAGTTTTCTCTATCTATAAACATATCATTTCTATGTTGTGCTATTCTAATCACTTCTGTTCACTATGAGTGCATTTTGATTCTCAAATCTAGGGGCTTCTAGCTACTTCATTTTGCTAGAAAAGAATTGAGAATTGAAGAAGTTATGTAGCATGATTTAGATCTATGAACGTTGTTTTTATAAACTTGTACAGATACGTTCTTCGTGAACAAAAGTTGCTTATTGTTATCTGGCGTTGACAAGAGTTTTTACTGCTTTATCTATGATCTCTGCCGGTAACAAGGGATACTTGTTTCTGTTGTGTACTTTCCAGATGAAAAATTCAAGTGAATTTCTTCTTACTGACACTGTTGGTTTCATCCAAAAGTTGCCAACAACCCTGGTAATGCTTCTCACTGTTTGATGTTTATGTTAGGAGGGGCTCCTTCATATTATGTGTCAAACAGGGTGCCTTCTGATTTTGAAATACTTAATGCGCAATTAGTTAAATTGAAAGATGTTTCTATTGAATCTTAATACCTAATTAGTTCAAAGAGGGTGCCCAAATAATCATATCAGCTCCACCTAATGGTTGTTTCATGTAGGTTGCTGCATTCAGAGCTACATTAGAGGAGATATCTGAGTCTTCTCTTTTAGTGCATGTGGTGGACATCAGGTATAATGCTTTCTACTATTTTTAGTTTTTCTCCCTCTTCTCAAAATTTCAACTATGTTTCCTGTCAATTTCAGTCATCCCCTAGCAGAGCAGCAGATAGATGCTGTGGAAAAAGTTCTAGCAGAACTAGATGTGTCAGAAATTCCAAAATTAATGGTCTGGAACAAGGTAATGGAGATATTCTCTATCTCTAAGATACTAAGAATTGAAACATGCATAATGAACAATTTGACCCTTTTCCTCACAGCTTATTGGACTTGTGATTTTTATAACTTTATATATGCTCAATATTCAATACATCTGCATGAAACCCTGCGTTTTTTTTGTTGCTTAATTGCACATGGTGCCTGCAGTCTATCTTACCTCAGCATGCTTATACCATTTGTTTTTGCATAGATTTATTCTTCCTTTTTAATTTAATTTTTTTAGAATTTATAATGTACTTTTACAGGCCGATTTTGCTTTTAGACACACATTAAGTATTCATAGTGATTATAACATGTGTTAAGTATTCTGTATCCTGGTTTATGAACCATGCATCAGAAAGGGATTAAATTGCTTATGTTACACAGTCTTGTATTCCTAATTGTCATAGGAGTGGAGCTTATTGTAATGTTGGTGATATATATATGCATGTATGTATCATATTCTGTGCATTTTCCCGAAGTTCTGTTATTGCAACATGAACTGGACTATGTATGGCAGGTCGATAAAGTAACTGATCCGGAAAAGATCAAGTTAGAAGCAGAGAGAAGGGAAGATATTGTTTGTATATCTGCTTTGACTGGTGAGGGCTTGCTGGAATTCTGCAATGCTGTGCAGGAAAAACTAAAGGTATTTAATTGATGTTCAGATTTCAGTATCTTTAAAACATGAAAGTGGTTCATTCAGTGAAATTCTGGATCTGGACTGTGTTTTACTAGTGAGTAATGTTCTTTTTTAATAGGATTCCATGGTTCCGGTGGAAGCTTTAGTCCCATTTGACAAAGGGGAACTTCTGAGTACCATACATCAGGTTGGAATGGTGGAGAAAACTGTAAGTATTAGCTAAATGTTGAACTAATCTATTCTATTTTCCAGTCATTATAAAGAGAGTTAATATCGTTGCTGTTTTCTTATATGTCTTTTCCCTTCTACAGGAATATACCGAAAACGGGACATTTGTCAAGGCATTTGTCCCTCTCCGTTTTGCTAGGCTGCTTACCCCAATGAGGCAACTGTGTAAATCATAACTTTCAACTCTCTTGAATGTAACCTTTCAATAGTTTGTATTAAATTCGATGAGTTTTCAAGAGCAAGAGGGCGATTTGATAGGACAGCAGCAGCACATTTTTCAGTACAGCATTGCCCCAATACCAGTGTATATAGAATACCCAGCTCCGTTGTCATTAAATATGTAATAGATGTTGAACTTGACAACAACGAATGTCGGTTTTCTGTGTAAATTTGATGTGCTAGATTATAAGACCCCAAGGCACTAGCGTGACTAGATCGTCAGATATTGAACAAAACAGGGGTTCATACTTCATACTGACATCGTACTTTGTTTTGCAATGAGACGTGAAACTGCTAGTCGAAGGAAGAGCCAGCATCTAACTTTGATTTGCTACCATGAAGTAGATGAATCTGAAAGCTAAAGTAGCTCGGTAGCAGGTTAACCACTCGAATTTGTGAAAGGGTCAACTCTGTCGTCATCTTTCCTCTTTGAAATTCCTTGTCCTTTTATGTAGTTACTAATGTCTTTCAACCACTTTTGCAGATAACACGGAAAGAAATAATTAGTATTAGGGTAAATTACACTGAATATTTTTAAATTATTAGTAAGATTATATTTTGATTATTCAATTTTAAAAAGTTTTAAAATGGCTATTAAGTCACTAGGCTCTTAAAATCGATGTTGTATAGTCTTTGTTGTTCGTATTGTTTGCACTAATTGAAAGTTTTTTTTCTCTTTTTCTTCTTCAGTTTAGTGTTTTTTAATGAAACAGTATGATCAACTTGAATCTAATGAATGTTTTTGTATTTGTTGATGAATATTGATCTACTATAACGATTATCAAATTGTCGCTTGGAGTTCACTAATCGAATTTTTTAAAAAAAAAATGTTAATGGTCTAGTAACTTAAATTAAAAAACTTTTGAATAGTTTAGTGATTTAAATGAAAACTTTCAAATAACTCAATGTTCATTTTGTAATCTTTTGAAGTTGAGTGACTAAAATGTAAACTTACTAATAGTTTAGTGATATTGAGTGTAATTTACTCTTAGCATTAATATACTATTTGGATTTGACTTTAGCTTTAATGTTTATTTTGTTACTTGAGGTTTTTTTTCTTTTCAATTTGGCATGAGTTTGATTTTAATATTCAATTTAATATCTAGAATAAATGACATCATATGGCTTAATAAATACTTAACCGGTACAAAGGTTAAAGATGATGCCAAGGGGGTTGACAAGGGCGTAGGGCCTCCAAAATGGATTTTTTTTTTTTGTTTAGTCTCTTTAGAAATAATGAAAGTGTAAGTTAACCCATAATGAAATTGCACTCCCCCAAATTTTAAAAAAATCTATTTTGTCTTTCAAAAATTATGAAATTATAAATTAATACGTAATAAAATTACACATTGACCCCTCAAAAAATTTATAATTCAATCCAATCTCCCTTAAAAAGTTCTAACTTTATTCCAGACATGTGTGCTCTGGTAAAAAAACATAGATAATTTAAAAAAAATCTCAAAAACTTAAAATAATAATCTCAACATAATAGACATATTCAAATGCATTAATATTTATACAATATATCAATCACCCAAACTTACAAAAATTTCATTCACCCGCTGTTTAAAGACAAACTTACAAAAATTTCAAGTTAATTGATATGAGGTATAAGATTGGATTACTTTGTTAGTAAACCCTTACCTATGGTGACGTAATTATTTGCTCTTATATATAAAAGAAATTTATACGATACAAAGTCAAAACTAACATGAAAACTATCCATCTTTGGGTTGTTTCTTTCTAGGCTAATGCTAAATGTAGCGTTCAATTTTCGTTTACATTGAGATGAGATTTGGGTTTTGGGAAGGAGCGACTAAATTAATCCTTACTATAATAAGCTATGAAGCGTAAGGAGCAGGTAAACCAGAAGCACTGCACGAAAATAAGCGTGGAGACAAGTTGACGCAGTCTTGGCTATCAGTATTAGGTGCTTTTTCCGGGAAGATTTGCCGAGTGGAGCAGTTGATTTAATTGTTACAACCATTATAAATTCCATTGCCAACCAATGACCGTTTATCGCTAACACTTATTTCAAATCATCAATGGCGTATTTGAAAGTAGCTTTTGGCTTCCTAGTAACAGCTTTCCTGTCAGCCACAGTTTCTCTGGCTCACCCTGGTTTGGGTTTTGGCTGGGGAGGTGTTGGTGCGCCAGGTGGTCAATCTGGTGCACCTTCATATGGCCTTTTCCCACAGTTCTATCAGTTTTCATGCCCTCAAGCTGAGGACATCGTCATGTCAGTTCTAGAGAAGGCCATAGCAAAAGAGCCTAGGATGGCTGCCTCTTTGCTAAGGCTTCATTTCCACGATTGTTTCGTGCAGGTTACTTGCTTCTTTCACTTTTTCATTTAATGCAGACGCAAACAATTGCTTAAATAACTTGGTTCGATTTTGTTACTGTAACTCGTAAAAGTATATAAAGTTTCCACCCTCTTTTTCATCTGATAGGGCTGTGATGCATCCATATTGTTGGACAACAGTGCGACCATCGTTAGTGAAAAGAATTCACTACCAAACAGGAACTCCGTTAGAGGCTTTGAAGTGATTGATGAGATCAAAGTTAAACTAGAAGAATCATGTCCCCAAACTGTTTCTTGTGCTGACATACTCGCAATGGCTGCTCGTGGTTCCACTGTCTTGGTAAGCATAAAGCATGCAAAAAAAGCTCCACGGTACTCGTAAGGCCAATTCAGCATAACATTTTTTTTTGCTAACCACAATTAATGCCATAACAGAGCGGCGGACCATCTTGGGAGCTTCCACTTGGAAGAAGGGATTCAAAGACAGCGAGCCTCAGCACTTCAAACAACAACATCCCACCACCAAACTCAACTCTTCAGAACCTGATAACACTTTTCCAACGTCAAGGTCTTGATGAAGTAGACCTCGTTGCTCTCTCAGGTCAACCCATTGTCCCACGTTTTCAGTCAGACCATAACATAATTAAAAACCGTCTTTGACCTTATAATGGTTTACTCATTTTGAACATGTACTAATGTTTCAGGAGGACATACCATTGGTGTAGCCAGGTGTGCGACCTTCAAGCAGAGACTCTACAACCAAAACGGAAACAACCTGCCAGACCAAACACTAGAAAGAACCTACTACTATGGCTTGAAATCTGTGTGTCCCAAATCTGGCGGTGACAACAACATTTCACCTTTGGATTTCGGGTCCCCTGTAAAATTCGACAACCTTTACTTCAAGCTTATTTTGTGGGGAAAAGGACTGCTCAATTCAGATGAAGTGCTTTTGACAGGGAATGTTGGAAATACAATGGAGTTGGTTAAAGCTTACGCAAAGGATGAGAATCTCTTCTTTAAACAATTTGCCAAGTCCATGATTAAGATGGGCAACATTAGTCCTCTAACTGGTTTTAATGGGGAAGTAAGGAAGAATTGTCGCTTAGTTAACTAGGATATGAAGTATGGTATCTGGTGAGTCATGTCTGACAGCAAATTATGTTGTTTTGCAATGGTAAGCGCTGTTGAGTAACATCCCTTAATTTCATTTAGAAACAAGGGGAAAAATGTTGTTGAGGATGTAAGGTTTTTAATGTTTAACGAATGAATCAAAGTTTATTATTATCATAAACTAAGTAGAGATATATCCACCTAGTCTTAATATGATGTCTTTGTTATTAATACTCTAGGACTTAAATTTAAACATGTTGAAGTATTTTTTTTTTTTTAATCTTATTTAGAAAATCTAACAAGTGCTCATTCATACATTGAGTTAATATACATTTTAGGGTCTGATCTCACATGGGGCTAGAACTTTTCTGATCCAATCAAAACTTAATAATTATTTTCACATTAGAACTTAAAGTAAGTAATTGTTCTTACATTGGACCTTAAACTTTTTTTTTTCAAGTTAACTTATGAACTTAGCAATTGTTTCACTGAATTTTTTTGTTTTTTTTTTCAAAAAAAATATTAAAATTTAATTTGACAAAAAAATTTAAGTCTCAATATAAAAATAATTACTAAATTGAGTGAATGATTTAAATAAAAAATTTTAAACGAATAATTGTCTAGGTTTAGGCCTCAAAATTTCATTAGAGTTAAGAGGTGTTAAGTTTATTATATGGATCAAGATTTGGGTTGAAAGCATCCAACACACTAGCAGTCGGATAGTGATCTAATAGCCCAATAAAGCTGGATATTACAAAGGGTAAAATCCCAAATGAAAGCCTGCAAAATTTCACGTCCAGCGACAACGAGACTGAGCTGGGCTCGTGCTTTTGGTCGAATTGAAGCAAACAAGCAAATCGTAGATCCTCGAATCGAAACGTGAATTCTCAAATAGTTCAGGTAATTCACTGCTGATATTCATTTATAGATCGAAAGCAAAGCAGTAGTAAATTAGCGAAGCTAAGCAATATTTGAAAGAATGGGTAAGCAACCAAGCGCATGGATTACAACCCAGCAGAAAAAGAGATGGCCACTGATGATTCTATTACTCCTTTCTCTATCAACACTCATGGCCTTCCTCATCAGATCCACCTTCGATTCTTGCAGCAACGGTTCTAGTAACAATGTCGGCAATTTCATCCGAGAAGGACAAGAAGAAGAAAAAGGGGGTACCCACCATCAAGTTAACCACAATGATGAAGCACCGACTCCTAATCCTCTCGATTTCATGAAGTCAAAACTCGTTCTCTTAGTCTCTCACGAACTCTCCCTTTCCGGTGGGCCTTTGTTGTTAATGGAACTGGCATTTCTGCTAAGAGAAGTTGGCGCCGACGTTGTCTGGGTAACTAACCAGAAACAAACCGAATCTGATGACATCATTCACAGTTTAGAACATAAGATGTTGAATCGAGGGGTTCAGGTAATTCTTAATTTCTTGGTTTCTTTGTTTTCTTCTGTCTTCAATGCAAATGTTGTTTCTAAATTTTAACACATTGGGTTTTTTCCAACTTTTATCAAGGTTTTCTCTGCCAAAGGTCAAGAAGCTATAGATACTGCTCTAAAGGCTGATTTGGTAGTTTTGAACACTGCGGTTGCTGGAAAGTGGCTGGATGCTGTTCTTAAAGAACATGTTGCTGATGTTCTTCCAAAGGTTCTCTGGTGGATTCATGAAATGCGAGGACATTACTTCAAGCTAGAATATGTTAAGCACCTCCCTTTAGTTGGAGGTGCCATGATTGATTCACACACCACAGCAAATTACTGGAAAAACCGGACTCGGGAACGATTAGGGTAATGGTTTTTGTACTATCTGCTATAAGTTTTAGGATTTTATTGTCTGCTAATGCTAATATAAATGAAGATTGAAGAGGCTTTGGAGTACGGTTACAATGCTGGTGTATGTTATTGTCATATTTGGATTATAGGATTCAGATACACCTATTGACTCTATGATTTAAATATATGTTTCACTCCTTTTCTTTTCTTTTTTGCTGTTTTTGGTTGTTTGTCTTAATTTTACAGTTTATTTTACAGGATTAAAATGCCTGAAACATACGTTGTGCACTTAGGAAACAGCAAGGAACTAATGGAAGTGGCTGAAAATAGAGTTGCCAAAAGGGTTCTCCGTGAGCATGTTCGTGAATCTCTTGGCGTGAAAAATGAAGATCTAGTCTTTGCTCTTATAAATAGTATGTATGCTTTGGATGTATTATAAATAAAACACATGCTTACAGTGGATCCTTAGTGGTTGAAATCCTAGTTTGATTTTGTGGTTCATAGTTACTGTTGCCTTTCTGAGAATTGATTGCATGGATGATTTTAGTATCCTATACTCCTGCTAGCAGCTTTGGTTCCTTGAGTCAACAGCCTCTTAATTATTCCATGATTCAGTTTGCATTGTAGGCCTGGGAAATTTTTTATTCTCAATGAGGTTCCCCACAGGCATTGTTGCATGAATAAAATTATTTTTGATCGGATTATGGTTATATTTTAGAGCTTTGATCAATTGCCAGTTTCTTCCTCCATTTTCCTTGGTAGCATATCTCCTTTTGTTTTTTGTTTGTGTTCTTGCAAACACCTTGTGTTCTTTCACAACTCTGAACGACTAAATTATTGCAGAATGTTGAAATATGTTATATGATTCGAGCCTACTGTACTGGTTTATCATTTTTTGAGCACCAATCCCTGTACTGTTTTAGGTGTTTCCCGAGGGAAGGGTCAGGACCTATTTCTCTGCTCATTTCATGAAAGTTTGAAGTTGATCCAGGAGAGAAAACTAAAGGTGCCACCAATTCATGCGGTGATAGTGGGAAGTGACATGAATGCTCAGACAAAGTTTGAAACAGAGCTGCGTAACTTTGTATCACAGAATAATATGCAGGGTCGAGTTCACTTTGTTAATAAAACCCTAACTGTAGCTCCCTATCTGGCTTCTATCGATGTTCTTGTTCAAAATTCTCAGGTATTCTCTGAATAACTATGTTGTTTATTTGTGTTGTAAGCAGTACTAATTGCAGCACCATCAACTCATAGTATATACTATAGCTTTCATTCGTGTTCCATTTCATGAAATATCTATCAAGTATGGTTTGCTTTTGCTTTGCTGGCAAAGCTTACAAGTTGTTGTCACATTTAGGCCCGGGGAGAGTGTTTTGGAAGGATAACAATAGAAGCTATGGCCTTTCAGCTTCCTGTCCTGGTATGCCCTGTAATATCTAACTGAAATTCTTCTTCGCAATCTACCTATTCTCTCTCTTTTCATTTTAACAAAGCAATGTAACCACTTTTTTCTTTTTTGGCTGCCATTGTTGATTACATTTATTATTCAGGGCACAGCTGCCGGTGGCACCATGGAGATAGTGGTAAACGGGGCAACAGGCTTGTTGCATCCTGCTGGCAAAGAAGGCGTGATGCCCCTCTCAAATAACATCGTGAAACTAGCTACAAATGTAGAGAAGAGGCTGACGATGGGGAAGAAAGGATATGAAAGGGTGAAAGAGAGATTTTTAGAGCATCACATGTCCGAAAGAATTTCCAAGGTTCTGAAGGAAATACTGCTGCACAAGGCAAAGCGTCACTCTGAGTCTTGAAAACTTTGCTGCACTGTTTAGTGCCTTCATCATCCGGTACCAAAGTTGCTCTCTGCTGTTTTTGTCAGGCATCTGATGAATAATAAACTTGAGGGTAAAATCTATTTGTATATTATGTAGCAAGTGGGGGGAAAACTGTAGATAATCATGTTATGATACCCAATTTTCATTCTTTTTTACGTTTAAATTTATTCTTTTATACGTAAATCTAGAGACAGAAAAATTGTGATTCTTAAATTGGTTGGATTCAAGATTCCCAATGTAATGGTTGATATCTTTCCCCTTGAAATGGTTTAATTGAGGATTTAAGTTTAAAGATTGGAGATTTTTAGATTTTGTTTAAATGCATCATCCCTTGTCGCCTAAGCCTTTTCTCTACTTATGAATAAAATGAGTAATGGTGGATTAATTAAGTATAGTTTCCTCTTCTTTTTTGCAACAAGTTTTCTCTTTTTACTTCTTTGTATAACTTTGTTTTTACAAATAGAAAATAGGTAAAATCTATTTACTATAAATTCAATTTAATATTATAAAATACTTGTCGCCCAAAAGAAATAAATTTAAATATACTTATTTTTAATACGGTTAAATTATGCCATATGTCATTGTATTCTTTGTAAATTTGGAATTTAGTCTCCTTATTCTTTTTAGGAATTTAATCTCTCTCTACTTTTCAAAATTTAAAGTTTAGGTCAAATTATTGAAACTATTAAAATTATTTTGTTAAATTTATGTTTATTGTAACATCATTTTCTTAGTTACATTGCTATCAAGTAAGAATTTTTTATTTATTTCAAAAATTAATACTAATCAATTTAATAAAAAAGATTTAGAATTCTTAACAATTGGACTTAAATTGTAAAATTTAAAAAGTAGATGGACTAAGTCCTCAAAATAAAAGTATAGGAACTAAATTCAAAATTTATAAAGAGTTCAGGGACCTAGGGCATATTTTAACCTTATAAAATCTAAAAGGGAAATTTTAGCCCAGGCCGCTTTAGAATACATATATATATATACATACCTGGCAGAGTTTACCAAATACAAATAGCCCCAATCTCGCACAACCCCTTACTCAAGGAACCTTGGGAAAGCCCAGACACCAAGCTTTCTTCAAAGTCAGACCATTTCGATCATAGATTGTGACAATGAGCGACGGAGAAGACGCTGTACGACGCCGTAATGCTATTGCGGAGTACCGGAAGAAACTCCTTCAACACAAAGAGTATGAATCAAGAGTTCGAGCAGGTATTCCCCACCTCTTCCCATAATCCTCACCCTCTTACCCCTAATTGGGGTCACTTTTCTCTTTTCCTCGTTTTGCATTTAAATTATTGTTTTTTTTTTTTTGCGGTTTGCCCATTTACGATTTAGGATTTAGGGTTTTGCTTCCACTCTCGGTTATATCAGCTGCTTCGTTGTTTTACAAATATTGCTGCTTCGGAAGTTAGATCCTTTTTTCCTGTTAATTGTAGAGGCAGCTTGAGTAGGTAAAATTTGGCGAGAAAGTCTTAAGCCTTGGTTGCTGCGATAGAAAACTGCTTTGTTTTCAACTGAAATTTTGTTTTTCAATGTCTTCGACTTGGGTTGATGATTGGATCTTGTTTATGTTGTTGATGAAGTTGAAATTTTGGCTTTCTGGTAAAATAAAGTAGTTAAGAAGAAACAAAAGGAAAGGATGTTTGTAGCTTTGGCTACAGCTTGTTGTATTAGTTGTTTGAAGACCAAATCTTTATCTTTCTTCTTAATATAATGCATACCTAACACAGTTTTTGACTTGCTATTTCGCTCTTGAATGTTAAGGTAGGGAGAATTTGAGAGCTGCTAAGAAGGAGTTTAACAAAACAGAAGATGATTTAAAGTCTCTTCAGAGTGTTGGACAGATCATTGGAGAAGTTCTCAGGCCTCTTGATAATGAACGCTGTAACTACTATTTATCCACTCCCTCCTTTTAATATAAAGTTCGTTTTTGTGTTCTTATTTGTAAAATTGCTTAGTCTGACATCTGCGTAGTTGCATTTGAAGTTTTAGCTGTTTGTTGGTTCATTTTGTTTTAGAATATATTGTAACTATAAATTTGGATATCTATATGACATTTCAGTGATTGTTAAAGCAAGCAGTGGCCCTCGCTATGTGGTTGGCTGCCGCAGCAAAGTTGATAAGGAGAAGCTAACTTCAGGAACTAGGGTAGTTCTTGATATGACAACACTGACAATAATGCGGGCTCTTCCACGTGAGGTATTACCATACTAACTAGTTCAGCTTTATTTATGATATAAAAGCAAGTTTTCTCTGCAGATATTTCAAATTCCAGTACATCTTTTGATGACAGGTCGATCCAGTTGTTTACAACATGCTGCATGAAGATCCTGGTAATGTTAGCTACTCAGCTGTCGGTGGTTTATCTGATCAAATTCGAGAGCTAAGGGAATCTATTGAGCTCCCTCTCATGAATCCTGAGCTTTTCCTTAGAGTTGGGATCAAACCTCCCAAGGTGATTATTACTTCCAGTTTTCCTCTCTCTGTCAATTCCTGAATTTCAATGGGTGTGCTTTTGTATATGTTGATGGGTGAAGCATGCTACAGTGGAGTGATGGTTGACAATCCTGAAATTTCTTGTCTCCCTTGCAGGGTGTGCTCCTCTATGGACCTCCTGGTACAGGTAAGACATTGCTAGCTAGAGCAATAGCAAGTAATATTGATGCTAACTTCTTAAAGGTTAGTATTTTTGAATCTATGTCTTACCTTTGTGGTTTTCTCATCCTGTCCTTGAATGAATGCATCTAACTTTTTCTCATCTGAGACCAGGTCGTTTCAAGTGCAATAATTGACAAATACATTGGAGAAAGTGCAAGATTGATACGAGAAATGTTTGGATATGCACGTGATCACCAAGTGAGAACCTGGAGTTATGAATGTTTGCTTTTGTGCTTCTTTGTATCCATTAATGCCATTCTTATATTTGCTTCTTTGTGTTCAGCCTTGCATCATCTTTATGGATGAGATTGATGCCATTGGTGGACGCCGTTTCAGTGAGGGAACGAGTGCTGATCGTGAAATACAGAGAACATTGATGGAGTTACTTAATCAGCTTGACGGATTTGATCAGCTTGGGAAGGTACATAATTAGGTCATGAGCATGGTACAAGTAGTGATTTGAACAGATATTCTATATGCCATAGTTTGTAATCTTATATTTTGTATGCTTTCCTCTCAAAGTGGCTAAAGGGGGGGGGGGGGTTGTTCTGTTATCGTGTCTCTGTAAACTTCCAAGTGCCTTTAATCACTGTTTTATCTAGTAGGGTGCATATTCCACTCTAATACTGCAGGATCATAACTTCTCCTTTATGGTCCTTGAAAAACAGATCTACTCATTAACATCTTCAAGTGCATGCCTGGTGGATTTAATTATATATAATTTTATTTTATTGCGTTTATTGTTTGGAGCTGAAATCTCTCAATGCACCCCTAATTGCTCCCCAGTACATTGGTTTGTTTTTATGTTCCCGAAATCATTATTGAACTTAAAATTGTTTCGTGTAGGTTAAAATGATCATGGCCACAAACAGACCTGATGTTTTAGATCCTGCACTTCTTCGTCCTGGGCGGCTAGACCGAAAGATAGAGATTCCATTGCCAAATGAGCAATCAAGAATGGAGATCCTCAAGATTCATGCTGCTGGCGTTGCCAAGCATGGTGAAATCGATTATGAGGCTGTTGTTAAACTTGCTGAGGTTAGTCAAAGGTGTGGCTTGTTTCTGTTTCATGGCTGTAATACTCATTGCTAACATTTTTTTTGTCCTTATTACTTTAGGGCTTTAATGGTGCTGATCTACGAAATGTTTGCACGGAAGCTGGAATGTCAGCAATTCGTGCAGAGCGTGATTATGTCATCCATGAAGATTTCATGAAGGTATATATAACCATGAAACTTGAAAGAATGTGTTTTCATTTGTGGCTTATGTGCACTAGTCTAGAACTCCGTGGAATGGAGAATTTTCCAATTCCCAGTATACTGGCGTTATGAAAAATTGGACAACTGCTTATGTGAATGATGGGCTTTCTTCTATTTGGTTAAATTGCAGGCAGTAAGAAAATTGAACGAAGCTAAGAAACTGGAATCAAGTGCACATTACAGTACTGATTTTGGGAAAGACTAGAAGTTTTCTGTTGAACAGTGCGTTATAATGTTGCCATAATTACAGCCCTCTAGTCATATTTGTATCATGGACCCCTTCTGCATGTTTCAGGAAATTGATTTATTTTCATTCTGGAGTGATTTAGTTTGGGCTCTTAAATGAATTTATATTTCAATCTCAAAATTTTCAACCACCACCACCAGTCTCTTTATTATTGACAGTTGTGGGTTTCAGCCGGAAATGGTGGGTTCTTTTCGTACATAAAGTTAGGTCGCTGCATTGATTATTCTATGATTATGCTATCCACAGCCAACTTATAGTGCATGTAGTTTTTTTTAACTTCAATCCGCATTTATGTAGTTTTTCCTTCTCTGGTATATTAAGGAATTGACTTATTTTCATTCTGGAGTGATTTAGTTTGGGCTCTTAAATGAATTTATGTTTCAATCTCAAAATTTTCAACCACCACCACCAGTCTCTTTATTATTGACAGTTGCGGGTTTCAGCCGGAAATGGTGGGTTCTTTTCTTACATAAAGTTAGGTCGCTGCATTGATTATTCTATGATTATGCTATCCACAGCCAACTTATAGTGCATGTAGTTTTTTTAACTTCAATCCGGATTTATGTTGTTTTTCCTTCTCTGTTATATTAAGGAAACTTTACTTGATGGTAGAGATTGATGAATGAATCAAACAAAATGTGCATATTGTTCACAAGTAAAAACAGCCCATCAAAATTACAAGTACAACCGTATAATTCTTATGATTTGATTTTTTTTTTAAGTCGTACATAGAATCCTGCATGTTTACGCAGTATATTTCAATTTTCAACCCTTAATAAACTATCAGCTGTGTGAATAAGATACTGAATATTTTATGCATCCTAGTTTACTAGTATGTAACACAGCCTCAGTCCAATTTTCCAGGCATGCCCACCCGCTTCTTTCTTTTAGTAAGCTTGTACTTCACCATCTTTACAATCTTGTAGAACCAGAAAGCACTCACTAACTGAAGTCCTACGGCCATTGCCTGAGTAACAACACGGATACGAGTTGTCCGTTTCTTGATATTAATTTATCTATTTATACAGTAGAGTTGGGAAGAAGGGGGTAAGTCGCAAGTAATACCTTGATAAGTAGTGGGTTATTAGCTGTCAGAGTAACGAAAGTGAGATAAGGTCCACCCACCATCCTTGTTACTGAGAATATTACAGCAAATAGGACCTGTTCAAGTAAACAATAACGTACATGACTACACAAATATATTTTAATACAATTTGAAAACCTCACAGAACATAATTAAATGATAGCTGCAGGCATCACGTCAGATGCAAATGCTGATATAAAGCAAAAGAAAAAAAAAATCCGAAACTAACATCAGCTGCTAAATTGAGATCGGTGTCCCTGTAACCGAATTCTTTAAGCAGTTCCCTGGCGTGGAGGAAAGGACTTGAGATCTCCGTTATGAATAAGGCAGCAACTTGTTCTGATCCACTCTGCATCATAACTAAATCTAATCACATACAAAGGATGCATGGACTAACACAGATTAGTCCTGTAAAACCATGCCCTAAGAAAATCCGCACAAGGGGGAAAAAGCAAACATAAAGGTGAATACCAATTGAAAGGCAAGGCCAGCTGCAAGACCAACGATGCTGACCAAGTGATGAACTGTGTTGTCAAGAGTGAATTTGACGTCAAAGAGGCAGCAGATGAGGTCATATATAAGATAAGCTACGGTAACAGCCAAAACTTGCCTCTGTCAGCCATTCACAATATTAATTCCTTCCACCATTATGTTTAAGCTCTGCTATAAATAAACAAAAGGAAAAGACATGAAGAAGTTGCTTTTGCTTGGTACATACCTGCTTAGGCGTAGAAGCCGAAGCCAAAGGACAAACAGGGCAGCTCCAATCTTCAACAGAGAGCGAGGCTAAAATCACAGCCAAAATCCCGTGGATTGTAGAAACAATGCGGTTGCAAAGTTCGAAGGAGCGGTCGGAGAAGATTTTTCGGACAAGTAGAAAAACTGTCGTCCACGAGATCACTCCCAACACAATCAAATTCACAATATCGTATTCCTCCCCCATGTTCAAATCTCAAAGCTAATAACCCAACAAAGCTGAATAATGAAGCCAAAGAAAGCTTTTTGAAAACCTGAGTCAATAAAGAACCCAACCCCAAGGAGAGATGCAAAACGAATTGGACGAATCTCTGATCTGTTCTAATTTATATTGAAAGCGGAAGGGAAGTTAACAATCACTAACCCTCTCTCTCCATTTAAATGCCATAAATGATACCAGCATTTTCCGAGTCAACAGTGACAAGCTCATGGCATCTCCCGGGTTTTAGTTGGCAGAACATCTATTTGATTTATAGCTTAATAATTTATATATATGGTTCAAAGTGAACATCATTTCGTTCGAATAATCCGATTTTTATTTTTATTTTTATTTTAGGGGATAAGCGTTTAATATCTTTTGACTTATACAAAGGAAAAAAGAAAACTTAAGAAATAGTTTTCATAAGACCGTATAAGTCATCATCAAAACAACATTAATGATCAACTAACCGGTGGTTGAATGGCAGTAATTTGTGTAGGATTAAGTGTATGATTCATTTCTTCTCTCTTCGTAATAACGTTATCAGCAGAGAATAAATAAACACCTTTATTTTTCGGAATTAAAGTCAAGCTTATTAAATCAACATCTCTCTCTAAATAAATGAAAATGAGACCTAAGTCAAGATAAATAGGATACTAGTGAAACTTTTTTGGAAGATAGACGATGCAATGTGTTCTTAGACAGGGCATGGGTTAATGATTTCGAAATTTGAATTTTAGATTTTTTATTTTTATTTTATATTTTATGAATTGATATTAATTTTAAATTTTAATTTATTCAAATTCTTATGGCATCATTATAACCTATTGTACACTAGTTAATATTCGATACATAAATTTTAATTTTTTTTATAATATATGTTGGGCCCAAATTTTCACCCCGGGCCTAATACCAATTAACCAAAACCAGAAAAATAAAAAGTCTGTTAAAATAGTTCAAAATACAGTAGCTTAAGTATAATAAGCCCAAAATCGAAGCCCAAACCAAACACCTAAACCCTAGCCCAAATTTTTAGCCCAAAAACCTAAAAAAGAAAACAGAAATCAGAAGAAAACCCTAGCAAAGAATAAGCGCCACCAGCAGCCGACCCTCGCGCGCTGGCCGAGCGCCTCCCGTGACGTGCGCCACTCCACCACGCCACGTCAGAGACGTGCTCGATCACGTACCTGTAAACAAGCACTAAACAGTTGTAAAAAAGGCTATAAAATGCCGAAATAAAAACATTGTAAAGGACGGTTTTTTTTTTTGAATAAGAGAGAAGCAATACACCAGATTTCTACAAATACAAACACAGTGAACAGAAAAAGAGACTTGCGCATTGATTGAAATAGGAAATCAATGAAAAATCAAGGTGATTATTGTTCTGCCTTTCGATTTTCAAACCTCGTTTTGCTTTTCCCTTTACTTTGTCCTTGCATGCGAAAATAAAAAGGGAGGGTCTTAAAAAACCCTTTCCATTTTCACAGATTTATCACTTGTTTTCAAAAGTAAAATAAAGATTTTTTAAAAGATTGAAAAGATCTTACTGAAGTGTTTCCTCCTGTGCCGCCGCTATCGTAGCAGTGAGTGGGGACTTCTTTGCAAAGTGAGGCTTGCCCTAGCAGAGGAAAGATGGGGTTCCATTTTGGGGGTTTTGTGGTTTTGGTAAATAAGTTAGCAAAGGCAAAAAAAGGGGAGTTTAACCGTTATTCTTTTCTAATTACTTTTATATTTTAATTTTTTTTTTGAACTCACCTTATTATTATTGTTTTGTTATTAATGCTATGGCTGACTGAATATGGTAATATTATTATTTTACTATTACAGTTATTTATTTTGATATTACTACTATTATTTTTCTTTTATTCTACTATTTTATTTACAACTAACTTTATTATTACTGTTATGTTTGTTATTAATATTACTTTTATTTTCCCTATTGCTACTATTATTATTATTATTAAATTTAATACTATTATTATTTGATTATTAGTATTTTACTAGTACTACTATTGTTTTTATTATTATTAACATTTTATTTCATTTTTTTCCCGCACTATTATCTCACATATATATATTATTATTGCCATACTATATTTATTATTATTATATTTATTATATGGTGCTTTTAATTAAAAAGCGATACTCTTATACTTATTTATATATAGACTTTATTTCTTTTGAACATTTTATATATTTAGTTTATTCTAATTTTTACATGCATTTTATATATTATTACTTTTACATTTGTTTACAGTAAGTTTTTGCCTCACGTATGTTGTTTATTTGGATTGATATGGGTTATTTTTTTCCCGTGTCATTTTAGTACCATGTATTTTTATTTTAGACTCGATATTATGCCTGTGTGGTTCTTATTTATACACTAAGGTTTAAATCCCAACGTTTTGGCCGGTTTGGTCCTTTCGCTTTTATCCTGAACGGGTTGAATAAATACATTCTCGATCAATTTCATAATCGCCTATTTAAAGGTTTTTTTTTTAAACAAGGCAATTTTTCGTGTTTGGTAGTTCGAGGAGTCATGCCCAATCGTGCTGGGTTTCGATTTTCCGTTCGTCCAAATGACTAAATATCCTTTAAAGATTTTGACTGTGTTTTCTTAAATAAGGTAATATTTCGTGTTTGGAAGTTCGAGGAATCGTGCCCAATCGTGCTGAGTTTCGATTCTCCGTTCGTCCAAATGACTAAATATCCTTTAAAGATTTTGATCGCGTTTTCTTAAATAAAGCAATATTTCATGTTTGGAAATTCGAGGAATCGTGCCCAATCGTGCTGGGTTTCGGTTTTTTAGTTTGGCCGAATAGTGGAATACCCTTTTTAAATTGCAATGCAAGAATTTTGGAAATCATGAAATGATCTTGGTATCGAGGGTTTGAAACATTGTGTCCTATCGTGCTGGATGTGGTATTTCATCATTTCGGTACAAGAGAATTTCGATATCCAATTCGAATTATCCAAACATTTTCTAAAGGACTCATAAATTGAAATCTCTTCCAATTTTTGATATTAGGACATTAATCAGTAAATAAGGTACCAATTTTGGGCGTTACGAGGGTGCTAATCCTTCCTCGTGCGTAACCGACTCCTGGACCCGTTTTCTTAAAATTCGTAGACCAAATGTTTTATAAGGTGATGCAATCACACACTTCAAAAAGATTGGTGGCGACTCCGTTTTTCTTTTTAAAGTTGGTCCATTTTCCAAACAAAAAAATGGTTTCGACAGCTTGGCGACTCCACTGGGGACGAATAAGAGAGTCAAGCCGTAAAATTGATTGATTAATGGCTTTTTTATCGAAAATAAAAAATTTTGGATTTCGTTTCTTTCATTGCATGAACTAATGTTGCGTCATCTGTTTGTGTGGTTTGAGTCTCGTAGGATATTCCTACATCATATTGCATTCGAGAAGCTATGCCTTCGTGAGATTTTCACCTCCGCACGGGCTAGGGGACTACTTCCGGGATGCATCCGTACCTATGGCTTCGTGAGGTTTTCACTTCCGCATGACCATAGGGAAATATATTCCCCTGAACTGAACTCGATCCGAATAAGCCTATAATGGGTGAGGATTGAGGAATCTGTTGGTTCAGGTACCCTTCCTTTAGAGCTAAGCCACATATAGCAATCCTTAAGAGCCCACCCTAGATAGAGCCATGCTGAAACTTAGTGGTTGCCCAGATAGTTATTTGACGTCCTTTTATTTGCTTTGGTTACTATTATTCGATATTAACCTGTTTTATTTTGGCTATGATTGCATGTCATGTCATATTAAAAAGGTGTCGATTCCTGTTTGATTATTAAATTAGAAGTCTTGTTATGGAGAATGAATTCCTTGATAAAGTAAAGGATAATGCGGTCGTGCGTATATGGTCAGAGAAGATACAACTTGAGAAGGGGGATAGTCTAGCCGAGGGATATACATCGGAGTTGTGGGACTTCACTCATATCAGTGTAACACAGAATAAGCTCCAAGAATTAAGAGATATATGGGCCCGTTGGGATGAGGGGACTAAACAGCTTTTTTACCTTAATTATGGCGATCTATCCTACTTACTTGACATCAGAGTGGACAAACACTTATTTCGGGCTATGACTCAATATTGGAATCCTGCATATAGCTGTTTCACGTTCGGGGAAGTGGACTTGGTGCCTACTGTGGAATAATATATGACTTTGCTTCGTAGCCAAAGGGTTCGGGTCGACAAAGTTTATTTCAGGGCCTGTAATGCACCGACTTTTGTAAAGAAGCTGATGAGTATCACTGGGATGAGTGAACAGTGGGTCACGACACGAATTCAGCAAAAAGGTAAAGGGAAATACATTCCTTGGGTGAGCGTGAGGGATCTGATTGTGGCACATCCAGATATTAAGAGGAAAGTTGACATTTTCGCGTTAAGTATCTACGGCTTGGTAATTTTTCCTAAAGCTTTGAGACATGTAGATGAAGCAGTTATTGACCTATTCGATCGACTTGACAAGGGGGTTATGCCGGTACCAGCTATTCTTGTCGAAACATTTAGATCTTTGAAAGCGTGCTAGAGGGCAGGTAAAGGTAGATTCATGGGATGCACACAGCTATTGTTGGTTTGGTTCCATAGCCATTTCTGGAAGGTAGATAGAGTTTCTTATCAGGTTTTTTCTGAGAATTACTCCCCGTTAAAGGAGTTGGCAGCCGCGCCCAGAAGAGATGACATATTAGAAGAAAACTGGATCGCACTCCTTCAGAATCTCCAAGAAAAGGACGTTGAATGGAGAGCTCCTTGGTTAATTTCTGACGAAATTCTCTACCAGTGTGGGAGTTATGATTGGGTTCCTCTACTAGGAATTTGGGGAGCCGTTGGGTATGCTCCTTTGCTTGTGCTAAGGCAATACAAATCAAGACAGTTTATACCGACGACGTATGGGTTAGCTCAGTTTAAATTTTCGTATAGGGGGAATAATTATAAGAAGAAGGTTCGAGAGATTTTTGAGGCTTGGAAGCAAATTCACCGAATGAAAAGAGTTGTTGTAGGTCCAATGGCAACCCTCGAATATAATGCATGGCGGAGTAGGAGAATCAATGATAATATCCCTAGACCGACACAAGATGGTGCTCGACCAATGGAGGAATACCTGCAAGTAGTCCCTTTCGAGTTGGAAATCATGAAACAAGACTTTGAAAGTAAAAATTCGGAGTTAGGGAAAAAGATAGAACAACTGAAAGAAGAAAATGTGCACTTGAGGTTAGATATTGATGTCCAGAAATCAAAGGCTGAGAAACTAAGGAAAGGGAAAAGGAAGGCCGAAGAAGATTTGGACAGCTTGAAGACCGATTACAAAAAGTTGCATTCATCGATGAGGACTGATGGGTTGGGTAAAACCTCAGAACAATGGCGTCAAGAAAATTAAGAAGAGAAGGCTAAGGTTGACCAGTGGAAAAAGAGGTTTCATGATGCTCAAACACAGAAGGATACTCTGAAAAAGACCGTGTGTGAGAGCCAAAGTAAAAATGAGATGTTAAGAGCTCGGGTAGCAGAATTAGAGAAAGCATTTCGAAGCCGTAACTCTACGATGAAGCTAGAAACAAGCCTGAACGAGATTGAAGACTTGAAAAGAAATATGGGAGAGCTTGAAACGGTGCTACAAACTAGTGAACTTTGGGTGCAATTATTGGAGGCAGACATGAGCTATGGGAAGAACAGCTTCAGTGATTTCAAGGCCAGGTCAGAGAAAGAGATTACGTCATGGGCGAAGCTGTGGCTCAGATACGAGAAGTGGCTGATCATTTACAAACTTTAGCGGTTCAGGCTGATGTATTAAGTGTGAAATATGAGCTAGAGTCGGACCGGGGTCGAGAGTTAGCGTGGCTTCTTGAGAAAGTTAAAACTTTGAGCATAAGGGCTAGGCCGTATATGTGACTCTGTTTTATGTAAATGATTTTGTTTTCTAAATAAGTTTCTAAAAGAAATTGAACCAGAATCGATGGCTTTTATTTTTGTATTCATATCATGCATTTGCATTACATCGCATCATATGCATTAAATAGAATAAAAGAACCCTATTAACTAGAGATCGTATTATAGCTACCCTGAAACATCACTATTACACTCGAAGAAAAACTAAAGCCATGGATCAAAGGTTAGAGAGGCTGGAGCAGATGCAGAAAGAGATACAGGACCAATTGCAAACAGAGATGCAAGAACAGTTGGCCAAATTCAACAGGATATGAGGGATTAAATGCTGGAATCCCAGAGAAGCATGATGAGCCAGTTGACACATTTGTTGACTGGAGGGCATGATAAAGGGAATGGCCCTATGGTTGATACTGGAGATGACAATGAATATTCTACTTATCCTCCAGGTTTGGCCCCTGTAAATTCCCAGATTCAACCACCAAGAGTGTCCGTCAACATCAAACCCTAGTACCAATCTGGTACCCCAGCACCGATAAACTTCCCAGCAGGCTCGAGCTCCAACCCAGGAGATAATTTGGAAAAACCAATAGTCCCTGACTTCGATGATGCAGCAGAAGGAGAAAAAGTAAAGGCAGAACTCCCAAAGGAGTTTGAGGATCGATGCAAATGGTTGGAGGAGAAGTTCCGAGCATTGGAAAGTGCTGATTACCAATACAAGATAGATGCTAAGAAGTTGAGTTTGGTTCCTGATCTGGTACTCCCACCAAAGTTTAAGATGCCAGGATTAAAAAAGTATAACGGGACCAGCTGCCCTGAGGCCCACATTACAATGCTCTGTCAGAGAATGACGGGATATGTCAACAATGACTAGTTGTTGATTTACTGTTTCTAGGATAGTCTGACTGGAGCCGCTGCTAAATGGTACAATCAGCTGAGTTGCACCCAAATCAAATCATGGAAGGATTTAGCATAGGCCTTCATGAAACATTATAGCCATGTGACTAATATAGCGCCTGACAGGATCACGCTACAAAACATGGAGAAGAAGTCGGGCGAAAGTTTCAGGAAATATGCCCAAAGGTGGAGGGAAGTCGCTACACAAGTCCAACCGCCGTTACTGAAAAAAGAAACGATAATGCTCTTCGTTAATACCCTAAAAGCACCTTTCATCAACCATATGTTGGGGAGCGCCACTAAGAGTTTCGCAGACATAGTGATGTCTGGCGAAATGATAGAGAATGCAATAAGGTGCAGAAAAATAGAAGCCGAAGAAAACACGAAAAGATTATCTCCGAAGAAAAGGGAGAATGAAATAAGTAATGTGTCCTCGAGTTATTCAAAACACGTTACTGTTAGTCAACCGAGAGCGGTTTAGATGACATATACTCTATAGTACTTACTGATTTAGAAGTACTAGCATTATTAGTCTTTTCTATCATCCAGTCTTTTGGAATTGATAGATATTTTAAATGTAATAATTTTGGTTGAATTTCTGTAGTAAACTTATTGGGCTCAAAAAGCTTAATTATTTTATTATTTATTTCTTTTATTTCTACTTCTGCTCTGATACCAAGTACAGGAGGGAAGGGAGGGATATATACACAAGCGGAAGGATATTATTAATATCGTAGATTTTATTTAACAAGAGAAGATAGTAGATAATTTACAATAGATCGTTTACAAGGGTTTTCTAAAGAAAGCAAGTATACAAGAGAGTTTGTATATTGCCAATTTCTATGGAAAGTGATTTTTCTAACCCAAGCAAGATGCCTTGTTTAGGCTACAACAATTCCTATTTATAGTGTAAATTCTAAACTCTAATTAATTTACAATTGAAGTCCGCACAGTATCCTGATAAGGATGACTTTATTATCGGCTCGATAGTTGCTTCCACGTAGCCTTCTAAATCTGACAAAATTGATGTAGTTGTCTCTACGTTCTTCTTGCAATAATTGCTGCTTGCATCATTACTTGCATCATTGATGACTTCTTACATCATTGCTTGCATCATCTTTTATGGATGGTGATGGATTGTCACATCCAATAATTAAATATCTCCTTTTTTGGATTTGTCTTTATCCTTCTTGGATATTTCTCAGATTCATCTCCTCGATTTCATCAATGTGTAATGACTCTGGTGAAGGAACTGGTGTATTCCAGCTTTCCCACGTGTCTTTGATCTCCGCTGCTAACGGATAATTATCTATCTCCATGTCAGCTATCTTTGTTAATAACTGAAAAACTTCTCTATTTTCATCTTCTTGGGTTCTTAGAGTGTCATATGCTAAAGTTCTTTTACCATCGGTCCGAACAAATAAGTTTCTTGGTGAAGAAGATGTTGGCCATGGTTATCATATCAATTCAAAGCTTGAATTTGATAATTGGTAAAATTATTATAACAATTGTCAATGGCTTTTGACAATTTTTGTTGGTCTTCTCTCATTGTTGAAAGTGCTTTTCCGAAAACAAAGTACGAATATTCCAAATTTGATACTGGTGATAAAATTTTTCTTTTCAAAGAATACCAATAAGACTACATATTTCTATATGAAAATAATAGACAAAATCATCTAAATCAACAAAATTTGTTAATCTAGATTTTACTATAGCAGGAAAATCTTTTAGTAAATGAAAAGAAAGATTTTGGACTGTTATTTCTTTAACAAATCCCCATTCAATACTGGTTATATCAAATGGTTCATGATTAAGCCTAAATTTGATAGTAGGAAATTGTTCTCCTATATCATTAGTAAAAACATAGGCTTGTAAATAATATTTTGAAAAAGTTTTTGAAAATTGAGCTTGCTGGTTGCAAATAGCTCTATCTATTTTTGAAAATATATCCGGTGGTAGAATTTGTCTACATTTGTTATATAGACATATTCTAAACATTTTATTAATAATAGGACTGTTTGTTCCTTTATTAATAAAATATTGGAATATATCAAGAAGATTATTTATCTCCTTAATATCTGTATATTCGACTAGGATTTCAACCCAATCTCTGTATAAAACAGATTTTAGTAATAAATCATCAGATTTATTTTCTTTAGTTGTTTTTTCAACTAAGAAATTTGAAAATTGTGTAAGAGCTCTTCTAAAGTTTGCTCTTTGATCAGTAATATGGGTTTTCCATATTTTGTTTATAAAATTATAATATTCTAAAGGTAAATCTGGATTATAAAAATCCTTTATTTCAGAAAATTTAAAATTTTGTTATTTTTTCAACAAATTCTCGGTTTCTTTTATAATTTCAGCATAACTTTTTTGATATACTGAATATGGATCTTGAGACCATTCATAATAACTCACCTGGGTTGGTGATTGTGTTCCAAATGGTTGTCTTACCATTGGATTTGGTACATAATATCCTTGATTAGGATAAAATGGTACTTGTGCAGGAATAAATCCTTGTTTAGGACTCATTGTTTTTCCCTTTTGGGTTTGTTATGGACAGTTGTCCATTCTCCAACTATTTCTAGAGGTTTTTTACCTCTATCCATAAGGCCTGCTAAGAAATCAGTAATCATTAATAAAAATGAATTTAGGATTTTCTACTAATGGTATTTCTATAGAAGTGTTTTCTATAAATAACCTAACTGATTTTTTATTAATAGTAAATGGTAAATATTGATTTATAAAATTATTTCCTAATAAAATATCTCCATTCATATCAGGAAAACATAATATTTTTGGAATTATAAATCTAACATTATTTATGTAGATTGGTATATTTTTTGCTTTATAATAAATAGTAGTCTTATTACCATTTATTCCATTAATATTTATTGTCTTTTTTACAGGTTTCCAATATTCCTCAAGAATGGCATTCTTTTTACAACTACTGGTTGTAGCACCTGTATCTAATAAAGCATGTAAATAATATTTTTTATAATCTTTACCATGTAATGTAATTTCAATATATGTATTGAAATTTGTAATATCTTCTATTGAATAATGAATATCTTCCATTCTAGTGTTTCTAGAATTTCTACTAGGTGTAGTAGGAAAAATAGGAATATGAACTGTTTTCATACCTATTGGTGTAGAAGTACTTATATTATCTTCATCTTCCTCTGGTTGAAAACTAGAAGGTAATACTAAATTATCATCTGTATTGGGTATCAGATTATTCTTAAAATATAACTTATCTCCAGATGACATATACTCTATAATACTTACTGGTTTAGAAGTACTAGCATTATTAGTCTTTTCTATCATCCAGTCTTTTGGAATTGATAGATCTTTTAAATGTAATAATTTTGGTTGAATTTCTGTAGTAAACTTATTGGGCTCAAAAAGCTCAATTATTTTATTATTTATTTCTTTTATTTCTACTTCTGTTGTATTAGTGTATTTATTTTTTAACTTTTGATATTCATGAAGAAATTTTTTAGAAAATTCTTCTAAATATCTAATATCACATAATTTTAATTTTGACAAGATATAGCTAGATTGACTATCTTGATCCTTTTTATTAGTATAACCACAAAATTCTGTTTTTAGAATTGAAGTTAATCTTTTTAATAAATCTTTAGGGGTACTTATTTGATTAATAAGATTACCCTTTTGTTCTTTTCCTTTCTCAGATTCTTCCTATTGTCTGAGAAACTGTAGAACATCTACCTGAAATGTTCCTACAAAGTAATTTAAAAATTTTTCTTTTGACCAAATAGTATTATTGTTGTTTACAACAATAGTCATAGATTGTGCCCAATCATCTATAGTTTTTTCATAATCTGATAAAGGAACATGAGTTAAATCTAAATATATTCCTCCTTGAGCAACATTTCTTTTATTTAAATCATCTACCTTATAAGGTATAGGTATAGGCTGACTAGATTCTCCTGGGGTTTCCAGTTTTATATCATTAGTGGCTATATTTTCTATTTTATTACCTAATATTCTTGTTGTATTTTCAACAATTTCATAATTTTTATTAATAGCTCTCAAATTATCATCTGTTTGAAGGTCTGAGTCTATTTTTCTTTTACCGTAAGGATCTTGTTTATCAATTTCCCTAGGTTTCGGTATTTCATAATCATCTGGATCTGCTTGTTCTGTATCCATGGGTTCAGGAATTTCTATATTTTCATCCTCTTCTGTTGAAGTGTTTTCTTCATCAGAATTATGACTAGTAACATTAATATCTACATTAGAATTATTAGAACTTTTAGAACTATCACTACTTTCGGTGGTATCATAATTTAACATATAGTGATAATTATACTTAGTAAATAAGTCTTTATGTTTTTCATAAAGTTCTTTTATTTAAATATTCTACTTGCTCATATTTATCTTTTGTTTTAGAAAATTGGTTTTTTCAATGTTCTATTAAAGTCTTATAAGATTCAAAATCATATTTTTCTTGTTTTTTTAATTTTTTCTCTTTTTTGTTTTCTCTTTTCTTTTTTATTATAGGTTGAAGATTCATCAAAAGATTCATCTTCATCTGATAAAGCTAAAATAACATCACTATTACCATAATATAAAGGTCCTAAATCTAAGTCCGATTCTATATTATTATTAATAACTTGATCTAGTTTATTATTAACATCAGATAATAATTCTTTAGATTTGTTATTCAAATCTAAATCTGTTACTTCTCCCATATTATCTACTTTTTCTTCTATTTTATTGACTTTAGCATATAATTTATTAAAATATATAGATGTCATATCTATTAAACTATTGATACCTTTACTAAGAGCCGAAACATTATTTTCATTCTTAGAGTCTATATGCATAGTATGATTACAAGTTTTATCTTTATACATACAATCCATTTCTTCCATGTTTTTTATCTCTGGTACCTAAAACCTTCTGTGTCTTTAACGTCTTCACAAACGCCTACAACGTCTCACTCAGACTCAACGGCAACAAGAAGACAGAACGACAGATATATGGGTTTTGAGATAAACACCAACGAAACAAACGGAATTGAAGAAAAAAGATAGAAACTTACAATGCTAACTACGATATTAGAACTCCAGAAATCGTTACTCCGGGGCTCCTCTGATACCAAGTACAGGGGGGAAGGGAGGGATATATGCACAAGCGGAAGGATATTATTAATATCGTAGATTTTATTTAACAAGAGAAGATAGTAGATAATTTACAATAGATCGTTTACAAGGGTTTTCTAAAGAAAGCAAGTATACAAGAGAGTTTGTATATTGCCAATTTCTATGGAAAGTGATTTTTCTAACCCAAGCAAGATGCCTTGTTTAGGCTACAACAATTCCTATTTATAATGTAAATTCTAAACTCTAATTAATTTACAATTGAAGTCTGCACAGTATCCTGATAAGGATGACTTTATTATCGGCTCGATAGTTGCTTCCACGTAGCCTTCTAAATCTGACAAAATTGATGTAGTTGTCTCTACGTTCTTCTTGCAATAATTGCTGCTTGCATCATTGATGACTTCTTACATCATTGCTTGCATCATCTTTTATGGATGGTGATGGATTGTCACATCCAATAATTAAGTATATCCTTTTTTAGATTTGTCTTTATCCTTCTTGGATATTTCTCAGATTCATCTCCTCGATTTCATCAAGGTGTAATGACTCTGGTGAAGGAACTGGTGTATTCCAGCTTTCCCACGTGTCTTTGATCTCCGCTGCTAACGGATAATCATCTATCTCCATGTCAGCTATCTTTGTTAATAACCGAAACGACTTCTCTATTTCGTCTTCCTGGGTTCTTCCAGTGTCATATGCTAAAATTCTTTTACCATCGGTCCAGAACAAATAAGTTTCTTGGTGAAGAAGATGTTCGGCCATGGTTATCATATCAATTCCGGCTTGAATTTGTTAATTGGTAAAATTATTATAACAATTGTCAATGGCTTTTGACAATTTTTGTTGGTCTTCTTCTACTGCTGAAAGGGCTTTTCCCGAAAACAAAGTACGAATATTCCAAATTTGATACGGTTGATAAAATTTTTCTTTTTCAGCAATACCAATAAGACTACATATTTCTATATGAAAATAATAGACAAAATCATCTAAATCAACAAAATTTGTTAATCTAGATTTTACTATAGCAGGAAAATCTTTTAATAAAAGAAAGATTTTGGACTGTTATTTCTTTAACAAATCCCCATTTAATACTGGTTATATCAAATGGTTCATGATTAAGCCTAAATTTGATAGTAGGAAATTGTTCTCCTATATCATTAGTAAAAACATAGGCTTGTAAATAATATTTTGAAAAAGTTTTTGAAAATTGAGCTTGCTGGTTGCAAATAGCTCTATCTATTTTTGAAAATATATCCGGTGGTAGAATTTGTCTACATTTGTTATATAGACATATTCTAAACATTTTATTAATAATAGGACTGTTTGTTCCTTTATTAATAAAATATTAGAATATATCAATAAGATTATTTATCTCCTTAATATCTGTATATTCGACTAGGATTTCAACCCAATCTCTGTATAAAACAGATTTTAGTAATAAATCATCAGATTTATTTTTTTTTAGTTGTTTTTTCAACTAAGAAATTTAAAAATTGTGTAAGAGCTCTTCTAAAGTTTGCTCTTTGATTAGTAATATGGGTTTTCCATATTTTGTTTATAAAATTATAATATTCTAAAGGTAAACCTGGATTATAAAAATCCTTTATTTTAGAAAATTCAGAATTTTGTTGTTTTTTCAACAAATTCTCGGTTTCTTTTATAATTTCAGCATAACTTTTTTGATATACTAAATATGGATCTTGAGACCATTCATAATAACTCACCTGGGTTGGTGATTGTGTTCCAAATGGTTGTCTTACCATTGGATTTGGTACATAATATCCCTGATTAGGATAAAATGGTACTTGTGTAGGAATAAATCCTTGTTTAGGACTCATTGTTTTTCCCTTGTTGGGTTTTTTATGGACAGTTGTCCATTCTCCAACTATTTCTAGAGGTTTTTTACCTCTATCCATAAGGCCTGCTAAGAAATCAGTAATCATTAGTAAAATAAATTTAAGATTTTCTACTAATAGTATTTCTATAGAAGTATTTTCTATAAATAACCTAACCGATTTTTTATTAATAGTAAATGGTAAATATTGATTTATAAAATTATTTCCTAATAAAATATCTCCATTCATATTAGGAAAACATAATATTTTTGGAATTATAAATCTAACATTATTTATGTAGATGGGTATATTTTTTGCTTTATAATAAATAGTAGTTTTATTACCATTTATTCCATTAATTTTTATTGTCTTTTTTACAAGTTTCCAATATTCTTCAGGAATGGCATTCTTTTTACAACTACTGGTTGTAGCACCTGTATCTAATAAAGCATGTAAATAATATTTTTTATAATCTTTACCATGTAATGTAATTTCAATATATGTATTGAAATTTGTAATATCTTCTATTGAATAATGAATATCTTCCATTCTAGTGTTTCTAGAATTTTTACTAGGTGTAGTAGGAAAAATAGGAATATAAACTGTTTTCATACCTATTGGTGTAGAAGTACTTATATTATTTTCATCTTCCTCTGGTTGAGAACTAGAAGGTAATACTAAATTATCATCTGTATTGGTTATTAGATTATTCTTAAAATATAACTTATCTCCAGATGACATATACTCTATAGTACTTACTGGTTTAGAAGTACTAGCATTATTAGTCTTTTCTATCATCCAGTCTTTTGGAATTAATAGATCTTTTAAATGTAATAATTTTGGTTGAATTTCTGTAGTTAACTTATTGGGCTCAAAAAGCTCAATTATTTTATTATTTATTTTTTTTATTTCTACTTCTGCTGTATTAGTGTATTCATTAACAGAAGTCCAGCTTATTGCTAAATCTTCTGCTAAATCACTAATATCAGAATTTTTTGTCTGAATTCTAAGACATAGACACTCTTCTATTAGAGGGTCTGTTATGGATATAAAGTAATTTGGTTTAACTTTAAATCCTATAATTCCTGTATGTAAATTAGACTGAATTCCTCCAATAAGTGCTTTTATTGGATTTTCAAATCTTTTATCTAATAATACTGCTAAAATAGGAACATCATGACCTCTTCTGAATAAAGCTCTAATTGTTATCATAATGACTCCTAAATGTGTATATCTAACTTGAGGATATTTTTTCCTAATACGTTTTATCTTTTCTTTAGTAAATAATGGGATTTCTGTTAATCCTCCTTTAGTATCTTTAGCGACTGTATTTCCGCTAATTTTTTCTATGTGTCTTTGTGACCAAATTTTAAACTTAGATATTTTATATATTTCTTCTTTAGAAATATGATTTTTATTAATATTTTCTATTATATCATCGAGAAAAAGTACATTTTTTCTCCGATTAGATTTCCTAATTTAATATCCTGTTGTTCAGAATTAGGAATTTCTTCTAACTTATTCTTAGAACTACTTCCTAACATAAAGATATATTCATCAGAATCTGTATCAGACTCTGTTTCTGATATTAAATCATATAATATTTCAGTAGGATTTATTTCCTCACTAAAACATATTTCTAAATCTTGTTCTTCAAGATTTTTAATTATTTTCCTAGCATTTTTGCCTTTGTTAGGACGATTTGTTGCTATATGACCTTCTTCATCACAAATAAAACATTTACATATTTGTTTTTTAGTATTTTTAGAAGTTTTTCTTCTAACAATTTTTTTCTTTTTATTATTATGAGTATAATTTTTATTACTAGGTTTCCATCTAGCTAATCTATATTTTTTATGCTTTTTATAGGTTTTTGGACGTATAGAATTACATCCAAACTCCCATTCTCCTTCTAACATCTTTGTACAATATTTATGACTTAATTTATTCTTGACTTGTTTAGCCGCCTTACTCTGTAAGCAATGTAATATAATTCTTTCTTTAGCTCTATTACCTATTTTATCTATATTTGCTACATCTGTACTATTATCATTACTATGTTTTATTATGAAAGAAGCATATTTATTTATGCAAATTTCATCCCAAGGTGGTGGTAAATTAATTAGAGTTTAGAATTTACACTATAAATAGGAATTGTTGTAGCCTAAACAAGGCATCTTGCTTGGGTTAGAAAAATCACTTTCCATAGAAATTGGCAATATACAAACTCTCTTGTATACTTGCTTTCTTTAGAAAACCCTTGTAAACGATCTATTGTAAATTATCTACTATCTTCTCTTGTTAAATAAAATCTGCGATATTAATAATATCCTTCCGCTTGTGCATATATCCCTCCCTTCCCCCCTGTACTTGGTATCAGAGGAGCCTCGGAGTAACGATTTCTGGAGTTCTAATATCGTAGTTAGCATTGTAAGTTTCTATCTTTTTTCTTCAATTACGTTTGTTTCATTGTTGTTTATCTCAAAACCCATATATCTGTCGTTCTGTCTTCTTGTTGCCGTTGAGTCCGAGTGAGACGTTGTAGGCGTTTGTGAAGACGTTAAAGACACAGAAGGTTTTAGGTACCAGAGATAAAAAACATGGAAGAAATGGATTGTATGTATAAAGATAAAATTTGTAATCATACTATGCATATAGACTCTAAGAATGAAAATAATCACTACACCAAAATAGACTTTTAGCGGCATTTTTTTTTGCCTTTAGTGGCGTCTATAAGCGCCACTAAAAGTGTTTGCGGCGCTTCTAGAAGCATTAATGTTTCGGCTCTTAGTAAAGATATCAATAGTTTAATAGATATGACATCTATATATTTTAATAAATTATATACTAAAGTCAGTAAAATAGAAGAAAAAGTAGATAATATGGGAGAAGTAACAGATTTAGATTTGAATAACAAATCTAAAGAATTATTATCTGATGTTAATAATAAACTAGATCAAGTTATTAATAATAATAATATAGAATCGGACTTAGATTTAGGACCTTTATATTATGGTAATAGTAATTTATTTTAGCTTTATCAGATGAAGATGAATCTTCTAATGAATCTTCAACCTATAATAAAAAAGAAAAAAGAAAACAAAAAAGAGAAAAAATTAAAAAACAAGAAAAATATGATTTAGATAAAATATCTAAAGATACAAAAGTTAAAGAAAAACCAATAATTCAACAAATGAAACTTGGAAAAAAAGGATATTATTACATTTTCACATTTCCAACCCAGGAAATATTATACTTATATTGAAATTACATTCCAGTTTAGAGAATATAATTCATATTCTTTAAATGCTTTATTAGATACATGAGCTACAACTAGTAGCTGTAGAGAAAATGCTATTCCATCAGAAAAATGGAAACTTATGAGAAATCCAATAAGAGCTGTTGGAGTAGATGGTAATGAGACTTTAATTCTTTTTAAAGCAAAAAATATACCGATCTACATAAACAATGTAAGATTTGTGATTCCTAAAATATTATGTTTCCATGAAATGCATGGAGATATATTATTAGGTAATAATTTTATATATCAGCATTTACCATTTTCTATTGATAAAAATTTTGTTATATTAACTATTGAAAAAACTTCAGTAGAAATACCCTTAGTTGAAAATCACAAATTTATTTGTGATCAAGATTTTACATCATCTAGGAAAGAACAGATTAAACAACTTGAAACAAATCATTGGTTGTTTAAAATATTAGAAAATAATAATTTTAGTGAAGAACCATTAAAATTATGGAAAAATAGTCCTAGATATTGTACTATTAAATTAGAAAATCCTAATAAAATTATTAGAGTAAAAATATGATCTATACTAAACAAGATATAGATGAATTTGAAATACAGATAAAAGAATTATTAGAAAAAGGATTAATAGAAGAAACTACTAGTCAACGTTCTAGTCCTGCCTTTATGGTAAGAAACCATGCAGAAATAAAAAGAGGAAAAGCTAGGATGGTTATTAACTATAAAAGACTAAATCAGAATACTATTTTTGATGGGTATTTTATTCCAAGAAAGGAAGTGTTAATTAATCTTGCTAAACAAGCAAAATATTTTAATAAGTTTGACTGCAAATCTGGCTTCTGGAAAATTATGTTAACAGAAGAATCCAGACCATTAACAGCTTTTAGTGCACCTAATGGACATTACCAATGGAGAGTAATGCCATTTGGATTATGTAATGCACCACAAGTCTTCCAAAGATGGATGGACTCTATATTTAAAAAATATAAAAAATTTTATGTTGTTTATATAGATGATATTTTAATATTCTCTGATACATTAGAAAATCATAGAAAACATTTAAACATTATATCTAGAGAATTTATAAAAACATGGAATTATATTAAGTCCTAAGAAAATTGAAATAGAAAAAACTGAAATAGAATTCTTAGGATTAATATTATCTGCCGATGGTCTTAAACTCCAAGATAATATTATTGTAAAAATAAAAGAATTTCCTGAAAATATTGTTGATAAGAAACAACTTCAACAATTTTTAGGAATTGTTAATTATGGAAGAAATTTCTTTCCTAACTTATCTAAAAAATTAGATGAGTTATATGAAAAACTAAAAAAGGACAAACCCTTTGAATGGTCTAAAAAAGATTCAGATATTATAAAACACATAAAATCTGAAATAAATTATATTCCTAAGGTTTATTTACCTAAACAATGAGATAAATTAATTCTAGAAACAGATGCCTCAGAAAAAAATTGGGGATGTGTATTAAAAGCTAAAACAATAGCTAATGAAGAATTAATTTGTGGATATAATTCGGGAAAATTTAAACCAAATGAAATAAATTATGCAATTTATGAAAAAGAGTTATTAGCAATAAAAAAAAGAATAAAAAATTCCTAATATATTTAGCTCCTAAACATTTTATTATAAAAACTGATAATCAAGCGGTTAAACAATTCCTTACTAACAAAAGTTTAGAAACTGTGCCTCGAAGAATTAAATGGTATAATGAATTATGCCAATTTAATTTTGAAGTTATTTATATTAAAGGTACTAATAATATGATTGCTGATTTTCTTAGCAGGCCTTATGGATAGAGGTAAAAAACCTCTAGAAATAGTTGGAGAATGGACAACGTTCATAAAAAACCCAACAAGGGAGAAACAATGAGTCCTAAACAAGGATTTATTCCTGCACAAGTACCATTTTATCCTAATCAAGGATATTATGTACCAAATCCAATGGTAAGACAACCATTTGGAACACAATCACCAACTCAGGTGAGTTATTATAAATGGTCTCAAGATCCATATTCAGTATATCAAAAAAGTTATGCTGAAATTATAAAAGAAACCGAGAATTTGTTGAAAAAACAACAAAATTCTGAATTTTTTGAAATAAAGGATTTTTATAATCCAGGTTTACCTTTAGAATATTATAATTTTATAAACAAAATATGGAAAACCCATATTACTGATCAAAGAGCAAACTTTAGAAGAGCTTTTACACAATTTTCAAATTTCTTAGTTGAAAAAACAACTAAAGAAAATAAATCTGATGATTTATTACTAAAATCTGTTTTATACAGAGATTGGGATGAAATCCTAGTCGAATATACAGATATTAAGGAGATAAATAATCTTATTGATATATTCTAATATTTTATTAATAAAGGAACAAACAGTCCTATTATTAATAAAATGTTTAGAATATGTCTATATAACAAATGTAGACAAATTCTACCACCGGATATATTTTCAAAAATAGATAGAGCTATTTGCAACCAGCAAGCTCAATTTTCAGAAACTTTTTCAAAATATTATTTCCAAGCCTATGTTTTTACTAATGATATAGGAGAATAATTTCCTACTATCAAAATTAGGCTTAATCATGAACCATTTGATATAACCAGTATTGAATGGGGATTTGTTAAAGAAATAACAGTCCAAAATCTTTCTTTTCATTTATTAAAAGATTTTCCTGCTATAGTAAAATCTAGATTAACAAATTTTGTTGATTTAGATGATTTTGTCTATTATTTTCATATAGAAATATGTAGTCTTATTGGTATTGCTGAAAAAGAAAAATTTTATCAGCCGTATCAAATTTGGAATATTCGTACTTTGTTTTCGGGAAAAGCACTTTCAACAGTAGAAGAAGACCAACAAAAATTGTCAAAAGCCATTGACAATTGTTATAATAATTTTACCAATTATCAAATTCAAGCCGGAATTGATATGATAACCATGGCCGAACATCTTCTTCACCAAGAAACTTATTTGTTCTGGACCGATGGTAAAAGAACTTTAGCATATGACACTCTAAGAACCCAAGAAGACAGAAATAGAGAAGTTTTTCAGTTATTAACAAAGATAGCTGACATGGAGATAGATAATTATCCGTTAGCAGCGGAGATCAAAGACACGTGGGAAAGCTGGAATACACCAGTTCCTTCACCAGAGTCATTACACATTGATGAAATCGAGGAGATGAATCTGAGAAATATCCAAGAAGGATAAAGACAAATCCAAAAAAGGAGATATTTAATTATTGGATGTGACAATCCATCACCATCCATAGAAGATGATGCAAGCAATGATGTAAGAAGTCATCAATGATGCAAGCAATGATGCAAGCAGCAATTATTGCAAGAAGATTGTAGACACAACTATATCAATTTTGTCAGATTTAGAAGGCTACGTGGAAGCAACTATCGAGCCGATAATAGAGTCATCCTTATCAGGATACTGTGCGGACTTCAATTGTAAATTAATTAGAGTTTAGAATCTACACTATAAATAGGAATTGTTGTAGCCTAAATAAGGCATCTTGCTTGGGTTAGAAAAATCGCTTTCCATAGAAATTGGCAATATACAAACTCTCTTTATACTTGCTTTCTTTAGAAAACCCTTGTAAACGATCTATTGTAAATTATCTACTATCTTCTCTTGTTAAATAAAATCTACGATATTAATAATATCCTTCCGCTTGTGCATAAGTAACATTAATATCCACAGGCCAGCAAGCCTCACCAAGGTAGGAGCCCAACACGAGGTAGAATACCGAGAAATTTCAGTTTACTCCCACACCAATGATGTATAGGGAGTTGTACAAGAATCTATTCGATGCGCATGTTGTAGCCCCTTTCTACTTGAAACCTTTACAACCCCCATATCCTAAGAGGTATGGCATGAACGCTCAGTGTGAATACCATGCAGGTATCGTAGGGCACTCGATAGAAAACTACACCTCATTCAGATGGCTAGTCAAAAGGCTTATTAAGGCGGGTGTTGTAAAATTCGACGATGTACTTGGTGTGGGAAATCCGTTACCCAGTCATACTGATAAAGGGGTAAACGCGATAGTCGAGAATATGGGGAGAAGAATCAAACGAGATATTGCCGAAGTAAGAACCCCATTAAGGGAGGTTTGGAAAGAAATGCGAGAAAGAGGGTTAGTTCTGCAAGAGTTGGGGAGGAAATCCCGAGATGCAAGGAACTATTTTGAGTTCCATAACAAGGAAGACCATGAGATCCAACAATGCAGTGAATTCAGGGCCCTAGTGGAAGGATTAATGGATAACAAGGAGATGGAGTTCTTTTACTCTATTGAAGAAGAGGACGTGTGCACCACAGAAGAAGGGTCAGTAGAGAGGGTCTTTGAGATCAATCATCCAGTGGTGATCATCACAAGACCAAGAGTCAATGAAGTAGGAGCGAAAACGGCACTGAGGGTTATAATTTAGAAACCCATGGCCTTTCCTTATAAGGATAGCAAAAGGGTGCCCTGGAATTACAGCTGTAATTTGACATGCTCAGGAGGGGAGAGTCCGATTAGCATGCCAAATATGAAAGTCGAACCTGCAAAAAGAAAGTCCCTAATGATTAAACAGGGGGAAGAGAAGACAAAATCACTAGTCAATTAACCAGTAACAGAGAATGAGGCCAAAGAGTTTTTGAAGTTCCTAAAGCACAGTGAGTACAGTGCTGTGGAACAGTTACACAAGCAACCAGCACGCATATCGGTACTAGCTTTGCTCTTAAACTTTGAGGTGCACTGTAGTGCGCTAATGAATGTATTGAACGAAACCTATGTCGCTGATGACATATCGATAAACAAGCTAGACCGCCTTGTTAGTAACTTAAGTGCAAACAATTTCATCTCTTTCAGTAACGATGAAATTCCACTAGGAGGCATGGGATCCACCAAGGCTCTGCACATCACTACCCGATGCAAAGGGTATACGCTACCGGAGGTATTAATTGACAACGGATCGGCACTAAATGTCTTGCCCCTATCTACGTTAAACAGATTGCCTGTAGACAGCTCTCATATGAAAACATGCCCAAAATATCCGAAGCTACGTGGATGAGCCTACGACTGATGGTAGGAAAAGGAGCAGTGCCTAAGAGGGGACTCGAAAAATACCTCCAGGGATGGGTCGAAGTGCCAGGTTTGGTTGACAAGCGCGATTGTTTTGGTCTGGGGCATAGGCCAGATTCCAAATAGAGAAAGGAGGAAATGGAGAGGAAGCGTGAGAGACGAAAGGCACGGTTGAATGGTGCTGAAGTCAAATGAGGGTCAATGACTTTTCCCCATATATCTAATACGTTTGTGTCGGGAGGAATTATCCATCCAGGGCCGGTGAACACAAATGAAGAAGTAGTTGAAGATAAGATGAGAGTTTTGAACATCAACGCCGTATCTGAAGAGGGCCTGAACAACTGGACTGTAGAGGAAATTCCTGTAGTTTTTATGTAACAGCCCAATTTCAATAGTGTCGGAACAGTGATTTGAGATTTCTAAATCTGACGAAAAAGTTAGAAAACTTTGTTAATCGATAATTATAAGTTAAGTGTGATTTTGGAAATATTTTAAAATTAGTGAATTTTGTGAACTAAAAGAATTAATTAGAAAAATTGGGCCAAAAACAAGGTATTGAGAGCTCGAATTCATAAAGTGAGCCATAAATATTTCTAAAAATATTTATGGAGTGTCATTAAGTTATTATTAAAGTTTAGTTGAGAAATTTTAACGTTTGGATATGTAATTAAATGAAAAGGACTAAATTGAAAAAGGTGTAAAAGTTGAATTATAGATTAAAAGAAATTATGAAGGACCAAAATGGTAATTATACCATTTTGTAAAGTTGAATGAGTTAAGTATGAAAAATCTGAGATTTTTTAAAGTATGTTATTATATTATATATTAATATTATATTATATTATTATATTATTATATTATTATAATATTATATATATACAAACAAAAACAAAAGAAAAGAAAGGGAGAATACCAGAAAAGAAACAGAGAACAAGACGAAAGCAAGGGAAGAAAAAGGGAAAGAAAGAAAAAGGAGAAATTGATGGTTTGAAGCTTGGAAGTTTAATTGGTAAGTTAATTTAGTCCTTCTCTTTTAATTTTGATGCTTTATAAGTTTTAGAACAAAGTTTTGATGAATTTAAGTTGAAGTTTTTGAAGTTTTAAAGCTGTTGAATATAGCATATGATGAACAAAAAGATGAATTAGTGGTTTAATTGAAAGAATTTGAAGTTAGAATTGGGTAAAGGACTTAATTGTAAAATAAGCTATAACAAAACTGTTTTGGACAGCAGCAGTAGAGTAACTTTGAAAAATCACCAAAAATCGTAGAAGTTGAAATAGAAGTTGAATGATATATGAAATTAAAGCTTATTGAGTCTACTTTCATATGAAAGAAACAGGAAAAGCAAAGGAATTCTGTAATTTGAGATATTTATATTTTTGTAAGACTGGTTTAAAGGGATTTCGGGATCCCCTGTTCTGACTTTGGAAAATCATAAAAAATTGGAGAAAAATAATTAGGGGCTTAAGTTTATATGTATAGAATTCTGAATAAGTCTATTTTCAATAGAAATAAACGAGAACATCATATGAATTGTGTATGAGGAGATAATTAATTTTTAGTGAAGAAGGGTCAGAACTGCCAGACAGCAGAACAGGGGTGACTTTGATGAATAAACTGTACTAATTGGCTAGGCTAAAAATTCTGGAAATGTTATGGTATGAATATATGTGAGTCTAGTTTCAGTAAAAATTAACGGTGCTTCATTTGGAGTTCTGTAGCTCCGGAAATAAATAATTTAGTGACTATAACTCAAATGGACAGTTTTGAATATACTTATGAGTAATTAATGAAATTATTGACAATGTTACTTATAGCATGTTATATACATTAAGGATGTGGAATGGAGAGGAGGAGGAGGAAAATATGTATGAATATTTAGGTAGTATGGCTAATTTGAAATGTTTTAGACTCAAGGACTAAATTGAATAAAAGTAAAACTTTATGATTAATTTTGTAAAAATGTAGAAATGTCCAATTTGCATGAAATAGATTATTTTATTATTTAAAATTGCAAAATTGAATGAAATTAGTAATTTAGATTAAGATCGATTGAAAAATCGATGAAAATAGAAAATTATCAAAATGACCCTGAATCTTGATATTTCTACTGATTTGATTTAGCTTGAGTAAGTTCGTGTAACTTAATTATATGATATAAGAAAATATGAGTTGATGGTACGTGAAATATTGATATGATAAATTAACTGTTTTATGTTTATGAAGAAACGGCAAGTGAATGATATTTATCATGACATGAAAATATGTGATTATCTTTAATATGTTAATGCAAGGTAATTAAGTATGATGAAACGAGTAATAAATTCAAGTAAGACATGACGAGAAAAATGAATATCTTTAAGGGGCCATATGTTTGATTTTGATTGGTTTCAAATATAAATATTGAATTAAAATAAAATGTCTGATAAATAAATTTGTAATTCCGGTAATGCCTCGTACCCTATTCCAGCGTTGAATACGGGTAAGGGGTGTTACATTTTAGAACTAACACAGAGTAATGTTCAAAACGTACTTGTTGTTTTAAGCTTAGAAACAATAAGAATCTTTTGTGAAATAGGCTCATGTCCAAACATTGTTATTTTCAATAAAAAATACATTTTGTGCCGGTCAAATATTTTTGTTATCCATCCATCTATTCCATTCATAATCTTAACATAAATAAGTTATTCTTAGATTCATTGGGTATTCTTTCGTACCTGCCATAGGTCCCCAGATATCAATGTTATGAGCAACGCTGCTATGGACTCAGAATTCCCTGATGAACAAGACATGTGCCTAGAGGGACCTCAGGACTTTACAGATAACGGAGATTATAGTTTATCCTCGGATTTGTTAAGGATGGTAGAGCGAGAAGAGAAGCTAATCATACCTCACAAAGAGACAATTGAGAATGTGATTTTAGAAGATGGGAAAGAGGTGAAAATTGGCGCTTGCATAAATGAGGAAACAATGCAGGATCTCGTTAAACTTATGCTGGAGTTCAAAGATGTCTTCGCATAGTCATATCATGACATACCGGGGTTGAGCGCTAATATTACGGTACATCGTATCCCCATAAAAGAAGAATGCAAGTCGGTCCAACAGAAGCTCCGAAGGATGAGACTTGATATGGCAGTAAAAATAAGAGAAGAGGTTAAGAAGCAATTTGATGCTAGGTTCTTACAAGTGGTGAATTACTCAGAATGGGTAGCCAATGTCGTTCATGTTCCTAAGAAAGACGGGAAAGTACGGATGTGTGTAGACTTCAGAGACTTAAACAAGGCTAGCCCAAAAGACAACTTCCCACTGCCTCACATCGACACTTTAGTGGATAATACGGCAGGGTATTCATTGTTCTCCTTCATGGATGGTTTCTCTAGATACAATCAGATCAAGATGCATCCTGAAGACATGGAAAAGACCACATTCATAACCTTGTGGGGAACTTTTTGTTACAAGGTGATGCCATTTGGGTTAAAGAATGCGGGAGCCACATACTAAAGAGCCATGGTAACCTTGTTCCATGACATTATGCACAGGAAATCGAGGTCTACGTCAACGACATGATCGCGAAATCCCAAACAGAATAGGAGCGTGTACAGGTTTTGAGGAAATTGTTCTTAAGGTTGAGGAAATTTTAGCTGAAGCTCAATCCAACCAAGTGTACTTTCGGGGCTAGGTCAGGAAAACTGCTCGGTTTCGTAGACAGTGAAAGAGGAATTGAGGTCGACCCAGATAAAGTCAAGGCCGTACAAGAATTGCCTCCACTACGCACTCAAAAGGAAGTCCAAGGTTTTCTAGGAAGACCAAATTATATTGCCCAGTTCATTTCGCAATTAACTGAGAAATGTGACCCCATATTTCGTCTTCTTAAGAAACACAACCCAGGCATTTGGGACGACGAATGCCAGAAGGCTTTTGACAGGATTAAACAATACTTGTCTAATACTCCAGTGCTAATGCCACCCAGTCCTTATAGACCATTGATTTTGTATTTGACGGTATTCGATAATTCAATGGGATGCGTGCTCGGCCAACATGATGAGACAGGGAAGAAAGAAAGGGTGATATATTACCTCAGTAAGAAATTCACTGAGTGTGAAATGAGATACTCGCCAATTGAGAAATTATGGTGCGCATTGGTCTGGACAACTCGGAGGTTGAAGCAGTACATGTTGTACCATACGGCTTGGTTAATCTCGAAACTAGACCCTCTTAAGTACATGATGGAGTCAACCGCTCTGGATGGAAGAATGGCTCGATGGCAAATTTTACTCTCCGAATTTGACATAGTCTATGTGAACTAGAAGGCTGTGAAGGGGAGTGCAATAGCTGATTTTCTAGCCAGTAGAGCGCTAGACGACTACGAGCCCTTGAACTTTGATTTTTCCAATGAAGATCTGATATTTGTGGCGACAACTGGAGAAGGTACTCTAGAAGACCGTCCTTGGAAGTTGAACTTCGACGGAGCGTCAAATGTCATTGGTAATAGAGTCGGGGCAGTCCTGATATCCCCAAAGGGAGACCATTATCCATTCACTTGTAAGTTGGATTTTGACTGCACGAACAATATGGCAGAGTACGAAGCATGTATCATGTGAATTCAAGCAACCATAGACCCCAATGTCAAGGTGCTAGAAGTATATGGAGATTCTGCGTTGGTAATCTATCAGTTTAAGGGAGAATGGGAAACAAGAGATCCCAAATTGATCAGTTCTTGAAAGTTAGTCTTGGAGTTAATTGAGGAATTTGAGAATATCACCTTCTTTTACCTCCCGCGGGATGAAAACCAGATGGCTGACGCCTTGGCCGTAAGCTTATATGATCAGAGTAAATGAGCAAGAAGGTATGAACCCTATCTGTAATAGCCCAAATTTCAGTGATGTCAAAATTAATGGTTCGAGATCACCAAATCTGACAAATGAACTCGTAGGCTATATTATTTAATATTTACGAGCCAAATGTAGCTTTTAAAATATTTTTTTAAAATAGTAAATTATGTATTATAAAGATTTATTTGGTCAAGAAATCGAGAAAAAGAGGTATCGAGATCTCGGTGTTATAAACCGAGTCATAAATATTTTTATGAATGTTTACGGAATGTCAATAAGGTAGTATTAAAATTCCGTTAGAAAATTTTGACGTTTGGGTGGTTAATTAAATAAAAAGGACTAAATTGAAAAGTGTATAAAAGTTACTAGAAGGATTAAATAGCTTAATTATCAAATGAGGAAGGACCTAAAGTGAAAATAAGCCCAAAGGAGATATTTTGGGCGGCAATAGCTGACGAAAATCAGGAAATGGATGAAATAAGGGTAAAATTGGAAAATTACCAAAATTAGTTAAATAAGTATGGGACCAAATTGGAATTATCTAGATTTCTCTTCATTTCTCTTTATTTTCTTCAGCTGAAAAACAGCCATGGGAGAGAGCTTCAAGCTGGTTTTCATACTCAAGCTTCATGTAAGTTTAATTCTTGCTTTCTCCTTGAAATTTCTATGTTTTTGGACTTTTATAATTGGATCCAACTTACTATGTCATTAGTTTTTGATTCTATAGCTAATTTTTGAAGTTGATGTGGATTATTACTAGAAGAATATGATGAATAAATATTGATTTGGAGCTTTAATTTTGTTATATGATGATATTAACAAGTGAAATTGATGAAAATTGGTTTTAGGACCTAATTGTGAAATAGCTGAAATTATGGCCTAGTGTTAAAATTCTGATTTCAAAGGTTATGAAGTAGTTTAAAATGATAGATAAAAGTATTAAATGAGAAAATTAACTCAATTGAGGGGTTAATTTAGCAAGGACTGAATTGTATGAATTGTGGAATTAGGGACAAAATAGAAATCAACATGTTACACTAAAGCAGTTTTGGACAGCAGCAGTTATCTAACTTTGAAAAATCACCAAAAATTGTAGAAATTGAATTAGAAGTTGAGTGAGATATGGAATTAAATATCGTTGAGTCTATTTTCATATAAAAGAAACATAGCAAGCAAAGGAAGTCTACATTTTGAGATATTTAAAGTTTTGTAAGACTGGTTTAGAACAACTTCGTGATCCCCTGTTCTTACTTTAGAAATTCACTAAAACTTGTACAAAAATAATTATGAGTTATAATTTATATGTTTGTATTCCTTTGTGAGCCTATTTTCATTAGAAATAATCAGAAACACTATATGAAAATCGTACTATGAGATAATTGATTTTTAGTGAAGAGAGGTCAGAGCTGTCGGACTGTGTAACATGGGAGAATTTAACTAATAAACTGTACTAATTGGCCACACCCAAAATTCTGGAAAAATTATGGTAAGAAGATATATGAGTCTAGTTTCAAATAAAATTAACGGATCTTAATTTGGAGTTCTGTAGCTCAAGATAAAAATAATTTAGTGACTATGACACGGATGGACAACTTGAGTATTCACATAAGTAAACAGTGAAAATTATAGATAATGTTACTTACAAGTGTTTTGTTTATACTAAGGATGTGGATGGAGAGGAGGAGGAGGAAAAATAATATATGAATGACTTGTGTATAAATTGATTACATGCTCGATTATAATTGATATAATGTTTTATTTGGAATATTTATTATGAAATTATGATTATCGTTATAATACAAAAATTGAACTTGTGAGTTTATATGGCTAAATTTTAGTGATCATTTGTTAATTTTATAAATTTCATGATGTGTTATTTCATATGTATTGATGATCAAATTGAGCATTTGGTTCGGTGACAACATGAATTGACGGAAAATACAATGGTTGAACCATGGCAACAAGTGATAAGTGATAGCCGGCTACTACGATCGGTGAAAAGTGGTAGCTCGGCTACCGATCGAGTGAAAAGTGGTAGCCGGCTACGATCGGTGAAAAGTGGTAGCTCGGCTACCGATCGATGAAAAGTGGTAGCTCGGCTACCTGATCAGTGAAAAGTGGTAGCTCCGGCTACCTGATTAGTGAAAAGTGGTAGCTCCGGCTACCTGATCGGTGAATAGTGGCAGCTTCGGCTACAAGTGACAAGTGATTTCCGTGTAAGACCATATCTGGGATATGGCATCAGTGATTATCAGTGAAATTCAAGGCATACGGTGCGAGAACAATTTAAGTAAGGCGTTCACTAATTTGTGAAATTGGCAAGTGTTATATAGAATTATGTGATATAAGGAAATATGAGTTGATGATACATGAACATAAAACTTGGTTGATGAATGAGTTCATTTGTGATTATATATTTGTACACCCTTGAGTGTATTATCTGTATGAAATGGTATTCCGAATGAGTTAATGAGAAGAGTTCTAATATGACATAATCTGAATTCGAAATGAAATATTATGAAAATGTACTTGGAATGCATTGGTATGTCTTGTGTATGTTATTTGAGTTCATAATATGGAAAGTAAATGTATGTAAAAATATGAGGTGATGATATCTGTACATGGAATTTATTGGTGGATACGTACATCCTAATGGATTTTAGAGAACATTGAAATTGGGCTCAATAAGTGATTTGTCAATTTAAGTTGTAATCGGCATGAATAGTTAGTGAATTGCATGTTTATGAATTGTTACATGTATTTGTCAAAATACAAGAAAATGATGGTAATTGATACATGGAAATTTGAGACTATAATATATAAAAACATGGAATATGTTTGATAAATGTGTTCATACATAATTATAGAATTGTGCATCTCAAGTGCACTATATGTGTAAAGATGATGTTTCAAATGATTTGATAAATAAAACTTAAATATGAAGTAGTTTGAAACCAAGATAATTTGTTATAAAAATATATATGAAATCTGAAGTGTGATTGTTATATGTTATATGAATACATAGTGTGAAAAAGTATAAGTACAAGAGAAATTTAATGAGAATTGAGCCATATATCGTTTCTTGTTATTTACATGAAGTGTACGACTAACAAATGGTATTAAGTATAAGGCTCAGTTGAATATCTTAAATTGGTTTTTGTATGTGGAAAATGTGGGTGAAGAATAAGGATCAAATGAGAGAGAAATATGGCTTGGAAAATAGCCTAATTTGTAAAAATTAACTTTACCACACGGCCTAGCAAACACGGGCGTGTACTAAGGCCGTGTGACCCAAGTTCCTTCATAGGACGCAAGTCAAAAAGTTATACGCCCTGAGGCATGGTCATGTGAGCCACACGGGCGTGGGACATTTGTAAATGAGATAAACTTAGGGATTTTGCGAAAAATTTCATACGATTTTGATTTAGTTCCGACCCAATCCTAATGCATGATTTAGACTTTAAGGGTCTGAAAAAGGAAACTTTTATAATCAATTTTGATATTTGAGCAATAAATGGTTTAAATAATCTGTAAGTGTTTCGTACTCTTCGGTAATGCCTCATACTCTGTTCCGGCGTCGAACACGGGTAAGGGGTGTTACACTATCCAAATGTGTATCTATGAGGCTCCGGCTCACTGCTGCAATATCGACGAGGAGGAAGAGAGAGATGATCATCCTTGGTATCATAACATTCTGCGATATGTGAAAAGCCGCGAATACCCCTGTCAAGCAACTAAAAATGATAGGAGAACACTGCGAAGACTGGCTAATGATTATGTCTTAGACGGAGAGATCCTGTATAAGAAGAGGAAGGACCAGGTGTTGTTAAGATGCGTTGATGCTGTTGAGGCTAAGAAAATCCTAGAAGAAGTCCATGAGGGTGTCTGTGGGATGCATGCCAATGGGTTTACAATGGCCAGGCAAATCATGAGATTCGGGTATTACTGGTCCACGATGGAAGGAGATTGTATCCGCTACGCCAAGAAGTGCCATAAGTGCCAAATTTATGGAGACAAGATCCATGTGCCTCCTTCACCTCTTCATGTTATGACTTCTCCGTGGCCTTTCTCAATGTGGGGTATGGACGTCATTGGGCCGATCTCACTGAAAGCTTCTAATGGATATTGATTCATTTTCGTGGTTATTGATTACTTCACCAAATGGGTAGAGGTAGCTTCATATGCCAATGTTACAAAGACGGCAGTTAGCAAGTTTTTAAAAAGGGAGATCATATGCCGCTATGGTACGTCAAAAAGGATCATGTCTGACAACACGTTGAACTTGAACAATAGTGCGATAGCGGAAGTCTGCAATCAGTTCAACATTAAGCTCCATAACTCGTCACCATATCACCCGAAAATGAATAGCGCCGTTGAGGTAGCTAATAAAAATATCAAGAAAATAATGGAAAAATGACTTAGACCTACAAGGATTGGCATGAAAAGTTACCGCTTGCCCTCTACGCCTATCGAACATCGGTTAGAACCTCCTCCGAGGTAACACCTTTTTCATTGGTTTATGGGATGGAGGCAGTTTTGCCCATTGAAGTCGAAATTCCTTCTCTCCGGGTTTTATCAGAATTGAAGTTAGACAAAGCGGAGTAGATTCAATCTCGGTATGATAAACTGAATTTGATTGAGGAAAAAAGGTTAAGAGCCATCTGTTATGGTCAAATGTACCAGAAGCGAATGATGCGGGCTTACAACAAAAAAGTCTACTCCAGAGTACTCCATGAGGGAGACTTGGTATTGAAAAATATCCTCCCTATGCAAAAAGACTTCAGAGGAAAGTGGATGCCTAATTGGAAAGGACCTTACATCGTAAAAAAGGCCTTTTCTGGAGGGGTATTGATACTAGCTGAGATGGACAGCAAAAGTCTGCCAAATCCAGTTAATGCGTACTCCGTCAAGAAGTACTTTACTTAAGAAGGAAAATGGGCCAAGGCGAAAACCCGCAAAGGGCGTCTTGAGTTCAGAAACAAAAACGGAGAGGCCAAGGTGAAAACCTACAAAGGGCACTTTGAGACCAAATGAGCTTTGAATTGAAAACTTGTAAAGGGCGATTCAAATGTTTGGGGGAAATAGGGCATGCGCTAACCATCCTATACCTGAATTAACAAGGAGGAGATATGTCACATCTTCGGGGCATTGACAAAGTATCACAGATCTTCTAGACATATGTTGAACTCGGAATGGTCTTCAAAAAGTTCGTACAAAGAAGCTCGGGCTGTGATATCTGGGGCAACAATTCCACCATTTTACATTTTTTTTTTGTACCTTAGCAAAATTTACTTCTTTTGCTCAATCCATTCTTCACGGGTTTTGTCCCGAATAAATTTCAGTTTTATTCACCTCTATAATCTTTTTCCAAGCATTTCATGTTGAAATAATGACTAGTGAACTAGTAACGCTTCCACAAAAGAAGTTTTGCATATTACTTTGAAAGTCTCTAAATAGTACAAGAATTCGAAACGGGACAATTATCTGGAACTTACCAGGCTTAAAGGGCTCAAAGTACTTAGATAATGGTCTAGACAGTAACAACATCTACAGATTCTCTGTTGGAAGTATCAACTGAGCAAGAAGACATACGTCAGGGGCATCACTTTAACAAATGGCAAGTAATAATAGCCTAAAAGTTAAAAATTGGATCATGCTCATGACATTTTGCATCCATTCATATAACACTCATAATACATATGGTTAGAAGCATTTTTTCAATCATGACATACTAATCATTTGGCATAAGCATAGACCCCATGAAATCAATTCTACTGGTAGGTTCCCCAGAGAACAATGTAGCAAAATTGATTGAAGTTACAGAAGTTAGCAGATCTTATCTTTACTGAGCAGGAGTAGAGCAGATCGAAGACAGTAAGCCTTAACCCCCTAAGCAGTAGGGTAACAGGCTAATAATAGCAGATCTTATCTCCACTGAGCAGGAGTGGAGCAGATCGAAGACATGAAGTCTTATCTCTATGTATCGGCAATGGAGCAGACAGAAGATTGTAGATCTTATCCCCACTGAGCAGGAGTGGGACAGATAAAAAATGGCGAATCTTATCTCCATGTATCGGCAATGGAGCAGATTTAAGCCACTAGCCTAATCCCCTAAGCAGTAGGGTAATAGGCTGGAAATTACAGATCTTATCTCCACTGAGCAGGAGTGAAGCAGATCGAAGACAGCAAGTCTTATCTCCATGTATCAGCAATGGAGCAGACCGAAGATTACAGATCTTATCCCCACTGAGTAGGAGTGGGGCAGATCGAAATGGCGAATCTTATCTCCATGTATCGACAATGGAGCATATTTAGGCCAATAGCCTTATCTCCCTGAGCAGGAGCGGAGCAGGCTAATGATAGCGGATCTTATCTCTACTGAGCAGGAGTGGAGCAGATCGAAAACAACAAGTCTTATCTCCATATATCGGTAATGGAGCAGACTGAAGATCATAGATCTTATCTCTACTGAGCAGGAGTGTAGCAGATCGAAGACGACGAGCCTTAATCCCCTAAGCAGTAGGGTAACAGGCTGGAAATTACAGATCTTATCTCCACTGAGCCGGAGTGGAGCAGATCGAAGACAGCAAGTCTTATCTCCATGTATCAGCAATGGAGCAGACCAAAGATTACAAATCTTATCCCCACTGAACAGGAGTGGGGCAGATCAAAAATGGTGAATCTCATCTCCATGTATCAGCAATGGAGTAGATTTAAGCCACTAGCCTTAATCCCCTAAGCAGTAGGGTAATAGGCCGAAGATTACAGATCTTATCTCCACTAAGTAGGAGTAAAATGGATCAAAGACAGCAAGTCTTATCTCCATGTATCGGTAATGGAACAGACTGAAAGTAGCAGATCTTATCTTCATTGAGCAGGAGTGGAGCAGATCAAAAACAACAAGTCTTATCTCTATGTATCAGTAATGGAGCAGACTAAAGATAGCAGATCTTATCTCCAATGCGCAAGAGTGGAGCAGATCGAAAATTACAAGTCTTATCTCCATGTATCGGCAATGGAGCAGACTGAAGATTATAAGCCTTATCTTTACTGAGCAGGACTGGAGCAGGCTAAAGAGAGCAGATATTATCTCTACTGAGCAGGAGTGGAGCAGATCGAAGACGATGAGCCTTAATCCCTTAAGCAGTAGGGTAACAGGCTAAAAATTACAGATCTTATCTCCCTAAGCAGTAGTGGAGCGGATCTACGATGATGAGCCTTAATCCCCTAAGCAGTAGGGTAACAGGCTGAAGATTGTAGATCTTATCTCCCTAAGCAGTAGTAGAGCGGATCGAAGATGATAAGCCTTAATCCCCTAAGCAGTAGGGTAACAGGCCGAAGATTACAAATCTTATCTCCACTGAGTAGGAGTGGAGCAGATCGAAGACGATGAGCCTTAATCCCCTAAGCAGTAGGGTAATAGGCCAAAAATTACAGATCTTAATCCCCTAAGCAGTAGGGTAACAGAATGACGATTACAGATCGTATCTCCCTAAGCAGTAGGGAATAGTTTGAAATGAAGATTCCTATACCCTTGAAGATGCAGTGGATGGAATGAAACTACCTGAAGAAAGGAAGCATCAAGAAGTTAGGATTCAACAAGACGGGGCAAAATTGGCCCTTTTAAAGTCTTTGCTTCATTCCTGTTACACGACAACAAGCAAAGAGGGGCAGCTGTAGGGCCCAAATTTTTGCCCCGGGCCCAATACCAATTAACCAAAACTAGAAAAATAAAAAGCCTGTTAAAATAGTTCAAAATACAGTAGCCCAAGTATAATAGGCCCAAAATCGAAACCCAAACCAAACGCCTAGACCCTAGCCCAAATTTTTAGCCCAAAAACCGAAAAAATAGAAATAAGAAGAAAACCTAGCAAACAATAGCGCGCGCGCGGTGACCGCTCGCGTGTGGACGGGACGCTCCCCGTGACGTGCGCCACTCCACCACGCCACGTCAGAGACGTGCGTGATCACGTACCTGTAAACAAGCACCAAACAGTTGTAAAAAAGGCTATAAAATGTCGAAATAAAAACATTGTAAAAGATGATTTTTTTTGAATAAGAGAGAAGCACTACACCAGATTTCTACAAAGACAAACACAGTGAACAGAAAAAGAGACTTGCGCATAGATTGAAATAGGAAATCAGTGAAAAATCAAGGTGATTATTGTTCTGCCTTTCGATTTTCAAACCTCGTTTTGCTTTTCCCTTTACTTTGTCATTGCATGCGAAAATAAAAAGGGAGGGTCTTAAAAAACCCTTTCTATTTTCACAGATTTATCACTTGTTTTCAAAAGTAAAATAAAGATTTTTTAAAAGATTGAAAAGATCTTATCGTGTTTCCTCCGGCCGCCGCTATCAGTGCGCGAGTGGGGGACTTGCTGCAAAGAGAGGCTTGCCCTAGTAGAGGAAAGATGGGGTTCCATTTTGGGGATTTTGTGGTTTTGGTAAAATGAGTTAGCAAAGGCAAAAAAAAAAAAAAAAAAGGAGTTTAAACGTTATTCTTTTCTAATTACTTTTATATTTTAATTTTTTCTTTTTTTGAACTCACCTTATTATTATTGTTTTGTTATTAATGCTATGGCTTACTGAATTTTTTTTATACACGTACATACTATTATTATATCTAGTATTGTCATTTTACCATTAATATTATTATTTTACTATTACAGTTATTTATTTTGATATTACTACTATTATTTTTCTTTTATTCTACTATTTTATTTACAACTAACTTTATTATTACTGTTATGTTTGTTATTGATATTACTTTTATTTTCCCTATTGCTACTATTATTATTATTAAATTTAATACTATTATTATTATTTGATTATTAGTGTTTTACTAGTACTACTATTGTTTTTATTATTATTAACGTTTTATTTCATTTTTTTCCCGCACTATTATCTCACATATATATATTATTATTGCCATACTATATTTATTATTATATTTATTATATGGTGCTTTTAATTAAAAGCGACACTCTTATACTTATTTATATATAGACTTTATTTCTTTTGAACATTTTATATATTTAGTTTATTCTAATTTTTACATGCATTTTATATATTATTACTTTTACATTTGTTTACAGTAAGTTTTTGCCTCACATATGTTGTTTATTTGGATTGATATGGGTTATTTTTTTCCCGCGTCGTTTTAGTACCATGTATTTTTTATTTTAGGCTCGATATTATGCCTGTGTGGTTCTTATTAATACACTAGGGTTTAAATCCCAACGTTTTGGCCGATTTGGTCCTTTCGCTTTTATCCCGAACGGGTTGAATAAATGCATTCTCGGTCAATTTCATAATCGCCTATTTAAAGGGTTTTTTTTTTTTTAAACAATGCAATGTTTCGTGTTTGGAAGTTCGAGGAGTCATGCCCAATCGTGCTGGGTTTCGATTTTCCGTTCGTCCAAATGACTAAATATCCTTTAAAGATTTTGACCGTGTTTTCTTAAATAAGGCAATATTTCGTGTTTGGAAGTTCGAGGAATCGTGCCCAATCGTGCTAGGTTTCGATTCTCCGTTCGTCCAAATGAAAAAATATCCTTTAAAGATTTTGATCGCGTTTTCTTAAATAAAGCAATATTTCATGTTTGGGAATTCGAGGAATCGTGCCCAATCGTGCTGGGTTTCGGTTTTTTAGTTTGGCCGAATAGTGGAATACCCTTTTTAAATTGCAATGCATGAATTTTGGAAATCATGAAATGATCTTGGTATCGAGGGTTTGAAACATCGTGTCCTATCGTGCTGGACGTGGTATTTCATCATTTCGGTACAAGAGAATTTCGATATCCAGTTCGAATTATCCAAACATTTTCTAAAGGACTCATATTTTGAAATCTCTTCCAATTTTCAATATTAGGACATTAATCAATCAATAAGGTACCAATTTTGGGCGTTACGAGGGTGCTAATCCTTCCTCGTGTGTAACCGACTCCCGTACCCATTTTTTTAAAATTCGTAGACGAAATGTTTTATAAGGTGATCCAATCACACACTTCAAAAAGATTGGTGGCGACTCCGTTTTTCTTTTTAAAGTCGGCCCGTTTTCCAAACAAAAAAATGGTTTCGACAATATAGATACACTGATGTTATCATATTATATATCATCAATAAATCAAATATAAATTTAAAAAATATAATAATCAAGAAGAGTGAGAAATTTTGGTCAATTTTCTAAAGCTAAATTAAAGGGGTTTTGTATATTTAAAGTAAAATCTTAACCAGCATTCCATGCCATTTTCATGAATTGTCCATAATTAAGTACCCCAACTGTATTCGATATTCCCTACTTTCACAAAACAAAAGTTTAAATTACAAATGAGTCTCAAAAACAAAACAAAAAGTCTAGTTTAGGCTTCGCAAGAAGATAATCGAAAAGATAAAAATTTTAAAAAGTAGAGAAATAATATATAATTCTTTCCGTTGTGTACTTCATAAAATTTTTTTTAAATAAAAATTAAATTAATTATTTTTTTATAGTATAATAGCTAGAACTAATTATTTATATTTAATAACTAGAACTAATTACTCAATTCATTTCTATATCAAATTCGAAAATAATTCAAATTTTTTAGTCTAAAAAGAGTTTTATTCTAATTATCTAGACTTATAACATATCATTTCATTTATATAATCATAAAATATATAAATGCATAAAAAGATTTTTACTCTAATTATCTCTATTTAGAACTCTAAACTAAATAGAAAAAAAATTTAATCTATATTAAATCTATTAAATCGATCCATTAAATGAAATCTATATAAAAAATTTTCTATATAATTTAGATGTAAAATATACTAAAATCTAAAATATAAAATAAACTCGAAAATAAAAATGGAGTTAGTAATATTAGTAATATTATATTACTATATTAATATAAAATCAATATATTTTTTTTCTTGGTATCTTTGATTAATTTGGTGTTTATTTTTATGAACCAACAAAATACTTATAGTTTGATATAGAATAAATTGTCCATCATTTTTTACCGACAGACGAACTGGATCGATAATCAATATTCCTTTTTTCATTAATTCTCTAAGAGTTAAATCCTTCTGAATCATCAAAATATCCAGATTCATTTCTCTGCAAATAAACTAATTTTTTTCGACGTCTACGAGCTATATATCCCCGTTTAATTCTGGTCATTGAATAAAAAAAATTTTGATGAATAACTAATTCTTTCTTTCAGTTATTCTTTATAACTAATTCTTTCTTTCAGTTATTCTTTTATAGTCTATTAATAACAAAACGGATTCTTCCAATGTATAAAATAAAAATTCCAATAGCTTTTGCTACTCTAACCGTCCCGACCACGATTTTTCCTTTTTTCTAGGCATTTAATTTCGCCTTGAAATAAGAAATTGTATTGATACCTAGTATCAAAAAAAGCATATTAACCAATATCTGCAGGTTCTTTACTTTTCTTCTTCCTCATAAAGGAAATAAGCTAATTAAGTGGTATACAATATGTGGGTCGAGAAATCCACTTCGAATCTTTTACTATTTACTTTATGTATATCAGAAAAAGATTCGAAGTTCCTATTTTTCAATCTAATACAATATCGAATTTTTTTGGTTATTCTCTCAATTCGAATAAAATGCAACTGGATCTAGTATGTATGAGTTGGCGATCAGAATCTCGAAAAACAAGCAATTTCTGCTGGGCGTTTATCCTTTTTTTTGGTTCATTAGGGTTTTTATTAGTTGGAATTTCTAGTTATCTTGGTAGCAATTTGGTATCTTTATTTCCGTCTCAGCAAATAGTTTTTTTTCCACAAGGAATCGTGATGTCTTTCTATGGGATCGCAGGCCTCTTTATTAGTTCCTATTTGTGGTGCATGATTTTTTGGAATGTAGGCAGTGGTTATGATCGATTCGATAGAAAGGAGGGAATAGTATGTTTTTTTCGTTGGGGTTTTCCTGGAAAAAATCGTCGCATCTTTCTACGATTCCTTATGAAAGATATTCAGTCCATCAGAATAGAAGTTAAAGAGGGTATTTATGCTCGTCATGTCCTTTATATGGAAATAAAGATTTAACAAAATGGGATTCAGATGAAAAAAAAAAGATTAATTCATTACGAAAAAAAATGATTTTCAAGCGAACTCATTACTGACTCAAGAATATAAACTGACTCAAGAACAAAAATATAAAAAATCAAATTTTAAAAAACACTATGGATATGATTTTTTATCATATAAATCTATTAATTATCAAGATAAGAAGGACCCGTATGCTTATGGATCACCATTCCAAGTAAATAAGAGGGAAGAGAGGTCCCTTTCTTTTCTTTACCTTTTTTTATATTTTTAAAAATATATAAAATATAAAAAATAAGTAACAAAGCTCTTACCAAACTTTTGTAAAGTTTTTATTTTAGGGTAAAAATAAAAGATAGAGATTGGAATTTTATATATATTGGATATCAGAAATAAGATAAAAAAAGAATGATGACTGATAGAAATCGTTGAAATTTGTATTTGAAATATTTAAACAAGTAATCATTCATTGCTTTGGTATAATTAAAAATTGAAAATGTGAAATAAATATATATAGAACCTTAACTTATATTTCTCATATATTTTTCTTTTTAACCTTTTTTCCTTTCTGCAAAATGTTCTTCTGACTTTGTATTTAGTGAATCAATCTTTACTTAATTATAATGCCGTAGAAAGCCTTCAATTTAATCTAAACTAGACCGTGGCTAAGAAATTCAAAGCTATACACTGTACTTTGAATCCAAGTCCAAGAAATTTTGCAACTTGGACTGCTGCAGAAGATGTGTATTCATAAATATAAGCTTTGGAATTTACTCTCTTTTTTTCTATCATTTTGAAACATGAGCTATCCCAAGTTTTCTATCTACATTTCAGATTTTCCAAGGATGAAACCAGTGAAACTTCATTATTCATGGAAACTTATTGAGGTTAATTGCTTTCACTGTCGAGTAAGAAGATTATTTCTTTTCTTCAATATCATGAATCCGAGGATGCTTTCTGTCATGCCTGAAACAAAATTAAGAAATTAGATTAACATTAAGCAAATGAAAGTATAATACTGAAATGGTAAGTGTTGAAGAAGCTGGTTTCTTACTGTGCAGTAACATTGTGTAATAATTTCTTCTAGTCTCCCGGGCGACGGAGTGCTCCATGAACAACGAGCCCTTGCTGCCTCTCCTCCAAACCCTCTATGCGCTCTCTGGTAGCGCGAATGTTCGCTTCTTTCCTTGCAAGATCTATTGTTCTAACACTTCTCAAAAGAAAGTTTAGCAATCGCTCTTGAATTTCATTTTGCAGATGCCCCATTTCAGCAGCAATTGCAAAAATATATCAGTTAGATGGTGTATAACAAAAAAGAATAATATTTGAAAGAGGAGGTTTAAAAGAAAGTAAATACAAGGGGTATGTTAAAGCTTTAATTTAGACGGATTGTTTGGAGGCAGTTAAAACTATTTAAGAGGATTACTTGAGGTATCAAATTCATTATTGGTTCGACGAATTAAGCAAATGTTCTTGAAGTATCAAATTCAGTATTGGTTCGACGAATTAAGCAAATGTTACCATATAAGGAACATTGGATAATTAAGCGTGTTCTTAGGGAAGAGAAATCAAGTTGCTGTTTACCTAAAATATTTTTTGTTGAGATTAATGATATGGAGAGCATAACATGTATATCTAGAGGGTTGATTGCCTTTCTTGAGTAAGACAAAGTTGTTGTTGCTTTTATTCATTTAATTTGAACTTGTTATCTCATTTTTTTATTGAACAAATTAGCAAGTAATTATGTTAATTATAAGGTTTGAAGATTACGGACCGTAAATAATTTATTTGCGAGATATAAAGTGAATTAAGTAAAGAAAAATTGAATTGAAAGACATTTCCTTATTTAATGAAGGAATTTTTAAGTTCAAACAACCTATTTTTAAAATAGGAAGTGGATAAATAAAAATTTTGAGAGAGTCTTTTATTTGTCCATCATTATAGTCAACACCATCCATATTATCTATGGAATTCGAACCCGAAAGCTATTTATGATTTCTTATTTCTATCTCATTAGCCTTGTTTCAATTTCATTTCGCATTTTATTTTAGCATATCGATGTTTTTTTTTTTTTTACTTTACGTTCAACCTTTCCCCTCTTTTTCCATCTATATTCCCTTTTTTTTTTTATTTCAAGGCCGAATTACGCCTGTTTCCACATCTAGGATTTACATATACAACATATATTACTGTCAAGGGTGAATTTTTTATTTCTTATTATTGAGCTTATAATATATAATATATAATTTATATTAGATGTTAGAATATTAATTCTATTATATATTTATCTATTCTATTATATACATATTCTAATATATATTAGTATTAGAATTTATTTATATATTTTATTTATAATATATTAAAATATTATATTAATATTATATTTATATTATTTATCTATTTCTATTTCATTTATTTCATTGGCTTGTTCTCAATACAAGAAAATTTGGGTTCAAATACGTTGAAGCGCATTATCCTACTATTTATAGGTTAGGGAGGAGCTTTAGATAATTTTAGGTATTTTGTAATAGATTTTACATTGTTTTTTGAGAAAATAAAATTATAAAACCAAATTTTCTAACCCGCTTTAAGTAATTTTAGGTATTCTGTAATAAGTTTTACATTGATTTTTGAGAAAATAAAATTACAAAACCAAATTTTCTGACGTGAGAAGCACGGCTTATATTGTTCCCATTTATAAAGCTAGCCATCAACTTTATAACAGCTAAAATAGTAAGCCTTTAAATTATTTTAAATAAGTTTTTATTTCAAACAAAAGATTACTAGCTTTAGATGCTAATAAAAATTAAAGCTCAATTAAAAGATTACTAGCTTTAGATTCTAATAAAAATTAAAGCTCAATAACCTATTTGATGGTAATAAGATTTATCTAATCAATTTGAGGATTTTTTAAAATTATTTTAACGTTTAGAATTTGATAATTCCACACATAATTTGCTTTGTTCCTAACTCCTAACCGCTTCTCTTGGTATGACATATAACACAGTAAACTTGTTTTTAACCTTATTCCTTTTTATAATCTACCACTCAATTATGAATAAATTTTTTGTTTTGATAATCAAATCATGAAAAATTATAAAATAATCATTAAATTTATCTATTCATGACGTTTTCACCAATTATCCTTTAAATGCTATATAACCACTTGACTGGAGATATGACATATTTTATATATGGTTAATACTTAATTTGGCTCTTAAATTATAGCTAAAATGTTAATTTGGTTCTTTTATATTTATACAAAAATGAACTCAAAAAATCTGAAAATTAAAATTTTTAGAATTATAAAAGGACCAAATATTATATTTTTATAACTTTTTAGATTCATTGTAAAAGAATATAAAAATATCATACTGATATTTCAGGTGTAGTTTAGGGGTCAAATTAAGTGTTAACTCTATATTTAACATATTACATCATCATTTTGCTAATGGATTAACAACGGACGAGTGACAAAAATGTAATAAATCGATAAATTTAAAGATTATTTTTAACATTTTATAGTTTGATGACCAAAACGAAAACTTACAAACAGTTGAATCACCCTTAATGTAACCTACACTTCCTTTTTCTATAAAAGAGAGAAAAGTTGAGTTGTCCAAATTGAAACTCTAGACTTAATTAAAGTGTGATCTCGAGTCCAAAATCAAGTAACAAAAATCTAAAATCGAGCGAAGCTCAATTGGGTTTGGTTACTAAATTAAAAAAAGAATCAAGTCCTATAATTTCATACTCAATTATTTGTACTTGAGCTTAAACATTTGTTCAATACTAATTAAAATAATTATAGTAAAAACACTTCATCAAGTTTGTAACAAACCGAGCAAAGGATTATGATAACCGGATCTCAAAAGCTAAAACTCATCTCAACAACAACGATTTAAGTTGAATTCTAGCATTTCGATTCGCAAGAAGAATAATTTATGGGCACAAATCTGTTGTTTGCACCTTATTGTAACCATTTATCCCAGTATGCTGCAACAAATAACTCCGTTTTGTTCTCAACTCTTTAACCATTCATCATGTTTAAGAACGTAAAAATAAAATCGATTAAATTGTTAATTCTGAGAAACGAGTTTCTAATGCAGTGAACTAGTAATGCAGCTTCTTTATCCTAGTTATAAATCCAAATTACAGAGCAATAATTGACCAAATGCTGAATGCAGCAATGGGAACCTTAGGTTCTGAAAATCGAGAAACTAACAGTGCTCTTTTGAAGACATTAAGGTCCCGCACCCTCCATAAACTCCACCCGACAGACACAACACGCGACATGAGCACAATTTACTGTGTCATAAATTACAGCAAAGAAGAGTTAAAAAGGTAAAATACAGTGAAGTTGTTCTTAATAAGTCACTTTTCCTAATCAATTCAATGCTTCATTGAGGACAGATGCCTGAAGTCTAAGTTCCTCAGTATCAGTCATTCGTAATGGGATGTAAAACCTACAAAGAACAACCATACTTGCTGTCCGGAAATCAAGAAAAATAACTTTCATTTCTTGAGAAATATGAACTCCCAAAACCCCACCATCGGATATCTGGGTTCCTACTGAATTCCAAAACTAAGCGTTTAAATTTGATCCAATTCAAAGTTCATCACACTCATGCCCTACCCACCCCAAAGCAAATGGGCAAACAGAAGGAAAAAGGCTAGAGTTATAAGGTGGGTCGTTATCGGAAATTTTCTGCCTATCCTGTTGATGGTATTAGCTTGAAAAGGGAAAACCTCTGACTTAATAAGCTGAGACTAGGTTGCATTAAACCTTGGAAGCCTGACTCGTACAAACCCTTTGAAGTAAGGGGAACAAACACATATTTACCGACAGTAATGAACTTTCATGATGAAACAGACAGGCTCCTCACCTGATGCCAGTAGAAGAGGGAATTCAATCTTTTCGATATCTTACCCAAAACCCCTTCTTCCTAGCAGAGTCGTTCTCTGATAGCAATCTACCCCACCTAGACCCAATTGAGAAGTGGCGTTTCAAGAAAGGCTTTGCCAAGGAGCTTCTCCGGCTTGAACTGGGTTCCAACTTTTGAGTTTTTCCTTCTCGTTTGGTGTTTTCTAGGTGTTCAATATCACTACAACCACCATCAACAGAATTATCTATAACTCTATTCTTTAACAACTTAAGATGTTTTGCTTTCAACTCTGCTTCAGCTTTTAAAGCTTTTCTGCACATCTTTGAGACCTGCTTTTCTCCAACCATACAAATTGGGCAGGCTGGGTCAAACCTGTCAGCCTCCGGTGTCATCAACTCCAAGCATTCAGCATGATAAACATGTCCACAGACAAGCACAGAAACCACTGAAATCTCATTGCTACTCCATGAGGATCTCTCAGCCAAAAGCTTCGAGCAAGCACCACAAGTTCGTGCATCTATGGAAGGAGAGTATGAGAATCTGCTGCTACATCCACTTATCTTGCCATAACCAGAACCTAAGTGTTCGCTGTCAAAAGACCACCTTTCTCTTTGAGAAGAGGCCACAAGCTCTGAAAATGTGCGCATGGACCAACCATCAGAAGAACCACCATGAGGTCCAGCTGTTAAGTCATTGCTACATCGAGAAAGGACAAAAGAGGACCTTGCTTCAGACATTGAATAATTATTTGGCGACTTCAATCCTAGGATTTGACTATCAGAAACCTGCCTCAATAGCTGTTGCCCAGGTGAACGGTGAGCCCGTTGTAATGAGGTTGAGTTTGGAGGAAGCAAATGAGCATGGCTAGAGAACGTGTCTGTTACTGGTGGTGAGAAAGATGAAGGTATACAAAATGAAAGCTTTGGTGTAGATGAATCAATGATATCGGGCAATTCTACCAAATTCTTTATCTGAAATATAGTCAGAAAGGTATATTAAACATCAGTAGAAGAGGCTAGTGTATTACCCAAAGACAGAGAAAATAGACAAGCACAGAAAGCTATTCAACTAAAGTCAGTATCAACTAAATCAAACTTACATCAACTGAATAATTGCTTCCTCTTGATATGTCTGCACCAACAACATAAAACAATGTCAAACACAACACAAACAAATTACAAGATAGAGGGAACAGACTAGTAGCTATATTACTCAAAACAGTATTGGAAAAAAAAGGATAGAAGTAGACAATAACGTAACGCCTGCAACTTGAATACATAAAAACATGCTGTTTTATTTAGATTCTAACATGCTACTCTGCACGTTAAAGGTTAGGCATTATCAGTCGCCTAGTTGTTAGCAGTAAATCGGATAAGAAGACCATTAGAGCCTTTTGCATTTCCAGACTAGTAGCTATAATAATAACATAGAACAGAAATCTAGAAAAAATTTCCTAAACCCCCCATGTATAGTCAAGATGGTGATACAAAAAGCTATCCTTTTAGGCTCTTTCAATTAACATGTGATTTACCTGAAGGAGGGGTCATCATATTCCCACCCATTTCTTCATGGACTGGTGATTTTTGAGAAGTGGGTGTTCCATAGGTCTCAATCTCAAGAGGACTTCCTTGATCAGAAAAATTACCTCTATCAGAGCCTAATGTCCCTTTTATCTCCATACTAACATTTCGGCTAGTTCCATTAGATACCTGATAAGAAGGCTCATCAATTTCACCAGCTACACGCCTTCTATTATCTCGGCAGAAGCTCCATGATGGTGAACACCTCAAATTTCTATGCGAAGTCTCACCTCCTGTTCTGTTTGCAATGGTTCTGTCCCTTGCAGCAACACAACAAGCGGACCCCATGGTCACACAAATACCCAAAAGAGAATTTATTACGAATTTGCAACACCGATTCAAGCTACGAACTCAAGGCAAATACCGCATAGATGATAAAAGAGGATATTTCCTGTTTAAAAAAAAAAAAAAAAGCGCAAAGTTTAAACTTCACAATTAAAAATTGCAAAGATCGATTCAACAGACAGCTTAAAGTAACTTAACAAACTTAAAAGATACTAAATTTCGTTTTCTAAGAGCATTTTTTCTGTTTTATTTCATTTCTCTCTAAACTCCAAGATCAAAACCTAGGATAAAAATTATTTGATAAAAAGAATCCCATGAACATCAGTTTTAAGAAAAATAAATAAGCAGTTTATAAGAGTACATTACTTGGGAGCAATATACAGGTTACTGTATATTCTCAGTTTGAAGTGATTTTGGAGATCAAGAACAAAAATAAATAAAATTTATTTTTTAAAAGAAATTATTAATAGCAGATAGCAGAGTTGAGTAAAGTAAAACAGTAGCGAAAAATTCCAGACAGTGGAAAGCATCTTACTCAATTAATTAAGCACTACCTGGCTTTCCCCGAAACAAGAATAAGAATAATGTAAACTAAAACATTTAAGTAACGAATATTTGCAGAATTAAATTCTCAAAGGTCACAACTCGAAAGCATAGTTTTATTTTATTTTTTTTCCACAAAGAAAAAGGCATAAACTCAAAACAGTAAAAATAAAGAATCATTGGTTCGGAACATTTACTGTCGTACTAAAGAAAAATCGCTCACAAGTTATTGAAAATCCAGGGAAAAAAAATTAAAAAAAGCTCAAACAAGGGCGCGAAAACGATATCCTTTTCTACTCCATTCTCAGAACTGATTTCTAGCTTTCAACGTCCCAACAATATCATCCACACAAACAAAAATAATAACATTAATTTTCTTTTTCTTTTTTTCAAAAAAAGGGAAGAAAACTCACGAATTGAATAAGTAGAGAAGCATGGAGCTGAAGAAAAAAGAGAAATAAGAGATTCGAACGGCGTCGAATATTTCAAAACGGCGGTTGGTGAGGAAGACGACGGTCGCGACGGGAACGAGGGAAAAGAAATTGATGCGTGAAAAAGAAAGTGAGAGAGTCAAGGGGGAACGTATGGGGAATTGTGTCTCGTCTGAATGTAGTGCTGCTTCTTTTTCCGCTCCCTCTCTCTTTTTTTAGTTTACTTTTCCTTTTTGTTTTCCTTTTATTAATTAATTCTCCTTAAATTTTATTTCCCACTATAAAACGACAAATAATAATTAATATAAATATGCTGCAGCATTTTTTTATTTTTACGGTTACTTTTTTTTGTATAATTATATTTTATATTTTAAGGTTTTTATATACGTTGGATAATACCAAATTTGGATTTTCTTATTCTTTAATAGTCAGTTAAATTTTTTAAAAAATACCTTTTAGCTAGAATTATAGTCACATGTTTTTTCTTGTATCAAATTATATATATAGCCACATGTTTTTCTTTTCCTACTATTTACTATTTATATGAAATATATATTAATAAAATAAATGAAGCATGAAGATGAATAATTGAACAAGAGTTGCTGACCACTATTTCCTATCATCCCCTCTGGTGGGTCCGAGACATTGTGAGCTTTTGTAAATGAAAGTTGATACCGACCTTTGACTCACTTTCACTTGCACATTTTCAATCCTCTTCCCTTTCCTTCTTGTGAAGTATCATTTCTCCGCAAAGTGTAACGGGGTGTTTTTAATAATTTAGGACGTATAAAATAACATAAATAAATTCATATTCCAAAATTTATGTAATACAAATTATTTTATCTTCTATTACTAAAGTTTTTAAATTCTACAAATTTATTTCGCTAAACACAGGCAAAAAGGATATTGACACAAAAAAGAGCATGCAACTTTCAAAGAATTGCATGGAAATAGTTTTACGTGCAAAGCAAAAATCTCTAATGAAACCTCAAGATAGCATATCCTTGCATTGGATATATCAAAATTTGAACTTCTCTCATTAAAGAGTAAAAGTATAATTTTACCAATCTTTTAAAAATCCCTCTACTACTTCGAAAAACTGACGTACAGGTGGTGGAATTGTTAGCCCTTCTTTTAGCTTTGCTCCCAAATCAAACGCTCTAACCATCAGAGAAGGAAGACATACGATTGTGATAAGTAGAGAAGAGAATGAAAAAGTCAAGCCAGAGAACGAAAAATACGCAATAAAGCAGGAGGGGGTGAGACCAATTGCCCAAGCCATAATACCACTAGATGCACTTTCCTCAACCACTCCGATGATGATGATGGTACCTCAACAAGATCATCGCCAGAAGCCACAATTGTTTCCCAGGCGATAGATTCAATTCCATCTAAGGAAATAACGAACAAAAACCCCATGAAGAGGAGGAAGCAACCAGTTGCCTAGTGGATACATATCAACAAGTAACTAGACAAACTAGAATGGACCAGAACCACCCCAATGAATATCCTAAAGTACAGGATGATGGAAGTGCACTACAAAAACTTTAGTTGATAGCCACCTTAATAAAAGTGAAGGATTCAATCTATAAGCTTCGCATTTTGTCTCAATTCCCTATTGCTCATGGGTACGAACATAGTGCTCCACAAGATAGAATTGAATCCAAATAAGGAACACATGAGGGAATGGGAACCGAACAGGTTCATAAGGTATTTGACTTCACCACCCTTCAAAGGAGTATGAAATTGTAGGGGTGCATAGTACTATGATTTTGTTTGAACAGTGCAGGAAATGGTTCAAATTCACAACTCACAAATTTTAATCATTATCAAGAGTCCAAGCCTCGAAAGTGCTTGACATTGTGGATTGACTTTAATTTGATGGCTACTTTGAAACCAACTATGGTTATTGTATCACTTAGATTGTCTTCATAATTGTCGAACTCTGCAAGATCAAACAAGAGTTGCATGCAACCATCAAGGTACATTCTACCAACTTTTATTGGTTTTTATCTACCATATATGCAAGCCCTAGAATTAGAAAACATAAACTTCTGTAGGAGAATCTTTAAAATGTAGCTAGACACCATAGCATGCCTTGGTTAGTCACTTGAGATTTTAATGAAATTCTAACTTCGAAGGATAAATGGCGAGCTTGACCACTGTCACATAGAAGAATGACATAATTTCATAATTGCCTCTCATTATATATGGGTTTCAAGGGACCTAGATCACATGGCCCAAATTAAGGGAAATAAGTAAACTTATCTTATTATATAATGAATGAAATCTCATTATATATAGGTTTAACAATGGAAATTATTCTACAATGAAGCATCTATGACTCAACTTCCTCGAATAAGATCAAATCATTGCCCCTTGTTGATCTCCCTTGTAACACCCCTCGCTCGATCCAATTGTCAAGTCCAAGTTATAAGATGCTACAGTCGTTGCTGGAGCAACTATAAACATTTGATATTCAATTTACTCTATAATACATGCATTCATATTCAAGTCGTCTCATAATTACATTATACGATCTTTTTCGGGACTTATTCGAGCTTACAAAAGCTCATTTATTAACCCGACCTTAAAAACTGACCAAATTGTAATATTTTCAAAGTTTTTAAATTAGATATTGATACCTCATAAAGGTACTGATGCCATTTTGGCCTTCGATGTTTTAGAAAAATTTAAATAAAAACAAATGTATCGATACCTTATCTCTGTATTGATTCTATTTTTAAGTTTGATGTTTGAAAATCTAAGGAAAATCACCAATGTATCGATACCCTTTTTTAGGGTATCGATACCTTTATGTCAAAAATATCAAAAAATTACTTTTTGGCACCTTTTTCATGCCAACATAACATTTTCATCTAACCCCTTAAGGTTTCTTCCCCACAGTTATCATGTAGAACATGCACATAATGTCATCCAACATAATAACATGGAATACAATGAACCCTCAAATCATATCAGTACTATGTCATGCATTTTAACATGCAACGATGATTACTCATACTACCATACATACATGTCATACAATCCCATTATGAATCAGACTAGCCAGATTGGAGATTAGAATCTCACCATAACTCCTTATTCTTGGTAGCTCAGCTTGTCATTTTGCCAGGGTTTTCCTTCATCCTGGCTGCAGTTCCTTATTCCTCTAATGCCAGACTTGGCTCCTCACGATGGTAACGACATGCAAATCCTTCCACAACTACCTCATCTTTCTAAAGGAGAAGATACTTGGTTTAGAGGAGGAGAAGATGGTGAATAGAATTATGAATAATTATGTTTCCAACTCGTCCAATTTATACCCTTTTGGCACGATCTCCACAGACCGTCGTTACCACTTAGTCCTAATTATTTTTTCTTCCACTATGGAACCAGTCGGTTCTAATCCAACAAAACTAGTTTTGAGAGTCAACTCTTCCTCAACCAGCCACTTAAGTTTCTTAGTGCCTTATTAGTGTCCATGAATTTCTGCTCCTATTTAATTAAATCCTTGAATCTTCCTCTGTAATATCCTGGATTTTGGGCTTATGAATTATTACTGAATTTTATGTGAAAGCATGCCTCGGTGTATTATAAATATGTTATGTGAACTTTGTGAACCTTAGAATGTAGGAAAAATGCCTTAGAAAATATTGAGTTTTAACTTTAAAAGAGGAAGTTAGGCAGAGGAGGCCTTAAGAGAAATTGTAGGTGAAATATGACACAAAAATTAGCTTGTTAAAGTGGCAAGGAGGTACCACTTAAAGCCCAGTAAGTGGCGCCACAAGCATGTACAAATGGGCACAGGTTGAGTCACTGAGGATGCAAAGGAGCTCTTATTTTTTGCGGCAAAGGGAGCGATAGTGGGACTGACATGGGAGTCCGAGGAGGAGATTTAGATGTGATTGAATTCTTTTAAAATTTCGGCTAAGCAAAGGATAAATTATTGATTTATTTCAATCATTTTGAATGGGTGATAAAGAGAAAAATAAGGAGAAAAATTTGGGTTTTGATAAGGGGAAGAAGAGTTGGCCGGCCAAGGGGGTCTTAGGTGACAAATTCGGCTAAGTGTGTATAGGAGGAATAGCCGAAATTCATAAAGCCTTTGAGCCTCTCTTTCAGTCACTCTTTTCTCTTTTATTTTGTCAAAGCTGAAAATACTCTTCCCCAATTCTCTCAATTCCTTCTTTCTTTTCCCCTCTAGCCGATTCATACTTGAGCCTCCATAACATTCTTTTTCATCTCTTTCTCATTACCACTACTGTTAAAGCAAAAGCCGAATCTCCCTAGTGTTCTTCAAAACCGAAATCTCTGTGGTGTCAGGCAAGGTGCTGTCGATTTTTGTAGGAAAGGTAAGATCAAATATTATTCGATTTCCATTCCTTTTTATTTTAGACTTGTCAAAATCTAAGAACTAATCCATTATTGTTCTTGGCCGAAACTTTGAAAGATCTTTCGGGATTTGTCTGCTATTGTCGACTACAAGGGAGAAGGAATCTTTCAGGACTTTTAAGATTTAAGGTAAGCGAATCTGACATTCGGCCAAGGCCATGTTTAGTGATTAGATCTGTTTCTTACTTATTCAAAAGCCAAAAACTAACCTCTGAAGTGATTTAGTGCTAGCCGATTTCAAGGAAGAAACACTACAAAGTTTCGGGATTTGATTAGTAATCAAATCAACAGCAAGGTAAGATTTTAGTTGCGTTAATCCTTCGGGATCTGATCATTTAGCCGAATGGCTTTCTGCTAAAGTGCTTGAGGTTGGTCGAATGTTGGAAGTAAGGATCTAAAGTATTAGATCGGGTTTTCGGGATTTCAATGGAAGCGTTAAGTAAATCAGGTGTGTACCCCGCACTAAGCCTTAATAGATTTATGGTTATGTTTTATTAAATGTGTTAATAAGAGTAAATAAGATGTGGCTAAGGGTACCATGCAATGGTACAAAGTACTCAGGTACGTTAACTTACTACTACTGTAGTTATGATATTATGAATATCTGTTATGACACATATGTGAACATTGATAAGAATGTGAAATAAGACCTAAGGCATGTTAACTGTATAACTTGTATGACATGGGGCATGTGGGTGATATGTAAAGGGGAAGTGATTTGGTGGTTTAATACCACAATATCTGAATGTGGTGACTCATGTCACAATATCTGAATGTGGTGACTTATGTCACAAAATATTATCTGGTGGCTATGCCACAAAATTATAAGGGCGATGAGCATGTCGTCTGCAGCGACTACCTTCGATGATGTGTAACGGATGAAGGGTCGACTTAGTAGTCCCCACGGTGTGATGGTTGGTACGGGTGATGTGTAGCGGATGGTTATCTAGGTTTGGGTTCGGGATTGTATCATTATCTCTAATTGTTATGTATGTATGATATGTTATGATATGCCTAAATCATTTGGGACTTAGTGTTGGTTATACACACTGAGTCTGTTTGACTCACCCCGTTGTGGGATATTTTTCAGGTGACACTCAGTGATGGACCGGGTCGGCAGGAGCTTAGTGGTGGCCATGCTCAGCTCAGGATTTAATTTATTTTGGACTTTCTATTTTTTTTAAGTACTTTGGTTTTATTTCGGGTTTTCTTTGATGTAATAAGGCCACTAATATGAAACTGATTATGCATGCATTTTATTTATTTTACTATGATACAATTTTTATCGATTAAAAGTTTAAGCAACTCTTTTAAAAAAATAAATCTCTAAAGGTTTTGACACCTAACACTTATGATTTACAATCTAAAGGTAAACTCTAAATCAAATCGGCAAATCTTTTAACTTAAGGTTTTGAACATGAAAACGAGGTTTCATAAAATCCAAATTTCAAGCAAAACATTGTTTTCGATTTTAAACCCAACACAAATCATATTTTTTCTAAAATCCCCAAAAGTTTTTCAAAGAAACAAACGAATTTTGAACCGTTTTACTCAAGGAACATACCGGATCCGGTCAAGCCTCGTGGGCCGGGTTTGGGGTGTTTCAGCTTGGTATCAGAGCCCAGTTTTAAACTCTCGGCCTTAGGTTTAAGGCTCATAACGTTTTTAAAATAAGGCCCAAACAAGTTTTGTGAACAATTTTGTGAATAAGCAAGTTTTTCTGGCATGGCACCTAAGTCTCCGACCTGAAGTCCACCAGGTAAGTACCCCTAACTGTTGTGTGAATTATGGTATGATTTGTATAAGGATAGAATGGGAACGTAGATTAGTATATGAAGTACTTGAACTCTAGGATTAGTTTACCCCAACGTAGAAATTCATAAAACTTAAAGCCTAATTAAACAAACCTGTGACTAAGTCGCCGAGTTAGGGTGTTGCAACCATTGTGCGCATGTCTAGGATTGGATTCAAGAAGAGCCTGGTATTTAAACAGTCCCAGTGACTCACCTCCTCTTCACTCGAATCCTACCTGGTGCGTAGCTACGGTTCACCCTAACCAAGAGGACTCATTCACAGGCTAAACTCAATAATTAAAACCCGAAAGGGACTAGCCGTATTTTTATAAAAACCCTAGCTTTTAAAATCACCAAATTACCCCTTTAAATTGTAGCAAAAAAATTATTTCGAACATTTTTCAAAATATTTCTGATTTACAAAATTACCCAAATGCCCTAGTGGTAAAATTACTAAAATGCCCTTGGTTGAAAAAAAATTTAAAGTATCATACTACCCTTGACTTTTACTAAGATATTTTTTTCAAAATACCAGAAACCCCTAATTTGCAAAGTATTAAAATACCCTGATTTGGAAAATTTACGAAATTACCCTAGATATACAAAATTACCAAAATAACCCCGATTCCTCAAATTTTTGCCATACCTCTGATTTCAGAAAATTTTCAAAAGTATCCTCGAGTTTTGAAAATTTCAAAGTGCCCTGATTTATTAAGATTTTCAAATTGACCCAAATTTATTACCAACATACCCTGTAGGAGAAATGACGAAAATACCCCGGGGTTAGGAACAGACAAAAATGCTCAAACGATGAATGTGTATAGTGGGTACTACTGAATGGATGTGTTTCTCTGAATTAGGGTAGAAAACTTGGAACGAAAACTTTGATTGATCGAAAGAACTGCTGTTAAACTTCTTTTCATAAAATTTCTGCGCGGATAATCAGTGGAACAAAGACTAATGCATAAAATTTCTTAATCAGACTAAAGCGCGATAGTAGAAATGAGCTCTAGGGGACGTGGTCGTAATGTGCGAGGACGTGGTAGAGGCAGGATGACCGTGTCGGAACCTGTTAGATCGGGTCAAGGGTCTGAGAATGAGGTACTACCACCCCCACAACCAGCTGTTGGTGTTGAGCAACAAGATCAGACGAGGGATGATGCAGTATCGCAGGCGGTGCTGCGAGTTCTTGAGATGGTGGCTGGAACAAGTGGAAATATGGGAGCTCGAAAATCTGTACCCGAGCGACTCCGAGCCAATGGACCTGTGGTGTACTGTGGCGTATCTGATGTGGCACCCAGTACGGCTGAGTATTGGTTAGAGGCGACAGAGCAAATTATGGATGAGTGGATCGACCACGAGGAGAAAAAGGAATGGTGGCATCGCACGCGATGAAGCATATCAATGGTGGCTCGCGATTTGGGATGGTGCCACGGTGAGGATCTGACTTGGGAATATGTTAAGGCGGCGTATCAGAAGAAGTATGTCGGCACGCGTTACACTAATGCACAGAGGAAGGCATTTAGAGGTTGGTTCAAGGAATAAGTCCAGTAGGCAGTCTGAAGCTAAATTCCTAAGGTTGAGCCGGTATACTCGAGGAGTAGTGGCTACGGAGCATGAGCGATGTGTCTGGTTTGAGGACGGACTAAGAGATGACCTGAGGTTGTTAATAGCCCCACATCAGGAGCGGGAGTTTGCTGCGTTGGTAGAGAAGGCTAAAGTAGCCGAGGGAATTAAGGACTCTGTAAGGCAGAACACTGATTGGAACAGGCAGAAAAGAGGTTTTGGATCGTTAGGATCGACTGGGAATGTGTAGAAGAGGCTTAGAGTTGATGGGCCGCGAGGTCAGCAGGTTGTGACAGGAGGGCAATATCGTACTTGTCCTCAATATGGGGAGATGCATCTAGGAGAGTGTTGGAAGAAGACGGGAGGATATTTTAAGTGTGGATCTAAGGATCACATGATTAAGGACTGTCCTATTAAGGTAGACGGGAGTCGGCCAACAGGCCAGGGGGTTAATCAGGCTGGTAGAGGTGGACAGCAGCCTCAGAGAGGTCGTGGTCCGAATGGTAGAGGAAATGGTTCTGGAAGAGGACGTGGAGCACTGGCAGAGGTGTCAGTAATACACAGGCAAGACAGCCAGGTCTAGTGTATGCGGTTCGTCGGAGGAAGGATGGAGACGCGCCAGACGTCATAACTGATACATTCCTTATAGCGAATAGGCCTTATTTTGCTTTGATTGATGTGGGCTCGACCCATTCTTATGTTGCATGTAGTGTAGTTGAAACACTAGGCATAGCCTCTGAACTATCAGATAGGGAGATGACTGTAGTAAGCCTATTAGGCCAAACTGTAGTGGTGAATAAGATCTTTCGGAGTGTACCTCTAGAGATTCAGGGAGTGGTGTTTTCTGCCAACTTAATGAAACTACCCTTCGGAGAATTTGATCTTATACTTGGTATGGACTGGCTAGTGGAACATCGGGCTGTATTGGATTGTGCAGCTAAGTGAATAGAGTTAAGGACCCCGGAGGATGAGGTGATAATCATGATAGGAGAAAGAAGGAACTACTTGTCTAACGTAGTTTCAGCATTAAAGGCTGATAAGATGGTTCGGAAAGGGTGCAGGGCATTTTTGGCCTTCGTAAGTGTGTTGGATGGAAAAGAAGGGGGAGTTAGTGGAGTTAGAACTGTAAGGGGATTTGAAGATGTATTTCCAGAGGAGTTACCTGGAATACCCCCGGATAGGGAGGTGAAGTTTGGAATTGATTTGCTGCCGGGAACAGCTCCTGTGTCAATTGTCCCATACAGAATGGCACCAAAGAAGTTGGTTGAGCTCAAGGCTCAGATTCAAGAATTGCTTGATCGTGGGTTTATCCGACCCAGTGTGTCTCCATGGGGAGCACCGGTCTTGTTTGTGAAGAAGAAGGACGGAACTATGCGCATGTGCATAGATTATCACCAGTTGAATAAGCTGACCATCAAGAACAAGTACCCTTTGCCGAGGATAGATGACTTGTTCAATCAGCTAAAGGGGGCAGCAGTGTTCTCAAAGATCGATCTAAGGTCCAGATATCATTAGTTGAAGGTGAAGGAAGCAGATATCCATAAGACAGCTTTCCGGACAAGATACGGCCATTATGAGTTTCTAGTAATGCCGTTTGGATTGACGAACGCCCCAGCCACGTTCATGGACATGATGAACCTGGTTTTTAAACCTTACTTGGATCGGTTCGTCGTTGTATTCATCGACGACATCCTAGTATACTCCAAGTCTGAAGAGGAGCATGATAAGCATATCCGGATTGTGTTGCAAGTGTTGAGGGAGAAGAAGCTCTATGCCAAATTCAGCAAGTGTGAGTTTTGGCTGAAAGAAGTTGCGTTCTTAGGGCATGCAGTGTCTGCAGAAGGAATAAGGGTGGATCCTCGAAAGATTGAGGCAGTGTTGGATTGGAAACCACCTAAGTCTGTGGCTGAGGTTCATAGTTTCCTGGGATTGGCAGGCTACTACAGAAGGTTTGTAGAAGGGTTCTCATCGATAGCCGCACCTTTGAGAAAGTTGTTGAGGAAGGAAGTACCTTTTGTATGGACAGAGAAGCAACAGGAGAGCTTTGAGAAGCTTAAGAGGGTCTTGACTGAAGCTCCGATTTTGATTCAGCCGGAGGCAGGGAAGGATTTCGTGGTGTATTGTGACGCTTCCCATACAGGTTTGGGTTGCGTACTGATGCAAGACGGGAAGGTTGTCAATTATCGTCTCGACAATTAAGGCCGCATGAAGTTAACTACCCGACGCATGATTTGGAATTGGCGGCAGTAGTCTTTGTTCTTAAGGTATGGAGGCATTATCTTTATGGAGAGAAGTCAGTGATCTACATAGACCATAAGAGCCTTAAGTATCTATTGACTCAGAAGGAGCTGAATTTGAGACAGCGAATGTGGGTGGAGTTGTTGAAGGACTATGACTGTTCTATAGAGTATCATCCAGGTAAGGCAAATGTAGTGGTAGATACCCTAAGTCGGAAAGTTGTGTCGAATCTGAGGGCGATGTTTGCACATCTAAGCCTGTATGACGACGGAAGTTTGTTAGCAGAGTTGCAAGTCAAGCCAACCTGGTTGAATGAGGTAAAAGAAAGTCAGTGGGTGGATGAGGATTTAAGTGCTAAGTTACAGCAAGTGCAGAATGGAGAGTTGGAAGATTATGGTATTAATGACGAGGGATTGTTGTGTTTCAAGGGTAAAGTTTGTATGCCGAGGAATGAGGAGTTAAGGCAGAAGATTTTTCAAGAATCGCATAGTTTTGGTGGCCTGGTCTAAAACGGGAAGTTACCGAATTTGTCGGCAAGTGCTTAACATGTCAGCAAGTCAAGGCTGAACACCAAGTTCCGTTAGGATTGCTTCAGCCGATAATGATTCCGCAGTGGAAGTGGGAGAGAATTACCATGGACTTCGTTAGTGGGCTTCCCCTTACGCCTACTAAGAAGGACTCGGTATGGGTGATAGTGGATCGGTTGATAAAGTCCGTGCATTTCATTCCAGTGCGAGTTGATTATTCTTTGCAGAAGTTGGCGAAGTTGTATGTGGCGGAGATTGTGAGGTTGCATGGAGTGCCGGTGTCGATTATCTCGGATAGGGATCCAAGGTTTACGTCTCGGTTCTGGAAAGCTCTACATCAGGCTTTAGGCACCAGATTGGATTTCACTACGGCATTTCATCCACAATCGGACGGTCAATCTGAACGAGTAATCCAAGTGTTAGTGGATATGTTGAGAGGCTGTGTACTAGACTTCAGAGGAAGTTGGGAAGAGTATTTGCCATTAGCGGAATTTGCATACAACAATAGCTATCAAGCCAGTATTCGGATGGCACCGTATGAAGCACTATATGGACGGAGGTGTCGCACTCCTACGTGTTGGACGGAATTAGGGGAACGTCGAGTTTTGGGTCCAGAGATTGTGGCAGAATCGAAAGAGAAGGTCGAGGTAATTCAGGCACGGTTAAAGGAGGCATCTGACAGGCAGAAGTCGTATACAGATCTTAAGCGAAAGGAAATAGAATTCGATGTGGGAGATTGAGTATTTCTAAAAGTCTCGCCCTGGAAGAAGGTGATGAGATTTGGTCGCAAAAGAGAAGTTAAGTCCCAGGTTTATAGGACCTTATCGGGTATTAAAGCGAGTTGGACCAGTGGCATACCAGTTAGAGTTGCCTTTGGAATTGAAGCAGATGCACGACGTATTCCATGTTTCTAAGTTACGTCGTTATCGATCGGATCCATCTCAGGTAGTACCGGTTGAAGAGGTGGAGCTAAGGCCAGATTTGTCCTACGAAGAGGAGCCGATTCAGATCTTGGAACAAGATGCGAAAGTGTTGCGGAGGAAATTAGTTACTCTAGTCAAAGTGTTATGGCGTAACCGTGGATCAGAAGAAGCTTCGTGGGAGCCGGAAGAAGCAATGCGACAGCAATACCCTCACTTATTTTAGCCAGGTAATTTTGAGGATGAAATTATTTTAAGGGGGTAGAACTGTAATATCCTGGATTTTGGGCTTATGAATTACTGCTGAATTTTATGTGAAAGCATGCCTCGGTGTATTATAAATATGTTATGTGAACTTTGTGAACCTTAGAATGTAGGAAAAATGCCTTAGAAAATATTGAGTTTTAACTTTAAAAGAGGAAGTTAGGCAGAGGAGGCCTTAAGAGAAATTGTAGGTGAAATATGACACAAAAATCAGCTTGTTAAAGTGGCAAGGAGGCGCCACTTAAAGCCCAGTAAGTGACACCACAAGCATGTACAAATGGGCCTAGGTTCGAGTCACAAGGGATGCAAAAGGGAGCTCTTATTTTTTTGTGCAAAAGGAGCAGATGAGTGGGACGACATGGGAGAGTCGAGGAGGAGATTTAGATGTGATTGAATTCTTTTAAAATTTCGGCTAAGCAAAGGATAAATTATTGATTTATTTCAATCATTTTGAATGGGTGATAAAGAGAAAAATAAGGATAAAAATTTGGGTTTTGATAAGGGGAAGAAGAGTTGGCCGGCCAAGGGGGTCTTAGGTGACAAATTCGGCTAGGTGTGTATAGGAGGAATAGCCGAAATTCATAAAGCCTTTGAGCCTCTCTTTCAGTCACTCTTTTCTCTTTTATTTTGTCAAAGCTGAAAATACTCTTCCCCAATTCTCTCAATTCCTTCTTTCTTTTCCCCTCTAGCCGATTCATACTTGAGCCTCCATAACATTCTTTTTCATCTCTTTCTCATTACCACTACTGTTAAAGCAAAAGCCGAATCTCCCTAGTGTTCTTCAAAAACAAAATCTCTGTAGTGTCAGGCAAGGTGCTGTCGATTTCTGTAGGAAAGTTAAGATCAAATGTTATTCGATTTCCATTCCTTTTTCTTTTAGACTTGTCGAAATCTAAGAACTAATCCATTATTGTTCTTGGCCGAAACTTTGAAAGATCTTTCGGGATTTATGCGCTATTATTATCGACTACAAGGGAGAAGGGATCTTTCGGGACTTTTAAGATCTAAGGTAAGCAAATCTGACATTCGGCCAAGGCCATGTTTAGTGACTGGATCTGTTTCTTACTTATTCAAAAGCCGAAAACTAACCTGTGAAGTGATTTAGTGCTAGCCGATTTCAAGGAAGAAACACTATAAAGTTTCAGGATTTAATTAGTAATCAAATCGGCAGCAAGGTAAGATTTTGGTTGAGTTAATCCTTCGGGATCTGATCATTTAGCCGAATGGCTTTCTGCTAAAGTGCTTGAGGTTGGCCGAATGTAGAAAGGAAGGATCTAGAGCATTAGATCGGGTTTTCGGGATTTCAATGGAAGCGTTAAGTAAATCAGGTGTGTACCCCGCACTAAGCCTTAATAGATTTATGGTTATGTTTTATTAAATGTGTTAATACGAGTAAATAAGATGTAGCTAAGGGTACCATGCAATGGTACAAAGTACTCAGGTACGTTAACTTACTACTACTGTAGTTATGATATTATGAATATCTGTTATGACACATATGTGAACATTGATAAGAATGTGAAATAAGACCTAAGGCATGTTAACTGTATAACTTATATGACATGGGGCATGTGGGTGATATGTAAAGGGGAAGTGATTTGGTGGTTTAATACCATAATATCTGAATGTGGTGACTCATGTCACAATATCTGAATGTGGTGACTTATGTCACAAAATATTATCTGGTGGCTATGCCACAAAATTATAAGGGCGATGAGCATGTCGTCTGCAAATGATCGCCTTCGATGATGATGTGTAGCGGATGGAGGGTCGACTTAGTAGTCCCCACGGTGTGATGGTTGGTACGGGTGATGTGTAGCGGATGGTTATCTACGTTTGGGTTCAGGATTGCATCATTATCTCTAATTGTTATGTATGTATGATATGTTATGATATGCCTAAATCATTTGGGACTTAGTGTTGGTTATACACACTGAGTCTGTTTGACTCACCCCGTTGTGGGATATTTTTCAGGTGACACTCAGTGATGGACCGGGTCGGCAGGAGCTTAGTGGTGGCCATGCTTTGCTCAGGATTTAATTTATTTTGGACTTTCTATTTTTTTAAGTACTATGGTTTTATTTCGGGTTTTCTTTGATGTAATAAGGCCACTAATATGAAATTGATTATGCATGCATTTTATTTATTTTACTATGATACAATTTTTATCGATTAAAAGTTTAGGCAACTCTTTTAAAAAAATAAATCTCTAAAGGTTTTGACACCTAACACTTATGATTTACAATCTAAAGGTAAACTCTAAATCAAATCGGCAAATCTTTTAACTTAAGGTTTTGAACATGAAAACGAGGTTTCATAAAATCCAAATTTCAAGCAAAACATTGTTTTCGATTTTAAACCCAACACAAATCATATTTTTTCTAAAATCCCCAAAAGTTTTTCAAAGAAACAAACGAATTTTGAACCGTTTTACTCAAGGAACATACCGGATCCGGTCAAGGCTCGTGGGCCGGGTTTGGGGTGTTTTATCCTTGAGTTTGAGTATTTGGGATATCCTGGTGTGACAGACATAAAGAAGGAATAAAAGTTAAAAGAATCGGAATTCACATCACTCGAAACCTTAAAAAGAATCCTTGAAACCTTCATAAGCATTTCAACTTTTCTTATAGGTGGAGGTCATGATGAACTTTGTTGGAATTTTACTAAATCAGGTCAATTTTCACTAGCAAGTGTATATGAGTTAGTCGATAGCCAATTAACTCAGTCGATAGCCAATTAACTCGGGTACTACCTCTGGATAATTTAGAACAACACTGGCAATATATTTGGAAAACCAAATTCCCATACAAAATCCAAATGTTCATCCGGGAATGCTTCAAAAGAAATACTCCCAACCAAAGATCTCTTTATTCATCATGGCTTCAAACTACAAGATACAAGGGATTTCCCTTTTTTATTTTATTTTATAAAAACCAACCCGAAATAATAAAATACATTCTCCGTAAATACCCTTTTTCTAGAAATTAGTGGAACACTTTAAGAAACAACTTATCCTTATGGCATAACTAGAACAATAACTGATATTATAGTTGGATTCAAACATTAATGCAAATAAATCGTTTCTCAAACCCAAAATCCCATGGTTAATAAATTTTTGCTTTTACACTAAGAAATTTTGCTATTGAGAAATGCCATTCTCTTTCAAAAGAATCCCAAACCTAATCACATGTTCACTAAGCTTATGGAAAAATCAATAGAATACTTGTGCATTTTTTGTCAAAGTAAAGAAAATCAATGAGCCTTTATGCGTCCCTATGAGATGGCAAAAATTGAAACTTGGATTTGTTAAAATCAATACCAATGGCTTAACATTGGGAAGTCCGGGGCATAGTGAAGTTGGATCAATTATTAGAGATCACGATGGAAAGCATGCGCTTGGATTGTTTAGGCACATTCTAAGAGCTTCGAGTGTAGAAGCGGAATTGTAAGCTTTACGTTACAGTTTTAATAACGCATTATAAAAAAACTTGCTAAAAATTAAAGTAGAAATTGATGCATCTGTTGTTATTAGCTTCATTTAAAATTCTTGACATGTTAAGCATTTGTTGCAAACTTTAATTGATGGTTGCAGGACTCTCCAATATTGTTTCCAGCAATTAACATTGAAGCATATTATATATATAATGAAGCTAATCATGGAGCGAATGCCATGGCATGAAAGGAAGCAATTCTCATTTGTCGTCTTACTCAAATTTGATTTTGTTAGGAACTTTTTGTGAATTTATAATGAATCACTTTATGAACTTTCTCTTATTTTGATGGTTGATGCCAATGATGTTATGATGTATCGTGTAACACCCCTTACCTGGTCCAGTTGTCGGACCCGAGCAATAAGGTGTTACTGGTAATTATGAAAATTTACAAGCATCTTATAATTCAGAACCTTAATTATTAATCATACAAATCATAAACAATCAAATTAACATGTGTTTCAATCAATTTCAGATTAATATTGAGCTTATGAAAGTTTAAAATCAACTTGGTAACATATAGGGATCAATTTGAAACTTAAACAAAAAGTTGAGAAAAATTTGAAAACAGGGGTCACACAATCGTGTCCCCTGACTGTGTGAGATGGGTTGTGTAACAAACTATGACCGTGTGCACCAAATCACTTAAAAACTTACAGACCACACTACTATAACACCCCTAACTCGTCTTTATTGCCGGATTAAGGTTGCGGGATATTACGACAATTAACAAGACTGATAATACAGTAACACAACTCAAATTAATTTAAACATCATAAATTAAATAACAATCATCATTCATAGCATACATTCAAAATGAGACTTAAATCGAGCATTTGGAACCCTAAAATCAGTTTAGAAACAAATGTGAACTAATTTGAAATAAAACAGAAAAATATGGAAAAAACTGAAAACAAGGTTTACATGGCCATGTGACAGAGCCCGAACCGTGTGGCTCAAAGAAATGACTGTGTGGCCAAACCATGTAACTTAGGGTCACACGTCCATGTCGTCAGGCCGTGTAACTCTTTGAGACCGTGTGGACAAACTTGTAACAAAAATCAATATGACACACGACCGTGTGAAGTGACTATGTGTGGCACACGCCGTGTGGTAGACAGTGTCCTAGGCCATGTGCACTTAAAATAACTTAAAAAATAAGTCATTTCAACAACCATTTCTTAGATATCAAGCCAAACCATTTCCAACCATTTTTACCTATTCAAAACACATTTAAACATATAAAAAACAGTCAACCTAAGTGCCTAACCAATATGCTCTCATTGGCACCACAATTCAAATGTTTAAACATAGATCATTCAAACATCAACCATTAGTTAACCATACCTTCCATTTCATGAATTCAATACCCAATTAAACACATAACACCATTGCCCACATTGTTAACACAACATCATCCAAAGTTCACCAAGTTACATAAAGCAAAATGACGATTTCATCACTAAAGCACAAGACAAGCATAAAAAATAATCATTCCTTACTAATTCAACTACCAAATTTATTGTCATAATATCATGTTCATATTCATAAACTAAGTTCACCAAATAAGCAAAACTTATACACATTTCTTTACTTAAATACCATGAGCAACACCAAATAGATTTACACCATTATATTTATCAACACAATCATTAAAACTTACCATTTTTACATTGGTTCATATACCAAAAGGCTCAAAACATAATCAAATACTTTTAGCATATATATACCAAAACTTATTTACATGCCACTTGTAACCGAACCAAAGTGAACAATTAATTACCGAACAAGTTGCCGAATAGTGTGATCTTCAAAAGCAATCCAGTCGACAGCTCAAAATCAACGATCTACAAGAAAGAAAAACCAAAAAGACGTAAGCTTGCGTAAACCTTAGTAAGTTTGTAGTAAATTTTAACTTTAACTTGCCGTAAAGGATACAATTTAAACATTTTACAAGATAATTCTTTATCCTGGTTGTTAGGATCGACCCGATTAAGCAATAAGAAAAAATAGCGGAACAAATTGAGAAATTGAACACACAAATTTAACGTGGAAAACCACTCTAAAGAGGATAAAAAACCACGGGCAAAGATAATTTTACTATAGTGGCAAAAGAAACAAAGAGTACAAAAGATTGAGATAAAAACTAAACCCTGAAAATCTGAAAACAAAGAACCCTCAAAATGTAGACACAAAAATTCTATAAATCTGTTATGAGTTTTAATACCTAATGGGTGTGTTTTCTAAGGTTGTAAAAGAGCCTATTTATGGGCTAAATTTATAGGTTAAATAATAATAAAATAATCTAAACTAATCAGTGTTTGATTGAAACAAATAAACAGAATTTAACTAGAATATTACTGATCGTGTGTTAGAGTCTTAAAAAATTATATAAAGAATGATCGAGTCTAGAAACTAACTGTGACAATGATTGAGGCAAGTGCACCTATCGAACAGTAGTATAGCTTAGTTGCAAGACCAGATTGTCGAACCCAAAGGAACTAAAAGTATTAATACTAACTTTCTTTCTATTATTTAGCCTAAAAATTAAGAGAATTGTTATTTATTCTAAAATTAACTAACTAATAAGCTAAAGATGCTAAGACAAAGAGAATGAATTGGGGAAACTACTTGTGGGAAAAACCAATTGATTAAGACAATACCCAAGGAAGAATCCACCTAGACTTCACTTGTTATCTAACTCTGAACCAGACGATTTATTCACTTGACTTGATCCGTAGGATTCCCTAATTTATATTAATACCTCTTTCGAGGCTACTAACGTCTAATCCTAGGTTGATTAATTGAAATCTCTTTCTAATTAAAACCCCTAGAATTGCATTAACTCGATCTATGGACTCCCATATTAGGTTTGACCCTAATCCGGCAGATTTTCGTCATCCTATTTCTAGGGTTGCAATCAACTCCGCTTAATTATGCTAGATCTACTCTTAAACAGGGACTTTTGCTCTACTGCCTAAGCACATCAATACTTGAATCAATATCTTGAAATATCAAAGCAAGAATTGAGAACATATAATTAAGAACAAATCAAGTATTTATCATATGGTTCAGAAAACAATATCAAGATTCGTCTTAGATTTCACCCCCCTCAGGTATTTGAGGGTTTAGTTTATAATTATAAAAGAATACATCTCAGAAGAAAATATAAAACAAAACATAAGAAAAACCCTAAAACCCTCTGAAGGAAATTGAAGGGAAGATCTTCCGTCTTGAGTATAACTCTGGCTTCTTGAGATGAATCAACTGGCTTTTTTCGAGTAAATTTCATAATTCTGGCCTCTCTGGCTTGGCTCTTCGGCCTAATTAGACGCCTCTTAAAGGTTGGCATCTAGGGTGTTTATATAGGCTTTTGGAATGGCTTTCTTTGCCCATAAGTACCCTAATCTGAATGAAATTCAAACAGGTCACGTAAGGGACATGCCCATGGCACACGCCTGTGTGAATCATGGCCAGGCCGTGTTCGGGTCTGTTAAGGAGGCACAGCCGTGTGGTCTTGGGCCAAGGCTGTGTCGATTTCGTAAGTTGGCCCATTTTCCCCGTTTTAGGCCCGTTTCTCGTTCTTTTCATCCTCTGGTGCTTTCCTAAGTATAAAACATGAAATTAAAGGATTAGGAGCACCAAATTCCATAATTCAAAGAATAAATCATCCAAAAGTATGCTAAATATGGGATTAAAATATGTATATATTACGATTTATCAAATACCCCCACGCTTAAGCATTTGCTTGTCCTCAAGCAAAATCCTCAACTCACAATTAGAATGAACTTCCTAAATTCATAATATTCTTCAATAATGTTCCATCATAATTCAAAGATAATTCATAAATTGATAATTTAAATAAAAGGACCCTAAAGATTCAAACAATCAAAGTCATAGTTTTTGTAGCATGAAAATATATGTGTTTCCCCTTACCTAAATAATCACTTTTAATTCAAAATTAACAAGAGTTGACATCCTCACTAAAGATTCACTCAAATCACTCAAAGTGTTTAAGGTTTAAAATTAAGCACTCAAAAGTCAAACATGAAAAGGTAATCCCATAAGCTTGCCTGAAAATCAAATCTCCACCACTGTAAAATGAGTTGATACACAAATCAAAAGGTCTTTACAAAGGGTTGTAATGGGGCTCGGTTTGAAGGTGTGGATAAAGGCTAAATTAGAGGGTTAGAATCGAGATTGAATTGACAATTTACCTAACTAGAAAAATAAACTAATCCTGAATAATTACATCAATTGAAAACATGAAATACTAATAACACGAACTTCTTCTCAAGATGTGGGATTTAAACGTATACGCTCAATTACATGAGCTAATATTGAATATACTTCGTTGTTGTTTTTTTTAAGAACAAATCATTACAATAATAAGAAAGAACTTTAACAACTAAAAAATAAAGCATAGTTAGACAGCTGCTCAAAATCAAATCTCGAAAAAAATGGAGTCAAAAAATGGTGATAACAAATGCAAGATGGGTTTTGGGGTAATATTAGTGGGTGAGTCAATAAAAGGGTTGTTAGGATCAAAGGGGTTCACTAGGGGTTAATTGTGAGGGTAGGTTTTTAGTGGACTAAGTGGGTTAAATCCTAAGTGCCTTTATCATCTCTGTATATCAAATCAATAATGTGGTCTTGACATGTATAATCGAAGCAAGTTCTAGAATAACAAATAAATGTTGACACACTCATAATCAAAAAGTGAGCAAGAAAGAATGTATGCTCTAAAAGGCTCAAAATCTCACACAAAAATTATGGGTTTTTAATATCAACCTTGTAAATTTCAAACTAGACAACCTAACAAAATTTTAATTTTTGAAAATAGACTCATCATACTTGATTCTCTAGTCTCCTAAAGTTTAAATCATCACTATATAATTATCAATGACTTAATCCAAAACATATCAATAAAAATCATGATTCAAAGGAAATTTCATTCTAATCATAATATGAGAAAATTACTTAAGAAAAAGGTATAATTCAAGGCATAATTCAGGGATTTAAGAATAATGCAGAAAGTTAGGCACTTTCTCGAAATAAATATTCACCCTCCACACTTAAGATGTACATTTTCCTCAATGTACAAAGATATATATGAAATTTAAGAGATAGGGAGAGGTGAAATGTAACATCCTCAAAAGGGCCTATGCATTTTCAGTTTAATTGTAAGAAATAACAAGTCTTAAGCATAATGAATAAATTTTTGATATTTTTGGATACTCTTAAATGCACGAAAATGAATGGAAATGAACATTTTGGCAAACTGAAATGCGTTAGGACATGAACATTTTAGGAAACCTAGAAATGTAAGGAAATGGTTCAAAAATGGAAAGTACACATTTTTGGAAACCTGAACATTTTGGAAACTGAACATTTTTGGAAACTTGAACATTTTGGGAAACTGAACATTTTAGGAAACCTGAACATTTTTGGAAACTTGGAATGTAAGAAAAATGGCAAGTTACAGAGCCGATCGAAAATTTTAGGAAACTTAGAAATGACCCCGAAATGATGAGTTTTAAAGTTTAAAATAGGAAATAAAGGCAAGAGGGCCTTAAAAGAAAAAGTTGGTAGAATTTGACACACAAACGGGCTAGGAAAAGTGGCCTGAAGATGGCACTTAGGGCCTATGGAAATGGCGCCATGTGCAAGAGGCATGGGCCTGAGTTCGAGTCACTTGGGAAGCAAATAAAATAAGTTTTATTTTTGCTTCTAGAGACACCAAGGTGGACGGCACAAGCATTCTAGAATGGGGTGTTTTATTTCCATTAATATTGCTTAATTAAGTGATAAATAAAAGCTTTTTAATTTGGATTATTTGGAAGAGATAATAAGGATTTTTCTCTAGTTTATTTGAAATAAAATAGATGATGGAAGAGTGGTGGCCAAGTCTAGGACTCTTGGCTTGTTAAATTCGGCTAAAGAGGGAGAGTTTAAGGATTTTCTCTCATCTCTTCCAAGTGTGCCGAAATTTTCATAGTTCTCCCCCTCTCTGCTGAAATTTCTTTAAGCAAAATCCCTTTTCTCTTCTTCTATTTTCTTCTCTGATTCTTCACAAAAAGCCAGAATCCTTGTTGATTCTAAGTAAAGGAGCAATCAACCACAACATCAAAAGGGTTTCCCCATTATTGAATAGAAGGATCAAGGATCTAAGGTAAGAGGAATGAATATTTGGTTAATGATTTATGATTCATATTTTCAAAGTTAGATTCAATCTAACACAAAGTTATAGGGATTTTGACAAGCATATAAAGGAATCTCTCTTGATTTGGAATTTGTAAGGTAAGTGATATTCGGCCAAGGCTTGTTTTTTTAATATTTAGGATTATTTCCCATTATTTCAAAAGCGAAAACTCACATGGTTACATGATCTAGTGTTAGCCGATATCAAGGAAAAAGAATACTAGCAAATTTTTGGGATTTGATCATCTAATTCGGCAACAAGGTTAGTAATACAAATCCTACCAGGATTTGGTTTTTAAGCCAAATAAGGTTATTAATGTGTCTTTTATAATGGCGAATATAGGCAATGTGATCTAAACTTTATATCGGGATTTTCGAGATCTCAAGGAGCCTATTAAGCAAATCAGGTGTGTACTCACACTAACTTTCAATATATATATTATGGCAATAACTGTTTTAATATATGAATGTATATAAGAATGAGAATGTGGCTAAGTACCACAGATGTGGCAAAAAGTACCCAAGTACGTATTCCTACTCTTGGTAGGATTATGAATGTGTTATATTCGAAAAGTGACATGAATGTGAATTTAAGTATGATATGAATGTTATGTAATAATTGGGGCATTTGGGATATATGTGAAGGGAGAAAGTGAAGGTGATGACTACGGTCTCACCAACGAAAGTCTTGACTTCGGTCTCACCAACGAAATATGGTGGCTCTGATCCCATTAATTGAATATGGTAACCGGTTACATTATTCGAATATAGTGTCTAAAGACACAACGTAAGTGGGCGATGAGCACGTCATTGCAATGATCGCAGCCGATGGTGTGTAGCGGACGGAGGGTCGACTTAGTAGTCCCCACGATTGTACAAGGTTGGTACGGGTGGTGTGTAGCGGATGGACAAATAGGCTTGGGTTTGGGTTGCATCATCCTTTATTTTGTATGAACATGAAATTGATATGACTTGTATGCTGATTTGTTGAAAATTAGTATTGTGTACACATTGAGTTCGTGGACTCACCCGTTGGGAATTATTTTTTTGGTGATGAGCAGTAATGGACCGGGTCGGCAGGAGCTAAAGGTGGCCATGCAACACTTGAAGAATTTATTAGAATTTGGACTCTATTTAAATTTAGTACTTTAAATTTTATTTTGGGTTTGAATGATGTAATAAGGCCATAAGGCCCAGTTGGATTTTCTTTACTTCTGCTTATATTTATTTGATTATGATACACCTTATTTTTGATTAAAGTTAAGTAAATTATTTCCTTTAAAATAATAAACCCTAAAATTATTTTGTCACCTTATTTAAGTTGGATTTTCAAAATTTATTAAATGGGTTCCAATTTAAGCCCAACCCAAAACGAATTTTTCTTAAGTACACAAATTTCTCTAAGTTAATCAGGACATTGAAAACTGGTTTTCTTAAGGAACATACCAGATCCGGTTCAGGCTCGTGGGCCGGGTGTGGGGTGTTTCATGAAACTTCCTGAATTTGGGTGGCTTCCTTGAGTTGGAAGTGCTGTGGTGTGGTGCCCACCGACAATCTCTGTGCTAGATGAAGAGATTGGGAAGCTCGTAAAGAATTAGCCAGGAAATAAAGATAATAATTCAAAATATACTAAATATATATTTAAAGACAAGAAAGAGAAAGAGAAAGAAAATAGAAAGTAAAATAAAATTAAAAGAAAAGATTAATGGACCGAGGAGTCCTTATTGTTAGATGGTTAGCGAGGTGGGTGTGATTTCTAAGGCCGTGGTGTGTGATTCCCAGGCAGCCTTTAAAACCTACATAAAAGAAAATGAAATAAAATAGATTAAACTAAGTAAAAGAAAACTAAAGAAAAGGAAAATAAAGGAGAAGGGAAAATAAAAAGAAAAGTTAAATGGGCTCAAAGGTCATTTTCCCATCGAGTTAATGAAGCGGCCGACATGAACTTATGGAGATCGGTCTCACAGAGGGAGACTGTGCTAGGATCCTTCCACTTCTTCGACATGGGTATGGTGTATTCCTAATTTCTCCTTGAAGTGTGTCTTCCACTCGTCTAGTTCATCGATTTGAAGCCTTCGTTCCTCATGATTTATTTCCTTGTTGGCATAAAGTCTAGAATCTGGCTCAGTTGTGTAGTTTCGTGGTGCTTCCTGAGAAGCCGGTTTAACCGAATGGTTATTAATAGAATTTATGTTCTCACCTAGATTACTTGATGTCCTAGCCGAGTCAAGAGCCTGAAGACTAATTGATTCGTCACCTACACAAAGTATGAGTTAACCTGCGCTGACATCAATTTTAGTCCTGGCAGTTGCTAAAAAGGGCCTTCTTAAAATTAAGGGGATACTATTGTCCTCATCTATGTCTAAAACGATGAAGTCTACTGGGAATACGAATTTATCAATTTTCACAAGAACATCTTCAATTATACCCCTAGGAATTCTAATAGTTTTATCAGCTAATTGAATGCTCATCCTAATTTGTTTGGGTTTCCCTAGACCTAGTTGTTTAAACAATTTATAAGGCATAACATTGATGCTTGCCCCTAAATCAGCTAAAGCATTATCAACAGATAAACTACCAAGTAAGCACGAAATTGTAAAACTCTCTGGATCTTTTAATTTTCATGGTAGTTTATTTTGCAACATTGCTGAGCACATTGCGTTTAATTCCACATGCGATTCCTCATCTAACTTCCGTTTGTTTGTTAAAAGCTATTTTAAAAATTTCCTTGAATCTAGCATCTGCGAAAGAGCTTCAAGAAATGGTAAGTTAACATGTAATTTCTTTAAAAGTTTAAGAAATTTAGCGAATTGTTCGTCTGTGTTGTCCTTCTTCATCGTACCAGGATAAGGTATACGAGGTTGGTACTCTTTAATTACCGATTTTGGCTTCTCGTGACTTACCTCGACCTTACCGGTCTCTACCGAATTCTCTTGGCTTAATTTAGGCTCATCTAACCCTACACTATCCTGAGCTGTTATGGCTTGAAGTTGCTCATTTGGGTTAGTCTCAGTGTTGCTTGGCAAGCTGCCTTGTGGTCGTTCAGGGATCAGCTTAGCGAGTTGCCCTAATTGGTTCTCGATCCCTTGAATCGATGCTTGTTGATTTTTAAGTGTTGTCTCGGTGTTTTGAAAACCTGTTTCTGACACCGCTATGAATTTTGTCAGATCTCCTCAAGGTTTGGCTTCTTTTCCTATGGGTAGGACTATTGTTGGAAGTTTGGATGGGGTTGTTGTCTCTGGGTTCCTTAACCACTCCATGAAAAATTGGGGTGGTTCCTCCAACCTGGATTATAAGTATTACTATAAGGGTTATTTTGAGATTTGAAACTGTTACCCATATAGTGAACTTGCTAGTTCTCAGCGCTTGGGTTGTAAGGTGGATATTCTGTATTGCTCATCCCTCCTCCATTCGTATCACACAGCATAACTAGATGTACCTGCAAAGAATCACATAAACCATCAATCTTTTTATTTAAAAATTCTACCTGGTTTGATAGCATGGTTACTGTGTCGAGGTTGAAAACACTGGCTGCTTTTATTGGCTTGGTCCTTGTGACTTGCTGATAAACCGTAAAAGTAACATATTTTAATCCCACATTTAGTATGCTTTTGGATGATTTATCCCTCGATTTATGTAAAAAGTTGCTCTTAATCTTTTCTTTTCATGTCTTATACTCAGAAAAGCACTCGAGGACGAAAAGAACGAGAAATGGGCCTAAAACGAAGCAAATTGGGTCAAGGGAGAAATTGACATGGCCTGGACTTAGGCCTATACGGCCGTGCCTCATCGATCATCTAGAATCGGACTGACCCCAATTTACACAGCCGTGTCTCATTAAAGAAATCCAAACACGGCTTGAAGATCATCCACACGGGTGTGTACCATGCCCGTGTCCCTGTTGTGGCAAAGAGCAATTTCATTCAGATTTGGATACTTTGGGGCAAAGAAACCTATTTCAAAAGCCTATATAAACCCCCTAAGTATCAGCTGAAAGGGGGCGGTTAGCTAGGCCAAGGAGCCAAACTGAAAAGGCCAGATTTATGGGGAATCACTCGAAGATAGCCAGTTGATCCATCTTAAGAAGTCGGAATTCTACTCAAGACGACGGATCTCTCCTTCAATTCCTTTAGGGAGTTTTAGGGATTTCTTATGTTTTGTTTTATCTTTTCTTCTGAGATGTTTTCTTTTATAGTTATGAAGTAAACCCTTCAGATACTCGAAGGGGATGAAACCTATGATGAATCTTGTTACTGATTTCTGACTTATATGATAAATACTTAGTTTGTTCTTAATTATGTGAGCTTAATCCAAATTTGATGTGCTTAGGTGGAGGAGAAAAAGTCCCCGCTTAAGAGTAGATCTAGCATAATTAAGCGGAGTTGATCGCACGCCTAGAGATAGGGTGACGAGATTTTCCTGGATTAGGGTGAAACCTAATATGGGAGTCCAATCGATTTACTGCTATTCTAGGGGGTTATTAACAGAGAAAGAGATTTCCATTAATTAACCTAGGGTTAGATGTTATTCGCCTCGAGAGAGGGTTTAATATACGTTAGGGAGTCTTACGGATCAAACTAAGTAATTAATCGTCTAGTTTAGTGTTGGATAACAAGTGAAGTCTAGGTGGATTCTTCCTAAGGGTATCGTCTAAATCAGCTGAGTTTTTCTAAAAGTTATCTCCCCAGTCTTTGCGTCTTAGCTTGGTAGTTAGTTAATTTTAGATTAGACAACCAATCACTTTATATTTAGGCTAAATAATAGAAAGAAAGTTAGTATTAGTACTTTTAGTTCCTTTGGATTTGATAATCCTGTCTTGCCTAAACTATACTACTATTCGATAGGTGCACTTGCCTTAAATCGTTGTCAGAGTTAGTTTCCAGGTTCGATCATTCTCTTTTATAAATATAAGACTCTGATTCAGAACGATCAAGTTTTTGGCGCCGTTGCTAGGGAACTAAAATATTAAGGAAGCTCTATTTTTATTACTTTAGCCATTATTATTTTATTTTTATTTTTCACAATTTACTTTTATTTTTATTTTAGGTTAAATTTTTTTATTTTTGTTGAAATTTTCTTTCTTTCTTTTTTAACAGGTACATCTAGTTTATGACTAGAAGGAACCCGAGAGGACCTTTAGTATACGACAGTGATATTGAAGCTACCGCTCGAAGGAATCACAGTGAAATTAGGCGAGCCCTAAATTACACAGAGGAAAATCAAGAAGGCAGATCCAATTCTACTGAAGGGATGGACGAGAATAATCCACAACCACATGATGTAGGGGAAAACAATGCTCCACATACTATGTTTGATTATGCTAAATCGCATTTAACAGGAGCAGAATCAAGTATTGTTAGGCCTGCTATAGCTGCTAATAATTTTGAATTAAAGCCTAACATAATACAAATGATTCAACAATTTGTTCAATTTGATGGTTTGCAGGACGAAGATCCAAATACTCATATAGCTAATTTCTTAGAGTTCTGTGATACCTTCAAAATAAATGGCGTTTCTGATGATGCCATACGTCTTCGGTTATTTCCCTCTTCATTAAGAAATAAAGCCAAACAGTGGTTAAACTCATTACCACGAGGGTCAATCACTACATGGGACCAAATGACCAAAAGTTTTTTTATTAAAATACTTCTTACCGGCCAAAACGGCCAAATTACGGAATCAAGGAAATCAAAGACAACAACCTCCTCAAAACTTCCAAAATCAGCCATATCCGCAAGAGAAGAAGCCAAACCTTGAAGAGATGTTGACAAAATTCATGGCAGCCACAGAAAATCGTCTCCAAGATACTGAGAAAACACTTAAAGATCAACAAGCATCGGTTGAAGAGACCCAGAACAGAGTTGGGGAGGTTACTAAGTTGTAAGGGAAGTCACTAAGGCAGTTGAACAACTTGCAAGGTTAATGTCCAAACGACCGCAAGGACGTTTACCAAGCAACACTAAGATTAATCCAAAGGAGCAAATCGAAGCCATAACAGCTCAGGAAAAAGCAGAGTTAGACAAACCCAATCCAATACAAGAAAACGAGGTCGAAGAAAGAAAAGTTGAGGTAACACAAAAAACGCCAAAATCGATAATCAAAGAATACCAACCTCGCATTCTTTATCCCGAAGCATTAAAGAGAGACGATACAGAGGAACAGTTCGGTAAGTTTCTTAAACTTTTAAAGAAATTACATATTAACTTACCTCTACTTGAAGCTCTTTCGCAGATGCCAGACTCTAGAAAATTTTTAAGGGAGCTGTTAACGAAAAACGAAGGATAGATGAGGAACCACATGTGGAACTCAACGCAAAGTGGTCAGCGATTCTACAAAATAGACTACCACGGAAATTAAAAGATCTAGTGAGTTTTACAATTCCATGCATAATTGGTAGTTTATCTATAGAAAATGCATTAGTCGATTTAGGGGCAAGCATAAATGTCATGCCTTATAAACTGTTTAAACAACTAGGTCTAGGGAAACCAAAACAAACTAGGATGAGCATCCAATTAGCTGGTAAAACTATCAGAACTCCTAGGGGTATAATCAAGGATGTGCTTGTAAAGGTCGATAAATTTGTCTTCCCAGTAGATTTTTTCTGTCTTAGACATGGATGAGGACAATTCGATCCCCTTAATTTTAGGAAGGCCATTCTTAGCAACTACCAGGACTAAAATTGGTGTTGATGCAGGTGAACTTATATTTTGTGTAGGCGAGGAGATAGTCACTCTTCAAGCCCTCGACTCAGCCAGAACATCGAGCAACAAAGGTGAGAATGTGAATTCTTTCGATAACCATTCGGTTGACCCTTCTTTTCAGGAAGCACCACAAAAGGACATAATTGAACCCGATCCTAAACCCTGTAAAGAAATAACTCATGAGGAACAAAGGATTTAGACTGATGAACTAGACGAGAGGAAAACACACTTCAAGGAAAAACTAGGGATACACGAAGAAGAATCGGAACCACACAAAGTAAAACCAAAAGAGCCCCTAGAAAAGCTCGTAGGAAAATCAAACCACTTCAAAATAGGAGAACAGGTACTTTAGACAAATCAGATCTTCGCATCACCACATTAGACCTGAAAACAAACGAAGAAATTCCTCTTGAGGTACACAATATCTTCCTACATGGAACAGTCGAGGTAAGCAATCCAACCTTTGGCACTTTTAAAATAAACGCTTCTCGACTTAAACTTTATCAAGAAAATAGGACTGTAAGCATGAGGGAAGATATTCAAACCTTTAAACCTCCCTGATTTTTTTTCAAATACAAGGAAAGTCTAGCTTAGGACTATAAACGAGCGCTTCTCGGGAGGCAACCCGAGTACTAACCTCATTAACTTCTATATTTTTCATTTTAATTATTTATTTTATTCTTTCTTTTTGTCATCTCACTTTAAACTAACTAAGGATGTAGAATTCCAGGCCACACGGCTTTGCACACGGCCATGGCTGAGACCATGTGTACCTCAAGGATCTTGGTACTAATATAGCAGGATGGTACAAGTCAGATTCAACTAATTTTTGAAATCACAGACTCAACCAGTCCCCCGCAGGCACCGACAAAGTGGCACGGCCGTGTCCCACGACCGTGTGAAGCTACTGACTTGCCAACCATGGGCAGAACATGCCCGTACCCTTAGTCATGTGAAGATTTTGACTTGAAACCTACGAGCGTAGCAAACTGAAGAAACGGGCATGGAGAATCAACACGCTTTGAGACACGACGGTGTGAGGCGGCCGTGTACATTAACATGCCCTCGGTCCATGGGCATGCGAACGCACCAGAATTGAACTCCATTTAAACCCTCCCCATTCTCTCCATTCTTCCCACACCCACCTTCTATTCTTCCTTTTCCACATATTTTCCACCCTCTCTATAACAAGTCTCTATACTCTTGAGCTACAAATCGCCATGTCGAAGAAGCAGAAGAAGGCAAGCTTAGTCTCCTCTAGGGAGACCCCTATACATAAGTTCATGCCGGCCGCTTCATCCAAACAACAAGCCAAGGACATTTGAGGCTATTTAGTTTTTATTTAGTTTTTCTCTCTTGCTTCAATTTCCTCATTTTTACTACTTTTCTACTTAATTTAGTTTAACTTATTTTAGTTTCGTAGTGTCAGGTTCGTCAGGCTACTAGGGAATCACGCCACTTCCGCCACCGCCAGCACCTCCCCAGCCTTACAGGTCACACCCACCTTGCGAACCATCCACAAATAAGGACTCTTCGGTCCATCCATCTTTTATTTTCATTTGGTTTACATTTTTGTTTCCTTTTTCTTTATCTTTCTTATCTCTAATTATATATTTAGTTTATTTTAAAAGTGTCTTAATAATTCCTGGCTAATTCTCCGTAAGCTACCCAATTTCTTCATCTAGCACAGGATCGTCATCCAGACCGACCCCTCTAACTCAAGGAAACCATCCATAAATTCAGGAAGTTTCACCTTTCCCCTTCTCTTTTGATTTATCTCTTAAATGTTATTAACTATCCTTGTACATTGAGGGCAATGTACATATTAAGTGTGGGGAGTGAATAGTTATTATGCCTAACTTTTTGCATTATTCTCAATCCTTGAGAATAAATGTAACAGCCCGATTACGACCCTAATCGGAATGGTGGTTTTGGGACCACAAATCTGAGTCAGAATAATAATTCAATACTATTTTAAACGCTTATTATGTGTGAATTAATGTGTGTGAAATTTTCATATTAAAATTTTATTGTTTTAGTGCATACTTGTGAAGAAAGGAGTTAATAAAAATTTGTGGTTGAATGTGTAAGCATTAAATTGAAGATGGTTCCTTTAATTGAGGTATTAAAAGTGCAATTAAGCCAAAAATTTGGCTTAGTGCCATTCATCATTTGCATGTAATAGTGATTGATAGGTTTTTAATATATTTTAATATTTATGTATTATAATTAAATGATAAAATAATTAAATGAAAAAAAGATGAGAAGTGTTCATCTTCTCTTCCTCAAATGATCGAAACATAGCTAAAGAAAAAGAAAGGAAAGCTTAGTTTCATCCGGCCACATTTGAGCTTGATTAAGGTAAAAATTTAGCTTGATTTTTGATAATTCTTGTATTTTTGAGATAGTTGTTGTGAACTTTATTTAGCCCATGTTGTAATTTGTGATTTGGTTATGTTTTTCATGAGATGCCATTAAAGGAAACTTGATATTCTTGTTGATCAAAGATGAAATATTGATGATAGATAATAGATTAGTAAATTTTGTTCTTGAACCTTTGATGAAATTGAGTGAATTAAAATATGATGTTAAAATAAATAGTTGAAAGGACTAAATTGCAAGAAAAATTGAGGAAATGAGTTGATATAGGGACTATGGATATTCGGCCATTAATAAGTGTGGTGAAATTCTTAATATTTTGTGTTTTGAGCTATAAGAACTCAATTGTAGACATTGTAAAATGTTAAGGGTAAATTGGTAAATTTGCACAATTATGTAATTTTGGATTAAATTGAATGAAAATGTATTTGAATGAGTTCAATTTGGAATTATTAGATCAAGAACAAAAGGAAACGGGATTGGATCGGGGAAAAGCGAAACTGAACGAGTAGCCGAAAAACTTTAATCCGACAATTTCCGAGGTAAGTTTTTAAGTAGTTGGTTGAATCGAAATTAATTGTATATCAATGTACATATGAATATAAAATGTAAACTTTTTAATTTCTTGATTGTCGAATGTGTTATGAAATAAATGGGATGTGCACATATTAGTCGAATATGAGTTGGACATTTGAGTAAATATGTGAAATTATCGAATGAATGAATTGGCTAATTATATGTGATTGCGTTAAGGAATAAATAAGTATATATGTATATATATATAGGAAAATTGAAAGTGAGAAGTGATGATAGTTGAAGATTTGGATATTTGTGTATATATATATATTCGAACTATTCGAATGTAGTGGTAACGAAAAAGGGCAATTGAGTTGTTGATTGTTATATGTATGTTATGAATAGAATAAGGTAAATTAAGTATGCTGAATGTATTAGAAAATATATGAGATAAAATTAGTATGAATGAATGGATGTAGAGTTATAATTGTATGAAAGAGCAAGGGAAAAGGTCTCTTAAATGGCACTATGTGTGCAGGTTAAATAGTAATGGCACTTTGTGTGTGATACATTACTGCTAAAAGGCATTATGTGTGCGGATTAAATGGTAATGGCACTATGTGTGCAATACATTACTACAAAAAGGCACTATGCGTGCGGATTAAATAGTAATGGCACTGTGTGTGTGATACATTACTTTCGAATGGTACTATGTGTACTCTTTCTCAGGTAACGGCACTATGTGTGCGATACATTACGAAATTTGCACTGTGTATGCGGTATTACAGAGACTTTGGAGACATAAATCTTGAAAGGAAAATATTAAGAAAATATACATGAGCATGTGGCACGAGGTAACATAATATTCAGGTATTAGTGAGGTGGGTTATAGTTGTTATGTGAATATATATCTGAGATGTGATTTTTAAACTTTGAATTTGATTCAAAAAGGGGTATATAGTATTTGAATATTCAATATTTGAGTTTTACGTTAAATATGGTGGATGATGAATGGTTGTTTGAATTGCACTTTGTACTTATATATATATATTTGTTATTGAGTTTATTGGATTGAATATATTGTATACTAGTTAAATGCATATTCTTTACCAATGCTTAAGAAGTTACTAAGCTAAGTAGCTTGCTCTATGTGTTATGTTTATGTAATGTTTTTATAGATTTTGGAGTTTAAGTTTGACCTCGGGGATCCTCGTCAAAGTCAAGCACACTATCATCTACTTTTGGTACCTTTTATTTAACCGAACTTTTGGAAACTATGGCATGTATAGGCTATCTTCTCTTTGGGATTACTTTGTTTGTAATGTATATAAATGCCATGTGAAGATGGCTCACTTATATGCTTGGGATTAATTTATCTATGTTTGAGGTGGTGCATATTATGAACCTTTTTGATCCTCTATAGAATGTTGGAATGTATGTTTCGTGAGAGTTTAAAAAGGATTTTTTTAATATATATATATTTCTTATGGATGTTCAATGTTTGAAATAGAGGTTAATGGTTGATAATTTATGAAATTGAATATGATTTAGTCATGCTTAATTTTGGAGGCTATATCAAATTTTGTTAAGTACTCTATATTGGATATTATAATTTTGGTTCGAATAGGTCATATAGTACCTTTTATAATAGATATGTATTTTTGCCTAACTTATAGGTACTTACAATTTATTTCGTGAGAAGATAGGGTCATATTTTGTCCATGTGATTAAGAATTGTATAATATTAATGAATGAGTTGAGGTAAACGAATTACTAATATTCGGCCTTAGTATTGCATGAATTGGAGTTCATATTATTCATGAATGGTTTATAAGTATTCGGTAAGGAGGTTTAAAATGGGTAAATATTGTTGTGAAAAATTTGATATGATGTGTATGTGATTAAGTTCTTTATAACTATGGTTATTTAAATGTTATAAGATGTTTAAGGATAAAATACCTATTCGGCTATAATATTGAGAATGACCAAATGAATAGTGATTTGTTCTTTGAATGAAAGTTGTTTGGTTGTGGCTATTGATCTTATTTGTGTTATATATATATATATTGGATACTGATAATATATATATAATTGGTAAAGTTCACATGTTCATTTGTAACAGTATGAATTGGTATTCATTTATCATAGTAACAGGTTATATACAATTTATTGACTTGTATTGAGTAAAGTAATGCCTGTAGCCCTAATCCGGCGACAGATGCAGGTTTGAGGTGTTACAATAAAAGTGCCTAACTTTTTTCATTATTCTCAAATCCCTGAATTTAGACTTGTTCTAAAAGTAATTTCCTCATATTACTAATTAGAATGAAATTTCTGATGATTTATGGTTTTTATTGACATGTTTTTGAGTAAGTCATTGATAATTGTGCATTGATGATTAAATTTGAAGAATACTAGAGAATCAAGCATGATAACTCTAATTTTCAAAAATTTAAAATTTTTTAGGTTGTCTACTTGAATCTGAATATTATCTTGAAGTTTGAAATTTACAAGGAGGATGTCAAAAACACCCATAATTTTTGTGAGATTTTGAGCCTTATAGAGCATATATTCTTTTTCGTGCTCATTTTATTGATTATGTGTGTGTCAACATTGAACTGTTATTCTAGAACTTGCCTTGATTATACATGTCAAGACCACAGTTATGATTTGATATACAGAGATGATAAAGGCACCTAGGATTTAACCCACTCACTCCACTAAAAAGCCTACCTTCATAATTAACCCTTAGTGAACCCCTTTGATCCTAACAACCCTTTTTATTGACTAACCCACTAATATTAACCCAAAACCCTTTGTATTTGTTATCACCATTCCTTTTTTACTACCCTTATATCGAGATCTGATTTGATTAGTTACGTAATTATTATTTCAGTAGTTGAATTTATCCTCTATTACTTAGTTTATTCTTAAAAAAAAAATCAAAGTATATTCAGTATTAGTGTTATGAAGAGTGAGCTTATATAGTTAAGGTCCAATTATCAAAAGAAAAAGCTCGTATTATTAGTATTATAAACTTTCAATTGATGTAATTATTTTAGATCAGTTTACTTTTCTAGATAGGGAACTTGTCAATTCAATCTCGTTTCTAACCCTCTAATTCAGCCTATATCCATACCCTTAACCTAGCCCTGTTATAACCCTGTTAAAGACCTTTTGATCTATTTGTCATCTCATTTTACAGTGGTGGAAATTTGATTTTCAGGCAAGCCTATGGGATTAACTTTTCATGTTTGACTTATTGAGTGCTTAATTTTGAACCTTAAAACACTTTGAGTGATTTGAGTGAATCTTTAGTGAGGATGTCAATCCTTGTCGAATTTTGAATTAAAGGTAATTATTTAGATGAAGGGAAACGTCTATGTTTCCGTGCTACAAATGTATGACTTATAATGTTTGAATCTTTAGGACTCTTTGAGTTGAAATTATCCATGTATAAATTACCTATGAATTATGATAAGACATTGTTGATAGGAATTATGGATCATGGAAAGTTCGTTCTAATTGTAAGTTGAGAATTTTGCTTGAGGACAAGCAAAAGCTTAAGTGTGGGGGTATTTGATAAACCATAAAAGTAACATATTTTAATCCTACATTTAGTAAGCTTTTGGATGATTTATCCCTCGATTTATGTAAAAAGGTACTCTTAATCCTTTCTTTTCATATCTTATACTCAGGAAAGCACCCAAGGACGAAAAGAATGAGAAATGGGCCTAAAACGAAGCAAATTGGGCCAAGGGAGAAATCGACACAGCCTGGACTTAGCCCACACGACTGTGCCTCATCGATCATCTAGAACACAGCCTGACCCTGATTCACACGGCCGTGTCTTATTAAAGAAACCCGAACACGGCTTGAAGATCGTCCACACAGGCGTGTGCCATGCCCGTGTCCCTGTCGTGGCAAAGAGCAATTTCATTCGGATTTGGATACTTTGGGGAAAAGAAACCTATTTCAAAAGCCTATATAAACCCCCTAAGTATCAGCTGAAAGGGGGCGGTTAGCTAGGCCAAGGAGCCAAGCCGAAAAGGCCAGATTTGTGGGGATACACCGAAGATAGCCAGTTGATCTATCTCAAGAAGCCGTAATTCTACTGAAGACGGTGGATCTCTCCTTCAATTCCTTCAGGGAGTTTTAGGGATTTCTTATGTTTTGTTTTATCTTTTCTTCTGATATGTTTTCTTTTATAGTTATGAAGTAAACCCTTCAGATACCCGAAGGGGATGAAACCTATGATGAATCTTGTTATTGATTTCTGAATTATATGATAAATACTTAGTTTGTTCTTAATTATGTGAGCTTAATCCAAATTTGATGTGCTTAGGTGGAGGAGCAAAAGTCCCTGCTTAAGAGTAGATATAGCATAATTAAGCGGAGTTGATCGCACGCCTAGAGATAGGGTGACGAGATTTTCCTGGATTAGGGTGAAACCTAATATGGGAGTCCAATCGATTTACTGCTATTCTAGGGGGTTATTAACAGAGAAAGTGATTTCCATTAATTAACCTAGGGTTAGATGTTATTCGCCTCGAGAGAGGGTTTAATATACGTTAGGAAGTCTTACGGATCAAATTAAGTAAATAAATCGTCTAGTTCAGTGTTGGATAACAAGTGAAGTCTAGGTGGATTCTTCCTAAGGGTATCGTCTAAATCAGTTGAGTTTTTCTAAAAGTTATCTCCCCAATTTAGTCTTTTTGTCTTGCGTCTTAGCCTGGTAGTTAGTTAATTTTAGATTAGACAACCAATCACTTTATATTTAGGCTAAATAATAGAAAGAAAGTTTGTATTAGTACTTTTAGTTCCTTTGGGTTCGATAATCCGGTCTTGCCTAAACTATACTACTGTTCGATAGGTGCACTTGCCTTAAATCGTTGTTAGAGTTAGTTTCCAGGTTCGATCATTCTCTTTTATAAATTTAAGACTCTGATTCACAGCGATCACTTGCCACTGATATTTATTCAGTGACATCTCTTCAATGAACTCGTAAGCAGCCTCAGGGGTTTTGTTATTTAAGGTTCCGCCAGCGGCTAAATCAATTTATTGCCTGGTTGAGGCGTTTACACCATTATAAAAAGTTTGGACCTGTAGCCACAAGGGTAATCCATGGTGTGGGCACCGTCTCAATAGATCTTTGTATCTCTCCCATGCATCGTAAAGTGTTTCTAAATCCATCTACACAAAAGAAGAGATACCATTCCTTAACTTGGCCATTTTAGCCGGCGGAAAATATTTTAATAAAAATTTTTCAGTCATTTGTTCCCATGTAGTGATTGATCCTCGTGGAAGAGAATTCAACCACTGTTTAGCTTTATTCCTCAAAGAAAAAGGAAATAACCGAAGACGAATGGCATCATCAGAAACGCCATTTATTTTGAAGGTACCGCAAAATTCTAGGAAATTCGCCAAGTGATTGTTTGGATCTTCATCCTGCAAACCATCAAACTGAACAAATTGCTGTATCATCTGAATAGTGTTAGGTTTCAGTTCAAAATTATTTGCAGCAATAGCAGGCTTAACAATACTTGACTCAGTTCCTGTTAAACTAGGTTTAGCATAATCATACATAGTTCGAGGAGCATGATTTTCGACTACTTCTTGAGGTAGCGGATTATTCTCAGCCATCTCTTCGGTAGTATTGGTTTCGACTTCTTGCTCTTCTTCTATGTAGTTTAAGCTTCGCCTTATTTCTCTACGATTTCTGCGAACAGTACCTTCAATATCACTGTCGTAAATTAGGGGTCCTGTCGAGTTCCTTCTAGTCATAAACTAGAGGTACCTGCTAGGAACAAATAAAAGAAGGAAAATTAGTAAGGTTAAAAGAAAAATAAAAAAATAAAAATAATAAATTGCAAAAATAAAAATGGCTAAAGTAATAAAAATTGAGCGTTCTTAATATTTTAGTTCCCCGGCAACGGCGCCAAAAACTTGATCGTGTGTCAAAGTCTTAAAAATTTATATAAAGAATGATCGAGCCTAGAAACTAACTGTGACAACGATTGAGACAAGTGCACCTATCGAACCGTAGTATAGCTTAGTGGCAAGACCGGATTGTTGAACCCAAAGGAACTAAAAGTACTAATACTAACTTTCTTTCTATTATTTAGCCTAAAAATTAAGAGAATTGTTATTTATTCTAAAATTAACTAACTAATAAGCTAAAGATGCTAAGACAAAGAGAATGAATTGGGGAAACTACTTGTGGGAAAAACCAATTGATTAAGACAATACCCAAGGAAGAATCCACCTAGACTTGTTATCTAACTCTGAACCAGACGATTTATTCACTTGACTTGATTCGTAGGATTCCCTAATTTATATTAATACCTCTTTCGAGGCTACTAACGTCAAACCCTAGGTTGATTAATTGAAATCTCTTTCTAATTAAAACCCCTAGAATTGCATTAACTCGATCTATGGACTCCCATATTAGGTTTGACCCTAATCCAACAGATTTTCGTCATCCTATTTCTAGGGTTGCGATCAACTCCTCTTAATTATGCTAGATCTACTCTTAAACAGAGACTTTTGCTCCACTACCTATGTAACACCCCTTAACCCGTCCCTGTCGGCGCAAATTAGGGTTATGAGGCGTTACCAAACTAGACACAGTTTAGCACAGCCATATATGGAATAAACCCAATATGCATTTTTAAATTTTCCATATCAACAAATGATGATCAAGACTTACATTACAAACAACCATGTTTCATAATGCAATACATCATAACTCATAATCTATACAAGTTTCGAATCAAGCTTCCACATAACAACACCAAATTTCATATATTAAACATATATAAATACATCTATTTCATTAGTCGAATATCAACATTGTAATATCCGGGATTTAGGGCTTGTGCATTTTTGCTTAAATATATGTGGAAGCATGCCTGTGTGTAAATTGAATGTGCTTTATGAATTTTGTGAACCCTAGTGTGTAGTCAAATGCCTTAGAAATTATTTAACTTTAAGTCTAAGAAGGGGAAGTCAGGCTAAGGGGGCCTTAAGAGAAATTGTAGGGAGAATTAGACACAAAAATTGGCTTGTTAAATTGGCTTGGAGGCACCACTTAAAGCTCTGATAAGTGACGCCATATGCAGTGGGCAAGGGGCTAGGTTCGAGCTGCAAGGGAAGCAAATAAAAGAGTTTTATTTTGCTGCAAGATTGGGCAGTAGTGGACGACAATGGGGCACTAAGGGATGAGTTTAAGGTGTGGTCTAATCCTTTTAAAATTTGGCTAAGATAAGAGATAATTGTGGATTTATTTTTATTATTTTGAATGAAGTAGTAAAGAGAAAAATAAGGGATTTGATAAGTGAAGATGTAGTGGCCGAATGTGGGGCTCTAAGGGTGCATAATCGGTTTTGGGTTTTGATAGGGGAAGTGTGCCGAAAATTCATAGTTGATAGTTTTGTTTTTCTTTTTTTTTTCTTTCTCCAAGTTCGGTCATTTGGTGCATTAAGGGGCTGCCGAATTCTTCTAATCTCTTCCAAACTCATCTTTTTCTTTCTTTCTCTGTAACCTTAATCTCTTCCTCTTATGGCCGAATATTTCATGACCATTTGGGAGCCATAGCCGAATCTTCAGAAGGCCTTATTCTTCTCTCTTTGTCGCAAGTTTTAAAAGCCGAAAGAGCTAGCCAAAATCTTTTCTCTTTTAGTCTCTTCAAGCAAACGTTGGTGGTAAGTATTCCTCTTAGCAATTGGTCTTATCTTTTCTTATTTGGTGTGCCGAAAACAAGGGTAGGCCTTGATTTCTAAGGATGGCCGAATATGCTTAAGGCCATATTAATGTGTTTCTTTTGGTTGTAACCAGCGTAAAGGTGTTCTTTCGGGATTTGAAGTACTCAAGGTAAGCAATATGTATTCGGCCAAGGGCCATTTATTGAGATTAATTGTTAGAACAGAATCTAACATATACCTATAGAGATCTCGACATCACCAAGAGCAAGTAGCAATTTCGGGATTTAAGATTCGCAAGGTAAGTGAACATGAACATTCGGCCATGATTCAAATATGTTTCTTAATTATTTAGAAGCCGAAACTAACCAAGTCAGGTGATCTAGTATTGGCCGATTGCAAGGAAGGAGTGTCACAAAGTTTTGGGATTTGATTAGTAATCAAATCGGTAGCAAGGTAAGGATTTTGATTGCGTAATCCTTCGGGATTTGGTTATTTGGCCGAATGGCTTGTGGCTAACATGCTTAAGGTGGCCGAATATAGGAACTAGAGATCTAAAGCATTAGATCGGGATTTTCGGGATTTCAGTGAAAGCATTAAGTAAACCAGGTGTGTACCCCATACTAACTCTTATTAGATTTATGGCATCAATTAATATATGTGTTTATAATAATGTGAAAAGTGGGCAAAGGTACCATGTGATGGTACAAAGTACTCAGGTACGTAACCTTAACAGTATGTTAATAAATGATATGAATATTATTATGATATGAATATTCGGAATATGGTACATATGGGAATATCGATAAGAATGTGAAATAAGGCATAAGGCATGATATTGCATGTTTTGTGTGACATGGGGCATATGGGTTATATGGAAAGGTGAAGTGATCTGGTGGTTTATACCACAATATCTGAATGTGGTGACTCATGTCACGAAATCTGAATGTGGTGACTTATGTCACAAAATAATATCTAGTGGCTATGCCACAAAATTTATAAGGGCGATGAGCACGTCATCTGCAGCGACTGCCTTCGATGATGTGTAGTGGATGGAGGGTCGACTTAGTAGTCCCCACAGTGTGATGGTTGGTACGGGTGATGTGTAGCGGATGGTTATCTAGGTTTGGGTTCGGGTTTGCATCATTATTCCTATCTGTTATATATATGTATGATATGATATGATATGCCTGAATCATTAGGACTTAGTGTTGGTTATACACACTGAGTCTGTTTGACTGACCCCTTGTGGGATATGTTTCAGGTGACGCTCAGTGATGGACCGGGTCGGCAGGAACTTGGTGGTGGCCATGCTCAGCTCAGTGAGCTTTTATTTTGAGACTTTATGTTTTAAGTTTGGATTTATTAGTTATGTTTTGATGTAATAAGGCCATAAGTATTAAGCATTTTATGCTTGCTTTTATTTGTTTTTATCACGATATTATTATTGTTAAATAAAAGGTTATCTAATTTGTTTTTGAAATAAATCTTCAAATGTTTTGACACCCTAAAGCAAATGATTTTCAATATAAGGTAAACTCTAAAACAACTCTATATTTCTTTAATTTAAAGTTTGAAACTTAGAAATGAAGTTTTATAAAAACCTAGATTTCAAGAATAAACTTGTTTCCAACTCGAGCCCAACACAAAATAAATTTTCTTTTAAAACCACTCAGATTTTCCAAAGTAACAAACGAATTTTGAATCGTTTTACTCAAGGAACATACCAGATCCGGTCAAGGCTCGTGGGCCGGGTTTGGGGTGTTTCAAACATATCATTTTATACCTTCTACAAATATGCATATTAAAACAAATAGGTTTGTGATACTCTATTAGCTTTTCATTCACATATGTGACATTCGAACATTATAGTATAACCAAACATACACATCATGCTATCATAATATGCGCAATGTCCCTAAAACAAATGCCATGTCAAACCATAATTATCAATTCATCCTACCTTATTAATTAATGGACACAAAAATCATTGAATAATCTACCAAACACGTATGATATGTGACTAGTCCAAAATATATAAATATAACCAATCCATTGACCATATATTCGGTCCTCAATTTAAAACTCCAATGATCAACCCAAAACATAAGTATACACATTTTCATGATCATCTCTGAATTATAACTAAACACTTAATAATCTAAGTAGAGAAATTCATACGACATAATATGCTTACTTATACATATATATATAATACATATAAATGATTATTTCTATATAACCACATTTAACTTCCAAGCATAATATGCACACCTCTTATACCAAAGATTAAAACAAACCATTATATCAAACATACAAACGATGCTTAACCAAAAATAATAGCCTTATTCGCAAGGCCATATATATATACATTTACAAAACCGAACATCATTCATTCAAGTCATAATTCAGCCTATACATGCCTTTGATTCAAAAAGTAAACATATATACCGAAGAGAGTGATAGTGTGGTGGACTTTCTTGATGATCCCTTGAGCCCGTAGCTGAATCAACGATCTATAAAACAGAGATACAAACATATACAGAGTAAGCTCACTAGCTTAGTAAGTTTTAAGCAATAGATAATACAACAATCGAGCACTTGAACATTTTTAATCAATAATTCTAAGACATTGGATATGAATATTTCAATATGCAATTGATACAAGACCGAATACTAGTAGTAGATTAACTCAAATAATTGTACTTCATTACCATCAACCTGCATCTCATCAAAGTACAAAGTGCATATATTACTTGAATCACATGTTTAGAATCATATAAATACAACATTAATATCAACTACATTATCACACTAAAAATTCTGTCATATAATATTCATACACGTCGATTATAAGCTCAATTTCACAAAACACCGTTCTTATGATATTATTTCAACTCAAGTAATATTAAACACAACTTACCTTACTTCTGGTGAATTCAAAAGGGACTTATGCTTACCTGAGTTTTTAACTCGATACATTAACTATGTTACACCTCGAGCAATTTATGGTTTATTCGTTTAAAAGTATCACCGGCATTAAGCCTGTTAGGCATAAAAGCCCGAATATGTCACCGGCACTAAGCCTGCTAGGCACGAAGCCCGAATATGTCACCGGCACTAAGCCTGCTAGGCACGAAGCCCGAATATCAACACATTCAACCTTTTGATACACATTACTTAGTACTAAAATATCAACCATCTCATATTCTTCATTTTACTTTCACCTATTAATCCAAACATACATATTCACATTACATTAACCAAATTAAATTCACTACAAACTCATACTCCACATTCGGCCAACATGTATATTTATACTTTAAATTTCCAAACTTCATCATATACTATGTTCATAAATAATTCTTTGGCATATAATTGCTTAAGGACTTACCTCGACTGTCGACGGACCGCGTAAACCGGCTATTCGATGACCTTTGTCTTTCCCCAATCCAAATCTATTTTTCTTTGTTCTTGATCTAAACACATTAAAATTTAGCTCATTCAAGTACATTTCATCTAAATTTAGTCCCTAAGCACATAAATAGGTAATTTACCATTTTACCCTACTATTTCACATTTTTACAATTTAGTCCCATTTGCATAAAACACAAAATACACAAAATTTCTCAATACTACTTAAGGGCCGAATATGTATAGGGACTATACAAGTCCATTTCTTTCATTTATTTCGCAAATAAGCCCCTCTAAAAAATTATTTTTGCAATTTAGCCCAAATACTCAAATTTACCAAAAATTCAAAGACAAAACATATTAATCTTTAACATATCTTTAATTCAAAAATCATCAAACATCACAACCTACATGAATACATCAATGGCCGACTATCACACATGCTTAGATTCAAAAATTTCAACATGGATCAGCTAATACTCTAAGCAACGATCTCAAAAACGTAAAAATCAACAAAAACCGAGCTAAAATTCTTACCTAATTGAACCAAATAGTTGCCGAAAATTCAAAGCTTCTTCAACCCCTTTTTCTTATCTACATTCAGCCATGAGAGAGCATGAAGATGATGGCTTATTCTTTTACGTTATTTTAACATATATCATGTTATTAAAATAATTACTTATTTAACCTTATAACATAAAATTTCATAACATATAACTTAAGGGTAGATTAGACATATGCCGCCCACTACATCTAAAATTGGACTATTTACTCTTTTAATACCCCACTTTAAAAAGCCATCATCAAATAGGCACTTTTCACAATAGTTTGCTACTTTTACCTTTTACGCGATTAAGTCATTTTACTAAATTAAACACACAAACGATAAAATTTTTCTACGAGACTTTCACACACATTAATTCACATATAATAAACACAAAATATAATATTAAAATATTTCTCGTACTCGAATTCGTGGTCCCGAAACCACCGTTCCGATTAGGGTCAAATTCGGTCTGTTATAGCCTAAGCACATCAATACTTGAATCAATATCCTGAAATATCAAAGCAAGAATTAAGAATACATAATTAAGAAAAATCAAGTATTTATCATATGGTTTAGAAAACAATAACAAGATCCGTCTTAGATTTCATCCCCCTCAGGTGTTTGAGGGTTTAGTTCATAATTATAAAAGAATACATCTCAGAAGAAAATATAAAACAAAACATAAGAAAAACCCTAAAACCACCTGAAGAAAATTGAAGGGAAGAACTTCTGTCTTGAGTATAACTCTGGCTTTTTGAGATGAATCAACAGGCTTTCTTCGAGTAAATTCCAAAATTTTGGCCTTTCTGGCTTGGCTCTTCGGCCTAACTGGATGCCCCCCTAAAGATTGGCCTCTAGGGTGTTTATATAGGCTTTTGGAATGCCTTTCTTTGCCTCTAAGTACCCTAATCCGAATGAAATTCAAACAGGTCATGTCAAGGACACGTCCATGGCACACGCCCGTGTGAGTCGTGGCCAGGCCGTGTTCGGGTCTATTAAGGAGGCACGACCGTGTGGTCTTGGGCCCAGGCCATGTTGATTTCGTAAGTTGGCCCATTTTCTCTGTTTTAGGCCTGTTTCTCATTCTTTTCATCCTCCGATGCTTTCCTAAGTATAAAGCATGAAGTTATAGGATTAGGAGCACCAAATTCCACAATTTAAGGAATATATCATCCAAAAGTATGCTAAATATGGGATTAAAATATGTATATATTACGGTTTATCAATTACTTCTCAAATTTGACTGAAATAGGAGTCATACTTAACAAATCTCCACCTTGACTCATATTTCCACAATGTCATCTTTGCCAAAGCCTGCCACGAGCCTATCTTGAACCATGCAGGGAATTAACTGAGTCGAATCTTGCTTAAAAACTGGAAGACTTCTAGCCTTCGACGTGTACATGATCGTAGTATGAGAGTTTTAATATTTATATAATGAATGATCGAGCCTAAAAACTAACTATCACCACGATTCAGGCAAGCGCACCTATCGAACAGTAGTATAGCTTAATGGCAAGACCGGAATGTCGAACCCAAGGGAACCAAAAGTACTAGTACAAACTTTCTTTCTATTATTTAGCCTAAAATAAAAGGGAATAATGTTTGTCTAACTAATTCCTAAGCTAAAGATGCCAAGACACAGAGAATGAATTGGGAAAATACTTTTGAGAAAACCAATTGATTAAGACAATACCCGAGGAAGAATCTACCTAGACTTCACTTGTTTTTTAACTCTAAACCAGACAATTTATTCACTTGACTTGATCCGTAGGATTCCCTAATTTATATTAATACCTCTCTCGAGGCTACTAACGTCTAACCCTAGGTTGATTAATTAAAATCTCTTTCTAATTAAAACCCTAGTGTTGCATTAACTCGATCTATGGACTCCCATATTAGGTTTGACCCTAATCCGGTAGATTTTCATCTTCCTATCTCTAGGAGTGTGATCAACTCCGCTTAATTATGCTAGATCTACTCTTAAACAGAGACTTTTGCTCTTCTGAATAAGCACATCAATACTTGAATCAATATCCTGAAATATTAAAGTAAGAATTAAGAACACATAATTAAGAATAAATCAAGTATTTATCATATAGTTCAGAAAACAATAACAAGATCCGTCTTAGGTTTCATCCCCCTCAGGTATTTGAGTGTTTAGCTCATGTTTATAAAAGAATACATCTCAGAAGAAATTAAATAACAAAACATAAAGAAAACCCTGAAACCCCCTGAAGGAAATTGAAGGGAAAATCTTCAGTCTTAAGCGTGATTTTGGCTTCTGAGATGGATCAACTGGCTTTCTTTGAGTAATTCCCTAATTTTAGCTCTCTCTGGCTTTGCTCCTGTCAAAATCCCTGATAGAGGCCTTCTATCGATCTCCCCTTTTAGGTTCTTTACTTGGCCCACAAGTGTTTTATTCCGAGTGGAATTAAAACAGGTCACGACAAGGACACGTCCGTGTGAATCGAGCCCAGGGCCGTGTTCAAGTCTGCTAAAGTGGCACGGTCGTGTGGTGAACTTTAGGCCGTGTTGATTTCTTACTTTGGCCCAATTTTTCGTTTTTGGCCCGTTTCTCGTTCTTTTCATCCTCGTATGCTCTCCTAAGCATAAAACATGAAATTAAAGGATCAGAAGCATCAAATTCCACAATTCAAGGGATAAATCATTCAAAAGAATGCCAAATATGGGATTAAAATATGTATATATGATGGTTTATCAAATACCCCCACACTTAAGCATTTTCTTGTCTTCAAGCAAAATCCTCAACTCACGATTAAAATTCGTTCTTCTCAATTTATAATTCCTATCAATGATGGCTCAAAATAATCCATACGTAACCATGCATCGAGAATTCAACTCAAAGAACATCAGAGTTTCAAATGATCCAAGTTGAGCATTTTATTCATGAAAAACATAGGTATCCCCCATTATCTAGGTAATTACCTTTGATTGAAAATATCACAGAGTTAACATCCTCACTAAGGATTCACTCAAATCGCTCTAAGTATTTAAGGGACAAAAAATTAAGCACTCAATAGTCAACATGAAAAGTTATTACCATATGCTTGCATGAAAATCAAATCTCCACCACTATAAATTGAGATGATACATCGATCAAAAGGTCTTTAAAAAGGGTTGTAACGTGGCTTGGTTAGGGGGCGTGGTCACAGGCTAAAAGAGCAGGTTAGAATTGAGATCGAATTGACAAATTACCTAACTAGAAAAATAGACTAATAATGAATAATTACATTAATAATACGAGCTTCTTCTAAAGATGTGAGTTTTACTGTTTAAGCTCATAAAAACATAGAACTAATAATACTTTCAATTTTTATTTTTTTTTAAGAGTAAATCATGTACAATAATAAGAATTTAACAACTGAAATGGAAAACATAGTTAGGCAACTTCTCAAATCAAACCTCGATAAAAAGGTTAATAGGAAAAATTCTTAATGAATCAAAAAGAGTAAGTCTTGGGGGTTAATATAAGGGGTAAATTAATGAATGGTTTATTAGGATCAAGGGGTTCACTAAGGGTTAATTATGGAGGTAGTCCTTTTGGGAAGTAAGTGGGTTAAATCCTTGGTGCCTTTATCATCTCAGTATATCAAATAAAAAATGTGGTCTCGACATGTATAATCGAAGCAAGTTCTAGAATAACAGATCAATATTAACTCAAAGCAACGATAAAAGTGAGCACGAAAAAATGTATGCTCTAAAGGCTCAAAATCTCACAGAAATTATTGGTTTTTGTTGTCAACCTTGTGAACTTCAAACTTCAAGATAATACCTAAACTTGGGGAAATAACCTAGCAAATTTTTAATTTTCAAAAATCAACTTATCATGCTTGATTCTCTAAAGCCTTCAAGTTTAAACAATCAATGCACAACTGCTTATGTTTCAATTCAATACATATCAATAAAAATCATAAATCAATTAGAATTTGTTCTAATAGTGATATGAGAAAGAAAACACAAAATTCAGGGATTTAGGAATAATACAAAAAGTTTTCTGAACAAAATTCACCCCCCACACTTAAGATGTACATTGCCCTCAATGTACAAGGATATATATCTACAATATATAAAATCATAAGATAAGGAGAGAAGTGAACTCCCTGAATTTCGGATAAAGTCGAGGAAAAGAAATAGTAAGTTGGGCATAGATGAATGTGGCTGTGGTGTCTATGGTCGTGGTGTGGTGATTCCCAAGTAGCCTTTAGAACCTAAATCAAAGAAATCAAAATGTAATAATAAAAATTAAAGACAAGAAAGATAAAAGGAAGGAAAATAAAGGAGAAGAGAAAATAAAGAAAAATTTAATGGACTCAAATATCCTTGGCTTGTCGGATAAATGAAGCGACCGGCATGAACTCATGTAGATTGGTCTCGTATGGGGAGACTGTGCTAGGGTCCTTTCGCTTCTTCGACATGGGAATGGTAGTGTTGGCCTTGCCTTTGGGCATTTAGTGATAGTGGTAAGGATGGTGAAAAAGAAAGAAAAACTATGGTGGCTAGGGTTGAGAGGAAAAGGGTTTGGTTGAGAAAGTGAGCAGAAAAAGGGGTTTATATAGAAATAGGGATCTGGTGGTTTCCCACGCCCATGTACCATAGGCGTGTTGGGTCAGACGGCCGTATCGCATGGCCGTGTTATGCTCCCACGCCCGTGTAGTGGTCACCACGCCCATGTTGATAAATTAGGATCGACCACGGCCGTATCGCACTGTCATGGCATTTTATCACCGCCCGTGGTTTGGATATTTTTTGTCCTTGGTATGTACGAACTCTGCTACACCAGTGTGTAAATCCATGGTGTCCACACGACCACAGCCACGCCCGTGTGCAAGGCCGTGTGGTAGGGAAAACTACGCTTCATTTATTTGGTTAGTTCTTAGTTAGATGCTAAAAGTAAGGATAAAAATATAAAAATTTATAGGGTTAGTGTTCGGGTTGCCTCCCGAGAAGCACTCATTTAAAGTCTTAAGCTAGACTTACCTCTCATTCGTACATTCATTGTGGTTTGAGGAGTTGAAACTCCTCACCCCTGCTATTAGTTCTATGATTACTATATAGTTTGAGTCGAGTAGTGTTTACCTTAAAAGTGCCGAACTTGGGATTAGTTACCTCGACTGTTTCATATGGGAAGATATTCAATACCTCAAAATGGATTTCTTTGTTTGTATCAAGGTCTGAAGTGGCGATCTGAGGGTCTGTTTTATCCAACAATACCTGATCTCTGATCTTAAATTGGGTTGTCCCATCCTCAAGTTTGACATGGTTTTGCTTTGCTTCTGCTTCGTGTGTTCTTAGTTTCTCTTTGACACGTGACTTCCACTCGTCTAGTTCATCAATCTGAAGCCTTCGTTCCTCATGAGTTATTTCCTTACTGGCACGAGGTCTAGGATATGGCTCAGTTGTGTAGTTTCGTAGTGCTTCCTAAAAAGAAGGTTGAACCAAATGGGCATTAATAGAATTTAAGTTCTCACCTTTATCACTCGATGTCCTAGCTGAGCCAAGAGCCTGAAGAGTGATCGTTTCGTCACCTACACGAAGTATGAGTTCGCCTATACCAACATCAATTTTAGTTCCGGCAGTTGCTAAAAAGGGTCTTCCTAAAATTAAAGGAATATTATTGTCCTCATCCATGCCTAAAACGACAAAGTCTACTGGGAATAGGAATTTGTCAATCTTGACTAGTACATCTTTGATTATACCCCTAGGAAATTCTAATAGTTTTATCAGCTAATTGAATGCTCATCCTAGTTTGTTTGGGTTTCCCTAGACCTAGCTGTTTAAACATTTTATAAGGCATAAGATTTATGCTTGCCCCTAAATCAGCTAAAGCATTATCAACAGATAAATTACCAATTAAGCATGGAATTGTAAAACTCCCTGGATCTTTTAATTTTCATGGTAGTTTATTTTGTAGAATTATTGAGCATACTGCGTTTAGTTCGACATGCGACGCTTCGTCTAACTTCCGTTTGTTTGTCAAAAGATTTTTTAAAAATTTCCTTGAATCTGGCATCTGCGAAAGAGCTTTAAGAAACAGTAAGTTAATATGTAATTTCTTTAGAAGTTTAAGAAATTTACCGAATTGTTTATCTGTGTGGTCTTTCTTCATCGCATTGGGGTATGACACACGAGGTTGGTACTCTGTAATTACTAGTTTTTGTTTATCATTGCTTCCCTCAACCTTACCTTCCCCTACCACATTCTCTTGCCTCAATTTTGGTTCATTTAACCCTTCACTATTATGGGAAGTAGTAGCCTGAAGTTGCTCCTTTGGGTTAGTTTTAGTGTTGCTTAGCAAGCTGCCTTGTGGTCGTTTTGAAATCAGGTCAGCAAGCTAACCTGATTGGTTCTCGACCCCTTAAATCGATGCTTGCTGGTTTTTAAGTGTTGTTTCGATGTTTTGGAAATGAGTTTTTAACACCGCGATGAATTTTGTCAGCATCTCTTCAAGGTTTAGCTTCTTCTCTTGTGGGTAGGGTTGCTGTTGAAAACTTGGGAGGGGTTGATGTCTTTGATTTTCTGGACCACCCCATGAGAAATTTGGGAGGTTCCTCCAGCCTGGATTATAAGTGTTACTATAAGGGTTATTTTGAGGTCTAGAATTGTTACCCATATAGTTCATCTGTTCGCTTTCAATGTCAGGGTTGTAGGAAGCATATTCTTTGTTGATTATTCCTCCTCCATTCGTATCGCATTGCATCACTGGATGTACCTGCGAAGAACCATACAACCCATCAATCTTTTTATTAAGAAGCTTTATCTGTTTTGATAGCATGGTTACTGCGTCGAGATTGAAAACACTGACGGCTTTTGTTGGCTTTGTCCTCGTGACTTGCCACTGATAGTTATTTAATCACATCTCCTCTATAAACTCATAAGCCACTTTAGGAGTCTTGTTATTCAGGGTTCCATCGGCGGTTGAATTGATCAACTGCCTAGTTGAGGGGTTCATACTGTTGTAAAAGGTTTGGACCTATAGCCATAAGGGTAACCCATGGTGAGGGCACCTCTTTAGTAGGTCCTTGTATCTCTCCCATGCATCGTAAAGTGTCTCTAAATCCATCTGCATAAAAGAAGAGATATCATTCCTCAACTTGGCCGTTTTGGCCAGCAGAAAATATTTTAACAAAAATTTTTCGGTCATTTGTTCCCATGTAGTGATTGATCCTCATGGTAACGAGTTCAACCACTGTTTCTAATTGAAACCACTGTGTCTAACCCTAGGTTGATTAATTGAAATCTCTTTCTAATTAAAACCCCTAGTGTTGTATTAACTCGATCTATGGACTCCCATATTAGGTTTGACCCTAATTCGGCAGATTTTCGTCGTCCTATCTCTAGGAGTGCGATCGACTCCACTTAATTATGCTAGATCTACTCTTAAACAGGGACTTTTGCTCCTCTGAATAAGCACACCAATACTCGAATCAATATCCTAAAATATTAAAGCAAGAATTAAGAACACATAATTAAGAACAAATCAAGTATTTGTCATACAGCTCAGAAAACAATAACAAGATCCGTCTTAGGTTTCATCCCCCATAGGTATTTTACGGGTTTAGTTCAAGCTTATAAAAGAATGTACCTCAAAAGAAATTAAATAACAAAACATAAAGAAAACCCTAAAACCCCTTGAAGGAAATTGAAGGGAAAATCTTCAGTATTGAGCGTGATTCCGGCTTTTGAGATGGATCAACTGGCTTTCTTTGAGTAATTCCCTAATTTCAGCTCTCTCTGGCTTTGCTCCTGTCAAAAGCCTTGACAGAGACCTTCTGTCGAACTCCCCTTTTAGGTTGCCCTCTAGGGTGTTTATATAGGCTTTTGGGATGCTTTACTTGGCCCACAAGTGTCTTATTTTAAGTGGAATTAAAACAAGTCACGACAAGGACACGCCTGTGTGAATCGAGCCCAGGGTCGTGTTCAAGTCTACTAAAGTGGCACATTCGTGTGGTGAACTATAGGCCGTGTTGATTTCTTACTTTGTCCCATTTTTGGCCCATTTCTCGTTCTTTTCATCCTCCTATGCTCTCCTAAGTATAAAACATGAAATTAAAGGATTTGGAGCATCAAATTCCACAATTCAAGGGATAAATCATTCAAAAGTATGCCAAATGTAGGATTAAAATATGTATATATTGCGGTTTATCAGTACACTACTAAATCAAAACTAACCCGGGTTTGATTTTCATGAACACAGTGCCCTAACATTTTAAAACCTGTATCCAAAAGAGAACCTCTCTTCAACGAAACGGTCATACCTTTTTCCCTCCTATGACCAAGTTGCCTTCCCTCTAAATGAGTTGACTTCGACTCTGTAACGGACGAGGGATGTACGATTTCACCGGTCACTGTAGAACCTTCCAAAATATAAAGACTGCCAGTTCTTTTACCTTTTAACAAAATGAGAGCTCCACGAGATATATTAATGTCGCTCGACTCGATGTTCATTTTACATCCTTTCAAGTCTAAAATACTCAAGGAGATGAGATTCTTTTGTAAATCAGGTACATACCTGACATCTGAGAGTGTCCTAATCGTCCCATCGTGTATTCTAATTTTAACAGTACCAATACCAATTACCTTACAAGATGAATCATTTCCCATGCACACAACTCCACCTTCAACCGAACTGTATGTGGAGAACCATTCTCTATTAGGACACATGTGGAAAGAACATCCCTAATCTAAGATCCACTCGGACGTGAGCTTAGAGTTATCACTCGTTGACACTAAAAAAAAATAACATCCCTAATCTAAGATCCACTCGGACGTGAGCTTAGAGTTATCACTCGTTGACACTAAAAAAAAATCATCACCGTTTTCATCGACCAAATTAGCACCAGCTACATCTTCCTCGTTACTCTCAGCAGTTCTTTTATTTCGCAGTTTATAACAACTTGCTTTGACGTGACCTAACTTTTTACAATAGCGACACCTTTTGTCTAGTTTCTTTGATGCTATCAAAATGGAAGCTTACCTATCTACCTTACTATCCAAATGAAGCTCATTGTCAAGTTTGTCTCTACTCAACAAATGACCTTTCACATCTTCGAGCGAGAGTTTGCCTCTACCATAAATCAGGGTCTCCCTGAAAGACTTGTATGAATGGGGTAAAGAGTACAATAATAGCATAGCCTGATCTTCATCGTCAATATTAACCTCAACATTCTTTAAATCATTTAAAAGAGTAATGAATTGACTGATGTGATCTCTAAGAAGCTCACATTCGCTCATGCAAAACATAAATAGACGTTGTTTCAACACTAAACGGTTAGCTAGAGACTTAGTCGCCTAAAGAGTTTCTAACCTTTCCCATAAGGCAGATGAGGTTTCCTCTATCAATACCTTCTGCAATACCTTATTCGCGAGGAACAACTGGATTGCAGCAAGGCCTTTTCATCAAGCTCTTCCCATTCTGTTTGATTTAGATTCTCAGCTTTTTCCCGGTAACAACCTTTTGAAGTCGGTTTGAACTAGAATTGCCATCATCCGAACTTGCCACAGATTGAAATTTGTCTCACCATCGAACTTCTCAATTTCAAACTTTGTTGCTGCCATATCTGAATGGGCTGATATATGAAAATTGAACTAGCTCTGATACCAATTGTTAGGATTGACCCGATTAAGCAACAAGAAAAAAATAGTGGAATAAATTGAGAAATTGAACACTCAAATTTAACGTGGAAAAACCCCTCCAAAGAGGATAAAAAACCACGGGCAAAGATAATTTTACTATAATGGTAAAAGAAACGAAGAGTATAAAAGATGGAGATAAAAACTAAACCCCGAAAATTCGAAAACAAAGAACCCTCAAAACGTAAACACAAAAATTCTATAAATGTGTTATGAGTTCTAATATCTAATGGGTGTGTTTTCTAAGGTTGTAAAAGAGCCTATTTATAGGCTAAATTCATAGGTCAAATAATAATAAAATAAACTAATCAGTGTTTGATTGAAACAAATAAACAGAGTTTAACTAGAAGATTACTTCTCAAATTTTACTGAAATAGGAGTCATACTTAACACTGGTCATGAATTCATTAATTACCTATGCACATCACAAGTCTCACAAGGTTAGTGAGTTCATATATAAAACATGTTTCTTTATCATGTTATCAAACATATACCCAAAAACATATTTTGTAATGACCCAAAATTCACAGGCATCGAAAAAGTGCAATATTGAGCCTCAATCTTAGAAAACTGAATTAGTAAATAATTATTAGGAATATTTATGAGTCTAGTAGTGTGCTTAATTAGGTTTTTACTAAGTAAATTTAGCTTCATTTAGAGTAATTAGAAAAAAGGACTAAATTGAATAAAGGATAAAAGTTTAATTATAGATTAAAAAATAATAGGGACCAAATGGGCAATTAAGCAACATTTAGAGGTTGAGGTAGCATAAGATTGTAAAAATCTTAGATTTTTACATGATTTAATTATATAAATATATAAATTAATTATAAAGTATATTATTAAATTAATTATATTATAAATATTATATTAAAAAATAAATTAAATAAAGAAAAATGTATGGTGATGATTTAATACAAGTGTATTAATAAAAATATATACATTTGTAATACTTATATTTAATTATTAAATAGATATTTATTAAATTATTATATTATAAGATTTTTATTTGATAAATAAATTAAATATATGACAAGTGTATAGTATTGATGATGTACAAATGTAGTGAAAAATATGTGTACATTTGTATATATATAATTAATTTTATATTAGATATTTATTATCTGAAATATATTTATTAATTAAATAATTATATTATAAGATTTTTGTAACACCCAGTACCCGAGACCGATGCTAAGACCGGATACGGGACATTACCATGCTTGAAATCACCTAAACATACACTCACGAGCTACAAAATGTTGCTCCGATTTAAGACTTCTCTTTCTTGTCAAATCATACCATTCACTGGCCCACAAGGCCTTATGCACGTATTTAAAAACTTTCATAACTTAACCAAAAACTTTTCTTTGAAACAGGGGCCACATGCCCATGTTGCTTGGGGACACGTCCGTGTACCCTTAGACACACCCATGTCATCAACCGTGGGGGGTTACTGCCAATTTTCACACGGCCTTGACACGCCCGTGTCTACCAACCGTGTAAAACTACTGACTTGTTCCACACGGCCTGGGCACACGCCCATGCTCAAACCGTGTATCTCACACGGTTCATGCACACGGCCGTGGAATTTACCCGTGGTCTAGTCTGACTAATAATAATAAGGTGCAGGGTATGCACGGCCTAGACACACGCCCGTGTCTCTAACCGTGTGGGCACTTAGAGGCTATTTACCAAGCCATTTGCCACCCTGAAATCAAAATCAACACCACACATTTCATGAACTATACAACATGCTTCATTGGCTTCAATAAACATTCATACATAGTTATTTAGGCCAATCACTTAGCCATATACAAAAGAATAATAACTTGATAGTCCATACAAAAGCCCTTTTTAAAACATGTTCTCAAAATGAATGTTTCCTATACATGCCATACTTAGTAAAATAATTTGGCTATACCAAAAGAAGATTGGTAGTGTGCTACGAGCTCCGACTCCAACGATCCACAATTTCGCTTGGCGGGACTACATAGAAAGAAAGAATTAAAGACGTAAGCAATTAGCTTAGTAAGTTTGCATGTAAAACATATGTCAATATACTTGCTTAATAAAGATCATTTGGCTTAAGAATAGTATCATAATTTCAGCTATAAAGCTTTCTTACTCATACTTGATTCAAACATATCGCTTAATACTTAATATCCCCATGCTTGTAAGATAAATATGGCACCTGTATCACTTGATCACATTGATTAGTATGCTTTAATATAATAATCATGATCTTTAACTCATCATTCATAACATGAATACTACTCATTTCCAACTTGATAATAGCTTTACTTACTAAATTTTCTTGTTATATCATTTAAGCTTTACTCATTTACTTTACTCATTTGCCCGATGAGTTTCTATGAATAACCGAGGATACTGAATTTCATCTCACATAACTTGATGCCAAAGCCATATCCTAAATATGGTCTTATATGGAATAATTCTTCTTGGTTTCAAGGCCATGCCTTGACATGGACTTATATGAAGTCTTTCTCTTGATAGCTTTTCAATGCCAAGCTTGCCTTGGACTTACATGATAACTTGTTCAATGCCAAGCTTGCCTTGGACTTGCATGATATCTTGTTCAATGCCAAGCTTGCCTTGGACTTACATGATATCTTGTTCAATGCCAAGCTTGCCTTGGACTTACATGATAACTTGTTCAATGCCAAGCTTGCCTTGGACTTACATGATAACTTGCTTGATTGCTGATGCCATGCCTAGGCTTGGTCTTATACAGACTTTCTTATCTCATGTGATAGATCGAGTATCATGGGCAATTTTTCTTCAATCAGGACTTACTCAATATTTAATCTCATTGATTTTCTTTATTTACAAAACATTAAGCATTCCATGAATACAATAGACATTATACTAAGCAATTCAATGATAGAAATCAATAAAACTTAGAAATCACACAAACTTACCTCAAAATACCAAATGTATGTAGTTATGAAATTTAGTCCTCGACTTTGTTCTTGCCTCGGTTTCGATCCGGGCTTTGTTTCTCTTGATCTATAGTCATAAATAGATCATTTGAAAATCATATTGACCAAATTGACTTATAACTCATAATTTGGAAAAATTACTATTTTGCCCCTATACTTTCTCATATTTGCACTTTTGCCCCAAGGCTCGTAAAATGATTTTCATGCAAATTTCTTAATCTACATACTTAGCTGATTAGTAGTCTCAACTATAGCAATCATCAATACTCACTATTTCTAGTATGTATGACCAATTTTTACAAACATCACAAATTGGTCCATACTATCATTTTTCATAAAATTCATTAAGAAAAAGATGTTTATCGAACATTAAGCTCTCATAAACTTCCATAAAAAATCATTTAACATGCATGTCATTCATGGGTAGATTTTTGAACATGCATCTTAGCTCATTTTATAGCTAAAAATAGCTAATTCATAATACGAGAACTTCAAAAATACGAAGAATATCGAAAACCGGGCATAAGAGCACTTACTAGTAAGCTTGAAAAATTGAAGAACCCTAGCTATGGCTTCCTTCAAATTTTCAGCAATGGGAGGAAGAAGATGACTAGATTTTTATCATCTTTTTCCTATTTTAATCACTTATTAGACAAATAACCAAAATGCCCTCATCACTAAAAATTTCTATAATACCATATCAAGGCCAATTTTGTCCAAAAATTAAATTTTGGGCAATTTTCTATTTAAGGACTTATAATTATTATTCTAAAGCTATTTCATACAAAAAGCTTCTAGAAACTCATATTTTGCAACTTTTGCAATTTAGTCCTTTTGAACCATTCAACATCAATTTAGCAAAATCGATTCATGAAACTTTCATAATAGCATGCAAACATGACATAAACCTTAAAAACTCATAAATTCATCTCGGTTTCATGGTCTCGCACCACTATTCCGACTAGGCCCTAAATCGGGCTGTTATAATTTTTGTATTATTAACAAATTAAATGATGACAATTGTAATTTAAATATTTGTTATTAAATAGATATTTATTATAATTATTATTATTATTAACTTATATATATAAGATATAAAGTAAAAAGAAAACAAAATAGAAGAAAAGAAATAGAGAACAATTCGAAGCAGGGAGAAAGAAATAAGGAAAGAAAAGAAAAAGGAAAAACTACGGTTTTAAGGTTTAGAGCTTTAATAGTTAAATCAATTAAGCCCCTTTTACTTAATTTTGATGTTTTAGAAGCTTTAGAATAAAGTTTTGTTGAAATTAAATTGAGGTTTTGGAAGTTCTTAGGTTTTTTAACATAGTTCATGTTGAACAAAATGATGAATTAGGGGTTTAATCGAATGAATTTCAATTTAGATTTGATAAAGGGTTTAAATTGAAAAGTAAGCCATAAGTTTTGCATAGTAGGGACTAAATTGAAAGAATTTCGAAATTAGGTATTTATGATAAAATTTTGATAGATATGTATAAGTTTGGTTGAATTTTGAATGGAAATAAAGTATGAATTGAGTTAGAAAAGTAAGTGAATTTAGTTAGGATCAAATTGAAAATAAGGTAGAAATTGAATAAAAATTCAATTATTCAATATAAATTAGTGTTGTATTAATAGTATAAATTATTTTAATTTACGTAGCTAGCAAAGAACCCGAGGCATCGGCATCGAAAGGAAAAGAAAAGGTTATCGATGAGTAATCTAGCAAATCACGGGTTGTATTACTATAATTCAAATCTATTTATTATTAATTGTTATATTTTAATTAAAATGTATGGTAGATAAATTTAGGAAAGTAATTAAAATAATGATATTGATTTGAATGAAATTGATTTAAAAATGTTTATGGCTATTGAAATTTAATGTGAACAAATTAAAAATTAAAAGTGATTTGAATTGAATCAGAATGAACTGAATGAAGAAAATATGTGATTATTTGAAATGTATATTAATTGAAAAGTGATTAGTGATTTGAACTTGATTGGAAAATGAATCGAAAATATGAATTGAATAAAAGTGAATTAAATTATGAATATGATGAATATGTGAATTGTGTATTGATTGAAAAGTGGATTGAATTGAATCAAAGTATGATTATATGTGATTATCTGAAATATGCATTGGTATTGAATTGTATATTGATTAGAAAGTGAATAGCTGAACTTGAATTGAATTGTGATTGAATTGAAAGAGAATTTGAAATAAAAAAAATGATTTGAATACCCTATTAACTAGTCGGGCTGAGTCGGATATAGTTGGCATGCCATAGGATTTGGAAGAGTACGGGATTTATCGGCTTTGCTGATCAGGCACTTTATGTGAAACACCCCAAACCCGACCCACGAGCTTTGACCAGATTTGGTATGTTCCTCAAGTAAACCGGTTTCAAATTCTTTTGTTACTTAGAGAAAAACTTGTGTGAATTTTTTAAAAAAAATATTGTTTGGGTTGGGCTTGTACTGAAAACCAATTTATCTTACATTGAAATCCATTTATTTAAAGTGACAAAAAACTTAGGGTTAAAAAATAAATAAATTTGTTTGATCCGTTAATCAATAACAGTTCATAAACGTAATAATTAAAAGTAAAAAGAAATAAAGAAATTCAACTTGGGCCTTATGGCCTTATTAAATCAAGTAAAAACCCAAAATAAAATCTTAAAGTACTTAAATGAAATAAAATGTTCATGTTCAATAAAACTTCAAGCTGAGCATGGCCATCCCTAAGCTTCTGCCGAACCCGGTCCGTTACTGATCGTCACCTAAAAATAGTCCCACAACGAGGTGAGTCAACAGACTCAATGTGTACACGACACTAAATCATAATAGAATTAGGCATACAAGAGTTACACATTCAGAACAATGAATACAAGTTATGATGCATTCCCAAACCCAAACCCAAACCTAATTATCCATCCGCTACACACCCCTGTACCTGCCAGTCACACTGTGGGGACTACTAAGTCAACCCTCCATCCGCTACACACCATCGAAGGCAGTCGCTGCAGTCGACGTGCTCATCGCCCATATAAAATTTGTGGCATAGCCACTAGATAATTGTGTCATGAGACACCACATTCAGATAATGTAACCGAAGTTACCACATTCAGATAATGTGACCGAAGTCACCACATTCCCTTCCCCTTTCTCATATAACCCGAATGCCCCATATTATTCATATTATGCATATCATACTTAAATTCACATTCATGTCACTTTTCACATGTTAAATATAACATATTTCGTAATCCTAGTAGGAGTAGGAAACGTACCTGAGTACTTTGTACCATAACATGGTACATTAGCCACATTCTTATATTTTCATATTAGAACATATAACAAGTTTAAGCCATACATCTTATTAAAAGTTAGTGTGGGGTACACACCTGATTCGCTTAGCAAATTCCTTGAGATTTCGAAATCTGATCTACCGCTTAATTCCTTAATCCCTACATTTGATTAATCACTTACTAATTTAATAAAAAGCCATTCGGCCATAAATCCAAATCCTAGTAGGATTAGTATTCCTAAACTGACCTTGTTACCGATTGGGACACCAAAAAATCCCGAAATTGATCCTTGTTTTCCTAGGAATGTCGAAATTCCTATAACCTTGCGTTAGATTTAATCTAACCATTAAAACATAAAACATGGCCTTTGGCCTAATATACATATGTCTTACCTTAATCTTAGAAATCCCGAAACTCACCGAATAACTAGGGAACACGTGGCCTATGGTGTACCTTCGGGAAAAGAACTTCTCCTTCCTTGTAGTCGACACTTAGTAAATCCCGAAAGATCTCTTCAAAGTTTCGGCAACAAGATATTAATGGGGTTAGTCCTAGATTTCGGCAAATCTTAAAAGAAAAAGAATGAAACCGAATGAGATCTTACCCTTACTTGAAGAAATCGATTGCACCTTCACTTCAATCTTCAGAGATTCGGCTATGGCTAGATGATGATCTCACAACTTTCGGCTTTTGGAGGGATTAGAGAAGGAAGAATAAAGATGGAGGATTCGGCTAGAACACAAGGTATTTCGGCTTGGCAAAAATAAAAGAAGAAGAAGATTTGGTGAAGAGAATTCGGCAGAGGCTTTCAAAGAACAGAAAATAATGCAGAATGGCCTCTCTTTTCCTTTTATAGCCGAAATTACTAAGCTAGAGTCCCTTACTTGGCCACCACTCTTCTATTTTGATAGCTTTATCCCTTTAATTTAAAATAATTAGAGAATAATCCTTTATTATCTCTTCAAAAATAATCCAAATTAAATCCCTTATTTATCACCTTATTAATCGAATATTTATGAAAATAAAACTCCTCCTTTCTAGAAGGCTTGTGCCGTCCAACTCAGGCTTCTGGAAGCAAAAAATAAAACTTCCTTTATTTGCTTCCCAAGTGACTCGAACTCAGGCCCAACACCTTGCATGTGGCACCATTTCCAGAGGCCCTAAGTGGCATCTCCAGGCCACTTTTCCAAGCCTGTTTGTGTGTCAAATTCTTCATATTAATTTTCTTAAGGCCACATTGCCTTAGTTTCCTCTTTTTAAGCTTTAAAACTTGACATTTCTTTTCATTTCCAAGTTTCAAAAATTTTTTTCTCGCTCTTTAAACTTGACATTTCCTTACATTTCCAAGTTTCCAGAAATGTTCACTTTCTTTTTTTGAATCATTTCTAAATCATTTTCCTAGTTTCCATAAATGTTCACTTTCCTCTTTATTCCTTTACATTTTTAGGACATTTCCCTACATTTCCAAGACAAGACATTTCCTTACATTTCCTTACATTTCCTTACATTTCCATACATTTCCTCACATTTCCTTACATTTCCTTACATTTCCATACGTTTCCTTACATTTCCTTACATTTTCATACATTTCCATACATTTCCTTACATTTCCTTACATTTCCATACATTTCCTTATTTCTAGAATTCACATAACACAAGGACTAATTCATAAAACATGCCATTTTACCACATGGTTCCTTGTGTCATGCTTCACACTTGAGCTTCTTTTAAAGCCTCATTTACCTAGCTCCCTTTTACTTAAAACCAATAATTTTCCAAAGCTTTCTTCTTCCATCCTAGAATTCTAAAAACCCTTAATACACTTCCAACACTGCCAAAACCTACTAACTCATGAATTAGGCACAAACGCATAACCCCTAATCTAGGATGTTACAGTTCTACCCTCCTTAAAAATAATTTCGTCCTCGAAATTACTTACTAACAGTCGTACAATCCTTCTCACCGCACTATGCTTACGCTGCGCACTCACGATCTTAATAGAGCCATCATACCTTCTAGGCACAATCTCTAAGTTCACGTCCCCTAGAACTTATTTCTAACGTCGCGATTTAATCAGTTAACGAGTTTTATGCATCAAAACTTTTGTTTCAGCGATTAATCATGAACGCTTTTATGAAAAGAGATGTTTAAAAGTGGTTCTTTCGATCAAACAAAGTTCTCAGTTCAAGTTCACTATTCAGAAAGTCACGTTCACATTCATCAACAGAGACACCTTCATTCCTCAATAGAGGCACATTCATTCATCAACATAGACATATTTATTCAGTGGTATCTACCACCCACATTCACTATTCGAACACTCTTTGTCTTATTCCTATCCTAGGGGTATTTTCGTAATTTGTCCTACAGAGGTATTTTCGTAATTTTTCAAAATAAGGTTCCTTGGTAATTTTGTCAGTAAGGGTATTTTGGTAATTTTGTGTTCCTAGGGTATTTTTTTAGAAATTTTGAAATCCGAGGGTATTTCGATAATTTTGAAACTCAGGGGTATTTTGGTAATAAACCAGGGTAAATTTGTAAAGCTCAATAAATCAGGGGTATTGCAGATTTTACAAAAAATTACTTTTGAGAATTTGTCTTCCAAAATGGTGATGTTGCAAAAATTTTGGAAATTAGGGTCATTTTGGTAATTTGCAAGTTAAGGGCAATTTCGTATTTTTCCAAAATCAAGGTATTTTTGATAATTTGCAAATTAGGGTTTGTTGAACATTTTATAAAGTAATGAAAATTTTGATAAAAACTGTGAGTATTTTGGAAATTTCATAAACCAAGGGCATTTTTGTAATTTTACGACTAGGGGTATTTTTGTAATTTTATAAATCGAAAATTTTTAGGAAATTTTTTTTTGTAAAAATAGTCTTCACAAATTAAAAAGGTAATTTTAAGAGTTTTAAAACTAGGGTTTTTTATAAAAACACGGCTAGTTCCCTTTCGGGTTTTAGTTATTGGGTTTAGCCTGTGACTGAGTCCTCTTGGTTAGGGTGAACCGAAGCTACGCACTAGGTAGGATTCCAGCGAAGAGGAGGTGAGTCACTAGGACTGCTTAAGTACCAGGCTCTTCTGGATCCAATCCTAGACATGCGCACAGGGGTTGCCATACCCTAACTCGGTGACTTAGCCTTAGGTTTGTTTAATTAGGCATTAAGTCTTATGTAAATGTTAGGGAAAACTAGTCCTAGGGTTCAAATACTTATCATACTATTTCTACGTTCCATTCCTACCCTTCTACAGATCATACAGATCATACAATAAATCACACAATGGATAGGAGTACTTACCTGGTGGACTGCGGGTCGGAGACTTAGGTGCCATGCCAGAAAACCTGCTTAACTTTAAAGAAACTCATTTCGGCTCGATTTGAAAACATTTTGGGCCTTAGCCCACAGGCCGAGAGTTTTAAAACTGGGCTCTGATACCAAACTGAAACACCCCAAACCCGGCCCACGAGCTTTGACCAGATTTGGTATGTTCCTCAAGTAAACCGGTTTCAAATTCTTTTGTTACTTAGAGAAAAACTTGTGTGAATTTTTTAAAAAAAAATATTGTTTGGGTTGGGCTTGTACTGAAAACCAATTTATCTTACATTGAAATCCATTTATTTAAAGTGAAAAAACACTTAGGGTTAAAAAATAAATAAATTTGTTTGATCCGTTAATCAATAACAGTTCATAAACGTAATAATTAAAAGTAAAAAGAAATAAAGAAATTCAACTTGGGCCTTATGGCCTTATTACATCAAGTAAAAACCCAAAATAAAATCTTAAAGTACTTAAATGAAATAAAATGTTCATGTTCAATAAAACTTCAAGCTGAGCATGGCCATCCCTAAGCTTCTGCCGAACCCGGTCCGTTACTGATCGTCACCTAAAAATAGTCCCACAACGGGGTGAGTCAACAGACTCAATGTGTACACGACACTAAATCATAATAGAATTAGGCATACAAGAGTTACACATTCAGAACAATGAATACAAGTTATGATGCATTCCCAAACCCAAACCTAATTGTCCATCCGCTACACACCCCCGAACCTGCCAGTCACACCGTGGGACTACTAAGTCAACCCTCCATCCGCTACACACCATCGAAGGCAGTCGCTGCAGTCGACGTGCTCATCGCTCATATAAAATTTGTGGCATAGCCACCAGATAATTGTGTCATGAGACACCATATTCAGATAATGTAACCGAAGTTACCACATTCAGATAATGTGACCGAAGTCACCACATTCCCTTCCCCTTTCTCATTTAACCCGAATGCCCCATATTATTCATATTATGCATATCATACTTAAATTCACATTCATGTCACTTTTCACATGTTAAATATAACATATTTCGTAATCCTAGTAGGAGTAGGAAACGTACCTGAGTACTTTGTACCATAACATGGTACATTAGCCACATTCTTATATTTTCATATTAGAACATATAACAAGTTTAAGCCATACATCTTATTAAAAGTTAGTGTGGGGTACACACCTGATTCGCTTAGCAAATTCCTTGAGATTTCGAAATCTGATCTACCGCTTAATTCCTTAATCCCTACATTTGATTAATCACTTACTAATTTAATAAAAAGCCATTCGGCCATAAATCCAAATCCTAGTAGGATTAGTATTCCTAAACTGACCTTGTTACCGATTGGGACACCAAAAAATCCCGAAATTGATCCTTGTTTTCCTAGGAATGTCGAAATTCCTATAACCTTGCGTTAGATTTAATCTAACCATTAAAACATAAAACATGGCCTTTGGCCTAATATACATATGTCTTACCTTAATCTTAGAAATCCCGAAACTCACCGAATAACTAGGGAACACGTGGCCTATGGTGTACCTTCGGGAAAAGAACTTCTCCTTCCTTGTAGTCGACACTTAGTAAATCCCGAAAGATCTCTTCAAAGTTTACGGCAACAAGATATTAATGGGGTTAGTCCTAGATTTCGGCAATCTTAAAAGAAAAAGAATGAAACCGAATGAGATCCTTACCCTTACTTGAAGAAATCGATTGCACCTTCACTTCAACCTTCAGAGATTCGGCTATGGCTAGATGATGATCTCACAACTTTCGGCTTTTGGAGGATTAGAGAAGGAAGAATAAAGATGGAGGATTCGGCTAGAACACAAGGTATTTCGGCTTGGCAAAAATAAAAGAAGAAGAAGATTTGGTGAAGAGAATTCGCAGAGGCTTTCAAAGAAGTAAAATAATGCAGAATGGCCTCTCTTTTCCTTTTATAGCCGAAATTACTAAGCTAGAGTCCCCTTACTTGGCCACCACTCTTCTATTTTGATAGCTTTATCCCTTTAATTTAAAATAATTAGAGAATAATCCTTTATTATCTCTTCAAAAATAATCCAAATTAAATCCCTTATTTATCACCTTATTAATCGAATATTTATGAAAATAAAACTCCTCCTTTCTAGAAGGCTTGTGCCGTCCAACTCGAAAGCCGGAAGCAAAAATAAAACTTCCTTTATTTGCTTCCCAAGTGACTCGAACTCGTGCCCAACACCTTGCATGTGGCACCATTTCCAGAGGCCCCTAAGTGGCATCTCCAGGCCACTTTTCCAAGCCTGTTTGTGTGTCAAATTCTTCATATTAATTTTCTTAAGGCCACCTTGCCTTAGTTTCCTCTTTTTAAGCTTTAAAACTTGACATTTCTTTTCATTTCCAAGTTTCCAAAAATTTTCGTTCGGCTCTTTAAACTTGACATTTCCTTACATTTCCAAGTTTCCAGAAATGTTCACTTTCTTTTTTTGAATCATTTCTAAATCATTTTCCTAGTTTCCATAAATGTTCACTTTCCTCTTTATTCCTTTACATTTTCAGGACATTTCCCTACATTTCCAAGACAAGACATTTCCTTACATTTCCTTGCATTTCCTTACATTTCCATACATTTCCTCACATTTCCTTACATTTCCTTACATTTCCATACGTTTCCTTACATTTCCTTACATTTTCATACATTTCCATACATTTCCTTACATTTCCTTACATTTCCATACATTTCCTTATTTCTAGAATTCACATAACACAAGGACTAATTCATAAAACATGCCATTTTACCACATGGTTCCTTGTGTCATGCTTCACACGGAGTTTCTTTTAAAGCCTCATTTACCTAGCTCCCTTTTACTAAAAACCAATAATTTTCCAAAGCTTTCTTCTTCCATCCTAGAATTCTAAAAACCCTTAATACACTTCCAACACTGCCAAAACCTACTAACTCATGAATTAGGCACGAACGCATAACCCCTAATCTAGGATGTTACATTATGTGTCGTATATCAGGCACTTTATGTGTCGTATTCCAAGCACCTCGTCTGTCATTTTATGCACTTATGTGTCATATACTGATCAGGTACTATGTACCGTTTTAGGCACAATGTGCCGTACTGGTGTGTTTGGGTTGGAATCCGTGTATCCGTCAAAGTCCGAGTTTATTAATAGGGTGAATAACTGAAATGAGAAAATTAAATAAATTTGATTGATCATACTATTAAAAATATGAGAAAGAAATTATGAGTTGAATTGTGAATGGAATTAAGGTGTGAGATTTGAAGCATGAACTTAAGGTTCATTAATTTGCTAAAATATCGAATTATTGATATTCAAAAAAGTTGAATAAATGAAATGAGAAAATCGATTGAACTATTGAAAGTATGAGAAAGTGAAATTATGAATTGAAATGTGAATTGAAATTGAGATATCGAAATAAGAAGTGAAAATAGAATGAACTGGAAATAATGACATAGTGTATGAGTTAATTAAATATAATCTTATGAATTAATTATAATTATTTTTATTGAAAAATGTTAGTTTAAATAATTATTGAAAGACTAATGTTGTAAGGTTTTAGATATGAAATAGAATAAGTTATTGAATTAGGATATAGAAATGAAATACATGAGATAATGATTTTATGAAATGGTTATTAATGAAATGCATGAAATGAATATGGAAATAGTAAGAAGATGTATAAATTAAAATGAAGAAAAGCTATTTAAGATACATATTATTAAGAAAATTTAAAGTTTTAAATGCATGAATGTTTTATTGAAAGTAAAATAGTGGTAAGGTAAATTGTGCATATTTATTGTTTTTATTTTAAGTATTTGAATTATAGTAATACCACTGGGTGTATACTCAGTGTAAGGTTTGTTTCCGTGCGCAAATTAGGTATAGAAATTTTAAAGAATTGTATTTGAGATTTTGAGCTTTCATCTCATCACATTTTCAAGCAACAAGAGGGTACATTTTAAAATTTTGAATAGAATAGCATGTGCTTAGAAAAATCAAGTATGTTCCAAGTAGTTGTAAGGACTAAATTATAAATTATTTAAATTTATTATTTGTCCGTTTTTATGTTCTAATATATTAGTGATTAGCCAAGAATTAATTTGGCACCAAATGTAATATTCCTATATCAGGTTCCTTGAGTCGAACATGGTACAAGGATGTTACATATTTAGTACATAAACCAACCATCACATATTCATTTAAAATTTAACATCTTTATTTCAAGTATTTGTTTTAAATGTCCTTTTTCACATATCTATATTCATATAAATATTTTGTATAAACACTTCATATAACCATTTCATATATCTATTTCCATATAAACATTTTGTATATCCATTTCATATTACCATTTCCGTTTACTCATTTTTCACCCGATGAACCATAATGAAATAGTGTTGGGTATACGAGAACAATGCTTACACAAACTGTGACGGTAAATGCTCACACAAGCTATGAAATGGGTCTACTCACACGAGCTGTGGAACCGGATGTTAGGCTACACGATGCTGCTCATACGAGTTATGGATAATCCGCAACAAATGCAATATCTCAGCCATTGGTAGGACATCCAAGATCAGCACTTGAAACGATAAATACTATAATGACATGTCATTTGTATCTTAAGCATTCACAAGATTCATACGGGTTGTGATTCACATTCATGTCATATAAATGATTAATTATTTTTTTGTCACATGAATTCAATTATATATTTCCTCTAATTTAAACCATGACCCTCAATTATAATTTCATTTCAATTTGAACCATTCAATGCTTTAAAATCATAACACTATTAATTCAATCACAAGCATACACAAATGATATTGTACTACACAAACAACAATTAACTCAATTTATACGCTATACGAACTTACCAAAACTGATTATGCAGCAAACACGACTCTAATGACTAATTAATAAATTTTTTTTTTGCATTTGTCTATTGATTGATCCGTTTCTTGATCTATATATAATAATTTCCTTCAATTATTTAATTAAAATACATTTAAATACTAAAATTCACATAATTGACCCTTTAATCAATATTTTATACTTTTACCCTAAACTTTTACCTTTTATTCAATTTTATTCAATTTAATTTATAAACCCGAAACTTTCAAATCTACCACAATTTCATCAATTTCATGCTAGCTGAATTTTCCCTTATGCCATTACAGCCCATAATTATTAAAATATCACAAGAGTTTCATGCCAAGTTTATTACTTTATAAATTTAGTCCTTAAACTTAAAACTAGCCAAAATCACTTTAATAAATAGTCCTATTTAACTATTAAGCTTAATAATTCATCATCAAACTTCAAAAACATCACAAATTCATCCATGTAATAATTCAAAATTAGTGTCAGGGTTAGCTAAATTGTAACACCCCTTACCCGTATTCAACGTTGGAACCGGGCTCGAGGCATTATCGGGGTTACATCATATCATACATGAATTTCTGAGTCATAAACTTGCATCCAAATTAAAACTTTTTCATAACATTCATATCGTCTCTAAAACGAGCCTACGAGGCCCAAAATATGCTTCGGGAGTGGCTTGGGACTAAACCAAGAACTCAAGAAAATTTACAAAACTTAGAAAAATTTCATTATGAAACAGGACCACACGCCCGTATGGCATATCACATGCCTATACATCAGGCAGTGTCCATTTTAGGGTGCTTATTAACTTTCACACACGGCCAGGCCACACGCCTGTGTGATAGGCCATGTGGTCGTTTTAATGTTCATAATTTTTCATGAACAAGGTGTAGACTTCACACGGCCAGGGCACACGTCCATGTCCACGACCGTGTCCTCCACACGGCTGAGACACACGCCCGTGTCTCTACTCGTGTGGTGGCTACTGGACATTCTGTTTTGCAAAATTTAAGGTGCAGGGGATACATGACCGGAAGACATGCTCGTGGGACAGACTGTGTGTCACACACGGCCTAGACACATGCCCGTGTGTCTACTTGTGTGGACAAAACCAATGCTATTTACCAAGCCATTTGCCACCCTCATTTGCATCCACTTGCACACAACTTCAATAGCATAGTTCATAATACAAACAAGCAGCCAATACCATCATAACTAAGGCTTATATATGTCATTTAAAAGTCAACATCTATCATGCTTAAAACATCATACTTTGCCAAACTCAAACATACCACAAGCACATCCATAATCAAGACGATAACATGACATTCACATGCCATCATTTATCATGCTTAGAACATCAACCTTTCCACACCAAATCCTACAAAACTTCACATTCACAAGAGGACATTAACAATTACAAGCCAACATGTATGGTCAAATTAATCACGACACCTATAACAAATTGACCTAGTCCCTATACATGTCATAGACTCAAAATATTTGAATTCATCAATACCCATAGTGATAGCTTGATAGTGTGATAGGATCTCCAATGATCTCCAACCCGAGATAGCTTATTAACCCTATAAGACGTGGGAAAGGAAAGGGGGTAAGCTATATTATACAGCTTAGTAAGTTCATATGCAAATAATAAGCAATCTCAACCATACATATATCATACAGCCAACATAATGTAAATCCATACAAATGTCATTTATGACTGATGACATCATGAACTAACTAAAATGTGACAAAGGCAAGCACACCTATCGAACAGTAGTATAGCTATGGTGAGTCTGGAATATCGTATCCACGAGGACTAAAAGTACTATTAATTACTATATTTTATTATTTAGCCTAATAATTAAAGGGGTGTTTTAATCTAAAATTAAACTATCTAATTAACTATAAACGCGACAGAGATAAAATTGGGAAAATATTTGAAGAAAAACGAATGAGAGAGACAATACCCAAGAAAGAATCCGCTTAGATTTCACTGATTATTCCGATTCTGAATTAAACGATTTATTCACTTGCCTTGATCCGTAGAAATCCCTAAATTATGTTAATATCTCTTTCAAGACTAAGAACAACTAACTCTAGGTTAATTAATTGAAATCTCTTTCTAAACAAAACCCCTATCGTTGCATTAACTCTATCTATGGATTCCCCTATTAGATTTGACTCTAATCCAGCAAATTTATGTCGTCCTATTTCTAGGATTGCAATCAACTCCGCTTAATTATGCTAGATCTACTCTTAAGCAGGGACTCTTGCTCCACTGATTAAGCACATCAAACTTGGATTAATATCCTGAAAATATTAAGGCAAGGGTTAAGAACACATAATTAAGAACAAGAAAAAGTATTTATCATGTAATTCAGATAATTAAATAATAAGATTCATCATAGGTTTCATCCTCCCTAGGTATTTTAGGGAGTTTAGTTCAATGTAAAAGGAAAACATCTCAAAATTAGGAAAACAACAAGACATAAATAACCCAAAAACTTCAAAGGAAATTTGAAAGATATCTTTAATCTTGAATGAGATCCTGCTTCTGAATTGATTCCGACGGCTTCCTTCGAGTAATTTCTTTGTTCTACTCTGCGTGTCTCTCTAGGTCTTCTTCTAATATGTTATTTATAGACTTTAGAGTGCTCAAAATACCTAAAAATTGTCTTTTTTCGCTTGAAAGTAAAACAGGGTGTGACAGGGACATGGGCGTGTGATCAGCCCGTGTAAGAATGCCCAGGTCGTGTGTAATACTGACATGGTTCGAAATTGACTGTAACACCCCCAAACCCAGCCCACGCACCTTGACCGGATCTGGTTATGTCACTGCGGAAAGATGGTTGAAAATCTTTTTGACTTTTGAATAAACATGAAAATTTTTGGCTTTTGAAAACCATGTCCATTTAAAGTTATACTTAAACCTTTGTTATTATAAAATAACCCATATTAAACTTTGGTGTAAAAATATATATACTTTGAATAAAAGATTGCTACAATTAAAATCATTTTCACATAATAATTTATTTTAAGCAAAACATAATATAAAACAATATCAAAAATAGCAATAACAATAATAACAATAATAAGGCCCTTATTACAAAATAATTAATCCAAGTACTTCAAATTAAAATGCTTAGAATAAAAATATTCAAAACATCCTCTGCATGGGCCACCTTGTATTCACTCCAACCCGGTCTGATCATCCTGTTACCTGCGATGTTGGACAAATAATTGGGTGAGTCATACAGACTAAGTGTGTAATTAAACCACTGATATCCACCCACATGTTAACCACAAATCAACCCAATCAAATGCAACATGTAAGTATAATCAGACGTTACCACGCTCTGGGCTTGGCCCACAATCAAATTATAAACAAATACTGGGCTAGGCCCTTTTCTCATCAATCCACTGATCACTGGGCTTGGCCCATTTCCACATATTCATAACGAAACCATGCAATCATGATAGCCAACCCAATCCTAAGGTCCATCCGCTACTCACCCCCTTATCCAGCCTACCACACACCAGGGGACTATCGAGTCACCCTCTCCTTTTCCCTCTAAAAAGGCAACCAATGCCATCCACGATGTAGCGCGTAGCTAACATCAACCACGATGGAGCATGCAGCAACCCATCAGCCATGATATGGCATAGAGCCGATATCAATCAAGGTAACCACGCGAACTTAATCGCAAAGAGTCCACAACGCGACCTCAGTCAGCGCCAATCCACGATGTAGCACAAAGCTGACATCAACCACGTACTCGAAGTACACCCGGTCCTTCTTTCATAACCCACCCATGCACATGTAACGTAATATAATGCTGAGATGATGCGTGTGCATGATATTCACAAATATAGGCATACTCACATATTTAAAATCAATTATCACATATTAACAAATTTGCTACTTACCTGGTCATCGTCATACCCTTTAAGGGTATCCATTACATTTTTCTCACAGCACTTATTAGTAAGCATATAACATAAGCAGATATCACACAAAACCCGGAAACAATGGCTAACTACACACCTTATAACCTGAAGCTCTAAACCCTCGATCCCGATGCTATCGCTCAACGAAACTACGGCTACCTGCCTGTAGCTTTCTCCTGCTGCTGGCCCACACCCCGGTGGCCAATCTCGTACAGCAGAAACGGACCTCTTCTTGAACTTCGGGATGGGAGCTTTCCCTTTTTCCCCTTGACTGGTTGTAACATCCTCAAAAGGGCCTATGCATTTTTAGTTTAATTGTAAGAAATAACAAGTCTTAAGCATAATGAATAAATTTTTGATATTTTTGGATACTCAGAAATGCACGAAAATGAATGGAAATGAACATTTTGGCAAACTGAAATGCATTAGGACATGAACATTTTAGGAAACCTAGAAATGTAAGGAAATGGTTCAAAAATGGAAAGTACACATTTTTGGAAACTGAACATTTTGGAAATCGAACATTTTAGGAAACACAACATTTTTGGAAACTTGGAATGTAAGAAAAATGGCAAGTTACTGAGCCGATCGAAAATTTTAAGAAACTTAGAAATGACCCCGAAATGATGAGTTTTAAAGTTTAAAATAGGAAATAAAGGCAAGAGGGCCTTAAAAGAAAAAGTTGGGGAAATTTGACACACAAATGGGCTAGGAAAAGTGGCCTGAAGATGGCACTTAGGGCCTATGGAAATGGCGCCATGTGCAAAAGGCATAGGCCTGGGTTCGAGTCACAAGGGAAGCAAATAAATGAAGTTTAATTTTTTGCTTCCCAGGCTTAAAGGTGGACGGCACAAGCATCTAGAAACCAAGGTGTTTTAATCCCATAAATACATGATTAAAAAGTGATAAATAAGGGATTTTAAATTAGGATTATTTGAGGAGATAAATAAAGGATTAAACACCTTTAATTTGAATAAAAGTGATAATTAAAGGTTAATATTATCACTTGAGGAGTAGTGGCCAAGTAAGGGACTCTCCTATTGATAATTTCGGCTATAGGAGGAAAACTAAAAGAGTTTCTCTCATCTTTCTAGTGTTGCCGAAATTCTCTAAGCTCTCTCCCCCTCTCACGAATTTTCATTAAGCAAAATCCTCTCTTTTTCTTCTAGTTTCTTCTCCGTTTCTCTTGTCAAGCCGAATCTTTGTGGATTCTAAGAAAGGGGCAATCATCTACAACATCAAAAGGGTAAGGTCTGTAATCAATCAATTCTTATTTCTCTTCTTTCCATCGAAATCAAGGTACTAACTCTGTTAGCAAATTTGGCCGAAATTTGAAGGATCTTTCGGGAAATCTAAGGATCTAAGGTAAGAAAATTTATTCGATTAAAGGTTATGATGTATATGTTAGATTAGATCTAACATGAAGATTTCGGCAGATATAAAGGAGGCAAGAAATCGGTTTTCGGAATCCCATCACAAGGTAAGTGATATTCGGCCAAGGCTTAATTTTGGTATTTGGGGTTATTTCTCATTTATTTCAAAAGCCGGAGACTCACATGGCTACATGATTTAGTGTTAGCCGATTTCAAGGGAAGAAATATTAGCAATTTTGGGACTTGATTTACAATCATCCAATTCGGCAACAAGGTAAGTAATACAAATCCTACTAGGATTTGGTTTTCAAACCAAATAAGGTTATTAATATATTTTAATGATTGGCCGAATATAGGAGTGAAAGATCTAGATCGGTAGATCGTTCTTCGGGATTCAAGGAACCTATTAAGCGAATCAGGTGTGTACTCACACTAACTTTCAATATATATTATGGCAATAATTGTTTTAATATATGAATGTGTATAAGAATGAGAATGTGGCTAAGTACCACAAATGTGGCAAAAGTACCAGTGCACGTATTCCTACTTTTGATAGGATTATGAATGTGTTATATTTCGAAAAGTGACATGAATGTGAATTTAAGTATGATATGAATGGTATGTAATAATTGGGGCATTTGGGATATATGTGAAGGGAGAAAGTGAAGGTGATGACTACGGTCTCACCAAACGAATTATGGTGACTACGGTCACATTATTGAAAATGGTAACTTCGGTTACATTATCGAATATAGTGTCTAAAGACACAACGTAAGTGGGCGATGAGCACGTCGATCGCGCAAATGATCGCCGCCTTCGATGGTGTGTAGCGGATGGAGGGTCGACTTAGTAGTCCCCATTGTACAGGTTGGTACGGGTGGTGTGTAGAGGATGGACAAATAGGCTTGGGTTTGGGTTGCATCATCCTTTATTTTGTATGAACATGAAATTGATATGACTTGTATGCCGATTTGTTGAAAATTAGTATCTGTGTACACATTGAGTCTGTGGACTCACCCGTTGGGGAATTATTTTCGGTGATGAGCGGTAATGGACCAGGGTGGCTACAGGAGCTAAAGGTGGCCATGCATCACTTGAAGAATTTATTTAGAAATTTGGACTTTATATAATTTTAGTACTTTAAATTTTATTTTGGGTTTGAATGATGTAATAAGGCCATAAGGCCTAGATGGATTTTCTTTATTTCTGTTTATTTTTATTTGATTATGATACAATTTATTTTTGATTAAAGTTAAGTAAATTTATTCTTTTAAAATAATAAACCCTAAAATTATTTTGTCACCTTATTTAAGTTGGATTTTAAAAATTTATTAAATGGGTTCCAATTTAAGCCCAACCCAAAACAATGTTTTCTAAAATTTACAATTTTTCTCTAAGTAACCAAGAATTTGAAAATCGGTTTACTTAAGGAACATACCAGATCCGGTTCAGGCTCGTGGGCCGGGTGTGGGGTGTTTTACTGGTACTCGCATCCATCGATGACACTTAATCAGGACCACACGATTAATCAACGAAGTCATGATCAACTAATAACAAAACTACATCACTTACTAACATCCTTACCGAATGAACTGAGATCCCGGAAGCTTCCTTTGCTTCTGTCGATTTGCCCTATAAACCATAGTCACCATTTGGTGAACCCATAAACACAACCAATGGCCTAAGGCCGAATACCAAAGAATCACTTACCCTCTTTTACCTGAATCTTAAAACGCCAATGGTCCTATGGTATTGCCGAAATCTCTGTACACCACTATTAGAATCGGTCTACAACAAGAATCCATGAAAAGGCCCCTTTGGCCGAATATTTACCCTTACCTTACCTTATCTGTCGAAATCCCAAGAGAATCCCTTTTTGCTCCTTGGTGCTAACTTCCCTTAAACCGAATGGAGAAGCACTAGGAGAGGTCGCCCTTGCTGATATTCGTCCAACCACACTAGGCTATTAAGAGGAGATTTCGACAAGGGTGAGAGGAGATTCAGCTAAAACATAAAGAATAGAAAAGGAGAAGAGGCTATGGGTATTCGGCTTAGGCTAAATGAAAAAGGGTTAAGAGGTTTCGGTAATGGGGCTCAAAAGAAGTTTTAGCCTAAGCAAAATAAATGGGACAAAGAAGAGGTTTTCTCTTGCTTACAACTTCGGCAAGAACAACTAGAGAAGAACAATTAAAATTCGGCACAAGAGAGGGAGATGAGAGAATGAACTTTTTGGCAAAAGCAACAAAAGGAGAAAAGAATTTCCACAAGGGTGCTCCCCTATTTATAGAATTCGGCACTCCCTCCCCTTGAAGACTCCAAAATTCGGCCACCATCCACTAATTCAAACTAATTTGAATTAGTCCAACTCCCTAATTTACTCGTCTCAATCCATTCAAAATAGTTTGAATGGTTTCAACCATTATCTTCACTTATTCATAATTATAATAATAATAATCCTATACTTAAAATAACTACGTAGATAAATAAATAAATAAAAAAATAAAAGGTAAGCTAATAATTATCTCCTCCTCCAGCCGAATTACAAACAAAATTAACTCAATCTCTATCCCAATTGGAGGTTCCATGTGCCGTCCAACATCTTACCAAACTGCTGCAAAATAAGAGTAAAAATAAAACTCCCATTTGCAACTCCCTTGGTTCGAACCTGGAACCTACTGCTGCAGCCCTCTCTTCCAACGCCCCAGGCCACTCTGCCAACTTGATTTTCATGTCAAAAACCCCCATTATTTAATTTTAAATCCTTCCTACTTCAGCCCATCACCGCATATAAAAACATAAAATGCAAAAATGCTGCTCCAGCCACTCGAACCTGCGCCCTTCCTCTCTTCCAACTCCTAAGTGGCGCATGAGAGCCACTTTACCACCTGGACTTTCATGTCCATTAACCTGACCATTTATTTTTAAGGCATACCGCCCGATCCCCAATTGATGCAAAATAAAACCAAAATGCTGCCTTGGCAGCTCGAACTTGAGACCCCCAAGCACCATGAGGCGTCACTTTCCCAAAGCCCCAAGTAGCGCTCCATGCCACTCTACCAAAGCCATTCTTGTGTCTTAACCTTCCAAATTTTTCTCTTAAGACCTCCAAAGCCAAGCTCCCCTTCTTTTAACACTAAAAATCCAAAATTTTCCAAAGTATTCCCCTTTCATCCGAGCATTCTTAAAACCTCTAAACACACCCAAGCACACCCAAAAACCTTCCAACACTTGAATTATACCCAAACTGCATAGCCCCTAAACCAGGGTGTTACATTGACACGGGTTAACACACGGGCATGCGGCCAGCTCGTGTGTGATACTGAAATCAGCTCTTTTTGCTCGATTTTAGCTCGTTTTTCACTCTTTTCGGTCCCCTATGCTCACCTAATTATAGAAACATGAAATTAAAGGATTAGGAGCATCAAATTCACAAAATTATATAATAAAACATCCAAAAACATGCTAAGCATTGGATTAAAATATGTTACTTTTATGGTTTATCAAATATCCCCACACTTAAGCGTTTGCTTGTCCTCAAGCAAAATCCTCAATTCACAATTAAAATTAAACTTTCTCAATTCATAATTCTCATCAATAATGTTTTATCATAATTTAAAAATAATCACACTTTGATAATTCAACTAGAAGAGCACTAAAGATTCAAACAATCCAAGTCACAAATTTTTAAAGTATGAAAACATAGGTATTTCCCATTATCTAAATAATTACCTTTAATTCGAAACCGACAAGATTTGACATTCTCACTAAAGATTCACTCAAATCACTCAAAGTGATTAAGGTTCAAAAATTAAGTGCTCAAAAGTCAAACATGAAAAGTTAATACCATAGGCTTGCATGAAAAGCAAATCTCCACCACTATAAAATGAGATGATACACAAATCAAAAGGTCTTTAAAGGGTTGTAATGGGGATTGGGTTTAAGGTATGGATAAAGGATGAAAAAGAAGGTTAGAATCGAGATCGAATTGATAATTGACCTAACTAGAAAAATAAATTACTACTGGATAATTACATCAATCGAAATTATTAAAGAATAACATGAGCTTTTTCTCAGAATATGAAATTTTAAGCTCAAACCAAAGAACTAGTACATAAATATGATTTTTTTAAGAACAAGAGACAATTTAACAACTGAAACAAAAAAAACATAGTTAGGCAACTAACCAAATCAAATCTCGACAAAAAGGGAGTTAATAAAACGGGAACAATGAATAAAAAATGAGTTATGGGTTAATAATAATGGGTGAATCAAGAACAGTTTGTTAGGCTCAAAGGGGTTCACTAAGGGTTAATTATGAAGGTAGGCTTTTAATGGGATATGATAAACCGTAATATATACATATTTTAATCCCACATTTGGCATACTTTTGGATGATTTATCCCTTGAATTTGTGGAATTTGATGCTCTTAATCCCTTAATTTCATGTTTTATACTTAGGAGAGCATAAGAGGATGAAAAGAACGAGAAATGGGACAAAAACAGAGAAAATGGGCCAAAGTAAGAAATCCACACGGCCTGGAGTTCGCCACACGGCCGTGCCACTTTAGCAGACTCGAACATGGCCCAAGGATACTTAGAGGCAAAGAAAGACATTCCGAAAGCCTATATAAACACCCTAGAGGGAAACCTAAAGGGGGCATTCGAGAGTTCGACAGAAGGCCTCTGTCAGGGCTTTTGACAGGAGCGAAGCCAGAGAGATCTGAATATAGGGGATTACTCCAAGAAAGCCAGTTTATCCATCTCAGAAGCCGAAATCACGCTCAAGACTGAGGATCTTCCCTTCAATTTCCTTCAAAGGGTTTTAGGGTTTTCTTTATGTTTTTTTATTTAATTTCTTCTGAGATGTATTCTTTTATAATTATGAACTAAACCTCTCAAATACCTGAGGGGGATGAAACCTAAGATAGATCTTGTTATTGTTTTCTGAACTGTATGATAAATACTTAATTTGTTCTTAATTATGTGTTCTTAATTCTTGTTTTAATATTTTAGGATATTGATTCAAGTATTGATGTGCCTATTCAGAGGAGCAAAATTCCCTGTTTAAGAGTAGATCTAGCATAGTGAAGCGGAGTTGATTGCACTCCTAGAAATAGGACGACGAAAATCTGCCGGATTAGGGTCAGACCTAATATGGGACTCCACAGATCGAATTAATGCAACACTAGGGGTTTTAATTAGAAAGAGATTTCAATTAATCAACCTAGGGTTAGACGTTAGTAGCCTCGAAAGAGGTATTAATATAAATTAGGCAATCCTATGGATCAAGTCAAGTGAATAAATCGTCTGGTTCAGAGTTAAATAACAAGTGAAGTCTAGGTGGATTCTTCCTCGGGTATTATCTTAATCAATTAGTTTTCTCAAAAGTATTTTCCCAATTCATTCTCTGTGTCTTAGCATCCTTCGCTTAATAATTAGTTAGATAAACATTAAACCCTTTTATTTTAGGCTAAATAATAGAAAGAAAGTCAGTACTAGTACTTTTGGTTCCCTTGGGTTCGACATTCCGGTCTTGCCACTAAGCTATACTACTGTTCGATAGGTGCACTTGCCTTAATCGTGGTGATAGTTAGTTTTTAGGCTCGATCATTCTTTTTATAAATATTAAAGCTTTCAGATAAACGATCAAGTTTTTGGCGCCATTGCCGGGGAACTGAAATATTAGGAACACTCAGTTTTTATTACTTTAGCCATTTTTCTTTTATTTATTTATTTCTTTCTAATTTTCAATTTTTATTTTTTAATCTCTCTTTTCTTTTTCTTATAGGTTTTTCTAGTTTATGACTAGAAGGAACCTGTCAGGACCCTTGATTTTTGATAGCGATATAGAAGGTACCATTCGTAGAAGCCACAGAGAAATAAGGCGAAGCCTACAATACATAGAAGAAGAGAAAGAGGACGACACCAATACTACCGAAGAGATGGCTGATAATAATCCACTACCTCCTATGGTTGTCGCAAACCCGGTGAATCAAAATCCTGCTCCTCGTACTATGTATGATTATGCTAAACCTAATTTTACAGGAACTGAGTCAAGTATTGTTAGACCTGCTATCGCTGCAAATAATTTTAAACTGAAACCTAACACAAATCAGATGATACAAAAATTTGTTCAGTTTGATGGTTTGCAGGATGAAGATCCAAGCAATCACTTGGCGAATTTCCTAGAATTTTACGATACTTTCAAAATAAATGGTGTTTCTGATGATTCCATTCGCCTTCGATTGTTTCCGTTCTCATTGAGAAACAAAGATAAACAATGGTTGAACTCGTTACCACGAGGATCAATCACTACATGGGAACAAATGACCAAAAAGTTCCTATTAAAATATTTTCCACTGGCCAAAACGACCAAGTTGAGGAATGATATGTCTTCTTTTGTGCAGATGGATTTAGAGACACTTTACGATGCATGGGAGAGATACAAGGATTTACTAAGAAGGTGTCCTCACCATGGATTACCTTTGTGGCTCCAAGTTCAAACCTTTTACAACATTGTGAACCCCTCAGCTAGGCAGTTGATTGATTCAGCCGCCAGTGGAACCCTGAACAACAAGACCCCTGAAGTGGCTTACGAATTTATTGAAGAGATGTTACTGAATAACTATTAGTGGCAAGTCACGAGGACAAAGCCAACAAAAGTAGCTAGTGTTTTCAACCTCAACGCAGTGAGCATGCTATCAAACCAGGTAGAACTGTTGAATAAAAAGATTGATGGTTTGTATAGTCCTTCACAGGTACATCCAATAATGCAGTGCGATATGAATGGATGAGTGATAAACCATAATTTGAACATATTTTAATCCCATATTTAGCATACTTTTGGATGATTTATTCCCTGAATTGTGTAATTTGGTGCTCTTAATCTTTTGTTTTCATGTTTTATACTCAGGTAAGCACCGGATGATGAAAAGAACGAGAAACGAGCCCAAAACGGAGTAAATGGGCTATATCACGAAATCGACACGGCCTGGGCCTAAGTGTAACACCCCAAACCTGGCCTAGATGTTATGGCCGAATCTAGCATGTCACATCAAACGATAGTTGATAATCTAAGCGTTCGTTAAAAAGGTTGCGTCTCATTTAAAACTCCGAGTTTTGATGTTTGTTTGTAAAACCCCCGATTTACTTAGTTTTCCTTTTATAAAGTTGTTATCATTTGAAAAGACTGTTTTTGTTATGAAAATTGAACTTGAATCGTTGTAGAAACGTGATATTTTGAAAATGATTATTAATGTTTTAAGAAAACCCCTTATTCATAAGTTTAACAGTTACTAATGAAAACTTAAAAGAAAAATAACCCAAAGGCCTTATTAGAAAATGATAACCCAAAATAAATAATCTTAGAAATAAAGTAAAAACTGGATTACTAAAGTTCACGAGAAATATTCCTGATGTATGGCCACCACCGAGTCCTCTGCAGCTCCAAATCCTCTATCGCTGGGGATCACCTGCAAGGTTAAAGTAGAAGGGTGAGTTTCGAGAACTCAGTGTGTAATCCCCTAAATGGTTACTGACTGGGCCCGAGCCCATATGACATCAACCTGGGTCTAGGCCCTTTTATCATGATAATGCAACAATGAAATGCAATGTAACCCAACCCAATCCAGCCAATCACACCCCCGTACCAACCAATCGTTACCTGTGGGGATCAAGTCAACCCACCCCGCCAATTACACCGATATTGCAGACGAGCAGCTAATCACAATATTTGTGGCTGAGCCACCAGAGTCATAGTATGTATATATATGTGGCATAGCCACTAAACTAGTATGTGGTAGAGCCACCAGGCTACACTGCTCTTCAGTCATTATCCCGCCCCATGCAACGTGATAAAATGCAATGTATCAACATATAAAATAGTAATAAAAATCATACATACAATATTCAACCATGAACAAGGGTATAACGATCATCTTCACCCCCTTAGGGTGTTTCGGTAATTTTACCCATCAAGGGTATTTTGGTAATTTCGTAACCTAGGGTATTTCGGTAATTTACCCTCTAAGGGTATGTTGGTAATTTTGCAACCTAGGGGTGTTTCAGTAATTTACCCTCTAAGGGTATTTTGGTAATTTCGCAACACAGGGGCATTTCAGTAATTTACCCTCCAAGGGTATTTTGGTAATTTCGCAACCTAAGGGTATTCCAGTAATTTACCCTCCAAGGGTATTTTGGTAATTTACACATTCAACGGCCTTTTCGAAGGCCCACTGTCGCCTCGAGCGACACAGAACTCTTTTTAAGCCACTACAGAGCTAATGGGCCTAAAGTCCATCTTAGGCCCAATGGGGCCCACACGCACGTGTGGCCCATTTCGCATGATTTCGGTCTTAGATTTGTAGATTTGGCATTCGGAGTTATCATTCGACAGTTTTTCGATCAGTTTTGCCCAAGTGGGTCGAATAGCCTGTTGGGCCCATTTGGCCCGTTTCGGCCTGGTTAGACCCATTACACCCTCAGTATCGCGAGAGTGTCCATGACACTCTCCACGACTTAACGTCACGATTCGTATCTCGCTTTACCACTACAAGCGCTCGCACGCTTGAGTGGTCACATTTGCCGGCTTTCTGGCTTTTTGGCTTTTGGCCATTTCACATAATACCACATGCAATCATCGAAGTGGGTGTGAGATTACACACCTGATTACGTAGAGAACTATACACTCACGATCGCCGTCACCTATACCAAAGATATCACACAATTAACTTACAGCAATAGAAATGGGAGATCTTTAATCCACACCTAACCATACGATTTACTAACACTTACCCTCACTAGTGTGAGCAACTACGATTTGCTTATCCAAACCAGATGTCGACTCCTTTTCACAACCCGGCGAAAAGTCCTGGATCGCTGACACCCTATGCTGCTTAAACTTGGGAGCAAGGGTTACGAGTCCACTTCCATTAGGCACACTTGTTGATCCCTCCTTAGACTGGTTAGTACTTGCCTCCATGAAGAAATCTCGATCAGTAAAGTACCACAGTGAAAAATGGCGGTTGTCTAACAAGGGGTTTTGGCTTTTACCATGACTTCCCAAAACTCGAACGTTTAATGAGCAGAGAAGAGGGTAGCTTGATCCTTAATACAATCGGCCTAGGCAGAGATGAGGTTTCGGTTATAGCAAAGTGAAAAGAAAAGAGACAAGACGAAAAGAATACAGAGAAAATAACTCCCTACCTTGATCAATGAGGAACCGAATAGAGACAGATTTGGCTATGGGATTAAACCGAAGTAAGTATTCCATGATGAGAAAAGAAAGGAAAGAGTTAGTCAAGAACTAGAAGAAAAGGAGTAGCCAATTCGGCTATGTGAAACACAAGAGTGAAAAGAAAAGAAAATCGAGAAAGAATTACCATTACCTTAGATTAGAGATAAGTCGAATGGGAAAAGGGAGATTCGACGATCAGAAGAACACCACGCTTCAATCTAGACTAAGTTCGGCTAATGGCAAAAGAAAAAGGGAAATCGATTCAAATAGGAAAAAGGGAAGATTCAGCTTATGGAGAAGAGAATGTAGAAGGAGAGAACAAAACGGGGAAAAAGAGAGAAAGAAATGGACAAAGAGAAAGTGGATAAGTAAGAGATGATTCGGCCGAAATTCGGCCAACACTGAAGTTTCGGCTAGCAAGAGAGGTAAGTAATGAAAATGTTGTCAAGAGAAAAAAACAAAAAGACCCGAAATGCTTCCCAAAATACACTCAGCTGAAATGCCTAAATGAACACCTTGGAACCCAAAAGCAAAAAGTGAAAATAGCCCTCAGAAGTTTCAATTTCTTCCCTCTAAGCTAAAACTACCGAAAAATGCTATTCAAAACCCCTCTTCCAGCCGAATTTTCCCACACAAGACCCCTTATTCGTCTATAATACTTCCCCCAATTGAATCCCATGATTTTCTCCTCTATTTTCTCCATCATTCACTCTCCACCTTTCATTCAAATTATTTGACCAAGTCCTCTCTCTCTCCTGCAGAGTTCTAAACCAACTCCACCTCTTCTTCTCCTTGAGCACAAAATAAAACTCCAATATGCTGCATGTGGGATTCGAACCCCATCCCACCTAGCTTCTACCTTGACGCCACAACCACCACACCACACACCTCACTTGTGCTACCAAAACACCAACCAACTACCTTAAGCCTTACTTCCAACAGTCCTCCCCCCCTAAAGTGCCCAAAACAATATTTTACCAGGGCTTAGACTCGAACCCGGGACTTCATAGAAACCTCTTAACCCTCCAAAATCACCTTCTTAACAAGCCCAACTTGAAATAATGTCGTTCTCATATTCCCAAAAATTCTAGAATGCTTCCACGCTCAGGGCCCAATAAGCCCAATTTTCCTAGGCCTAATTTCGAGGCGTTACACCAAGACCACACAGCCGTGCCTCATTGACGAACCCGAACACGGCCTGGCCACGATTCACACGGGCATGTGCCATGGGCATGTCCTTGACATGACAAAGAAGAGTTTCATTCGGATTTGGGAACTTAGAGGCAAAGAAAGCCATTCCAAAAGCCTATATAAACACCTTAGAGGCCAACCTTCAAAAGGGGGTCCGTTTGGCAGTCCAGTTAGACGTCCAGCTAGGCCGAAGAGCCAAGCTTGAGAGGCCAAAATTGTAGAATTTACTTGTAGAAAGCCAGTTGATTCATCTCAAGAAGTCGAAATTATACTCAAGACGGAGGATCTTCTCTTCAATTCCTTCGTGGGGTTTTAGGGTTTTTCTTTTGTTTTGTTTTATATTTTCTTTTGAGATGTATTCTTTTATCATTATGAACTAAACCCCTTAAATACCTGAGGGGGATGAAACTTAAGATAGATCTTGTTATTGTTTTCTGAACTATATGATAAATACTTGATTTGTTCTTAACTATGTGTCCTTAATTCTTGTTTTGATATTCCAAGATATTGATTCAAGTATTGATGTGCTTAGGCAGTGGAGCAAAAGTCCCTGTTTGAGAGTAGATCTAGCATAGTTAAGCAGAGTTGATCGCAACCCTAGAAATAGGATGACGAAAATCTGCCGGATTAGGGTCAAACCTAGTATGGGAGTCTATAGATCGAGTTAATGCAATTCTAAGGTTTTAATTAGAAAGAGATTTCAATTAATCAACCTAGGGTTAGACGTTAGTAGCCTCGAAAAAGGTATTAATATACATTAAGGAATCCTACGGATCAAGTCAAGTGAATAAATCGTCTGGTTCAGAGTCAAATAACAAGTGAAGTCTAGGTGGATTTTTCCTTGGGTATTGTCTTAATCAATTGGTTTTTTCCCACAACTATTTTTCCCAATTCATTATCTTTGTCTTTGCATCTTTAGCTCAATAGTTAGTTAATTTTAGATCAGTTAATAATTCCCTTAATTCTTAGGCAAAATAATAAAAAGAAAGTTAGTATTAGTACTTTTGGTTCCTTTGGGTTCGACAATCCGATCTTGCCGCTAAACTATACTACTGTTCAATAGGTGCCCTTGCCTCAATCGTTGTCATAGTTAGTTTCTAGGCTCGATCATTGTTTTTATAAATTTTTAAGACTTTGACACATGATCAAGGAGGGATGAGCAATACAGAATACCCAGCTTACAACCCGAGCGCTGAAAACGAACAAGTTCACTATATGGGTAATAATTCTAGACCTAAAAATAACCCGTATAGTAATACTTATAATCTAGGTTGGAGGAACCACCCCGATTTCTTATGGGGTGGCCAAGGAAATCAGAGACAACAACCCCTCCTAGGCTTTCAACAGCAACCCTACCTACAAGAAAAGAAGCCGAACCTTGAGGAGATGCAGTGTCAGAAACCCGTTTCCAAAACACCGAAACAGCACTCAAAAATCAAGAAGCATCGATTCAAGGGATCAAGAACCAATTAGGGCAACTTGCTAAGCAACACTGAAACTAACCCAAAGGAGCAACTTCAAGCAATATTCGCTCATGATAGTGAAGGGTTAGATTACACCAATTTGAGGCAAGAGAATATGGTAGAGGAAGGTTAGGGTGAAGTAAGTCATGATAAGCCAAAACCGGTAATTAAAGAGTACCAACCTCGTGAACCATACCCTAATGCGATGAAGAAAGACAACACAGATGAACAATTCGTTAAATTTCTTAAACTTTTAAAGAAATTACATATTAACCACATGGGCGTGGGCAGCAACCAGGACCTTTGAGTCCATTTATTTTTCTTTTTCTTTTATTTTTAAATTCTTTTATCTTTCTTGTCTTTAATTTATATTATTATATTTTAATTGCTAAAATTTAGGTTCAAAAGGCTGTTAGGGAATCACCACACCACGACCCTAGTATCTACCGTGCCTATCTTTCTAAGGATTTCATCCAAAATTCAGGAAGTTTCACTTCTCCCTCTCTCTTATGATATCATGCTATTAATCTCTAGATATATATATCTTTGTACATTAAGGGCAATGTACATCTTAAGTGTGGGGGGTGAATTCTAAAAGTTCCTAACTTTTTGCATTATTCTTAAATCCCTGAATTTTGTCTTTTCTTTCTCATATCACTATTAGAACAAATTCTGATTGATTTATGATTTCTATTGATATGTTTTGAAATAAAACATAAGCAGTTGTGCATTGATTGTTTAAACTTAAAGGCTTTAGAGAATTAAGCATGATAAGTTGATTTTTTTTTAAATTAAAAATTTGCTAGGTTGTTTTCTCAAGTTTGGGTATTATCTTGAAGTTTGAAGTTCATAGGGTTGACATCAAAAGCCAATAATTTCTGTGAGATCTTAAGCCTTTAGAGCATACATTCTTTCGTGCTCACTTTTATTGTTGCTTTGAGTGAGTTAATATCAATCTGTTATTCTAGAACTTGCTTCTATTATACATGTCGAGACTATATTTTTTTATTTGATATACTGAGATGATAAAGACACCTAGGATTCAACCCACTTACTTCCCAAAAGGCCTACCTTCATGTTTAACCCTTAGTGAACCCCATTGATCCTAACAACCCATTCATTAATTTACCCTTAACGTTAACCTAAAACTCATTCTTTTTGATTCATAAAGAATTTTTCCCTATTGAATTAACTCTTTTTTGTCGAGATTTGATTTGAGAAGTTGCCTAACTATGTTTTCCATTTCAGTTGTTAAATTCTATTATTGTACTTGATTTGTTCTAAAAAAAAGGGTTGAAAGTATATCCATTATTAGTTCTATGTTTTTATGAGCTTAAACAGTAAATCTCACATCTTTAGAAGAAGCGCGTATCATTAATGTAATTATTCATTATTAGTCTATTTTTCTAGTTAGGTAATTTGTCAATTCGATCTCGATTCTAACCTTCTCTTTTAGCCTATGACCACGCGCCCTAATCAAGCTACGTTACAACCCTTTTTAAAGACCTTTTGATCGATGTATCATCTCAATTTATAGTGGTGGAGATTTGATGTGCTTATTCAGAGGAGCAAAAGTCCCTGTTTAAGAGTAGATCTAGCATAGTTAAGCGGAGTTGATCGCACTCCTAGAAATAGGATGATGAAAATTTGACGGATTATGGTCAAACCTAATATGGGAGTCCACAAATCAAATTAATGCAACACTAGGGATTTTAATTAGAAAGAGATTTCAATTAATCAAACTAGGGTTAGATGTTAGTAGCCTCGAAAGAGGTATTAATATAAATTAGGGAATCCTACGGATCAAGTCAAGTGAATAAATCGTCTAGTTCAGAGTTAAATAACAAGTGAAGTCTAGGTGGATTCTTCCTCAGGTATTGTCTTAATCAATTGGTTTTCTCAAAAGTATTTTCCCAATTCATTCTCTGTGTCTTAGCATCCTTCGCTTAATAATTAGTTAGATAAACATTAAACCCTTTTATTTTAGGCTAAATAATAGAAAGAAAGTCAGTACTAGTACTTTTGGTTCCCTTGGGTTCGACATTCCGGTCTTGCCACTAAGCTATACTACTGTTCGATAGGTGCGCTTGCCTTAATCATGGTGATAGTTAGTTTTTAGACTCGATCATTCTTTTTATAAATATTAAAGCTTTCAGATACACGATCAGGATAAGTGGGATAAAACCTAAGAGCCTTTATCATCTCAGTATATCAAATCAAAGGTGTGGTCTCGACATGCATAATCGAAGCAAGTTCTAGAATAACAAATCAATATTGACACACTCATAAGCAATAATAAAGTGAGCAAGAAAAGTGTATGCTCTAAAGGCTCAAAATCTCACAAAAATTACGGTTTTTGATGTCAATCTCGCAAATCTCAAACTTTAAGGTAATATTTAAATTTAGGGAAACAACCTAACAAATTTTAATTCTGAAAATAGACTTATCATGCTTGATTCTCTAATGTCTTAAAGTTTAAATAATCAATGCAAAATTACCTATGAATTTAATCTAAAACACATCAATGATAGTCACAAATCAATAGGGATTCATTCTAATAGTAATATGAGAAAATTACTTAATCACAAGATAAAATTCAAGGATTTTTCACATAATCATATAAATAACCTCCCCCCACTTAAGATGTACATTGTTCTCAATGTACAAATAAATATAATCACAGTATAAATAGAATATCATAAGAGAGGGAGAAAACTGAAACTGTGTAACACCCCCTACCCGTATCCATTGTCGAAATAAAGTACGAGGCATTACCGAGGAGTACAGAACACTTACAGACAATTTAAACCATTTATCGCTCAAATATTGAAATTGATTGAAAAGTTTCTTTAACGGACCCTCGAGGTCCAAATCATGCATTAGGATCGGATCAAGACTAAATCCGAATCGTATGAATTTTTTTCGCAAAATCCCAAATTTATTTCATTTACAAGGGTCCCACGCCCGTGTTGCTAGGCCGTGTGGTAAAGTTAATTTTCACAAATAAGGCTATTTTCTAAACCATATTTCTCACTCATTTGATCCTTATTCTTCACCTACATTTAATACATACAAAAACCAGTTTAAGATATTCAACCGAGCCTTATTCTTAATACCATTTGTTAGTCGCACACTTCATATAATTAACAAGAAACGTATACACGCTCAATTCTCATTAAATTTCTCTTGTACTTATACTTTTTCACATTATGTATTCATATAACATATAACAATCATACATCTGTATTTCATGTACATTTTTATAACAATTTGTCTTGGTTTCAAACTACTTCATATTGGAGTTTACTTATCAAATCATTTGAAACATCATCTTTACACATATAGTGCACTTGAGGTGCACAATTCTATAATTATGAATGAACACATTTATCAAATATATGCCATGTTTTTATATATGTATCATAGTCTCATATTTCCATGTATCAATTACCATCATTTCCTCGTATTTCGACAAATACGTGTAACAATTCATAAACATGCAATTCACTAACTCTTCTTGCCAATCACAATTTAAATTGACAAATCACTTACTGAGCCCAATTTTAATGTTCACTAAAATCTATCATATACATTTGGATGTACGTATCCACCAATAAATTCCATGTACAGGTATCATCATCTCATATTTCCACATACATTTACTTTCCACGTTATGAACTCAAATAACATATACAAGACATACCATTGTATTTCAAATATGTTTTCATATTATTTCATTTAGAATTTAGATTATTTCCTATTAGAACTCTTCTCATTAACTCATTTGGAATACCAATTTATACGGAAAATACACTCAAGGGTGTACAAATATATATAATCACAAATGAACTCATTCATCAACCAAGTTCTATGTTCATGTCTCATCAACTTATATTTCCTTATATCACATAATATATACCATGATTGATGAGCTCATCAATACCATGATTTCCATTCCCTTGTTATTTTTTTTCATAGTTATCCAGTTGAATTTCTCGGAATTTCGATGGATTTTCAGGGGTGCACTTTAGTGTACAAATCCGGGTCTGTCAATTCATATTCATGTGTGCACATTTCCATTTTAGAGAGCACACTCCCGCGAACCTCATCCTTACAGCGGGATTACCAGTCTAGGCTAAATCCCCTGCAACGACAATTACTCTAATAAGCTTGGATCTGAATTACCAGTCCAGGCTAAATTTAGACCCTAATTCAGATTACCCGTCCAGGCTAAATCCATTTTCCACATATTCTTCGGGAGGGCTATATCGGGATAGGATCATCCGTCCTAGCTAGATCCTTTTTACCGTCAATTCCTTTTCAGAGATCCATCGAATTTTCCTTTCACTCAACTGACATTTCTTCCCTTTTTATCAAATATATCAATGTTTCATCAATTTTCATACAATGAACATTCAATTCATATTCACATCAACTACATTTCAAGCATTTAAGAATATAATTTAGTTACACGAACTTACAATTCGAATTTTATACCATAACGATAATCTTAGTTTCATAATAAATATTTGAAATAAAACATTATATCATTTATATTTCAACGTTTATCGATTATAATCGGGCGTGTGAACAATTTATACATAAGTCATTCATATATTTTCCTCCTCCTTCTCTCCATTCCACATCCTTAATATAAATAACACATTTGTAAGTAACATTATCTATAATTTTTCACTATTTATTTATGTGAATATTCAAGCTGTTCATCTGCGTCATAGTCACTAAATTATTTTTATCTTGAGCTAAAGAACTCAAAATTAAGATCCGCTAATTTTTCCTAAAACTAGACTCACATATATTCTTACCATAAAATTTTCAGAATTTTTGATTTGTCCAATAAGTACAGTTTATTCTTTAAAGTCACCCCTGTTCTGCTGTCTCACAGTTCCGACCCCTCTTCACTAAAAATTAATTATCTCATCGTACAGAATTTGGATAATGTTAATGTTTGTTTCTTTTGAAAATAGACTCATTAAAAATTTTTAAGCATATAAATTATAGCCCATAATTATTTTCCTCCAATTTTTGATTATTTTCCAAAGCCAGAACAGAGGAACCTGAAATCATTCTGACCTTGTCTCACAAAACCTATTATATCGTATGATTTACAATTCCATTGCTTACACCATTTATTCTATAAGAAACTAGACTCAATAATATTTAATTCCATATTTTATTCATCCTCTAAATTAATTTCTAAAATATTTGGTGATTTTTCAAAGTTAGACTACTGTTGTTGTCTAAAACTGTTTTAGTGCAAAGTGTTGATTTCCATTTTGCCCCAAATTTCATAGTTCATACATTCAGTCCTTGTCCAATTAACCCCTCAATTAAGCTAATTTTTCTCAATTAATACCTTATTATATCATTTTAAACTACTTCCTAACCCTTAAAAATCATAACTTTAGCACTAAACCTTAATTCCAAACTCTTTTACAATTAGGTCTTAAAACCAATTTCCATCAATTTTACTTGATAAAATCATCATATATCAAAATTAAAGCTTCAATTCTATATTTATTCATCATATGCTTCCAGAACTCATCCATAGAAATTTTAAAAATTAGTCATAGAATCAAAAACTAATGACTTAGTAAGTTGGACCCAATTGTAAAAGTCCAAAAACATAGAAATTTCAAGGAGAAAGCAAGAATTAAACTTACATGAAGCTAGATTATGAAAACCAGCTTGAAACCTCTTCTATGGCTATTTTTCAGCTGATGAAAATGAAGAGAAATGAAGAGAATTCTAGATATTTCAATTTGGTCCCATTTTTGTTTAACTAATTTTAGTAATTTTCCAATTTTGCCCTTATTTCACCCATTTCCTGATTTTTCTCAACTATTGCCACCCAAAATATCTCCTTTGGGCTTATTTGCACTTTGGGTCTTTCCTCATTTGACAATTAAGCTATTTAATCCTTCTAGCAACTTTTACACCTTTTTCAATTTAGTCCTTTTATTTAATTAACCACCCAAATGTCAAAATTTTCTAACGAAATTTTAATACTACCTTTTTGACATTCCGTAAATATTCATAAAAATATTTATGACTCAGTTTATAACACCGAGATCTCGATACCTCTTTTTCTCAATTTCTTGACCAAATAAATCTTTATAAAACGCAATTTACTATTTCAAAAATATTTTAAAAGCTACATTTGGCTCGTAAATATTAAATAATATAATCTACAAGTTCATTTGTCAAATTTGGTGATCTCGAACCACTATTTTCGACATCGCTGAAATTTGGGCTATTATAAACTGCCCTGAATAATGGATGAAATTCCCAAAATAGTGAAAAACGGAATGGTAGACAAAGCTAAATGTAGAGCATGATTTTGAGCAACTTATAAGAAAATAAACACAAATACTGAAGAGGATTAAATTAAAACTCAATTAGGAACAATTATTAAAAAGAAAAATATAGTTCAAAATATAAAAATAAACATAAACATAAACATAAAAATAAAAATAAAAATAAAGACAAATGTACTCAATGGTCCTAATCATCAGACTCGTCATGAGTTGTCGGCGCCGAAGATGAAATTTGGAGATGGCGGCAAATCTGCTGTAATGTAGCCTCAAGACTGTCGAACCACAAGCACTACTGCTCGAAGCGAGTAAGATGCTTAGATATGTCTGTCAAAGTGGTAGCAAAAGAAGGAGGAGGTCGGTGACTCGGAGGTGGAGGATGAGGTTGGTCCTCGTGAGAGGGAGGAACATCATTAGTGACGTCCTCGGGTTCATCTTGAGCATCAGCATGAGATAATAGGTACTGAGGGGGGTCCACTCTACAACGTCGCTCTATCACCCTCATGTGGGTCATGGTTGATAGGCCTTGCGGGGACATTCGGCCGACTAATGTGAGTAACAAGGATTCTTCGGGTGTGTCCAAAAGGCCGAAGTGTCGAGTGATACGAGTCACATAAGGACGTAAGCAAATAGGGCCCTTCTTGTGGCGCTCGGTCTGATGGCAAAAAGCGAGGGTAATGAAGTATGCCAAGTCAAATACATGCCTTTACGCCATGCTCCATAAGAAATAGGGGTCATGAGTATTAACGACGCCGGTGCTCTCTCGTCGACCTTGTAACATCCGGGATTAGGGCCTATGCATTTTACTTAATTGAATGTGAAAGCATGCTTGTGTGTGTCTTGAATGTATTATGTGAATTTTAGAAATCTTGGAAATGTAAGGAAATGTCTTGGAAATGTAAGGAAATGTATTGTCTTGGAAATGTAAGGAAATGTCTTGGAAATGTAAGGAAATGTCTTAGAATTGTAAGGAAATGCTTAAGAAATGTTAAGTTTAAAGTTTAAAAGAGGGACATGAAGCAAGGTGGTATTAAGAGGAAATGTAGGAAAAATTTGACACACAAATGGGCATGGAAAAGTGGCTTGGAGGTGCCACTTAAGACCTCTGTAAGTGACACCACATGCAGGGGAAATTGGGCCAAGGTTCGAGCTGTAGGGGAAGCAAAATAAAAGTTTTATTTTGCTGCAAGGATGGACAGAGGTGGACGACACATAGGCTATATTTTATGAGTTTAAAATCCTTTTATTTTTATTATTATTTAGAGATAAAAGGTGTGATAATAAGGATAAGGGATAATGATGGATTAATTTTATTAATTTAAAACAAGGTGATAATTAAAGAGATAAAGCTATCAAAATAGAAGAGTGATGGCCAAGTAAGGGATTCTGAGTTAGTAATTTCGGCTACTAGAGGAAAAGAGGGCCATTCATCATTCTTTCTCTCAACTATTCTCTCTCTGCCGAATTTCCTAGAGCATTGTTCTTTTTCTTTTGTTAGCCAAAGCCGAAAATTCAAGATACCAATAGCCCTAGCCAATTTCTCACTAAGCCTCAAGAGCCGAAATTGTTATCCACATCAAAGCCATAGCCGAATATTCTTGAGACTTCAAGCAAGGGGTTGTTGGCTTGTGCATTAAGGGTAAGGTTAGTGGTTATCGATTTCCATTCTTTTTCTTCTAATATTAAAGCCGAAACTAGGAAATCTAAACCCTTTATTGTTCTAGCCGAAACTTAGAAAGAAGGCTTCGAGATCTGTTCATAAGTTGACCATAAGGAAGGGATGTTTCAAGATCTAAGGTAAGAATGATATTCGGCCATAGGCCACTTTTACCATGTCTAAATATTAGAAGTTGATCTAACATGTGTTCTTAGGGATTTCGACAGAAACCATAACCAAAAAATAATTTCGGGATTTCAAATCACAAGGTAAAGTATATAGGTACAATCGGCCAAGGTATATTTTAGTATTGGATCTATTTTCTTACATGATCCAAAAGTCAAAAACTAATCTATGAAGGGTTGTAATACCAGTCGATTACAAGGAAGGGAGTCTACAACATTCCAGGATTTAACTAGTAATCAAATCGGCAAGGTAAGGATTTTTGGTTACAATAATCCTTCGGGATTTAGTCTTATGGCCGAATAGGCTTTTACTAAATAGTAAGTGATTAGTCAAATGTAGGAACTTGAGATATAAAGCAGTAGATCGGAATTCTTCGGGAAATCAGTAAATTCGATAAGTTAATCAGGTGTGTACCCCACACTAAATTTTAATAAGATTCATGGCAATGTTTAATATGTGTATGTTTATAAGAATGTGAATATGGCTAAGGTACCATGTAATGGTACAAAAGTACTCAGGTACGTTTCCTACTCCTACTAGGATTATGAAATATGTTATATTTAACATGTGATAAGTGATAAGAATGTGAAATGCATGGCATGTATAATATGGGGCATATGAAAAGGGGAAGTGAATGTGGTGATCTAAGACCACGATATGTGAATGTGGTGATCTAAGACCACGATATTTGAATGTGGTGATTTAAGACCACGATATCTGAATGTGGTGATTTAAGACCACGATATCTGAATGTGGTGACTTCGGTCACAATTATTTAATCTGATGGCTATGCCACGAATATTTATAAGGGCGATGAGCACGTCGACTGCAGCGATTGCCTTCGATGGTGTGTAGCGGATGGAGGGTCGACTTAGTAGTCCCCACGGTGTGCAAGATGGTACGGGTGATGTGTAGCGGATGGCTAACTAGGTTTTGGGTTCGGGTTGCATCATATTAATTTAATGTTTTATGAATATGAATGATTTGATATGTCTGAACTTGTTAAGGCTTAGTGTTATGGTTACACATTGAGTCTGTTGACTCACCCCTTTGTGGGAACATTTTTCAGGTGATGATCAGTAATGGACCGGGTCGGCAGGAGCTTAGTGGTGGCCATGCCCAGCAAGAAAATTATTATGTGGACTCTTTATTTTGCTAAGTACTTTAAATTTCATTTTGGGTTTTTATTTGATGTAATAAGGCCATAGTGAACTATGTTATTTTTCTGTTTTATTTACTATGTTACGAAGTTTTATTTATTAGAGACTAAGTCAATTTAATTTAAAATAAACTTTAAATATTTTGTCACTTGAAATTAAATGGGTTTCAATATAAAATAAATTTGTTTTCAACTCGAGCCCAACCCACCAGCAAACTATCTTCAAAACACACAGATTTCCAAAGTAATAAAAGAATTTCTGACCGGTTTACTTCGAGGAACATACCAGATCCGGTCCAGGCTCGTGGGCCGGGTATGGGGTGTTTCATTTTGGTATCAGAGCCTGTTTCAAACTCTCGGCCTGAGGTTTAAGGCCTAAAACATTTTCAAAGCGAACCTAAATAAGTTTTATGAAAACATTTTTTTTTAAATAAGCAGGTTTTTGGCATGGCACCCAAGTCTCCGACCCGCAGTCCACCAGGTAAGTACCCCTATCCTCTGTGTGAATTCTGGTATGAATTATAGAAGGGTAGAAATGGAGCGTAGATTAGACTGTTAAGTATGTGAACCCTAGGACTAGTTTACCCCAACAAACACATAAGACTTAAGTGCCTAATTTAAACAAACCTGTGGTTAAGTCGTCGAGTTAGGGTGTGGCAACCATTGTGCGCATGTCTTGGATTGGTTTCGGTGGGAGTTTGGTACTTAAGCAGTCCGCGTGACTCACCTCCTCTCCACTCGAATCCTACCTGGTGCGTAGCTACGATTCACCCTAACCAAACTCGCTAGGGTGTGGTAACCATGGTGCGCATGTCTAGGAATGGATCCGGAAGAGCCTGGTACTTAAGCAGTCCTAGTGACTCACCTCCTCTTCGCAGGATTCCTACCTGGTGCGTAGCTACGGTTCACCCTAACCATGAAGACTTATTCATTGGCTAAACCCAATAACTAAAACCCGAAAGGGACTAGCCATGTTTTTATGGAAACCCTAGTTTTAAAAATCACCAAAGTACCCCTTTGAATAGTAACAAAAACTTACTTTTAGAACATTTTCAAAATATTTTCGATTTATAAAAAATTACCAAAATGCCCCTAGTGGCGAAATTACTAAAATGCCCCTGGTTTCTAAAATTTCTGAACTACCCCCGAATTCACTAAAATTTTCTTACTTTACAAAAGCACCCAAGAATCCTATTTTGTAAATATCAAAATATCTTGATTTTGGAAAATTATGAAATTGCCCCTAACCTACAAATTACCGAAATGACCCTAATTTCCAAAATTTTTGCAACATCACCATTTTGGAAAACAAATTCTCAAAAATAACCCTAAAGTTTGGCAAAATCTGCAATACCCTTAATTTATTGAGCTTTACAAATTTACCCTGGTTTATTACCAAAATAGCCCTGAGTTTCAAAATTACCAAAATTCCCTCGGATTTCAAAATTTCCAAAAATACCCGAAGAATGCAAAATTACCAAAATACCCTTATTGAAAAAATCACCAAGGAACCTTATTTTGAAAAAAAAATTACAAAAATACCCCTGTAGGACAAATTACGAAAATACCCCTGGGATAGGAATAAGACAAGAGTGTCGAATAGTGAATGTGTGTGTTGGATGCTATTGAATGAATGTCTGAATGAATGTGTTTCTCTGAATATGGATAGAGAACTTGAATGAAAACCTTGATTGATCGAAAGAACAACTTCTAAAAACTTCTTTCATAAAATTTCTTCACGGATAATAAGTGAAACAAGGCCTAATTCATAAAACTTTTAATCAGATCGTAACATTAGAAATGAGCTCTAGAGGACGTGGCCGTCGTGGACGCGGTAGAGGTAGAATAACCGTGTCAGAACCCGTTAGATCGGGTCAAGGGTCAGAAAATGAGGTACCACCGCCACCACCACCCCCGCTTTTAGTACCGGCGAGCAGGATCGGGGCGGGGGTATCTTTGTGTCGCAGTCAGGCTGCGAGTTCTCGAGATGGTGGCGGGAGCAAGTGGAGGCACGAGAGCTCGAAAGTCTGTACCCGAGCGACTCCGAGCCAACGGAGCTGAGGTGTTCCGTGGAGTGTCAGGAGTGGCACCCAGTACCGCTGAGTATTGGTTGGAATCAACTGAGCGGATTATGGATGAACTAGATCTAACCCCTGAGGAGAAGCTAAAAAGAATGGTGGCATTCCTACGCGATGAAGCGTACCAATGGTGGCTCACAGTTCGTGATGGTGCCACAGCTGAGGATCTGACGTGGGACTATATTAAGACGGCTTATCAGAAGAAATATGTCGGTACCCGGTATACTGATGAGCAAAGGAAGGAATTTATGGGGCTGGTTCAAGGGAACAAGTCCATGGCAGAGTATGAAGCTGAGTTTCTGAGGCTGAGCCGTTATGCTCGAGGAGTGGTAGCTACGGAGCATGAACGGTGTGTCTGATTTGAGGACGGTTTGAGGGATGATTTAAGGTTGTTGATAGCTCCACATCAGGAGCGGGAATTTTCTGCGTTAGTGGAAAAGGCTAAGGTAGCCGAGGGAATCAAGGACTCGGTTAAGCAGAGCTCTAATACGAATAGACCCAAGATAGGCTATGGGTCGTCAAGATCATCGGGAAATGTGTAAAAAAGGCCAGAGCTGGTGGGCCGCGAGGTCAGCAAGTTGGTATAGGAGGGCAGTATCGTCCTTGTGATTAGTGTGGGAAGAAGCACTTGGGAGAGTGCTGGAAAAAGACAGGAGGATGTTTCAGGTGTGGGTCCAAGAACCATATGATTACGGACTGTCCAGTGAAATCGGAGGAGGAGCCGTGATTGAGCCTGTAATGTTAATCAGTGGTAGAGGTAGACAGCCGCTGCGGCCTCAGCGAGTCGTGGTCCGAATAATAGAGGTAATGGTCTTTGCAGAGAGGGCGTGGAACGCTTGAGCGAAGTCTTTGCTATCTCGAGGCAAGGCAACTGGGTTTGGTTTATGCAGTTCACCAAAGGGAGGATAGAGACGCACCGGACGTCATAACCGGTACGTTCCTCATTTATGGCAAGCCTTATGTTGCTTTAATTGATGTGGGCTCGACTCATTCTTATGTTGCATGTAGTATAGTGGAAACACTAGGCCTAGACTCGAACTCTCACGATAGGCGATGATGAGTGTAGTGAGCCCATTAGGCCAAACTGTAGTGGTGGATAAGATCTTTCGGAGTGTACCTCTAGAGATTCAGGGAGTGAACTTTCGGGCCGACTTAATGGAATTACCCTTCGAAGAATTTGATCTCATACTAGGTATGGATTGGTTAGTAAAGCACCGGGCCGTGTTGGATTATGCTGCTAAATGAATGAAATTAAGGACCCGGGAGGTGAGGTGGTCATTATGATAGGAGAAAGAAGAAACTACTTGTCTAATGTAGTTTCGGCACTGAAGGCTGAGAAAATGGTTCGGAAAGGGTGCAAGGCGTTCTTAGCCTTCATAAGTGCGTTAGATGGAAAGGAAGAAGGTGTCAGTAGAGTTAGAACCGTAAGGGATTTTGAAGATGTGTTCCCAGAGGAATTACTAGGAATACCCCCAGATAGGAAGGTGGAATTTGGAGTAGACTTGCTACTGGGAATAGCTCCTGTGTCAATCGCTCCATACCGAATGGCGTCAAAGGAGTTAGTTGAGCTCAAGGCTCAAATTCAGGAGTTACTTGACCGTGGGTTTATTCGACCCAGTGTGTCTCCGTGGGGAGCACCGGTCTTATTTGTGAAGAAGAAGGACGGAACTATGCGAATGTGCATAGACTATCATCAGTTGAATAAGCTGACCATCAAGAACTAGTATCCTTTGCCAAGGATAGATGACTTGTTCGATCAGCTGAAGGGGGCCACAGTTTTCTCAAAGATAGATCTACGATCGGGATATCATCAGTTGAAAGTAAATGAGGCAGATATCCATAAGACAGCCTTTAGGACAAGATACGGCCATTATGAGTTTGTAGTAATGCCGTTTGGATTAACGAACGCACCAGCCACATTCATGGATATGATAAACCGAGTTTTTCAACCCTACTTGGATAGGTTCTTCGTCGTGTTTATCGATGACATCCTTGTGTATTCAAAGTCGGAGGAGGAGCATGATGAGCACCTACGGATAGTGTTACAAGTATTAAGGAGAAAAGCTCATGCCAAATTCAAGCAAGTGTGAATTTTGGCTTAAGGAAGTGGCATTCTTAGGACATGTAGTATCCGCGAGAAGGTATAAGGGTGGATCCTAGGAAGATCGAGGCGGTGTTGAATTGGAAACCACCTAGGTCCGTGGTGAGATCCAAGTGTCTTAGGTTTAGCGAGCTATTACAGGAGGTTTGTGAAAGGGTTCTCTTCAATAGCCGCGCCTTTGACAAAGTTATTATTGAGGAAGGAAGTACCCTTTGTATGGACGGATAAGCAACAGAGAGAGCTTTGGGAAGCTCAAGAGGTCTTGACTAAGCTCAGTTCGATTCACTGAGGCAGGAAAGGATTTTGTGGTGTACTGTGACACTTCGCATACGGGATTAGGCTGTATTCTGATGCAAGATGGAAAAGTAGTCGCGTATGCGTATCGGCAACTAAGGCCTCATGAAGTTAACTACCCGACTCATGACTTGAAATTGGCGGCAGTGGTCTTCGCTGTTAAGGTGTGGAGGCATTACCTTTATGGAGAAAAGTCGATAATCTACACAGACCACAAAAGTCTTAAGTATCTGTTGACTCAAAAAGAGTTGAACTTAAGACAGCGAAGGTGGGTGGAGCTATTAAAGGATTATGATTGTTCGATCGAGTATCACCCAAGCAAGGCGAATGTGGTAGCGGATACTCTAAGTCGAAAGGTAGTGTCGGATCTGAGGGTGATGTTCGCACACTTAAGTTTGTATGATGATGGAAGTCTGCTGGCAGAATTACAAGTCAAACCCACATGGTTGAATGAGGTAAAGGAAAGTCAATTGTTGGATAAGGACTTAAGTGTTAAGCTACACAAGTGCAGAACGGAGGGTTAGAGGATTATGGTGTTGATGATGAGGGAGTATTGTGCTTCAAGTGAAAGGTCTGTATGTCAAGGGACGAAGAGTTAAGATAGAGGATTCTTCGGGAAGCGCATAGTAGCCCTTATGCTATGCATCCCGGAGGCACTAAGCTGTACAGGGATCTAAGGGAACAATTTTGGTGGCCTGATCTTAAGCGGGAAGTTACAGAATTCGTAGGAAAATGTCTGACGTGTCAGCAAGTTAAGGCTGAACACCAAGTTCCATCGGGATTACTCCAGCCAATCGAGATTTCGCAGTGGAAGTGGGAGAGAATTACCATGGATTTCGTTAGTGGGCTTCCCCTTACGCTTACTAAAAAGGACTCGGTATGGGTAATAGTTGACCGTTTGACCAAGTCCGCGCACTTCATTCCGGTAAGAGTGGATTATTCTCTTTAGAAGTTGGCCAAGTTATATGTGGCGGAAATTGTGAGGTTACACGGAGTGCCGGTGTCAATCATTTCGGATAAAGACCCAAGGTTTACGTCTCGGTTTTAGAGGGCACTTCATCAAGCTTTAGGCACTAAGTTGGACTTCACTACGGCCTTTCATCCACGATCGGACAGGCGATGCGGCAGGTAATGCAGTGTTAGAGGATATCTTTGAGGGGTGTGTGATGGATTTCCAAGGAAGTTGGGAGGACTATTTGCCTTTGGCAGAGTTCGCCTACAACAATAGCTACCAAGCTAGTATTCGGATGGCACCGTACGAAGCACTGTATGGTCGAAGGTGTCGGACTCCTACGTGTTGGACAGAACTGGGAGAACATCGAGTTTTGGGTCCAGAAATGGTGGCAGAATCTGAGGGAAAGGTTGAGATAATTCGGGCACGGTTAAGGGAAGCATCGGATTGACAGAAGTCGTGCGCAGACCTTAAACGGAAGGAAATAGAGTTTGAAGTGGGAGATCAAGTGTTTCTTAAAGTGTCGCCTTGGAAGAAGGTGATGAGGTTTGGTCGGAAAGGAAAGTTAAGCCCAAGGTTTATAGGGCCCTATCGAGTGTTGAAGTGAGTTGGACCAGTGGCATACCAGTTAGAGTTGCCTTCGAAATTGAGACAGATGCACGACGTATTCCATGTATCTATGCTACGTCGATATCGATCAGACCCATCTCATGTGGTACCAGTTGAAGAGGTGGAGCTAAGGCCGGATTTGTCCTACGAGGAAGAGCCAATTCAGATATTGGAACGGGATATGAAAGTGTTACGTAAGAAGTCAGTTCCTCTAGTCAAGGTGTTATGGCGCAATCATGGATCGGAGGAAGCTTCGTGAGAGCCCGAGGAGGCAATGCAACAGCAATACCCCCATAAATTTTAGCCAGGTAATTTCGAGGACGAAATTATTTTAAGGGGGGTAGAACTGTAACATCCGGGATTAGGGCCTATGCATTTTGCTTAATTGAATGTGAAAGCATGCTTGTGTGTGTCTTGAATGTATTATGTGGATTTTAGAAATCTTGGAAATGTAAGGAAATGTCTTGGAAATGTAAGGAAATGTCTTGTCTTGGAAATGTAAGGAAATGTCTTGGAAATGTAAGGAAATATCTTAGAAATGTAAGGAAATGCTTAAGAAATGTTAAGTTTAAAGTTTAAAAGAGGGACATGAAGCAAGGTGGTCTTAAGAGGAAATGTAGGGAAAATTTGACACACAAATGGGCATGGAAAAGTGGCTTGGAGGTGCCACTTAAGGCCTCTGTAAGTGACGCCACATGCAGGGGAAATTGGGCCAAGGTTCGAGCTGTAGGGGAAGCAAAATAAATGTTTTATTTTCTTTGCAAGGATGGACAGTGGACGGCACATAGGCTATATTTTATGAGTTTAAAATCCTTTTATTTTTATTATTATTTAGAGATAAAAGGTGTGATAATAAGGATAAGGGATAATGATGGATTAATTCTATTAATTTAAAACAAGGTGATAATTAAAGAGATAAAGCTATCAAAATAGAAGAGTGATGGCCAAGTAAGGGATTCTGAGTTAGTAATTTCGGCTACTAGAGGAAAAGAGGGCCATTCATCATTCTTTCTCCGAACTTTTTCTCTCTGCGAATTTCCTAGAGCATTGTTCTTTTTCTTTGTTAGCCAAAGCCAGAAAATTCAAGATACCAATAGCCCTAGCCGATTTCTCACTAAGCCTCAAGAGCCGAAATTGTTATCCACATCAAAGCCATAGCCGGATATTTTTGAGACTTCAAGCAAGGGGTTGTTGGCTTGTGCATTAAGGGTAAGGTTAGTGGTTATCAATTTCCATTCTTTTTCTTCTAAGATTAAAGCCGAAACTAGGAAATCTAACCCCTTTATTGTTCTAGCCGAAACTTGGAAAGAAGGCTTCGGGATCTGTTCATAAGTTGACCATAAGGAAGGGATGTTTCAAGATCTAAGGTAAGAATGATATTCGGCCATAGGCCACTTTTACCATGTCTAAATATTAGAAGTTGATCTAACATGTGTTCTTAGGGATTTCAACGTAAACCATAACTAAGGAATAATTTCGGGATTTCAAATCACAAGGTAAAGTATATAGGTACAATCGGATTTTAGTATTAGATCTATTTTCTTACATGATCCAAAAGTCGAAAACTAATCTATGAAGGGTTGTAATACCAGTTGATTACAAGGAAAGGAGTCTACAACATTCCAGGATTTGACTAGTAATCAAATCGGCAAGGTAAGGATTTTTTGTTACAATAATCCTTCAGGATTTAGTCTTATGGCCGAATAGGCTTTTACTAAATAGTAAGTGATTAGTCAAATGTAGGAACTTGAGATCTAAAGCAGTAGATCGGAATTCTTCAGGAAATCAGTAAATTCGATAAGTTAATCAGGTGTGTACCCCACACTAAATTTTAATAAGATTTATGGCAATGTTTAATATGTGTATGTTTATAAGAATGTGAATATGGCTAAGGTACCATGTAATGGTACAAAAGTACTCAGGTACGTTTCCTACTCCTACTAGGATTATTAAATATGTTATATTTAACATGTGATAAGTGATAAGAATGTGAAATGCATGGCATGTATAATATGGGGCATACGGGTTATATGAAAAGGGGAAGTGAATGTGGTGATCTAAGACCACGATATGTGAATGTGGTGATCTAAGACCACGATATCTGAATGTGGTGATTTAAGACCACGATATTTGAATGTGGTGATTTAAGACCACGATATCTGAATGTGGTGACTTCGGCCACAATTATTTAATCTGGTGGCTATGCCACGAATATTTATAAGGGCGATGAGCACATCGACTGCAGCGACTGCCTTCGATGGTGTGTAGCGGATGGAGGGTCGACTTAGTAGTCCCCACGGTGTGCAAGATGGTACGGGTGATGTGTAGCGGATGGCTAACTAGGTTTTGGGTGCGGGTTGCATCATATTAATTTAATGTTTTATGAATATGAATGATTTGATATGTCTGAACTTGTTAAGGCTTAGTGTTGTGGTTACACATTGAGTCTGTTGACTCACCCCTTTGTGGGAACATTTTTCAGGTGATTATCAGTAATGGACCGGGTCGGCAGGAGCTTAGTGGTGGCCATGCCCAGCAAGGAAATTACTATGTGGACTCTTTATTTTTCTAAGTACTTTAAATTTTATTTTGGGTTTTTATTTGATGTAATAAGGCCATAGTGAACTATGTTATTTTTCTGTTTTATTTACTATGTTACGAAGTTTTATTTATTAGAGATTAAGTCAATTTAATTTAAAATAAAATTTAAATATTTTGTCACTTGAAATTAAATGGGTTTCAATATAAAATAAATTTGTTTTCAACTCGAGCCCAACCCACCAGCAAACTATCTTCAAAAGACACTGATTTCAAAAGCAATAAAAGAATTTCTGACCGGTTTACTTCGAGGAACATACCAGATCTGGTCCAGGCTCTTGGGCCGGGTATGGGGTGTTTCATTTTGGTATCAGAGCCTATTTTAAACTCTCGGCCTGAGGTTTAAGGCCCAAAACATTTTCAAAGCGAGCCCAAATAAGTTTTATGAAAATATTTTTTTGAAATAAGCAGGTTTTTGGCATGGCACCCAAGTCTCCGACCCGCAGTCCACCAGGTAAGTACCCCTATCCTCTGTGTGAATTCTGGTATGAATTATAGAAGGGTAGAAATGGAACGTAGATTAGACTATTAAGTATGTGAACCCTAGGACTAGTTTACCCCAAGAAACACATAAGACTGAAGTGCCTAATTTAAACAAACATGTGGTTAAGTCGCCGAGTTAGGGTGTGGCAACCATTGTGTGCATGTCTTGGATTGGTTTCGGTGGGAGTTTGGTACTTAAGCAGTCCGCGTGACTTACCTCCTCTCCACTCGAATCCTACCTGGTGCGTAGCTACGGTTCACCCTAACCAAACTCGCTAGGGTGTGGTAACCATGGTGCGCATGTCTAGGAATGGATTCGGAAGAGCTTGGTACTTAAGTAGTCCTAGTGACTCACCTCCTCTTCGCAGGAATCCTACTTGGTGCGTAGCTACGGTTCACCCTAACCATGAGGACTTATTCATAGGCTAAACCCAATAACTAAAACCCGAAAGGGACTAGCCATGTTTTTAGGGAAACCCTAGTTTTAAAAATCACCAAAGTACTCCTTTGAATTGTAACAAAAACTTACTTTTAGAACATTTTCAAAATATTTTCGATTTATAAAAAATTACCAAAATGCCCCTAGTGGTGAAATTACAAAAATGCCCCTGGTTTCTAAAATTTCTGAACTACCCCCGAATTCACTAAAATTTTCTTACTTTACAAAAGCACCCAAGAATCCTATTTTGTAAATATTAAAATATCTTGATTTTGAAAAATTACGGAATTGCCCCTAACCTACAAATTACCAAAATGACCCTAATTTCCAAAATTTTTGCAACATCACCATTTTGGAAAACAAATTCTCAAAAATAACCCTAAAGTTTTGCAAAATCTACAATACCCCTGATTTATTGAGCTTTACAAATTTACCCTGGTTTATTGCCAAAATACCCCTGAGTTTCAAAATTACCGAAATGCCCTCGGATTTCAAAATTTCCAAAAATACCCCGAGAATACAAAATTACGAAAATACCCTTATTGACAAAATCACCAAGGAACCTTATTTTGAAAAAAAATTACGAAAATACCCCTGTAGGATAAATTACGAAAATACCCCTAGGATAGGAATAAGACAACAGTGTCGAATAGTGAATGTGTGTGTTGGATGCTATTGAATGAATGTCTGAATGAATGTGTTTCTCTAAATATGGATAGAGAACTTGAATGAAAACCTTGATTGATCGAAAGAACAACTTCTAAAAACTTCTTTCATAAAATTTCTTCGCGGATAATAAGTGAAACAAGGCCTAATTCATAAAACTTTTTAATCAAATTACAACGTTAGAAATGAGCTCTAGAGGACGTGGCCGTCGTGGACACGGTAGAGGTAGAATGACCGTGTCAGAACCCGTTAGATCGGGTCAAGGGTCTGAAAATGAGGTACCACCGCCACCACCACCCTGACTTTTGGTGCGGCGGCGCGCAGGATCAGGATCGGGGGGTGATCTTTGTGTCGCAGTCGCGGCCGCGAGTTCTTGAGATGGTGGCGGGAGCAAGTGGAGGCACGGGAGCTCGAAAGTCTGTACCCGAGCTACTCCGAGCCAACAGAGCTGAGGTGTTCCGTGGAGTGTCAGGAGTGGCATCCAGTACCGCTGAGTATTGGTTGGAATCAACTGAGCGGATTATGGATGAACTAGATCTGACCCCTGAGGAGAAGCTGAAAGGAATGGTGGCATTCCTACGCGATGAAGCGTACCAATGGTGGCTCACTCTGACGTGGGACTATGTTAAGACGGCTTATCAGAAGAAATATGTTGGTACCCAGTATACTGATGAGCAAAAGAAGGCATTTATGGGGCTGGTTCAAGGGAACAAGTCCGTGGCAGAGTATGAAGCTGAGTTTCTGAGGCTGAGCCGTTATACTCGAGGAGTGGTAGCTACGGAGCATGAACGGTGTGTCCGATTTGAGGACGGTTTGAGGGATGATTTAAGGTTGTTGATAGCTCCACATCAGGAGCAGAAATTTTCCACGTTAGTGGAAAAGGCTAAGGTAGCCGAGGGAATCAAGGACTCGGTTAAGCAGAGCTCTGATAGGAATAGGCCAAGAGGGGCTATGGGTCATCAAGATCATCGGGAAATGTGCAGAAAAGGCCCAGAGCTGGCGGGCCGTGAGGTCAGCAAGTTGGTATAGGAGGGCAGTATCTTCCTTATGATCAGTGTGGGAAGAAGCACTTAGGAGAGTGCTGGAAAAAGACAGGAGGATGTTTCAGGTGTGGGTCTAAGGACCATATGATTAAGAACTGTCCAATGAAACCGGAGGGGAGTCAGCCAGCAGCTCAGAATGTTAATCAGGGTAGTAGAGGTAGACAGCGGCCTCAGCGAGGTTGTTGTCCGAATAATAGAGGTAATGGTGCTGGCAGAGGATGTGGAACGCCAGGCAGAAGTGCTGCTAATACTGAGGCAAGGCAACCGAGTTTGGTTTATGCAGTTCGTCGGAGGGAGGATGGATACACACCGGACGTCATAACCGGTACGTTCCTCATTTATGGCAAGCCTTATGTTGCTTTAGTTGATGTGGGCTCGACCCATTCTTATGTTGCATGTAGTATAGTGGAAACACTAGGCCTAGACTCTAAACTCTCTGATAGGCAGATGACTGTAGTGAGCCCATTAGGCCAAACTATAGTGATGGATAAGATCTTTCGAAGTGTACCTCTAGAGATTCAGGGAGTGAACTTTCGGGCCGACTTAATGGAATTACCCTTCAGAGAATTTGATCTCATACTAGGTATGGATTGGTTAGTAAAGCACCGGGCCGTGTTGGATTGTGTGGCTAAACGAATGGAATTAAGGACCCCGGAGGGTAAGGTGGTCATTATGATAGGAGAAAGAAGAAACTACTTGTCTAATGTAGTTTCGGCACTGAAGGCTGAGAAAATGGTTTGGAAAGGGTGCAAGGCGTTCTTAGCCTTCATAAGTGCGTTAGATGGAAAGGAAGAAGGTGTCAGTAGAGTTAGAACCGTAAGGGATTTTGAAGATGTATTCCCAGAGGAATTACCAGGAATACCCCCAGATAGGGAGGTGGAATTTGGAATAGACTTGATACCGGGAACAGCTCTTGTGTCAATCGCTCCATACCGAATGGCGCCAAAGGAGTTAGTTAAGCTCAAGGCTCAGATTCAGGAGTTACTTGACTGTGGGTTTATTCGACCCAGTGTGTCTCCGTGTGGAGCATCGGTCTTGTTTGTGAAGAAGAAGGACGGATCTATGCGAATGTGCATAGACTATCATCAGTTGAATAAGCTGACCATCAAGAACAAGTATCCTTTGCCAAGGATAGATGACTTGTTCGATCAGCTGAAGGGGGCCACAGTTTTCTCAAAGATAGATCTACGATCGGGATATCATCAGTTGAAAGTAAATGAGGCAGATATCCATAAGACAGCCTTTAGGACAAGATACGGCCATTATGAGTTTGTAGTAATGCCGTTTGGATTAACGAATGCACCAGCCGCATTCATGGATATGATAAACCGAGTTTTTCAACCCTACTTGGATAGGTTCTTCGTCGTGTTTATCGATGACATCCTTGTGTATTCAAAGTCGGAGGAGGAGCATGATGAGCACCTACGGATAGTGTTACAAGTATTAAGGGAGAAAAAGCTCTATGCCAAATTCAGCAAGTGTGAATTTTGGCTTAAGGAGGTGGCATTCTTAGGACATGTAGTATCCGCAGAAGGTATAAGGGTGGATCCTAGGAAGATCGAGGCAGTGTTGGATTGGAAACCACCTAGGTCCGTGGCTGAGATCCGAAGTGTCTTAGGTTTAGCAGGCTATTACAGGAGGTTTGTGAAAGGGTTCTCTTCAATAGCCGCGCCTTTGACAAAGTTATTGAGGAAGGAAGTACCCTTTGTATGGACGGATAAGCAACAGGAGAGCTTTGGGAAGCTCAAGAGGGTCTTGACGGAAGCTCCAGTTCTGATTCAGCCTGAGGCAGGAAAGGATTTTGTGGTGTACTGTGACACTTCGCATACGGGATTAGGCTGTATTCTGATGCAAGATGGAAAAGTAGTCGCGTATGCGTCTCGGCAACTAAGGCCTCATGAAGTTAACTACCCGACTCATGACTTGAAATTGGCGGCAGTGGTCTTCGCTGTTAAGGTGTGGAGGCATTACCTTTATGGAGAAAAGTCGATAATCTACACAGACCACAAAAGTCTTAAGTATCTGTTGACTCAAAAAGAGTTGAACTTAAGACAGCGAAGGTGGGTGGAGCTATTAAAGGATTATGATTGTTCGATCGAGTATCACCCAAGCAAGGCGAATGTGGTAGCGGATACTCTAAGTCGAAAGGTAGTGTCGGATCTGAGGGTGATGTTCGCACACTTAAGTTTGTATGATGATGGAAGTCTGCTGGCAGAATTACAAGTCAAACCTACATGGTTGAATGAGGTAAAGGAAAGTCAATTGTTGGATAAGGACTTAAGTGTTAAGCTACAGCAAGTGCAGAATGGAGGGTTAGAGGATTATGGTGTTGATGATGAGGGAGTATTGTGCTTCAAGTGAAAGGTCTGTATGTCAAGGGACGAAGAGTTAAGACAGAGGATTCTTCGGGAAGCGCATAGTAGCCCTTATGCTATGCATCCCGAGGCACTAAGCTGTACTGAGGATCTAAGGGAACAATTTTGGTGGCTTCGATCTTAAGCGGGAATTCTGTAAGTCGTAGGAAAATGTCTGACGTGTCAGCAAGTTAAGGCTGAACACCAAGTTCAATCGGGATTACTCCAGCCAATCGAGATTCCGCAGTGGAAGTGGGAGAGAATTACCATGGATTTCGTTAGTGGGCTTCCCCTTACGCTTACTAAAAAGGACTCGGTATGGGTAATAGTTGACCGTTTGACCAAGTCCGCGCACTTCATTCCGGTAAGAGTGGATTATTCTCTTTAGAAGTTGGCCAAGTTATATGTGGCAAAAATTGTGAGGTTACACGGAGTGCCGGTGTCAATCATTTCGGATAGAGACCCAAGGTTTACGTCTCGGTTTTAGAGGGCACTTCATCAAGCTTTAGGCACTAAGTTGGACTTCACTACGGCCTTTCATCCACAGTCGGACGGGCAGTCTGAACGGGTAATTCTGGTGTTAGAGGATATGCTGAGGGGCTGTGTGATGAATTTCCGAGGAAGTTGGGAGGACTATTTGCCTTTAGCAGAGTTCGCCTACAACAATAGCTACCAAGCTAGTATTTGGATGGCACCATACGAAGCACTATATGGTCGAAGGTGTCGGACTCCTACGTGTTGGATGGAACTGGGAGAACGTCGAGTTTTGGGTCCAGAAATCGTGGCAGAATCTGAGGGAAAGGTTGAGATAATTCGGGCACAGTTAAGGGAAGCATCGGATAGACAGAAGTCGTACGCAGACCTTAAACGGAAGAAAATAGAGTTTGAAGTGGGAGATCAAGTGTTCCTTAAAGTGTCACCTTGGAAGAAGGTGATGAGGTTTGGTCGGAAAGGGAAGTTAAGCCCAAGGTTTATAGGGCCCTATCGAGTGTTGAAGCGAGTTGGACCAGTGGCATACCAGTTAGAGTTGCCTTTGGAATTGAGACAGATGCACGACGTATTCCATGTATCCATGCTATGTCGATATCGATCAGACCCATCTTTTGTGGTACCAGTTGAAGAGGTGGAGCTAAGGCCGAATTTGTCCTACGAGGAAGAGCCAATTCAATTATTGGAACGGGATATGAAAGTGTTACGAAAGAAGTCAGTTCCTCTAGTCAAGGTGTTATGGCGCAATCATGGATCGGAGGAAGCTTCATGGGAGCCTAAGGAGGCAATGCAACAGCAATACCCCCATCTATTTCAGCCAGGTAATTTCGAGGACGAAATTATTTTAAGGGGGTAGAACTGTAACATCTGGGATTAGGGCCTATGCATTTTGCTTAATTGAATGTGAAAGCGTGCTTGTGTGTGTCTTGAATGTATTATGTGAATTTTAGAAATCTTGGAAATGTAAGGAAATGTCTTGGAAATGTAAGGAAATGTCTTGTCTTGGAAATGTAAGGAAATGTCTTGTCTTGGAAATGTAAGGAAATGTCTTGGAAATGTAAGGAAATGTCTTAGAAATGTAAGGAAATGCTTAAGAAATGTTAAGTTTAAAGTTTAAAAGAGGGACATGAAGCAAAGTGGTCTTAATAGGAAATGTAGGGAAAATTTGACATAGAAATGGGCATGGAAAAGTGGCTTGGAGGTGCCATTTAAGGCCTCTGTAAGTGACGCCACATGCAGGGGAAATTGGGCCAAGGTTCGAGCTGTAGGGGAAGCAAAATAAAAGTTTTATTTTGCTGCAAGGATGGACAGAGGTGGACGGCACATAGGCTATATTTTAGGAGTTTGAAATCCTTTTATTTTTATTATTTAGAGATAAAATGTGTGATAATAAGGATAAGGGATAATGATGGATTAATTCTATTAATTTAAAATAAGGTGATAATTAAAGAGATAAAGCTATCAAAATAGAACAGTGATGGCCAAGTAAGGGATTCTAAGTTAGTAATTTCGGCTACTAAAGGAAAAGAGGGCCATTCATCATTCTTTCTCTCAACTCTTCTCTCTCTGCCGAATTTCCTAGAGCATTGTTCTTTTTCTTTTGTTAGCCAAAGCCGAAAATTCAAGATACCAATAGCCCTAGCCGATTTCTCACTAAGCCTCAAGAGTCGAAATTGTTATCCACATCAAAGCCATAGCCAGATATTTTTGAGACTTCAAGCAAGGGGTTGTTGGCTTGTGCATTAAGGGTAAGGTTAGTGGTTATCGATTTCCATTCTTTTTCTTCTAAGATTAAAGCCGAAACTAGGAAATCTAACCCCTTTATTGTTCTAGCCGAAACTTGGAAAGAAGGCTTCGGGATCTGTTCATAAGTTGACCATAAGGAAGGGATGTTTCAAGATCTAAGGTAAGAATGATATTCGGCCATAGGCCACTTTTACCATGTCTAAATATTAGAAGTTGATCTAACATGTGTTCTTAGGGATTTCGACGGAAACCATAACCAAGGAATAATTTCGGGATTTCAAATCACAAGGTAAAGTATATAGGTACAATCGGCCAAGGTATATTTTAGTATTAGATCTATTTTCTTACATGATCCAAAAGCCGAAAACTAATCTATGAAGGGTTGTAATACCAGTCGATTACAAGGAAGGGAGTCTACAACATTCCAGGATTTGACTAGTAATCAAATCGGCAAGGTAAGGATTTTTGGTTACAATAATCCTTCGGGATTTAGTCTTATGGCCGAATAGGCTTTTACTAAATAGTAAGTGATTAATCAAATGTAGGAACTTGAGATCTAAAGCAGTAGATCAGAATTCTTCAGGAAATCAGTAAATTCGATAAGTTAATCAGGTGTGTACCCCACACTAAATTTTAATAAGATTTATGGCAATGTTTAATATGTGTATGTTTATAAGAATGTGAATATGGCTAAGGTACCATGTAATGGTACAAAAGTACTCAGGTACGTTTCCTACTCCTACTAGGATTATTAAATATGTTATATTTAACATGTGATAAGTGATAAGAATGTGAAATGCATGGCATGTATAATATGGGGCATACGGGTTATATGAAAAGGGGAAGTGAATGTGGTGATCTAAGACCACGATATGTGAATGTGGTGATCTAAGACCACGATATCTGAATGTGGTGATTTAAGACCATGATATCTGAATGTGGTGATTTAAGACCACGATATCTGAATGTGGTGACTTCGGTCACAATTATTTAATCTGGTGGCTATGCCACGAATATTTATAAGGGCGATGAGCACGTCGACTGCAGCGACTGCCTTTGATGGTGTGTAGCGGATGGAGGGTCGACTTAGTAGTCCCCACGGCGTGTAGGATGGTACGGGTGATGTGTAGCGGATGTCTAACTAGGTTTTGGGTTCGGGTTGCATCATATTAATTTAATGTTTTATGAATATGAATGATTTGATATGTCTGAACTTGTTAAGGCTTAGTGTTGTGGTTACACATTGAGTCTGTTGACTCACCCTTTTGTGGGAACATTTTTCAGGTGATTATCAGTAATGGACCGGGTCGGCAGGAGCTTAATGGTGGCCATGCCCAGCAAGGAAATTACTATGTGGACTCTTTATTTTTCTAAGTACTTTAAATTTTATTTTGGGTTTTTATTTGATGTAATAAGGCCATAGTGAACTATGTTATTTTTCTGTTTTATTTACTATGTTACGAAGTTTTATTTATTAGAGATTAAGTCAATTTAATTTAAAATAAACTTTAAATATTTTGTCACTTGAAATTAAATGGGTTTCAATATAAAATAAATTTGTTTTCAACTCGAGCCCAACCCACCAGCAAACTATCTTCAAAACACACAGATTTCCAAAGAAATAAAAGAATTTCTAACCGGTTTACTTCGAGGAACATACCAGATCCGGTCCAAGCTCGTGGGCCGGGTATGGGGTGTTTCAAACTTTGTATATGTGATGCATCTTTTGGCATGGTTTGTATTTGAGAAGTTGACTTATGAATGGTAACTTGGTGTTGATAAAATGCTAATATGAATTAGTGAATTGAGAAGAAATAATGTTTGGTATTGGATGTATTATGCTTGTGATGGGATAAGTTTTGGTATTGAATTTGTTATGGTTGGAATGGGAATTGAATGCATAGATTAAGTGGTCATTTGGTAAGTTTTTTATTGCCTTATGTGCATGATATGTTTTGGGATGTGTTGCTTGTAGGTTTGACCCTAAGTGGGTGGCATTTTGGCCTTGTAAATGGCCTATAATGTCACACAGTTGTGGCACACGGGCGTGCCTAATGACCGTGGGTGAATTGTAAGATGCAGTTTAGCATCACACGTCCTCGGCACGGGCTTGTCAGCTGGCCGTGGTGTGCAAGTCAGTAGCTAACTAAAAAGTACACGATCTCGACACGGGCGTGCTTGATGGCCGTGGTGGGGAAGTCAGTATATGACCTAAAAGTACACGGCCATGGCACACGGGCGTGCCTAATGACCGTGCTGGTATAGTTAGTATATAGACATAAAAGGACACACAGGGATGTAGAAGCCGTGGAGGGAACACGGTCTCCTCCCACGGGCGTGTCTCCCCTATATTTTCGAAACGTTTCAAATTTCATGAAATTTTGTATGTGTTTCGGTTTAGTCCCGACTTAGTTTTTAAGCATGCTTAGGGTCTTGATGACTCATTTAAGGGACACTATGCTTATAACTAAATGCGAACAGTAATGTTTGACTTTGTGTTGAAATTTCTGGATGTTAAAGGTTCCGTTTGATCGGTAATGCCTCTTAACCCTGTTTCGGCGACGGTCTCGGGTTAGGGGTGTTACAGTAGGGGTATTTGATAAACCGTAATAGTAATATATTTTAAGCCCACATTTAGCATGCTTTTGGATGATTTAAGCCTTGAATTGTGTAAATTGGTGCTCTTAATCCTTTGTTTTCATGTTTTATACTCAGAAAAGCACCAGAGGATAAAAGAACGAGAAACAGGCCCAAAACGGAGTAAATGGGCCATATCACGAAATCAACACGGCCTGGGCCCAAGCCACACGGTCGTGCCTTACTCAACAGTCTCGAACACGGCCTGGCCACGATTCACACGGGCGTGTTCCATGGGCGTGTCCCTACCGTGACAAAGAGAAATTTCACTCGGATTAGGATACTTAGGGGTGAAGAAACACATTCAGAAGCCTATATAAACACCCTAAGTATAACCTAAATGGAGGGAACCCAGGGCTTTAGTTAGGGGGCGTCCAGCTAGGCCATAGAGGGCAGATTTGTGGGGATTTACTCGAAGAAAGCCAGTTGATTCATCTCAAGAAGCCAGAATCATACTCAAGACAGAGGATCTCTCCTTCAATTCCTTCATGGGGTTTTAGGGATTTCTTATGTTTTGTTTTATCTTTTCTTCTGAGATGTTTTCTTTTATTATTATGAACTAAACCCTCAGATACCTGAGGGGGATGAAACCTAAGATGAATCTTGTTATCGTTTGCTGAACTATATGATAAATACTTGATTTGTTCTTAATTATGTGTTCTTAATTCTTGTGTTGATATTTCCAGGATATTAATTCAAGTATAATGTGCTTAGGTGGAGGAGCAAAAGTCCCTGCCTAAGAGTAGATCTAGCATAATTAAGCGGAGTTGATCACATGCCTAGAGATAGGGTGACGAGATTTTTTCGGATTAGGGTGAAACCTAATATGGGAGTCCATAGATCAAGTTAATGCAATTCTAGGAGCTTTAATTAGAAAGAGATTTCATTTAATCAACCTAGGGTTAGACGTTAGTCGCCTCGAGAGAGGGATTAATATACGTTAGAGAATCCTATGGATCAAGTCAAGTGAATAAATTGTCTGGTTCAGAGTTAGATAACAAGTGACGTCTAGGTGGATTCTTCCTCGGGTATTGTCTTAATCAATTGGTTTTTCTCAAAGTATTTTTCCCCAATTTCATTCTTCTTTGTCTTAGAGTCTTTAGTTTAGTAGTTAGTTAATTTAGATTAAACAACAAATTCCTTTATTTTAGGCTAGATAATAAAAAGAAAGTTAGTATTAGTACTTTTAGTTCCTTTAGGTTCGACAATTCGGTCTTACCTTAACTATACTAGTATTCGATAAGTGCGCTTGCCTCACATCGTTGTTATAGTTAGTTTCCAGGTTCGATCATTCTTTATATAAATTTTAAGACTTTGACATCGCATAAAACAACAATCATTGGTCATTTTTGATATTTTTACAAAATTGCCCCTAAAGCTTTACTTTTATTCAATTTAGTCTCTGAGTCTAAAACATCCAAATTATCCATTTAACATAAATCCATGCTAGCTGATTATTCATATACATATTTTTCCTCCTCCTCCTCTCCATACCACATCCTTGGTATATATAATTCCATTATTTACTTATGTATTCATATCAAGCTGTCCACTTGTGTTATAGTCACTAAATTATTTTTATATTGAGATACAGAACTCCAAATTAAGATTCGTTAATTTTTCCTGAAACTAGACTTACATATCTTTTTACCATAAAATTTTCAGAATTGTTGGTTTAGCCAATAAGTATAGTTTATTGTTTAAATTCGCCCCTGTTCTGCTATCTAATAGTTTTGACCCTTCTTCACTAAAAAATAATTATCTCAACATACGAGATTAGGATGAGGTTTATGTTTGTTTCTCTTGAAAATAGATTCATTCATAATTTTAAACATATATATTTAAGCCTCTAATTATTTTTCTCCAATTTTTTAGGATTTTCCAAAGTCAGAATAGGGGAACCTGAAATCATTCTAACCTTGTCTCACATAAGCTATTATATATCATGATTTACAATTATATTTCTTACAAAGTTTCTTCTATAGGAAACTAGACTCAATACCCTTTAATTCCATATTTTAATAATTCTATAATTCAATTTCTAAAATTTTTGGTGATTTTTCAAATTTAGACTACTGCTGCTGTCCAAAACTATTTTAGTGCAAAGTGTTAATTACCAAGTTTGTAACACCTTTATTTACTTTCTCTACAATATTTCCCATCACTTTATCTTATTTTCCTTCATTAACATATCAATAACATAGGACTATATATAATAAAACTCTACTATAACATCATTTCCATGCTTTTTCAATAATAACAAACATAAAAATATATTGAAATCTTAATGTTCTTACCTTGTCTTATTGATTTCAATCTTTAACTTGATTTTCTCTCTCCTCCAGCTTCTATTTCTTGAATTTAACTTGATATTCTTGCTCCCCATAGTCTCCTTATCATCTTTCTCTCTTGATGGCTATGGAAATTCTTTTCAATTTGATAAACCATAATATATACATATTTTAATCCCACATTTGGCATACTTTTGGATGATTTATCCCTTGAATTGTGGAATTTGATCCTCCTAATCCTTTAATTTCATGTTTTATACTTAGGAGAGCATAGGAGGATGAAAAGAACGAGAATTGAGCCAAAAATAGAAAAAAATGGGCCAAAGTAAGAAATCAACACGGCCTGGAGTTCACCATACGGCCCTGCCACTTTAGTAGACTCGAACACGACCCAGGGCTCGATTCACACGGGCGTTTCACACGGGCGTGTCTTTGCCGTGACCCATTTTAATTCTACTTGGATTAGGATACTTGTGGTCCAAGTAAGGCATCCCAAAAGCCTATATAAACACCCTAGAGGGCAACCTTCAGGAGAGTTCGACAGAAGGCCTCTGCCAAGGCTTTTTGACAGGAACGAAGTCAGAGAGGGCTGAATACAGGGAATTACTCACAGAAAGCTAGTTGATCCATCTCAGAAGCCGGTATCACACTCAAGACTGAGGATTTTCCCTTCAATTTCCTTCAGGGGGTTTTAGGGTTTTTCTTTATGTTTTGTTATTTAATTTCTTCTGAGATGTATTCTTTTATAAACATGAACTAAACTCCTCAAATACCTGAGGGGGATGAAACCTAAGACGGATTTTGTTATTGTTTTCTGAACTGTGTGATAATGATAAACCGTAATATAAACATATTTTAATCCCACATTTAGCATACTTTTGGATGATTTATTCCCTGAATTGTGTAATTTGGTGCTCTTAATCCTTTGTTTTCATGTTTTATACTTAGGAAAGCACCGGAGGATGAAAAGAACGAGAAACGAACCTGAAACAAAGTAAATGAGCTATATCACGAAATCAACACGGCCTGGGCCCAAGACCACATAGTCATGCCACCTTAACAGACCCGAACACAGCCTGGCCACAATTCACTCAGGCGTGTGCCATGGGCGTGTCCCTGTCGTGACAAAGAAGAGTTTCATTCAGATTAGGGTACATAGAGGCAAAGAAAGCCATTCCAAAAGCCTATATAAACACCCTAGAGGCCAACCTTCAAGGAGAGTGCAGTTAGGCGTCCAGTGAGGCCGAAGAGCCAAGCCAGAGATGCCAGAATTGTGGAATTTACTCGAAGAAAGCCAGTTGATTCATCTCAAGAAGTCGAAATTATACTCAAGATGGAAGATCTTCCCTTCAACTTCCTTCAGGGGGTTTTAGGGTTTTTCTTATGTTTTGTTTTATATTTTCTTCTGAGATGTATTCTTTTATGATTATGAACTAAACCTCTCAAATACCTGAGGGGGATGAAACCTAAGACGGATCGTGTTATTGTTTTCTGAACTATATGATAAATACCTGATTTGTTCTTAATTATGTGTTCTTAATTCTTATTTTGATATTTTAGGATATTGATTCAAGTATTGATATGCTTAGGCAGTGGAGCAAAAGTCCCTGTTTAAGAGTAGATCTAGCATAATTAAGCAGAGTTGATCGCAACCCTAGACATAAGATGACGAAAATCTGCCGGATTAGGGTCAAACCTAATATGGGAGTCCATAGATCGAGTTAATGCAATTCTAAGGGTCTTAATTAGAAAGAGATTTCAATTAATGAACTTAGGGTTAGACGTTAGTAGCCTCGAAAGAGGTATTAATATAAATTAAGGAATCCTACGGATCAAGTCAAGTGAATAAATCTCCTGGTTCAGCGTTAAATAACAAGTGAAGTCTAGGTGGATTCTTCCTCGGGTATTGTCTTAATCAATTGGTTTTTCCCACAAGTATTTTCCCAAATTAATCCTCTTTGTCTTTGCATCTTTAGCTTAGTTGTTAGTTAATTAATAATTCACTTTTATTCTTAGGCTAAATAAGAAAAAGAAAGTTAGTATTAGTACTTCTAATTCCTTTGGGTTCGACAATTCGGTCTTGCCACTAAACTATACTACCATTCGATAGGTGCACTTGCCTCAATCGTTGTCATAGTTAGTTTCTAGGCTCGGTCATTCTTTTTATAAATTTTCAAGACTCTGACACACGATCAGATAAATACTTGATTTGTTCTTAATTATGTGTTCTTAATTCTTGTTTTAATATTTCAGGATATTGATTCAAGTATTGATGTGCTTATTTAGAGGAGAAAAAGTCCATGTTTAAGAGTAGATCTAGCAAAATTAAGCGGAGTTGATCGCACTCCTAGAGATAGGACGACGAAAATCTGCCGGATTAGGGTCAAACCTAATATGGGAGTCCATAGATCGAATTAATGCAACACGAGGGGTTTTAATTAGAAAGAGATTTCAATTAATCAACCTAGGGTTAGAAGTTATTAGTCTCGAGAGAGATAATAATAAAAATTAGGGAATCCTATGGATTAAGTCAAGTGGATAAATCGTCTGGTTCAGAGTTAAATAACAAGTGAAGTCTAGGTGGATTCTTCCTCGGATATTGTCTTAATCAATTGATTTTCCCAAAAGTATTTTCCCCAATTCATTCTCTGTGTGTTGGCATCCTTAGCTTAGTAATTAGTTAGGTAAATATCAATCCCCTTTATTTTAGGCTAGATAATAAAAAGAAAGTTAGTACTAGTACTTTTGGTTCCTTCGGGTTCGACATTCTGGTCTTGCCACTAAGCTATACTACTGTTCGATAGGTGCACTTGCATCAATTGTGGTGATAGTTAGTTTCTAGGCTTGATCATTCATTATATAAATATTAAAACTCTCAGACTACGATCAGAATTCTAAGTGAAAATGTGGATTTTTGGTGGAAGGACCAAATTGTAAAGAAAGTAAAACTTTCTTTCTTTCTCTCTTCTTCTCACGTTGGTGCATGAGAAAGATGATGGATGGTGTGTTGTTGTTGTTTTTTCTTCTTCTTCTTCTTCTTTTCTTTCCCTACACACACACATATACTAAATAAAATAATAAAATAATATAAAATATCTTATTAAAATATTAATAAAGTAAAAATATCATCAACATAATCATTACATTCTAGAACTCTCTCTTGCTAATTGACCATTTTGCCCTTCATGATCTTTTAAAACTCCATCATTGAATCATCACTTAATTTGGAAAAATTACAATTTAATCCCTCATAATTCTTCACCTATTCGATTTGGTCCTAATTCATCCATTTTCCTTAGTTTCTAGATTATTCCACCCCTAAAATATTTACACTATTGGTCCTTCAAATTTTTCATATTTACACTTTAACCCCTAAAATTTTGAGTATTTACTCTTGAGCAACAGAACTTTTCTCACTTTTATAATTTAGTCCTTTCTTGAATTAATAATGTAATATATAATAATATACTTCCCAATGTTGACATAATCCAAAATCTTCCTTTTTGTCACTTTATTTCCTTACTTAACTATATCAAGGATAATATCTTACTTTCTTACTGTAATAATTTTCGGGGTATTACACATCTAGCTCTTTCAACTGCATCAATCTTTTCTCACCTGTCATAGTTTAGGAATTTTATAGCCCAAAATGCTTTGTGCTCTAATTCAAATGGTAAATTACAGCTCTTCCCATAAACAAGTCTGTACGGAGATATTCCTATGGGAGTTTTAAAAGCGGTTCTATAGGCCCATAAAACGTCGTCTACTTTTATCGCCCAATCGTTCCTATTTGATTCTACGGTTTTCTCTAGGATACGCTTAAGCTCTTGGTTTGCTACGTCAACTTGTCCACTAGTTTTAGGGTGATAAGGGGTAGCTATTCTATGGTACACTAAATTTTTTAGGATTTTATCAAATTGAGCATTACAAAAATAGGTACCCCTATCACTAATAATTGCTCTAGGTGTTCCGAATCGAGAGAAGAGCTTCTTAAGAAATCTCACTACCACTTTAGCATCATTAGTAGGTAAAACTTTAGCTTCCACCCATTTTGACATATAATCAACTGATCGCTGGAATTAGAGTTTTAAAATTTATAAAAGAATGATTCAACCTGGAAACTAACTCTAACAACGATTAAAGGCAAGTGTACCTACCAAACAGTAGTATAGCTTAGGCAAGACCGAATTATCGAACCCAAAGGAACTAAAAGTACTAATACTAACTTTCTTTTTATTATTTAGCCTTAAAAATAAAGTGAAGTTTATTTTAATCTAAATTAATGACGACTAAGCTAAGGACAAAGACAAAAAGAACGAATTGGGAAATAACTTCAAGAAAAACTCAATTGATCACGACGATACCCTCAGGAAGAATCCACCTAGACTTCACTTGTTATCTAACCCTGAATCATATGATTTATTTACTTAGCTTGATCCGTAGGACTCCCTAACGTATATTAAACCCTCTCTCGAGGCGAATAACGTCTAACCCTAGGTTAATTAGTGGAACTCTCGTTCTCTTATAATAACTCCCTAGAATAGCAGTAGATCGATCTATGGATTCCCATATTAGGTTTCACCCTAATTCGGCAAAATATCGTAACCCTATCTCTAGGCGTTCGATTAACTCCGCTTAATTACACTAGATCTACTCTTAAGCAGGGTCTATTCCTCCTCCACCTAAGCACATCAGATTTGGATTAAGCATGCATAATTAAGAACAAACTAAGTATTTATCATATAATTCAAAAATCAAATAATATGATTCATCTAGGTTTCATCCCCTTCGGGTATCTGAGGGGTTTAGTTCATAAAGAATAAAGAAAACATCTCAAGAGAAAAGATAAAACAAAACATAAGAAATCCTTAAAACTCCCTGAAGGAGTTAAAGGAGAATTTCGCCGTCTTGAGTATAATTCTGGCTTCTTGGGATGGATCAACTGGCTAACTTCGAGCGATTCCCACAATCCTGACCTTTCCGGCTTGGCTCCTTGGCGTAGCTCGACTTCCCCTCAAAGGTGGCACTTAGGGGATATATATATAGGCTCTTTGGAATGCGATTCTTTCTCCCTAAGTATCCTTTTCCGACTGAAATTACTTATTCCAGCGACAGAGGCACGGCCATGGCACACGCTTGTGTGGCTCGACTTCAAGCCGTGTTCGGATTTCTACTTTGAGGCACGACCGTGTAAGTCGAGGTTGAGGCCGTGCTCTAGGTGATCGGCGAGGCACGGCCGTGTGGGATTTGGGCCAGGCCGTACTGATTTCGTGATATGGCCCATTTACTCCGTTTTAGGCCTGTTTTACGTTCTTTTCATCCTCGGGTGCTTTCCTGGGCATAAGACATGAAAAGAAAGGATTAAGAGCACCTTTTTACATAAATCAAGGGATAAATCATCCAAAAGCATACTAAATGTGGGATTAAAATATGTTACTTTTACGGTTTATCATCAACCACTACTAAGATGTATTTATTCCCATATGAGCTAGGGAATGGACCCATAAAATCAATGTCCCATACATCAAATATTTCACATGATAGCATATATGTTGAGGCATTTCATCGTGTTTAGAGATATTACCTGTTCTATGGCATCTATCACAAGAAGTAACATACCTGTTAACGTCCTTGAACAGTGTGGGCCAATAAAAACCTAATTTTAGCGTTTCACGTGTTGTCTTAGTCCCACTGTAATATCCTCCTGTCGGTCCTGAATGGAAATGTTCTAGGATTTTACTAGCCTCTAACTTAGTAACACATCTTCGAATTACTTGATTTGCACATATACGAAAAAAATAAGGATCCTCCCAAAAATAATTTTTCACATCGGCAAAGAATCGCTTCTTTTTGTGATGTGTCAACCCTTTTGGTAGGATGTTAGCAACTAAGTAATTCGCAATATCCGCAAACCAAGGTACTTTAGAGTCAGATATAACCAAGAGTTGTTGTAACACTCCAAACCCGGCCTAAACGTTACGACTGAATCTGGCATGTTACGGAGTGAAAACATCTTAAAATCATAAGTTTGTCGGAAATGTTTAAAGAAGACTCTTGTTTTGTTTTAGGGTTTAGAAAACTTAGTAATAATTGATGCTGAGTTTGTTTTAGAAGTTGCCGTAATACTTGGAAAACTCGTGAGTAAAAACCCATTTGTGATTGCTGATTTTAGAAAACATTGGACACTTGTTAAAACTGAACGCGATAAGTAAAAATCAAGTTTAGAACCATTTGCCTTTAAAGTGATTTGAAAATAAGAGTTTATAAAAACATCCAAGTTACCTTTATTATCTTGTAACGTTTGGAAAACCCGAAGAGGTATAGTTTTGAAAATGCTATATTTACCGGTTAATTAAGCAATCAAGTTCTAATCACATGCATAACAAAACCAGAAGTAAATCAAATAACCAAAACCCAAAATAATAACTAGCGGCCTTATTACAAAATCATACCAAATTTAAAGAAAATAAATAAAACTGAGAAGGTATTTTATAGTCAAAACCCGAAACCAACATGCATGGCCACCTCGACTCCTCCCCGGCTCCATATCCGCGATCTATGCCTCATCTCGCAAAATATAAGGAAGGGTGATTCACCAGACTCGGTGTATAAATCCCCAACCCGATAATTCAAGCACTTACACAGATCATTAATAAAACATGCAAATCATGCAAACCCCATAACCTAACCATCCAAACTCCTTTCTCTACCCCGTGTGGTCAAAACCACTGGTGGTCAAAACCACTGGTGACCGAAGTCACAGTATCATATCGGTGTGGTCAAAACCACTGGTGACTGTAGTCACAAATCAAGTGATGGGGCAAACCTATCTTGTGGTCAAAACCACTGATGACAATCCCGTAATATATCATGTGGGGCCAACCCACTGTGGTACCAAACCACTAGGACGAGTCACAATATTCATTTGTGGTCAAAACCACTGGTGACCGTAGTCACAAATATCAATAGTGTGGTCAAAACCAATGGGACTTAGTCACAAATCATAATAGTAATGTGGTCAAAACTACTGGTGACCGTAGTCACAAATCAAATGATGGGGCCAACCCATCTTGTGGTCAAAACCACTGGTGACAGTCCAAATAAATCACCCCCTCCTCTCAACAATCCCACCATCATGTCCAAAACTAATCGTGGCATAATAACATATGATGATGCAAAATAACATATGGCATAGCATTCAATAATGACATGATAGCATATATCAAGATCCACAATCAGAAGACTTACCCGGAGTCCACGCTCATGCCCACAAGGCACACACAGGGGTTTCAATGGCTAATCGGCTAATAACAGTTAACACAATAACATGTAATACTAATGAAGTGTGTAAGGTTACACACCTGGTTACTAACGCGACTATCAAATCCTGTAGATCAAGATCTAACGTACTAGATCCCCCTTCCTTAACGCTTTTCGAGCACTAGTCACAACCCGAGATATGCGAGATCAAGCCTTCCCCTACAATCGGCCAAAACTAAACAACATAATCATGCTAATCAACCTCTAAGGGTATAACCGTAATTTTACCTACCAAGGGCATTTTCGTAATTTACCCAATAAGGGTATTTTCATAAATTCACACCTGCAATGGCCTTTTCAAAGGCCTAATGTGGCCACTAGCGACTCAGCTACCATTTCCGGTCGTACTGGACGATTGGGCCTAAAACCCAATTTCGGCCCATTCGGGCCCACACGCTCGTGTGGCCCACGTAGCACGAATCTAGCCACGTATATAAGTTCCACCTAGTCTAGTTCAATATATACTAACCAATCATACAATTTACTCATATGGGCCCACGGGCCCATTGGGCCCACTTCAGCCCATCAAGGCCTAAGCAGCCCTAACCCACACGAATACTACTGATGGCCTCAACTATCGCGTCGAAGCCCCACACGTGCGCTCGCACGCTCGTGTGGCTACTAATGCCGTGACCAACACATCGGCATTTGCCGCTCTACAACTAGAGTAGAGAGAGTTACACACCTGATAGGACTCTGGGGCTAATCCACGCTCCGACCACTCTTGTGCCCAAACGCCCTCAAGATGTGTTTACTCTCCTCCTAGGATGCTCCTTATATAGCTAGCTCTTCACCTTCATTCTTTGTGCCTTTCCGATGTGGGATCCTTCACAGAGAGTTTAAATTCAATGAAACTCTTACCGTCTGCATGCAAAATAAATACTCCTTGCTTCTCATGAGATTCGAACCCAGGCTCCCTTACAACATAATCCATGCCGCTAACCACTTGGCCACAAGCTCCTCTTGTGTCTTAAACCATGCGCAACTAAATATAAACTATGGCCCAAATTTTAAGATCCAAGTAAAAAGAAACCAAAATACAAAAGCCAAGACATGAACCTTGGACCTCTTTCCTTCCTTGTGGCGTCACTCCCTTGTCCCCTAAGTGGCGTCACTTTGCCACTACACCACACACTCCTTTTGTGTCATTTTCCTTCATATTTTATTCTTAAGGCCTATCTGCCAACTTCCAGGGTTTTTTTCACCTAAAACCAAAATTTCCCCAAAGCCAATATTTGATCCTGAGACTTCATAGAAGCCCTCTAACCTTCCAAAATCACTTATCTAATAGGTCCAACTTGCATTTAAGCTGATCTCTTGTTCACAACAAAATTTAAACGCTACTACGCTCAAGGCCCATTGGGCTCAATTCTCCTAGGCCCAATTTCGGGATGTTACAAATCTACCCTCCTTAAAGAATTTCATCCTCGAAATTTCCAACTAACAAACAGTCGTACATCCTAACCTACCATACTACGCTCTTGCTGCGCACTCTGATCTTAATAAAACTAATATACTTTTAACTAGAATTTAAAACTCCTACCCATACTCAAAAACACCTAGCAATTAAAACAAACGAATATTTCATACGCTCCCAACTCTATGTCTAATGTCTCGACTTATCTGATTTAAAAGTTTTATGCGTCAGTCTTTATTCCACCGTGTATTAAGGCACAATCTTATGAATAGTTCTTATTACAGAGTTTTGTTTTCGTGAGTTCACAAAGTCCTATAGGTTTCAGTCTCTAGGGTAGCCTACTACCACTATTCATTCATATCATACATCATCAGGATCATATGCAAACATCAGTTAGGGGTACTTACCTGGGCGGATTAGTGCCGGAGACTCGGTGCCATGCTTTTCCAACTACACCTTTCTGTAAAACTTTTATAACCCATTTGAAAACATTTTTGGGCCTCGGTCCCCACACCGATTTGTTGAAAGCTGCTCGATACCATAAGTGTAACACTCCAAACCCGGCCTAAACGTTACGACCGAATCTGGCATGTTACGGAGTGATAAGTTTGTCGGAAATGTTTAAAGAAGACTCTTGTTTTGTTTTAGGGTTTAGAAAACTTAGTAATAATTGATCTTGAGTTTGTTTTAGAAGTTGTCGTAATACTTGAAAAACTCATGAGTAAAAACCCATTTGTGATTGCCGATTTTAGAAAACATTGGACACTTTGTAAAACCGAACGCGATAAGAAAAATCAAGTTTAGAACCATTTGCCTTTAAAGTGATTTGAAAATGAGAGTTTATAAAAACATCCAAGTTACCTTTATTATCTTGTAACGCTTGGAAAACCCGAAGAGGTATAGTTTTGAAAACGTCAGATTTACCTTACAGTTAATTAAGCAATCAAGTTCTAATCACATGCATAACAAAACCGTAAGTAAATCAAATAACCAAAACCCAAAATAATAACCAATGGCCTTATTACAAAATCATACCAAATTTAAAGAAAATAAATAAACTGAGAAGGTATTTTATAGTCAAAACTCGAAACTAACATGCATGGCCACCTCGACTCCTCCCCGGCTCCATATCCGCGATCTATGCCTCATCTGCAAAATATAAGGGAAGGGGTGAGTCACCAGGACTCAGTGTATAAATCCCCAACCCGATAATTCAAGCACTTACACAGATCATTAATAAAACATGCAAATCACGCAAACCCTATAACCTAACCATCCGAACTCCATTCTCTACCCCGTGTGGTCAAAACCACTGGTGGTCAAAACCACTGGTGACCGAAGTCACAATATCATATCGGTGTGGTCAAAACCACTGGTGACCGTAGTCACAAATCAAGTGATGGGGCCAACCCATCTTGTGGTCAAAACCACTGATGACATTCCCATAATATATCATGTAGGGCCAACCCACTGTGGTACCAAACCACTGGGACGAGTCACAATATTCAATTGTGGTAAAAACCACTGGTGACCGTAATAACAAATATCAATAGTGTGGTCAAAACCACTGGTGGTCAAAACCACTGAGACTTAGTCACAAATCATAATAGTAATGTGGTCAAAACCACTGGTGACCGTAGTCACAAATCAAATGATGGGGCCAACCCATCTTGTGGTCAAAATCACTGGTGGCAGTCCAAATAAATCACCCCCTCCTCTCAACAATCCCACCATCATGTCCAAAATTAATCCTGGCATAATAACATATGATGATGCAAAATAACATATGGCATAGCATTCAATAACGACATGATAGCATATATCAAGATCCACAATCAGAGGACTTACCCGGAGTCCATGCTCATGCCCACAAGGACACACAGGGGTTTCAATGGCTAATCGGCTAATAACAGTTAACACAATAACATGTAATACTAATGAAGTGTGTAAGGTTACACACCTGGTTACTAACGCGACTATCAAATCCCGTAGATCAAGATCTAACGCACTAGATCCCCCTTCCTTAACGCTTTTCAAGCACTAGTCACAACCCGAGATATGCGAGATCAAGCCTTCCCCTACAATCGGCCAAAATTAAACAACATAATCATGCTAATCAACCTCTAAGGGTATAACCGTAATTTTACCTACCAAGGGCATTTTCGTAATTTACCACTAAGGGTATTTTTGTAAATTCACACCTGCAATGGCCTTTTCGAAGGCCTAATGTGGCCACTAGCGACTCAGCTACCATTTCCGGTCGTACCGGACGATTGGGCCTAAAACCCAATTTCGGCCCATCCGAGCCCACACGCTTGTGTGGCCCACGTAGCACGAATCTAGCCACGTATATAAGTTCCACCTAGTCTAGTTCAACATATACTAACCAATCATATAATTTACTCATATGGGCTCACGGGCCCATTGGGCCCACTTCAGCCTATCGAGGCCTAAGCAGCCCCAACCCACACGAATACTACTGATGGCCTCAACTATCGCGTCGAAGCTCCACACGTGCGCTCGCATGCCCGTGTGGCTACTAATGCTATGACCAACACATCGGCATTTGTCGCTGTACAACTAGAGTAGAGAGAGTTACACACCTGATAGGACTCTGGGGCTAATCCGCGCTCCGACCACTCTTGTGCCCAAACGCCCTCCAAGATGTGTTTACTCTCCTCCTAGGATGCTCCTTATATAGCTAGCTCTTCACCTTCATTCTTTGTGTCTTTTCGATGTGGGATCCTTCGTCAAGAGAGTTTAAATTCAATGAAACTCTTACCGTCTGCATCAGCAAAATAAATACTCCTCGCTTCTCATGAGATTCGAACCTGTGCTCCCTTGCAACATAATCCATGCCGCTAACCACTCGGCCACAAGCTCCTCTTGTGTCTTAAACCATGCGCAACTAAATATAAACTATGGCCCAAATTCTAAGATCCAAGTAAAAAGAAACCAAAATGCAAAAGCCAAGACTTGAACCTTGGACCTCCTTCCTTCCTTGTGGCGTCACTCCCTTGTCCCCTAAGTGGCGTCACTTTGCCACTACACCACACACTCCTTTTGTGTCATTTTCCTTCATATTTTATTCTTAAGGCCTATCTGCCAACTTCCAGGGTTTTTTTCACCTAAAACCAAAATTTCCCCAAAGCCAATATTTGATCGCGGGACTTCATAGAAGCCCTCTAACCTTCCAATATCACTTATCTAATAGGTCCAACTTGCATTTAAGCCGATCTCTTGTTCTCAAAAAAATTTAAACGCTACTACGCTCAAGGCCCATTAGGCTCAATTCTCCTAGGCCCAATTTCGGGATGTTACAGTTGTTCCTCAGGAAACGAGTCATTTATCTCACTCTCATCGAGCTCTTCGAGATGTGGATTCTCAAGCCTAGAAAGGTGGTCTGGCGCAAGATTTTCAACCCTTTTCTTATCATGAATTTCCAAATAAAATTCCTGTAAAAGTAGAATTCATCTTATGAGTCGAGGTTTTGCATCAGACTTAGTGAGGAGGTAATGAAGAGCTGAATGGTCAGTGTAAACGACAACTTTAGACAATATCAAATGCTGTCTAAATTTATCACATGCAAAAACCACAGCTAACAATTCTTTTTATATGGTAGTGTAGTTTTCTTATGTGGACGTCAATGTCTTGCTAGCATAATAAATCGATTGCAAATTCTTTTCTCTTCGCTATCCAAGAGCTACACCTACTGCAAAATCACTTACATCACACATTAGTTCAAAGGGCAAATTCCAATCAGGTGCAATTATAATTAGGGCATTGATTAATTTATCTTTAAGTGTATTAAATGCTTATAAACATTCCTGATCAATATTGAAAGGCACGTCTTTTTCTAGTAGTTTTGTTAACGGCTTAGATATTTTAAAAAAATCTTTAATAAATCTTCTGTAAAACCCAGCATATCCTAAAAAGCTTCTAATAGTCTTAACTGAACTAGAAGGAGATAATTTTTCTATGGTCTTAATTTTTGCTTTATCAACCTTAATCCCTTTACCAGAAATTTTGTGACCTAACATAATCCCTTCTCGAACCATGAAGTGACACTTTTCCCAATTAAGCACAAGGTTCGTCTCCTCAAATCTCATTAGAACTTGTTTTAAATTTTTAAGGAAAAGGTGGAAAAAATTACCGAATACTGAGAAGTCATCCATGAATACCTCCATAATATCTTCCACAAGTTCATCAAAGATGGCTAACACGCAGCGTTGAAAAGTAGCAGGAGTATTACATAATCTAAAAGGCATTATACGATAAGAAAACGTACCATATGGACATGTAAATGTTGTCTTCTCTTGATCCTTAGGAGCTATCGAAATTTGGAAGTAGCTAGAGAGTCCGTCTAGGAAGCAATAATACATATGCCCAGATAATATTTCTAACATTTGATCAATGAATGGTAAGGGAAAGTGATCTTTTTTCGTGGCATCGTTCAACTTCCTATAATCAATGCAAACTCTCCAACTGTGACTGTTCTTGTTGGAATTAATTCATTCTTTTCGTTGGCTACAACAGTCATGCCTCCCTTCTTTGGAACAACTTGCACAAGGCTCACCCAAGTACTGTCAGAAATAAGATAAATAACTCCAGCATCTAGAAGTTTAATTACCTCAGCTTTGACAACTTCTTTCATGTTAGGATTTAGTCGTCTTTGAGCTTGCACACACGGTTTATATTCATCTTCCATTAAAATTTTGTGGGTGCAAAACGAAGGGCTGATCCCTTTAATGTCAAAAATCTTCCAAGCTAGGGCTCTTTTATGCTCCCTTAGTACTTGTAGTAGCTCATATTTCTCATTAGGTCGCAAGTTTGAAGCAATAACTACCGGTAGTGTAGAATTATCTTCGAGGAACGCATACTCTAAGTGATTTGGTAATTACTTCAGTTCCAATTTGGGAGGTTCTTCAATAGAGGGTTTTTGTTTTAGTTCATCGTTCATTTCAATGCCCTCATTCTTCTTTTGTCTTGGGAAAGACTCGTTAAAGTTTAACTCAATTTTTATCTCCCCTATCTTAGTGGTATCGTCATGCGCCTCCTCTCATTGGACAAGACACAGTTCCAACGTGTCTTTATGAATGCTTTTCTGAAAAAAATCTTGAATAGAATGATCAATAGAGTCAATAAAGTAAAAGGAATCATCTTGTTCTCTAGAGTATCGCATAGCATCATAAATCTTAAAAATAATTTCTTCGTCACCGACCCTAAGCACAAGTTTACCATCACCTACATCAATGACAGCCCTAACAGTGGCTAAAAATGGGTGACCTAAAATTAAAGGTACCTCAATGTCTTCATCCATGTCAAGCACAACAAAATCAATAGGGAATATGAATTTATCTACTTTTACCAAAACATCTTCAATAGTTCCCCTAGGATATTTAACAGATCTATCAGCTAATTGGATACTCATCCTAGTGGGTTTTGGTTCCCCAAGGCCAAGCTGCTTGAACATTTTGTAAAGCATTAAATTAATGCTGGCACCTAAATTGATTGTGTCTAAGTTTTAATATTTATATAATGAATGATTGAGCCTAGAAACTAACTATCACCATGATTGAGGCAAGCGCACCTATCGAACAGTAGTATAGCTTAGTGGCAAGACCGGAATGTTGAACCCAAGGGAACCAAAAGTACTAGTACTGACTTTCTTTTTATTATCTAGCCTAAAATAAAAGGGATTGATGTTTATCTAACTAATTCCTAAGCTAAGGATGCCAAGACACAAAGAATGAATTTGGAAAATACATTTGAGAAAATCAATTGATTAAGACAATACCCGAGGAAGAATCCACCTAGACTTCACTTGTTATTTAACTCTAAACCAGACAATTTATTCACTTGACTTAATCCGTTGGTTTCCTTAATTTATATTAATACCTCTTTTGAGGCTACTAACGTCTAACCCTAGGTTTATTAATTGAAATCTCTTTCTAATTAAAACCCCTAGTGTTGCATTAGCTCGATTTATGGACTCCCATATTAGGTTTGACCCTAATCCGGTAGATTTTCGTCGTCCTACCTCTAGGAGTACGATCAACTCTGCTTAATTATGCCAGATCTACTCTTAAACAGTGACTTTTGCTCCTCTGAATAAGCACAACAATACTTGAATCAATATCCTAAAATATTAAAGCAAGAATTAAGAACACATAATTAAGAACAAATCAAGTATTTATCATACAGTTCAGAGAACAATAACAAGATCTGTCTCAGGTTTCATCCCCCTCAGGTATTTGAGGGGTTAGCTCATGTTTATAAAAGAATACATCTTAGAAGAAATTAAATAACAAAACATAAAGAAAAACCCTAAAACCTCCTGAAGGAAATTGAAGGGAAAATCCTCAGTCTTGAGCGTGATTCCGGCTTATAAGATGGATCAACTGGTTTTCTTCGAGTAATTCCCTAATTTCAGCCCTCTCTGGCTTTGCTCTTGTCAAAAGCCCTGACAGAGTCCTTCTATCGAACTCCTCTTTTAGGTTGCCCTCTAGGGTGTTTATATAGGCTTTTGGGATGCCTCACTTGGCCCATAAGTACCCTAATCCGAATAGAATTCATCCTTATTTCGGCAGGGACACGCCCGTGGTCGATAGCCCAGGCCGTGTTCAATCCAGCTTGCCACACACAGCTGTGCGGTCCGCCCGTGTGCGGTGGTCCAGGCTGCGTAGGCCCATTTTGTCCCTTTTGGCCCGTTTCTCGTTCTATTCGACTCCCTAAGCTCTCCTGAGTATAAAACATGAAATAAAGAGATTAGGAGCATCAAATTCAACAAATTCAATCTAAATTCATCCAAAAGTAAGCTAAGCATGGGGTTAAAATGTTAAAATATGTATATATTACGGTTTATCAAATACCCCCATACTTAAGCATTTGCTTGTCCTCAAGCAAAATCCTCAACTCACAATTAAAATTCATTCTTCTCAACTTATAACTCCTATCAATAATGTTTCGAAATAATCCATAGGTAATCATACATTGAGAATTCAATAAAAAGAACATCAAAGTTTCAAACAATCCAAGTTGAGCATTTTATTCATGAAAGCATATGTATTCCCTATTACCTAAGTAATCACCTTTGATTCAAAATATCACAGGGTTAACATCCTCACTAAGGATTCACTCAATCCACTCGAAGTGTTTAAGGGACAATAAATTTAAGCACTTAATAGTCAACATGAAAAGTTATTACCATAGGCTTGCATGAAAATCAAATCTCCACCATTATAAATTGAGATGATACATCGATCAAAAGGTCTTTAAAAAGGGTTGTAACGTGGCTTGATTAAGGGGCGTGGTCACAGACTGAAAGAGGAGGTTAGAATCGAGATCGAATTGACAAATTACCTAACTAGAAAAATAGACTAATAATGAATAATTACATTAATAATACGAGCTTCTTCTAAAGATGTGAGGTTTACTGTTTAAGCTCATAAAAACATAGAACTAATAATGGATATACTTTCAACTTTTTTTTAAGAGCAAATCAAGTATAACAGAATTTAACAGCTGGAATGGTGATAAACCGTAAAAGTAACATATTTTAATCTCATATTTAGCATACTTTTGGATGATTTATCTCTTGATTTATGTAAAAAGGTGCTTTTAATCCTTTCTTTTCATGTTTTATACTCAGGAAAGCACCCGATGTAACACCCGTACCCGATACCGACGCTAGGACTGGATACGAGACATTACCATGCTTGAACTCATTTAAACTTACAATTACAGGCAGTAAAATTTCGTTCTGACTTAAAAACTTCTCTTTCTTAGTCTAATCATACACTTCATGGGCCTATGAGGCCGTAAGCACTTAGCCGAAAACTTTTAGGACTTAATCAAAAACTCTACTTTGAAACAGGGTTCACACGTCTATGTGACTTGGAACACGCCCGTGTACCCTTAGACACGCCCATGTCTTCAAACTGTGGGGAGTTACTGACTATATTCACACGACCTTGACACGCCCGTGGGATTAGACTGTATGCTAATCCTTGGTATACTGACTTGATCACACGGTCTCCAAACCGTGTGTCCTACACGGCTCATACAAACAGCTGTGGGGTTTGTCCGTGGCCTATCCTGACTTAAAACAATAAGGTGCAGGGTACGCACGGCCTAGACACACGCCCGTGTGTCTAACCGTGTGGGCACTTAGAGGCTATTTACCAAGCCATTTTCTCCCCATGAAATCAAGATCAACTCAAGCTCAATTTAGTACATTTTTCATAAACAATACTACATACTTCATTGACCTCAATAAACATACATACATAGTCAATTTTGGCCAATCACTTAGCCATATACAAAAGAATAATAACTTGATAGTCTATACAATGGGCATTCTTAAAACATATTCTCAAAATGAATGATTTCTATACATGCCATACTTAGTAAAATAACTTAGCTATACCAAAATAGAGATTGATAGTGTGCTACGAGCTCTGACTCCAACGATCCACAAGTTAGCTTGGCAGGACTACATAGAAAGAAAGAATTAAAGACATAAGCATTTAGCTTAGTAAGTTTGCATGTAAAGCATATATCAATATTTACTTGCTTAATATAAACCATTTGACATAACAATGGTATCATAAATTTCAACTATAGAGCTTACTTATTCATACTGATTCTTACATGCCTCATGATACTTGCTATTCTCATACTTATAAGGTAAATAAGGTACCTGTATCACTTGATCACATTGATCAGCATACTTTAATATAATAATCATGATCTTTAATTCATCATTCGTATCATAGATGATACTCAATTTCAACTTGATAATAACTTTGCTCACTTAGCTTGCTTGTTATCTCATTTTAACTTTACTCATTTTGCCCGATGAATTTCTGTGAATAACCGAGGATACTAAATCTCATCTTGATTTCGAGGCCATGTCTTGACATGGACTTATACGAAGTCTTTACTCATGAACTGGTCAATGCCAAGCCTTGGCTGGGACTTACATGAAATCTCTTTCTCTTGATAGCTTTTCAATGCCAAGACTTGTCTTGGGCTTACATGACATCTGTTCAATACCAAGCTTGCCTTGGACTTACATGATATCTATTCAATGCCAAGCTTGCCTTGGACTTACATGATAACTGTTCAATGCCAAGCTTGCCTTAGACTTACATGAAATCTCTTTCTCTTGATAGCTTTTCAATGCCAAGCTTGCCTTGGACTTACATGATATTTGTTCAATGCCAGGCTTGCCTTGGACTTACATGATAACTGTTCAGTTCCAAGCTTGCTTTGGACTTACATGAAATCTCTTTCTCTTGATAGCTTTTCAATGCCAAGACTTGTCTTGGGCTTACATGACATCTGTTCAATGCCAAGCTTGCCTTGGACTTACATGATATCTTTTCAATGCCAAGCTTGCCTTGGACTTACATGATAATTGTTCAATGCCAAGCTTGCCTTGGACTTACATGATAACAATACTTGAGTTCCGATGCCATGCCTTGGCTTGGTCTTATACGGACTTTCTTATCTCATGTGGTGGATCGAGTATCCTGGGAAATTCATCTTCAATCGGGACTTGCTCATACTTAATCTCATTGATTTCTTTGTTTAACATAGCATTAAGCATTCCATGGAAATAATGTACATTATACTAAGCAATTCAATAATAGAAATCATAGAGCTTAGAAATCATACAAACTTACCTCAATACACAAAATGTATGTAGATATGCAATTTATTCCTCGACTTTGTTCTAGCCTCGATTTTCATCCGGGCTTCATTTTTCTTGATCTATAATCATAAATAGACCATTTAATACTCACATTGACTAAATTTACTCTTTACTCATATTTTGGAAAAATTATTATTTTGCCCCTAAACTTTCTCATATTTGCACTTTTACCCCTAGGCTCGTAAAATGATTTTCATTCGTCTTTCTTAAACTTCATGCTTAGCTGATTCATTTTCTCTACCATAACAATCATCAATTCTCACTATTTCTAGTATGTATGACCAAATTTTCATAGCTATTACAAATTGGTCCATACTATCATTTTTCATGAAATTTACTAAGGAAAAGATGTTTATCTAATATCAAACTCTCATAAACTTCCATAAAACATCATTTAACATGCATTTCATTCATGGGTAGATTTTTGAACATGCATCTTAGCTCATTTTATAGCTAAAAATAGCTAATTCATAATACGAGAACTTCAAAAATACGAAGAATATTAAAAACGGGGCTAAAATGAACTTACTAGCAAGCTTGAAAAAAATGAAGAACCCTAGCTATGGAGTCTCCAAATTTTCGGAAATGGGAGGAAGAAGATGAATAGATTTTTATAATGTTTTTCCTATTTTAATCATTTATTAGACAAATGACCAAAATACCCTTCTCTTTAAAAATTTCTATTTTACTAACTCATGCCCAATTTTGTCCAAAAATTATAATTTGGGCAAATTTCTATTTAAGGACTTCTAGTTGATATTCTAAATCTATTTCATACAAAAAGCTTCTAGAAACTCATATTTTGCAACTTTTGCAATTTAGTCCTTTTGGACTATTAAATCACAATTTAGCAAAATTGTTTCATGAAACTTTCATACTAGCATGCAAACATGGCATACACATTAAAAACTCATGAATTCACCTCAAATTCGTGGTCTCGCACCACTATTCTGACTAGGCCCTGAATCGGGCTATTACACCCGAGGACGAAAAGAACGAGAAATGGGCTTAAAACGGACCAAATTGGCAATGAGAGAAATCGACACGGTCTGGACTTAAGCCCACACGGGTGTGCCTCCCTGATAAACTAGAACACGGCCTAATCTTGATTCACACGGTCGTGCCTCATTAAAGAAATCCAAACACGATCTAAAGACAATTCACACGGGCGTGTGCCATGGCCGTGTCCCTATCATGGAGAAGAAAAATTTCATTCGGATTTAGATACTTAGGGGCAAAGAAACCTATTTCAAAAGCCTATATAAACCCCCTAAGTATAACCTGAAGGGGGGAGGTTAGCTAGGCCAAGGAGCCGAGCCGAAAAGGTCAGATTTGTGGGAAACACTCGAAGATATCCAGTTGATCCATCTTAAGAAGCCAAAATTCTACTCAAGACGGCGAATCTCTCCTTCAATTCCTTCAGGGGGTTTTGGGGATTTCTTATGTTTTGTTTTATCTTTTCTTCTGAGATGTTTTCTTTTATAGTTATGAACTAAACCCTTCAGATACCTGAAGGGGATGAAACCTAAGATGGATCTTGTTATTGTTTTCTAAACTATATGATAAATACTTGATTTGTTCTTAATTATGTGTGCTTAATACTTGTGTTAATATTTCCGGGATATTGATTCAAGTATGATGTGCTTAGGTGGTGGAGCAAAAGTCCCTGCTTAAGAGTAGATCTATCATAATTAAGCGGAGTTGATCGCACACCTAGAGATAGGGTGACGAGATTTTGCCAGATTAGGGTGAAACCTAATATGGGAGTCCATAGATCGAGTTAATGCGATTCTAGGGGCTTTAAATAGAAAGAGATTTCAATTAATCAACCTAGGGTTAGACGTTATTCGCCTCGAGAGAGGGTTTAATATAAATTAGGAAATCTTACGGATCAAGTCAAGTGAATACATCGTCTGGTTCAGTGTTAGATAACAAGTGAAGTCTAGATGGATTCTTCCTAAAGGTATCGTCTTAATCAACTGAGTTTCCCAATAGTATTTCCCCAATTCATTCTTTTTATCTTTGCGTCTTTAGTTTAGTAGTTAGATAAGGTTAGATTAAACAACAAACTTTACTTATTTTAGGCTAGATAATAAAAAAAATTAGTATTAGTACTCTTAGTTCCTTTAGGTTCGACAATTCGGTCTTGCCTAAGCTATACTACTGTTCGGTGGGTGCACTTGCCTTAAAGTCATTGTCAGAGTTAGTTCTATGTTTGATCATTCTCATTTATAAATTTAAAACTCTGATAAACAACCGATCAAATGGAAAACATAGTTAGGCAAATTTTCAATTCAAAACTCGATAAAAAGGTTAATACAATAGGAAAAATTCTTTAATGAATCAAAAAGAGTAAGTCTTGGGTTAATATTAATGGTAAATCAAGAAACGGTTAATTAGGATCTAAGGGGTTCACTAGGGGTTAATTATGAAGGTAGGCCTTTTGGGAAGTAAGTGGGTTAAATCCTAGGTGCCTTTATCATCTCAGTATATCAAATCAAAAGTGTGGTCTCGACATGCATAATTGAAGCAAGTTCTAGAATAACAAATCAATATTGACTCACTCAAAGTAACAATAAAAGTGAGTAAAGAAAATGCTCTCAAAGGCTCAAGATCTCACAGAAATTTTGGTTTTTGATGTCAACCCTGTGAACTTCAAATTTCAAGATAATACCTAAACTTGGGAAAACAACCTAGCAAATTTTTAATTTTCAAATATCAACTTATCATGCTTGATTCTCTAAAGCCTTCAAGTTTAAACAATCAATGCACAACAACTTATGTTTTAATTCAAGACATATCAATAGAAATCATAAATCAATCAGAATTTGTTCTAATAGTGATATGAGAAATAAAAGACAAAATTCAGGGATTTAAGAATAATGTAAAAAGTCTTCTGAATAAAATTCACCCCCCACACTTAAGATGTACATTGCCTTCAATGTACAAAGATGGATATCTACAATATATAAAATCATAAGATAAGGAAAGAAGTGAATTTCCTGAATTTTGGATGAAGTCAAGGAAAAGAAACGGTCGTGGTGTCTATGGTTGTGGTGTGGTGATTCCCAAGCAGCCTTTAGAACATGTCCTTGGCTTATCGAATAAATGAAGCGGCCGGCACGAACTCATGTGTATCAGTTTCGCACGGGGAGACTGTGCTAGAGTCCTTTCACTTTTTCGACATTGGAATGGTCAATAAAGAAAGAATGAGGGAAAAGGGGAAAGGAAAATGAATGGGGGAAGATAATAGTTAAAGAAAGGGTGTGGTGTGTAACACCCCATACCGAGTCCGATGCTAGGATTAGATACGAGACATTACAATACTTAAACTCACTTAAACATGCACTTACAGGCTGTAAAATTTCGTTCCGACTTAAAAACTTCTCTTTCATAGTTTAGTCATACACTTCTTGGGCCTACGAGGCCTTAAACACGTATTCGAAAACTTTCGGAACTTAATCAAATTTTTTTCTTTAAAGTAGGGATCACACGCCCGTGTGACTTGGAACATACCCGTGTACCCTTAGACACGCCCATATCTTCCAACCGTGGGCGACACTGACTATATTCACACGGCCTTAACACGCCCGTGGGCTTAAACCGTGTGCTAATCCTTGATATACTGACTTAACCACACGGTCTGGGGCACACGCCTATGCTCTCACCATGTGTCATACACGGCTTACACAAACGGCCATGGGATTTGCCCGTGGCCTATCTTGACTTCAAATATAAAGGTGCAGGGTACGCACGGCCTAGACACACGCCCGTGTGTCTAACCGTGTGGGCACTTAGAGGCTATTTACCAAGCCATTTTCCACCCTGAAATAAAAATCAAGCTCATACTCAATTCAATACATTTCATGAACAATACTATATGCTTCATTGATCTCAATAAACATACCTACTTAATCAAATTTAGGCCAATCACTTAGCCATATACAAAAGAATAATAAACTTAATAACCAATACTTTGGCTCTTCTTAAAATATATTCTCAAAATGAAATGCTTCCTATACATGCCATACTTAATATAAATTCAACTTGGCTATACCAAAATAGATATTGATAGTGTGCTCCGAGCTCCGATAACAATGATCCATGAGATTAGCTTGGCGGGACTACATGAAAAGAAAGAATAAAGGACGTAAGCATTTAGCTTAGTAAGTTCGCATATTACGCATATAGCAACATACTTGATTAATATAAACCATTTGACATAAACAATGGTATCATAAATTCCAGCTATAAAGCTTACTTACTCATACTGATTCTTACATATTTCATGATACTTACTAGCCTCATACTCGTGAGGTAAACAAGGTACATGTATCACTTGATCACATAGATCAGCATACTCTACAATAATAATCATAATCTCTAGTTCATCATTCATAATATGAATAATATTCATTTCCAACTTGATAATAGCTTTGCTTATCTTTCTTGTTATCTCATTTTAACTTTACTCATTTGCCCGATGAATTTCTGCGAATAACCGAGGATACTAAATCTCACTCCATGATCGTAGCTGTCGTGTCTTAAAATTTATAAATGAGAATGATCAAACCTAGAACTAACTCTGACAACGACTTTAAGGCAAGTGCACCTATCGAACAGTAGTATAGCTTAGGCAAGACCGGATTGTCGAACTCAAAGGAACTAAGAGTACTAATACTAGCTTTCTTTTTATTATCTAGCCTAAAATAAGTGAAGTTTCTTGTTTAAATCTAATTTTAGTTAACTACTAAGCTAAAGACGCAAAGGCAAAAAGAATGTAACACCCTAAACCCGGCCTAAACGTTACGACCGGATCTGGCATGTCACATAAAAGGGTTGTTTATAAACTGCGCGTTTGTTAAAAATTTCGAGTTTAAATATTTATTCGCTAGTAATCCTTTATTTAACATTTTGGAAAACAATTATTAAGGGTTTAGGAAATTCCTGTATTTAACATTTAATAATAATAAACAGTAATCAAATGAGAAGCTAAACCAAATAAAATACCAAAATTTAAGTTATAGTAGCCTTATTACATAAAAAAAAACCCCAAATAGAAATAAGGTAAAGCAGGAAAAGTTTACGAATAGTAAAGTCTTTATAGCCTCCACGAGTCCGCCTCGACTCCTATATCCACGATCTACTGATTACCTGAGAGGTTAAGCAAAGGGGTGAATCACCGAGACTCAATGTGTAAATCCCCTATAACACATAAACGGCTCGAGGCCCACAATCGCATATTGGGCCTTAGCCCACTCAAGATGACATAAAAATAAATGAATGCATCATGTCCCAACCCAAACCTAGTTTTTCCATCCTCTACACGCCAACCTGTACCAGCCAATCACACCCTGGGGATTTCTACAATCAACCCTCCATCCGCTACACGCCGTCTTGATAGTCATGCTGCCAGTTATAATACCGATCACTAAGTGACCTTGAAATCCACTGTGGCTTAGCCACCGATCACCATGTGACATTAGAATCATTTGTGGCAGTGCCACCGGTCACAATGTGACCTTATAAATCAATGTGGCAGAGCCACCGACCACTACGTCACCTTATAATCAAATGTGGCAGAGCCACTGATCACTATGTGACCTTATCACTTCCCCTTAAACATCATAACATCCCAAATCCCATGCAATATGACATAATAATTCGTGTATGCAGTATGTCATGTATGCAAAACGTATATCAAATAAACGTATAACATGAATTACCATCATAATCAGATAGACATAATACAACATAATCAAGCTAATCAACCTCTAAGGGTATAACTGTAATTTTACCTAGCAAGGGTATTTTCGTAATTTACCTATCGAGGGTATTTCAGTAATTTCACACCTGCAATGGCCTTTCCGAAGGCCTAATGTCTCCCCGAGTGACTCAACTACCATTTTCGGTTATTACCAGACTATTGGGCCTAAAACTTGATTTTGGCCCATTCGGGCCCACACGCTCGTGTGGCCCACCTAACACAAATCTAGCCACGTATATGAGATTCACCTTGTCTAGTTCACTATATACTACACCATCATACATTTTATTCAATTGGGCCATGGGCCCATTGGGCCCACTTCGTGTAACACCCCTTACCCGAGACCGTTTCCGGAGTCGAGCACGAGGCATTACTAGACTTAACTTACTAGTTCGGGGCATAAAAATTAAAACTGTCCATCTGCGTCATGTTCACTAAATCAATTATAACTTGAGTTACGAAACTCAAAATCTAGATCCGTAAATTTTCCTTGAAACTAGACTCATATAATTTCTCACTGTCATTTTTCCTAAATTTTTGGTGTGGCCAATTAGTACAGTTTATTAGTTAAAGTCTCACCTATTACACAGTTCGACAGTTCTAACCTCTCTTCACTAAAAATCAATTATCTCATAATATACAACTCTTTTTCCCACACTGTTTTTTTTATATAAAAATAGACTCAATAAGCTTTAATTATATTTCTCATGTACAACCTAATTCCATTTCTACTATTTTTGGTGATTTTTTAAAATCACGTCACTGCTGCTGTCCAACTATTCCCCTGCATATAATTACATAACTTCTTTAAAATAACTATCAACTAGGCATTTCATAACATCCAAAACATGTTCCTAATTAACCATTTTAATGGCTAATCATTACCAAGCATTTACAAGCCAATCTTAAGCCATATCATAAGGTCATACGCACAAAATGGCTAAGTCCCTATACATGCCATAACTTAAAACGTTCGAGTCACAAAATACCAATATAATCCTTTGATAGTGTGTAATGATCTCCGACGTCCTTTCGATCCCCGAGTTGGCTTGTAATACTATATAAAAAAAATAAAGAATGGGAGTAAGCATAAAGCTTAGTAAGTTTACATGTAAATAGATAACAACATTCTTAATGAATTATCTTATTCTTTTCTTATCAAGATCACTTAAACTTTTAACTCAATATACTTAAACTTGTATTCTTACCTGTACCTTTTAACATGAATTTGTCTTACATTACCTTTTTAGCTTGAACTTGTCTTACCTTTACTTTGGTATACTCTTTGAATTTTCCCGTTGTACCACTTGGAATACTAAGGATACGCGGGTACTTTCCTTATGAAACTTAACCATTGCCATGTCTTGACATGGTCTTACGTGGTATCCTTGCCTTATGAACTCACCAATGCCATGCCTTGGCATCGTCTTACATGGGACCTTTGCCTTATAGTAACTTATCAAAGCCATGCCTTGGCATGGCATGATTTCCTTAAACCCTAATGTCATGACATTTGTATCCTACACATTCCTAAGGTTCAACCGGAACTTTCTGAGATAGCTTTTCCGTCAATTCATACTTGAGTCTTTAAATAATAAATTTACAGAATAAATATGTAAATGCTGGAATTTATTAATATTAAATGTAAAATAACAGAATATTGCATTTATTTATCGCAAACTTACCTCGAAACAAAATAGGATAAACTATATCGATTTAGTCCACTATCTTTTTCTTTCCCCGATCTAACTCTGGATTTCTTTCTTCTTGATCTATAATAGCAAATTTAGCTTATTTAATACTCACATTTATCAAAACAATTCTTAACTCTAACTTTGGAAAAATTATAATTTTGCCCCTAAAATTTTACATATTTACGATTTTTCCCCAAAGCTCAGAAATTAAACTTCAACCCTTATTCTTATGTTTTATAATATGCTGAACATTTCTCCCTTCTATAGCAACTTAAAATTCTTACTATAACACATACTTATGAACAATAACAACTTTTACCAATTAGTTCGTTTTACTCGTTTTCACCGAAAATCACTTAATAAAAATCGTTCCTCTACTCATTAACATGCATAATCTACCATCAAACATCAAAATACACAAGCTTTCAACAATGGCATAATTCAAAATATTCACCAAATTAAAAATTCAAGCATGGGATTTGTAGATAACTTAGTAACGATATCGAAAACGTAAAAATTATTAAAAACTGAACTCAAATCACTTACCTATTGAGCTTGTAAAGGCTGAATATTACAAAGCTTCTTCTCCTTATTCTTTTCTCTTAGTTTCGGCCAACCATGAGAAAAGATGAACACTTCCATCTTTTATCAATTACATTACTATAACATATATTAAACTAACATATTTTAACATAAAATATAATAAAAATTCCACTCACTATTACAAACACATCATGACCGACCACTATGCACCTTTCTCTTTCATTTTTTTTATTTTATTCTATTATAACCACCAACATATTAAAATAATGCACCATTTTCACCTAAAGAAGTAATAAACAATTAAATCATCATTTCATGCACACCAACCAGCCACTAACCTCCCTTTATGGCCAAATTGCTACTTTAAGCCTCAAATTTATTAAAACATCAACAATTAAGCACTATCTCATCTAACCATAAAATTTTCAATTTATGCGATTAAGTCCTTATTTCAAATTTAAGCATTAAAACGATCAAATTTTAATACGAAAATTTCACGTACACTAATTCATACATAATAAGCATAGAAAATAATATTTAAAATATTTTTCGACTCGGATTCGTGGTCTCGAAACCACTGTCCTGACTAGGCCCTAATTTGGGATGTTACACTTCAGCCCATCGTGGCCCAAGCAGCCTCAACCCACAAGAATACTACTAATTGCCTCAACTATCGCGTCGAAGCCCCACACGTGCGCTCGCACGCTCGTGTGGCTACTATTGCCGTGACCGGCACTTCAGCATTTGCTGCTCTACAACTAGAGTAGAGAGAGTTACACACCTGATAGGAATCTGGTGCTAATCCGCACTCTGACCACTCCTGTGCCCAACCTTCTAGAATGCTCTATATATAGCTAGCTTCTCACCTTCCTTCTTTGTATCTTTCCGATGTGTGATCCCTTCGTCAGTAGAGTTTAAATCCAACTCAAACTCTTGCCTTCCAATTCGCAAAATAAATATTCCCTTGCTTTTCATGAGATTTGAACCCAGGCTCTCTTGAACATAATCCACGCCGCTAACCACTTGGCCATAAGCTCCTCTTGTTTCTTAAACCATGCACAACTAAATATAAATATATAGCCAAATTCTAAGGTCCATGAAAAAAAGAAAACCAAAACGAAAGAGCCAAGACTTGAACCTTGGACCTCCTTCCTTCCTTGTGGCGTCATCCCCTTGCCTCTTATGTGGCGTCACTTTGCCACTACACCACACACTCCACTTGTGTCATTTTTCTCCATATTTTATTCTTAAAACCTACCTACTAACTCCCAGGGTTTTTTTTCACCTAAAACCAAAATTTCCCTAAAACCAAAGTTTGATCCCGGGACTTCATAGAAGCCCTCTAACTTTCCAAAATCACTTATCTAATAGGTCCAACTTGCATTTAAGGCGATCTCTTGTTCTCAAAAATTTTAAACGCTACTATGCTCAAGGCCCATTGGGCCCAATTCTACTAGGCCCAATTTTGGGATGTTACAAAGAATGAATTCGGGAAATACTATTGGGAAAACTTCGTTGATTAAGACGATACCCTTAGGAAGCATCCATCTAGACTTCACTTGTTATCTAACACTGAACCAGACGATGTATTCACTTGAATTGATCTGTAAGATTCCCTAATTTATATTAAACCCTCTCTCGAGGCGAATAACATCTAACCTTAGGTTGATTAATTGAAATCTCTTTCTAATTAAAACCCCTAGAATCGTATTAACTCGATCTATGGACTCCCATATTAGGTTTCACCCTAATCCGAAAAAATCTCGTCACCCTATCTCTAGGCGTGCGATCAACTCCGCTTAATTATGCTAGATCTACTTTTAAGCAGGGACTTTTGCTCCTCCACCTAAGCACATCATACTTGAATCAATATCCTGAAAATATTAACACAAGAATTAAGAACACATAATTAAGAACAAATCAAGTATTTATCATATAGTTCAGAAAACAATAACAAGATCCGTATTAGGTTTCATCCTCTTCAGGTATCTGAAGGGTTTAGTTCATAACAAGAAAATAAAACATCTTAGAAGAAAAGATAAAACAAAACATAAGAAATCCCTAAAACCCCCTGAAGGAATTAAAGGAGAGATCCGCTGTCTTGAGTAGAATTCCGGCTTCTTGAAATGAATCAACTGGCTATCTTCGAGTGTTTCCCACAAATATGACCTTTTCGGCTCGGCTCCTTGGCCTAGCTAACCGCCTCCTTTAAGGTTACACTTAGGGGGTTTATATAGGCTTTTGAAATAGGTTTCTTTGCCCCTAAGTATCCAAATCTGAATGAAATTGCTCTTCTCCACGACAGGGACACGGCCATGGCACACGCCCGTGTGAATCGTCTTTAGGCCGTGTTTAGATTTCTTTAATGAGGCACGGCCGTGTGAATCGAGATCAAGCCGTGTTCCATTTTATCAGGAGGCACGGCCGTGTGGGATGAAATCCAGGCTGTGTAGATTTCTTCTTTGGCCCAATTTGGTCCGTTTTAAGCCCGTTTCTCGTTCTTTTCGTCCTCGGATGCTTTCTTAAGTATAAAACATGAAAAGAAAGGATTAAGAGCACCTTTTTACATAAACCAATGGATATATCATCCAAAAGTATGCTAAATGTGGGATTAAAATATGTTACTTTTACGGTTTATCACATACCCCCACACTTAAGCTTTTGCTTGTCCTCAAGCAAAATTCTAAACTCACAATTAAAACGAACTTTCCATGATTCATTATTCCTATCAACAATGTCTCATCATAATTCATAGATAATTTATACATGGATAATTTAATTCAAAGAGTCCTAAAGATTCAAACAATATAAGTCATATATTTGTAACACGAAAACGTAGGTGTCTCCCCTTATCTAAATAATTACCTTTAATTAAAACCGATAAGGATTGACATACTCACTAAAGATTCACTCAAATCACTCAAAGTGTTTAGGGTTCAAAATTAAGCATTCAAAAGTCGAACATGAAGAGTTAATCCCATAGGCTTGCTTGAAAATCAAATCTCCACCACTGTAAAATGAGATGATACACAAATCAAAAGGTTTTTACAGGGTTGTAACGGGGCTAGGGTTAAAGATGTGGATAAAAGCTGAATTAGAAGGTTAGAATCGAGATTGAATTGACAAGTTACCTATCTAGAGATGCTGAGACAATAATAAATAATTACATCAACTGAAAAGAAATAACCCTTTAGACTTTAACTGTATAAGCTCACTTTTCATAATACTAATACTGAATATACTTCGATTTTTTTTAAGAAGAAACCAAGTAATAAAGGATAAATTCAACTGCTGAAATAATATAATTAGGTAGCTAATCAAATCAAATCTCGATATAAGGGTAGTTAAACGGAATAGTGATAACAAATACAAAGGGGTTTGGGTTAATATTAATGGGTAAGTCAATAAAAAGGGTTGTTAGGATTAAACGGGGTTCACTAGGGGTTAATTATGAAGGTAGGCTTTTTATGGAGTAAGTGGGTTAAATCCCAAGTGCCTTTATCATCACTGTATATCAAATCATAGGTGTGGTCTCGACATGTATAATCGATGCAAGTTCTAGAATAACAGTTCAATGTTGACACACTCATAATCAATAAAGTGAGCAAGAAAAAGAACATCTGCTCTATAAGGCTCAAAGTCTCACAAAAATTATGGGTGTTTTGATATCAACCTCGTAAATTTCAAATTTCAAGGTAACATTCAGATTCAGGTAGACAACCTAAAAATTTTGATTCTAAAAAATAGACTTATCATGCTTGATTCTCTAGTATTCTTCAAATTTAATCATCAATGCACAATTATCAATGACTTAATCTAAAACATATCAATAAAAATCATAAATTATCAGATATTTCACCTTAATTAGTAATATGAGGAAATCACTTAAGAACAAGACTAAATTCAAGGATTTGAGAATAATGCAGAAAGTTAGGCATTTTCTCGAAATAACTATTCACCCCCCACACTTAGGATGTACATTGCCCTCAATGTACAAACATAGATAATCAATTTAAGAAAGAGGAAGAAGTGCAACTTCCTGAATTTTGTACGGATTCCTTGAGTGGGGCCACGCGGGTGCTCAATTTTAATCAGCCGTTCTTTTCGTGATTTTAAATTTTGGGCGCATTCAGGGTGCTCGAGCACGGCCGTGGGTAAAGTGGCACGCCAATGTTCTTCTTGACACGGTCGTTTAGAATGGGCATGTTCCGCCCGTTTTCGACACGTCAGTATGTTCACACGGTTTTATAGCACGGGGGTGTCCAGCCCGTGTTTGGCAAGTCAGTATCTTCGCAGGGTCGTAAGGCACGGCCGTGTTATGCCCGTGTTTAAGAAAAATTTTACTTCTTGTCGTGCACGGCCACAAGTACGCCCGTGTTTCGTCCCATGCCTTCCACACGGCCACGGGCACACCCGTGTGCTAGGCCGTGTGATCTAAAACCTGCATTTTATTGGATTAATTAGTACGGAGTCATATGCTAAAAAAAATTTAAAAGTATAATGTTAATGAAGTTAGTGCTCGGGTTGCCTCCCGAGATGCACTTGTTTAAAGTCTCAAGGTAGACTTATCCTGTTTTCGATTCTAAAAGAAGGTTCACGGAGCTGAAGCTCCTCTCTCATATCCCTGAAATCTTCACCATTATAGATTTTGAGTCGGTGACCATTTACCTTGAATGTGCCTTGAGTGGGATGGGTTACCTCGATTGTGCCATAGGGAAAATTTGTTTTGATCATGAATGGGCTTGACCATCTTGATTTCAGCTTCCCAGGAAATAGTTTAAGCCTTGAGTTGTATAGCAGGACCAAGTCCCCTACTTCTAATTGGTTCGATTTCTTTAGACGAGCATCATGGCGTCGCTTTGTTGCCTCCTTGTATAGTTTTGAGTTCTCGTAGGCCTCAGCTGTAACACCCCAAACCCGGCCCAAACACTACGACCGAATTTGGTATGTTACAGAGAAAGTATTTTTTTTAAAATCCCTTTAAGCCGATTTAAGTTCTATCGAAAATCTTCCATTTCCATTTGTCTTGCTAAAACCATACTTAGTTTGTTTTAAAAATATTTATTAAGTCGGGTTATTATAGATTTCAATTGTACCCGATGGCACTTTAAAACATTTTGCGTTTGATTTGAGGAAACATGTGCACCCGTTTTAATTTCATTAAAAAGTTTAAACAAAATATTCAAAACATGTAAAAAAATAATAAAAATAATCCTAGGAGGCCTTATTACAACTTAATTAAAATAAAACCAACATTAAAATATAATAAAACAAAATCCAAGTTCATCTAATTAAAATTCCACTGCATGGCCACCTCGAGTCCATCCGGCTCCATCTCCGCGATCTACTCATCTGCAAAATGTTAAGGGAAAGGGTGAGTCACCAAGACTCAGTGTGTAAATCCCCACCCGTAAAAATACATCTCGTACACAATTCATTAATAAACATGCTCATGCAACCCAACTAGCCATCCATACTCCTTTTCTACCTCGTGTGGTCAAAACCACTGATGACTTAAAGTCACAATTTAAATGATGGGGCCAACCCATCGTGTGGTCAAAACCACTGATGACCATAGGTCACAATATATCAAATGTGGTCAAAACCATCTGGTGGTACCAAACCACCGGGACTTAGTCGCAAATAATCAATCGTTGTGGTCAAAACCACCGATGACCATAGGTCACAAATAGTCCGATGGGGCCAACCCATCTTATGGTCAAAACCACCGACGACAGTCCATAATTCATCCTCCTCTCATCAATCCCACCATCACATGCTTATACATCAAATTTCATATATCATGTCATAGTATTAAACATCATGTGATGGCATGCAATCATATATCAAAAATTACGAGTTAGGGGACTTACCCGAAATCCATGATTATGCCACAAGCTAACCTCAACCAAAAGATTTAAGGCAAACAATAACGTCATGTAAATTAATAAAGTGTAGAGAGATTTTACACACCTGTTACTATCGTAATTCCTAGATCCCGAAAAGCCGATCTACGATGCTAGATCTTGACCCTTGAGCAGATTTGATTTCCAAACAAACCCCGAAGCCTTACTTGATCCCTAAATCCATGGCACACACATTAATAAGCTTTTATCAAAGGCCTTTGGCCGAATGTGCTTACCAACTTACCCTTGGAAAAATAAATCCCGCAAGCTTCCCTACAACCGATTTAATCGTATTAGTAAGAATCATAGGCCATAACTTTAATTTTAAAGGAGAAGATTACCCCTTACCACACTTATTGAAAATCGGCAGCACCTTTTTTCTTCAAGGGAGATTCGGCCTAAGCACAATTGGAAGGGCTGGAATTTTGAAAAGAGGAGAAAGGGTATTCGGCTAAAAAGAAACAGCAATGCTGGAAATTTCTAAGCAAATTTTGCTAAGAGTTAGGAGAAAATTCTGCAACACTATGAAGGGGGAAAAAAGAAAAGAATTTGCTGGAAAATTTTGGGCACTTCAATGCTGCAACAAAATCAAATATGGACAGCCCCAAGGAGTCTAAAAATCGGCAAACACCCTCTTATTTTGTGATAATTTCCAGCCTTGAATTATCACAAATAAATCTAGCCTCATCCTATTTTTTTAATCTCCTAAACCCCTCAACAATTTAATATCAAATAAAACACTAATAGCTCCCGCTCTTCCAGCAGAAAATAGACAAAAAAATAAGCTTAATCTTATCACTTGAAGAGTCCAAATAGCAGCCAACACTCTCCCATTTACGCCAGCAGCATTAAAAAAATAAAATAAAATAAAAAAAACCAAAGTGCAGCTTCTTTGATTCGAACCAACGACCTCACCAAAGTGCAGCTTCTTTGATTCGAACCAACGACCTCACGCCCCAGCCCTCTCTTCCAACGTCCCTAGCCACTTCTCCCACTAGACTTTCATGTCAAATAACCCCCACCATTTAATTATAAGCCTTCTTCCTGGCCCTTACTCCTTCAACGCCAAAGCCCAAAAAAATAAAACTCCTTGCTTCCTTCATGTCTCGAACCCGAGACCTCATGCCAAGGCCCTTAAGTGGCGCCCCAAGCCACTCCACCAACCTGCCATTCATGCCATGAACCTTCACTAATTAATTTTAAGGCCCTCTTTCCTGGCCCCCCTTACCTTTAACGCCAAAAAGCCCAAAAATAAAACATTTCCCCCCTTGCTGCTTCCACGGATCGAACCTCCTCCCTTGTTACCCCCTTAGGCGCACCAAGCCACTTGTTCCAAGCCTATTCTTTGTGCCATATTTCGTCCAAATTTCTTTAAAGCCCTATCTCACCTAGCTCCCTCCTTTTAGGTACTTAAAAAAAATTTTAATACTAAGTCAGGCCTAGCTCGGGTTTAATTCTAGACCCTAAAACATGCCAAATAAACCATAATATTTATTTTTTCAAGCACACACACACACACACATGGGAACAAATAATTAAATTACGCACAACCCCTAATTCAGGATGTTACAATTCTACCCCCTTAAAATAATTTCGTCCTCGAAATTACTTACTATCATCCAATCGTGCATCCTTAACTCATCCCACTACGCTACTGTTGCGCACTCTGATCTTAAAGAACTATTATACTTCTTAGAAACATTCCCTACGTTCATAATCCAAGTTCCATACACTTTACTAGCAACATAAGAATGAACTAACGTAACCACAACCAAGACAATTGAGGGTATTCCGGAAATAAGAAACTTACCCATTGTCATATCTAGCACATCTTCTCCTCGCGACGGCCAACTGCATAAACCAACCTTGGTTGCCTCGCCTCTGCACCTTCAGCACCTCGGCCACGCCCGTTACCATTATCATTACCTCTAGCTGCACCTCGACCCCTCTGTGGTGGTCCTTCATTTCTAACCTGAGCACGGTTCCGACCCTCTGGTTGATTCTTAGCTAACTTCCGAGGACAATCCCTTACACGGTGATCGAACGATCCACACTCAAAGCACCCTCGATTACCACTCCAACAGTCCCCCTTGTGAGGCTTGCCACACCGAGCACATTGTGGCGGCCATTGGGTATTGGCAGCAGCAGGCCTAGCAGCTTGATCTGGCCCACCAAACCTTGCCCTCTTCTGTGAACCTTCAGCAAACCCTGAAGACCCAAAATTCCTTTTATCCTTACTCTTGTCCTAGGACAGCAAACTCTCGTTCCTGTTGTGGAGATATCATCATCCTCAGCTCATCTCTCAGCCCATCCTCGAATCTAACACAGCGTTCATGCTCGGTACCCACAATACCACGAGCATACCTACTCAACCGAAGGAATTCGGCCTCATACTCCGCCACTGTCTTATTTCCTTGAACCAGGTTCAAGAAAGCCTTCCGCTGTGCATCTACGTAGCTAGTTCCGATATACTTCTTTTGATAGGCATCTTTGAAAAATTCCTGTGTGAGGTTTTTCACACTGTTCTATCCCCTTACAGTGACCCACCACTGATATGACTCATCCCGAAGCAAAGAAATTATACCCTTTAATTTCTCTCAGCTGTAAAATCTATGTCATCCATGATCCTTTCAGTTGCTTCCAACCAGTACTCCACCGCACTAGGTGCCACTCCGGAAACCCCCTAAATAATTCTACTCCGTTAGCCTTGAGTCGTTCAACCACGATTTACTGGCCTCGCACGCGCGCGCCCCACCTCGTTAACTCATTCCAATACCCGTGTCTGACTTTGAGATACGACATCATTACCACCCGTCACATTCTTGAAATTGGGCCACACGGCAGATCCTAAGATCTCATTTCCGGACTGTGACGGACCTTGCTGGCTCTGCAAGGTCATTCTACCCCTACCACGGCCACGCGGGGGACGTCCACGTCCTCTTGAACTCATCCTAACGATTGCGTTTATCTGTTTAAGAATTTTATGCATTAGTACTTGTTTCACTTTGATTATCCGCGAAGAAATTTTATGATAGAGTGTTAATAGGGATTCTTTCGATCAATCAAAGTTTTAAGTTCTCTATCCTAGTTCACAGAGGAGCACATCCATTCCCTAATACCTTTCATACATATTCACTCTTCGGACATTTCTGTCCTGTTTCTATCCTAGGGGTATTTTCGTCATTTTCCTACAGGGGTATTTTCATAGTAAATCAGAGAATTTTTAAAACTTTCATAATTCAGAACATTTTAAAATTTCCAAAACTAGAGGGTATTTTTGAAAATTGTCAAATTTAAAGATATGGCAAAATTTCGGAAACCAGGGGTATTTTGGTAATTTTGTCAATTAGGGTAATTTCGTAAATTCCAAAATCAGGGCATTAATTTTGAAATACAAAATTTTCGGCTACTTTTGCAAAGTAAGAAGATTTTATTGAAATCGGGGTAATTCGGTAATTTTAGAACCAAGGGCATTTTCGTAATTTTGCCACTATGGGCATTTTTGTAATTTTGGTAAGTCAAAAATATTCTGAAAATTTTCCGAAAATAAATTTTTCCTATTATCTAGGGAGTACTTAAACAATTTTAAAACTAGAGTTTTCATGAAAACATGGCTAATCCCTTTCGGGTTTTATTGTGTTTAGCGTATGGTCGAGTCCTCTTGGTTAGGGTGTGACAGAAGCTACGCACTGGTGGGATTCTGCGAAGAGGAGGTGAGTCACGAGGACTGCTTAAATACCAAGCTCTTCCGGATCCAATCCTAGACATGCGCACCAGGGTTACCACACCCTAACTCGGCGACTTGGTCGTAGGTTTGTTTAATTAGGCATTTAAAGTCTTATGTCTTTGTTTGGGGTAACTAGTCCTAAAGTTTAAAGCACTTATCATACTATCTACGTTCCATGCTTCCTACCCTTCTACAGAAAATAAATCATACAGAAGTTAGGAGTACTTACAGGCGGGCGGATCGTGGGAGACTCGGTGCCATCTTTGTTCAAAACCCAAAACAATTCAAAAAGGCCTACCAAAACATTTTTGGGCCTTGGGCCCCCACAGCCGAGCTTTGAACGGGGCTCTGATACCAATTTTGTAACACCCCAAACCCGGCCCAAACACTACGACTGAATTTAGTGTGCTACAGAGAAAGTATTTTTTTTAAAATCCCTTTAAGCCGATTTAAGTTCTATCGAAAATCTTCCATTTCCATTTGTCTTGCTAAAACCATACTTAGTTTGTTTTAAAAATATTTATTAAGTCGGGTTATTATAGATTTCAATTGTACCCGATGGCACTTTAAAACATTTTGCGTTTGATTTGAGGAAACATGTGCACCCGTTTTAATTTCATTAAAAAGTTTAAACAAAATATTCAAAACATGTAAAAAATAATAAAAATAATCCTAGGAGGCCTTATTACAACTTAATTAAAATAAAACCAACATTAAAATATAATAAAACAAAATCCAAGTTCATCTAATTAAAATTCCACTGCATGGCCACCTCGAGTCCATCCGGCTCCATCTCCGCGATCTACTCATCTGCAAAATGTTAAGGGAAGGGGTGAGTCACCAAGACTCAGTGTGTAAATCCCCCACCCGGAAAATACATCTCATACACAATTCATTAATAAACATGCTCATGCAACCCAACTAGCCATCCATACTCCTTTTTTACCCCGTGTGGTCAAAACCACTAATGACTTAAAGTCACAATTTAAATGATGGGGCCAACCCATAGTGTGGTCAAAACCACTGATGACCATAGGTCACAATATATCAAATGTGGTCAAAACCACTGGTGGTACCAAACTACTGGGACTTAGTCGCAAATAATCAATCGTTGTGGTCAAAACCACTGATGACCATAGATCACAAATAGTCTGATGGGGTCAACCCATCTTGTGGTCAAAACCACTGACGACAGTCCATAATTCATCCCCCTCCTCTCATCAATCCCACCATCACATGCTTATACATCAAATTTCATATATCATGTCATAGTATTAAACATCATGTGATGGCATGCAATCATATATCAAAAATTACGAGTTAGGGGACTTACCCGAAATCCATGATTATGCTACAAGCTAACCTCAACCAAAAGATTTAAGGCAAACAATAACGTCATGTAAATTAATAAAGTGTGTAGAGAGATTTTACACACCTGTTACTATCGTAATTCCTAGATCCCGAAAAGCCGATCTACGATGCTAGATCTTGACCCTTGAGCAGATTTGATTTCCAAACAAACCTCGAAGCCTTACTTGATCCCTAAATCCATGGCACACACATTAATAAGCTTTTATCAAAGGCCTTTGGCCGAATGTGCTTACCAACTTACCCTTGGAAAAATAAATCCCGCAAGCTTCCCTACAACCGATTTAATCGTATTAGTAAGAATCATAGGCCATAACTTTAATTTTAAAGGAGAAGATTACGCCTTACCACACTTATTGAAAATCGGCAGCACCCTTTTTCTTCAAGGGAGATTCGGCCTAAGCACAATTGGAAGGGCTGGAATTTTGAGAAGAGGAGAAAGGGTATTCGGCTAAAAAGAAACAGCAATGCTGGAAATTTCTAAGCAAATTTTGCTAAGAGTAAGGAGAGAATTCGACAGCACTATGAAGGGAGAAAAAAGGAAAGAATTTGCTGGAAAATTTTGGACACTTCAATGCTGCAACAAAATCAAATATGGACAGCCCCAAGGAGTCCAAAAATCGGCAAACACCCTCTTATTTTGTGATAATTTCCAGCCTTGAATTATCACAAATAAATCTAGCCTCATCCTATTTTTTTAATCTCCTAATCCCCTCAACAATTTAATATCAAATAAAACACTAATAGCTCCCCTTCTTCCAGCCGAAAATAGACAAAAAAATAAGCTTAATCTTATCACTTGAAGAGTCCAAATAGTAGCCAACACTCTCCCATTTACGCCAGCAGCATTAAAAAAATAAAATAAAATAAAAAAACCAAAGTGCAGCTTCTTTGATTCGAACCAACGACCTCACGCCCCAGCCCTCTCTTCCAACGTCCCTAGCCACTTCTCCCATTAGACTTTCATGTCAAATAACCCTCACCATTTAATTATAAGCCTTCTTCCTGGCCCTTACTCCTTCAACGCCAAAGCCCAAAAAAATAAAACTCCTTGCTTCCTTCATGTCTCGAACCCGAGACCTCATGCCAAGGCCCTTAAGTGGCGCCCCAAGCCACTCCACCAACCTGCCATTCATGCCATGAACCTTCACTAATTAATTTTAAGGCCCTCTTTCCTGGCCCCCCTTACCTTTAATGCCAAAAAGCCCAAAAATAAAACATTTCCCCCCTTGCTGCTTCCACGGATCGAACCTCCTCCCTTGTTACCCCCCCAGCGCATCAAGCCACTTGTGCGAGCCTATTCTTTGTGCCATATTTCGTCCAAATTTCTTTAAAGCCCTATCTCACCTAGCTCCCTCCTTTTAGGTACTTAAAAAAAAATTTTAATACTAAGTCAGGCCTAGCTCAGGTTTAATTCTAGACCCTAAAACATGCCAAATAAACCATAATATTTATTTCTTCAAGCACACACACACACACATGGGAGCAAATAATTAAATTACACACAACCCCTAATTAAGGATGTTACATCAGCTCTCCATTCGTCTAGCTCGTTCATCTACATCATTCTTTTCTTTCCTGCAGCTTTAAGATCGAAATTTAAAAATTTTATAGCCCAAAAAGCTTTGTGTTCTAACTCAAATGGTAGATGACAGCTTTTCCCGTATACAAGTTTGTATGGGGATGTTCCTAGAGGGGTTTTAAATGCTATTCTATAGGCCCATAGGGCATCATCTACTTTTAATGCCCAATCTTTTCTGTTTGATTCAACCGTTTTTTCTAGGATGCGTTTAAGTTCTCAGTTTGCTACTTCAAATTGCCCACTGGTTTGAGGGTAATATGGGGAAGCTATCCTATGGTGTACTCCATATTTTTTTAAGACTTTGTCAAATTGAGTATTACAGAAATGAGTGCCCCTATCACTAATGATAGCTCTAGGTGTTCCAAATCGATAGAACAATTTCTTGAGGAACTTAACTATTACTCTAGCATCATTAGTAGGTAAGCTTCCACCCATTTTGACATGTAATCAATTGCCACTAGGATGTATTTATTTCCAAATGAACTAGGGAATGGACCCATAAAATCAACACCCCATACATTAAATATTTCATACGACAGCATATATGTTTGAGGCATTTCATCACGTTTAGAAACATTACCTATTCTTTGGCATTTATCACATGAAGTGACATTCCTGTTGGCATCCTTGAATAAAGTGGGCCAATAAAAACCTGATTCGAATATTTTATGTGTTGTTTTAATGCCACCGTAGTGTCCTCCTGAAGGTCCTGAATGGCAATGTTCCAGGATTTTGCTTGCTTCTGCCTTTGTAACGCATCTTCGAATTACGTGATCTGCACATATGCGAAAAAGAAAGGGATCTTCCCAAAAATAGTTTTTCGCATCAGCAAAGAACCGCTTCTTTTGGTGATGTGTTAGTCTTTTTGGCAAGATGTTAGTAGCTAAATACTTCACAATATCTGCAAACCATGGTACCTCAGAGTGGGTTACAGAAAAGAGTTGTTCTTCGGGAAATGAGTCGTTGATCTCACTTTCATCGAGCTCTTCGATATGTGGGTTCTCAGGTCTGGAGAGGTGATCTGCTGCAAGGTTTTCAGCTCCTTTCTTATCTTGTATTTCCAAATCAAATTCCTGTAGGAGTAAATTCCATCGTATGAGTTGAGGTTTTGCATCAGATTTAGTTAAAAGATAACGAAGAGCTGAATGGTCAGTGTAAACGACAACTTTAGATAATATTAAATACTGCCTAAATTTGTCAAAAGCAAAAACTACAGCTTGTAATTCTTTCTCTGTGGTGGTGTAGTTTTCTTGTGCGGGTGTCAATGTTCTGCTGGCATAATAAATTGGCTGGCTTGTCTCTTCGTTGTCCTAGAACTGTACCTACTACAAAATCACTCGCATCACACATTAGTTCAAAGGGTAAATTCCAATCAGGTGCAATTATAATCGGAGCATTTATTAGTTTATCCTTGAGGATATTAAAAATGCATCTAAACATTCCTGATCGAATTGAAAGGAACATCTGTTTCTAGTAATTTTGTTAAAGGCTTAGCTATTTTAGAAAAATCCTTAATGAATCTTCTATAGAATCCTGCATGTCCTAAAAAACTTCTAATAGCCTTAACTGAACTAGGAGGAGGTAATTTTTCTATGGTTTCAATCTTGGCTTTATCTACCTCAATCCCTTTACTAGAAATCTTATGTCCTAACACAATCCCCTCTCTAACCATAAAGTGACATTTTTCCCAATTCAAGACAAGATTCGTTTCATCACATCTTTTTAGCACTCGTTCTAAATTTTTAAGGCAAAGGTGAAAAGAATTACCGAATACCGACAAGTCGTCCATAAATACCTCCATAATGCCTTCCACAAGTTCATCAAAGATGGCCAGCATGCAGCGCTGAAAAGTAGCAGGAGCATTACATAATCCAAAAGGCATTTTACGATAAGCAAACGTACCGTATGGGCATGTGAATATTGTCTTCTCTTGATCTCCAGGTGCTATTGGGATTTGGAAATAGCGGAAGAGTCCATCTAGGAAGCAATAGTACATATGCCCAGATAACCTTTCTAGCATTTGATCAATGAAGGGCAAAGGAAAGTGATCTTTTCTAGTGGCATCATTCAGCTTCCTATAATCAATGCAAACTCTCCAACCTGTGACTGTTCTGGTGGGAATTAGTTCATTCTTTTCATTGGCTACCACCGTCATGCCTCCTTTCTTTAGGACAACTTGCACAGGACTTACCCAGTTGCTGTCAGAAATAGGATAAATTATTCCAGCATCTAGAATTTTAATTACCTCAGCTTTTACAACTTCTTTTACATTGGGATTCAATCATCTTTGAGATTGCACACATGGCTTGTATTCCTCTTCCATTAAAATTTTTTGGGGGAAAAACGATGGGCTTATTCCCTTAATGTCAAAAATTTTCCAAGCTATGGCTCTTTTATGTTTTCTTAGTACCTGTATCAACTCTTTTTTTTCCTTGGGTTCTAATTCTGAAGAAATAATTACTGGTAGCGTATAATTGTCCCCGAGGAATGCATATTCTAAATGTTTTGGCAACTGTTTTAATTCTAATTTGGGCGGCTCATCAATGGAGGGTTTTTGTTTTAGTTCGTCATTGACTTTAATGCTCTCTTCTTTCGTATACCTAGATGAAGATGTATTCAAGTTCAGCTTTTCAACTTCATCTCCTTCCCCCTCTTCTTGAGCCAAGCACAATTCCATCGTGTCATCATGTATAATTTCCTGTAATGAGTTTTGATTGATATGATCAGTGGTATCAAAAAATAACAGGAATCATCTTGTTCTCTAGGATATCGCATGGCATCATAAATTTGAAAAATAATTTCCTCATCGCCTATCCTTAATGCAAGTTTACTGTCACCTACATCGATAACAGCCCTAGTAGTAACTAAAAAAGGGCGTCCTAAAATTAAGGGAACCTCAATGTCCTCATCCATGTCAAGCACAACAAAATCAACAGGGAAAATAAATTTATCAATATTTACCAAGACGTCTTCGATAACTCCTCTAGGATATTTAATAGATCTATCAGCTAACTGAATACTCATCCTAGTGGGTTTTGGTTCCCCAAGATCTAGTTGTTTAAACATTTTATAAAGCATTAAATTAATACTGGCACCTAGATCAGCTAATGCTTTCTTAATATTTAAACTACCAATTAAACAGGGAATAGTAAAACTTCCTGGGTCTTTTAATCTGGTTGGTAACTTGTTTTGGAGGATGGCTGAACATTCTTCATTAAGCTCCACTGTTGATATTTCTTCGAGCTTCCTTTTATTCGACAGGAGCTCTTTTAAGAATTTTGCGTACGTTGGCATTTGTGAAATGGCTTCAACAAAGGGTAAGTTAATATGTATTTGTTTAAAGAGTTCAAGAAATTTACCGTATTGGGCATCTAATCGGTCTTTCTTCAACTTTGCCAGATATGGGATTTGTGGTTTACTTTTGTTGTGTACTGGACTTACATCCTCAACTCCCTCATCCTTTACTTTGTTATCTTCAAGTGGTATTTTCTTCTTCGGTTCAACTAACTCCTTTCCACTTCTCAGTGTAACTGCCTTTACCTGTTCGGTTCCTTTAGAAAAAATCTCTGATAGAATTTCAGAAACTATCTTAGTAAGTTGTCCAACTGACTTAGTAAGTTCCCCAACTTGGTTCTCGATCCCTTTGATCGATGTTTGTTGATTATCAAGTGTCATCTCAGTTTGTTGAAGACGGGTTCCAGTGGCTGCCATGAATTTTGTCAGCATCTCTTCAAGGTTTGACTTCTTTTCCTGGTGGTGAGGTAGTTGTTGAAAATCTGGAGGAAGATCCGGTCTTTGGCTACATTAATCATCCCATGAGAAATTGGGATGGTACCTCCAACCTGCATTATAAGTGTTACCATAAAAATTATTTTGAGGTCTAGCATAGTTACCCATATAGTTGACTTGTTCTCTTCCTATGCCATGTCCATAGGGTGGGTACTCAGGATTCGCCACGCCTCCGCTTGTTTCATACTGCATAATCAGATATACCTGCGAAGAACCCCATAAACCGTCAATTTTCTTATTTAAAAGCTCCAATTGATTTGATAGCATGGTTATTGGGTTGAGGTTGTAGATATCGGCTGCTTCTATTGGCTTTGTCCTCATAACTTGCCACTGATAGTTATTCAGTGCCATCTCTTCTATAAACTAAAATTACCTGTCAAAGCAAATAAAAGAAAAATTAGCAAAATAAAAAAATAAAATTTAATTGCAAAAATAAAATATGGCTAGAGTAATAAAAATCGAGCTTTCTTAATATTTTAGTTCCCCGGCAATGGCGCCAAAAATTTGATCTTAGCTGTCGAGTCTTAAAATTTATAAATGAAAATGATCAAACCTGGAACTAACTCTGACAACGACTTTAAGGCAAGTGCACCTATCGAACAGTAGTATAGCTTAGGCAAGACCGGATTGTCGAACCCAAAGGAACTAAGAGTACTAATACTAACTTTCTTTTTATTATCTAGCCTAAAATAAGATAAGTTTGTTGTTTAAATCTAATTTTAATTAACTACTAAGCTAAAGACGCAAAGACAAAAAGAATGAATTGGGGAAATACTGCTGGGAAAACTCAGTTGATTAAGACAATACCCTTAGGAAGAATCCACCTAGACTTCACTTGTTATCTAACACTGCACCAGACAATGTATTCACTTGAATTGATCCGTAAGATTCCCTAATTTATATTAAACCCTCTCTCGAGGCGAATAACGTCTAACCCTAGGTTGATTAATTGAAATCTCTTTCTAATTAAAACCCATAGAATCGCATTAACTCGATCTATGGACTCCCTTATTAGGTTTCACCCTAATCCGGCAAAATCTCGTCACCCTATCTCTAGGCGTGCGATCAACTCCGCTTAATTATGCTAGATCTACTCTTAAGCAGGGACTTTTGCTCCTCCACCTAAGCACATCATACTTGAATCAATATCCCGAAAATATTAACACAAGAATTAAGAAAACATAATTAAGAACAAATCAAGTATTTATCATATAGTTCAGAAAACAATAACAAGATCCGTCTTAGGTTTCATCCCCTTCAGGTATCTGAAGGTTTAGTTCATAACAAGAAAATAAAACATCTTAGAAGAAAAGATAAAACAAAACATAAGAAATCCCTAAAACCCCCTGAAGGAATTGAAGGAAAGATCCGCCGTCTTGAGTAGAATTCCGGCTTCTTAAGATGGATCAACTGGCTACCTTCGAGTGTTTCCCACAAATTTGACCTTTTCAGCTCGGCTCCATGGCCTAGCTAATCGCCTCCTTTAAGGTTACACTTAGGGGGTTTATATAGGCTTTTGAAATAGGTTTCTTTACCCCTAAGTATCCAAATCTGAATGAAATTACTCTTCTCCACACCAGGGACACGACCCTGGCACACGCCCGTGTGAATTGTCTTTAGGTCGTGTTCAAATTTCTTTAATGAGGCACGGTCATGTGAATCGGGATCAGGCCGTGTTCTATTTTATCAAGGAGGCACGGCCGTGTGGGATTAGGTCCAGGCCGTGTCGATTTCTTTCTTGGCCCAATTTGGTCCGTTTTAAGCCCATTTCTCGTTCTTTTCGTCCTCGGGTGCTTTCCTGAGTATAAAACATAAAAAGAAAGGATTAAGAGCACCTTTTTACATAAATCAAGGGATAAATCATCTGAAAGTATGCTAAATGTGGGATTAAAATATGTTAATGTAGGATTAAAATATGTTACTTTTACGGTTTATCACTCCACATATAACTTGATGCCAAAGCCATATCCCAGATACGGTCTTACATGGAATGTCTTGACATGGACTTATATGAAGTCTTTCTCGTGTGTTCCCTTGGAAACTTACCATTGCCATGTCTTGACATGGTCTTACTTGGTATCTTTTATCATGAACTTGTCAATGCTGAGCCTTGGCTCGACTTACATGAAATCTTTCTTGTTCTCACCAATGTCATGCCTTGGCTTGGGCTTACATGGGATCTTTATATCTTGCTAGCTTTTCAATGCCAAGACTTGTCTTGGACTTACATGATAACTTTTCAATGCCAAGACTTGTCTTGGACTTACATGACATCTTTGCTTGGAGACTTACCAAGCCATGCCTTGGCTTGGGCTTATATGGGTCTTCATCTCATAATAACTCTTCAAAGCCAAGACTTGTCTTGGACTTACCTAATAACTTGCTTGATTGCCGATGCCATGCCTTGGCTTGGTCTTATACGGACTTTCTCATTTCATGTGGTAGATCGAGTATCCTGGGTAAATCATCTTCAATCGGGACTTTTTTCATGCTTAATCTCATTGATTTCTTTGTTTAACATAGTATTAAACATTCCATGGTAATAGTGTAGATTATACTAAGCAATTCAATGATAAAAATCAATAAAGCTTAGAAATTATACAAACTTACTTCGATATACAAAATGTATGTAGATATGCAATTTAGTCCTCGACTTTGTTCTTGCCTCAGTTTCGATCTGGGCTTCGTTTTTCTTGATCTATAATAATAATTTAGATCATTTAAAACTCACATTGACTAAATTAACTCTTTCCTCGTATTTTGACAAAATTACGATTTTGCCCCTAAACTTTCTCATATTTGCACTTTTGCCCCAAGGATCGTAAAATGATTCTCATTCAACTATCTTAAACTTAATGATTAGCTGATTAATAATCTCAACTATAGCAATATCAAAATCCCTCTATTTCTACCATGTATGATCAATCTCATAACTTTTACAAATTAGTCCTTATACTCATTTTTCATGAAATTCACTTAGAAAAAGATGTTTATCTAACATCAAACTCTCATAAACTTCCATAAAACATCATTTAACAAGCATATCATTCATGGGTAGGTTTTTTAACATGCATCTTAGCTCATTTTATAGCTAAAAATAGCTAATTCATAATACGAGAACTTCAAAAATACGAAGAATATTAAAAACGGGGCTAAGATAAACTTACTAGCAAGCTTGAAAAAAAATGAAGAACACTAGCTATGGAGTCTCCAAATTTTCGGCACAAGCGGGAAGAAGATGAATAGATTTTTGTCATCTTTTTCCTATTTTAATCATTTAATAGATAAATGACCAAAATGCCCTTCTCTTTAAAATTTTCCATTTTACTAACTCATGCTCAATTTTGTCCAAAAATTATAATTTAGAAAAATTGCTATTTAAGGGTTTCTAATTAATAATCTAAAGCTACTCATACAAAAAGCTTCTAGAAACTCATATTTTGTAACTTTTTGCAATTTAGTCCTTTTGGACCATTCAACCTCAATTTAACAAAATTGCTTCATGAAACTTTCACACTAGCATACAAACATGGCATAAACCTTAGAAACTCATAAATTCACCTTGGATTCGTAGCCTCGCACCACTATTCCGACTAAGCCCTAAATTGGGTTGTTACAATTCTCCCTCCTTACGGATTTTCGTCCTCGAAAATCTTACCAGCAAAAAGATTTGGATACTGGTTTCTTATACTCTCTTCTAGTTCCCATGTAGCTTCTTCTATCCCATGTCTTTGCCACAGTACTTTCACTAGGGCAATACTTTTATTTCTTAGCTGCTTGATTTCCCGAGCTAAAATCTTAACTGGTTCTTCACCATAAGTCATGTCGGAATGAATCTCTATCTCTGACGAGGTAATTACATGTGAAGGGTCTGATCTGTAACATCGTAACATTGACACGTGAAACACATCATGTATCTTTTCTAACTCAGATGGCAAAGCCAATCGGTAAGCTACCGGCCCAACTTTCTCAGTAATCTCGTAAGGTCCAATGAAACGCGGACTTAACTTGCCTTTCTAGCCAAATCTGAGAACTTTTCTCCATTGTGACACTTTTAAGAAAACTTTATCTCTGACTTGATACTCTATCTCTTTTCTCTTTAAGTCCGAATAGGATTTCTGTCTGTCTGATGCAGCTTTTAAGCACTCTCGTATCACTTTCACTTTCTCTTCAGCTTCTCTAACCAAATCAACCCCGTGAATTTGGCTCTCTTTGAGTTTAGTCCAAAATAAAGGCGTTCTGCGCTTACGCCCATATAGAGGCTCATAAGGCGCCATCTTTATGCTCGACTGAAAACTATTATTGTAGGAAAATTCTACCAATAGGGGAAACTTTTCCCAACTGCCTCGAAATTTAAGAATACAACACCGGAGCATGTCTTCGAGTACTTGAATTAACCTCTCCGATTGACCATCAGTTTGAGGATGAAAATCTGTACTAAAGTTCAATTTTGTACCCAGGGCCTCTTGTAACTTCTTCCAAAACCTGGATGTGAATCTCGGATCTCTATCCGATATGATTGACAAAAGAACTCCGTGTAGTCTTACTATTTCTGAAACATACAAGTTTGCCAACTTCTCGAGTGAGAAATCCACTCGTACGGGTATAAAATAGGCTGACTTCGTGAGTCTATCAACTACAACCCAAACAGCATCTTTCTTACTCAGTGATAATGGTAAACCGGTTACAAAATCCATAGTGATACGGTCCCATTTCCACTTGGATACCATAATTGGTTGAAGCAAACCCGAAGGTACTTGGTGTTCAGCCTTTACTTGCTGACAAATCATGCATTTGGAAACAAACTCTGAAATATCTTTCTTCATTTTAGGCCACCAATATTGTTGCTTCAAGTCATTATACATCTTAGTACTACCCAGATGTACAGATAGACATTCGTTATGTGCCTCGTGCAAAATTCTCTGAATAAGCTCCTCTTTTCTCGGTACACAAACTCTATCTCTAAACATCAAGTATCCATCAAAATTAATTCGAAAGTCGGATTCAGCATCTGACTCGCACTGAGCTCTCTTGACTTACAATTCGCTATCTTCTTTCTGAGCCTCAAAGATCTCTTGAAGAAACATTGGTTTAGCTCTCAACTCAGCTAGAATGGAACCATTGTCGGATAAAGTCTTCCGTGAATCCATTGCCCTTAATGCAAATAGGGACTTCCTGCTTAAAGCATCAGCAACTACATTCGCCTTTCCTAGATGGTAGTCAATAATTAACTCATAGTCTTTCATCAACTCTAACCATCTCTGTTGCCTTAAGTTTAACTCTTTCTGCGTCATCAAGTACTTCAGACTTTTGTGATCAGTAAAAATTCGACATCTTTCACCATATAAATGGTGTCTCCAAATCTTCAAGGAAAAGACTATAGCAGCCAAATCTAAATCATACGTCGGATAATTCTTCTCATGAGGCTTCAACTGTCTGGAGGCATAAGCAATCACCTTGCCTTCTTGCATAAGTACACAGCCTAATCCATTTAAGGATGCATCGCTGTAAATTATAAATTCTTTCCCTATCTCGGGTTGTACTAAAATTGGAGCTTCTATCAGCATTACTTTCATTTTCTCGAAACTTTGTTGGCAATTTTCTGTCCACTCAAACTTCACATCTTTCTACAACAACTTTGTCATCGGGGTTGCAATCATGGAAAACCCCTTGACAAATCATCTGTAATAGCCGGCCAGGCCTAGGAAACTTCTAATCTCAGAGATGTTCCTCGGTGGTTTCCAATCCATTATGGCCGAAATCTTACTTGGATCTACTCGGACTCCATCTCTCGAGACAATATGTCCCAGAAATCCAACTTTCTTGAGCCAAAATTCACTTTTACTGAACTTGGCATACAACTGATTTTCTCGAAGAGTCTGCAAAACTGTCTGAAGATGTTCAGCATGATCATTCTCATCTTGAGAAATATCGTTAATGAAAACGACTACAAACTTGTCAAGGTACGGCCTAAAAATACAGTTCATTAAATCCATGAATACCGCAGGAGCATTAGTCAACCCAAAGGGCATGACTAAAAATTCATAATGCCTGTACCTTGTTTGAAAAGTGGTCTTGGATACATCTGAATCCTTTACTCTCAACTGATAGTACCATGATCTTAAGTCTATTTTGAAAAATACAGTGGCTCCTTTCAACTGATCGAACAAATCATCGATCCTAGGCAATGGGTACTTGTTCTTTACTGTCACTTTATTAAGCTGACAATAATCTATGCACAATCTCATGGTGCCATCTTTCTTTTTCACAAATAAAACCGAAGCACCCATGGTAAACAGCTTGATCTACAAAGCCTTTATCAGTCAACTCTTGCAACTATGACTTTAACTCTTTCAACTCTATTGGAGCCATTCTGTAAGGAGTAATAGATATCGGTATAGTACCGGGAGCTAGCTCAATGCTGAACTCAACTTCTCTAACTGGTGGTAGTCCTGGTAATTCCTCGGGAAAAACATCCACGTATTCACTTACTATCGGTACTGACTCAATCTTTAACTCTGTTTCTTTATCATTCATCACAAAGGCCAAATATGTCTCATACCCTTTTCTTATGTATCTCTGTGCCATTATATGAGAAATCATTACCGGTAATTTACCTTGCTCATCTGATTCTACATGAAGAGTATCCCCATTCTCACATCTCATCTCAATATATTTTTTCCCAAAATTAACTAATACATCATGGGTGGTCAACAAGTCCATACCAAGAATGATGTCAAACTCATCAAATGGTAGCAACATAAGATTTGCTTTAAAGTAATGACCTCTAATCATTAATGGGCAATCTTTACATACTTTATCAACTAACACACTCTTGCCTAATGGATTAGACACCTTAATCATAAATTCTGTAGAATCTATAGGCATACTCAAACCGAATACTAATTTCATACAAATACAAAAGTGTGTGGATCCGGGATCTATTAAAGCAATAACTTTGATATCATGAAGAGAAAAGGTACCCGTAATGACATCAAGAGAAGATGCCTCTTCGCGAGCGCGGATGGCATAATCCTTGCAGGCGCTCTACCCTCGGGTCCTACGGCTTGCTCTCTAGGGTTACCTCTTCCACTTGCCCCACTTCTCGGGTTTCTTTGAGGTCTTCCTTGGACCATACTACCGGATCTTGGGTTCTAAGTTCTCTCTTCTTTCATCATATCTGGACAATCCTTTATGTAGTGGTCTTGGGAACCACATCTAAAACATGCATTTTCATGTGATCTGTATTCTCCAAGATAACGTCTGCCATACTGTGGGCATTCGGGTCTATCAGATCGGATATTCCCTACACTTGCAACTGAAGTAGTCTGTGCTTTATTCCCCGAATACTACTTGCTCTTGTCCTTCCTTGAAAACCCAGTAGAAGTAGCCGATGGGATAGGGAAATCTCTTGACTTATTGGATGAGGATTGGAATGACTTATTCCACTATATCTTTCTAGAGTCACGAGACTCCATTTCATATTTTCTCTTCTCCTTTACAAGCTCTTCGACTTTACAAGCCCTCTCTACTAGCACCACGAATTCCTTTAGTTCAAAGACAGCAACAAACAATTTGATGTCATTATTTAATCCATCTTCAAATCTTTTACTCATGATGGCCTCAGTGGACACACATTCTCAAGCCTATTTGCTGGGTCGTACAAATTCACGCCCATAATCAGTCACAGACATTTTGCCTTGCTTCAGTTCTAAGAATTCCTTTCTTTTCTGATCGATAAATCTTTGACTAATGTACTTCTTTCTAAACTCTTCTTGAAAGAATTCCCATGTAATCTTCTCTTTTGGGACTACCGATACCAAGGTGTTCCACCATTGATAGGCAAATCTCTTAAAAGAGAAACTACACACTTCATGCATCCCTCAGGTGTGTAGGACAGTTCATTAAATACCCTGATGGTATTTTCTAACCAGAACTCAACTTTTTCCTGATCATCATCTTTTCTAGCCTGGAATTCTTCTGCCCCATGTTTCCTGATCCTATCAACTGGAGGTTTGTCTCCTCTTACCACCTCTACTACTTGAGGGGCTGCAGGGATAGGTTGTGGAACAGGCGGGGGTGGAGGGGGTTGTGTATTTGGGTTCGTACGAATGAACTCCGTATACCACGTATTCATCATATGGAGGAAGGCTTCTCTAGCCTCTTCTCCTCCTCCTTGACTCACCATAGTGGGTCTATTCTCATTCTCATTCGACACTGTCGCTTCTGCGGGAACCAGCGTGTTACTTTCTACATCATCCGCCACAGCTCTTTCGGGATCCATTTACTATATGTATAAACATAATTTGAGTCGTCAAGAGTCGTCACACTATCATTATAAAAACATTCTTACGTATGGCATGTATAGCTAGACTCATGCTCATGCTATGTTAGTCCTAGAAATGACTAAACCATAGTTCTGCTACCAATAAATGTAACACCCCATACCCGAGTTCGATGCTAGGACTGGATACGAGACATTACCATACTTAAACTCACTTAAACATGCACTTACGGGCTGTAAAATTTCGTTCCGACTTAAAAACTTCTCTTTCATAGTTTAGTCATACACTTTTTGGGCCTACGAGGCCTTAAACACGTATCCTAAAACTTTCAGAACTTAATCAAAATTTTTTCTTTAAAGCAGGGTTCACACGCCCGTGTGACTTGGAACACGCCTGTGTACCCTTAGCACGCCCATATCTTCCAACCCTTGGTGACACTGACTATATTCACACGGCCTTAACACGCCCGTGGGCTTAAACCGTGTGCTAATGCTTGATATACTGACTTAACCACACGGTCTGGGGCACACGCCCATGCTCTCACTGTGTTTCATACACGGCTTACACAAACAGCCGTGGAATTTGCCCGTGGCCTATCCTGACTTCAAATATGAAGGTGCAGTGTACGCACGGCCTAGACACACGTCTGTGTGTCTAACCGTGTGGGCACTTAGAGGCTATTTACCAAGCCATTTGCCACCCTGAAATAAAAATCAAGCTCATTCTCAATTCAATACATTTCATGAACAATACTACATGTTTCATTGATCTCAATAAACATACCTACTTAATCAAATTTAGGCCAATCACTTAGCCATATACAAAAGAATAATAAACTTAATAACCAATACTTTGGCTCTTCTTAAAATATATTCTCAAAATGAAATGCTTCCTATACATGCCATACTTAATATAAATTCAACTTGTCTATACCAAAATAAATATTGATAGTGTGCTCCGAGCTCCGATAACAAAGATCCACGAGATTAGCTTGGCGGGACTACATGAAAAGAAAGAATAAAGGACGTAAGCATTTAGCTTAGTAAGTTTGCATATTACACATATAGCAACATACTTGACTAATATAAACCATTTGACATAAACAATGGTATCATAAATTCCAGCTATAAAGCTTACTTACTCATATTGATTCTTACATATTTCATGATACTTACTAGTCTCATACTCGTGAGGTAAACAAGGTACCTGTATCACTTGATCAAATATATCAGCATACTCTACAATAATAATCATAATCTGTAGTTCATCATTCATAATATGAATAATATTCATTTCCAACTTGATAATAGCTTTGCTTACTTATCTTTCTTGTTATCTCATTTTAACTTTACTCATTTGCCCGATGAATTTCTGCGAATAATCGAGGATACTAAATCTCACTCCACATATAACTTGATGCCAAAGCCATATCTTAGATACAGTCTTACATGGAATATCTCATCTTGGGTTCGAGGCCATGTCTTGACATGGACTTATACAAAGTCTTTCTCATGTGTTCTCTTGGAAACTTACCATTGCCATATCTTGACATGGTCTTACTTGGTATCTTTTCTCATTAACTGGTCAACGTTGAGCCTTGGCTTGGACTTACATGAAATCTTCTTGTTCTCACCAATGCCATGCCTTAGCTTGGGCTTACATGGGATATTTATATCTTGCTAGCTTTTCAATGCCAAGACTTGTCTTGGACTTACATGATAACTTTTCAATGCCAAGACTTTTCTTGGACTTACATGATAACTTGTCAATGCCAAGACTTGTCTTGGACTTACCTGATAACTTGCTTGATTGCCAATGCCACGCCTTGGCTTGGTCTTATACGGACTTTCTCATTTCATGTGGTAGATCGAGTGTCCTGGGTAAATCATCTTCAATCGGGACTTTTTCATGCTTAATCTCATTGATTTCTTTGTTTAATGATAAACCGTAAAAGTAAGATATTTTAATCCCACATCTAGTATGCTTTTGGATGATTTATCCCTCGATTTATGTAAAAAGGTGCTCTTAATCCTTTCTTTTCATATCTTATACTCAGGAAAGCACCGGAGGACGAAAAGAACGAGAAACGGGCCCAAAACGAAGCAAATTGGGCCAAAGGAGAAATCGACACGGCTTGGACTTAAGCCCACACGGTCGTGCCTCACCAATCATCTAGAACACGGCCTGATCCTGATTCACACGGTCGTGTCTCATTAAAGAAATCCTAACACGGCTTGAAGATCGTCCACACGGGCGTGTGCCATGCCCGTGTCCCTGTCGTGGCAAAGAGCAATTTCATTCGGATTTGGATACTTTGGGGCAAAGAAACCTATTTCAAAAGCCTATTTAAACCCCCTAAGTATCAGCTGAAAAGGGGGCGGTTAGCTATGCCAAGGAGCCAAGCCGAAAAGGCCAGATTTGTGGGGAATCACTCGAAGATAGCCAGTTGATCCATCTCAAGAAGCTGGAATTCTACTCAAGACGGTGGATCTCTCCTTCAATTCCTTCAGGGAGTTTTAGGGATTTCTTATGTTTTGTTTTATCTTTTCTTCTGAGATGTTTTCTTTTATAGTTATGAACTAAACCCTTCAGATACCCGAAGGGGATGAAACCTATGATGAATCTTGTTATTGATTTCTAAATTATATGATAAATACTTATTTTGTTCTTAATTATGTGAGCTTAATCCAAATTTGATGTGCTTAGGTAGAGGAGAAAAAGTCCCTGCTTAAGAGTAGATCTAGCATAATTAAGCGGAGTTGATCGCACGCCTAGAGATAGGGTGATGAGATTTTTTTCGAATTAGGGTGAAACCTAATATAGGAGTCCACAGATCGATTTACTGCTATTTTAGGGGTTTATTAACAAAGAAAGAGATTTCCATTAATTAACCTAGGTTTAGACGTTATTCGCCTCGAGAGAGAGTTTAATATACGTTAGGGAGTCTTACGGATCAAACTAAGTAAATAAATCGTCTAGTTCAGTGTTGGATAACAAGTGAAGTCTAAGTGGATTCTTCCTAAGGGTATCATCTAAATCAACTGAGTTTTTCTAAAAGTTATCTCCCCAATTTAGTCTTTTTTGTCTTTGCGTCTTAGCTTGGTAGCTAGTTAATTTTAGATTAGACAACCAATCACTTAATATGTAGGCTAGATAATAGAAAGAAAGTTAGTAGTAGTACTTTTAGTTCCTTTAGGTTCGATAATCCGGTCTTGCCTAAGCTATACAACTGTTCGATAGGTGCACTTGCCTTAAATCGTTGTCAGAGTTAGTTTCCAGGTTCAATCATTCTCTTTTATAAATTTAAGACTCTGATTCACAGCGATCATTTAACATAGTATTAAACATTCCATGGTAATAGTGTACATTATACGAAGCAATTCAATGATAAAAATCAATAAAGCTTAGAAATCATACAAACTTACCTCGATATACAAAACGTATGTAGATATGCAATTTAGTCCTCGACTTTGTTCTTGCCTCGGTTTCGATCCGGGCTTCATTTTTCTTGATCTATAATAATAATTTAGATCATTTAAAACTCACATTGACTAAATTAACTATTTACTCATACTTTGGCAAAATTATTATTTTGCCTCTAAACTTTCTCATATTTGCACTTTTGCCCCAAGGCTCGTAAAATGATTCTCATTCAACTATCTTAAACTTAATGATTAGCTGATTAGTAATCTCAACTATAGCAATATCAAAATCCCTCTATTTCTACCATGTATGATCAATCTCATAACTTTTACAAACTAGTCCCTATACTCATTTTTCATGAAATTCACTTAGAAAAAGATGTTTATCTAACATCAAACTCTCATAAACTTCCATAAAACATCATTTAACAAGCATATCATTCATGGGTAGGTTTTTAACATGCATCTTAGCTCATTTTATAGCTAAAAATAGCTAATTCATAATACGAGAACTTCAAAAATACAAAGAATATTAAAACGGGGCTAAGATAAACTTACTAGTAAGCTTGAAAAAAATGAAGAACCCTAGCTATGGAGTCTCCAAATTTTCGGCACAAGGGGGAAGAAGATGAATAGATTTTTGTCATCTTTTTTCCCATTTTAATCATTTAATAGATAAATGACCAAAATGCCCTTCTCTTTAAAATTTTCTATTTTACTAACTCATGCCCAATTTTTTCCAAAAATTATAATTTGGGAAAATTGCTATTTAAGGGTTTCTAATTAATAATCTAAAGCTATTTTACACAAAAAGCTCCTAGAAACTCATATTTTGCAACTTTTTGCAATTTAGTCATTTTGGACCATTCAACCTCAACTTAACAAAATTGCTTCATGTAACTTTCACACTTGCATACAAACATGGCATAAACCTTAAAAACTCATAAATTCACCTCAGATTCGTAGCCTCGCGCCATTATTCTGACTAAGCCCTAAATCGAGCTGTTACATGGTGGCTAGGGTTTGATTGAAGAAGAAGTTGGGTAGAAAGTGAGGAAAATGAGGGGGTTTAAATAGGAAATAGGGATCTTGTGGCTTCTCACGTCCGTGTACCATGGGCGTGTTGGGTCACACGGCCGTATCGCACGGTTGTGTTGTGCTTCATTCGTTTCTCCCATGCCCGTGTACTGGTCACCACGTCCACGTTGATAAATCAGTGTCGACCACGGCCATGGATTTTTTGTCCTTGGTTCATACGATCTCTTCCACATCGGTGTGTAAATCCATGGTGTCCACATGGCCACGGCCACGCCCGTGTGTAAGGCCGTGTAGTAGGGAAAACTATGTTTCATTAATTTGGTTAGTTTGTAGTTAGATGCTAAAAATAAAAATAAAAATAAAAATATGAAAATTAATGGAGTTAATGTTCGGGTTGCCTCCCGAGAAGCGCTCGTTGAAAGTCTTAAGCTAAACTTACCTCTCATTCGCACATTCATGGTGGTTTGAGGAGTTGAAACTCCTCCCCTCTATTATCAGTTTTATGATCATTATATAGTTCGAGTCGAGTAATGTTTACCTTAAAAGTGTCGAATTTAGGATTAGTTACCTCGACTGTTCCATATGGGAAGATATTCAGTACCTCAAATGGAATTTCTTCGTTTGTATTCAGCTCTGATCCTCGATCTGAAATTTGTTTGTCCCATGAAGTGGCTTTGGTTCTGCTTCGTGTGTTCCTAGTTTTTCCTTGAAATGTGTCTTCTACTCGTCTAGTTCATCGATCTGAAGCCTTCGTTCCTCATGAGTTATTTCCTTGTTGGCATGAGGTCTAGGATTTGGCTCAGTTGTGTAGTTCTGTGGTGCTTCTTGAAAAGAAGGTTTAACCGAATGGTAATTAATAGAATTTATGTTCTCACCTTGATTACTCGATGTCCTAGCTGAGTCAAGAGCCTGAAGAGTGATCGTTTCGTCACCTACACGAAGTATGAGTTCGCCTGTACCAACATCAATTTTAGTTTTGGCAGTTGCTAAAAAGGGTCTTCCTAATATTAAAGGAATATTATTGTCATCATCCATGTCTAAAACGACAAAGTCTACTGGGAATATGAATTTGTCAATTTTGACTAGTACATCTTCGATTATACCCCTAGGAATTCTAATAGTTTTATCAGCTAATTGAATGCTCATCCTAGTTTTTTTAAGTTTTGTAACATCCTAAAATAGGGGTTATTTGTGATTGAATTAATTCTTTTGTGTTTGAATTACTGTGACATTATTTGTGAAATGATAAGGCTTAATTAGAGGTCTTGAGTAGGCTCGGAATGGTAGAAAAATATTTTTATAAGCTTAAAAGGTAGGGAGCCTTAGTAGGTAGGGGTTACAAGAATAAATGAGGAATTATTTGACACAAAAATGGCCTTGGAAAAGTGGCAAAAGGGAGGCCACTTAAGAGTTGGAGTTGACGCCACAAGGAGAGCAAGGGGAGCTTGTGTTCGAGTCACGGAAATCCCTCTTTTTACTCTTTATTTTGGACGGCAATAGGGGGAGAGTTTTTCTCAGTTTAAACTCTTTATGATAATGAGGATAATAATAAGATTTCTTTTTATTATTAATTGGATTATTATGTGAATAATCAACAATAGTGGGTAGAGGAAAAATAGCCTTGTAATTAATTCAAATTATTTTGAATTAATTCAAACATGTGGCCTAAAGTGAATTAAGGAAATTGATTGAACTTTAAACTCTTCAAGGGAAGAGTGGACAGCAAGTATAGGGGGATTAGTGCCGAATTTTCTTAGCTTCTTTCTCATAATTTTCGGCTAGCCTTCATCTTTTGTTTCTTCTTTGTCATTCTCCCAAAACCGAAAACCCTTCTCTTCTTCTAAAATCTTGGCCGAATCTTATATACCTTAATCTCCCATCTATTTCTTTCTTTTCTCTTCTCAAACCCTTAGCTGAAACTCTATCTCCTTCCCCATTATTTCTTTCCCTTTTGCCGAATACACCCCTTTGAAGTGCCGAAATTCCCTTCTCCTATTTGAAAGCACTTTGGCCGAATACTAAATGTGGTATAAGATTCTTCGGGACTTTCCTTTCAATCGGTTGAGAAGGTAAGGGGCACTAGCCGAATGTTTTTAGTATTCTCTCTTGTGTTCTGTCGATTTGGATGTAAGAAAAAGCCGAAATCCGGCATATACTAATGGTTGGCTAATCTTTCTGTTGAAAACGATTTCACCTAGGACCCCGGGATCTCAAAGCAGTAGATCTGAACCATCATTCTCTGTCAATCAAATTCGGCAAGTGAGGGTAAGGTCTATTTTAGTGTTCAAAAGCCGAAGGCTATCGTTTAGAATATTGTTGATTGACCGACTGTAGTTTGGTGAAGCAGATTCGTGTATCGTGTGCTGTGGCTAGTATTCAAACGTGTGTAGGTAAGGATTTGGGTTTAAGAGATGCCCTTTAGATTAATTTGGTTTGGCCGAATAGGCCATGGCACTAACCTAGTGTTTGGCCGAATATAGGAGCAGGAAGTCTAGGGTGCCGATTTGATTCTTCGGGACTTAGAACGACCGTTGGTGACAGGTGTGTACATACACACTTTATAATTAATTAATGTACTAAATCTGTTGTGTGCTAATCGGATCTATGTAGATTTGGATTTAATACCATGAATGGTATAAGCAAGGATTCAGGTAAGTCCTTGTTGATTATGAGTTATTTTATGATGCTTTTGGCAAGCATGATATATCTGGTATGTGCAGTAAATACATGACTGATAATAAACCCAGTATGTGATATTAAGTAAACATGGTTAGCATGATTCTATTAAATGTATCTTATAAATATGTGGGTTGACGAGAGGAGAGGGAAGTGATATTTGTGTCGACGGACACCAGTGGTTTGGTACCACATTGTGACTTCGGTCACCAGAGGTTTGGCACCTCCAGAGGTTTGGCACCTCATAGCGTCTCGTCCCAGTGGCTTAGCACCACAGTGGATTGGCCCCACAGATTATATTAAGGGATTGACGCCAGTGATTTGGTATCACACGATGGGTTGGCCCCATCAATCGATTTGTGTCTTCGGACACCAGAGGTTTGGCACCTCCAGTGATTTGGCATCACATCTGTGATTTTAAGTCACCAGTGGTTTGGCACCACCAGTGGTTTGGTACCACACGGGGTAGAGAAAGGCGTTTGGATGGCTAGGTTGGGTGCATGATTTAGTGCATGTTAACTTGTTATAAATTGTGTATGTTGTTGCACTAAACCGGGGAAGGGTTACACATTGAGTCTTGGTGACTCACCTTCTCCTTTAACATTTTTTTTCAGGTGACTCGTAGATCGCGGATGAGGAGCCGGATGGACTCGAGGTGGCCATGTAGTGGAAATTTGAATTAAATGAACTTTGAACCTTATTTTATTTTATTGTTGGCTTTTATTTTGTTTAAGTTGTAATAAGGCCTCCTAGAATTATTTTTATTATTATACATGTTTTAAATAATTCGTTTAACTATCTAATGATATTAAAACAAGTACACATGTTTTTCTCAAGTTATACGAAAAAAGTTTTAAAGTACCATCGGGTACATTTGAAATCTATAATAACCCGACTTAATAAATATTTTTAAAACTAAGTAAGGCTTTAGCAAGACCATTGAAAATGAAAAGGTTTTTCGACAAAACTAAAATCGGTTTACAAGGATTTTCAAACTGTTTTCCCCTGTAACATACCGAATTCGGTCGTAGTGTTTGGGCCGGGTTTGGGATGTGACAAAATTGGTATTAGAGCCCAGTTCAAAGCTCGGCTGTGGGGGCCCAAGGCCTAAAAATGTTTTAGTAGGCCTTTATGGAAATATTTTTGGTTTGGAACAGCATGGCACCGAGTCTCCGGCACCAATCCGCCCAGGTAAGTACCTCTAACTTTTTGGTTTGAATTATTACTTGTAGAAAGGGTAGGAATGAAACGTAGAATAGTCTTATAGGAACTTGAACCCTAGGATTAGACTACTCAAACATAAAAATAAAACATAAGCTTTAATGAACTAAACCAACCTATGGCTAAGTCACTGAGCTAGGGTGTGGTAACCCCTGTACGCATGTCTAGGATTGGATCCGGAAGAGCTTGGTATTTAAGCAGTCCTAGCGACTCACCTCCTCTTCGTAGGTATCCTACCTGGTGCGTAGCTTCGGTTCACCCTAACTCAGAGGGCTCAGTGGTGCGGCAACCTCTGTGCGCATGTCTAGGAATGGTTTTGATGGGAGCTTGGTATTTAAGTAGTCCGCGTGACTCACCTCCTCTCTACTCGAATCCTGCCTGGTGCGTAGCTTTGGTTCACCCTAACCAAGAGGGCTCGGTCATAGGCTAAAACATAATGACTAAAACCCGAAAGGGAACTAGCCATGTTTTCAGAAAAAAAAGAAGACAACAAAACCCTAGTTTTTCAGAACTTTTAAAATTACTCTTTCAAATTTGAGAAACAACCATCTTCACAACTTTTTCCAAAAAATTTGATTTGTGAAAAATTACAGAAATGCCCTTAGAATTAAAATTACTAAAATACCCTTGGTTCATAAAATACCAACTACTCAATGGTTTTGCCCAAAATATCAGTATTTTATCAATATCCAACAACCCTACTTTGCAAACTATCAAAAATACTTTGGTTTTGGAAAATTACTTAAAATGTACTAAAAACTTGCAAAATTACCAAATAACCCGATTTCTAAAATTTTTGCAACATCATCGTTTTAAAAAGGGAAACTCTCAAAAAGAACCCTCAAAGTTTTACAACTGTTAAAATATCCTTGATTTACTAAATTTACAAATTTACCCCTGACTGGCAAAATTACCAAAATACCCTTGGTTTCCAAAAATTTTGCTATACCTTTAATTTCCGAAATTCTTCGAAAATACTCTCCAGTTTTGGGAAATTTCAAATGTTTTGATTTAATAAAGTTTAAAAATTTCTTCTATTACGAAAATACCCTTGTAGAAAAATGACGAAAATACCCTTGGGATAGAAACAGGACAGAAATGTCCGAAGTGTGAATAAGTATGAAAGGTATTAGGGAATGGATGTTCCTCTCTGTGTGAACTAGGATAGAGAACTTGAAACTTTGTTTGATCGAAAGAATTCCAATTAAACTTTCCATAAAATTTCTTCGCGAGTAAGCAAGTGGAACAGTCACTAATCCATAAAAATTTTTTAATCAGATTAAAGCGCGGTAGTTAGAATGAGCTCTAGATAACGTAGACGTCGCGGACGCGGTAGAGGCAGGATGACTGTGTCAGAACCCGTTAGGTCGGGTCAGGGTTCTGAAAATGAAGTACCGCCACCACCACCCCCAACTTTTGGAGCTGAGGATCAGGATCAGACAAGGGGTGAGGCAGTATCGCAAGCTGTATTGCGAGTTCTTGAGATGGTGGTTGGTGCTAGTGGAGGTATGGGAGCTCAGAAATCTGTTCCCGAGTGACTCCGATCCAACAGAGCTGAGGTATTCCGGGGTGTGTCGGGCGTGGCACCCAGTGCAGCGGAATACTAGTTAGAGTCGACTGAGAGGATCATGGATGACCTCGATCTGACGAGTGAGGAAAAGCTGAAAGGAGTGGTGTCGCTCCTAAGGGATGAATCATATCAGTGGTGGCTCACGGTCCGGGATGGTGCTACGGCAGATGATCTTACGTGGGAGTACTTCAAAACTGCTTATCAGAAGAAGTATGTGGGCACCAACTACACTGATGCTCAGAGGAAAGCCTTTCTGGGGTTAGTACAAGGAAATAAGTCAGTGTCGGAGTATGAGGTGGAATTTCTGAGGCTGAGCTGCTATGCTCGGGGAATTGTGTCAACCGAGCATGATCGTTGTGTCCGCTTTTGAAGACGGACTTAGAGATGAGTTAAGGTTGTTGATTGCTCCACATGCAGAGCGTGAGTTTGTTGTCTTTGGTGGAAAAGGCTAAGGTAGCCGAAGGGGTCAAGGAGTCTGTGAGACAGAGCTATGATAGGAACAAGCAGAAGAGAGGCTTTGGGTCGTCTGGGTCAGGTGGTAATGTTCAGAAAAGGGCTAGGCAGAGTGGGCCAAATCAGGCAAGAAGGCCCATGGCTACTAATCAGAGACCGGCTTAGTGTAATCGCTGTGGAAAATCACATTGGGGAGGTTGTTGGACCGGTGAGAGGGGTTGCTTTGAATGTGGGTCTCTGGATCACCGTGTAAGGGATTGTCCTCGGAAGTTAGATAAGAATCAGCTAGAGGGGCAGAACCGTACTCAGGATAGAAATGTGGGACCGTAGAGTGGTCGTGGTAATGATAGAAGAGGCAATAGTCCTAATCGAGGTCGCGGAATTCAGGGCAGAGGTGCAGGCAACACAGAGGCTAAGCAGTTTGGCTTAGTCTATGCAGTGAGGCGTCGCGAGGAGGGTGACACACCGGACGTCATAACCGGTACGTTCCTAATTTGTGGTCTTCCATATATTGCCTTAATTAATGTGGGTTCGACGCATTCATACGTTGCTAGTAGTGTGGTAGAGACTATGAACCTAGACTTTGAGACTGCTTCTAGGGAGATGACTGTAATTAGTCCTTTAGGTCACTCTGTAGTCGTAAACAAACTATATAGAGATGTACCCCTAGAACTCTATGGGGTAGTGTTTGTGGCTGATCTGATAGAACTGCCGTTTGGGGAGTTCGATTTGATCCTTGGAATGGACTGGTTGGTTAAGTATCAGGCAAGGTTAGATTGCACTGCTAAGCGCATGGTTCTTAAGATGGCTGAAGGTGATGAAGTAGTCATGATAGGTAATAGAAGGGATTATCTATCCAACATGGTGTCTACCTTGAAGGCAGAGAAGATGGTCAAGAAGGGTTGTGAGGCGTTTTTGGTTCGAATTTGTGCCTTAGAGGCTAAGGAGTCAGCAGTTGAGAAGGTCCGAACGGTAGGGGAATTCACTGATGTGTTTCCAGAAGAACTCCCGGGTCTGCCTCCAGATCGGGAAGTTGAATTCGGTATAGACTTGCTACCCAGAATGGCACCTGTGTCTATAGCACCCTACCGAATGGCACCAAAGGAATTGGTGGAGCTGAAGGCTCAAATTCAGGAGCTCTTGGATAGAAGGTTTATAAGACCAAGTATATCTCCGTGGGGAGCACCTGTGTTGTTTGTCAAGAAAAAGGATGGTTCGATACGGATGTGTATAGACTACCGCCAGTTAAACAAGTTAACGATCAAAAACAAGTATCCGTTGCCTCAGATTGATGACTTGTTTGACCAACTGAAGGGTGCAGCGGTGTTCTCGAAGATAGATCTTAGGTCGGGCTATCATAAACTTAAGGTGAAGGAGGTTGATGTGCACAAGACGGCATTCTGAACTCGGTATGGGCATTACGAGTTTCTAGTGATGCCATTTGGGTTGACCAACGCGCCTGCAGCGTTCATGGACTTAATGAATCGGGTATTTCAGCAGTACTTGGACCAATTTGCCGTGGTGTTTATAGACGACATATTGGTTTACTCAAAGACGGAGGAGGAGCATGACATGCATTTGCGGATAGTTTTACAAGTACTGAGGGAGAAGCAGTATATGCCAAATTCAATAAGTGCGAATTTTGGCTTAGGGAGGTGGCTTTCTTAGGTCATGTAATGTCAGCTGAAGGGATTAGAGTAGATCCCCGCAAGGTTAAAGCGGTGCTGGATTGGAAACCGCCTAGGTCAGTGGCGGAAATTCGAAGTTTTCTGGGTCTAGCAGGGTACTATCGGAGATTTGTGGAAGGATTCTCCTTAATCGCAGCGCCATTGACTAAGTTATTAAGGAAGGGAGTCCCATTTGTATGGTCAGAGAAGCAACAAGAAAGTTTCGATAAGCTTAGGAAGATTCTGACGGAAGCTCCAGTTCTGGTACAGCCTGAAGCGGGAAAGTTGTTTACAGTCTACTGTGATGCGTCCCATACAGGTTTGGGATGTGTGTTGATGCAGGAAGGGAAGGTAGTGGCCTATGCGTCCCGTCAATTAAGACCGCATGAGGTTAATTATCCAATTCACGACTTGCAGTTAGCGGCAGTAGCCTTCGCATTGAAAATATGGAGACACTACTTGTATGGGGAGAAGTCGATAGTCTACACGGATCATAAAAGTCTGAGGTATCTCTTGACTTAAAAGGACTTGAATTTGAGGCAGCGCCGATGGATTGAACTGTTGAAGGACTACGACTGTTCAATTGAGTACCATCCAGGCAAGGCTAATGTGGTAGCTGACGCGTTGAGCCAAAAGGTCGTGACAGACTTAAGAGCGATGTTTGCTCACCTCAGTTTATACGACGATGGAAGTCTTTTGGCGGAACTACAGGTTAAGCCAACGTGGATCGAGGAGATTAAGGAAGGGCAGTTGGTAGACGAAGGGTTGAATGCGATGAGGTTGCAAGTTCAAGATGGTGGTTTAGAAGGGTATAGTTTGACTGATGATGGTGTACTATGTTTTGAAGGGCGGCCTTGTATGTCGAAGGATGTGGATTTGAGGCAAAAAATTCTTCAAGATACACATAACAGCCCATACGCTATGCATCCTGGAGGTAGTAAGATGTATGGGGATTTACGAAAATAGTTCTGGTGGCCAGGGTTGAAACGTGAGGTAACTGAGTTCGTGGGAAGATGTCTGACGTGTCAGCAGGTTAAGGCTAAACACCAATTGCCATCAGGGTTACTTCAACCAGTAAAGATCCCTCAATGGAAATGGGAGAGGATCACTATGGATTTCGTCAGTGGGCTACCCCTCACGCCCAGCAAGAAGGACGCAGTTTGGGTGGTTGTGGATCATCTGACTAAGTCAGCTTACTTCATACCAGTGAGAATGGATTATTCTCTCCAGAAGCTAGCAAAGTTATATGTGTCAGAAGTAGTAAGATTGCACGGTGTGCCAGTATCAATTATCTCGGATAGAGATCCGAGGTTTACGTCAAGGTTCTGGAAAGCGTTGCATCAGGCGTTGGGTACACGATTGGATTTCAGCACAGCTTTCCATCCGCAGTCTGACGGGCAATCGGAAAGGGTTATACAGATCTTAGAGGATATGCTGAGAGGGTGTGTGTTGGATTTCAGTGGAAGTTGGGAGGAGTATCTACCGTTGGCGGAATTCGCTTATAACAATAGTTATCAAGCGAGTATTCAGATGGCTCCATACGAAGCACTGTATGGATGGAAGTGTCGTACTCTGACGTGTTGGACAGAGTTAGGTGAACGACAAGTGTTGGGTCCAGAGTTGGTGACCGAAACTGAGGATAAAGTTAAGGTGATTTGGGCTCGTCTCAAGGAAGCGTCAGATAGGCAGAAATCTTATGCTGATCTCAAGCGTAAAGAAATGGAGTATGCGGTAGGAGATATGGTTTTTCTAAAGGTGTCACCTTGGAAGAAGGTATTGAGATTTGGGCGAAAAGGGAAGCTAAGCCCAAGGTTCATCGGGCCATATACGGTGTTAAAATGAGTGGGACCGGTAGCTTATCAGCTCGAGCTACCGGCGGAATTGAGTCAGATCCATCACACGTTGTACCAGCAGCTGAGATTGAGGTGAACACGGATTTATCTTTTGAGGAAGAACCAGTGCAGATCTTGGACCGAGATGTCAAAGTTTGGCGTAGGAAGTCAGTACCTTTGGTGAAAGTACTACGGCGGAACCATTGTGTAGAGGAAGCTACGTGGGAACCCGAGGATATGATGCGGCAGCAATACCCCTATCTCTTCTAATCAAGTAATTTCGAGGCCGAAATTATTTTAAGGGGGTAGAACTGTAACATCCTAAAATAGGGGTTATTTGTGATTGAATTAATTCTTTTGTGTTTGAATTACTGTGACATTATTTGTGAAATGATAAGGCTTAATTAGAGGTCTTGAGTAGGCTCGGAATGGTAGAAAAATATTTTTATAAGCTTAAAAGGTAGGGAGCCTTAGTAGGTAGGGGTTACAAGAATAAATGAGGAGTTATTTGACACAAAAATGGCCTTGGAAAAGTGGCAAAAGGGAGGCCACTTAAGAGTTGGAGTTGACGCCACAAGAAGAGCAAGGGGAGCTTGTGTTCGAGTCACGGAAATCCCTCTTTTTACTCTTTATTTTGGACGGCAATAGGGGGAGAGTTTTTCTCAGTTTAAACTCTTTATGATAATGAGGATAATAATAAGATTTCTTTTTATTATTAATTGGATTATTATGTGAATAATCAACAATAGTGGGAAAAATAGCCTTGTAATTAATTCAAATTATTTTGAATTAATTCAAACATGTGGCCTAGAGTGAATTAAGGAAATTGATTGAATTTTAAACTCTTCAAGGGAAGAGTGGATGGCAAGTATAGGGGGATTAGTGCCGAATTTTCTTAGCTTCTTTCTCATAATTTTCGGCTAGCCTTCATCTTTTATTTCTTCTTTGTCATTCTCCCAAAACTGAAAACCCTTCTCTTCTTCTAAAATCTTGGCCGAATCTTCTATACCTTAATCTCCCATCTATTTCTTTCTTTTCTCTTCTCAAACCCTTAGCCGAAACTCTATCTCCTTCCCCATTATTTCTTTCCCTTTTGCCGAATACACCCCTTTGAAGTGCTGAAATTCCCTTCTCCTATTTGGAAGCACTTTGGCCGAATACTAAAGGTGGTATAAGACTCTTCGGGACTTTCCTTTCAATCAGTTTGAGAAGGTAAGGGGCACTAGCCGAATGTTTTTAGTATTTTCTCTTGTGTTCTGTCGATTTGGATGTAAGGAAAAGCCGAAATCCGGCATATACTAATGGTTGGCTAATCTTTCTGTTGAAACCAATTTCACCTAGGACTCTGGGATCTCAAAGTAGTAGATCTGAACCATCATTCTCTGTCAATCAAATTCGGTAAGCGAGGGTAAGGTCTATTTTAGTGTTCAAAAGCCGAAGGCTATCGTTTAGAATATTGTTGATTGACCGATTGTAGTTTGATGAAGCAGATTCGTGTATCGTATGCTGTGGCTAGTATTCAAACGTGTGTAGGTAAGGATTCGGGTTTAAGAGATGCCCTTTAGATTAATTTGGTTTGGCCGAATAGGCCATGGCACTAACCTAGTGTTTGGCCGAATATAGGAGCAGGAAGTCTAGGGTTCCGATTTGATTCTTTGGGACTTAGAACGACCGTTGGTGACAGGTGTGTACATACACACTTTATAATTAATTAATGTACTAAATCTGTTGTGTGCTAATCGGATCTATGTAGATTTGGATTTAATACCATGAATGGTATAAGCAAGGATTCAGGTAAGTCCTTGTTGATTATGAGTTATTTTATGATGCTTTTGGGAAGCATGATATATCTGGTATGTGCAGTAAACATGGTTAGCATGATTCTATTAAATGCATCTTATAAATATGTGGGTTGACGAGAGGAGTGGGAAGTGATATTTGTGTCGACGGACACCAGTGGTTTGGTACCACATTGTGACTTCGGTCACCAGAGGTTTGGCACCTCCAGAGGTTTGGCACCTCATAGCGTCTCGTCCTAGCGGCTTAGCACCACAGTGGGTTGGCCCCACAGATTATATTAAGGGATTGACGCCAGTGATTTGGTATCACACGATGGGTTGGCCCCATCAATCGATTTGTGTCTTCGGACACCAGAGGTTTGGCACCTCCAGTGATTTGGCATCACATATGTGATTTTAAGTCACCAGTGGTTTGGCACCACCAGTGGTTTGGTACCACACGGGGTAGAGAAAGGCGTTTGGATGGCTAGGTTGGGTGCATGATTTAGTGCATGTTAACTTGTTATAAATTGTGTATGTTGTTGCACTAAACTGGAGAAGGGTTACACATTGAGTCTTGGTGACTCACCTTCTCCTTTAACATTTTTTTTAAGGTGACTCGTAGATCGCGGATGAGGAGCCGGATGGACTCGAGGTGGCCATGCAGTGGAAATTTGAATTAAATGAACTTTAAAATTTATTTTATTTTATTGTTGGCTTTTATTTTGTTTAAGTTGTAATAAGGCGTCCTAGAATTATTTTTATTATTATACATGTTTTAAATAATTCGTTTAACTATCTAATGATATTAAAACAAGTACACATGTTTTTCTCAAGTTATACGAAAAATGTTTTAAAGTACCATCGGGTACATTTGAAATCTATAATAACCCGACTTAATAAATATTTTTAAAACTAAGTAAGGCTTTAGCAAGACCATTGAAAATGAAAAGGTTTTTCGACAAAACTAAAATCGGTTTACAAGGATTTTCAAACCATTTTCCCCTGTAACATACCGAATTCGGTCGTAGTGTTTGGGCCGGGTTTGGGATGTTACAAGTTTCCCTAGACCTAGCTGTTTAAATATTTTATAAGGCATAACATTGATGCTTGCCCCTAAATCAGCTAAAGCATTATCAACAGATAAACTACCAATTAAGCATGGAATTGTAAAACTCCCTGGATCTTTTAATTTTCGTGGTAGTTTATTTTGCAGAATTGCTGAGCACACTGCGTTTAGCTCCACATGCGTCTCCTCGTCTAACTTCCGTTTGTTTGTCAAAAGCTCTTGTAAAAATTTCCTTGAATCTGGCATCTCCGAAAGAGCTTCAAGAAATGGTAAATTAGTATGTAATTTCTTTAGAAGTTTAAGAAATTTACTGAATTGTTCATCTGTGTGGTCTTTCTTCATCGCATTGGTGTATGGCACACAAGGTTGGTATTCTGTAATTACCGGTTTTGGCTTATCATGGCTTACCTCAACCTTACCTTCCTCTACCACATTCTCTTGCCTCAATTTTTGTTAATCTAACCCTTCATTATCGTGAGCAGTTATGGCTTGAAATTACTCTTTTACGTTAGTTTTAGTGTTACTTGGCAAGCTACCTTGTGGTCGTTCAGATATGATCTTAGCAAGTTTTCCTAATTGGTTCTTGATCCCTTGAATTGATGCTTCTTGATTTTTGAGTGCTGTTTCGGTGTTTTGGAAACAGGTTTCTAACACCGCAACAAATTTTGTTAGCATCTCCTCAAGGTTTGGCTTCTTCTCTTGTGGGTAGGGTTGCTGTTGAAAGCCTGGGAGGGGTTGTTGTCTCTGATTTCCTTGGCCACCCCATGAGAAGTTGGGGTGGTTCCTCCAACCTGGATTATAAGTGTTACTATAAGGGTTATTTTGAGGTCTAGAATTATTACCCATATAGTTCATCTGTTTGCTTTCTATGCCAGGGTTGTAGGATTGATATTTTGTATTGCTCATTCCTCCTCTATTCGTATCACACTGCATAATCGGATGTACCTGCGAAGAACCACACAAACCATCAATCTTTTTATTTAACAGTTCTACCTGGTTTGATAGCATGATGACTGCGTTGAGGTTGAAAACACTGGCGGCTTTTGTTGGCCTTGTCCTTGTAACTTGCCACTGATAATTATTCAGTGACATCTCTTCAATGAATTCGTAGGTAGCCTCAAGTGTTTTGTTGTTTAAGGTACCACCGGCGGCTGAATCAATCAACTGCCTAGTTGAAGGGTTCACACCGTTGTAAAAGGTTTAAATCTGTAGCCACAAGGGTAACCTATGGAGAGGGCACCTTCTTAGTAGATCCTTGTATCTCTCCCATGTATCGTAAAGTGTTTCTAAATCCATCTACACAAAAGAAAAGATATCATTCCTCAACTTGGCCGTTTTAGTCGGCAGAAAATATTTTAAGAAAAATTTTTCGGTCATTTGTTCCCATGGAGTGATTGATTCTCGTGGTAAAGAGTTTAACCACTGTTTAGCTTTGTTTCTCAATGAAAAGAGAAAAAACTGAAGGCGAATGGCATCATCAGAAACGCCATTGATTTTAAGGTACCGCATAATTTTGAGGAAATTTGGTAAGTGATTGTTGGGATCCTCATCCTGCAAACCATCAAACTGAACAAACTATTGAATCACCTGAATAGTGTTAAGTTCAAAATTATTTGTAGCTATAGCAAGTCTAGCAATACTTGACTCAGTTCCTGTTAAATTAGGTTTAGCATAATCATACATAGTACGAGGAGCAGGATTTTGATTCACCGGATTTGCGACAACCACAGGAGATAGCAGATTGTTATCAGCCATCTCTTTGATAGTATTGGTATAGTCCTCTTGCTCTTCTTCTATGTACTGTAAGCTTCTCTTTATTTCTCTTTGGTTTCTGCGAACGGTACCTTCTATATCACTTTCAAAAATCAAGGGTCCTGACGGGTTCCTCCTAGTCATAAACTAGAAAAACCTATTAGAACAAATAATAGAGAGATCAGAAAACTAAAAATAAAAATTAGAAATAAATAAATAAATAAAAGAAAAATGTTTAAAGTAATAAAAATTGAGCGTTCCTAATATTTCAGTTCTCCGGTAATGGCGCCAAAAACTTGATCGTGTATAGCTTAGTGGCAAATGCACTATCACCACGATTGAGGCAAATGCACCTATCGAACAGTAGTATAGCTTAGTGGCAAGACCGGAATGTCAAACCCAAGGGAACCAAAAGTACTAGTACTGACTTTCTTTTTATTATCTAGCCTAAAATAAAAAGGATTGATGTTTATCTAACTAATTCCTAAGCTAAGGATGCCAAGACACAAAGAATCAATTAGGAAAATACTTTTGAGAAAATCAATTGATTAAGACAATACCCGAGGAAGAATCCACCTAGACTTCACTTGTTATTTAACTCTAAACCAGACGATTTATTCACTTGACTTGATCCGTAGGATTCCCTAATTTATATTAATACCTCTTTCGAGGCTACTAACGTCTAACCCTAAGTTGATTAATTGAAATCTCTTTCTAATTAAAACCTCTAGTGTTGCATTAACTCGATTTATGGACTCCCATATTAGGTTTGACCCTAATCCGGCAGATTTTTATCGCCCTATCTCTAGGAGTTCGATCAACTCCGCTTAATTATGCTAGATCTACTCTTAAACAGAGACTTTTGCTCCTCTGAATAAGCTCATCAATACTTGAATCAATATCTTGAAATATTAAAGCAAGAATTAAGAACACATAATTAAGAACAAATCAAGTATTTATCATATAGTTCAGAGAACAATAACAATATCCATCTTAGGTTTCATCCCCCTTAGGTATTTGAGGGGTTACTTCATGTTTAGAAAAGAATACATCTCAGAAGAAATTAAATAACAAAACATAAAGAAAAACCCTAAAACCCCCTGAAGGAAATTGAAGGGAAAATCCTCAGTCTTAAGCGTGATTCCGGCTTCTGAGATGGATCAACTGGCTTTCTTCGAGTAATTCCCTAATTTTAGCCCCCTCCGGCTTCGCTCCTGTCAAAAACTCTGACAGAGGCCTTCTGTCGAACTCCTCTTTTAGGTTGCCCTCTAGGGTGTTTATATAGGCTTTTGGGATGCCTCACTTGGCCCACAAGCATCCTAATCCGAATAGAATTCATCCTTATTTCGGCAGGGACACGTTCGTGTGACATGTCCGTGGTCGATAGCCCAGGCCGTGTTCGATCTGGCTTGCCACACACGGTCGTGTTGTCTGCCCGTGTGCTGTGGTCCAGGCCGTGTAGGCCCATTTTGTCCCTTTTTGACTCGTTTCTCATTCTTTTTGACTCCCTAAGCTCTCTTAAGTATAACACATGAAATTAAAAGATTAGGAGCATCGAATTTAACAAATTCAATCTAAATTCATACAAAAGTAAGCTAAGCATGAGGTTAAAATATGTATATATTACGGTTTATCATAAATCAGCTAATGTTTTCTCAATATTTAAACTACCGATTAAATAGGGAATAGTGAAACTTCCTGGATCTTTCAATTTGGTTGGTAGCTTATTTTGAAGAATAGCTGAACATTCCTCGTTGAGTTCCACGGCTGATAGCTCTTCAAACTTCATTTTATTTGTTAAAAGCTCTTTTAAAAATTTTGCATATGTAGACATCTACGAAATAGCTTCAACAAAAGGTAAGTTAATATGCAATTGTTTAAAAAGTTCAAGAAATTTACCAAATTTTGCATCAATGCAGTCTTTCTTCAACTTTGCTAGATATGGGATTGGTGGTTTATATTCTTTAAGAACTGGTGTTACACTCTTATCGGAGTTTACTTCCTCACCCTTCACCTTATCAGCTTCCTGTGGCATCTTCTTTTCAGCTTCAACCAACAACTTCCCATTCCTTAGCGTAACTACCTTTACATGCTCTTTTGGGTTAGGTTCGCTGTTACTAGGTAGACTACCTTGTTGCCTTTCGAAAACTAATTTAGTTAGCTACCCAATTTGATTTTCAAGTCCTTAAATCGATCCTTGCTGATTTTCCAATGTTGTCTCGATATTTTGAGAATGAGTCTCTAACACCGAAACAAATTTTGCTAGCATATCTTCAAGATTCGGCTTCTTCTCTTGCTGGTAGGGTGGTTGGAAACTTGGAGAGGGTTGTGGTCTTTGATTCCCTTGACCACCCCATGAAAAATTTGGTTGGTTCCTCCATATTGGATTATATGTGTTACTATAAGGATTATTTGGAGGTTTAGAGTTATTACCCATATAATTCAATTGCTTATTCTCCATGCTAGGATTGTAGGGTAGATATTCTGAGGTATTCATCCCTCCTCCATTTGTGTCGCAGTGCATAGAAACACATAAACCATCAATCTTTTTATTTAAGAGCTTTACCTGGTTTAATAACATGGTGACCGTGTCGAGGTTGAAAACACCAGCGGCTTTTGTCGGTTTTGTTCTCATGACTTGCCACTGATAATATTATTCAGTAACATCTCCTCTATAAACTCATAAGCTGCTTCAGGTGTTTTTTTTATTTAGAGTCCCACCGGCGGCTGCATCAATTAGTTGCCTAGTTAAGGGGTTCAAACCGTTGTAAAAAGTTAGAACCTGTAACCATAGAGGTAACCCATGGTGAGGGCACCTTCTCAATAAGTCTTTATACATCTCCCGTGCATCAGAAAGAGTTTCTGAATCAATCTGCAGAAAAGAAGAGATATTATTCCTCAACTTTGTCATTTTAGCCGGCGGAAAATACTTTAATAGAAACTTTTTGGTCATTTGTTCCCAAGTAGTGATGGAACATCGTGGTAACGAATTCAACCACTGTTTAGCTTTATTCCTCAATGAAAAGGGAAATAATTGTAAGCGAATGGCATCATCAGAAACGCCATTAATTTTAAAAGTGTCGCAGAACTCTAAGAAATTAGCCAAATGAGTATTTGGGTCTTTGTCCTGCAAACCATCAAACTGAACAAACTGTTGAATCATTTGAATAGTGTTAGGTTTCAGTTCAAAATTGTTTGCAGCAATAGCAGGTCTAACAATACTTGATTCAGCCCCAGTTAAATTCAGCTTAGCATAATCGTACATAGTATGAGGAGCAGGATTATGAGGAGCAGGATTATGATTCACAGGATTCGCGGCAACCATAGGAGGTAGCGGATCATTCTGATTATTAGCCATCTTTTCGGTAATATTGGTATCGTCCTCTTGCTCTTCCTCTATATATTGTAGACTTCGCATTATTTCTCTACGATTTCTGCAAGCTGTGCTTTCAATTTCGCTATCAAATAATAAAGGTCCTGAAGGGTTTCTTCTAGTCATAAGCTAAAGGAACCTGCTAGAAGCAAATAAAATAAAAGTTAGTAAATTAAAATAAAAAACAAAAACAAATTGCAATAAAAATAAAAAAATGGCTAAAGTAATAAAAATTAATTGTTCCTAATATTTTAGTCCCCGGCAACGGTGCCAAAAACTTGATGACGTCACGAACTAACTAAAATATGACAAAGGCAAGCGCACCTATCGAACAGTAATATAGCTATGGTGAGTCCGAAATATCGTATCCACGAAGACTAAAATTACTAGTAATTACTATCTTTTTATTATTTAGCCTAATAATTAAAGGGGTGTTTTAATCTAAAATTAAACTATCTAATTAACTATGAACGCGACAAAGATAAAATTGGGACAATATTTGAAGAAAAACCAATGAGAGAGACAATATCCAGAAAATAATCCGCCTAGATTTCACTGATTATTTCTATTCTAAATTAAACGATTTATTCACTTTTCTTGATCCGTAGAAATCCTTAAATTATGTTAATATCTATTTCGAGATTAAGAACAACTGACTCTAGGTTTATTAATTGAATTCTCTTTCTAATTAAAACCCCTATCGTCGTATTAACTCAATCTATGGATTCCCCTATTAGATTTGACTCAAATCCAACAGATTTATGTCGTCCTATTTCTAGGATTGCAATCAACTCCGCTTAATTATGCTAGATCTACTCTTAAGCAGGGACTTTTGCTCCACTGATTAAGCACATCAAACTTGGATTAATATCCTGAAAATATTAAGGCAAGGGTTAAGAACACATAATTAAGAACAAGAACAAGTATTTATCATGTAATTCAGATAATTAAATAATAAGATTCATCATAGGTTTCATCCTCCCTAGGTATTTTAGGGAGTTTAGTTCATAATGTAAAAGGAAAACATCTCAAAATTAGGAAAACAACAAGACATAAAGAACCCAAAAACTTCTAAGGAAATTTGATGGAGATCATCAATCTTGAATGAGATCCTGCTTCTGAATTGATTCCGACGGCTTCCTTCGAGTAATTTCTTCATTCTACTCTGCGTGTCTTTCTAGGTCTTCTTCTAATATGTTATTTATAGACTTTAGAATGCTCAAAATACCTAGAAATTATCTTTTTCAGCGTGAAAATGAAACAGGGTGCGACAGGGACATGGGCGTGTGATCAGCCCGTGCAAGAATGCCCAACCCGTGTGCAATACTAACATGGTTTGAAATTGACACGGGCTGGCACACAGTCGTGTGGCTAGCCTGTGTGTGATACTGAAATCGGCTCTTTTTGCTTGATTTTGGCTCGTTTTCACTCATTTCACTCCCTTATGCTCTCCTAAGTATAGAAACATGAAATTAAAGGATTAGGAGCATCAAATTCAAAAAATTATATAACGAAACATCCAAAAACAAGCTAAACATAGGATTAAATGTGTTACTTTTATGGTTTATCAATGACTCGTAAGTATAACTTACTCATTCACATCTTACCAAGTGTTTATCAGGTTCAACAATATGAACACAAATTATTATAATCTACCATAATCTCATGGTCTTAATTTTATTCAGTCACAATGTTTGCTCTATCAACTTATAAGCATAATTTAACATATTCGGGCATTAGCCCAACAACCGAAATCTTTTTGTTGTAACACATTACAACAATTAACAAATCATTTCGAACCACATAATAAACATGCACATTAATTATGCGTACTCATACTTCTAAGCATATATCTAAATATCTTTCATTTGCCTAAACTTTTATCTTTCGTACTTTCATAACCATTTAATAGGAATTTATGCCAATCTTTCCTTTTTCTCACATACGATAAATCACAATTTATGCGAAATAAGCATACTATACCATAACTCAATTTAGTCCGAAGGCCAATCACATAATCGTCAATCGAATTTACTATGTATTTCATACATCACAAGTATAGACCCATAATCACAAGGTTTTCATAAAATCATTCTCGTGGAAATCATGAACTCACAATTTCATGAAGTCAATGCTTATAAACTTTACATACATACCTGTACCAATTCATAATACTCACATACTTTTTCTCTTCTTTGACATACTTATTGAACCATTTGGAATACTAAAGGATACTCGGGTACACACAGTACCATACCAATGCCATATCCCAAATATGGTCTTACATGGGATCTCGTATCGATGCCAATAGCCCAGCTATGATCTTACACGAAGCCTCATATCGATGTCATATCCTAGATATGGTATTCCACGAAATCGCATATCGATACCATATCCCAGATATGGTCTTACACGTAATCTCAATAACCCTAATGTCATGACATTTTATCCTATCTATTCCTATGGTTCAACCGAGATTTCTCACTTGACGAAACTTTGTCGGATACACCCAAGTTGTCAATCACATAACTCATGCAATAAAAAGCATTGAAAACATAAATAAACAATGCATTATTTACATACGAACTTACCTTGGCATAGAAACGGCAAAAAGGGACTAAATCGTCAAATACTCATTTTTCCCTCGTTCTAGGTCCGAACCTCGTTTTTCTTGATCTATAATATCATATTTAACTAATTTGATCATTATACTATTCAAATCAGCCAAAAATCACATTTTGGAAAAAAGTTACATTTTTGCCCCTATAGTTTCACATTTTTACATTTTAGTCCCTAGGCTCGTAAAATGGAATGTGTTCAACTTCTTTGTAATCCAAGCCTAGCCGAATCATTTTCATACTCATATCAACCCATATTTTCCTTTATTTCACATTTTATTACCCATTTTATAATTTTTTACAAATAAGTCCTTTTTAGACATTTTCACCGAAAATCACTTAGTAAAAGTCGTTTCCCTAACCATAAACATGCATATTCTACCATTAAACATCCAAATACACACATATTCATCATGGGTCAAAACCCTGGACTTTAACCATATTTCATATTAATGGTAGAAATAGATAGATCGAGTGATAACGACTTCGAAAATGTAAAGAGCATTAAAAACGGGTCTAAAACGGACTTACTATGGAGCTTGGAAGTTGGTCAAACCCTATCCATGGCTTCCCCTTGCAGGTTTCAGCCAAGACATGAAGAAGATGAACAAATTTTGGCTATTTTGGCTTTTTAATTCTTTTAATTACTAAATGACCAAAATGCCCCTAATTTAAAAATATTCCATTTCACTTATTTCATGCCCATTTTTGTCCAATAAATTATACAATGGTATAATTACCATATAAATACCTCTAATTTAAAATCTCATAACAATTGGACACCTCTAACATATAGAACTCAAGTTTTGCACTTTTACAATTTAGTCCTTTTGACCAAATTGAGTGCCCAAACGTCAAAATTTTCAAACGAAATTTTCACGAAATCATTCCGTGAAATTGTAGACCATAAAAATGAATCTTACTACGTCAGATATATGGTCCCAAAACCACAGTTCCGACTAGACCCAAAATTAGGTTGTTACAAAGATTAAGCTACAACGATCTCAAAAATATAAAGATCACTAAAAATGGGTAAAGAAAACATTAAATGCAATCAAAATAGGCTTCGTTGAACCTTGTTTTCTCCATCAATGGTGTTTCGTGAAAGAAGGTAGAAGAAAATGAAAAATAAAATGGTTGTCTTTTGTTTTTATGTTTTAATCATTTTTAAATTATTAAACAAATTTATATTAACATAATATTGCACCAAATTTGTATAGTAACTGGCCATTATATTCCAACATGGTCAAGTTGCCTCATAATACCCTCTAAATATGATTTCATAACCATTAAGCACATATAAACTAATAGCGATTAAGTTTTACGATTTCTATGATTTAGTCATTTTTACTTAATTAACTATCCAAACGTCAAAATTTCTGGACCAAATTTCAATAAACTTATATAATCACTCCGTAGATATTTAATAATAATATTTACGGGCTTGGTTTATGGAAACTAGATTCTGAAACCTCATTTTTCCACTTCACTTTAGGGACAACCGCTTGAACTTAACTATTTGTTCAATTTGCAAAAATTATTAAACCAAAAATCCAATATAATATTATCATTGACTCATAATTATTAAATAATAATATTTACAAACTCAATTGTCGGGTTTGTGATCACAAATCTACTATTTTCTACACCACTGGAAAATGAGCTATTACATCGGCCTGTCATATGCACTTGTATGGTGCACTGTCGTATGCTAGGTCGTGTTTCAAGCCATGTGTACCTGGAACTTCCTTTCAAATTAAGCCATTCAACCTAACTTCACTTACGCAACAAGCAACCATTCATACCACATTCATACCTATTCAAAAGCACCAAAATCATCATTTATAACATCCAACCTAAGTTCCTAACCAATATGCCACAATTGGCACCTCAATTCACAATTCAAAACCAACCAAATATCATATATAAGTACCATTTCAAATAAGCCTTCATTGTCATCTCAACTTTCAACTAGCTATGCTTCAAAATAATCATTCAAACGATCTCATATTTGCCTAAATTTAACCCTATGATATACACATCAAACCTACCAAACATTTCAATCATAACATAGTCACATCATTCATCATTCCCATAACTATTATATCAACCAAAACACATTTCCAAGCATGTTATTTTCTCAATCATTACACCATTATGAATATAGTAATAACTACCTTCGCAAGATAAAATCGACATCACCATTCTCAATACAAATATATACATTTATAAACATGAACCTTAAAATACCAACAAGAGTTCAAAACCAAAAATTATAACCATAAGATATCCTAGGTACATGCTAAGATCAAAATGAACACATCACTAACCCTTGAGTTTAGGATTGTAGCTAGATGCTGGTTCAACGATCAAATCTTTAGATACCTAACCTGTAACAGCCCGATTTAGGGCCTAGTCAGAATAGTGGTGCGAGACCACAAATTCGAAATAGTAAAATGAATTTTTATGATAATTGAAATGTTTGCATGATAGTATGAAAGTTTCATGTGGAATTTTTATGAAAATTTACATTAAAGGGTCTATTAGGACTAAATTGCAAAAGTTGCAAAATATGAGTTTCTAGAAGCTTTTTGTATGAAATGGCTTTAGAATAGTAATTAGAAGTCCTTAAATAGCAATTTGCCCAAATTATAATTTTTGGACAAAATTGGACATGAGTTAGTAATTTGTAAAAATTTAGAGAGAAGGGCATTTTGGTCATTTATCAATTAAATGATTAAAATAAGAAAAAGATGATAAAAATCTCATTCATCTTCTCCCTTGCTGCTGAAAATTTGAAGAACCCCATAGCTAGGGTTTGTTCATCTTTCAAGCTTCCTAGTAAGTTCATCTTAGCCCCATTTTTAATATTCTTCGTATTTTTGAAGTTCTCGTATTATGAATTAGCTATTTTTAGCTATAAAATGAGCTAAGATGCATGCTCAAAAATCTACCCAAGAATGAAATGCTTGCAAAATGATATTTTATGGAAGTTTATGAGAGTTTGATGTTAGATAAACATCTTTTCCTTAATGAATTTCATGAAAAATGATAGTATGAACTAATTTGTAATAGTTATGAAATTGGTCATACATATTAAAAATAGTGAGAATTGATGATTGTTATAGTAGAGAAAATGAATCAGCTAAGCATGATGTTTAAGAAAGTTGAATGAGAATCATTTTACGAGCCTAGGGGCAAAAGTGCAAATATGAGAAAGTTTAGGGGCAAAATAGTAATTTTTCCAAAGTATGAGTTAAGAGTCAATTTAGTCAATGAGAGTATTAAATGATCTAATTATTATTATAGGTCAAGAGAAATGAAGCTCGGATCGAAACCGAGGCAAGAACAAAGTCGAGGACTAAATTGCATATCTACATACATTTTGTATATTGAGGTAAGTTTGTATGATTTCTAAGCTTTATGATTACTATCATTGAATTTCTTAGTATAATGTACATTATTACCATAGAAATGCGTATTGCTATGTTAAATAAAGAAATTAATGAGATTAAGCATGAGAAAGTCCCGATTGAAGTTGAATTACTTAGGATACTCGATCTACCACACGAGATAAGAAAGTCCGTATAAGACCAAGCCAAGGCATGGCGTCGGCAAGCAAGTAAAGTTATCATGTAAGTCCAAGACAAGTCTTGGCATTGAAGAGTTATTATGAGATGAAGACCCATGTAAGCCCAAGCCAAGGCATGGCATTGGTGAGTCTCCAAGCAAAGATGTCATGTAAGTCCAAGACAAGTCTTGGCATTGAAAAGCTATCATGAGATAGAGATCCCATGTAAGTCCAAGCCAAGGCATGGCATTAGTGAGTAACAAGAAAGATTTCATGTAAGTCCAAGCCAAGGCTCGGCATTGACCAGTTCATGAGTAAAGATACCAAGCAAGACCATGTCAAGACATGGCAATGGTAAGTTCCTAAGGGAACACACAAGGAAGACTTTGAGTAAGTCCATGTCAAGACATGGCATCAATACCAAGATGAGAGATCCCATGTAAGACCATATCGAGGATATGGCTTTGGCATCGAGTTATGTGGGATGAGATTCAGTATCCTCGATTATTCATAGAAATTCATCGGGAAAATGAGTAAAGCTTAAAAGAGTAAAGCTTAAATGAATAAAGCTTAAATGATATAGCAAGAAAATTAAGTAAGCAAAGCTATTATTAACTTGTAAATAAGTATTATTCATGTTATGAATGATGAATTAGAGATTATGATTATTATAGTAAAGTATGCTGATCTCTATGATCAAGTGATACAGGTATCTTGTTTACCTCGCGAGCATGAAACTAGTAAGTGTCATGAGATATGCAAGAATCAATATGAGTAAGTAAGCTTTATAGCTAAAATTTATGATACTATTGTTTATGTCAAATAGTTTATATTAAGCAAGTATGTTGCTATGTGCATTATACGCAAACTTACTAAGCTAAATGCTTATGTCTTTAATTCTTTCTTCCTATGTAGTCTCGCCAAGCTAATCTCATGGATCATCGTCATCGGGGCTCGAAGCACACTATCAATCGATATTTTGGTATAGCCAAGTGTTTATATAGCCAAGTGTTTATATTAAGTATGGCATGTATAGGAAGCATTTCATGTTGAGAATGTGTTTTAAAATTAGCCAAAGTGTTGGTTATCAAGCTTAGTATTCTTTTTGTATATGGCCAAAGAGATTGGTCATGAATTATTAAGTATGTATGATTTTATTTATCAATGAAATATGCATTGTAGTTCATGTTGGATTTATTAAAATGAGTTGTTGATTTGAGCATGAGTTTGGTCTTGATTTCAGGGTGGCAATTGGCTTGGTAAATAGCCTCTAAGTGCCCACACGGTTGGACACATGGGCGTGTGTCTAGGCCGTGCGTACCCTACACCTTTGTACCTTAAGTCAGGATAAACCACGGGCTAATCCCACGGCTATTTGTTTAGGTCGTGTGTGTTACACAAGGTCATGACATGGGCGTGTACCAGGTCGTGTGAATAAGTCAGTATATCAAGGTATATCACACGGTCTAAGTCCACGGCCGTGTCAGGACCGTGTGAAATTAGTCAGTGTCGACCACGGTTGGGTGACATGGGCGTGTCTTAAGGGTACACGGGTGTGTCCCAAGCCACATGGGCGTGTGACCCCTGTTCAGAGGAAAGTTTCCCGATTGAATTCCGAAAATTCCCGGATATGTGTTTAAGGCCTCATAAGCCCATGATATGTACGTTTTGACTAACAAAGAAGAGTTTCTATTTCGGAACAAAATTTTGCAGCCCGTAAGTACATGTTTAAGTGAGTTCAAGCATGGTAATGTCTCGTATCCAGTCTTAGCCTCGGACTCGGGTATGGGGTGTTACATAACCTACGCACGGAAAATAAAACCATACATTGAGTATAACTCAGTGGTATTTCTATAATCGAACATTAAAATATACTATAATGTTTATAATGCATTTTAACATGTCAATCTACAAGTCTTGATACATCACCTAAATATAAAATCTATTTACATATATTAAATCAAACTTTCATAGTTGCAATATATACATTTTTCCCTATCTCAATCGAATTGATTAAATCGTACAATGTCAAATCCATAATTTCAAGCTTATAAACTGATATCCATTATCCACCCTTATTTCAATTTCAGTTATACTTGATTTCTCACTTCCAGAACATAACTTCATCAACCAATCATCAAATCACATATGTGACAGCATAATTCAACACCAACTGAATTCAATTGTACAATTATAACGATAAATTATATTTTCAAATCTATTCAATTTAGTCATTATCACAACCAACTAATTCGAATTGATTCAATTAAGCTCGTTCAATCATTTTCAGTTTAGCTTATATTATAACTATGCAATGCAGTTCGAAATTTCAGCAATTGAAAAGGTTTGGGTTATAGAAATACAAACCGTAACTGTGAGCTATTTGTCGATGATTTTATCTTTTCCTTTCTATTTTGAGAAATCTGAGTCAACGTTAGATACAGATTAACATAAATACACCAAATCATCAATACACAATTATTTTCACATTCAATTGATAATTTATGTGAATTTAGCATTTTATTCAATTTAGTCCCTAAAATTGATACTAGTATAACTTTCACAATTAACCTCCAATTTTTATATCGATTTCACTCTAGGCCTAATTTAAATGCCTATTTTTCATTTCCCACCACCAAATTCAAAATTTGTGCAATTTAATCCCTATTGCACAAATTCAATTGATTTTACAATTTAGTCATTTTCCAATACTAAGCTTAGAATTTATCAAATTAGTCCTTAAATCTCCAACTATTCAATAATGGTAACATTCTCAGTCTTTAACAGTGCCGAAAACTACTGTATGGGTCAACTAGCTTATGCTTCTAAGTTTCTGAAAACATAAAAATTACAAAAAAAAAAAAAGAAAAAAACTAAATTAAACTAACCAAATTGAAACTTAGAAAAATTGAAGCACTAGCCGTCAGTTCTTCTTCTTCCCCTTAATATTCTGTGTTTGCATGAGAGAATGGTTGAAAATGTTTTGTTTATTGCCTATTAACTGTATTTTATTCTAATGGCTTCTTATTTTAATTATTAACTAATGTTTTTATAATAAAAACATGTACCATACTAAGTTAACTGGCCATATATTCTTATGTTTAAGGTTTATTTTCCATTTAAGTCTTTTACACTAAGTTCTAATTATAAATTTTTAATAATTTACACTTTTATCACTTACGCGATTTAGTTTTTGTACGTTAATTAAGCTTTAATTCAATAAAATTACTCGACCGAAATTTAATTCACTTCTAAAATAACTCCGTAAATATTTAATAATAATATTTATGAGTTTGATTTACGAAAATGAGGTCCCAATACCTCAATTTTCAAAATCACTAACTTTAGAACCGATACATGTCAAACTTTTCAAATAACTAAAATTATTAGACCAAACTTCAGTATAATACTGTAATACCCTCGTAAATATTAATAAATAATATTCACTGACTCTATCATCGAAAAACAAAATTTTGAAACCATCACTTTCGATGCCACTGGCTTTCAAGTTGTTATATATCGTACCTCATTTTAAGCTTTAATTTAGTGTTTGTTTCTAGATTATTTGCTTTAAAGAGAGGTTGAATCAAAATATTCAAAAAAATGATACATCTTATTTAAGATGTAAAAAAATTAAGTGTTAGAGAGAAAAAAAAGTACAGAACATATGATAGTATTTAAACTCTAGTTACGGAGTTAAAACATTCTAGTGAAAGTATATTGAATACTACTATTCATTAATATGTTAATATCTAAGTTAAATGTTATGAATACCTCGCTCATTCATATTTCACCGTGTTTACCATACCATGGTACAATTTCTCCAACCATGACCTCGCAAGAGCAACACTTTGTCAACGCCAATTTCCATAAATATATGTATGCATAACAAGTGAAACCTTTTTTATTTATTTAGCCAATAACAAGTGTTGGATCCTTTCTTATATGGCTTATATGTTAGGTTTTGTTTAGTCTATTGCTATTATCTAAAAAATTATTGTGCTCCTTAAATGAGATTTTCAAGACCTAAGATTATAATGTGATCCCTCGCCTATAAATATTCATCTTTAATTTTAGGAATGCGACGATATTTCTTCTACTACTCTTTCTTCATAAAACTAAAACACCTTAAACTTATAATTTCACTTAGTGCAACTCTCAACATATATACTTCTTGGCGTCATCTATTCCTCTTTACTTCGATTTTCCCTCAATAATAAACCATATAAATTGTCATTTGAATATCTATTTGATAAATTGAAAACTCTCATTTATTTAAAGATTTCCATTAGGTCATTCAGATAAAAAAAATGAAATATGTATTGAATTTCGAAAGAGTAAAAGCCGAACCCTTCTTCAAATGAAAAATATACTAAAATGTTGATTGAATCTTAGTTTAACTAGCATGAGCATTGTCGTCAATGCAGGAGGACGTGGATTCAAGTGCACTGAAGCGTATTATCCTTTTATTTATAGGTTAGGGTAGGGCTATAAGTAGTTTCAAATATTATGTCAAAAAAAATAGATATGACCAAAATCTGTAATAAATTTATTAAAAAAATACTAAAATATTCTAAGGTTATAATTTTCAAGTTAAAAAATAAGGATTCTAAGTATTTAGTGTCACTAAACATTATTCTTCTTCTTCTTTTTTCGCTCTAAAAAGAAATTAATTCAATAAAAAAATCATTTTTTTAATTTTTGCTATTGAGTAGTTAACCGAGACAATAAGTGACATTATTAGATCAAAGGAAAAAATATTAATTATATTATCTTAAAATTATAAAATAAAAGGCATATTATTTTTTTAACCTTCCAACTTTACAAAAAAAAAAAAGTTAGTTTAGCACTTCGTTTAATTTTTTGTCTCTTTTAATCTTTTAATTTATATTATTTATCAAATCACTCAAAAATGGATAAAAAATTTAGAGTATACACATGAACTATCACATTTATAACACGCCAATATTTAATTAAAAATTTTAAAATATAAAAAGTATTATAAATATATTTTTAGAATTTAATGTTTTAATATTTAAAAATAATTTTATAATTTTTTTGAATTTTTTAAATTTAAAAAATTAATTAAATGCTGACGACACATCCATGTAGCAATCCACGTATATGTAACATCAGTAAACTTAAACAACGTTAACTTTCTATTTATTTTGGGGATGATTTGACAAAAATGTAAATTTAAAATTAAAAAAACGAAAAATTAGATGAATAACTAAAATGTTTTTTTCGTAAAGTTAAAGAACTAAATAAATTATTATGCCAAAATAAAAAGATAAAAATATTATTTAATGTAAAATTCATTTTTTTTTAAATTTTATTTCAAAAACATTTAACCTACATCTACATCAAATACAATGACATAGGCAGAATAATTGGGCCAACTTGGCCACCCTGAATCAATTATTTACTGACATCAAGTCAGTGTAGACTGAATTTATTTATTCATGGCCGAAGCCCACGCGACTGACGTTCTCCTTTTTATAGCAATTTTCCGACATCGGATGCTGAGCCGCAAAGGCCATTCACGGGAGTTAAATAAAACAAAAATACCAGCCCCCAACAAACACCGGCCCCCTCCCCCCTACTTTCGCAGTAGAAAGAGAGAGAACTGCAATGCTCGTAACAATGTCTAAACTTGGCAGGATGCAAGCTAACCACTACCATTTCAAGCCACTTTACTTCATTCCTTTCAGTTTCCTTTGATATTAGAAATTGCAACAATATTGAAACTGAAATGCAAACGATCATATTGATACTAGAAATTTGTTGTTACAGAGGATGTCTTGTTTAATATTTACTAATAGAAAATGTAATAGGCCAATTTTGGGCCAAGGCAATTAAACCAGACCCAAGACTCAAAAATAATCCAAATAAAACAGTCTAAAAAAAAATATCCAATTACAAACAAAAATACAACCCAAATTAAGACCCGAAGCCCAATTACCCAATAGTCAAACTAGGAAAGCTGAAACCCTAGCTGGTCTAAGCCTTCAACAGCAGCAGCCACAGCCCTAGCGCCGCATGTCATCTCCTCCACGCCTCGCACGCGCTCTGGCACCACCTGCAAAAACAAGCAACACATGCAACAGACTACATGCAAGCAAAAATGAAGAAGAAAACGACAAAGAGCCAACAAAAAAATAAAATAAAAATAGACAAAAGAAAGAATCTGTAATTCGATTATAAAAACCGAAACGAATATATTGTTTTTCTTTTTCTTCCTTTTTCTACGAACTATCAGAAATTGAAAGCAAAGAAAGCAGTAGAAGGTTGATTTTAATCCTTCCATTTTCATTTTTTACACTATATGTTACTTTTGTTTTTCTTTATTTTTATACTGTGTTTTTGAAATATTTACAAATAATAATCAGAAAAAGAAAAGGGGAAAACGGACCTAAAATCTGGGGTCGTCGTCGGAGCCTTTTCTCCATCTTCAAAGCCGAACCGAAGGGGAAGTCTCCTCCTCTCAGGGGGTTCGGGACGTAGAGGGTTGGCTTTCGAAATAAGGGCTTCGAACGGAGCATCAAAGGCTCCTCTCTGTGCGACCTCGGCCACCGAATACGATGGTCGTGCGACGGGCGGCAGCAGAAGACCAATCGGTCAGAGAAAGAACAGAGAAAAATGAGAGAGAATGGGGGGGCCTTTGAAATTTTCTTTTGAAACAGCTAAAAAATGAATGTAAAAAAAAATTGATTTAAAGAATAGAAGAAACGACACTGTTTCATTTAGGGTGAGAAACCCGCGCTTTGACCCGAATCCGCCCCTAGGTCAGCACATCTCTAATGGGCAATTTGCGCGATAGGTCCTTCCCCCTTGCAGCGCTATTCGATCAGACCCCGTCTTGCATTTTTTCTTTTTTTGAATTTTGCCCTGTTGTTTTATTTCAATTGTGATTCGATCCTTGTTAAGGCTGCGCGTTTTGATGGACAGGGATAATTCCCCATTTGGTCCTCACACAACTAGCGCCTTTTCATTTTGGTCCCTATTCATTTATTTATTTACAGATTTTGCTTTAAATAGCATTTCTGTCCTGATTTAGTCCAGACATGTTTGATTCTGATTCATCTTTACAAATTTGTTGCTTCTTTATTTATTTTAAAGCTTTTTATATTTAATTTTTGAATGGTTTTGTGATTATCAATTTTTATATATACTGTTTGTCTTTTAAAACTTTTTATATACATTATTCATTTCCAATTTTTTTATATACTGTTTATTTTAAAAATTCCTTCTACATGCATTATCTTTATTTTTTTTATATTAAAACCATTTTTTTATATTTTATATATACTATAATTTTAAGTTACTTTTATATATGACTTACTTTAGGCATTTCATTATGTGTTATTTTAAGTTGTTACGTATATATATTATTTATTCTAAGTTGCTTTACTTTATTTTGAATTGATTTGTATATTAATCATTTTAAAATTTTATATACCACTTACTTTAAATTGTTTTTTGTAGTATCTATTTTAACTTGTTTTTTTATGTTTTATTTATTTGAACTTGACTTATTATTCATTTTAAAATGTCTTATATTATTCATTTCATTGTTCTTCAATTATTAATGTTAATATTTAGATGGTGTATGTTGTGAGATTATTGCCATTGTGTATACCATAATTTGCTTATTCGTATTTTCATATCGTTGTTGTTCATTCGTGTAGTATTTTGTTCATGTATCAATTGCCCTATGATCATTACTACTTTCATATTATGCCATCACATTGTGCATTAAACCTCAATGTATTTATCTAACTTAGATCGTCATATTTGACTCCAAACAAAATAAATGTATGCCTTTACATGTTGTATTCGCTATTATTCAAAAACTGAATTTTTTCAAAATAAGGTAATATTTCGCGTTTTGGAAATTCGAGAAAATCATGCCCTAACTTACTGGGTTTCGACTTTTCTCGTTTAGCCTAAATAACGGAATATCCTTTTAAAACAAAATATGAGTTTAAAATAAAAAGCTTATTCTCGAGAGTACAAAGTGTTGTGCCCTAACTTATTGGGTGTAACATCTCGTTACCTCGAGATAAGAATTTCTAAAATGATAATATTTCGTATTTAGAAATTCGAGAGACCGTGCCCTAACGTACTAGGTTTCATTTTTTCTCGTTTAATCTAAATAACTGAATATTCTTTAAAAATTAAAACACACGTGCTTTTAAATAAAAGGCGGGCTTATTCTCAAGGATTTGGGATGCCGTGTCCTAACTTACTGGATGTGGCATTTCATCACCTCGAGATGAGATGGTCTTTAATGATTATTCCAACTCATTCAAGCGTTTTAAAGTCAACACTAATAAAAGGATCGTATTTTAAATTCGTTATCGGTTTTCAACTTTCGACATTAAGACACTAACTAATCGATTTGGTACCAATTTTGGTCGTGACAAGGGTGCTAATCCTTCCTCGCACGTAACCGATTCCCGAACCCGTTTTCTCGAATTTCGTAGACCAAAAATGTCGTTTTAATAAACCAAAATGTTTTATTAAAACAAAGGTGATTCGATCACACCTAACAAAGATCGATGGCAACTCCCGTTTTTGTTTTTGTTTTCAAAACCCTAGTCGATTCCTGTTTTTCAAAAAAAATGGTTTCGACAGCTTGGCGACTCTGTTGAGGACCCAAATAAGAGAGTTAAGTCACGAGTTGATTACTTTTTGTCTTTTTGTCAAAAATTGAAAACTTGGTTTAAATGTACGATCCTTGTTGCATTTCATTCGTCTTTGTTACGATCTTCATCATTGTGGTTTCTAATTGTTGTGTTGGTTTAAGTTTTGGTATCTTCTGCACATTGCATCGCATGATCAGTTGATCTTATCCTTTTAAGTGGGAATGAAAAACTATTCCTTCGTGAGGTCTTAACCTCTGTGTAGGATAGTGGATCGCTTTCGGGATACATCCGTACCTATGTCTTCGTGAGATTTTCATCTCCGTGTAGCCATAGGGAAATGTATTCCCCTGAACTGAACTCGGCCCATATGAGCCTATAATGGGTGAGGATCAAGGAATCTGCCAGTTCGGGTACCTTTACTTTAGAACCAAACCTCATATAGCAAGCCTTAAGAGCCCACCTTAGGTAGAGCCACTCCAAACCCTAGTGGTTACCCGAGTAGGTGCTTTATTTCTTGCTTGCTTTAAACTGTGTATGAAATACTGACTTGTTTTGATTTATTTTGATTGAATGGCATTTTCATCACACTTAGTTCACTTTCGCGCATCATATTGCATAATCATCTAATTTTTACCCTCTTAAGTGGGAGTAAGAAACTACGCCTTCGTGAGGTTTTCACCTCCGCATGGGCTAGTGGACTACTTCCGATATACATCCGTACCTATGTCTTCGTGAGATTTTCATCTCCGCATAGCCATAGGGAAATGTATTCCCCTGAACTGAACCCGATCTATATGAGCCTATAATGGGTGAAGATTGAGGAATCTGCTGGTTCAGGTACCCTTTCTTTAGAACTAAAAAATGGCATATAGCGAACCTTAGGAGCCCACCTTAAGTAGAGTCGTACTAAACCTTAGTGGTCACCCATCTAGGTAATTTATTTTGTTGTTTATTTTTCTTGCTAACGTGTTTTGTTTTGTTTATAATTGTATTGCATTACATTGCATCGCATTGCATCATCTTAGAAAAAAGGTGTTGATTCATATTCGATTGCTAAATAGAAGAGCTTTTCATAGGAAAATGAACTTCTTGATATAGTGGAATATAGTACGGCCGTCCGAATAGGGTCCGAGTAAACACAACAAAAGAAGATTGATAGTCCGTGGAGGAAAACAAGACTTTGCTTCATTGCTCAAGGATTCAATCCAACGAGGATTATTCGAGAGCTGTCACCTCTCAACACTTTTGAAAGGACTAAATGAGCATTGCGGGGATAAGTGAGCAATGGATCGCGACATGAATCAAATAGAGACATCTTTGGAAAAATTAGCAAGATTCGACCATAGCGTCTGGATGTGAAGGAGAAGATCGATGTCTTCACTGGGAGTACGAGGGCAAGGCCGCATATGTAATCCGTTTTATGTAAAGAAATTTGTTTTCTAGAAAATTTGTTCTAATAGAATTGAATTCAGAATCAACGCCTTTCTTTCTGTTGCATTCATTCCATGCATCTGCATTGCATTGCATCATTTGCATTAGATTTTCACAAAAGGACCCTAATTAGGTAAAATTATTTCAGTTAACCTAGAAAACATGGAACGAAGGTTGGAGAGATTAGAGCAAAGGCAAATACAGATGCAGAAGCAATTGGCCGAAATCCAACAGGATATGTGAGATCAAATGAATGTGATGAACCCAGTTACTAGCTGGAAAGCTTGAAGAAAGGAAAAGCCCGGTGGTCAACAATGGGAGCGATAATGAGGACCTTATCTATTCCTCAGATTTTACTCTAATAAGAGTCCCAGCCCAACCAGACGAGCATTCGCAAATGGTACCCGTCATTATCAAACCCCGATATCAGACTGATACCTCGGCATTGTTGAAGTTCCCAATGGGTTCAGGTTTTAATTCAGGGGATGATCAAGTCAATCCTATGGTACATGGTTTAGTCAAAACAAAGGAAAAGGGAGAATGGACCTTAAAGGCCCTGAAGAAAAAAAAAAGTAGTGAATAATACAAGTAAGTATAATAAGGGTAATTCGAAGCCGATTACGGTAAGCCAGCCAATGACAGCAGCTACCAGCTATCAGGTCTCCCCAAGACAAAAGCCCAATCCAAAATTAAACTCGAAAAAACTCCAGTTCGCACCCATTCTAATCTCGTATAGGGAGTTGTACCAAATTTTGTTTGAAGCACATGTTGTATCTGCTTTTTACGTGGAACCAATACAACCCCCATACCCCAAATGGTATGGCTCAAATGCTTAATGTGAGTACCATGCCGGGATAACAGGACTATAACACACTTAACCCACATCCGTCGTCGGATTAGGGTTTCAGGATATTACTGCACATAGCAAAGACCACAGCGAAATAATTACTGTGTATATGTATATAATCGCAACCAAATACTTAACTAAAAATGATTTAATATCATGGACAATTAAACATTATGCTTTCAACTTAAACATATTCAATCAAATACATGCATATAAGTATATACTTATATCATCTATTAAAATTCACTATTCATTTGGTCATTTTAGGAGCAAGGCCAAATATGCATATGAGTCTTATTCATTTTACCAACAATGCACTAAACATTTTAGGCTAAATAAACTCATACTAAATATTTCATAGATACCATGACCGAATCTATAAAATGAATATACTACCATTTGATCATTATTATATCACATCCAATAGTTACATATAGAAAGTATAATATAGATATCTCATATCTTAACAAAACATGTAAGTATATATGTATATACATATACACATAAGTTCATCCACCATTCGGAACATACTATAAGTCTTACTCAAACCATACTCATGCATTCACAGTTAATATATATATAATATCATGGTATAAACTTCCAAAATAAGCTTACCACAAAAATCGAACATACATAAACATTATCATCATGATCAACAATTTAAAAGCAACCCAACCTCAAACATAGAAGTAAAGCCATTTTCGCATGGCATTTTATACATCAAATTCAAAATAAACTCAAAAGAGTAGTATAGCCTATACATGCCATAGTTCCAAAAGTTCAACTTATAAAAAGGGTACCAAAGATAGTTGATAGTGTGATTGAATTTGACGATGATCCCCGAGCTCGAACGTAGACTTCAAAATCTATAGAATAGTCAAATGAACACATACAGTAACCTAACATAGCTTAGTAAGTTATAAGCAATGGTAAAATATACAATTAATCATTATACAAATTAAATCAATCTAACATAATCATCAACAAACTCATAACCATAAATATACATCATATCACCATTCAATAACTACCATAATTAGTAATCTCAAAGCCGAATACTCATATATCATCATTCCCTCTCAAACAAACTCAAAAATTAATAATCACAATTCATTTCTTTAGTTTCATAAACAAGAATAACTTACTTCATTAGTACTAAATTATTCAACTATCATGCATCACTTACCTGTTTATTTCCTCTTGTTCATCACCATTCATTAGTTGATATCCTTGGAGGATCCGTAAACCCGCACACTAGTGCAAATAATGTAACGTATCGCACACTTAGTGCCGTTACTTTGACAAAGTGCACACGTAGTGCCATTTACTTGTAATGTATCGCACACTTAGTGCCATTACTTGTAATGTATCGCACACTTAGTGCCGGACAACCGATTTCGCACACACAGTGCACGATGTTTAAGCTCACACACATAGTGCCCCTTAACCGATCTCATTTTCATTCATATATACACATAAATATGTACATGTTCAAAACAACTTATTCCTCCTACTCAATACCATCACATTCGGCAAAATTAAATGCACATATATATATCCACCTATTCAAATACAACCATCTCTTCTATTATTTCCACATTTAACTTTCTCTTAATATATATATATTTATCCAACTCAATTGATCAAAAACTTATATATATATAAATACCAACCTTGCATTCGGCCAATACATACTTAATACAATATCACATTCGGCACTATGAAATTAAACACACTTACTACCATTTAACATATGCACATTAATATAAACTAAATTTCAATTCAACCCAATTGCTTAAAACTTACCTCGAAAATCGACGGATTAGGTTTCTCGGCTATTCGCTCAACTTCGCTTTTCCCCGATCTAGTCCCGGTTCTTTTTGTTCTTGATCTAAATAATTTCAAATTAAGCTCATTCAAATATATTTTCATTCAATTTAATCCAAAACACATAATTATGCAAATTACCATTTTACCCCTGACATTTACAATTTTTACAATTTAGTCCCTATTGCATAAAACACAAAATACACAAAATTTGAACTTACTCCTTTAGGGCCGAATGTTACCATGCCCATACAATACCGTACAATTCATTTATTTTGCAATTTAGTCCTTCCAAAAATTTATTTTTACAATTTAACCCAAATTACTCCATTTCATCAAATATTCAAAGATAAAACTTGTTAATCTAACACATATAATTAATATATCATCATCAAACAACAAAAACAACCAACTCCCTTCAATGGCAACTCACGAAATACACATCAAATCCCAAAATTTAAACATGGGCTTACTAAAACACTAAGCAACGATATCAAAAACGTAAAAATTATCAAAAACGGATCACAAACTAACCTTGAATTAGACCAAAACCATAGCCGAACCCTTGCTTGTGTTTTTTTCTTTCTTTTTCTTTTATGAATTCGGCAAGAAAATGATGATAAGAACAAAGCCACTAACTCATTTTCTTTTTATTATAATGTTTTCATTATAAAAATATGACTTATAATATATAATATAAATTTTAACTTAATATATAAACACATATAAATATACATAGCCACGCTTAATGCCGTCCACTATAATTAAAAATGGACTATTTGCCTTTTAAGGACTTCACAATAATAAAGCCACATCAATTTGGCCATTAATCAAATAGAAAACCTCTTTTTTTCTCTTATGAATTTAATCATTTTCTCAAATTAATCACACAAACAGACAAATTAATTCACAAAAATTTTAACACATGCTCAATCATATATAATTAACATGTAAAATAATATTAAAATATTTTTCTGACTCGGATTCGTGGTCCTGAAACCACCATTCCAATTAGGGCCAAAATCGGGCTGTTACAACTCTCCTCCCTTAAGGGATTTTCGTCCCCGAAAATATTACCGATGAATAAATGTGGGTAGCGTTCTTTCATTGAATCTTCAAGTTCCCATGTTGCTTCCTCGGCCCCTTGCTTATGCCACATAATTTTAACCAACGAGATTTTCTTATTACGTAACTCTTTCACTTCAGAGCCAAAATGCGAATCGATTCTTCCTCATAAGTCAAGTTAGGCTGAATCTCAATCTCTGATGGACTAATCACATGAGAAAGATCGGATCTGTATCATCGAAGCATCGATACATGAAAAACATTGTGGATCTTTTCTAACTCAGATGGCAACATCAACCTGTACGCAACCGGCTCGATACGCTCTATTATCTCGTACGGCCCAATAAATCTCGGACTCAGCTTTCCCTTGCGACCAAATCTAAGTATCTTTATCCACAGCGAGACTTTCTAAAATACTCGGTCACCCACCTGAAACTCTATGTCTTTACGTTTCAAGTCCGCATATGATTTCTGACGATCTGACGCAGGTTTCAAACTTTCTCGGATCACTTTTACTTTCTGTTCAATCTCCCTGGCAACCCCGTGTATTTTGCTTTCACTCAGTTCCGTCCAATATAAAGGTGTACGACATTTATAACCGTACAAAGCTTCATAAGGTGTCATTTTGATACTCGATTGAAAGCTGTTATTGTACGCAAATTCAATCAAAGGCAATTATCGTTCCCATGTACCCTCAAACTCAAGAACACAACATCTCAACATATCTTCGAGTATTTGAATAACACGTTTAGATACACCATCCGATTGAGGGAGAAAAGCTTTATTGAAATGCAATTTAGTTCCTAGAGCATCTTGCAATTTCTTCCAAAACTGCGATGTAAACCTCGGATCTCTATCCAAAATAATAGAAATAGGTACCACAGGCAATCGTATGATCTGAGAAATGTACAATTCAGCTAACTTATCAAGCGAGAAATCTATACGTACCGGAATAAAATGAGCCGATTTCGTCAATCTATCAATAATGACCCAGATTACGTCTTTCTTGCTCGGTGTTAAAGGTAATCCAGATACAAAATCCATCGTGACTCGATCCTACTTCCATTCAGGTATCATAATCGGCTGAAGTAATCCCGATGGAACCTGGTACTCGGCTTTTACTTGTTGACATATCAAACATTTCGACATAAAGTCTGAAATATCTCGTTTCATACCGTGCCACTAGTAATGCTGTCTCAAGTCATTATACATCTTCGTACTACCCGGGTGGATTGAAAATCTACTATTATGAGCTTCATTACAAATCATTTGAACCAACTCAGGATTCTTAGGCACACATATTCGGTTTCTAAACCGTAAGTATCCCTCAGCATCTAACTGAAACTCTGAATCAATACTCGAACCACAATGACTCTTTTTTGCTAATAAGTTATTATCAACCTTTTGAGCTTCGCAAATCTATTGAACGAACAATGGTCTCGCTTTCAATTCTGCAATAATCGCACCATCGTCCATCACAGCTATATCCGCATTCATTGCACGTAGAGCAAATAGTGATTTTCGGCTTAGTGCATCAGCAACCACATTAGCTTTCCCCGGTGACAATCAATCACAAGCTCATAATCTTTTAATAGTTTCAACCATCGTCGCTGTCTCAAATTCAGATCCTTCTAAGTCATTAAATATTTTAGACTCTTGTGATTAGAATAGACATGACATTTTTCACCGAATAGATAGTGACGTCATATTTTCAAAGCAAAGACTATGGCAGCCAACTCGAGATCCTGTGTCGGATAGTTCTTTTCGTGCAACTTCAACTGTCTCGAGGCATAGGCTACAACTTTACCCTCCTGCATCAAAACACAGCCCAAACCATTTAAGGATGCATCGCTGAAGATAATGAACTCTTTACCCGACTCTGGCTGAACAAGCACTAGAGCTTCCGTTAACAAGGTTTTTAGCTGATCAAAACTCTTCTGACACCTCTCTGACCACTTAAATTTAACGTCTTTCTGTAACAGCTTTGTCATCAGAGCTGCAATCATAGAAAACCCTTTTATAAAGCGTCTATAGTACCCGACAAGTCCCAGAAAAATCCAAACTTCAGAAACATTTCACGGGGGTTTCCAATCAAGTATAGCCAAAATTTTACTCGGGTCAACCCGAATGCCTGATGCTGAAACAACACGCCCCAGGAAACTGACTTCATTCAACCAAAACTCAGATTTGCTGAATTTCGCGTACAACTGCTTATCCCGCAAAATCTGTAACACAAGTCTCAAGTGTTCAGCATGCTCGGTTTCATCACACGAATAAATCAAAACATCATCTATGAATACAACCACAAATCGATCCAGATAGGGTCTGAATACCCGATTCATCAATTCCATGAAAACAGCAGGGGCATTAGTGAGTCCAAATGGCATCACCAAAAACTCGTAATGGTCGTATCTCGTCCGAAAAACGGTCTTAGGTACATCTGAGTCTCTAACTCGCAGCTGATAATAACCTGATCTCAGATCGATCTTTGAAAATACTGAGGCTCCCTTTAGCTGATCAAATAAATCATCAATACGAGGCAACAGATATTTATTCTTTATGGTCACTTTATTGAGTTGTCGGTAGTCAATGCACATTCTCAAAGTTCGGTCCTTCTTTTTCACAAATAGAACTGGCGCACCCCAGAGAGAGAAACTTGACCGAGCAAAACCTCTATCTGTCAATTCTTGCAACTGACCTTTCAACTCTTTTAATTCGGCCGGTGCCATTTGATACAGAGCTATTGAGATCAGAGTCGTCCCTAGCACTAACTCAATACCAAACTCTACCTCTCGAACAGGTGGCAATCCCTGTAATTCCTTCGGGAACACGTCTAGATACTCACATACATATTCTATCTTCCTTTCGGTTACTTTACTATCAATCACATAAGCAAAGTAAGCTTCGCAACCCTTTCTCAAATACTGTCAAGTCAACATTGAAGATATCACTGCTGGTAGCCCATTCAAATCCGCAGATTCAATTCGAATTATCTCATTATTCTGACACCACAAATCAATAGTCTTTCGTCTGCAATTCACTACTGCATCGTGCACAGTTAGCCAATCTATACCAAGGATAAGATCAAACTCATTAAATGGTAGCAACATCAAATCGGCCGGAAAACATGAATCTCGAATCATTAAAGGGCAATTCTTGCACACTCTATCAACTAGCACACATTGGCCCAGGGGATTCGAGACCCAAATCACAAACTCAGCAGACTCAACAGGTAAAGTCTTACTGGATACTAATGTTTCACACACGTAGGAATGGGTTGAACTGGGATCAATCAGAGCAATTACACTAGTATTAAAGAGAGTAAATATACTGGTGATGACATCTGGAGATGAAGCCTCCTCTCTGGCACGAATGGCATAGGCTCTAGCTGGCACACGAGCCTCTGATTGAATGGCTGTGTCTGAAGTCCCTCTCTGAGTGCTGCTCCTACCTCCCGCATTTCGAGGTGGTCTAACTCTAGCTGCAGTACCACTCGGTCTTGTATTCTAAACATTATCCTTTAGCTGTCTCTGGGCAATCCTAAATAAAATGATCCTACGAACCACACTTGTAGCAAGCTCAGTTGTTGGACTTGCTCCAACATTCACCAAAATGCCGCCTACCACACTGTTGACACTCGGGTTTATTCGGTCGAATATTGTCGACACTAGCAATCGAGGTAGCTCGTGAACTCACTCGTGGTCATTCTCGTATAGAGATCCCTGTATTAGCTTTGGATTGGCTACTGCCATTTTTGAACTTCTTTGATGACATTTGAGGAAATTTACCCACTGGTCTCTTATGGAAATCTCTAGCTTCAAACTCAGCTTTCCATTTTTCTTTCCCCGGCTCTACAACTTTACAAGCTCGCTTAACAAGTACTACGAACTCATTTATTTCAAGTATGCCAACCAGTAGTTTTAAATCTTCGTTTAACCCTTCTTCAAATCTTCTACACATAGCAGCCTCAGATGAAACACACTCACGGGCGTCTCGGCTAAGTCTTACAAACTTGCGCTCACACTCAGATACGGTCATATGACCCTGTTTAAGCTCGAGAAATTCCTTGCAGTTCAAATCTATGAATCGTTGGCTGATGTATTTCATGCGAAACTCTATCTAAAAGAAATCCCAAGTAACTCGTTCTTTTGGAACAACCGATACGAGAGTATTCCACCAATAATAAGCAGAATCCCGTAATAAGGATATAACACATTTCAGGCACTCATCAAGTGTGCAAGATAGTTCGTCAAAAACACGAATTGTATTATCGAGCCAAAATTTAGCTCATTCAGCATCATCGTCATCTTCAGCTCTAAACTCTTGAGCCCCGTGTTTTCTGATTCTGTCAACTGGAGGTGTAACATCCAGTACCTGAGACCGATGCTAAGACTGGATAGGGACATTACCATGCTTGAAATCACTTAAACATATACTCACGAACTGTAAAATTTCGCTCCAATTTAAGACTTCTCTTTCTTAATCAAATCATACAGCTCACTGGCCCACAAGGCCTTAAGCACGTATTTAAAAACTTTCGTAACTTAACCGAAAACTTTTCTTTGAAACAGGGGCCACACGCCCATATTGCTTGAGGACACGCCCGTGTACCCTTAGACACGCCCATTCATCAACCATGGGGGGTTTACTGTCAATTTTCACATGGCCTTGACACGTCCGTGTCTACCAACCGTGTGAAGCTACTGACTTGTTCCACACGGCCTAGGCACAGGCCCATGCTCAAACCGTGTATCTCACACCGTTCATGCACACGGCCGTGGAATTTACCCGTGGTCTAATCTGACTAATAATAATAAGGTACAGGGTATGCACGGCCTAGACACACGCCCGTGTCTCTAACCGTGTGGGCACTTAGAGGCTATTTACCAAGCCATTTGCAACCCTGAAATCAAAATCAACACCACACATTTCATGAACTATACAACATGCTTCATTAACCTCAATAAACATTCATACATAGTCATTTAGGCCAATCGCTTAGCCATACTTAGTAAAATAATTTGGCTATACCAAAAGAAGATTGATAGTGTGCTATGAGCTTCGAATCCAACGATCCACAATTTAGCTTGGCAGGACTACATAGAAAGAAAGAATTAAAGACGTAAGCATTTAGCTTAGTAAGTTTGCGTATAAAACATATGTCAATATACTTGCTTAATAAAGATCATTTGGCTTAAGAATAGTATCATAATTTCAGCTATAAAGCTTACTTACTCATACTTGATTCATACATATCGCTTAATACTTAATATCCTCATGCTTGTAAGATAAATAAGGCACCTGTATCACTTGATCACATTGATCAGTATGCTTTAATATAATAATCATGATCTTTAACTCATCATTCATAACATGAATAATACTCATTTCCAACTTGATAATAGCTTTACCTACTAAATTTTCTTGCTATATCATTTAAGCTTTACTCATTTAAGCTTTACTCGTTTGCTTTACTCATTTGCTTTACTCATTTAAGCTTTACTCATTTGCTTTACTCATTTGCCCGATGAATTTCTATGAATAACCGAGGATACTGAATCTCATCTCACATAACTTGATACCAGAGCCATATCCTAAATATGGTCTTATATGGAATAATTCTTCTTGGTTTCAAGGCCATGCCTTGACATGGACTTATATGAAGTCTTTCTCTTGATAGCTTTTCAATGTCAAGCTTGCCTTGGACTTACATGATAACTTGTTCAATGCCAAGCTTGCCTTGGACTTACATGATAACTTTCTTGATTGCCGATGCCATGCCTAGGCTTGGTCTTATACAGACTTTCATATCTCATGTGATAGATCGAGTATCCTGGGCAATTCTTCTTCAATCGGGACTTACTCAATATTTAATCTCATTGATTTCTTTATTTACAAAACATTAAGCATTCCATGAATACAATAGACATTATACTAAGCAATTCAATGATACAAATTAATAAAGCTTAGAAATCACACAAACTTACCTCAAAATACCAAATGTATGTAGTTATGCAATTTAGTCATCGACTTTGTTCTTGCCTCAGTTTCGATCCGGGCTTCATTTCTCTTGATCTATAGTCATAAATAGATCATTTAATAATCATATTGACCAAAATGACTCATAACTCATAATTTGGCAAAATTACTATTTTGCCCCTATACTTTATCATATTTACACTTTTGCCCCAAGGCTCGTAAAATGATTTTCATGCAACTTTATTAATCTACATACTTAGCTGATTAGTAGTCTCAACTATAGCAATCATCAATACTCACTATTTCTAGTATGTATGACCAATTTTTACAAACATCACAAATTGGTCCATACTATCATTTTTCATAAAATTCATTAAGAAAAAGATGTTTATCAAACATTAAACTCTCATAAACTTCCATAAAACATCATTTAACATGCAGGTCATTCATGGGTAGATTTAGAACATGCATCTTAGCTCATTTTATAGCTAAAAATAGCTAATTCATAATACGAGAACTTCAAAAATACGAAGAATATCGAAAACCGGGCTTAGGAGCACTTACTAGTAAGCTTGAAAAATTGAAGAACCCTAGCTATGGCTTCCTTCAAATTTTCGGCAATGGGAGGAAGAAGATGATTAGATTTTTATCATCTTTTTCCTATTTTAATCCCTTATTAGACAAATGACCAAAATGCCCTCATCACTAAAAATTTCTATAATACCATCTCAAGGCCAATTTTGTCCAAAAATTAAATTTTGGACAATTTGCTATTTAAGGACTTATAATTATTATTCTAAAGCTATTTCATACAAAAAGCTTCTAGAAACTCATATTTTGCAACTTTTGCAATTTAGTCCATTTGAACCATTCAACATCAATTTATCAAAATCGATTCATGAAACTTTCATACTAGCATGCAAACATGACATAAACCTTAAAAACTCATAAATTCATCTCGGTTCCGTGGTCTCGCACAACTATTCCGACCAAGCCCTAAATCGGGCTATTACAGGAGGCTTATTTATTCTCTCAGGATTAATGGTCGGGGGTACCACCGGTGCTACAGGTGGGGCATTTGGATTCGATGATTGTTGAACAGCCGGATTGGTCCGGATGTATTGGTTGAACCAATCATTCATTATGCCAAAGAAGGCTTGTTTAGCCCCCTCATCAGGATTACTCTCAGCTAGTCGAGATTCATCCGGCGCGGTCCCTTGCGCAGGGCAGGCGCCACACTCTCGACATCATCAGTTATAGCTCGCCCGGGATCAGGATCCATTTACTATACGATAGAAGAAAACACATTTCATTGTCAGAAGTCATCACACTATCACATTATAAATTATGGCATGTATAGCTAGACTCACACGCGCTACGTTAGTCCGAGAACCGACTAAACCGTAGCTCTGATACCAATTAAAATGTAACACCCTTAACCCACATCCATCGTCGAATTAGGGTTTCAGGACATTACTACACATAGCAAAGACCATAGCGAAATAATTACTATGTATATGTATATAATCGCAACCAAATACTTAACTAAAAATGATTTAATATCATGGACAATTAAACATTATGCTCTCAACTTAAACATATTCAATCAAATACATGCATATAAGCATATACTTATATCATCTATTAAAATTTACTATTCATTTGGTCATTTTAGGAGCAATGCCGAATATGCATATGAGTCTTATTCATTTTACCAACAATGCACTAAACATTTTAGACTAATAAACTCATACTAAATATTTCATATATACCATGACCGAATCTATAAAATGAATATACTACCATTTGATCATTATTATATCACATCCAATAGTCACATATGGAAAGTATAATATAGTTATCTCATATATTAACATAACATGTAAGTATATATGTATATACATATACACATAAGTTCATCCACCATTCGAAACATACTATAAGTCTTACTCAAACCATACTCATGCATTCACAGTTAATATATATATAATATCATGGTATAAACTTCCAAAATAAGCTTACCACAAAAACCAAACGTATATAAACATTATCATCATGATCAACAATTTAAAACCAACCCAACCTCAAACATAGAAGTAAAGCCATTTTCGCATGGCATTTTATACATCAAATTCAAAATAAACTCAAAAGAGTAGTACAGCCTATACATGCCATAGTTCCAAAAGTTCAACTTATAAAAAGGATACCAAATATAGTTGATTGTGTGATTGACTTTGACGATGATCCTCGAGCTCGAACGTAGGCTTCAAAATCTATAGAATAGTCAAATGAACACATACAGTAAACTAACATAGCTTAGTAAGTTATAAGCAATGGTAAAATATACAATTAATCATTATACAAATTAAATCAATCTAACAAAATCATCAACAAACTCATAACTGTAAATATACATCATATCACCATTCAATAACTACCATAATTAGTAATCTCAAAGCCGAATACTCATATATCATCATTCCCTCTCAAACAAACTCAAAAATTAATAATCACAATTCATTTCTTTAGTTTCATAAACAAGAATAACTTACCTCATTAGTACTAAATTATTCAACTATCATGCATCACTTACATGTTTATTTCCTCTCGTTCATCACCATTCATTAGTTGATATCCTTGGAGGATCCGTAAACCCGCACACATAGTGTAAATAATGTAACGTATCATACACTTAGTGTCGTTACTTTGACAAAGTGCACACGTAGTGCCATTTACTTGTAATGTATCGCACATTTAGTGCCATTACTTGTAATGTATCGCACACTTAGTGCCGGACAACCGATTTCGCACACACAGTGCTCGATGTTTAAGCTCGCACACATAGTGCCCCTTAACCGATCTCATTTTCATTCATATATACACATAAATATGTACATGTTCAAAACAACTTATTCCTCCTACTCAATACCATCACATTCGACAAAATTAAATACACATATATATATCCACCTATTCAAATACAACCATCTCTTCTATTATTTCCACATTTAACTTTCTCTTAATATATATATTTAGCCAACTCAATTGATCAAAACTTATATATATATAAATACCAACCTTGCATTCGGCCAATACATACTTAATACAATATCACATTCGGCACTATGAAATTAAACACACTTACTACCATTTAACATATGCACATTAATATAGACTAAATTTCAATTCAACCCAATTGCTTAAAACTTACCTCGGAAATTGACGGATTAGGTTTCTCGGCTATTCGTTCAACTTTGCTTTTCCCCAATCCAATCCCGATTCTTTCTGTTCTTGATCTAAATAATTTCAAATTAAGCTCATTCAAATATATTTTCATTCAATTTAATCCAAAAACACATAATTATGCAAATTACCATTTTACCCCTGACATTTACAATTTTTACAATTTAGTCCCTATTGCATAAAACACAAAATACACAAAATTTGAACTTACTCCTTTAGGGCCGAATGTTACCCATGCCCATACAATACCATACAATTCATTTATTTTGCAATTTAGTCCTTCCAAAAATTTATTTTTACAATTTAACCCAAATTACTCCATTTCATCAAATATTCAAAGATAAAACTTGTTAATCTAACACATATAATTAATATATCATCATCAAACAACAAAAACAACCAACTCCCTTCAATGGCAACTCACGAAATACACATCAAATCCCAAAATTTAAACATGGGCTTACTAAAACACTAAGCAACGATATCAAAAACGTAAAAATTATCAAAAACGGATCACAAACTAACCTTGAATTAGACCAAAACCATAGCCGAACCCTTGCTTGTGTTTTTTTCTTTCTTTTTCTTTTATGAATTTGGCAAGATGATGATGATAAGAACAAAGCCACTAACTCATTTTCTTTTTATTATAATGTTTTCATTATAAAAATATGACTTATAATATATAATAAAAATTTTAACTTAATATATAAACACATATAAATATACATAGCCACACTTAATGTCGCCCACTATAATTAAAAATGGACTATTTTCCTTTTAAGGACTTCACAATAATAAAGCCACATCAATTTGGCCATTAATCAAAGAGAAAACCTCTTTTTTTCTCTTATGCAATCTAATCCTTTTCTCAAATTAATCACACAAACAGACAAATTAATTCACAGAAATTTTAACACATGCTCAATCATATATAATTAACACGTAAAACAATATTAAAATATTTTTCTGACTCAGATTCGTGGTTCCGAAATCACCATTCCGATTAGGGCCAAAATCGGGTTGTTACAAGGACATTCAATAGAAAATTGTTTTGCTTTCAAGAAGATGGTTGAAAGATTTTATCAAAATAGGAGTTATAAAATTCGATGATCACTCTGGTGCAGAAATTTTGTTATCCAACCATGCTCTTAAAGGGATAAATATTGTGAGTACCACGATGGATAGCGACATGAGATCTAAGAGTACGTCAAGTTCAGGGCTCTAGTGCAAGACCAGATATTGGGAAATCTGAGCATTAATAACGTATCCAAAGAGGGAACCGGGGAATAAAATTTCTTAAGCATCTACCCTTACATACTTATGAGTGTTTTGAACAACGAGACTGTGGAAGAGATCCCTATATTTTTTATAGTTAATCTAGAGTAATGTTCAAAACACGCTTGTTGCTTTAAACCTAGAAGCAACAAAGAATCCTTTTGTGAAATAGGCTTATATCCAAGATCTTTATTTCAATAAAATGCATTTTTGTTATCATGTTGAGCAAATATTCTTTCATTCTTTCCATTTCATACCGTACAAACGATTATTCTTAGATTCTTTTATTCTTTATGCATGATCATACCATACAAATAATCATCCTTAGAATCATTTATTCTGGGGAATTTTCCTGCGAACCCACAATAGGTCCCTAGATATCAACGACATGAGCAACACTGCTACTGACCCAAAGTCTCCTTTCGGGTAAGATATGTATCTAGAAGGATCTCAGGACTTTGAAGATGATAGAGATCGTAACTTATCTCCTGATTTGTTAAGAATGGTAGAACGAGATGAAAATCAGATCCAACCTTACAAAGGGTCAGTGGACATTGCGAGCCTAGAAAAAAGAGCCTAGCTCACCACAGAAATAAGGCGAGACATCATTTCAAAAATGTTTTCGCACGATCATATCAAGACACACCTGGGCTACTGAGATGTGGGTATGCTGTTAAGGTTAAGGAAATCCTAGAAGAGGGCCATAGGGGTATTTGAAGATCACATGCTAATAATTTTACGATAGCTAAACTAATCATGAGATTCAGATTCTGCTGGTCCATCATAGAAAGGGATTACGTCAGTTATGCCGTAAATGCCAAATTTATGAAGACAAGATTTTTGTGCCTCCTTCATTTCTTTGTAGACCTTAGCTATGTGAGGCATGGAGTTTATTGGGACGATCTCGTCGGAAGCTTCTAGCAGGAATTAATTATTTCGCTAAAAGGGTGGAAGTAGCTTCGTAGGCCAATATTACAAAGTCGATGGTCATTAGAGCAAAAAAGAAAAAAAGAAAGAAAGAATACTGACAAAAAAAGGGGTCAAAAAGATCACATTTAACCGCACAGTGCAGCAAAGTTTTCCAAAAAAAAAAGGCAACAAAATAATGATCATTAGGAAGATGACCCGGACTTGTAAATATTGGCATAAAGAAGTTACATTTACCTTCTATGCTTATCAAACATTGGCCGAGAACTTCACCGGGGCAATACTTTAATTTGAGGAATAAAAGCATTTTGTCTATTGAAGTCAACTTTCTTTTTTTTGAATCTTGTCAGAACTGAAGTAAGAAGAGGTAGAATGGATTTAATCCCGATATGATCAGATGAATTTGAAGAAAAAAGGTTAAAAACTATCTGTCACAGTCAGATAATGCGAGCTTACAACAAAAAGTTCTCCATAGAAAATTTCATGATAAGACTTTGAAGAAGATTTTTCCCATGCAAAAGGGATTTCAAAAGAAAGTGGATGTCAAATTGGGAAGGACCTTATGCAGCAAAGAATGCATGTTCAGGGGAAGCATGGATATTGACCGAGATGGATGACAACGACCTGCCCAATCCTGTGAATTTAGATTCAATAAAAAAAATTTCCAAAAAAAAGGGAAAAAGAAAGAAAAAAGAAAAAGGAGAGGCCAAAGCGAAAACCCGCAAAGGGCGCTTTGAGACCAAGGGGGATTTGAGTTGAAAACCCGAAAAGGGCGGCTTAAATCTTGATCAAAAGTGGGGCATACAGTAGTCTTGCTATTCCTAAATTAACAAATAAGAAGTATGCTACGGCTTGGGGCATCGACAAAGTACACCAGATCCCCTAAACACAGATTGAGCTTAAAATAATCTTCAAGAAGTTGGTACAGAGAAGCTCAGGCTGCGATATCTGGAGCACCTAGTTTTCATCTTACCCATATTGAATTTGCTATCTTTGATTACCTTTTTCTTTTCAAGATACGCTCCCAATAAATTTCATTTGTTATCTTGATTAATTCATTCTCATTTTGTATTTTTTTCAAAATTCGATATCTTGATTAATGTATTCATTTCGAGCTTTGCTCTCAATTAATTTCCTTCTTACCCATTATTTTTCAAGCATTTTGCATTGAAATAACCATTAATGGACTAATAACACTTTCATAAAAGGAGTTTCGCATATTATTTTGGAAGCTTCTAAATAATACAAGAACCTGAAACAAGATTGTTGTTCAAAACTCATCAAAACTAAGGGTTGGAAAGGAGTCTAATTTGAGACTACCTGTTAAGATTTTTTGTCAAAAGTATCAGTTGAATAAAAAGACAAGATATTGCGTCAATGATACAACCTCGACAAATAATGAGTAACCCAAGCATTAAAAGAGGATTCGACATTCATATATATCTGGCTATGGCATCCGGGGAATGGTAACAGGCCAAATTGATGGGAAAGGATTCAGATCCTATACCTCTGAGTTGCAGGGTTTGAAAATGGTACAAGTCTTAGGTCTCAGAGGTACCATGGAAGGGACCCTGAAGTTCCAGTGGGGCAAACCTGTTGAGCAAGATATAATAGTTTCTTCAAGCTCTATCAAAATACCAGCCGAACAAGATGGCGGCATAATATGGCAGTGATACAACCTGAAAGAACAACGAGCAATGACAACCTTAAACATTTTAACAAAGGATCATTCCCATGACATCCTGCATTCATGTAAATGTCCTCCATAATATCATTTAGTTAGGAGCATTCAATTCATGTCTGTAACGACCCAAAATCTGTGGGCACCGAAAAAGTGTGTTGTCGGGCCTCTGTCTTAGTAAACTGAGTTAGTAAATAATTATTAGGAGTAATTATGAGTCTAATAGTGTGTTTAATTAGATTTTTATTTAGTTAATTTAGCTAAATTTAAAGTAATTAGGAAAAAGGATCAAATTGAATAAAGAGTGAAAGTCTAGTTATAAATTAAAAGAAAGTAAAGAGGGGCTAAAATGGCAATTAAGCCATCAGGATCAGACGGGGGGTGAGTCAGTATCGCAAGCTATGCTGCGTGTTTTAGAGATGATGGCTGGGACCAGTAGAGGTTCAGGAGCTCGGAAGTCTGTGCCCGAGCGACTCCGATCCAATAGAGCGGAGGTATTCCGGGGGTATGCGGGGTGGCGTGGCACCCAAGATGGAATATTGGTTAGAATCGACTGAGAGGATCATGGACGATCTCGATTTAACTAATGAAGAGAAGCTGAAAGGAGCAGTGTCGCTGCTAAAAGATGAGTCATACCAGTGGTGGCTCACAGTTCGAGATGGTGCTACGGCAGATGACCTTACTTGGGAATACTTCAAAGCTACTTATCAGAAGAAGTATGTGGGCACCAGTTACACTGATACTCAGAGGAAAGCTTTTCTGGGATTAGTACTTTAGCATAGTTGAGCTGCATAAAGGAATAAAATCTAAGATTTTATTTGTTTTAATTATATAATTAATGATATTTTAATATAATTTATATTATATGAATTTATGATAATTAAATTATAATGATATAATATTATTAAATAAATCAAAATATGCCAATTGTATGGATATGATAAAATACATGTGTAATATATGTATTTGTACATTTGTAATATAATTGTATATTTTCTTAAATTTTAAGTAAAAGATATTTATTAATTAAATTATTGTATTAAAAGATTTTTATATTTGATAAATTAGTTAGATTAAGACAAATGTAAGGTTATGATATAGTACAAATGTATTAATTATATTTGTTATTAAAATAGATATTCTGTAATTATTAATTAACTTAAATACAAAATAAAGTAAATGAAATAATAAAAGAAACAAAAGAAGAACAGAGAAGTTTTCGAAACAGGGGAAAGAAAAGAAAGAAAGAAAAAGAAAAGGAAAAATTCAGGTTTTAAAGCTTGGAGTTTAATTAGGTAAGTCAATCAAGTCCTATTCTCTTAATTTTGATGTTTTAGAAGCTTTAAAGCAAGATTTTGATGAAACTAAGTTGATATTTTGGGAGTTTATAGGTTTTCAAGTATAGTTGATGTTGAAGAAAAAGATGAATTAAAGATTAAATTGAATGAAATTTAAGTTAGAATTAGTAAAAGGATTAAATTGTAAAGTAAGCTATAAGTTTTGTATTATAGGGATTAATTTGGAAGCAATTATAAATTAGGGTTTTATTATGAACATTAGATAGTCAAGTTGAATATAGAAGGAATTTAAGTAGAAACAAAGCATGAATTAAGTTAAGAAAATAAGTAAACTTAATTAGGATTTAATTGCAAAATAAGCTACAAGAAAATAGTTTCGGGACAGCAGCAGAAGAGTAACTTTGAAAAATCACCAAAACTGGTATAAATGGAAGTAGAAGTTGAGTGAGATATGAAATTAAAGCTTATTGAGTCTATTTTCATATGAAAGAAACATAGAAAGCAAAGAAATTTTTTATTTTGAGATATTTAGATTTTTGTGAGACTGGTTTAGAGTGATTTTGAGATCCCCTGTTCTGACTTGGAAAAATCATAAAAAATTGTAAAAAATAATTTTGGGACATAATTTATATGGTTAGATTCCTTAATGAGTCTATTTTTAGAAAACACAAACTAGAACATCATTTGAACTTTGTATAAAAATATAATTAAATTTTAGTAAAGAATGGTCGGAACTATCAGACAACAGAATAGGGATGATTTTAAAGAATAAACTATACTTATTGGCTAAATAAAAAATTCTGAAAATTTTAAGGCAAGAAGATATGTGAGTCTAGTTTTATAAAAAAATTTTGGAATTCTGTAACTCAAGATATAGATAGTTTAGTGACAATGACTCAGGTAGACAGCCTTGAAAGAACTTATAAGTAAATAACAGAATTGTGTATAAAGAATGTGGAACAAAGAGCAAGGGTAGGAATTGAATAAAATTCAATTATTTGTTGTAATTTAATGTTGTAATTAAAAATTTAAATTGTTATTATTATTTTCGTAGCTAACAAGGAAAACGAGGCATCGGCATCCAAGGGAAAAGAAAAGATCGCTGAAGAGTAAACGTGTATTTCGGGTTTGTATTACTATAACTCAAACTATTTATTAAATGTATATTGAATTTATAGTATATGTTATGGAGTAATTAAGATAAGGTAAGTAATAATATTTAAAATTAAGTAAGAATATGTGTGAATATTGAATTATATGTGAATTGATATAATAGATGTTTTGAATTGATCAAGTAGTTGAAATTGTTGTGGAAATGAATTCGAAATTGGAAAAGTAAAATAATACCCTATTAACTTGTCGGACTAGATTTGATACAAATGGCAGGCCATTGGATTTGTGATGTGATGAGGAGATTTGTAGCTCGGCTGAGAAGATGATTCTATTATTATATGCTTCGGTTTATCCGAAGAGGCATTTAATGCCTTACTGGTGTGTTTGGGAGGTTATATTATACTGGTGTGTTATGGAGGATTTATATTATTCCGGCTGTGATTGGGTTGGATATTCTGGTGTGTTTGGGTGGAATCCGCGTATCTGTCAGAGTCCGAGCATTGTTAATAGGGTAAATAATTGAAATGAAACTTTGAAAATGAGATTGATTGATTTGGCTCTATTGAAATATATGTGAAAGAATGTATGACTTAAATTATGAATTGAATTAGTATATGATAAATGAAATGTGAATTTAAGATTTATGAAGTGATATATAATTATGTGTAATTAGTTTAAATGATTTATAAAGTTTTATGGTGGATGTTTGTAATTTATTAATGTTAAATAGTTTTGATTTATAGTAATACCACTGAGTACGAAATACTCAGCGTACGGTTGTTTCCGTGCGCAGGTCAATAGAGCTTCGATCCGGTCCAAAGATCCAAAACAAACCCGACTCCAACAAGAAGATTTTGGTGATGAATTTCTTCCTTTTGTTAAGTGGCATGTACTAGATAGTTATATGAATTATAAATATATATACTTAAGTTAAATGATTTTGGTTGTATATAAATTATTATAATGTTTTGGATGAGGAAAATGATATAAAGTTATAAAATGATAAATTTGGCATTGGTTGTTTTGGTTTGAATTTGTAGGGGGATTTAGGTAAAAATAAGTAGAAATGCTACCGAAATTTTTATAGTGGATATATAATTATGTGTAATTAGTTTAAATGACTTATAAAGTTTATGGTGGATGTTTGTAATTTATTAATGTTAAATAGTTTTGATTTATAGTAATACCATTGAGTACGAAATACTCAGCGTACGGTTGTTTCCGTGCGCATGTCAATAGAGTTTCTGATCCGGTCCAGCATCCAAAACAAACCCGACTCCAACAAGAAGATTTTGGTGATGAATTTCTTCCTTTTGTTAAGTGGCATGTACTAGATAGTTATATGAATTATAAATATATATACTTAAGTTAAATGATTTTGGTTGTATATAAATTATTATAATGTTTTGGATGAGGAAAATGATATAAAGTTATAAAATGATAAATTTGGTATTGGTTGTTTTGGTTTGAATTTGTAGGGGGATTTAGGTAAAAATAAGTAGAAATGCTGCCGAAATTTTTATAGAAATAAAAAAAAATTTACGAAAATTTTTTCTAGAATGTTTGAACAAGTTCCATTCTACTTTTAATATATACTTTGGGCTTCGAGAGTCCAATATAGGGATTTAATTATTAAATTATACTCTGAATGTTATTTTATTTATGAGTAATTAGTAAATTGTTTGATATGTCCGGTAATGCCTTGTAACCCTGTTCCGGCGACGGTTTAGGGTTAGGGGGTGTTACAACGTCGATCATTGCATCCTAATCATTTTAAATATATATATTCACGTGACATTCTGCATTCATGCAAATGTCGCCCATAATACATTTAGTTAGGAGTATTAGATTCATTCTAATCATTGCATCCTAACCATTTTGCATAAGCATACATAAAACCAATTTTACAGGATAAGTTCCCCAGAGGACGGTGTCGCAACACCGGTGAATTTAGCAGATCTTGCCTTCCTGAGCGAAGCGGATCGAAGATACCAGTCTGGCATCCCTGAGTTTGCAGTGGAGCAGATTGAAGATAGCAGATCTTGCCTTCCTGAGCGAAGCAGATCGAAGATACCAGTCTGGCATCCCTGAGTTTGTAGTGAAACAGATTGAAGATAGCAGATCTTGCCTTCCTGAGTGAAGCGGATCGAAGATACCAGTCTGGCATCCCTGAATTTGCAGTAGAGCAGATTGAAGATAGCAAATCTTGCCTTCCTGATTGAAGCGGATCGAAGATACCAGTCTGGCATCCCTAAGTTTGCAGTGGAGCAGATTGAAGATAGCAGATCTTGCCTTCTTGAGCGAAGCAGATTGAAGATACCAGTCTGGCATCCCTGAGTTTGCAGTGGAGCAGATTGAAGATAGTAGATCTTGCCTTCTTGAGTGAAGCAGATTGAAGATACCAGTCTAACATCCCTGAGTTTGCAATGGAACAGATTGAAGATAGCAGATCTTGCCATCCTGAGTTAAGCGGATCGAAGATACCAGTCTGGCATCCCTGAGTTTGTAGTGGAACAGATTGAAGATAGTAGATTTTGCCTTCCTGAGCAAAGCGGATCAAAGATAAAAGTCTGGCGTCCCTGAGTTTGCAGTGGAGCAGATTGAAGATAGCAAATCTTGCCTTCCTGGCCGAAACGGATCGAAGATACCAGTCTGGCATCCCTCAGTTTGCAGTGGAGCAGATTGAAGATAGAAGATCTTACCTTCCTGAGCGAAGTGGATCGAAAATACAAGTCTCATCTCCCTGAAGTTGCAGTGGAACAGACTGAAGATAACAAATCTTATCTCTCTGAAGTTGCAGTAGAGTAGATTGAAGCCACAAACCTTATCTCCTCAAAGTTCCAGTAGAGTAGGTTGAGGCTACAAATCCCTTCTCCCTGAGTTTACATTGAGGATCAATCCTTATTTCTTTGAAGTTTCAGCAGAAAAGATTAAGGTTACGAATCTCTTCTCCCTCAATTCTTATCCTTTTGAGGTTCCAACGGAGTAGGTCGAAGATACAAACCCCTTCTCCCTGAAATCTTCATTTCCTTTAAGTTTTAATGGAAAAGATCGAAGCTATAAATCTCTTTTCCCTGAAACCACATTGGCACCACAACCCTTATTTCTTTAAAGTTTCAACAGAGAAGATCGAGGTTACAAATCTCTTCTCTAAATTCTCATCTCATTAAAGTTCTAGCAGAGTATATCGAAGCTACAAATCTCTTCTCCCTGAAATTACATTAGAGCGAATGAAATCAGCAAACCTTATCTCTCTGAAGTTACAGTGGAGTAGGTTGAAATTACCAATTCTTATCTCGTTGAAGTTCTAACGGAGTAGATTGAAGCTACAAATCTTTTCTCCCTGAAATTACATTCGAGCAAATTTGAAGCACCAATTCCCATACTCCTGAAGTTGCAGTGGGTTAGAGCGAGGCCACTCGAAGAATAGAAGCACCAAAGAAGTCAAGATTCGACGAGACTAAGCAAAAGTGGCCCTTTTGAAGTCTTTGCTCCATTCTCGTTACACGACAATGAGCAAAGAGGGGCAGCTGTAATAGGCACATTTTGGCCCAAGGTAATTAAACTAGACCCAAGACCCAAAAATAATCCAAATAAAACAGTCCAAAAAAAATGTCCAATTACAAACAAAAATACAACCCAAATTAAACTAACCCAAAATTAAACCAGCCCAAATTAAGACCCGAAGCCCAATTACCCAATAATCAAACTAGGAAAGCTGAAACCCTAGTTGGTCTAAGCCTTCAACAGCAGCAGCCATAGCCCTAGCGCTGCACGTCATCTCCTCCACGCCTCGCACACGCTCTGGCACCACCTGCAAAACCAAGCAACACACGCAACAGACTACATACAAGCAAAAATGAAGAAGAAAACGACAAAGGGCCAACAAAAAAACAAAATAGAAATAGACAAAAGAAAGAATCTGTAATTCAATTATAAAAACCGAAACGAATATATTATTTTTCTTCTTCTTCCTTTTTCTACAAACTATCAGAAATCGAAAGCAAAAAAAGCAGTAGAAGGTTGATTTTAATCCTTCCATTTTCATTTTTTACACCCTACTGTTACTTTTGTTTTTCTTTATTTTTACACTTTTTTTTTAAATATTCACAAATAATAATCAGAAAAAGAAAAAGGGAAAACAGACCTAAAATCGGGGGTCGTCATCGGAGCCTTTTCTCCATCTTCGAAGCCGAACCGAAAGGGAAGTCTCCTCCTCTCAGGGGGTTCGGGACGTCGAGGGTTGGCTTTCGAAATAGGGGCTTCGAACGGAGCATCAAAGCTGCGACCCCGGCCATGGAATACGATGATGGTGCGACGGGCGGCGGCAGAAGACCAATCGGTCAGAGAAAGAACAGAGAGAATGGGGGGCCTTTGAAATTTTCTTTTGAAACAGCTAAAAAATGAATGTAAAAAAAATTGATTTAAAGAATAGAAGAAACGGCGTCGTTTCATTCAGGGTGAGAAACCCGCGCATCGACCGAATCTGCCCCTGGGTCCGCGCATTATTGCTCTAATGGGCAATTTGCGCGATAGTTCCTTCCCCCTTGCAGCGCTATTCGATCAGACCCCGTCTTGCATTTTTTCTTTTTTGAATTTTGCCCTGTTGTTTTATTTCGATTGCGATTCGGTCCTTGTTAAATTTCAGCGCTGCGTTTTGATGGACTGGATAATTCCCATTTGGTCCTCACGCAACTAGCGCCTTTTCATTTTGGTCCCTATTCGTTTATTTATTTCTGATTTTGCCTTAAATAGCATTTGTCCGATTTAGTCCGCACTGTTTGATTCTGATTCATCTTTACAAACTTGTTGCTTCTTTACTTATTTTAAAGCTTTTTATATTTAATTTTTGAATGGTTTTGTGGTTATCAATTTTTATATATACCATTTGTCTTTTAAAACTTTTTATATACATTATTCATTTTCAAATTTTTTTATATACTGTTTATTTTAAAAATTCCTTCTACATGCATTATCTTTATTTTTTTTATATTAAAACCATTTTTTTATATTTTATATATACTATAATTTTAAATTACTTTTATATATGACTTACTTTAGGCATTTTATTATGCGTTATTTTAAGTTGTTACGTATATATATTATTTATTCTAAGTTGCTTTACTTTATTTTAAATTGATTTGTATATTAATCATTTTAAAAATTTATATACCACTTACTTTAATTTGTTTTTTGTAGTATCTATTTTAACTTGTTTTTTTTATGTTTTATTTATTTGAACTTGACTTATTATTCATTTTAAAATGTCTTATATTATTTATTTCATTGTTCTTCAATTATTAATGTTAATATTTAGATGGTGTATGTTGTGAGATTATTGCCATTGTGTATACCATAATTCACTTATTCGTATTTTCATATCGTTGTTGTTCATTCGTGTAGTATTTTGTTCATGTATCATTGCCCTATGATCGTTACTACTTTCATATTATGCCATCACATTGTGCATTAAACCTCAATATATTTATCTAACTTAGATCGTCGTATTTGACTCCAAACAAAATAAATGTATACCTTTACATGTTGTATTCGCTATTATTCAAAAACTGAATTTTTTCAAAATAAGGTAATATTTCGCGTTTTGGAAATTCGAGAAAATCGTGCCCTAACTTACTGGGTTGCGACTTTTCTCGTTTAGCCTAAATAACGGAATATCCTTTTAAAACAAAATACGAGTTTAAAATAAAAAGCTTATTCTCGAGAGTACAAAGTGTTGTGCCCTAACTTATTGGGTGTGACATCTCGTTACCTCGAGATAAGAATTTCTAAAATGATAATATTTCGTATTTAAAAATTCGAGAAACCGTGCCCTAACGTACTGAGTTTCGTTTTTTCTCGTTTAATCTAAATAACCGAATATTCTTTAAAAATTAAAACACACGTGCTTTTAAATAAAAGGCGGGCTTATTCTCAAGGATTCGGGGTGCCGTGTCCTAACTTACTGGATGTGGCATCTCATCGCCTCGAGATGAGATGGTCTTTAATGATTATTCCAACTCATTCAAGCGTTTTAAAGTAAACACTAATAAAAGGATCGTATTTTAAATTCGTTCTCGGTTTTCAACTTTCGACATTAAGACACTAATTAGTCGATTTAATAGCAATTTTGGGCGTGACGAGAGTGCTAATCCTTCCTCGCACGTAACCGACTCTCGAACCCGTTTTCTCGAATTTCGTAGACCAAAAATACTGTTTTAATAAACCAAAATGTTTTATTAAAACAAAGGTGATTCGATCACACCTAACAAAGATCGATGGCGACTCCCGTTTTTGTTTTTGTTTTCAAAACCCTAGTCGATTCCCGTTTTTCAAAAAATTGGTTTCGAGAGGAAAATTTCAATGTGGGGTATTCCTTAGTGCCTAACATGTGCTTGAATTCCCTGATATTTGTTGGAAATGCTAACTTTTTATGTTGTTTCATGCCTATTATGTTTAGAATGTTTGAATGAGTGGGATAAGGTAGTTTACTTTGATTGTTTCCTGAACAATTTTCCATTTTACTCAACGTGTGGCAACAAAATTTCATACATTATTTTCATTGGTCTTCAACAAGGTAGACGCCATGATTCTGTTGGTTCTGGTGAATGTCTCAAATCTAAAATCCTTCTTATTTCGCTGATATATGAACCGTCCAATCTCGCAGACGTGCGTTGCACCTTTCTGCTGCATCAACTCCATTGCTTAGTGGGATCAAGGTAGTTTCTTACAGGCTTTACCTTCATTACCAAGGTATCGTAGATGTAATTCTGTGCCTCAAGCATCAAAGGATGTTCAATACAGTTTTCACTATCTTCCATGATTGAGAAGCCCAGACGGTGGTGGAGGCTTTAGCATGCCTTGCTAAGGAAAGAATGACCTCACTGTTTTAGTTTTCATGTGTTGATGGGCGTGTTACTGGGGATTCCCTTGCAGGAATGCCACTTGGTCTCTATGGGGGTAAGTTCAGAATGCACTTTTGGGAGACCTATGCCATTTGCTTATCTCTTTACTGTTTTGGATGTGCACTTGCTGGTATGTACGCTGACATTCTACTTGTTAATGAAATTCTGATGCTGCATATATCCATATTCCGTATAATTAAAGGAAAACTGAGAGCTCAAACTTTTCTATATTTCCATCATGTGTTGTTTCTTTTCCATGGGAAACTTTCCAAGCAGATATGAATGTTTTAGGTTGAATATTGCCTTGGGTCGGCTTTTGTAATATATAGGAATCTTTTAAGTTTTATCTGGTGTTGGATATCCATCCAAGCACCTTGTCCCTACTTTCCGTCCTCTTACCCCTCCAAATGGGCCTTCATTCCCCTCCCTTTCTTTAGTTAATGATGATTATGTGAACACTGTTTTAAGTTTTGGATAACATTAGTGCTATCCTGATTACCCCCTTCCAATAATTGTGATCCTTTCTAATAAATATTACTATAATTCATGGTAATGTTTTTTTTATATGTTTAATCTTAATGTTGGAACCTGTTATTTTGTCTATTTGCTTTCAATCTAATGGTTCCTACATGTAATCATGGTTGTTTTTCATTTTTGTTTTATTTTTCATTGCCAACTTGGCTTTCGGAAGTCAAATCCCTCTTTTTTTATATGGCACCCCAATCAAAAAAATTTATAGACCTGCAACTTACATGGTAAATAAAATGATGTTTATGCTTGTTTTTCACTCGGATCTTTATATGATAAAAGCGAAAAATTCGATTTTATTTAGGAATCAATGGTGGGGTATATTCTTTTGTTCTTTTGGTTTGGCAATCAGTAGGATTGCCATTAACAACCTAGGAAGTTCAATGTTGGCAAAAAATATTGCTATCAAAAGGAAGCTCTAGATATCAATAGATTATAGCTAAATTGACGTCTTTTTCTGCTTGCAATCCCAAGTGAAATGAGCATGGAAGATTTTGTGGCTTACTTTTTACCTTTTCTCTTAAGTTCCATTGCATAGATACAAGTCATCATAACTTGAGTCCTTCTCTGAAGCAGGAACAGGGAAAAGATCAAGTTCCTGTCCCGAACAGCTTCTAACCAAACCAGAGTTCCTGAAATGCTTTTCCTAGTGAATCTAAAATATTTCCTTTTCTTTAATTGCAATCCCCATGACTATTGAACTCCGGGTTTAGATCAGTCAGCTCATTAAGAGGTGGAATTCAACTAGTAGTATTGGGGTTCGAATTCGACCCCTTAAACCTGTGTTTGTGTTTTTAAATGATTCCATGAAGCCTGCCATACAACTTGCAACCGGATCATTTGATATGATGAAACTGTGACCTAGCTAAACTTTGGATGAAATTAACACTATGTTGCTGCATTGCACTCAATTATTTGGATTTGTTTAAGATATGTAGGTGGGAATGTCGTTTTAGTCATACATCATCTTTTGGCTATTCCTTTCATATTACTTGCCCTACCATCAAAAGCAAAAGGAAAAGGAAAACAAAATAGAAAGGGCTTAAAATATATGAACTGACTGCCCATTTATTGTTGATTGAATGTCTATAATCAAAGCAAACAGGAAAAAGTTAACTGCTGAGGAATTAAATAAACCAGCAACAGCAAAAGCTAGCAAGTTAAAATCATGACGGACTATGCCTTTTGGAAAAGGAATGATGATAATTGGGCTTATAAATCTGAGGTCACATCCTCGAAAATAAATTTAAAAAGAAAAATCAATTCTAGAAAGATGAATGTAATTAGATAATTCTGGAAGTAATCATGCTTTGCTGGCCTGTCTTCCTCTTCTAATTTGGAGTGTGTGTTTTCCCACCGCAAAAAGTAAAACATATCAAAGTCACCATCGCTTATGTCTTGCTCTAAACTGACCTGCAAATATCAACCCAAGTATTAATAAATGTGTAAAAAATTTCACTTTTTCAATAAATTGGAGTAATTTAATTCGTATCAATTTTGAAAGTAAATATTTAAAGATAATTATTTACGTTATTAATATTTTCTTACCAAATGGTATAATGATAAATTAATCTTTCAAAATTTACCTATCCTGTCCTTTATATATATATTTATTTGAAACTAAAGTTTTTTACATATTTTTTTTATTTCTTTTAGATTTTTTATTAAGATTAAATTGATAAAATACATAAATATTGAACAAAAAAAATATTAATTATCATAAATAATTATTTTTAGTTGCTTAAATTATTTCTATTAATTTTTACAAAAGGAAGAGGTACTTTTGCATTTAAACAAATGAAAACGACTCCATCTCTTCAAATGGAACCCATTTTATTAATGCTCTTGTTTTAATTCTAGCATGCAATCAGACGCAACAAAGCCGCCAAAGACTAGCTAATTGAACTTAAATGAGAAATTTTTAGCTTGGATGAACTTAAAGGAATTATGTGTTCCCTTTTTCTTTCCTTAATTCTTACATAAATCTAACCTAAATTCACCCACTTTCTTGGCTGTCTTTTGGTGGCTCCAATTTAGTTGGTATAATGTCCACTAGCATTTCATGCAACATAAAAATAAAAAGCAACAATATATCCTATTTATAGGTAGACATTCAATCAATAAACGCGAGTATATTTAAATCCCTTTGGCTACTTAATTAGTTCAACACAAACCCATGTATGTATATTCACTTCAGTTCTTGTTTTCCTTCCCTTATACCTTTTTTTAATGCCAATAAACTCTCCTTATATATAACGTTGTTGCTTAGATTATTATAGAAAAATTATTGACGTGGAATAGTTACAACATTTGCATATGAAAATATTCATCTGAAGAAATGCATGGTAGATAGAAATTCAAGCTATCAGCATATTATACGTGAAAACTAAGTTTTTTTTGTTTATATTAATTAAAACCTTGGATTTTATTTATTTATTTATGAAAGATGGATTTCAAAAGATACAAAAAGTATGATTAAGTAAGTAAGGTTAGATGCATGATTATTATACATAATAAAAGCCCTCGTTTTTGTTTTTTTGCTCCCTTTCATTTTAGTTCATAATTAATATGGCATCAATTGAAACACGCATGTGATTTAAGTTGTATAAAAAAATTGATGGTGGAAGCAGATTAACCGGTTCAGTCGGCCCTTCAAGTAATATTTTTGTATAGTGGAAAAATAAATGAGAGGGACAAGAAAAGAGAAATATTATTATCACTTGCATACAAGAAAAGAAGACAACATAAATTATAACATTTGGAAGGAAGGAAAAGAGTCCTAACAGGTGAAGGATTTTTTTATATATAAAAACGTAGGAGATACTACATACATCCAGAAAACCCGTCAAACATCAAACCCTACTTTTTTTTTTATCTCAAATCCCCATTTACAAGAAGAAAATTGAAAATAAAAAATTGCATCCCCTGCCAAGCAGCTTTCACTTGCTACTTGCCAATTCTCTCACAATCATCATCCCTTACATCATCTTCCTAGACCTATAGCTGCCAATAACACTAATATTTCATTAAATTAATTAACCATACCAATAATATTAATACCCTCGTTTTATAAGTAAACGAGGGATGATGGTGGTGAGGATTATTATGGATCAGTAGTACTGGAACATGTCTGGAGAGGCCATGATGGGTTGGTTAAGGTAAGGTAGATTGAAAGGGTTGGTGAAACCCTGGTCACAAGTACTTGTTTCAAAGCACTGATCAGATTCGTACACCAACTCACTGGCGCTCATGGTGTTGAGATAACTGAGGATTTGATTCAGATAGTCGAGACTTTGACTCAGTTCCATCATCTGAGCCCTCAGAACCGAGTTCTCAGCCTGAATGTTGAGATGGTGGTGGGTGGTGAAGTTGATGCTGTTCAGGATTTGGTTGTTTTCTTTGCTGAGCTGAGCCACTTGGGCCACTAATTCATCCAAGTGCTGCTGTTTCCTCATCCTGGATCTTCTTGCCGATTCCCTGTTAGATTCCTTTCTCTTTCTTTTTCTTTGGTCCATCATGTTCTGCTGGTGCAGGTCCTCTTCGGACCCAGAGTTCTGAAGCTGCGAGGAGCTTGAGGAATTGGAGTTTCCACTGGACGAAGCCATGTTAATATTTTTACACCAAACTCACTGCTAAAACTTCAAATATAGATTACTAATATTTTTAGGATAATCTAACCTCAACGGCGACTGGACACCTATGCTAGCTACAGATAATTATATATATATATATAGTAAAAAAAATAAGCAATTACAAAATGGTTATTTATGAAAAAACATAGAACCAGTAAAGGAAGATAACTGAGAAAGATTGAACGAGATGGGTCCTGCGTCTGAGGGAGGAATTTATCATAAAACCGGATCGGAGGATTTCACTGACAACTGGAGACATGAGTCTCAAGCATCAACCACAACAATTTACGCAGCATCAAGATTTACAGCAACAAAAAAAAAAACTTCTTGGCAGAATAATATCAGCAAAAAAAAAACCAAGATATTTCTTTCTCTTCTTGCTGGAAGATAAGAGTTTTGACTTAATGGATTTTTGGTATAGACTCTAGAATCTAGACTGGAGTTCAACAACCAAAAATTCCCGATATAAAAGCAAACACCCTCAAAAGGGATGTGATTAGAACAGAGGAAGCTGAAGAAAACTGGGGAAAACAAGAACTAAAAGAAGCAGCAGAACCTCAGCTCAAAGAGAAAAGAAAGAGAAGAGAGCGGAAGTGGAAGAGGTTGTTAAGAATATTGATACGGCAATTTATAGAAGGAAATTATTGAAAATGAGTAAATTAAAAAATAATTTAAAAAAGAGCATTGGAGAACCTTCTTGTTTGGGAGTTGTTGGAGGAAGATGAGACGAAATTTACCCCACCCTCCGACTTAGGCTGCATCACCCAACACATGCTAATTTTTTTTATGCCTCTCTTTTCTTTCGCTTGTAATTGTAAAATAATCTCGTTCTTAAATATATCAAGACCATTATTATATATTAGTTGTTTTAATAATAATTAAAATATTTTAAAATAATTTGAGTCATTGCTTAAAGCAAGATTATTTTTAATGAGTAAAATCTAAATACAAATGCAGTGGTTACGATGAGTTTGTCATGTATAAGGTTGGTTATGTGATTATATTATGATTTGTGTGATCCGTCAGTCCCAAGATGAGAGTTTCTACAGTCGAGGTGGTTAAAACTTAATACAGATGTTAAAGTTGACGTAGGATCTTGCTGGGGGTTTAGTGATAAATCATAAGGAATATTAGATGCTTGGGTGTAGTCGAAATTTGGGAATTAACACGGTGTTAGAAGCTGAACTTCATGAGATTGTAGATGGACTTCAATTGGCATGGAAGTAAGGGGTGCGTCGTTTGGTTATTGAAAATGATAGTAAAATGACGATGGATTTAATACTTGAGAATGAAAGAGGGGAAAACTCTTGGTTGGAGTTAGAAATCTATAATTGAGTGGCGAATGATTGATATGTTATGCTTCGATTTGCACCAATAACAACAAATATGGCTAAGAAGATTAGGAGGCATACAATAAAAGTTCTTTTCTTTGCTTATCGCTTCTGGTGGTGCAAGATGTGATCATATAATATAGGAGCTAACCTAAGTCTATTTTTAATTTTTCTGTTGAACCTTGCAGTACTTTTTATAACCAAAAAAAAATCTTTATATTAGTATTTTCTTTATCAAACTTTTATCGCTAGTATCATTTTTTTTTTGTTTTGATAGATTTTATTATTGACATTTATATTTAATTTATATATTCTAATTTTGATTAATATTAACTTTAATAATTTTTAAATTTTTTTAATTAATAAAAAAAACATGGCACCTGATTCGTAAATTCTGGATTTAGTGCTTAAAAAAAAACAATCATCACAGCCTATTGGAATACAATCTGACCAACCTTTTGGCATTCAAAACTAAAAGCAGCTCCATGCGCATAAAATGAGCTCCCAATAATGGTGTTAAAGCCTAGGCTGTAACACAAAGTAACCATCAATGTTTTGACTTTATTTGGCTACAGGTTTTACTTTGAAGTGAAAACATATAGAAACAAATAATAACATCCCAGAAAGCTTAATTAAAAATGAACTTCCATTTTAGGCCTTATATGGTATGGTATTAACTAACAGCAGATTGGACCACAAACCCAAATTAAAGCATATGGCCCCAGCCTTGATTGCATGCCAGTAGTGGGAAGGGCAATTGATCCTAAAAACAGTTTTTTTTTTCTGATATGTTTTCTAACAGGAAATATCACAAGCAAAAGCAATTAATATATATCACCCCATTCCAATAGTGGTAATAGTTAAAAAACTTGTTAATTGTTTCTTAGACCCTGTTATAGTGTTATTGTGCAATTCCTGGTTCCATTCTTTGCAAATGTGACAAGATTAGTTTTTTTTTTTTTTTTCTTTTTTATTACTATCAGAAAGGTGAATTTCATTAAAGATTAGTCATGTTGATGTGATAGCTATGGGCTATGGGTTTGGTTTAATCTGCCTAAAACCTACTCTTCCATCTGCCCAACCTTCCCATGGATACAAGAGATCCACAGAAAAAATATGCAAAAGGAATGTGGTGAACCATTTGTAGAGAATTAATGCTACTTATTTATATTTATTCGAAGAATTTGTATTAAATAATATTATTTTAATTATAAAAATTTAAAAAAATTACTCATATTAAATACATATAAATATCAAACACTTAATTCCCGTGGTCCGGATAATATAACAGCTGGCCTGGCCAACAGAAACTCAGGTCAGGGAGACAGCGACCATTCTTTCCATGAATACTTGTGTCGGAAGCGCAATGATGCAGCCATAAACTTCTACTTTTATACATGTTTAAACATGAAATCAAGGTTTCTGACTTTTTATCTAGACAGAAAAAAGAATGAAGATGAACCCCCCCCCCCCAAAAAAAAAAAAAACTATGAACTATCAATAATGTTATAAATACATTTTAATTGATGAAGCAGTTGGACCCAAAAAAAAAAACCCATCATGGGTGAAGCACATATACTTGAGAATATTCCATCAGCTAAAACTCTAAAATTTGCCTAATTGATGTCATTAGTTGTTCCCTTTCTGTTACTATAGTTGAGCCCATGTCAGACTGATAATGACCACTTCCAATCCCATGTTTTTCTTTACTTCCCCCCCCCAAAAAAGAACACCAAAATTTATTTTATTTTTACCAAATGCTTACACACAATGAAAGACTAAAAGGGGAACACGAAAGTTCTTTGATGCTGACCCTGTTTTGGTTTATAGCCATGATAATGCAATACACACTAATCCAACCAAACCAAACCCAACACCATGTTCCTGTATGTAACAGATACACCCCTTTATGTTTCGGTCTGCAGTTTACAATGAGGGGGGTGTAATTACCAAAAATTAATAAATTAATCACAGTTGGATTTCATTTTTGGGATAATCTGTTAAGATCCACATGATCTTTTAATACTAATATTGGTTTGCGGACAAAACCATGAAACATGTTGATAGCTGAAACAGCTGATGGAATCACCATGCTAAAGGCGACCAAAAACAGTTAAACCACTGATATTGGGTGAGGCCCCTTGGAAGACAGTGGTGGAATACGTATAGTATCTCTAACAGGAGGGTGGGGCACAAAATAACAGTAAATATAATAAAATTTTATGTACTCTATCATGGATGAGCTGATGGTTGGTGGCAGTACGAGGTGAGCCGGGGTGAACTAATAATTTAGGTAAATATAGTTTCAAATATATATATCGACCGACTGAATTCAAAAACGATGATATATCTCTAAAAGGTTGAAAAAGCGAAAGGAATATTGTTACATTCTTTTCTATTTACAAAATTATTGTTGGATTACAGCATCACCTATGAATCATGGTTACGTGAAAATTAGATGCAGGAACTCATATGTGATCATTAAGTATGGGGCCAATATAAACGAATTTAGGACTATAGGTTACCACTTATTTAGTTAATTAAGCTGGTAAATTCTCTAGTTATTATATAATAAATATTAGCCAAATTTGACCTTTCCCTCCATCATTCATATGGGGCCTCGTTCCTTACCAATTAAGATTCGATATCGTAAAAAGTATTTTAAGGAAAAGATTTCAATTAAAAAATAGATTTATATTTTATATTAGGTTAATAAAATCAGATAATAAAAGATTAAGTGAAGTGAAATTATTTTGATGATATCTGACTGATTAATGATGTATAGAAATTGCATATTATTAGATCGGTCCATGGAAAACTAAAACTTAACTTACTTGGATTCAGTTAAAATACAGATAATGGAAAAACCTGCAACAGATTCAAGATTCAGGACATTGAATACTTTTTCTAATTTCTTCCTCCAAGAAAACTTTAGATTCTGAATGTTTAGTAGTTGGGACATAAACTTGTGATTCCTCTTACAAGTTGTAAGGTAAACGTTGATTTTGTATGAGTAAAAGAGACAAATAAATTTAATTACTTCCATGGCCAATCAGACATTACTACTTTCAATTTTCTTTATTTTAACAATCTTCTTCATCAATTGGCAAACGATATCAGGCAGAGACGAGAGAGCAGCAGAGGGAAATTAACTTATAAGGATATAATAATATATGGTCGGTTTTTGTAGGGTCAAGACCAAGAGGCTAGTCTATTTCAGCTTTTCCGAAAGGATCCCCAAACATACTCGGTCAATTTCGATTTTCCATGCACATGATTTTCTCATGTTCCACTTTTATTTTTTATTTTTTTCTCCTTTCTTTTTCCCTCGGCTTATAGCTTTCAACATCAACAACTTGCATGGTTTGGTTTCAGAGCTTCCTTTTCGCCTATTACCTGACAATACCCAATTACAGATACCTAAAACACATATACGATATATTTAGCGTTTATAGATAAGAGAAATTATCCGGCAGTGGATAATTTCTATTTAACAAACTATAACCAAATCCCTGAAACAGGATTTAAAAAGTTGTTCTTCAACCTTGGCTGCTTAACCAACAAGGAGGTGGTCTCTCAGCTTTGGACAAGTCATCTCTGCTGGGTCGCTTTGTTGGACTAGTGTATGGATAAAAAACCAGGCTAAGTATAAATCCACATGCTACTTTATACGAACAAAGCGAAAAAAAGAAAAGAAAGCAGCCATCTCATCAAACCTAAAAATCTAGACCAGCCACCATCAAATTTGATCATCTTTACGGCTCCAAATTACAAAACTCCCTCAAAAAGAAAAAGCAGACGACCGCTCACGCTATATCGTGCATGGGAGAAATAGTTAAACAGTGAGGTGAAGCTGTCATGTCACCTATTCTTGGTCCAGTTTCGTACCAACTTCATGTCTGATACATATATTTTATCTTTTTATCCAACTCTGGAATCTTGAATGAATCTGCCTTCACCGTGAAGGCAAGCCTCAAAATGATATTACAGCGTATTATATATATATATATATATGTTAATGTCACAAACCAACATGGAGACAATTATTTGAGAATAGTTCTAATTTTGCACTTGCCCCAAAGCGGGAGAAGTAAACTTGGGGTTTAAACAATTCCGTGCTTCTAAAAGCATGCTTTCTTAGAGAAATAATCATGATTATCTACATGAAAAGCATATTCGAAGAACCTGGTCATAGTGGGAATGGAACCCAAAAATGAACTCCCTTTTGTTTACTTGTAATTTAAAATGTCATTAAAAAATACATATATTTTTCTGTAAGGAGAACCACATTCAAAGTGTGCTTCATTGATATTATGCTTTAATCAATATATATATATAACAGTTGAAAATTCACATTTGAGAAAAAAAAAATAATAAAGGAACTGAATTCATACATTACTTGCTACAGTCAAGTTGGCAATTGAAACCCAAAAAGACATATCAATGTAGTGTAACTGCTATTTTCTTTAATCATAAAAACAACTAGGGATGTGAACATTACTTAAAAGAAAAAAAGGGTTGGAGAAGCTGACACAGAATCCATCAACTTTAACCTTTGCACAGCTCAATCTTATCATATCTCCTCTCATTCATTTTGACCAATAACTTCCTATCTCTCCCCCAAGAAGATATTGGGTTCATATGGTTCACCAGAGGCTACTATCCTTTTTTCCTTCAATGGAAAAAAGCATCTGTCATTTGAGTTGCTTCTGGTAGCACCACTACTAAACAATACGTAAACAAATTGCCAAACGAATATCATCATATCAATCAATTAGATGCTTTTTTAATGATTTGATATTTTACTTAATTCAGCTCTTCCAAGTGGCAAACAAAAGCACACGGGAACTAATCCTTTCAAGCAAAAATGAAATATATAGCTGAGGGATAATTTCTTTTTCTTTTCCTTCCCCTTCGTGTAAAACAACTCAAAAGTCAATGAATTTATGTTAGAGTCAATCCCCTACATGTTTTTTGGGTTTCCAAGCGTTTAGCATAATCTGCCAAGTTTTTTCATTAATTTCCAAAGAAGAGTGGGATTATTACACGTGATCTATTCTCTTTCCGACAACTATTTCACTGCACTTTATTTTTTATGACAAACTTCATAAGATGTGCCCCCCACCAACCCATAAGAAAAAAGGGGTGGCCATTGGGTTAAAGAAAGGAGCCAACTTGTAAGTTGGAAGGTTTGCCCCTGCTGCAATGCCGTTAAAGCAGTGAAAGATAAACTAGAACAATAGAAAGCTGAAGCATCCACTTGAAAAGCCAAACCACGACAGGAAGCGGGGTGTGGGAAAGAGAGACCAGCAAATCAAATGTGGACCCCCCCGACTCCTCCTAAGGGCTTTTTTTTTTTTTCAAATACAAATATTCTTTTCGGGTAAGAATTTGAGCTATATGCTTTTTATGAGTTGTATTAAATTATATTTTATAATTTTTGAATGATTAAGTTAAAATTTATTATTTTTAGAAAAGATAAAAAATAATTTTATAATTTACTGCTTTATAATTTTATAAAATTTAACGGACCCAAAATAATATTTTTACCATTTTAGTTTCCCGGCCATGCGGGGCCCGTTGGCGCCGCCTCTGTTCAAAATCTGACATTTAAAACAGCCTGTTTGACCACCATTCTTTTATTTCCTGTTTCATTATATCTTAGTATATTTTCCCTAGCTTCACCGGGAAATCCTTTTATATTTTTTTCTTAAACTTTTATAAATAATTATGACAAGTACCGAAAGTAATTAATATCAACAATAAAGATTAATGAATTTCATTCAAACATATATTTTTTTTATCATTTGTCATGCATATACATCTATAATTTTTATTATTTTTAGTAATTTCTTATCCCCATTTCATTTTCGATAAACATATAATTATTTGTTACAATTAAATTAAATTAACAACAATTCTTTTTATAAAAAATTCAAACTTTTTAATTTAATTAAATAAAAATTATTGTGTTAAACATTGATTGTTTTAGATCAAATAATGGTTATGGCCTCTCTACTATGTTTAGATTTAGAATTCAATATCTATTCTTTAATTTAATATAATTCGGTTCATCTACAAAATGTCATTAGTTAATTGAAATAGTTAATACCTTTAATTATTTTGTCAAAATGTTGAGTTTGATTTTTTTCTTAAAAATATTTATTTCAACTTCATGAAAAAATATATATGCCGTGTTAAATAGGTGTTTTTAAGAGAAATTCACACAATCATTTTAATCGATATACTTAAAGATTCTAATTATTTGGACTAAAAATGCTATTATAAAAGTAGATGACCAAATTATATCAAATTAAAATATAATGATTAAATCTCAATTGTGAACATAGTAGAGAGATGGAAACTATAATTTTACCATTATAATATAATGAGAAAAAAAAGTTGTATTAGTAAGTCCAAATATTTAACACTCTTGATATTTTTAGTAGCCAACATGAATATTTTTTAATAATATTTATTTCAATTCATTATGTTAAAATAATTTTTTATTAGAATAATATTTTTTAAAAAAATCAACATAAAATTTAATCAAAATACCTAAGCATATTAATTATTTTGAGTAACTAATTTCATTGTTAAATTTGAGAACTGTGGAATTAAAATATAAAAATTAAATTGAAATGTTATTATAATTAAAATTTTACCATTATAATTATACTAGAAAAATAAATAAACAAAAATAAATAAACAAAAGGTGATTGGACTCGTGTTATATAGATTCCCCCTAGTACATGTGATTATGTTTATGTGGACTTCGTTATCTAAAAATGGTGTAGCCTTTCTCGTTAGATAGGGCATTTGGGCTTGGGTTTTGGACCAATGGAAATAAAAAACAGTACTAAGCTCACAAAAATTGAATTTAGCCCAAAATAATCAGGCCCTGATGTGGTTAAAAAATTGAATTTGGCCTTGGATTCTAAAAACATTGGGGTTAAATGGAAAAATTTTACAATCAAATCTAATGCTCAATGCTCAACCTTTGTTACCATTTTTCTCCCTAAGGTTAATAAATGTGTTAAATACATGGATCGAAATAAGTATTAATATTTGATGCATTGATAGAGTATAATTTTATGTATTACAAGTGAATTAAATGATGCTACATTATTAAAAATAAAGTAAAATAAATTTTTGATGATGTGTCATCATTTGGTACATCGATAGTGCATAAAATTATATGTCATTATATAAATAGATATTAGGTTTTTTTTTATCTCATTGGATTTATAAATAGATACTCCAAAGCCCCCCTTCAACGGAGCTTCTCCGAGCCAGAAGCATAAGTGAGCATTTGAGAAACACCAGCAGGTGAAAATTCAACTGCCAACAAGCAAACAGGTTTTCCTTCCATAAATATTACACTGCTCATAATAGTAGTTCTCGATGTCTAAGCTTAGTAATTTACATGTACAAACACAAGCTCTCAGAGTTAAAGACTTAAGACACATACAACAGTAGCCTTATATACAGGTTTGTAAAGGAAACAGAGCTTCTACAGTACAGAGCTCCAGCACTAAACAAAGCTTAAGCTCTAGATACAACAACATATCTCGTATGTCTCTCCAACATTATTAGAAACATAACAGGAGTTGCGAAGACATAGATATAGCATCTAATATCACCAAGAAAAAAACACAACACCAGGCTCTTCAGTGGTAAGACAACATCGTTTGGCTTGATTCCTGAACCATGAAGTGGAAAATGATTAGAGGCACACCCCGCCATTGGCTGTAGCATCTTCGGGATGATAATGAAGCATTTCCTTCCACATCATCTCTCTGATCATCTCTTCCCCTAAATCCTCATCTATGTCAAGATCGAGTGGCACCTGGGCTGAAGGGTTGCGGTTCGGATCATACAATGGTGCCATGTAAGGGTGTCGGAGTGCTTCAGTTACACTAATCCTCTTTGAAGGGTCAAAAACAAGCATCTTTTGCAACAAATCAATTGCCAAAGGATGGGCATTCGGATAAAGATGGGAAAGGGGGCTTCCAAGGGAATATGGAAGTGATTTGATGTATTTTCTTGCCTTAGGGTTATCTATAAATTCAAGATCCTCCTCCTTCTGGCTGCCAAGGATGTTGATGATCAGCTTAAGTTGATTGAGACATTCTGTACCAGGGAAGATGGGTTTCCGGCCAAGAAGCTCCGCAAAGATGCATCCAACAGACCAAACATCAATAGACGTTCCATAGTTGTCACAGCAGAGGAGAAGCTCAGGGGCCCTGTACCAGCGAGTGACAACATACTCTGTCATGAATTGACCCTTGGCATTGCTAGTGCGTGCCAGTCCAAAGTCACAAATTTTAAGGTCACAATTTGCATTGATAAGAAGGTTTCCAGGCTTCAGATCTCTGTGAAGAATATTCGCCGAGTGAAGATATTTCAGGCCTCGGAGCAACTGCAAAAAGAAGAACAAAGAATATTTGATCATTTCCTGGTCACAGTAGAAGCTTTAAAGCAGAACTACAGAACCACAACCCCACGTATGTATCTCAACTGAATTTTTATATAGAGTTGATGTCTATATTTGCGGGATATCTCTTTACATCCAAATGACTTTGTAAAGTGGCAGTCAGACAGACCACAGATGCAAGCTACTAGGAATAGGATTCCTAAGGAAATAATTTATGAAGAATGATAGGTCAATATTAATTCGCATAAAAGCTTGTTGAGGTATAACCGGACTGGATCCATTAGTGATGAAGTAACTATACTCCAAAAATTAGGCCAATGCATTAATATGCCTAGAACATGTTTCTCCCTAGACCTACCATGAACTAACACTCATAAATTCTGGTCCTCACTGTTATCTTGTCATGTTAAAACATAGGAGATCAATTAGCTGAAGCAAACTTTTTTCTCCATCAATAATTCAATATGGTGCTAAGAATTAATATAACAAGCAGAAACTGCCCCTATTCAGTGAACAGAAAATTGCCGAAAAGGAAAGCACATAAAATAACTTAACAAATAGTTACATGCTAGTAAAACATAAATCATCAAAAGATTTGCTAGTAGAACCACAAACATATGCAACATAGATCCAGGATGCTAATACTCAGATTCAAATTCGACTATTTAATTTCTTGCTTCTTTGTCTAAGCTTCATTTTTATATTTCAACTCAAAGTAGATAACAACAAACGATCTGTTAATGCATCCACAACACGCATTTGAAATTGGAGAACTTTAATGCAAGTAATGCCACGTAGAAAGAGCAGTTACGCATATTGAAGAAATCTAATAATGATCATTGGTAAGATACCTGGAAGAGGAAATACTGACAGTGATCATTGGTAAGCACTTGAGAAGACTTAATGATTTGATGCAAATCGGTATCCATAAGTTCGTAAACCAGATAAACATCCTTGAAGCTTCTCCTATGAGTCGGCATCATGACATCTTTCAAAGCAATCACATTCTCATGTCTAAGATGCCTGAGAAGCTTCAATTCACGCAAAGTTCTGAGAGCATCAACACGGTTCTCAAAGGCGTTGTTTATCTTTTTAATGGCAACTTTTTCATTGGTTTCGCGATTCACAGACGAGCAAACGATCCCATACGCCCCTCTTCCAATAGGCTTGATCGGCACATATTTGGTGTCGATTTCGAACGTCGTTTGCCACATGGAATAGTAATGTTTTCCTTGGTAATGAATACCGTTAGGAGGCTCAACTGGAGTTGCCATTTTCCTGCCTTGACCAAAATTTTTAACCCCCCAAAAAAGAGAAGAAAATTAACTGAATAACTAACTTAATTCGAGAATAAACAAAACAGTTCTGAATAACTAACTTTTTTTTTTAATAATTACTAATAATTAGTGGAAGCCGGTTCACTTTATCGTACAATTAAAGGAATTACAAAAGAAAAAAGGGAAAGAACTAAACAGAGAGAGATCTTAAAGTTTTACCTGTTTTTGGTAAAATTTCTTATTGATTCTAACTTATTCCAAAAGAACTAAGCTTCAAAATTTCCCGCGATACAGGAGCTTCACATCTGATACTGCTGGCTAATCCACGTCCTGATTCACTTCAAATTTCTCAGAAACAAAAGGGAAAACTAAAGCTCCATTCGATTCGATGAAACCCTAATTTAAACAACGTCAAGGTCGGATTTTGAACGATCCCGACGCCGTAAAGTATCAAGCCAAGCTCGAAACAGAAACTTTCACGGTGCCGAACATTCAGAAAGGAAAAGGAAAAACTTTGGAATGTAATTATTTTGTGTCAACGATGAGGTTGGATGGGATCTACTCATAAGAGTAAGAAGAGAAAGATTCGTTATCTCATCGCCATCCGATCATAACAACAACGACGAAACAAAACAAATTGTTAGGTTTTTTTTTTATTTTTATAATATACACTTATTTAATTAATATCTTTTATCTTTTGGGGTTTATATATTTATTTACTACAGTCTGGATTTTTGGATATTTATTTTTCTGTTTCACGTAGTGTTAGGGACCCCCGTATCGGTAGCAAAGCGGGCGATCTTTTTATTAGAGTATACATAAGTTACGGCGTCGTTTCGAATCCCCGGTTGAACCGGACGTCAAACGACGTTTAATTATTTTTCTAAATATTTTGACTAGACGCTTTTTGTGGATAAACCAAGAATATTCGCCTATTCGGGACGACCATGGAATAACGGATGAGTCCTTCGAAAGTTAAGTCTACGAGTATGCAATTTTTTTTATATATTTTAAAAAATATGTATTTTTACATTTATATAAAATTAAACACGAGAAAAGGTTTTTTCTAAAAAATTCAAATAATATAAACTTAATTTGACTAATAATAAGCATTTTCAATAGTTATTTGGTCAAATCCAAATACTTAGGAATACAACAGAATATTTAGCATAAATTTGGAGTTTTTTATTTATTTTTTTTAAAATTCTTGATTTGTCAAATCTGAAAGAAGAAAAAAAAATCATTGTTTCATTAAATAACAATTAATAACACTGTTTAAAAGGTATTGTTGAGTAGCAATCAGACACGCCACCTTCAAATATTCCATCAATCTCTGCCTTATAGGTGATCACACAGTTGTTGTTTAATGTTTTATCCGCTCTCTTTCAAACAACAACACACGGATAAGAAAGAGTTAAAAAGAAAATCGCCAAATTCCATTTTAATTTTACAATTTCCTCGAAAATCGCAAAGAGAGAGAGAGAGATCGGAGATATTTGTTTTGGCAAGGTAAAAGTTGTGGATAGTTGATGCGCATCCTGCATTTGTAGATACAAATCAGTGATTCTGAATATGTGCTGAGTTCTCCCAAAGCATTTTAAAGCAGATGAGATGAGAGTGTCAACCTACCTATGCAAATAGGTATTTCTTGCTGCTCTTTTAGGCTACATTTTCTCAATGGAATAAGTTAATTGGGTTTTTATAATATATATTCTTTCTTTCTTTCTTTGCTTGAATCAAATTTTCGTTTAACCTGTTGGCATCATTGTTGAAATTATTAGCAATGAGATAGTAGATAGATGGAAGTTCTGTTTGGGCATGCTGGGGTAGGTTTGCGTCTCTTTTGCTTTTAAGCTGGTGCTTTCGATTTGGATGCTCTGAGCACCTTGTTGGTGGCTGACACACGATATATAGCACTAAGTAGAACAACATGGGAATCAAAATTAGTTGAAATCTTAAAATTTACGCACCAACTCAAACCATGTGAACCAGAAAGTTAAATGTATTTTAATTTACACGTATCATTTATAACACTGTATAATACCTACATAAAAGAAAAACTCCAACAAACTTGTAGAAGTGTCCCTATTTATAGAAAACCTCCCGATGAACATAGCATATAATTTGGAACTGGATTCTCATTTTTTCCCCATTCCTAATTCAATTTTTTTCTTAAAACGAATCGAATGCCAAAAAAAATGCGTGTGTGGAACAAGATTGTAACTTTCTCCAATTCGCAAATTTGGTTTAGGGTTTAGACAATAAAAGAAAACTTAGAGTTTGACACAATCTAAATTGCAAACAAATCCAAATAAATTTATAAATTTAAAAAAACAACAATTAAAATAAATAATTAAGATAGAAAAAACAACATCAGATAAATAAATCAAAGATTTGAACAATTAACAATATAAAATAAAGAAATAGATAGAAAAGATGGAATGTGGCTAGTAGAACTCTCAAGAAGCCTTGAAAACTAGATAATCCAAAATCCATTTTAACAAAACTCCTAAATAATCTAAAATATTTAAAAATTATTCAAAATTCGGAATAAATAAATAATAAAATAAAATAACTTAATAAATACAATATTAAGTTGATATATAATAAAAATTAAGCTTAAAAATCGAACTCAATATAATTTAAATTCAAATTAAAAGTCTAAAACTCATATTTCCCGTAATAGTCTTGTTCAAAAATTCTGCTCGTGCAGTCTTCACTAAAACATCATAACTTGAGTTTTCAAACTCAAAATCAAGTGATTCAAAGTGTATTGCGAATATAAGAGATAGATCTTCGATCGATATAAAAACATATTGACCCAGAAATACCTAGATCCCTTCTAAAAATGCCTAGAAATCGATCCTAATTTTTTGCACTAGCCCAACCTATGATCAACTCTATTTATTAGTTGCTTGTTTGATTTAATTTAATGTTTTATTGATTCTATTATCTAAGACTCTGACTAAGTTAAACTCAGGAGTTAATTGGGCACCAGATTAATTAGAAAAATTATGGAAATGTTGTTCCGTAATTAATATAAATTATAGTTATTAAGGGTATTTTAATCTTTTTATTTAAATAATAATCAAAATATGCATATAGTAAAATTCGAATCCATACCAATTGCATTAGTAAAACCTTAAATTTATCACTTAATTAAAGTTTTATTATAATGTTATTTATACATTTTTATATTTATTTATTATATATTATTTTCAAACACACCTCTAAATTTTAAATACGTAATTTCTACACATATATGTTATAGAATTTTTAATTAATTATTATATGGATGTTAATGTTGATTATTGATTATGAATTCTTTCTTGAAGTTATACATTTGGAATATTGCCTTTAAACAACATAGTGGTAGTTAAAATTTTGATTTACAGGATATTACAATACGTTTACGATGCCTACACTATTGGGTGTCGACAATAGGAAACGTATTCAATCAGCTAATTAAACTGGAAGCCGAACACACAGGGGTTTTTGTTGGGCAAACAAAGCTTTATTAGTTATTGAAAGTAAGAGTATAATACTAACACCAAGTTTAGTTGGGAGAACGGAATAGCATTTTCCCATTATTCATTGAATAGTAATTTATTTATGTATTTGGTTAAACGTAATATTTATTTAATAAAATAATTATTACTTATTTATTACTTATCTTTCCGTAATAGCTATTTTTTAGTATCATCAAAGAATGATTATTCTATGCAACATTGAATAACAAAAAAAAAAATCAATTTCCAAATTAGTCCTTTAAAACTTCAACTTAGTAAATATAAAAATAAAATATTTGAAATATTTTAATATAATTTAATATAAAATATTTAATTTCAAAGTATAATTTAAAATAAAGTATTTTAAATATTTTGATATAATTTAATATAAAAATAATTATATTAAAATATGATTAAATTTTATTATTAAATTATTTTTAATAACAATTCTATTAAAATTTAATAATAATAACAATAATTATCTACCTAAAAAAATTCTACTAAGGGTATTCTGGTCATTTCAATTTTTTTTTCCTTATGTTATTATAACATCTATTTTATTCAACCAAACATAAAAATACTATTACAATCCTATTCTATTCTATTCAACTAAACAATTGAATTACTAATTATAGCCCTATTCAATTCTAATAAATCATTTGTGTTGTAAATATGTCAACTAGCCTAACAGAAATAAAATAAGAGAAAGCAATTAATTGAACCTCACTTAGGGTTGGTAAGAATTTCCCAAACTTTACGAGTTTTGAGTTTTGACCCGATTTAATAAGATTGAGAAATCAAAATATGCTTTTACCATATCAGGTCGAAGTGGGGACGTAGAAAAAAGGGTAAACTCTACCAAGTTAGTTAATTATGGGTCATTTCTTTACTTAATTATGAACTCACTCAATTATGAATTTTTTTCTTTTCTTTTTTTAATTTTTTTTAAAAATTTAACTCTCAATTTTTACATATTATATCGATTTAGTCTTAATTTTAAAAAAATTAACTCTCAAAATTTACAAACAATTTGATATAATATATGAAGATTGAGGGCTAAATAAAGTTTACATATTAAATGAACTTTAAATATAAAAAAAGTTGATTAATTACTTATTATTCTGTTTGTATTTGTTGTCTTCGATCTCTATATTCAATAATATCCAATTAAAAATAGTAAAATTTCAATTAATTACAAAATTATTTTAATTGTTATTAAATTAAATTATAGATTGCATTATATTGTAATATAATCTCATGTTAAATTATATTGTAATACAATCACTTACAATTATAAAGAATATATTTGAATAACTACAACCAAAATTGATCATTATAAAGCACGATTATATTAATAATCAAAATATAATAACACAAAAATGGTGGGATATAAACCAAAACAATTATGGACTAAGAACTTGCACATGGTTTATATAGAGTGCGACTTGAATGTATAATTTTAAAGTTATCAATGCCTTGACCTCCCATTAAGTTAAGACTTCGTTGGATGTAAGTTTATGTTTTTGTAAAATTGTTATCAATGATAAATATATTTTGTTTTTTTTTTCCACTTTTGTTTCGGTTTTCTAAGCAAATACATTTTAACTATTTAAAATTTTATATATTAACTTTGAGGTTATTTTTTATATTTTAATTAATTTCATTTTCATTAGAACCTTGTGACTAACTAATTTTACATAAAAAGAATTTAATGAATTATTTTAAGGTTAGTATATAATTGAATTAGATATAGATTTAAAATAATTAATTTTAAATGAATTAAAATGTATTTTTAATGAAAAAAGTTCAAATAAATTTAATTTTATAGTAATTCAATATGTAATTAATTTTTTGTTGTTTTCTAAGTAAAGTGTAAAAGTGAATATAAGAAATAGAAAACACATAAATATGGAGGGAGTTTTTGTGATTTTCTTCAAATTTGAGAGGAATAAGTGGGCATTCTTGAAATTATAGCCTGGGGTAAGTATAATACAAATAAGTTTTAATTTTATACTTTAACGAGTGTAATATGAAGTGAGACTTATCTCACAAGCAAGAATGGGGAATTCTCATCCAAATAATTACTTCATCTATGTTGATTTTGTCATACATTATTTTTATTCGTAATGAACAACTCGCTTATTAATAGGTTTTAGCGTGGTGCTACGGACAACCACGATAAAACCAATTGGTTGGGTTAACTCAAATTCACAAATTGAGGCTGTTATGAATATCTTATTAAATTGATGTCCATTATAATCAAAATAAAGTTTTGGTGTACTTTAAATTCTAATAGTTATTAGAATTAGATCTCTACTTCTTCTATATTTCTTATGCCTATAAATAGATACTCTGATAAAACATTGTAATCACCCATTTTGATCAATAAATTACATTTTCTACTACTTTCATATTTTCTTTGTTCTTTATTCTTTTCATCTCTCTTTATTTTATAACACGTTATCGTCCCACAAATCAAATTCATTTTCATCTTAAACTTCCACCCTTAAAACTTCATCTTTAGAAGGTTGAAAGATTCAATCTCAGAATGGATGCTCGTGATAATAGTTAAGGTGATGACGATGATGTTAAAGATCTTTAGGTATATTTTACTATATTTTATTTATTATATTATGTTTATTATAATTGGAGACTAATCATGACAACATTAATAGATAGATTTTGATTTGAAATCCACACATGTTTTGCGATGGTGATTATGAAATAAAGGATCAATTGAGGCATTTAGAAGTTCATCCTACTAGATTTATTGCATTCCCCGAAGTGAATGTAAACATAAAAAAAATAAAATATATGTAATTATGGACCACTAAAAGTGGGAATATAGTAATAAATAATAAAACAATGAGGGTTCTCAAGATAACTCTTCAAAGGGTAAAGATAACTTATATTATCAATATAATATGAAATATTATTGGCCACTTGTGGCATATGCCCAAATATTTTGTTTCTGTTAATATTCTTTAAGGAAGGATATGAGAATGTAGTAATAAATTCTATCATTATAGATAGAAACTATTTATCTTATTTGGTACTAAAACAAACAAATGTTTTTTCAATATTTGATAGTACAAAATTAGTCAAAAGCTCTAGAAGAGCTAATATATTAATATCTTATGATGGTTAATCCATTGGTTTTAAAAGATATTTATAATGAATCTTATATTGAGATTTTGAATGAGGAAAATATTATATTTCATATGAATCACTATTGCTATAAATATCTATTTTAAAAGGTTGAAAAAGGGAGGATTGAGTTTTAATTACTCTTGTTATTAAATTGAATTGATTGTGATTATCTTTGTGATCTTCTTTTGTTATCATCCCCATTAAGGGGTTGGAAGCAAAATATTTGACTGTGAAAGATCTATTTATGAGCAATAAAATATGATAATTCTATCTAAAGCTCATTATGGTTGGATGCATCTGAAGTTGCAAATTTTTTTTTAGATATTTGAAGATTTTGGCATATTCCTTGAAGCGAATGTTTTTGGAAATTATATTTATTTTGTTGACTTAGTGACATTATAATATTCACATTGGTTTAGCCCTTTCTAGTAGTAAATGTCACAATAGCACTTATATTTGGATACAAAGTAAAATGAATGATAGTAAAATTATTAATTTGTTACACTTTAATACAATTGAAACACATGTTAAAGTAAACCAGAAGTTTACTAATACAAATGCATTTACTACTTGGCGTGACCAATTAGACCATCTTGGATCATATATCGAAAATTAATTAGAATTCATATGGACATTTATTGAAGAACTAGAAGATTTTTTAATTTAAAAGAATTCTTATACGTTGCTTGTTCTCAATGAAAATTGATTATTAGAAACTCACTAGCTAAAGTTAAGATTTAATATCTCATATTTTTGAAATGAATATGGGCCCATTCATCCACCATGTGGATGATTTTGATATTATATGATTTTGGTAGATGCATCTACAAAATAACCACATATGTGTTATTAATTTGCAACCTATCATTTGCAAGATTGATTATTTAAATAATTAATTTCAGATCATACAATTAAGACAATTCATCTTGTTAATACTGATGAATTTATATCTTAATCTTTTATTGATTGAGTTAGAAAAACTTTTGTAAAAGTTTGCGCATAATGGTTTATAGAAATTATTGATTGAACACCTTTGATTAATGTCTAAACCATTACTTATGAGAACTAAACTTCCTATTTCAACATGAGATTATGTTAATTTACGTGTTGTATGCATCAAGCCAATAAGTTATAAAACTCTCCATTACAATTGGTTTTTGATCAAGAGCTAAATATTTTTCATTTTTGAATTTTTGTATGTACGAATATGTTTCAATTGTTCCACCACAACGCACAAAGATGAGTGAATCCTCAAAGAAAGTTGGGAATATATATTAATTACAAGTTTCTTTATATTATTAGAGATTTTGAATGTATTCGAGAGTCAATTATGACATGATTTGTGATTACAATTTTAATTTGATAGTTTTCCCGACATTAGGGTGAGAAAAATAATAACTTGTAATGAGTTAGGAGGAGAGTAATTTGAACCAGAAGTTCAATAAGGATAACTCATTATAAGTTATCTGTTAGATGTATTTACAAACTTAATAAGAATAAGCAAGTGTTATATATCATCTAATATTTTTAATTGAATCAAAGTCCCAATAGGATAATAAGTTGGAATAAATTAATAGATTGATCGGTTCCAAATATGAAAATTCTTCTAAATAGTCATATAGTGAAGGCGGGTGCTCCAGAAGAGACCCAAGACATAACTAATAAATAAAACTTCAGAAGAGATTCAAGTACCTGAAACTGAATTCTAAAATAATGAAAATAAGAGATCTCGGTAAGTTATGTCAATTCGAGAAAATGTGGAACCGATTAATAAAAGTGGTCGACAATGATTTTACATGCAATATTATTATTGAAATAATGAAATAAAAGGAAGATCTTGAATAAATCTATTGAGAAATATATATATGAAATAAATTGATTAAAATAGAACGACGCAACTTAAGTACAACTAAATTCGTGGAATTTTTGGACCAGTAGTCCAAACATCTAAAGATATAAAGCCAATGAGGGTGCAAATGAAGTAGTTTTGCAAAAAAATGGAATAAAAATATGAAGTTTTTCGCTAAGTACTGGTATTGATTATGAAAAGATATAATATTCTTTTGTGGTAGATGCAATAATCTTTAGACATATTATTTTGAAAATTTATAAAATATTTAACTTGATTCTAATGGTGGTTGTTACAAACTTTATAAATCACTATATAGTAAAGTTTTATATTAAAATCCTTGAAGAATTTAGAATGCTAGAAGCATATTTAAATTCTCGGGAAATTATTCATTTATATGAATTGAAATAATTAAACATATGGTAAATTTGACTTAGTCAATAGTAGTTGAAAGAGGATTATAAACTGATCCAAAATACCTATTTGTATTTTTATAGAATGATCATGATTAAAGTTTGCTATGATTATTATTGAAATTCCTAAAGAGATCAAAATATGTTTCCACAAAATTTTTCCTCACTCATGATTTTCAAAAGAATGGTGATATAAGTGCTTAGCAATACATTCAAATAGTCATTTGAAAAACCAGTATTCAAGATTGAATACGTAGAATATGAGAAAGTATGTTATGTTTTCATGAGGGGAAGTAAATACACGTTGTATTCTTTTTCTCTTAATCGAGGTTTTGTCCCATTAGATTTTCCTGGTAATGTTTTTAATGAAGCAGCATATTATGCGTATTATAGATTGTGTACTATTTTTCCTTCATTAAGTTTTTATCCCACAGGATTTTTCCTAATAATGCTTTAACTAGGTACATTATCTACCAATGGACATCTAAGGGGGTGTGTTGTTAATATCTTATTAAGTGGATGTCTATTATGATCAAGATAAAGTTTTGGTGTACTTTAAATTCTAATAGATATTAGAATTAGATCTCTACTTCTTCTCTATTTCTTCTATACTTCTTATGCTTATAAATAGAGACTCTGATGAACCATTGTAATCACCCATTTTGATCAATAAATTACATTCTCTATTGCTTTTATATTTTATAATAGAGGGATGAATTTTAAAGAAATTTAAGAATTTAATACAACACCTCTTACTAAACAAGCTTGGAGGCCACTTGAACAAAATAAATGAAAGGAATTTATTTTCACTCTTATTTTAATGCTTTGCCATCTTGAACTCTTTCACAGTATTTGAATTAAATGTGTTCATAGGTTGGGTCAGATTCGGTCAAAATTTTAGGCCCATTTACTAGGTTTGGGCTCGACCCAAAAAATAGGCCTAAAATTTTGCTCAAATCTGGCTCGAATAAAATGCTAAAATTCGGTCCCGGCATGATCATATTAATTTTTTAATATAATACATTAAAGATACTAAAAACATTAAAATAAATTGAAAATAAATTTTAAAAAAATATATACTTAAATAACACTAAAATAGATGCAACTTAACAAGCAAATGCATCTAAAACAGTAACAAAATTAACAATAAAACAAAAGTTATACAATAAAATAAAATGGTAGCAACATAATAGTGAAATGGTAGCAAAATAGTAAAAAAAGCAACAAGAAAATAACAACAAAACAGTAAAAAGAGCAGTTTTTTTATATATTCGGGTCGGGCAGAGCTCGAGCAAAAAAAGTCTTACCCAAGGCCTGATTCGTTTTCTAAACGAGCTTTTTTTTCGAGTTTATATTTTTACTTAAACCTTCTTATTTTCGGATGACTCGACCTATGAGCATGTCTTAACTTTGAATATTCCCACAGAGGAGGTTTCAGTTGTTAAAATTGGTTCTTGATGGAATGTTAAAAATGGAAACCTTTCTGTATTTGTGAGCATTGATGAATCTCATCTCTTATTTTTCAGGTTTCCTCTCCCCCTCCCTTGGATCCTGATGTGTATTTGGTTAAATATTTCTTGGACAAAGACAGCACGGAATGGTGCCGTTACACACTTTGGAAGAATGCTCGCGAAAATGTAAGCTATCAAATAAGTCTTGATTGGATATTTTTTTGGAGGATTCACTTATTTGACTTTACAAAAAAAACGTCATCAATTCATAGTTCAATCCAAATTGGAAAAAAAAAAAAAAAGAGTATCAGTTTGTAACCTCAAAGCTCTCCCTGAGAATAAGTAATTTATTTCACGAATTTATTTTAATGCAATCATCTTAACAAAATCTAATAAAAAATCATCAAAGTTCATCGATATTCTACCCCAATGAAATGATGACTAAGAGTTTTAAAGCATATTCTTTTCTTTCGTTATTCGACTTGGGCTACTTTTTATTACGATTCAAATCAAGTGGGTTCAGTGAATTTCGATTTTCCCCTCTTTTATTCTTAATGATTATAATATTTTTTGGATTAGATTTTGAAAACGTTTAGGAAACTAAATGATCTTTCTACCAGGCTTGTCTATCCAACTGGATACACACTCCAATTCTCCTATGATCTACTCTTTCATCCTCAATGGTAGCTTGTTTGTTTTTTTTTTTTTTTTTTTACTTTTCGTAATTAGTTTCTTCTTGTCATAATATTTTAAGAGTAGAGAAAAATCAACTAAAAAATATGGATCACCCAATAACTACTCCCTGATTATTAATTGTTAACTTAATAATTTTATTTAATATTTTTATTATTCCGATTCAAAAAAATTAATTTTATTAATAAGATATATTGAAGAATTTGAAGTTTGATGGGATGCACGCCATAGGCTTAGGCGAGTAGAATTTAGAATCAGTATCTTAGATTAGATTCCAACTTAGGTACAAAATGCACGCGCTTGCAGAACACACTTCACGCGCATGCTTAGCTGCCAAGCTACGCTTTTAGTATTAAAGAAATTAAAGAAAAAAGACTTAAAAACCATAGTCAACTCTGCTCAAATTATTTTGCCTGGAAACCCAAGAAGCAGCAGAGTTTCAAGTTTCAAAGACAACGGAAAATTAGGGTTTTACTGTTAACAGAAACCGTACCAAAATTCTTTATTTAATTTTCCTTTCAATCTTCCTCAGGTGATTTTTTTTGGGGGTTTTCCCCCTTTCTCTGTTTCTTTTTCTATTTTTCGTTTTTCCCAGATTGCTTTTATTGCTTATTGATATATATATATATATATATACACACACTTTTTTTTTTTTTTGTGTTTTGCGTCAATTTTTAATTATGTTTGTCGTGAATTAGGTAACAAATGTTTAAATTCTTGTTGTTTTAACACATTTTGAAAGTTCCTTCTCCGGCCGAGAATTTGAATTAGATTTGTTCATTATTCTTCACCCCCACCCCCCCCCCCCAATTTTAGCTACAATTCATTAAATGCTAGGATAATTCAGGTTGAGACTTTAATTTCCTTGAAGGGATTGTTTGATTTCTCTTTAGAACTAAAAACTTCTCTTTTAGTCAAAAGAACCCTTTTAAGTATCTGAGAAAATTTTTGTTTTTCCATTATGGTAACTCTATTGATGTATTATTTGCTATCATGATATGCTGTTTTAATTTTACTTGGGTTCTCTTGGTTTAACAGAGAGGTAAAATTTATGATAAGATCATTGTTTGTATTGACCTGCTTGTTTAACTTTTATTGTAGTTACGGCAAAACTGCTGCACATGGATTCAACATGTGCAGCTAGCATGTGTTTACCAGAGCAGCCGCATTCATCTATGCGCAAGTGGTACTTCAGCCGAGAAGAAATTGAGAACCATTCTCCATCTAGGAAGGATGGAATCGACCTTGGAAGAGAGGAGCAATTGCGGAAGTCGTATTGTTCTTTTCTTCAAGAGCTTGGAATGAAGCTTAAAGTGTAAGTGCAGGGGCTATGCCTATTTTGAAGTTCTTTACTAACTTGATGAAATGCTAGTTGCTTTTCAATATATCACCAAGTAGGTCCTTAGTTTTGTAGTTCTCAAGTTGTTTTGCATATTGCTTTTGAAGCATTAGCTTTCGTTAGGTGTAACTTTTTTTTAAGTGGTGATTGAAAAATTTACTTGCAGGCCTCAAGTAGCAATAGCATGTGCAATGATGCTGTGTCACCGATTTTACATGCGCCAATCCCATGCAAAGAATGATTGGCAGGTAGATGCTTTAATTGTATTCCACTGTTTTAATGCGTACATGCATCTTTCTCATTCTAAATATGGAACCATGTATTAATGGACATGAGTGCTAATAGGGAAAAGATGCAATGATTATGTACTTTTCATGAGACCAGTTATCTGCATTCTTTGGAAGCAGAAATCATTTAATTCCTATAAGAAATGAAGGATTATACACATAATATCATCACATGCTATTTCTTATATTTGGATATTCAGTAGTTTTCGTTCAAAGAGAATGTGTATATTAAATTGTTCAAACCTAGCTGACTTGGTTTTCTCTTTTCTGAACATATTGGTGAATTCTGCAGACCATTGCAACTGTAAGCACATTTCTTGCATGCAAAATAGAGGAAACACCACGCTTGCTGCGGGATGTTATTGTTATGGGCTATGAAATTATCTATAAACGGGATCCTTCTGCTCCAGGAAGAATCAGACAAAGAGTAATGTCGATTCCCTCACCTCAGCTGAACTACGTGCCTTCTCAATATCTTGCTTGCCTAATGTTTTTACCACTTTTGGCGTGCAGGAAGTTTATGATAAGCAGAAGGAATTGATCTTGACTGGGGAGAGGCTTTTGTTGGCAACGATTGCTTTCGATCTTGATGTCGAACTCCCTTACAAGCCCCTTGTTGCAGCTGTGAAGAGATTGGAAATTTTTCCGAACCTCTTAAAAGTGGCATGGAATTTCGTGAATGATTGGTGAGAACTTGCCAACGAGTTCATTTTAAGCATAACTACTTATCTTTATACTATGTTGAATTGTTTTGGGTCATTTCCTTATGTCTTTATGATATTAACCTAACATGAATTGAACTAGCAGGCTTCGTACAACCTTGTGCTTGCAATACAAACCCCATTACATTGCAGCTGGTTCCATGTGTCTTGCTGCTAAATTTCAAAAAGTTAAGCTTCCAATGGAGAAGGGAAAAGTATGGTGGCTGGAATTCGATATTTCACCGAAACAGTTACAGGGTTTGTACTGCAGATATCTTTCTATCTTTACATGTATCAGCTTTAATTCTTACTCATGGTCATTATATTTTTAATGAACAGGAACTATAGTTGATAATTAAAAGCCTGGCTGTGGTTCTTATATACTCCCTACAATATTTAAAAGTGGTACACATTGTTCATGGCGGAACTTTCTTTTTTAAATCACCCTCATTAACCTTACCCTGTTTTTTTCCTCTTATATAATAAATATAAATGATGGAAGCTTATTGGAACGTTTCTCGAACATTAAATGCATGGCTGTTCATAACCCTCTTTTTCTTTTTACCTAAATATATATATATTTGGGACGGTTATCTTTCATTGCCTTGATGTGTGCATAATTATTGTGGCTAAAAATAAGCTCTACCCCCAAAATTTTCAGAGGTCACTCAGCAGATGGTCAGGTTGTTAGAGCAAGACAAAAGGCGAGCTTTATCGTCAAGACATGAGAGGGCCAGTCAATCTGCTTCTTTAGCTGGGAATGCAATGACGCAGTCATGCACTTTGAGTGCATCAGTTGGTACGCAGTCTGGTGCTGGAGCTGAGAGTAGTAAAGTTAGCAAATCAATGGACAACTGTGCCAGCCAAGATTGTGTGAAAGAAGTTTTCCCACATCGAAAAAGTGATGATGGCGCAAGTGGTGTTGTTGAGGATGGCAGTGGTACGGGTCAGCCAAGAACAGAGGAATCTGACCAGAACCAAAGGTTTAAGATTGTTTCATCCGTTGCCTGTGACAACAAGCAAGCAAGTGCAAAAGAAAGTTTACCTACTCAAACCAGTGATAGTGGTGCAAGTACTGTTGTCGACAATGCTGAAGGTGATTGTGATGAGCTAAGAACAGAGGAATCTCATCATCTAAACCCAAGTATTAAGATTGTATCAGTTTGTAATACTTTTAGTAAGAGCGACGCCGACCGGATTCGAGAGATCTTTAAGAGGAGGAGATGCGATAGGGCTGCAAATTTGAAGCGAACGAAAGTTAGAGATGACGAGGTAGACAGTGAAGCCTGGATCGAGAGAGAACTGGAGATGGGAATAGAACTGGAATCTGCCGCTTCCCGGAAGCGAGGGAGGGTGCACTGAGGTTTTGAAGTTGGGAGAAGTAGTTCGTTGATACCCTCTATCCACATATCTTCTTTCTACTTGGTGCATCAAAGCGACCCTTCCATGGTCTCATTTATGGCATTTCAAGAAAGACTGAATTCTATTCTCTCTTAGAACAACTATAATTATTGCCTTGTTGTAGACTGTATACAAGTGTAGAATAATTGTAACATTTTTTTTCAAGAGAAATTGTATTTGTATTTTAGATCATTCATGCAAGAATCACATCCATTCTTTTCTGTTGAATTGTAAATATATAGTTGACCTACCATTTATTAGAACAGATTCATTGTTATTCACTTTTAGCAACTAATTGATGAAATATACTAAGAAATTAATAGTGCAAAAAGGCTGACCTAGGTAAGGCCCCGATGTATGTATTACTTCTTTCCTGTTGCTTCCTTTTTTTCCCCCTTGAACACCAAAATCAGCGTATCAAAACATGAAGTCATTCTTTGGCTAAATATCTCAACTACCCTTCATTGATTACGTACTTGACAGTTGGTACCAAGGAGCAAGAAAGAACTAAATTTATGCCTTTTGCTTTTTGGCATAATTTCAACTTCATCTGAAAAGATCCCATTATTTTTGTGGACGTACATGCATACGCATGTAAATATACGTATACACTCAGCAAATGTAATGATTTGGGTTGATTGGATTGCTTTTTATTTCAAGATGATCGTTTCGTTAAAAGACGAACAAAAATGAAAAAGAAGAAGAAGAAAGAATTGATTTACGTTTAATACAAGTCATTTGTAAAGAAGGATAAACCTTGCCTTTTCAAATATATTGCCAGAAAAGCTTGTTTTTCTACAACTTCCTCTCTCTCATGATCTTTTCTTTTATTACTGGACTTTTGCGTCATTTATCTTTTGTCTGCTCAACTAGACTTGAGTTTCGAATATGTCGAATGTATTCGACATGAGTATAATTAGATTTCATTTTTTAGTAATGTTACACATGAATGCTTTAAGAAAAATGATGAATCGGATCAGTATAACTATATGTTGCATAATATATAGATGATTTTTATAATTGTATAAGCTTGAAAACTTGGTTTTTTTATTTGATCTGGTCAGAAGGAAGAAGCAGAGAAACATTTGAGCACTTAACTTTCCAAGTGTGGGGATGAAGATGAAGGTAGTGGAACCCTCCATTGCCGTGAAAAGCAAGCACATAAAGCTCTTAACCCACCAAATGCTTCCTCCAAAGCCCCGGGCATCAGCCATGTGGGTTATTTTTTCGCTTTCTTTCTTTTAACCAGTTCATCAACTTCTCCCATTATCTGGCCTTTTAATTTTACCCTGAAAAGAAAAATCTGTTGAAAGAAAAAGAATCTGGTCAAAACTGTCCTATATGTTCCATGTATTTGTGATCCTTGAAACAAAGCTCTTTTCTTTTTTATTTTCTTTTTCTAGATTATTTTAGGCATACCCCTTTTTCCCTTAAAAAAAAATAGAGAGCATGATCCATCAAGATTTCATATTGGAAAAATCGAAGGATAAAACTTTGATCAAAGTGGTCTGTTCTTAGATGGAAACTGAAAATATGCACAAAGCTAAAGTGTTTGAATCATTGGGCTGACTGGCATCAATATTTTAACAAAGAAGTGGATAAGCTCCACCATTATTGTTGGAAGATACCAAAGCTACATATAAAAATCATTCTAAATAACACCATAGGGAAATAAAGGGATCAACACAAAATAAGGAAATATATATACATATAAACATATATATGGGGCTAAGTGGGGGGTGGGGGTGTGATAGAAAGCATATATTCTGCTATGACAATGGCTTTGTCTTCTTCTTATGACATACCTTTAAATCTTACAAAAACTTTAAACCCCCTTTTAAGGGCTTTCTGATTATTTTTTTTGACTAAAAAAATAAAAAAGGTTGCAATATGTATAAATATACACAGCGAAAAAGCATAAGCAACAAATGAGATTAAACAATTGAAATGGAAAAAGGGAAGGAAAAAAAAAGGTTGCATAAAATATGTAATAATTGTTCAGAATTAATGTAGTACCATATAATATGCAAGGTATTTTAGTTTTTATTTTTGGAAATTAACTTTTGTATTACATATATACATACTGGATTTGATTCATATCATACAATTATTGAGTTATCAAATTATCATACATCAACATCATCATCATAAACATAAATCATTAAAAATAATTCAGATCTTACAATTATTGAATCAAACTATCATCCATCCATCCATCCATCATCATCATAACAAAATAAAAATCATTTGGTATGATGGTAGATTATATATCAAGTAAAACAAATACTTCTATACTAATAAAGAATCATTTAGAATGATGTTAGCTATATGTCAAGAAACACCAAACATTTATTGGTAGATACAATCTTCATTGGAATTAGTTCACATAAGTTGGGACAAGATAATAGTATTACATAAAATTAAGACAATAAATTGATAATTTTGGCAGTATTTTCTAAATTGACCTTTTTAAGTTTTTTTTTTTTCTTTTTAAATATAAACTTTGGAGACTGAAAAATCTAATAATTTCCAAATTGCTCCACGGATTAAAAAAGAAGGAAAAAAAAAAAAAGAAGGCATGTTGTAGCATTTAAAAATGTTTATATTCACAATCATGGCATTAGAACTAATATTTCCATCAATTAAGCCAATGTTATCTAAAAGTTTGGATAATTTTACATATATATTTGTAGGAAGTGAATGTTTGACCCTCGGCCGGTTGACTGCCTACGCCCATAAAAGCCAACATAGGGCTCTTGCTTTCCCCCCACCCCTAAAAAGCGATTAATCATAGCCAAAAGGGCCCAATTAAGTTGTTTTATATGTAAAGAAATTATAATAAAAAAGTATTTGAATCTTAAATTTAATTACAAATAATGCACCCACAAAAGATCACCAATATGTGGGTATCAAAGCCATCTGCTTTTTTAAATATTGACCACTATTTTATGCTTAATCTAAACCAAGTTTGTAGAGATTGAAAAGTGGGAGAGGGGTAGCTGAAGTCATATACCATATCTGATCTTTTATGTTAAATCACATAAATAGTATTATTGTTTTTCAATTTCAAAAATTTGTATCCAAATTGCTAACCATTAGCTACCGACACCACTCCATTCATGCTTCTATCATTTAGTACCGTGAAGGTAACTCTAACATGCACGAATCATCACTTACACACAAAAAGAAAGAAAATAAAAATCCCCTTGAATCTGTTTACTTAATTATTGTAAGTTGGAACCCTTTTGAATCACTTTGTTAAAAGGGTTTAGAGGAGGGGGGAGGGGTAGTTGAATAGTATATCACTTTTCTTTCATCTTTGTTTGTTCTTTTGGAGTTGTGTTCTGTTCTCCGTTTATGGGAAAGATTTCTATATATAATATTTCCTCCTTTTATTCTCTCAATCATTTCTTTTTAAGAAAGGATGGTGAACAATAATAATATAAAAACATGAGGTTACCGTAATATTAAAATAATTCAAAAATAAACTAAAGATACATCAACTTAATTAAATAGTTGAAATTTGTATCTTAGCCTTGCCATCATCAAATAAATCTAATGTCAAACACCGATCAACTAAAAAAAAAACTGTCAAAAGCCTCAAGAGACCTACTACGTTAGTGATGTACAAATGGTCCAGTCTCAAATGACCTATCTTCATCATCATCATCTCAAATCTATCACCATCATTATGATATATTATGATAATTCCCTTCGAGAACGATTCTTAATATATTTGACAATATCCTTATATTGGTAGAGCTCATATATATATGTTAGAACCCAACTAAAAATTAAAAGTAAAATAAAATCACATTTGCTTTAAAAAAAATAGATTAAATAAAACAAAAACCACGAAAAATATGGATTACCGTAAAATTAAGGATAAAATCAAGATAATGTGAATTGAAATTAAAAACAAAATAAAATTATGAAAAAAAATGTTAAAAAGACCGCAACCCAACACCCACCAACCAAAACACCGCGGTCGCTAAAGCAAAAATTTAATTTGAAAATATTGAGGGGCTAATATATTTTTGCAAAAGGAAAAGATACATTTACTCTTTCAATGATTAAAATTAAAATTATTGAGAGACTTATATATATATATATATATTAAAACTAGCCATAAGCTAAAATATGTATATTTAACTCAAAGTAGTTCATAATTTATTAAGGGTAATTAAAAAATTATATTTTGAAATAGATGCATAGGATATTGGAAGTAAAATCTGATGCAGAAGCAGCTTTTGTGAAATGAAACTTGGAAGATAATGAAATTGGGAAATATGGAAAAGTTTACAACTCACAAGCAAAGGAAAGGGAAAGAAAAATACCATCTTTTTTTTCTTCTTCTTTTTTTTCTCTTTCAATAAAGATGAAAAGCTTTGAAGGAGAAGATGATGGGGGAAAAAGGATTAAAAAAAAAAAAAGACGAGGGAGAGAGGGATTTAAACAAAAAGTAAGTATCGACAGAGAAACAAAGATTTATAAACAACAACTCAACAAGGTGAGGAAAGAAAAAAAGGTGAGGCATTGGGCAATGCATGATGCCCATACTGTGTGCCTGAGTCTCACAGAGAGGGACTCAGAGTCTTTCTCTCTCACTCCCATCAACTTTTGGAGTGATGTGAAATATTGTGGGGACGCTTCAAAAATCGCTCTCTCAGGGAATGACAACTTAATCTTAATTCTTTATACATATGAGCTTTATTAAGGAATGAGTACTTTATAAGTATTTTTTAATTAATTTAATTAATATATTAAATGTAATCATTGATATTTTTATATTATCATTTTAAAAAATATTTATTAACTAAAGTCGTATATATATATATATATAGAAAGTAAACAAAAGCACTAACAGTAACAGATTTTGTTTTCTTACTATATTAAAAAATTAACAAATATAAAAAAAATTCATATTAACTTTTGTCGTTAAACATGTTCATAATTTTATCAATCCTTTTAACTTATATTTAAAAAGTAATTAAGTATGCTAACAGTTTTGATTGTGCAGGAACCTTGAATATCATCGACAATATAAACCCTTGGCGGTGCGGGAGCATCGGATATCATCGACACTTTGATGCTTTAGTTGTATGGAAGCCTCGGTCACCACAAGACCTTGCCTAAGCCACTAAGGGGCACGAAGGAGGGTGCTAAAAAAAGTGTCTTGTTTCAGACAATTTAATATCTATTAATAGCGCAGTTTTATAACAGCTCGTAAGCTCTTTAGGGGTAGTGGTCTGCTGCCCCTCAACGACCCCCCACACGGAGGGGTGAGTCCCTTACCCCCATGGGGGCAGGGATGGTTGCCATGTATGGGTCATGGTGGCAAGTAGATCATCGGCCTTGGTAGTAGGGGAATGGTTATGCCGAAAGGTTAAGTTCATGCCCATAGTAATGTTGCCAATGACTCTAGGATTAAGTTCCCTATTTCGAACAAAGATCTTTTGAGATGATTTATGTAGAGCTATGTATTTGAGTTTAGGCTAGCTATGCCTCCTATATTTGGGGCGCTTTATGTGTCTCAAGTCTATTATTTTAAATCCCATTATAAGAATACGTGTTGTTTGTTAAAAATAGTCAATTAAATTAATTTTTAATTAATTTGTGATACAATTTTAATTAAAGTCTTTATATATAATTGTAGGGAAGTAGTGATAATAAATTTAATTATTGAATTTGAATTAATGATGTTTGAGAGAATGGTTATTATAAGTGTATATTGTGGGAGGGAGAGGGTAAAAGAAAGGGGATTGAGCTCTAAATTTTTGTACCACACCTCACAATAATCTTGACACAGATTATTGGCTTATCCAACAACACAAATCATTTAGCATTATATCAATTATTTGTTGAGTTCAAACTCCATCAATTAATTCATTCCAAAGAAACATGTCGGATGATAAATTAATTAATTTTTTTTATTTTATGATTATTTTTAATTTAGAATTTAGATAATTCATATATGGTAAATCAATAAGTTTTATTTTGCAACATATTATTGCTTCATGAAGATGACACACCTATTACATTCCTCTTCATTTTCCTATTCTTTTGCCTCCCTTCCAGTTTATCATCATAAATATTAAAATATGTTTTTATTTAATACATAAATATTTCATTCGCACACTTTAAAGATATAAAAATATCAATTTATTTTTGTACTAGATGAGTATAATTTTTGAGTATACAATATATAGATGTAAAATTGAATCAAATCAATATTTTATATATAAAATTATACAAAAATTAAGTTTACGTATAAGATTGTAAAGAATTTTTGGGCATGGCTTAGATTTTATGATTTCAATTTTTTTTGGTAAATTAGCCAACAAAATTGAATTTTAAATACCGGTAGTTTAATTCAAATATAACAAAGAAAACACGCACAAAGTAAAAAATGAATACTATAGTGGGGGGAGAGGGCCAGAATTGGAAGAAGAGAAGAAATGAATGAAAACGGCAGCTTTTAAGAGGAGAGTGCCATTATAAAGGAACGGAAGGGGATTGCCGATATTCCTTTTTCAATCTTTACATAAATTATCATAATACAATTTTACGAACTTATCTTTTAATACCTACCCGACTTAATATTTAATATTTCATTTTGAATTAATTTTGGGATTAAAATATGTTTTTCAAAAAGTAGATGTGAGATATAATATAATATTTTTAAAAAAATTATGATAATTATTTGTCTCGCCTGCTATACGAGATTATCATTTTATCCATTGTATATATATAAAGCTATTAAAAGGGTAAAAATGTAATAAAGTATTAAAATGAAAATCTGTGTTTAAATATTTTTTTAAAGAATCATATTTAATATATATTTAATTTTAAAAAAAATTAAAAAATTAAATTGGAGTGAAGTAGGGTGAGTTAAGACCGTTACATTCAACATTTATAAAGGTGGCTGAAATTTTCAAAATTATACGTTTATAATGAAGTGGAGTAGGGCGGATGGTGAAGCAGAATATGCAGAGCGATAATGAATCTAATAAGGATCCGTTTCTGTTCCATTCTATTACCATTTCTATATTTGATGCACCAATAATATTATTTAAGGTAATTTACCTAAAAATACCCTTTTTTCTAAATTTACAAAAATGGACCTATTTTTTAATTATTTACTAGAATGGGCTGTTTTCCCCGAAAGTGCGTCCACGTCAGCACAATGTCAAGAGACATGCCAGCAAAACGCATCTTTAGGGGAGTATTTTTTTTCAAAAAAAAAAAAAAACTATTCTTGAATTAAATTTTCAAAAAAGGTAATTTTTTAAATATTATAAAAATAGACCAATTTTTTAAAAAATTTACGAGAATAAACCTTTATAAAGGCTCAAAATGACAATACTATTTTTTTAAGGTATCACCAATTAACATGCAAATATAACTTACAAAGCAAATCTTTATATAGACCCAAAGTCTCATTTCCCTTGTTTTCTTAAGCAATGTGGGATATGAGATATGTGTATATAGACTCATGAATAGTTTTGCAGCTTGTTCCTAAACAATGTGGGATTCCTTCCTCTTTTAACTAACAACATGAAATTAAAGGCTATGCTATATTTGATATTTTTTTACTTAAAGTTTAAATTTTTTTTACAAAAAGTTAACATTTGTTACATTATAAATAAAACTTTTAAACTCTATAGGTAAAAAAAAATATAAAATGAGTATGGTAAAATATTAAAAATAAATATTTAAAAAATTACTAATAGTTGAGTGATCATTTTGTAAGTTTTTATAATTCGATAATTAAAAAATATAGTTAAGTGACTACTAATGTATTTTAATCCAGATATAAAATATGAAAAATAATTATTATATTTTATGTATATTATACATTTCTATAAAAAAACTTATTTAACATAATTATATACTATGTTTAAATAGATTATCTATCTAGTCAAAATATATCTGAAATAAATTTATCGGCATTCATTAGGTGATAAAAATTAAATTAAAATTAGAATTAAAAAAATTAATTAGTATAGTAAAGCATTAAAACTAAATAAATATTTAAAAAGATATATCAATTTTTTAAAATTACAAAAAAAAAAAACTATTTAAGTACCAAATACTCACCATTTATTTATTAATCAAACATTCATAATATAAAATAAAATAAATAATAAAAATATTAAAAGTATAACTTCTAAATTTAAATAATGGAAAATTATTTTAAAAATTAGAAGTGCATTGATATTAACATCAAACATTTAAAATTGAATAGAAGATTATTGCATGTACAAGTTTCATATGTGCAATTTGTTCTCTTTTTTTTTAATAGTTCTTTTGTATATGTTAACAATTCTAAAATGTAACAAGATTAAAGATCTCAAAAGATAGTTTTATAATATGAGAAAATGTTAACAAAATATAAAAAAATAGAAATTGTTTTGTAAAAAAAAATCAAATATAGTGTAGCATTTAATCCCATGTTGTTGGTTAAAAGAGGAAGCAATCCCACATTGTTTATGAACAAACTACAAACCTATTCATGAGTCTATATATACACATATCTCAAATCCCACATTGTTTAAGAAAAGAAGGGAAATGAGACTTTGGGTCTATATAAAGATTTGCTTTGTAAGTTATATTTCCATATTAATTGGTGACACATTAAGAAAAATAGTGTTGTCACTTTGAGCCTTTATAAAAGTTTGTTCTCGTAAATTTTTAAAAAAATTGGTCTATTTTTATAATATCTAAAAAATGATATTTTTTTAAAATTTAATTCGAGAATAGTTTTTTTTTGGGGAAATAAACACGGGCTAAAACACATCCTTGGGGGAGTGACGTGGCAAAACACTCCCCCAGGGATGCGTTTTGCTGGCACGTCTCCTGACATCATGCTGATGTGGACGCGTTTTCAAGAAAAATGGCTCATTTTGATAAATAATTAGAAAATAGGTCTATTTCTGTAAATTTTTAAAAAAATGGGTATTTTTAGGATAGTTGCCGTATTATTTATGAATGAGATGGTTATATACTAAAATTTTCTTATCTTTACTTTACACAGATGTATAAAATATATAATAGTTTACTACATCAATATCTCAATTGTGGAAAGGGGGAGGGGTAGGCCCCTCACACTTGGGAAATTCCCAGTGAGTCGTGTTAGTCTTCACTAAAATCATAGCTATAAATATAGTCTGATCTGATCATCTCTGTATCACAAAGGACGACATCTCTATCTGAACAAGACCTCATTCAACCACACAAAACCCCATTAATGGCAGTGAAAAAAGGTGCAATCCCACCAGCATCGGGTAGGCCAAACTTCAAAAACATAATTTCATGTCTAAAATTCTAAACAAAAGAATTTTAAAAAAATATTACAGCCGACATATCATGTATATAGTTTATATTCTAACGATAAAATAAAATATAGTATTAAGTTCAGACAAAACTTATATATAAAGATTTTTTTTTCTCTTTTTAAATGTGACTGTACGAAGTAGTAATATTTTAGGGGGCAAGTTAAGTACTTTTTGAGATGACCAATCACAATACAAAGAGACACACACACAAAAAAAAAAAAATTAAGTTAAGGTGTCCCAATCATGTCACCGATGAAAGAATTTAAAAGGATATATGATATATTCTAGTGGAAATGTTTGTAGAAAATTATAATATTTTGGGACACTGTATTAATGCTGAATTTATAAATAGAAGATAACAACAGAAGCAATAGATATATATAAAGGGGCTTTGAACATGTGGAGATGAGAGGCAGCTAGGAGAGCATGGTGTTATCATTTCTCTCCTCAGACCTTTGCTGAAAGTCTTGGGATTGAAGGCAGGGATCTTAATCATGGCTTTGAGGAAGTATTAATCATCTGCCTGTAATTGCAGTGAGTGCAATAAGGCTTTATTTATATATATATAAAAATAAAAGCGAGGGGGAGTGAGTTTCTTTTAAGCAAAATCTTGTATTGAGGGATAGCTGCAAAAAAAGTTTGGATGAAAAGAAGAATAAATAATTAAAGTCAAGAGAGAGGGTGGGGGATTGTTGAAGCTCCTCTCTCTCTCTCTTTATTTCTTTTAAAGATGGAAACTTGAAATAGTAAAGAGGAAAAAAAAAAAAAAAAACTGAGAAAAGTTGCTTAGATAAAAGCAAAGGAGGTGGTGTGTGTGTATATGTGGGTGTCACCTGAAACTGTTTTCTTTGATTAGCGTGAGAGATTCCTGGAAACTAGCTGTGTAGTAACTAAAATTTTAATTACTCAACCTTGGGATTTTCAAGCCCCTTTTCTTCTTTTGGCTCTCTTTTAAATTATCATCATGGAGCCTGAAAATGCCCATCACCAACACCACCTTCAAGACCAGCTTCTTGGGTCTTCTTCTTCTTCTTCTTCTTCTTTACCTATCTCACCTTGTTATGGAGTTTCAAGCACCCATTCTTGGACCCCAACTACTGCTTTGTAAGTTAAACCTTTCTCTCTCTCTCTCTCTCTCTCTCTGGTTAAGCTTTCTACAAATATGTTTGTCTCTTCATACTTCACAGGCCATTATGAATTTACTTTAACTCCGGAACCTATCGCCCTTTTTTCTTTTTTCTGATTTGATGTGCATCAATCACAATTATGTTGTTTTTAAATTTTACTTATTTATCATTTGTTTGTTTTTTCAGGAGAATATTTTCTTTTTATTGCATTGTTTTTGGATTCCTAAAACTTGTCGGTTCACCAAGTACAGTGCATCAGATACTGCTCTCTCTCACTAATTGCTTCCCTTCCATTTTTTTTTGGGCAGGAACTCCAGTGAGTTCAATCCGAGTTATAATGGGGATATCTTACATTCCAGGCTGAAAAATGACATGTTAGTATCACCTCAAAACAGTTCCATGATCCAAGACTGGACTAACAACGAAGGGAGCTTCACTACCCATTCTTGCCATGGCCTACACCTTCCTAAAATAAAGGACGAGCTTTCAGAATCTATCACTAGATTTACTGATATCCTAAGCGACAGTACCTCCAGCGTCATAGATTCTCACCACCTGCCTCCTCCAAACTACTTGAAAAATAATGAGCAAAGGGATTTGAGTGATCTCAGCCAGAAACTATTGCTCAAGACAATATCTTCTGGTTTCCCAATGTTTTCTACAGGACCGGAATTTTACTCAACTACCCAGAATTGTTCCATCCCTAGGAATAGCTTTTTACCTAGTAGAGGGAGTTTCAGCCAGATTTACCCTAGTATAAATATTTCGAGTTTGAACCAAGCTTCTTCTTCCCCCAGTATCCCAAGCTCCTTCGACATGAATATGGAGGCCTTGGATCTCTTAAATCCAGCAAGGTTTAGCAGAAGCAGTAGATTGAGCTACCCTTCGGAAGATCATGATAATCTTGGTATATACAAAGAGATCAGCCCTTCTTTTGGTCTTCATCACCACCATAATTTGCGACAGTCAAGTCAGAGGCCAGTAGCTTATACCCCTAGTAAAGTAAGTGCTCTCTATTCTTTCTTGTAGCAGCATTCATTTCTACCACAAACCATACCTCAAGTACAAAACATTATTGTTTTCTAACACTGCACTGTCATGGCTCTGATTTATATATATGTATATATGTATGACACTGCATGTTATGTTCCCTCCCCAACCTTTCATGCATTGAACTCAAAAATCAAATATAAGATCAACTAGTGCTAAGCATCTTATAATCCTATGTAAAAGTATAATTGGAATCTCTATAATACTATCTAATACTCCATTAAATAACACAATAATGAGTAGAATATGATTAATTAGTGGAGCACTTTCTTAAATGATGCTAAGGTAAGAAAAGATTGGAAAGTTGAAAACCTTTATTCATAAGTAAGAATATTATCTTGTTCAAAACCATGCCCACCAAAAGAAAACATATATGGGCACCTTCAGCTTTAATCGTTGTAGTATGCATATATCTTTACCAGAACTTTATGGCTTTATTATTTTTTCTTTTTTAAAACTTCTTTTTTATGATCATTCAACTGATCTTTACTCTTTGCACTCCATGAAAGACATCACCCTTCCCCACTGAAATAACAGAGGCAAAGAGACCCAGCATTTTACCAGAAACAAAGCCAGCAGCACCAACAACAACTACAGCCAAGAAATCTCGTTTGGAGTCACGCGCTTCATGCCCTCCCTTTAAGGTGCCCTAAGGAACATTAAACTAGACCTGATTCTTAATTTCCACGTTTTACAACCTTGTATCATGTTTGGGTTTGCATCAAACAGGTTAGGAAAGAGAAACTGGGAGACAGAATTGCAGCTCTACAACAACTGGTAGCTCCTTTTGGCAAGGTAAAATAGGAAAGAAACACAATAATAAACAACCACCAGTAGCTGCTATGCTGATAGAGAAAAGAACAAGGAAAACAGAAGATTAATGAGAGAGATTAATTAATTTATTAGTAATAATCAGTCTTAGATTTAATTAATTAGTGGGTAATTGATGGAAAATGACGAGGTTACTTTTTTTTATTGCATGCGGTGGTGGTGGTGGCGGTGGGGAGGATACCGCAGACAGATACAGCGTCCGTACTAATGGAGGCTATTGGATACATCAAATTCCTTCAAAATCAAGTCGAGGTACTATATTTATATATATATATCAATATCACTTCCCAAACATTCTCCTTGAATTTTGCGATATCTTACGTTATATATTCATTTTACTATTCCTATTCTCTGACACATCTTTAAAATATTATTTCCACCTCAATATGAGACCCATTGGAAACTGCCACTTATGGGGGCTACTGCAATCCCCAACTTGTTACCTTCTCTAGAAGTTAACCCTAAATTATTCAGGCAAAACTAGCAGCTAGCTAGGGTTCTTTATAGGGTTTTATTCTATGGGTATATAGAGTCCAATTTAAAACTCAATATTAGCATTGTTGATTTCCCAAGAAGTTCTCAGCCTAGCTAGCTGGAGAGAAAGAGAGAGCTCAACATGAGCTTTCTTTGGAATGAGTTTAAGAAATCAAAGATTTAGTTATATCCCGTTAGAATCAATCTTGGTGTTTGGATTTTCCATGTAAACATGATTAGTCTACGTATGAATATGTGTGTATATACTGAATAATTACCGTATTTGTTTTCGACAGACACTGAGCGTTCCGTATATGAAGTTATCTCGCAATAAAACATCCAAATCCAAACAAGGGGTAAGAAAAAAACATATCTACGGTGGCCAATGGAAACAATAACTTTGTCACGTCATTTTAAGGAACAATGGGTATTCAAATCATTTCAATTACTGTAACTTTTGAAAATTTTGTGCTGATGTTTAGGGCTCAACGATGGAGGACGAAAATGAAGAAGATGAAGCAAGGCCGGATCTCAGAAGCCGAGGTCTATGTCTAGTTCCATTGTCGTGCATGTCTTACATGACTAGTGACAGCGGTGGGGGCGGCATTTGGCCGCCGCCCCCCAACTTCACCGGATGAAGTTAGAAAACAACTGCCGCTAGCTGGTATGGAAGCGAGAAGAGATATTAAATCTTGGGATATCTATATATATATAGATAAAGAAAATACTGATTAGTTTCTAATCCCGTATGTTAGGAGAAATAATAAGTGCTACTAGCATTGGTTTCAATGGAACAAATTTGGTCATCTTGTTTAAATTACTATCTTACAAGACGGACCAAGCTTGATCCATTAACAACATTAATTCTTGTACTTTTTTTTTTTTTTTTTTTAAATTTAATTTATAGTTTGTACCCTTTAGAAGAGCTTCCACCACATTGTGTTTTTATCAATAATTAATTTCAATACTTAATTAGTTTGTTTGCCTAACACACATTCCTTTAATCTATAAGACTTAAAATTCATTTAAAATACTTTTAAAAATAATTTGAAAACAATGTTTTATTTTATAAGAAAGAAAAAAACATTGAAAAGGGAAATAGTTTGTTGACTTTACCTTAACTTAATCAATAACAATTTAAAGAACGTAAAAGAATGTAAATTTGAATGTAATTAAATATATAATATAAAAGGGAGGATAAGTAATTTAAGCATTGGATATAAAAAAAAATAGTAAAATTTCCAATGTTTCTTTCGTAGGCCACTTATTAGGTAAACTACATGGTATAAATTTTCTTACACTTTACATTATAGGTATGAAAACCAATGTAATGGAATGATAAAAGGATTTATGTTTAAGTTGTCAAATGGTACTAATTTTGAATTCTCTTATAAAAAAATTGAGTTGGTATTACGGATTAAAATCATATCAACTTAATTGAAGAAAATAAATAACCATTTTTTTTAAAAATAAAACTTATATGTTAATATTAATAAGGTTATATATGTATTTTATTTATTTGAGAAAGCGATTTAAAAGAAAAGAAACACTTATTATGTCTCATACAGTTTTTATCAATAACCATATGTTAACTTCTCTCTTGTTATTCTAAAAAGCTACCCAGTGTCTAATAATATTTAAAAATCTAAAAAAAAGGCTGCTAATTATTTTTAAAAAATAAAAAAAACCAAAGAATAGGTGTTCATTAATTAGGCTGTGCTAGAGTGTATTGTACTTTTGCCCGAAATGGGCCTAAAATTAAGTATTAAAATCATAATCTGAACCCAATCCCAATTTTAGCTTTGGAAAAAGGGAAACAAATGCAAACTTTGTAGATGGAACCAAATCAACCAGCTGGTAACATAGTTGTGTTGACTCATTTTCATTTTCTTTCGCGCATATTCGACAATATCAATGATCAATCTCATACACATGTGTCTTTGCTTTATCTACACAATTTTTTTTTTATTAAAGTTAAACAGATGGGTGCAATGTGCAAAAGGAAATGAAGTTGGAAGCAAATACATATTGAACCCTCCACCGCAACCGCTTCCAATTATATAATATTCGTTGGTGCAATTTAAGGCAAACACATCTAAATGTTTTATTTTAAAACAAAATCCTCCATCAAGTAATTAGGATTTATATAGAATAACCCATCATACATATAATTTCAATATCCATGCTTCCCACGTTTTTCCGACCAGAGACCGAACAGCTCTATATTTCAGATTTCATCAAATTCATTACTTAACTATTGCTAAATTTAATACTTGTGTAGTATTTTATTGGCATTACCTTTAGGGGAATGTAACTTTAACTATGTTTAAACCTGTTTTTCTTCCTGAAAAATATTATAAAATTAAAGATAAATAAAAAAGTTTTATAAATAATTTTTTTATATGTCCTAGATTATTATATATTATAACCACTGTTGTTATATTTGAAATTTGAATAAGATTACACTAATTTATTTTTGTTTTTCTAATAAAAATGAAATAAAATTAAATAAATATACTAAAGCAAGATATACATGCGTCAACCAAGTCAGTTGGAAGCTCAAAAATCCATTCTTCCTCTCCCTCTTGTATTAAAAAAAAAATATTGTATCGGTTTTTAATGAAAAATGGCAGATGATGTCGATTTTACCCTCCCGTCTTATCCACTTCCCTTCAAAAGGAATTTGATATTTTGAGGAAGAGGTTAGGAATTTGTTAGACAGCCTTATCCACATCGTTCGAGACAATCAGTATACACGTGGCGATCACGTAGAATCTTGAAATTTTCGGCCGCCGGCATCGTTGATCTGTTACAACTTAAAAACGTCGCTATGAGGCGCGGGCCTCGGTTCAGCCGTTTTTGTCGTTCTATCCCAAATCTCATTTCTACCCTTCCATTAACCACAATACCACCAAAAATGTTTAAAATATCTACCAAATGAAATTTTAATAATTAGAAACAAATCTATATAATTCAGGAATACTAAAAAAAGAAGAATCCATGCCTTCTACTTATTTGTAAAAGAAAAAAAAATGTAAATATACAATATGAATGTTCTAAATTGTTGATTATTTTTTATTTATTTAGTGAAAGCTTGTAGGGAAGTGGATAGTTATTTTAAATTTTAATTTTTTAGTATAAGTTTTAAAATATTATTTTATATTATCATCTTTAAAAAATTATCTGATTTGATATTGGATTAAAGATTATTTTTTTATATTTTTATACATAATATAGAAAATATAAATCAAAGTAAGCTTACTATATTCTCGTATTTTTATATTTATAGAATTAGACATATTTTTATTCAAAATTAAACAGTAATTTTCAAATTATAATATTGAATATTTTTTCTTAATTTTTAAAATTGTGTATAATTATCATAAAAAAAACACTGTAAAATTGCTAATAATTTATTTTTATACTTACTATCAAAGCAAATAATTTTTATATTGAAAAGGAAAACTAAAAAAAAAAGCCAAATTATCGAATCACACAGAACAAAAGGGATACAAGCGTAATTTGCGAAAAGAGTTTTTTTTTTTTTGAGATAAGCGAAAAGAGTTTCGGATGTTGATAAAGGGCTTAGATTCAATGCCGGTGTTTTAATAATATCCAAAAGAAAAAAGAAAAAGAAAATCTCATTTATATTTTTGTCCATCTCTCATTTGCTTACTCTATAAACTCTTCTCTTTCCATCTTTCATTCTCCGATTTTCATTCTATTTATTTCTTTTCGAAGAATTTAGATCTTCCAAAAGCTTATTCATATTCCACATTCTTATCAATCAGGACCGTCCTTCAACTTCCGAAGATTCTCCTGCTTCGCAATACACTTCGTTCTGATCGTTGATCGGCTTTTGATTCTTTGATCTTTGTATAGTTAATATAGTTGCCTGTTTTGGAAACCTTTCCAGGTGTAAAATTTTATCTATAGAATTTCACTTTAATTTATGCTTTAATTCTATCATGACTAGTTTTTGAATCATAGGATCATCCATCCTTTTTAAATATAGAAGATTTCTTTATTGTTTTAGTTTTTAAATTCAGAGCTCTAACTAAGAAAACTAAAATGAACTGTAGATTTCATTTGAATGCTTTTTCATCAGTACACTTCAAGTTATGAATATAAGACATCTGACATTTAGTTTTTTTTTTTAAATTGTGGGTGTAGGTACTGATCGGAGAAATATGGTTTCGTTGCAAGGACCGGTGATTAGCCCTTCCGTTCACAGCAAACAGGTTGGGATTGACACGCTGATGGCAAATAGGCCTTCTCCTTGGGCGAGGTTGCTTAGAAGTGATATATGGGGACGTACAAGAGTGATTGATGGAAGGAAGTCTCATAAACTGAAAATACGATATTGCAAGACCATGGTGCACTGTAGTTTCAGTTCATCTTCAGATGGGAGTGGAAGCATGGCTGAGAGTTTCAATGAGAAGGATGAAGATTATGTTAATTCCACTGTGGTTGAAGCTGGTATGTGGGTTCTCATTAAGCCAGTGATTGTTGGTTGGTTGGTTGGTTGCTGCTGCCTTTTAATTTCGAAATTAACTTGTGCCTTTTATAGAATTGATGCTATGTCGTGGTAATGATTGACTGATATATTTCATAACTGTTTCATGTAGATCATGTCAAGAGCGGACCTGATGGATTTATGATTAAAATGAGGGATGGTAGGCATTTAAGATGTATTCAAAACAATCCGCAAGCTGGAAATCTGCCAGATTATGCACCGCATCCTGCGATTGTTCTGAAGATGGAAGATGGGACTGGTCTTCTTCTCCCAATCATTGTTTGTATGTTATCTTACATGATTTTAGTCTTTTTTGGATCCATTTATTACCTTCCCAGTCATAATTGATATGGATTGTGGTCTTGAATGCAGTGGAGATGCCAAGTGTGTTGCTCATGGCAGCAATGAGCAATGTCCAAATTGTATGATATCATTTTCACTTCCGCGTTGAGTTTTATTTGGATTTCTCACTCGGTTTTGTTTTGAATATGAATGCTAACATATGTTTTGGCTATTATCTCCAGCCTAGACCTACAATGTATCAAGTTGTTAAGGACATGATTGAAAAGATGGGCTACTCGGTATGATTTCTTTTCCTGTCCGAATTCCCTTATTTCAACCAATTTTATTTTTATTATGATAAATACCTCATTCTTCTGCAGGTAAAGCTTGTCAGAGTTACTAAAAGGGTGCATGAGGCCTATTTTGCTCAGTTGTACCTAACAAAGGTATTTATGTACTTAAGCTTGGAACATATGATTGCTCCCTTACTTACTGAAACTTTTAACTCTGGGGTAGTCTTCACTGACTCATTTTTGGTGTTGTCACAGGTGGATGATGAAACAGAGTCTGTTAGTTTTGACCTTCGGCCTTCTGATGCTATCAATATTGCTGTGAGATGCAAGGTAAACTTTATATGTTAGTCTCTTGTATATTTTTGGACTGGATCGAATGTTTATGCCAGTTTCATGATTAACAATACTTGAAGTGTATGCTAGGACTTGTTAGATTTTTCCCTCTACAGTAGTGTTTAACCTTGGAAAAGTGGTTTTTGTATTGTTATCGATCTGATTGCGGGAATGCTGTATCCACTGTCAAGATTATAGAAGCATGCATATGCTTTCTCATTGACCTCAGGATGCTTTTCCCCTTTCTTTCTTTTGGTTTTCTTGTCCACCTAAACTAGATATTGTTATGTGAAATATGGTTTACATAAAGTATTATGTGCCCTTTTTTTTTTTTTTTTGTTTACTTTCTGGACTGATTACACTCTCCATAAGAATGTGAAAGCCTTTTGGAACGATGACCTTTGAACCATACCTGACCTGCTATGCAGGTACCTATACAAGTGAATAAGTACTTGGCATATAGTGATGGAATGCGAGTGATTGAATCAGGGAAGCTGTCCGTACAGTCCACAGCTTCAGATGTTTTACCACATGCCGAACTGGACCAGTTAGTCTTGGAATCCCTTTGGAGATTGCATTTGCTTTCTTTACTGATAGAATTAGACTCATTAAAAATTGCATGAGATTCTTGTTTCTGAATGCGGCTTACCTTAATTAATTTTCCAGGCCAAGTGGTCAGCCTTGTCTCGATTCAGAGGAGTTCAAAATTGTCGGGAACTTAAATGAGGCTATTTCTCAGGAGCGCTACAAGGATGCTGGTAGTCTCCCTCCGTCTTTCTCAGACATTGCATTGCTGTTTAACATAGGCTTAAGCCATTTGTCTTTTGTCCAATAGAATATCTATCTAATTATGATTAAAAAGAAGACTGGAGTGTAATTATGTTAGGTCAAGCGGAGCTTAATTAGAATTGTAGCATCGCTTGGACCTTCCTCCTCATTTGTCAGCTTTTTTTTTTTTTTTTTTTTCTGTTAATTATCATTAATATGTTTATTATGATAATTATCATTAATATGTTTATTATGATTCTGATGCTCTCTGACAGCTGATTTGAGAGACAAACTTGATAAGTTCCGGGCAGCAAGGAACTTGAGGAAATTCACGTGACAGGTGATGTTTATAATATGTGAATCTTTAAGGGGCTTTAGTTAATTGTGTGGTAGTGTCTCCTGTATCATCTCTGCCTATCTGTTTTTTTATTTTTTTTAACAAGACTTGTAATAATTTGTTGCAGGTTGTTTATGCTGGAGTTTTCAAGTGTAAAAAGCAGTTATTGTTGAAGCTGACATCTATCGATCCGGCGGCAAGCAATTGTTTCTCATCTTTTTTTATTAATTCATATCAATTTATATGGAATAGGAAAGTCCCGTGAATATATATGTATATAAAATAATTTTTGTACAGATATAGTTAGCATATTGGTAACAATTATGATTATTATTATTATTGTTATATGTTAAAGCACGTTGGTTTATGATGACGCCTAACAATATATGTTTCTTGTTTCACCTGCTACCATTAAATCCAAATTTAAGTTAAGAGATATAATAATGCCGAGTTGTTTAATATTAATGAACTATCAAGAAATATATATAATGTTTTCGATTTTTTTACTGTTTTGAATATTTTAATTTATTTTCTTTATAATTTAATTTAATTTTTACAATATTATAAGTAGTTTTAAATTGATAATTAAATTAACTTTTTTTTTGGTAGAAGTACTGATTTTTTTTTTTATCTTTCAATATCCAAGTTGTATACAAATTAAGAATACTATATATATATGTGATCAATTAAAATTAATTTTATAAAATACACAGTATAAATAATATATATTTTACTATTAGAACTTTATAAAATATTGAAAATTGAAATATATTAATAAAAGCACAGTCTAGCTAGAGGTAGAAGTGCTCATGAGTCGGGTTAGGCCGGGTTTGAATAAAATTTTAGGCTTATTTATTAAGTTTGGACTTGGTTAAAAAATAGGCCTAAAATTTTACTTAAGTGTTCTGGATAAAAATGTTAAAATTTAGGCTTATCATATTAAATTTTTTATATTATTTTTATTTTTACATAATTTTTTAAATATAATAAATAATGAAATAAATATTTTTCAACAAATTAAAAATAAATTAAAAAACATGTATACTAACACAGAGATAAGTGTAACTTAACAAGTAAATGTATATAAAATAATAATAAAATAAGAGTTATGCAATAACAACATAATAACTAGAAAAATAAAAGTAAAATGCAATAACAAAGAGTAAAAAAATAGCTTCTTTTTTTTTTTTTTGCATATTCAAGCTAGGTTAAGCTTGGACAAAAAAAATTTTACTTCAGCTCGGCCCGTCTTTCAAACGGATTTTATTTTTCATCTAAACCTTTTTTTTTGTTTATATTTTTATTCAAATTCTCCTATTTTTTAGATGGGTCTTCAAGCCGAGCAGGTCTAGCTAAATGGCCTAAATGAAATTTTTTCGTTTAAACTTTTTAAAATTTTTAAAATTTTAAATTAATAAAAATAAAATTTTATTTTAATCTTTCAAAAATATAAAATTTAATTTAATTTTTAAAATTATAAAAATATAAACTATTGGGAATTGTAAAAGTTTACCATAATAAAATTTACAATTTAAATTTGACTCCACTAAAAATATTTTTTAGCTTCGCCCTAATAAAAAGCAACTAAAAGTTTTATACGACATTGGTATGATTGTTTTAACCGTAAAAATATCCTGCCCTGCACTTAAAACATAAGAGAGAATAAAACATTTAAAGGCACCGACAGAAACTCGTTATCCGTAAGCAAATTCCCGCGAACAATATCTGCTTACTGCAGCAGTTAACACTACCAGTTTACCCCCCCTTTCCTGTTTGACGTTTGCTCCGCCGATAATTAATATATAAATAATATTTTTACCTCTTAGTTTTTTGCGATGTATTTATGTATTAATTTATCTCTCTTTTGTTTGTTTTGTCCGTCTAAACCTGAGCAGCCACGTCATTCCCGAAGATCGATTTCTTCGAACTGTCGTTTCCTTTTTAGATCCCACTGGTAAAATCTTCAGTTCCTTCGCTACTCCCATTGATTTCGGTTCCCTTTCTAAATAATCGTATCCACGTTCTGGATCGTGTGTTGCACTTTTCCACGAGAGTGATCCTTCAAACATGTCCGGCCCGCTCGATCGTTTCGCAAGGCCCTGTGAGTGGAACTTTTCTGCTGCCAAGTCTATGCTTCATGCTTTTTAGTTTTTTTTTTCTTTGATCGTTACTTGCTGCATCGTTTGAACTAATAATATTTCTGAATATCGATGAAATTGTTGTAGGTTTTGAAGGTATTGCTTGTAATGATGAAAGGAAAGACAGGAAATCGGATTTCGAAGTCTCTGAAGATGACAGGAGGACTAGAATCGGGAATTTAAAGAAGAAAGCGATAAAGGCATCGAGTAAGTTTAAACGTTCTCTTAAGAAGAAGAGTAGTAGGAGGAAAAGTGGTCTCTCTGTTTCGATTAAGGACTTTCGTGATATCGAGGAGTTGCAGACTGTTGATGCTTTCCGTCAGGCATTAATAGCCGAGCAGTTGCTTCCTGCTAGGCATGACGATTATCATATGCTACTGAGGTACGTTTGAAATCCACTATGCTTTTTATGTAGGATTGCTTCAACGATTTTTACCGATGCAAAATTGGTTTATTTGTACTGTGCTTGGTGGTTTTCTTGCAGATTCTTGAAAGCAAGGAAGTTCGACATCGAAAAAGCAAAGAACATGTGGGATAATATGATCCAATGGAGGAAAGACTTTGGTACTGATACTATTTTGGAGGTGATCCCATCTTATTGCAGGAATGCTCTTACTTACTGCATTAGATATTTGCTTCTATCCTTAGTTTTAAGGACATCTATAACTTTTTTTTCCAAGTTGTTTATCACTTGTTGCCTGGTTTTATGTAGAGACATACTGACCTTTTTTTTTTTTTTTTTAATGTTATTATGATTTAACCAGGATTTTGAGTTCAGTGAGTTGGATGAAGTGTTGAAGTACTACCCCCAAGGTTATCATGGGGTGGATAAGGAAGGAAAACCGGTTTACATTGAATTGCTAGGAAAAGTTGAACCTGACAAGCTCATGCGAGTCACAACTTTGGAACGATATGTAAGATACCATGTGCAGGAATTTGAGAAGTGTTTTGCTATTAAGTTTCCGGCTTGCTCCATCGCTGCGAAGAGACACATAGATTCAAGTACAACTATTTTGGATGTTCAAGGCATGGTATGCTTTATGTTGCTTCTTATATTTTAGGGTCCTCCCTGCCATCATTTTATGATGGCCTAACAAGAGTCTATCACAGTATTTGCATGTTGATCACTTCCAGTCACTTTTGTTCTCAGGGATATAAAAACTTTACCAAGACTGCACAAGATCTTGTGAGGCGGCTGCAGAAGATTGATGGTGATAACTACCCTGAGGTAGCATGTTCGTCCTATTGCTAATCTGCTCAGATATTTTGTGAATATAGCTTGTGTTTTCAGCATTGATAGAAATTTGTCAGGAATGTTTATTATGATTGCCCCTCTGCAGACTCTTTACCGTATGTTCATCATTAACGCTGGTCCGGGTTTTAAAATGGGCCTGAAAGCTGTCAAATCTTTTCTTGATTCTAAAACAGCTAGTAAGATAAATGTAAGTTCAAAATCTTTGTATAATTTGGTTTTTTACTAGAGCTGAATTATGGACTCTCGGTTACTGGAAGTTACCTCATTTTTGAAATTTCTCTCAGGTTCTGGGTAGCAACTACCAGAATAAGTTGCTTGAAATTATTGAAGCAAGGTAATAAAATGTTTTTGGTTGCTGATATGTGGGTTAATTGTGGGTTAATTCACATTTATTTGTGCTGGAAAGTAAAGGGTTTTGATATATTGAACTTGGTTAGTGAGTTGCCGCAATTTCTTGGAGGTAGCTGCATTTGTTCTGACCAGGGAGGTTGTATGAGATCAGACAAAGGTCCCTGGAAAGACCCCAACATATTAAAGGTGTAATATGCACTATGTGAATAAATTTGGGTTATTTTCCAATCTCCTTCATTTTCATTGTTATCCCATACATGTTTTAAGCAATATGAATGCTATCTTAATGTAGATGATTGCCAGTGGTGAAGCACTATTTCCCAGACAGATTGTGACAGTTTCAAACAGTGAGGGAAGGGTAATTGCCTATGATAAGCCATGTTATCCTTTGGTACGGTTCACTATTTGTGTTTTGCGGTGCATATTATACCTTCTCAACTTTGTATTTTACATTGTTAGAATTTAATCAAATATTCTCTAATTTTTATTTCTGCATTAAATGTTCATCCTGAATCAGATAAAGAGTAGTGACACATCTGCTGCTGAGTCAGGATCTGAAGTGGAAGAACTTGCTTCCCCTAAGAAAACTAGAAGCTATTTACATCCAATATTGGCTCCCGTTAGTGAAGAGGTAGATACTTGCAAATTGCTATGACAGATTTAAGTGGCATAAAAGGATTTCATTCGTTACATGCTAGATTCACAGTTTAAAACACCACCTAATACCGGAATAGTCTTTCTTCTATTCAAGAGTGAGTATATAGGTGGATGCTTTGCTCACTGTATAAAATAACATGGTAACACCCTAAGAAGTGGAACTGCACTTTCAGTGTCAGACTATAAATTCTTCAATCTTGAAGTTGTAACAACATACCATGATATTTGTATAGGCTAGAATGGCTGGCAAGGTGATCTGTGGTGGTGGTTCGTCTGAGTATGGTGAGTATGTTCCCATGATTGACAAGGTTGTAGATTTGGAATGTAAGAAACAAGTGTCACGTCAGACTCTATATACTTCTGAAGGTTAGCAAAATGAGCTACGTTGAAAGGTGTTTTATTTATTCATCTTTTCTTTTTTCTTTTTTACTTCAATGAAGCCTACTATCTTTAATTGCAGGGACTCCTCTGCTGCTGGAAAGGCAAACTCCAAAAGGAATCTATGGTCGTATCATTGCTATAGTTGTTGCCTTCTTGACTTTTTTAACATTTATCCGAACAGTGGCATTGAATCTGATGAAAAAGAAGAGTTCAACTGATTTAACATGTAGCATTCCTGAGCAGCATATTGAACCAACGTACAAGGAGGAAACTCGTCCACCTTCTCCTGCTCCAAGGTTTACTCAGGCAGACGTCCTGTCATCTGTTGTAAGAAGGCTGGGTGATCTAGAAGAGAAGATTGAGATGCTGCAATCAAAACGATTTGAGATGCCTCATGAGAAAGAGGAGTTGTTGAATGCTGCTATGTATCGTGTGGAAATGCTAGAAGCAGAACTAATTGCTACAAAGAAGGTAACCATTCTATGCTTCCAGCTCCGAGTATAGGTTATCTCTTCCATGCCGCGTTCTTAGGTTGTTACTTGTGAGTAGCCTTAAGAAGCATTTCAAGCCTGCTTGATCTTTGTCCCAAACTGTTCTACTCCTTTATTAAATGACCGGAGCCTGATGTAAGAGAAGGCTACAGTAGTACAGCACCGTTTGTTATTTGACATAAGGATTCCGTAATGATGCATGTTTTCTTGTTTCTTGACGACTGTTGTTTACATCAGCAGGCTCTCCATGAAGCTATAATTCGGCAGGACGAACTCCTTGCACGCATACAAAGTGAAGTAGTAGTCAAACCTGGGGTATGTCAAAAGATAATTAAATTCAACCGTGAACTGATGCAGTATGATTAAATTTTCATTAGTTAGATAAATGATTTGTACGTTTGCATGCATGATGCAGAGAAGGAAGCTGTTTTGCTGGTGCAAATGAGAATGAGATGTATGTACCGAAAAAATCGATCAAATGTTCAATAATAATTTGTGGTGTGTGTATTCATGCATATTGAAGATGGATAGAAAGCTTTGTTGGGGTGATATATCAGATTATCAGAGTCGAAGGGAAATGCGGTGTAAATAAAAATACCAAACAGAAGCGTGTAACAGTGTCATTCGGACCGTCTGGTTTTGCAGTGGTGAATGGATGTTTTTTTGTTGGGTTAGTGCACATTTTAATGTAGTATAAAATGTTGTTTTGTTTTGTAATACAAATATTTATGTTATTGTTTGTGTTATATCTTTTTGTTCATTGTGTTTATGCTATATATACATATCAGGTTTAAAGAATTATTTATTAACATATTAATAATTTATGCTACATAAATAATGCATTTATTTTATTTATGTTAAAATATATTATATTAAAAATGTTAATCACTGTTAGTAACATTGATTAAGGTGTTAAAAAAAATGTAATAAATAATTACCTTTTTTGTGTAAATAATATTATATTTGTGTAATAGTTTTCCTTTTTTCTAAAGAAAGCCAAAAAATCGTTGGTGAATAAATTATCAATAAATGAAAAAAGGATCAATAATATTTGCTGGACTCCCTCCCTGACCGTCGGTGTTTCAAACAGAAGCAGAGCAACTGTTTTGGTCGGACTCTTTTGGTGGTTTGTTCCGATGTTCAAAGATTTTGGGTATTGAATCTCGTTTTCTTCTCAATGTTGACGCGTCTGCAGAGTAACAAACATTTCTCCAAGGTTTGTATAGTTATATGGGGTTTCCCTTCTACACTTTCGCTTGCGTCGTATTATCTGACTTATTGTTCTCGCGATCTGCGTTTTTGTTTTTAGGTTCTTCTGAGTCGTTACAAAAATGGGTTTCCCAATCTTATCTCTGGGTCTCAATTTTTAAGAGGTTTCAACGAGATTGCAAAGCATGGGTTTTCTGTAATGTCGGGTAATAATCTAAGAAGCCTATCTAACAGTGCTTCCCCGAGGAATTACCGAGTCGTAGTGGCTGCAACTCGTGAAATGGGAATAGGGAAAGATGGCAAGTTGCCATGGAGATTGCCTTCTGATCTCAAATTCTTCAAGGAACTTACAGTGACAACATCAGATCCTGAGAAGAAGAATGCTGTAGTAATGGGTAGAAAAACCTGGGAGAGTATTCCACTTGAGTTTAGACCTTTACCCGGTCGCCTGAATGTTGTCCTTACTCGTTCCCAGAGTTCTGATATTACAACTGGAGAAAATGTTGTAATATGTGGGAGCATTCCATCAGCTTTGGAACTATTAGCCGAGGTTCCTTATTGTTTTTCAATAGAGGTGGTGTTTGTCATTGGCGGTGGCCAGATATTCAGGTAGATTTTTTATTGCATATTTGTTGGGGAAAGATAATGTTTTGATGTTTTACAATGCAGGGAAACACTCAATGCTCCAGGTTGCGAAGCCATTCACATTACTGAAATTGGGACAAGCATTGAATGCGATACCTTCATTCCTTCAATTGACTCGTCTTGTTTCCAGCTGTGGTACTCTTCGAAGCCATTGGAAGAAAATAATGTCCGGTTTTCATTTGCAACTTATGTTCGTGTTAGATCTAGGACAACTGATAATTATGAGGTAAGAGACTTGAGTTTCTTGCCCAGAATGATTGTTGAGAGACGAGATGAATGAGTCGATTAGGAAATAATACTGAGACTTGTTCATGAAACTATCTCAAGTGACAAGCAAGACCCTTGATTGGTTAGATGCAGAATTCATTTGCCTAGGTAGTGTTAAACCTTTGTTCTCTATGACTCTACTGCTCTTTGCCTTACATTTTATTGTTGTTGCTGATGTTTAAATGTAAATATGAGAATCATCCCCAGTCCATGTTGTGATTTTGTACAATGTAAGTCTATCTTTGCAGATCTTTTCTTCTTCTTATATAACTAAGGTACTTACTTATGTTGTTGATGTACCTTAGGTTGGTTCTTCTTGATCGAATTCATTCTTCTTTTTTTGTACAAAGATTCCATAGGGAATGCAGATTTTGGTGATCAATGAGCAAAAGAAAAGACTGTGCATCTTTGATCCATTGGGTTTTTAGGATGATTGTAAAGAGAAATAGAAAGATTCACTGCCCTGTTTTTAGCATTCAATTATATTTCTCTCTGAAGCAATGCCAATGGTTGTCTTGTTGTATATACAATTACTTTTTACATAAATATTGTACAAATGTTTGAGCAGCAAAATGGCGTTAAGATAATGGCACCTCGCTCAAAAGAGAATTGCAGGAACTCTTGGTGCTTTACTTGCATCAGACACATTCAATTATATGAATCTAGTTTATGTTAGTATATTGCCTGGTTGAGAAGTGAAGGGACGGTTTTGGGGTTGTGCAGATTTTTATTTATTTATTTATGTTTTTTCTACTTGCGGTTTGAGCAATCACAATTTAGGCCTTCAAAAGCAATTTTGCCTTTGAATGGAAAACCCTTTTTTTTTGGGGGGGGTGGGGGTGTTAGGGAGGTGCTTTGCCACCTTTCAAGGCCGAAGAGTTAATCCATTATCTCAATAAAAGCCCATAACGATGAACAAGCTAAAAGCAAGGCAGCCCAATGATCTGTTATTGAAGCCTGGTAATGATAAAACTCTCAACTTGAGAAAGGGTAATTAAAGTAATCATTCTCATGCGAAATAAATAATGGAAAAGAAAGGAAGCAACATTAATAATAATAGCCACCTAAAATGTTGCAAAGTCTTTTTCCTATTAAAAGGAAATGGATCAATTTATTGGGCTTTAATTTATTAGGAATTATTAGGAAAGAGAGAGTACATATTCTCTGAATTTCTTTGTGTGCTAATTTGGAAGATCAATTCTCCAAGATTCTTAATTTTTTCTTGATGATTTGACATGATAGATCTTAATTTATTAAATTTTATTTCAGATTTATTTTACAAATCTAACAAAACAGACCGTTTTCATAGATTAATATTTATTAAACACATCTCAATTTGTATGAGAACTGACCACTCCATTGCCGGCAACGAGGATACATTTTGTGATTATACAAATAATCCAACTGTCACATCTGTTCTAATTCTAATCAAAAGTCAATGTTTCTTGTGATTTTACTCCTATGGCTTTATTGTTTTTTAAAATTTATATTTCATGAGTTAAAAATATTTGTGAGCTCATACAAGATGCATCAAGTTTGAAATAAAATTAATTACAACAAACCTCATTTAATTATTGTACCATTTTAATTGAGCTTCAAAATATTACTATATTAAACAAGTGCATCTGTTAGTTTAGTTATTAATTTAGATGTAAAATGTTTTCACGATCAAATTGCAAATAATGCGTTCCTATTTCATGGACAATTGAATTTAATTTGTTAAAAAATTAAAATATATTAATAAAATTTGAAAGAGTTTTTTTTTAACAATTAAATCTAAACTATTATATAATAAATACACACGTGTTTATAATTTAATTCATGTAAGGTGTGAAAAAAGTTGAATAATTTGGTATTAATAATTTTTATGTGAAGCTAGAGTTAAAAAGAAGTAATAAACATAGCCATTTCTAACCATTAATGGGATTATTCCAACTAATGGGATGAATCTCTATGTTTGGGAAATGTGTATTTTGCAGAAAATAAAATGATTGATAAAAGAAATATAAACCTTTTAGACATACTAAAAGTTGGCCATGAAACATCATAAGGTTTATGATATACAAGGGACCGAAAAAGGCTAAATATGTTTATCCAGAGCCACTTGAAAGATATGAAGTTCCGCCGGCACTTATCATTTTGAAACTAGAATTTTAGATATGCAACAAAAGCTTACATTTGGGAATATGGGGGGATCTTAATTTTACAGAATGGAACAATAATGGTAAAGATCATCATGCACAACGTACCAAACTTCACATCTCTGGCATGTCTTTGGAGAGTATATCACTACATCTTTTCGGCAATCCTTCTTCTCATCCTTCTTCTCCTCCTTCTTCTCCTCTTTTGCGGCCCCTATACTTACGATCGATGCGTGTTTACGGAACTTCCTGACTTTCTTAATGATCTTAAACGGATCAGCTTCGCCGGTAACCATTACCGTATTTTTCGATGGATCGAGGGTGATGGACGTTATCCCCACTAGCTCTGAAATTACATGCATTACCTTCTGCCTGCACTTTGGACACAGCAGCTCCACTGACAGGATTGTTTTCTGCAACAGCCAAAACAAAGAGTCAGATTCTATGGTACTTTGTCCCTGCTCAGAACAATAATATCCTATGACAAATAGAAGTACTGTAGGATGTCAGTGCAGCCTGCAGGAAGAGAATGGCATAGCAGCAATTGATGAGTTCAAAATTAAATGCTTCCACAGAACAAACATCAAATTACATATATAAAAAGCGCAAATATAGGAAGCTAAATAGGTATCAAGGGAATGGAATGAAACCTTCGACATGGTGTTTTTGAATAAAGCAGACACAATAAACAAAGTTGTATAAGACTTAAGGAATGTGAAGAAGCTTTTTTTTTTTCAATGGATCCAAGCAGTCTTATATATAAAATTATTACTACATCTCTCTCAACTTTCATTTTATTACATGTAAATTTTTTGTCTTCTAAATATATTTGTTTTTTTACTTATGGCTTTAGATATAAGAAGTTTGGTTGGGAAGTAAATGGACTGACAATATCAGTTGGTGAGAAGTAAATGCCAGTCAGAAGATGTTCGATTGGTTACCAATGGCACCTTGCTCATTAAATGTGGAATTTTTACACACATGAATGGAAAAAACAGAAACCTTTATACTTGGGAGTTTTCACTCATGATGATGCTGAACAAGTTTTGAATGGTTTCCCTGGCTCACAAATGTATATTCTTTCAATTGCTAAAACTAAATCATACAACCAGTATGACATTGACGCTTTCATGCTACGAAAAGTTCCCAATCGACTGAGCAAATAATCATTTGTACAGAGTACAGACAGTGGGATGGTTTATCCGAGAGATGTCAGAATAACCAGATGGAACAACATTTTCTTGTAATTGCAGAACACTGTCAGACCTATGACTCACCTTGAGTTTTTCACTGCAAATTTAGCCGTGTTTCTACGGTTACCCACGCGTCTCTATCTCCCCCATTGTGGACATGTGATGTGGGACCAAGCTTGTCTGCCTACGACCCAGACGTCCTCCCTTCAATGCTCCCATCTCCTCGAGTTATACAAAATATTACTCAATTACATAAAACTTCCATAATGTTGTGTGTAATTACACAAATTATAAATTATTATAAATCTTGTAATTATATAGTTACACACATTTCTTAATTATATAAATTATTATAAATCTTGTAATTTTTTTTAATACATATTGCATTACATTTTCCAATTATACAAACTATTACAATTTGGTTTGTGTAACATTGAAGCTGATGGAAAGCTCAAATTAAGGTCTTTTGAGAATTTTAGTGGTTGCTCTATGAGCCTTATCATATTAAATTAGGAAAAATTACACAAATTGGTCAGCTTTAGAAACAAATCAGAGAACAAAATTCATTAGTTGGTCTTTCAAACAAAAATTCTGCTCTCATCAACTTTAATGCAATGAGTACTCTTTCTCATCACCATAAATTACAATCAAGTTAGCCACACAAAAAAAAAGCAGTAACTTCAATATCCAGCTGTATGATTTATAATTTGGCATGTGGAGTCAAGATGTACGGCAGTGAGTAGTTGGCACATCACTTTCCCTGTTAGCCCAAACCCGTACCTTATGTTCCGTCATTTTGATATATTTTTTCACCAAGGAATGTTAAAAAGCCCTCCCTCTAAAACCTGATGAGACATGCCAATATAAACACTGAAAGATATAAAATGCATTACCTCGTTCTAAGCAAAGGAAAAAGGTGTGAAGTTCGATGGCAAGAATAGATGATTATTGACAACTTGGAATTTTACTTTAAGGGGCTGACAAATATCATAGCTTTACAAAACATGAGAGCATTCATTTATTTATTCGACTTGGTATAGGAATAGCAGTAACATTTTTGGAACTAACTATACTCTGGAAAGAGGATGCACATGGTTATCTGATTTTATGGCGGTCCATGTTGCATGGATTGTACAACAATTTGGAAAAGGATTAAATCCTTTCCCACCAAGTAGTACCTTAGACATGGGTAAATTTGATTATAAATCCGTAAATACACAACTGCTGTGAAAGTAGAGGGCTTACCAGAAGGAAAACAAAAAGGACATCAACTCAAATAAATCTTTAAGCAAAAGATACATACAAGAGATTATTTTCTCCAAGGGATATCCAAAAGCCCCAAAAACTGGTGAAAGGAAGAACTTGAGCCTAATGACCAGTTAATCATCTTGGCTCCTTGCAACCCTTACTTTTACAACAACAGTTCAGGGAACATATAATAAGAACTACTTGCACTTACCAGTACAACCTTCAGTAAACAAACCGTCTTCTAATGCGTATCTTTGATCTCGTACACTTCCATTGGAGTTTATTGTAACAGCTTTATCTGTTTCATGCTCAGTTTTCACCATCTGAGAATAGCAGCTAACAATTTTCTTATCTAACTCGTAATAAGCCTCCATTTTCTTCAGGGGCTTCAGATCCAGATCAATGAAATACACCTAGAAATTTGCAATTTAGATAAGATATGCATGTAAAATGAGAACGAAGTAAGAAAAGCTGCCATAGATGACTTTGATTTCAGCCCAAAAGAATTTCTTGTTAAACAAAGAGCTATATAATGATTTTTATAGGATTATTTATAAGGACTGAGCAAATTATCATGGCCCTAATGGAAATTATATATGCAAAAGAATCACAAAAATTTGACTTCAAAATCAACCCATGCATTAAAAACATATTTTGATGGATCAATTTCATATGCTATGACAATACTAATACAATACTATAGCAATAATGATGTAGAGTATGAGTCAAATGAAAATGGCATTGGAATCTACCTTGTACTCAAAAGCTTGGTTAGTTGATCCTAGAAATACAGTATTGTCAGAAGGGAGTCTACCATCTTCCTTTGGTCTAAAACTAATCATCAGACTACAGTCCTTCGCAGTTGCAGCTATCAAATAGTCCTTTACAATCTTCAAGCTTTGATCCAATGGAATGGAGTGCAAAGAGGTATAGCGGCATGATAATTTATCTTTACACAATTCTCTACAAACCATACAAGGTTGAGAAATTATGTTGTAATAAGCATGAATTGCCCCCTCAATGTCATAAGTATCAAGCTTCTGAACTTCAAGAAGTTGTTCTAAAGCACCAGAAGTATAAATTGTCTCAGCAACAAGCTGTAGAAAACTAGTTGTGCGCTGGCCATTATCTGCCTGAATGACATTCTTAAGTATATCTTCAAAGGCCTCACCAACCTGAACAGTAGTGCTGTTCGTGCCACCACCCAAACCCCCAAATACAATAGAACCATTCAGAAATACACGGAAATTGTTCTGAGGAGTGGCATACAGAGCTTCAATAGCTTTTTGTATCCCTTGTCTGGATCCAGAGAATAAATCCAGCGGATTATATTCACTATATTCTGATATCTGAAATATTTTTGAAATGTCACAGATATTTCAACAAAATGGCCATATTGGCCAATATATGGGTCAGAAAGTGCTACAAAGAGACACCCTTCTCTTGCATGTTGACACAGCAACAACTTAGCACCCAGAAAAAACCCCTACTAATATGAAGATATATAAAGTTACCTCTTGATTATGCAACTTCAGTGCTTGGTGCATTCTAAACCGAACTACATTTCTCTTAACAGCATTTTCTTCAGTTATGAATCTTGAAATTGGGAGAAATCCACATTTGGGCTACTTCATCGAAACAATTGAAGTTAAAACTTGGTGAAGCAAATGAAAATGAAGAACATGCCAAAAAGACAGTTGATTACACAAAGCAATTGAGGAAAAAGGGCATACGAAGAAATATACCTTTATCTCAACAGTTATACATGGTTCACCTTTAAGATTACCTGAAACAAAAGAAAGTACAACCATATAAAAAACAAACGGAACCTTTGCTATATTTAAACTAATTTTAATCTAGGTTCATCTTTACTTAGATTTAACTAATACTCTGGCATATGAGCTAAGTTCTAGGAAAACAAAAATGATGAAGACTGGAAGCATGTCTTTTAGTCTTCCCAAATTGTTGAATATTTCCCACATCAATTACTCAGTGAGAGCTACTTCCCAGTCCTTTACCTACTTCCAGTCTGCACAAAGTAGCATAAGATCTATAAATTTCCAAACAGATTACACACTGAGAGCCATTTCCTAATCCTTCCCTTACTTCCAAACCTATAGCAGGAAAACATTTTGTCATCTGCATTCTAGTAGAAGTCCTCTAATAGTACTTTGCCCTCACAATGATAAGATGGAAGGAAGCTATAAAACTATTCAATTAAGCTCAGCTGGATAGGATTACATAGTCATGCCTTCCTCAGTCTATAAGAGTGACAAAGAAGATATCATCCCTTCACATTGATAAGTACAACATGAGACCAGCAGAAGGTCAAATTACCATCGGGAAAGATCGAATGATCAGATAAGATTAGCACAGAATCACGATTTACATCAACCTGGGATGAGTGAACTCGCCAAGCAGGCCGGTGACAAGTCACATTCTTCTCAACGGACTTAAGAAATTCCTTAGTAACAAAAACACGAATCTGCCAAAGTCAAAAGACCAAAATCCAAAAGCGATTACAAAGCTCATCGAACCAAATTAACTAAATCAGAATTATAATAACTAGAACATATATAAATACCCCAACATCGACATGTTTTGGGCCTAACAATGGGCTCATAACATGTTTGACGTAAAGCTGTTCTAGAATCTCTCTGTTTGACGCCGCCGTTAGCTCCTTGTTTTCTCGCCAAAGAAGCCGTTCATGCGTTGTTAAAGCTCTGCCTTCTTTCACGCCACTTTTGCCGTTCCGTTGCGACTTTTGTATTCGCAGCACTTTCCCAATCTTATAATGATTATTTTATCAACAAAAATCCAAAAAAAGAAGAAGAAGAAGAAGAAGCAAGCAAGCAAGCAACCATGAATATTCATAAATTCAATTTTATACTCCACCCCCTTCAAATTCGAAATTTCAATGGACTAAATTTAAAGCTCCGAGAAAAAAAAGAATCAGTTGAAGTACTTACAAATGCGGGAGACGATCCAGTGTAAGCGAGAATAAGATTAGCAGCTCCTTCTCCTCTATAGATCCAATCAACTGCATCCTTTTCCTCTAAAATCACTTTCTCCATTTATCTACGGCGGCTGCTATTCATTCACCAAAACAGAAGCTAAAGCCAATAGGGAAAAAAATTCAAAGAAAAAAAAAAGAATTGAAAAGCTCTGAATACCAGATCGGGATATCGAAGAACAATGTAGATTGTAAATTAAGTTAAAATCTCTAAATAATTGAGAAAATCGCAGCCGAAACTATCGGAAATGTGAAAATGGATTGAGAAGTGAAAAAAGAAGGCATTGAAGAAATCTTCTTCGTCTTTGATTTTTTTTATAAAAGAAAAAAAAAAGAAGGGGAGAGAGATAAACCCACAGGTGGCTTTTTAGTTTTACTTGTAATGGAAAAGAGCTAGACTTTCTTTCAGATTTTCGTTGACTAAAAGACAAAATTAAATTTGTAGGTGTATTGAGGTAAAGTATTGGGAAACGCAACGTTGTTACGTATGCGTAAATGACCGAGCGGGGTATACGTGTCATTTTGTAACAAAGAAATGGTAATTTACTTCCTTGGAACTGTTCAGATCATGGTAGTAAAACAACAAACTTTACGTTTAGTTATGGCGTAAATTCCGGTTAGTATCGATTGTATCCATGCGTAACAATTCATTTCATCTCTATCGCCTGAAATATAGTATACCAATATGTAGCAAAATATTTCATTTTACATTGCAATTTTAATTCTTTTAATATTTATTTTGAATTTCTTTAATTATAAATTATTATATGCATGCTTTATGAAATATTCTTTTTATTTTTTTATTTTGAGTTTAGTTAATGATATTGCATTTGTAAAGCTTGTTAAAAATTATTTTATATAATTAATTAGTATTTTTATCTTAAAATATACATATGATGATATTTGAATTTATGCCACTAATGTTTTTAAAATCTTTTATTTACCACCTCAACCAAAATTTCATTTTTGATCAGTATTTTTTATTTAAGATTTATTTAACCTCGTTATTTGATATTTGTAAATGCATTAAATATTCATGTCTAATGTTTTTAAAAAATAGTAATGAACCCAAAACGGTACAATAAAAAATATTGATATCAGTACATATCGCATCAGTGAGAAAAACTATATACATCACAAGCACGGAGAGGTGTACATGGGCCGGGCTCAAGTAAAAATTTAGGCCCGTTCAATGGGCTCGGGACGAGCCTGGCCCAAAAAATGGGCCCAAAATTTTGTCCAAGCCCGGCCCATATAAAAATGCTAAAACCCGAGCCCAGCTCGGCCTGCCCGTATTAATTTTTATATTATTTTATATAATTTTTAAATATATATAATACATCAAAAATACTAAAAAAATCAAAATAAATATTTTTCAACAAATTGAAAATAAATTTTAAAAAATATATAGACTTAAATAATACTAAAATAGATGCAACTTAACAAGTAAATGCCTCTAAAATAATAACAAAATTAACAAATGTCTTTAAAATAATAACAAAATTAACAATAAAATAAGTTTTATATAATATCTAAACAATAACAACAAAATAATAGAAACATAACAGTAAAATGGTAGCAAAATAAGGAGAAAAACAATAAGAAAATAATATTAAAAAAACAATTTTTTTTCTTTTAGTGAATTCAGGCCGGGCTGGGCCCGGGCCAAAAATGCTTTACCGAGCCCGGCCTATTTTTTAAAAGGGCCTTATTTTTTTGTCCAAGCCCATTTTTCGGGCCTATATTTTTACCCAAACCCTCCCACATTTCGGGCGGGCCTTCAGGCCAGGTCAAGCCGCCCGGCCCATGTACACCTCTAGTCAGTATGGTACTAACTATATTGGTTCAAATATTAAGGAACCACATTAAAGTGTCACGAGTCATAGATCAAAGCTCGTGATGAATGCGCAAAGAGTGTCCTATGAAGGTCAATTGATGAAATATGGCTTATTTCTTGAAACTTTTATGAATTTGGGATCATGGGAACTTGATTTAATTAGTTCATGTATCAATTTGTAAAATTGTTAAAGTTTTAGAAAATTATCATTGATAATTAGGCTTGAATAATTGGTAGAGAGAGTACATACATAAAGGATGTATAGATAATTAATTGGTGAAGTCACATGTGATGCGGATTGAACCACCAACCATCGCGCGTGACTTTACAGTTAATTATCTACACATCCTTCATGTACATATACTATCTCTACCAACTAATGTGTTATCACTCTATGAACCTTTAGGACTTTTCCTGGAGTCAAAAAATAAAATCCAGATCTTAAGATAATAAAGATGATTGTTGGGGCTGTATCAACTATCCAATAAATGATACTTTAAAAAATAATCGATTCCTGAAATAATTAAATTAAAATTTGTGATTGGATACGTAAGAATAATTATGTTGGAGATAGGGTGAGAGTGGTAAGATTCGAAATTCCAAGTGGAAAGCCGAACCCAAAAATTTGATTCCAAATAGTTGGATATTATGAGGAGAGTAGCCCAAAAAGATGAATGGTTCCCTCGGCTAAGCTAAGCAGCTAAAAGGTGTATTCTTTTTTGAAAAAAAAAAAAGTGGAGAAAAGGGACTGTATTATTTAAACTGGAAGAGGAAGAATATTCCAAAGTATTGGTGTCCTCCGAAAATAGATAATTATCTATTAAAAATTATAAAAGGTAAAATGGACAATTCTGAAGAATATATATTAAGAGTAAAATAAAATAAAAATGAAAAGCCAGTGTACTTTTCGATGATTTTGGATCAATAGAATAAGTGGGAAAAAGAGATTTAATTTGGATGAGTAGATATTTTAATTTGTATTAAATTAATTTTTTTTAAAATGTAGAATTTTCTACACTTCTTCTTTGACCCGTGGCAAGAAAGAAATAAAAAAAAAAAAAAAGAGAGTAAGGAAACTGCTGTTTTTCATCTTCTTTCTTCCAATCAACCAAAAATCTAAGTGAAATTTAGCAGAATTCAAGAATCCATGGCTGGAAGTTAGAGAAAGTTGAGTTAGTGAGAGGAAGTGAAGAGACGAGAAAGAGGAGGAAATTGGAAAAAGAAATGGAAAAGAAGTGATAAAAAATTGAAGCCAAAGTCAAAAAAGTAGTGGTTTCAACTCTTTTTTACTATGTTTGGGTTTAGTTAAAATATTTAAATTAAAGAATTAATAAGGAATCTTGGAAGTGCAAAAGGATAAAATCAAAGTTGTTGAAGACGATATTCTAAGTCTCAACGGTTTGGCAATGACATTAGAAGTGACTTTAAAAATTGTATAGATTTATTTAGGAGTAGACCCAAATATGGTTGGAAAGCTTGTTGAACATAGTTTTTGATGAAACAAACCAAACTTTGTGCCGTGAGTTAACAATATTTTAGTATTCCAACTTTGAAAATTTGTAGAAATTATTATTGAGAACTATCAATGTATATAAATTTTATATTAAGAGAAATATTTTTAAGTGATGAAAGATCACAACTACATGACAACACTAACCAAGTAACTTTTAAATTTTGCTACATTAAAATGATAAGGAATTAAATTCTGAAATATTATTAAGTCTAGTTTCTAAAACATTTAATTGATCTTGATTTTCACATTTTGTTTTCAGATATAAATATTTTAGTCACTAGTACTCGAGTTGATAACCATATTTTGAAAGTCAAATTGTTTAAATTGATTAGATGATTGTGAAAATGTTATTTTGAAATGCTAATATAATCTGAGATTATGAAAATTTGTCTATAATTAATTATGATCTTAGTAAATAAAGTTTAAATCGGTTGGATATATGTGATATGCCATTAGGAATTTTGTTTGTACTCATCTAAATTTAAGAATATGTATCTTGCACTTATTATGCATAACACACTTGTGCTTTTGGTATATATAACTATTGCACCAAAGATGCAATTTCATATATACATTCATTATTTATATAATCTCTTATGCATTTGATTTATTATTTCGCATATCCAGCTATAGTTCATCAAAGTTAACTAAAGGCTAAATTAAAATGAAAATTGGTAAGTTTTTTTTATGAACTGTAATATTCATGTGTTTTGATTAAATTTTATTTTAAGATTAATATGATTTACTTAGATGATAATCATATCCTAATTGGAAAGGTAAAGGATGAGTTCATATGAGTACTTGCTATTTGTTAAGCAATTCAATTGCTTAACACATTGTTGTTTTCTACGTGTAGATTGAAGGTTAAGCTCGAGAAGATTAAATCTGGATTTTGATTGTTTTGAATCAAATCCTTAGTGCTTGAAGAGTATGATAACCTTTAATGTTTAAATTATGGTTTTTAATATTAAATGTACATGATAACTAAAGTTAAGTCTAATGTATTTTGAGTAGTTGCTTAGTGACTTAAAGTTGAGTTATGTTTAAGCTTAAACATTTTGAACATTTGGTAATAATTTGCTACTCGAATGATGATGACTAAGGCTTAGTCTGGATGGGCGGTGTGTTTACCTCCGGTGAGATTAAAAACAGCGGTAGCGGTGAGATTAGTCACTGTAGCGGTGAGATTGGATACTGCAGCAGTGAGATTAGAAACAATGGTGGATTGTGTGTTTGGATTCAAACGCAGCTGTAGCGGTGAGGTGAGAATATAAAATGACTATTAAGGACATCAGATTAAAATTGATATATAATAGAAGTTTTTAAAATATTTTACTTATATAAAATTATTAAAATATGTGAATTTATAAATTCATTTAATAAAATATTAAAATGTATCTTCTAATATTTTATTATAAATATTTTAATGAATTATATAATCAATTTAAATTATTTATTAGATAAAATGATAATTATTTTTAATTTTTATTGCCCATTAACTCTCAAAAACCATCAAATAGTCATTGCCTATTAATATCTCCAGCCTTTCGCAAAATCCACTACCACCATGAGTTAAACATTGACCTCCTCTCCATTCCGACTTTAGCTAAAGAATCTGTCATACCATTCTTTTCATGAATCGCATTATGAAAAACACTGAACCAATCGCATTTGTGTGCCTAATCATAATATGAACACTATGTTGTGCAGCTATGAAGCATGGACACGGACACGCAATACTACGACACGATATGGATACAGCGACACAGTAATTTTTAAAAAATGAGGACACGAGTACGGTAGGATACGGCAATAAAAAATATTTTTATTATATATATTTATGTTAAAATACTCAATGTAAATGAAAGTATTGATATTTTTCATTAATATATAATTAATTCTTTTTCATTAAACTGTCTAATTTATATGGGTCTCACATATTTTTATTATATTTACTTTAGCTATTTTTATATTACTATAATTTATTTTTACTTTCTTACCCCATTATAAATTTATAATTATATAAAACAATACATTAACTAATTTTTTTTTTCACAGCATTAATTTTTTTTCTTTCTTTTTTACACAGCATTAATTTTAGGCATTAACTTTTTTTTTTTTCAACATTAAGCATTAACTCTTTTTTTTCAGCATTAACTCTCTTTATCTTTTTTATGCAGCCTCTTTTTTTTCTTCCCCATTTACCCCTTTTTTCCATTCTCATTTACCATCTTTACCTTTGCCTGGCTCTGTTTTTCATTCTCTGCAAAAAAAAAACCCAACAGACTTTGGGCGAGGAGGGTTCAAGGATCTGCGTGATGCAACCAACCTCTTGAGGTAGTCAATTTGGTTTCCCATGCATGATGAAATGAGGAAACTAGGAAAGGAGCAAAGCAATAGCAGCTCCCCCTTATCAGCAGAATTTGGCTGCCTGCTGCACTAGTGAACTCACTGGAGCTTTTAGCTCCAGTTGGCTTTTGAGATATCAGTGTGGTGAAAATTGATTTTGGTTGCACTGAAATGCTCAACCAAACAGGTTGCCAGTGAGGTTGGTAGCTCAACTGCACCACACTGGTGTTAAACGGTGCCCCAAAGGAAGCCTAAGTATATGATACTTTGAATGATGTTAGAGAGTAATTTGATGTTTAAATGTTTGGCTAAGTTTGGGAACTTTTAAAATGTAGTATTTATCCTTAAAAAAAAAGAGAGTTATAATGATGAAAATAAATTGGAAATTTACTTTGATGTTTAAATGTAACATTTCTTACTCGGATCAAATATTATATTTGGGTAAGAGGTATCACACTAATTAAATCATATAAAACATAAGTAGCTAAAATAAAATAAAAAATTCAAACATTTACTGATTTTTTTTTTTTTTACAAAAAACTAATGACTACCATTGATGGAGCTCAAAACTAACTATTACTTCGACAAAGGCAAGCGCACCTATCAAACAATAGTATAGCTGTGGTGAGTCCGGAATATCGTATCCTCAAGGATCAAGAGTACTAGTATTAACTATCTTTTTATTATCTAGCCTAATAATTAAGGGGATTTATTTTTAATGTAAAAGTAACTAACTAATTTAATTAACTATGAAAGCGACAGAGATCGAATTGGGGAAAATACTTTTGGACAACTTATATGAGATAGACAATACCTAAGGAAGAATCCACCTAGACTTCACTTATTACTTTTGATTCATATGATTTATTCACTTGGCTTAATCCGTAGAAATCCCTGATTTATATTAATACCTCTTTCGAGGCTACTAACAACTGACTCTAGGTTGATTAATTGAAATCTCTTTCTAATTAAAACCCCTATTGTCGCATTGACTCGATCTATGGATTCCCTTATTAGGTTTGACCCTAATTCGGTAGATTCTCGTCGCCCTATATCTAGGGTTGCAATCAACTCCACTTAATTGTGTTGATCTACTCTTAAACAGGGACTTTTGCTCCACTGAATAAGCATATTCGACTTGAATCAATAACCTGAATTATTAAACAAGAATAAGAACTCACAATTAAAAATAAGCACAAATATTTATCTCATAAATCAAATAATAATAAGATTCGTCTTAGGTTTCACCCCCTTAGATATCTAAGGGATTTAGTTCATACTAAAAGAGGGAGACATCATAAAAGAGGAAAAACAACAAAACATAAGAAAACCCAAAAACTTCTAAAGAACTTGATGGGAGATCCTCCGTCTTGATAGAGATCCTTCTCTTAAGCTGTTCCCGATGGCTGTCTTGAAGTATTTTCTCCTTCTAATCGGCATCTATTCGACGTCCTGTCTACCTCCTCTTTTTAGGTTGCCTCCTAGGGTGTTTATATAGGCTTTGAGATGCCTTACTTGACCCATAAGTATCCTATTCCAAATAGAATTCATCCTTATTTCGGCAGGGACATGACCGTGGTCGAGAGCCCAGGCCGTGGTCGATTCTGCTTAGTACACACGGCCGTGTGGTCTGCCCGTGGACGATGGTCCAGGCCGTAGTTATTCCTTGCTCGAAACACACGGTCGTGTCCAATGGTCCAAGCCATGTTGATTTCCTAGGTAGGTCCATTTGCCCATTTTTGGCCCGTTTTTAGTCCTTTTCGACTTCCTAAGCTCTCCTGAGTATAAAACATGAAATTACGAGATTAGGAGCATCGAATTCATCAAATTCAATGGAAAATTATCCAGAATTAAGCTAAGCATGGGGTTAAAATATGTGTAAGTTATGGTTTATCAAATATCCCCACACTTAAACCTTTACTTGTCCTCAAGCCAAATCCTCAACTCACAGTTAAAATTAACTTCATTAATTCATAATTCTTATCAATAATGTTTCGTCATAATTTATAGATAATCCATACATTGATAATTTGAACTAAAAGAGTCATAAAGATTCAAACAATCTAAGTCATATATTTTATAACACAAAAATATAGGTGTTTCCCCTTACCTAAATAATTACCTCTGATTCAAAACCAACAAGGATTGACATCTTCACTAAAGATTCGCTCAAATCACTCAAAAGTGTTTAAGGTTCAGATTAAGCACTCAAAAGTCAAACATGAAAAGTTAATCCCATAAGCTTGCATGAAAATCAAATCTCCACCACTAGAAAATGAGATGATACACAAATCAAAAGGTCTTTAAAGGGTTGTAATGGGGCTTGGGTTAAAGGTGTGGATATAGGCTGAATTAGAAGGTTAGAATCGAGATTGAATTGAAAAATTACCTAACTAGAAGCAATGAACTGATAATGAATAATTACATTAATAACACGATCTTCTAATTATGTGAATTTAAATGTTTAAGCTCATAAAACAGAGAACTAATGATGAATATAATTTTTTTTTAAGAATAAGCACAATTAACAAGAAAAAACATAACAACGGAAATAGAGAATATACACAATTAATAAGATAGAACTTAACAATGAAAATAGAGAATATAGTTAGGCAACTGCTCAAATCAAATATTGACAAAAAGGGACGTTAAAAGATTAGGAGAAGTAAAAATTTGGTTTTTTGGGTTAATATTTATAAGTGAGTCAATAAATGGTTTATTAAGCTAAAAAGGGTTCATTAGGGGTTAATTACGGAGGAAGGCTTTTTGGGATAAGTGGGTTAAATCCTAGGTGCCTTTATCATCTCAGTATATCAAATCAAAAAGTGTGGTCTCGACATGTATAATCGAAGCAAGTTCTAGAATAACAAATCAATATTGACATACTCATAATCAATAAAGTGAGCAAGAAAAATATATGCTCTGAAAAAAAGCTCAAAATTTCACAGAAATTATGGTTTTTTGATGTCAACCTCGCAAATTTTAAATTTCAAAATAATATTTAAGATAGGGAAACAACCTAAAATTTTTAATTCTGAAAGTAGACTTATCATGCTTGATTCTCTAATATCTTAAAGTTTAAACCATCAATGCATAATTATGTATGACTTAATCCGAAACATATCAATGAAAATCATAAATCAATATAAGTGTCATTCTAATAGTAAATATGAGAACGTTACTTAAGAATAAGATATAATTCAGTATTGTTAACACCTCTCCACACTTAAGATGTACATTGTCCTCAATGTACAAAGATAAATATCTACAATATATAAAATCATAAGATAGGGAGAGAAGTGAACTTCCTGAATTTTAGATGAAGTTAAGGAAAAGAAACGGTAAGTCGGGCACTGATGAATGTGGCGGTGGTTACTAGCTTCGTGGTGTGGAGATTCCCTAACAGCCTTTTGAACCTAAATCAAAGAAATCAAAATATAATAATATAAATTAAATACAAGAAAGATAAAGAGAAGGAAAATAAATGAGAAGAGAAAAGAAAAAGAAAAATTAAATGGACTCAAAGGTCTTTGTCCTGTCGGATAAATGAAGCGACCGGCATGAACTCATATAGATCGGTCTCGCACTAGGAGACTGTGCTAGGTTCCTTTCATTTCTTCGACATGGGAATGGTGGTGTAAAGAAAGAATGAGGGAAAAGAAAAAAGGAAAAATGGAAGGATAAAGGTAATAGAATGGAAGAGAGGTGTGGTGGTTGAAAAAGAATTTGGGAGAAAGTGAGAAGAGGAGGGTTTTAAATAGGAAATGGGGATCTGGTGGCTTCTCACGCCAGTGTACCAAGAGCATGTTAGGTCACACGACCGTATTGCACGGCTGTGTGGTGCTTTGTTCGTTTCTCTCACACCTGTGTAGAGGTTGCCGCGCCCATGTTGATAAATCAGTGTCGGCCACGGCCTAGGGACACGGGCGTTTTATCACAGCCCGTGTTTGGGGAAAAATTCTTATCCATGCCGATGTACTTACTCATGGTGTCTACAAGGCCACGGCTACGCCCGTGTGCAAGGTCGTGTGGTAGGAAAATCTGCGTTTTATTAACGTGGTTATTTTGTAGTTAGATGCTAAAAATTGATAATATGAAAATTAATGGGGTTAGTACTCAGGTTGCCTTCCGAGAAGCGCTCGTTTAAAGTCTTAAGCTAGACTTACCACCCATTCGCATATCTCATGGTGGGTCGAGAAGTTGACACTCCTCTCTCCTGCGATCAATTCAATAATCACTATATAGTTTGAGTCGAGTGGTGTTTACCTTAAAAGTGTCGAATATAGGATTACTTACCTCGACTGTTCCGTATGGGAAGACATTCAGTACCGTGAAAGGGATCTTTTCATTAGTATCAAGGTTTGAAATGGTGATTCGAGGGTCTTCTTATCCAAAATTACCTGATCCTCAATCTGAAATTAGTATGTCTCATCTCCAAGTTGGACATGGGGTTGCCTCGATTTTTCTTCGTGTGCTCTTGGTTTCTCCTAAACATATGGCTTCCACTCGTCTAGTTCATCGATTTGAAGCCTTCGTTCCTCATGAGTTATTTCCTTATTGGCGTGAAGTCTAGAATGTGGTTTAGATGCGTAATTTCGTGATGTTTCCTGTAAAAAAGGTTGAACCAAACAATCATTAATAGAATTTATGTTTTCACCTGGATTACTCGATGTCCTAGCTAAGTCAAGAACCTGAAGGGTGATCGTTTCGTCACCTACACGAAGTATGAGTTCGCCTGTACCAACATTAATTTTAGTTTTAGCAGTTGATAAAAAGGGTCTTCCTAAAGTCAAAGGAATATTATTGTCCTCATCCATGTCTAAAACGACAAAGTCTACTGGAAATATGAATTTATCAATTTTTACTAGTACATCTTCGATTATACCACTAGGAATTCTAATAGTTTTATCAGCTAATTAAATACTCATCCTAGTTTGTTTGGGTTTCCTCAGACCTAGTTGTTTAAACATTTTATATGGTATAACATTTATGCTTGCCCCTAAATTAGCTAAAGCATTATTAACAGATAAACTACCAATTAAGCACGGAATTGTAAAACTCCCTGGGTCTTTCAACTTTCGTTGTAGTTTATTTTGTAAAATTGCTTAGCATACTGCATTTAGCTCCACATGTGTCGTATCATCTAACCTCCGTTTACTTGTCAAAAGCTCTTTTAAAAATTTCTTTGAATCTGGCATCTGCGAATGAGCTTCAAGAAATGGTAAGTTAATATGTAATTTCTTTAGAAGTTTAAAAAATTTATTGAATTGTTCATCTGTGTTGTCTTTGTTTATCGCATTGGGGTATGACACATGAGGTTGATATTCTGTAATTATCGGTTTTGGTTTATCATGGCTTACCTCAACCTTACCTTCCTCTACCACATTCTCTTGCCTCAATTTTGGTTCATCTAACCCTTCACTATTGTGAGTAGTTATGGCTTAAAGTTGCTCCTTTGGGTTAGTTTAAGTGTTGCTTGGCAAATTAACTTGTGGTCGTTCTGAGGTCAGCTTAGCAAGCTGTCCTAGTTGGTTCTCGAGTTTCTAAATTGATGCTTGTTGATTTTTAAATGTTGTTTCGGTGTTTTAGAAATGAGTTTCTGACACCGCGATGAATTTTGTTAGCATCTCTTCAAGGTTCGGCTTTTTCTCTTGTGGGTAGAATTGCTGTTGAAAGCCTGGAGGGGGTTGTTGTCTCTGATTTCCTTGGCCACCCCATGAAAAGTTGGGATTATTCCTCCAACCTGGATTGTAAGTGTTACTATAAGGGTTATTTTGAGGTCTAGAATTATTACCCATATAGTTCATCTGTTCGCTTTTTATGCCAGGGTTGTAGGGCGGATATTCTGTGTTGTTTGTCCCTCCTCTATTTGTATTGCACAGCATTATTGGATGTACTTGCAAAGAACCACACAACCCATCAATTTCTTACTAAGAAGTTCTACCTGATTTGATAACATGGATACTGCGTCGAGGTTGAAAACACTGGCGGCTTTTGTTGGCATTGTCTTTGTAACTTGCCACTGATAGTTATTCAGTAACAGCTCCTCTATAAACTCATAAGCCGCCTCAGGAGTCTTGTTATTTAGGGTTCTACCGGCGGCTGAATTAATCAACTACCTGGTTGAGGGGTTCACTAGCCATAAAGGTAACCCATGGTGTGGGCACCTTCTGAATAAATCCTTGTATCTCTCCTATGTGTCGTAAAGTGTTTCTAAATCCATCTGTACAAAAAAAATTTCGGTCATTCGTTCCCATGTAGTGGTTAATCATTGATCACTGTGAAATCAGAGTTTTAAATATTTATAAAAGAATGATCAAACCTAGAGACTAACTCTGACATTGATATTAAGGCAAGTGTACCTATCGAACAGTAGTATAGCTTAGGCAAGACCGGATATCGAACCCAAAGGAACTACAAGTATTAATACTTACTTTCTTTTTATTATTTAACCTAACTAAGATAAAGGTTGCTTTTAAACTAAATTAACGACAACTAAACAAAGGAAACAAAGACAAAAAGATAAATTTGGGGATAACTTGAAAAAGACTCAGTTGATTTTTATGATACCTTCGGGAAGAATCCACCTAGACTTCTCTTATTATCTAACCTTAGATTATATGATTTCTTTTACTTAGTTTGATCCGTGAGACTCCCTAACCTATGCTAAACCCTCTCTCAAAGCGAATAATGTACTTGCAAAGAACCACACAACCCATCAATTTTCTTACTAAGAAGTTCTACCTGATTTGATAACATGAATACTGCGTCGAGGTTAAAAACACTAGCGGCTTTTGTTGGCATTGTCTTTGTAACTTACCACTGATAGTTATTCAGTAACATCTCCTCTATAAACTCATAAGCCACCTCAGGAGTCTTGTTATTTAGGGTTCCACCGGTGGCTGAATCAATCAACTACCTGGTTGAGGGGTTCACAACGTTGTAAAAGGTTTGAACCTGTAGCCATAAAGGTAACCCCATGGTGTGGGCACCTTCTGAATAAATCCTTGTATCTCTCCTATGCGTCGTAAAATGTTTCTAAATCCATCTGCACAAAAGAAGAGATATCATTCCTCAACTTAGCCGTTTTAGCCGGCAGAAAATACTTTAATAAAAAAATTTCGGTCATTTGTTCCCATGTAGTGGTTGATCATTGATCGCTGTGAAATCAGAGTTTTAAATATTTATAAAAGAATGACCAAACCTAGAGACTAACTCTGACATCGATATTAAGACATGTGTACCTATCGAACAGTAGTATAGCTTAGGCAAGACCGGATATCGAACCCAAATGAACTACAAGTATTAATACTTACTTTCTTTTTATTATTTAACCTAACTAAGATAAAGGTTGCTTTTAAACTAAATTAACGACAACTAAACAAAGGAAACAAAGACAAAAAGATGAATTTGGGGATAACTTGAAAAAGACTCAGTTGATTTTTATGATACCTTCGGGAAGAATCCACCTAGACTTCTCTTATTACCTAACCTTAGATTATATGATTTCTTTTACTTAGCTTGATCCGTGAGACTCCCTAACCTATGCTAGACCCTCTCTCGAAGCGAATAATGTCTAATCCTAGGTTAATTAGTGGAACTCTCGTTCGCTTATAATAACCCCCTAGGAAAGCAGTAAATCGATCAATGGATTCCCATACTAGATTTCACCCTAATTCGGCAAAATCTCGTAACCCTATCTCTAGGCACCCGATTAACTCCGCTTAATTATTTTAGATCTACTCTTAGGTAGGGTCTATTCCTCCTCCACCTAAGCACATTAAATTTGGATTAAAAAACATAATTAAGAACAAACTAAGTAATTTAAGAACAAATCTGTCTAGGTTTCATCCCCCTTCAGGTATCTGAGGGGTTTAGTTCATAATGTAAAAAGAAAACATCACAAGAGAAAAGATAAAACAAAACATAAGAAAAATCCTAAAACTCCCTGACGGGATTGAAGGAGAATTCCGCCGTCTTGAGTATAATTCCGGCTTCTTAGGATGAATCAACTGGCTATCCTCGCGTTACTCCCTAATTTTGACCTTCTCGGTTTGGCTCCTTTGCCTAGCTTTCGCCCCCTTTCAAAGATGGTTTTTGGGGTATATTTATAGCTCTTGGAATGCGATTCTTTCTCCCGAAGTATCCTTTTTTGACTAAAATTGCTCTTTCCAGTGACAGAGGCACGACCATGTCACACGCCCGTGCGAATCGAGACCTGACCGTGTTCGAATTTCTACTTTGGCACGGCCATGTGCGGTGGTGATGAGGCCGTGCTCCAGGTGTTCGTCGAGATAAGGTCGTGTGGTCCTTGGTCCAGGACGTGTCGTTTTCGTGGAAAGGCCATTTACTTCGTTTTAGGCCCGTTTTGTGTTCTTTTCATCCTCGGGTGCTTTCCTGGGTATAAGACATGAAAAGAAAAGATTAAAAGCACCTTTTTATATAAAACGAGGCTTAATTCTTTAAAAAGCATAATAAATGTGGGATTAAAATATGTTATATTTACGGTTTATCAAATACCCCTACACTTAAGCTTTTGCTTGTCCTCAAACAAAATTCTCAGCTTACAATTAAAACGAACTTTCCATGATTTATAATCCTTATTGACAATGTCTTATCCTGATTCATAGATAATTTATACATGGATAATTCAACTCAAAGATTCCTAAAAATTCAAAAAAGATAAGTCATACGTTTGTAGCACAAAAACTTAGGTGTTTCCTTTCATCTAAATAATTATCTTTAATTCAAAATCGACAAGGATTGATATCCTCACAAAAGATTCACTCAAATCACTCAAAAAGTGTTTAAGGGTCAAAATTAAGCACTCATAAGTCAAACCTGAAAAGTTAATCTCATATGCTTGCCTCTCCACCACTGAAAAGTTAATCTCATATGCTTGCCTGAAAATCAAATCTCCACCACTGTAAAATGATATAATAAACAGATCAAAAGGTCTTTGTTAGGGTTGGTAACGGGGCTAGGGTTAAAGGTGTGGATAAAGGCTGAAATTAGAAGGTTAGCATCGAGATTGAATTGATAAGTTACCTACCTAAAAATTCTTAAGATAATAATTACATCAACTGAAAACAATAAAAAATCCTACTAATACGAGCTTTTCCTTTTGGGAAATAGCCTTTGATTGTGTAAGCTCACTTTCCATAATACTAATATTGAATTTTTTTTATTTTTTATTTTTTAAGAACAAACTAAATACAAGATAAAGTTAACTACCAGAATAATAAACTCAGATAACTGGCTCAAATTAAATCTCGATTAAGGGGTAGTCAAGATAAAGGGTGATAACAAATACAAAGGGTTTTGGGTTAAAATTAACGGGTAAGTTAATAAAAAGGGTTGTTAGGCTCAACGGGGTTCACTAAGGGTTAATTATAAGGGTAAGCTATTTAGTGGAGTAAGTGGGTTAAACCTATGTGCCTTTATCATCTCAGTGTATCAAATCATAACTGTGGTCTTGACATGTATAATCGAGGCAAGTTCTAGAATAACAATTCATAGTCGACACACTTATAATCAAGAAGTGAGCATGAAAAAGAATGTATGCTCTATAAAGCTAAAAATCTCACAAAAATTATGGGTGTTTTTGACATCAACCTTGTAAATCTCAAATTTCAAGATAATATTTAAATTTCGGTTGACAACCTAAAATTTTAATTTTTTAGAAAATTAGACTTATCATGCTTGATTTCCTAGTATTCTTCAAATTTAATTACCAATGCACAATTAACTATGACTTATTCCAAAACATATCAATAAAAACAACAAATCATCAAAAATTCCATCTTAATTAGTAATATGAGAAAATTACTTTAAAACAAGATTAAATTCAGGGTTTTGAGAACAATGCAGAAAGTTAGGCACAATTTGAGAATCATGCAAAATTTAGACACTTTTACCCCCTCCCCACACTTAAGATGTACATTGTCCTCAATGTACAAAGATAATTAATGATAATTAATGATCAATTAAAAAGATAGGAGGTGAAAGTGTCACTTCCTGGTTTTACTGACAAGATCCTTGAGAATGTGGACAGTGTCTGGCATCAGTTAACTTTTTGTATTTCGCCTAGTTGTGCTTTTGTGTAGGTGGAATATATGATTTTTTTGTTCTGCAAAGTCACTTGTTAATGATCTTGTCAATGAAATAGATATGTTTGTTAGGGATGCTTGAATAATTGGATAGCCAATGAGAAAAATTTGCAATAAAAACATAAAATAAAATTGTAAAAATGAAGAAAATAAAATTAAAGAAAATAAATTAAAAAGGATTCGGAGGTCCTCAGCATGGGTTGGGTCTGGTGGTGGTGTCGATGATGAAATATTGAGGTGCTGACATATTTGTTGAAGTGTTGCCTCTATTCCGTCAAAGCGTCGGGAGTTTTCAGCAAAATGTATCTCGAATCGATCAAGTTGAGTAGAGATGTCTGCTAATGATGTGGCCGCTTGGTGTGGATACTGGCTCGGATTGGGTGCCTCCTCTGATGGTGGTGGGACATCATCAGGAATGTCCTCGTCTTCTTTCTCGGTGGATGGTGACTTTAGTATGTACTGCGGAGGATTGGTCCATCGACGGTTTTTTATCATCCTCATGTGTAGCATGGTTTGGATGCCTTGAGGAACTATGTTCCCCATCAGTGTGAGGGGGGAGATCTGCTCGTCTGAGTTGAGGAGGTTGAAGTGCCGGGCTAACCTTGTAATGTATGGCCCCATTGACAGAATTCCCTTCCTGTGGGCTTCGGTTTGGTGTTGCATCGCGCATGTAATGAAGTATGCCAAATCGAACACATATCCTTCAGACATGTAGGACAGAAAGTAGAGGTCGTGTTTATTTTTTACGCCGGTGCTCTCCTTTCGACCGGTGATGGTATGCGCGAGTATGGCGTGAATGTACCGTAAGGCGGGCGGAAGGGTCGTCCCTTTGGATTTTCTAGGGTTGTAGATGGCCGTCGTTGGTTGGAGGTTGAGCCAACAGTCGTACGGAAGCTTGTGAGGTTCTCGATTTAGACCTGCTAGTGGGTTTTTTGTGATGAAATCTGCCGTGTAGAGGCCAAGGGCTGCTCCAAATTGGGGTACGCTCAATCGTCGTACGTCGCCCCCGAGACGGAATTGTATGGTGCTTGGGTCGTCGAATTGAGCCATCACCATTTGTAGCATTAATGTGGAGCAGAACTCGAGTGTAAGCTCGAGGTATGTAGGCTCGTTGATGGGGAAGAGGGTTTCCCATGGATTCGTCGACAATAGTGTTTGAATATCGGTAGTGAGCCCTACTTGTCTGACAGCTTCCCAATCAATTCGACGACTAGTGCCTATTGGTCTATCCCTCATGGCCTCGTATCGGTCCTCCTAGTGTCTTGTGGGAAACAGAAGAACGGGTGTTGAAGTTTGGTGCTTGCGGAAGAGGATCCGGGTCTTTTACGTTTCTTGCTCGGGACGGCTCTTTTAAGTCGTGATGACGATATATTCCCGCAAATCAGGTGCAAAATTCTCTAGTTCATCCAATATATTTGCCAATTTTCCAATTACATTTTTTCAATATCAAGCATTAATTCAATGATTATGCAACAACCTATTCTAACATGCATTAATAAAAAGATGGGTCAAACATTGAAAAACTTGCAATTTACGTAAACATAATAAAGTAAATGAAAAGTTAAAGAGAAATGTAAACAAAGAATATGAATCAATTGTCTGTGAACTAAATAAAGAATCTTTGTAAACTAAACAAGAACTTGACTAAATTAACCAATATTAATCAATTTTTTAAACATAAAAGATAAACATGCAAGAAAGAGAGAAAGATGTTAAGAAAGAATGAACCAACGGTGGCGGTGAATGACAGGCACGGGCGTTGCGCACGGCTGTGTTCTGGTTTTTTGGCGTGGGCATGGCGCTGTTGAGGGCGTGGGGCCTAGACGCGCGATTGTATTGTGGCTGTGTGGGTGGCTGAACTAAAATTTTTGAGGAACAACGGTGGTGGGAATGGAGGGAACAGGTTGAGTGGCCAGATTTTAGGGTTTAAAAGAGAAAATTCTAATTTTAGGGTTTGGTTTTGGGAAGATGACGGTTCATTTGTATTTATAAGAAGGTCGACACGGTCTGTAAACACGCCCGTGTTATTTTAAAATTGCCTGTGCTTTTCGCGTTTTGCAGGATTAGGCGCCTTTAGGATTTGTTGCCCAGCCATGCTTATATTGAGCGCGTCCGTGTGCGATAAGGTAAACTGTAGGCACGGTAAGGGCACACGGCCGTGTTCAGCCCATGTATAACAAGTCAGTAACCTCAGAAATTTTACACGGTTGTGGGGCACGCCCGTGTCGTGCCTGTGTGTTACAAGTCAGTAGCTTGAATATTTTTACACGGTCATGCGGCACGGCCGTGTTCAGGAGGTGCAGCCCGTGTCATCGGGAAACATTCTACCCTGTTGAGGCACGGTGCGTGGCACGCCCATGTGCCTTCCCCTGTTTTCTACACGGCCCGTGACAAGGTCGTGTTAAAGGGTGTGTGTAGGATCCTGTATTTGTTTATTGCGATGTTAGGAAAATAAAAACAATGTTAGTATGTTAGTGTTTGGCTTGCCTCCCGAGAAACGCTTGTTTATAGTCTTAACCTAGACTCTCCCTGTTTTCGGTTCTAAAAGATGGCTTGTGGAGCATCAGCTTCTCTCTCATATCGCCTAAATTTGGACCACTATAAATTTTAAGTCGGTGACCATTTACCTTAAAAGTACCTTTAGTGGGGTGGGTTACCTCGACGGTGCCGTACGAAAAAATTGTTTTGATCATGAATGGGCCTGACTATCTTGACTTTAATTTTCCCGGGAATAAATTAAGCCTTGAATTATATAATAGAACCAGATCTCCTACTTTGAATTGTCTCGATCTTTTAAGACGAGCATCATGGCGTCGCTTCGTTGCTTCCTTGTACAGTTTTGAGTTCTCATAGGCTTCTGTTCTCCATTCTTCCAGCTCGTTCATCTGCATCATTCTTCTCTTTCCAGCAATTTCTAGATCAGTATTCAAAAATTTTATTGCCCAAAAAGCTTTGTGTTCTAATTCAAATGGTAAATGACAGCATTTCCCATATACAAGCTTGTATGGGGATGTCCCCAGAGGTGTTTCAAAAGCTGTTCTATAAGCCCACAACGCGTCATCTACTTTTAATGCCCAGTCTTTTCTATTTGTTTCAATGGTTTTTTCTAGAATGCGCTTAAGTTCTCGGTTTGCCACCTCAACTTGCCCACTGGTTTGAGGATGATATGGGGTTGCTGTCTTGTGATATACTTCATATTTTTTTAGAACTTTTTCAAACTAAGTATTGCAGAAGTGCGTACCCCTATCACTAATGATTGCTCTTGGTGTACCAAATCGAGAAAAAAGTTTTTTGAGAAATTTGACTACTACCCTAGCATCATTGGTAGGTAAAGCTTCCGCTTCTACCCATTTTGACACGTAATCGACTGCTACGAGGATGTACTTGTTTCCGAATGAATTAGGGAATGGTCCCATGAAATCAATACCCCATACATCAAATATTTCACATGATAGCATATATGTTTGGGGCATTTCGTCACGTTTAGAGATGTTACCTGATCGTTGGCATCTATCACATGAAGTAACGTACCTGTTGGCATCTTTAAATAGAGTGGGCCAAAAGAAACCTGATTTGAGTATTTTGTACGCCATCTTGATACCACTATAGTGTCCTCCTGATGGTCCCGAATGACAATGTTCTAAGATTTTGTTTGCTTCTGTCTTTGTAACGCATCTTCGAATGACTTGATCTGCACAAATACGGAAAAGAAAGGGATCTTCCCAAAAATAATTTTTCACATCAGCAAAGAATCGCTTCTTTTGGTGATATGTCAATTTTCTTGGCAAGATGTTAGCTGCTAAATAATTCGCAATATTTGCAAACCATGGTATTTCAGAATGTGTTATAGAAAAGAGTTGTTCCTCGGGGAACAAGTCATTTATTTCACCTTCGTTGAGCTCTTTGGTGTGTGGATTTTCAAGTCTAGACAGGTGATCTGCTGCAAGATTTTCGGCTCCCTTCTTATCTTGTATTTCCAAGTCGAATTCCTGTAAGAGCAAAATCCATCGTAGGAGCCTGGGTTTAGCATCAGGTTTGTTTAAAAGATAATGAAGAGCTGAGTGATCAGTGTAAAGGATAAGTTTGGACATTATTAGATACTATCTATATTTATCAAAAGCGAAAACTATAGCTAACAGTTCTTTTTCTGTGGTGGTGTAGTTTTCTTGTGCGGATGTTAATGTTCTGCTAGTGTAGTAAATCGGCTGAAAGTGCTTGTCTTTTCGCTGTCCCAAAACTGCACCTACTGCAAAATCACTTGCATCACAAATTAGTTCAAAGGGTAAGTTCCAATCAGGTGCAATAAGAATTGGCAGATTTATTAGTTTATCTTTGTGGAAATTAAATGCAACTAAACATTCATGATTGAAATAAAAAAGGAACATCTTTTTCTAGTAATTTCGTCAAGGGCTTAGCTATTTTAGAAAAATCTTTAATAAATCTTCTATAGAACCCTGCATGTCCTAAAAAGCTTCTGATAGCCTTGTGAGTAACTAGGGGATAGTTTTTCTATGGCTTCAACCTTTGCTTTATCTACCTCGATCCCTTTACTAGAAATTTTGTGTCCTAATACTATCCCTTCTCTTACCATAAAAGGACATTTTTCCCAGTTTAAAACGAGGTTTGTTTCCTCACATCTCATTAATACTCGTTTTAAATTTTTAAGGCAAAGATAGAAAGAATTACCGAATACCGAGAAGTCATCCATAAATACCTCCATGATGTCTTCCACGAGTTCATCAAAGATTGCTAACATGCAACGCTGAAAAGTAACAGGAGCATTACATAATCCAAAAAGCATTCTATGATAAGCAAACGTACCGTATGGACATGTGAATGTTGTCTTTTCTTGATCTTCAGGAGCTATAGGGATTTGAAAATAGCCGGAGAGTCCATCCAAAAAGCAGTAGTACATATGCCCGGATAATCTTTCCAACATTTGATCTATGAAAGGTAGAGGGAAGTGATCTTTTCTGGTGGCATCATTCAACTTTCTATAATCTATGCAAACTCTCTAGCCTGTGACTGTCCTTGTAGGAATCAACTCAATTTTTTCATTGGGTACTACCATCATTCCTCCTTTCTTTGGAACTACCTGTACAGGACTTACCCAAGTGCTGTCAGAGATAGATTAAATTATTCCTGCATCTAAGAGTTTTATGACCTCTGCTTTGACTACTTCCTTCATGTTGGGATTTAGCCGCCTCTGAGGTTGCACACATGGCTTGTATTCTTCTTCCATTAAAATTTTGTGGGTGCAAAATACGGGGCTTATTCCCTTAATGTTAGAAATTTTCCATGCTATGGCTTTTTTGTGCTCCTTTAGTACCTTTATCAGCTCCTCTTTTTCCTCAGGTTCTAATTCTGCAGATATGATTACTGGTAATGTAAAATTGTCTCTGAGGAACGCGTATTCTAAATGTTTTGGTAGTTGTTTTAATTCCAAATTGGGTGGCTCTTTGATGGAGGACTTTTGTTTTTTTTTTGTCATCATTGTCAATGCTTTCCTCTTCCATTTGTTTGGATGACGAAGTTTTCCAATTCAACTCATCGTCTTCATCTTCCTCCCCCTCTTCTTGAGTGAGACACAGGCCCATCGTGTCGTCATGTATGATTTCCTGCAATGAATTTTGAATGATATGATCAGTAGTATCAACAAAATAACAGGACTCATCTTGCTCTTTAGAATATCGCATGGCATCATAAATTTGGAAAATAATTTCTTCATCTCCTATCCTTAATGCAAGTTTACCATCTTCTACATTAATGACGGCCCTTGCTGTGGCTAAAAAAGGACGCCCTAATATTAAGGGAACATTAATGTCTTCATCCATGTCCAACACAACGAAGTCAACAGGGAAAATAAATTTATCAATTTTGACCAAAACATCTTCGATGACTCCTTTAAGATATTTGACGGATCTGTCTGCTAACTAAATACTCATCCTAGTGGGTGTTGGTTCCCCAAGATCTAGTTGTTTAAACATTTTATAAGGCATTAAATTTATACTGGCACCTAGATTAGCTAATACTTTCTTAACATTTAAACTACCAATTAGACAAGGGATAGTAAAACTTCCTGGGTCTTTTAATTTGGTTGGTAGCTTGTTTTGGAGGATGGCTGAACATTCTTCATTAAGTTCCACTATTGACACCTCTTCAAACTTCCGTTTATTCGTCAAGAGTTCCTTTAAGAATTTTGTGTACTTTGGCATCTGTGAAATAACTTCAACAAAAGGTAAGTTAATATATATTTCCTTAAAAAGTTCAAGAAACTTACCGAATTGTGCATCTATTCGTTCTTTCTTTAACTTTGCCGGGTATGGGAGTGATGGCTTATTTTCATTACATAATGGAGTTACATCCTCAATTCCCTTATCGCTTGCGTTGTTACTGTCTGTTGGGGAGTGTTTCTTCAATTCGCTCAATTCTTTTCCACTTCTTAGTGTGATCGCTTAATTGCATTCGTCCCTTAGGGAAAATTTGTCACACGTGGTTCACCAATTATTTTGGTAAGCATTCCGACCGTTTTAGTGATTTCCCAAGATGTCTCGGTGAATTTTGCAATTGATGCTTGTTGATCTTTAAGGATTCTCTCAATATCTTGCAAGCGTTTGTATATGGTTGCTGATTCCTTTCCGTGTATTGGTTCGTTTTCTTATGGATAAGGAGGTTGTTGTCTTTGATTTCCTTGATTGCCTTGTCCTCCCCACGAAAAATTTGAGTGGTTCCTCCAACCTAGATTGTAAGTTTTACTATAAGGATTATTATTAGATCGGAAATTATTACCTATATAGTTCATCTGTTCATCTTCTGCTCCTTGTTGGTAGGGTGGGTACTCAGGATTCGCCATAATTTCACTAGTGTCGCACTGCATGACTGAATGTATCTGTGAAGAACACAAACTATCAAGCTTTTGATTCATCATCTCTAGTTGCGTTGATAGCATGGTCATGGTGTCGATGTTGACGACTCCTGCTGATTTTGTCAGTTTGGTCCTCAAAGCTTGCCATTGATAGTTGTTTAATGACATCTCTTCGATGAACTCGTAGGCTGCTTCAGGAGTTTTGTTGTTCAGCGTTCCACCGGCGGCTGAATCTATCAGTTGCCTTGTTGAAGGGTTTACTCCGTTGTAGAAGGTTTAGACTTGTAGCCACAGGGGTAAACCATGGTGTGGGCACCTCCTTAAGAGATCTTTGAACCTCTCTCATGCGTCATATAGTGTCTCTAAATCCATCTGCACAAAGGAAGAGATATCATTACGTAATTTGGCCGTTTTGGCCGATGGAAAATATTTCATCAGAAACTTTTCGGTCATTTGATCCCATGTAGTGATTGACCCTCGTTGTAACGAGTTTAACCACTGTTTGGCTTTATTCCTCAAAGAAAAAGGGAATAACCGAAGACGAATGGCATCATCAGAAACGCCATTTATTTTGAAGGTATCACAGAACTCCAAAAAATTAGCTATATGCATGTTAGGATCTTCGTCCTCCAAACCATCAAATTGAACAAACTGTTGAATCATTTGTATCGTGTTAGGCTTTAATTCAAAATTGTTAGCAGTTATAGCAGGCCTAATAATACTAGATTCTGCTCCTGTTAAATGCGGTTTCGCATAATCAAACATTGTACGTGGAGCATTTCGATCTCTCGCAACGCGTAGTGGTGGGTTATTTTCGTCCATCCCTTCAGTAGGATTGGATCTGTTTTCCTCCTCTCTTTCTGTGTAATCTAGGGCTCGCTTGGTTTCCCTGCGATTCCTACGAGCGGTTGCTTCGATATTACTATCGTATACCAAAGGTCCTCTCGGATTCTTTCTAGTCATTAACTAGAGGTACCTAGAAAAGAGAAAGGAATAACAATAAAAATTAAAATTAGAAAAATTAAAATTTAGCATAAGAAAATAAAAGAAATAAATTGCAAATAAAATAATGGCTAAAGTAATAAAAACTGAGCTTTCTTAATATTGTAGTTCCCCGGCAACGGCGCCAAAAATTTGATCACTGTGAAATCAGAGTTTTAAATATTTATAAAAGAATGATCAAACTTGGAGACTAACTCTGACAACGATATTAAGGCAAGTGTACCTATCGAACAGTAGTATAGCTTAGACAAGACCGGATATCGAACCAAAAGGAACTACAAGTATTAATACTTACTTTCTTTTTATTATTTAACCTAACTAAGATAAAGGTTGCTTTTAAACTAAATTAACGACAACTAAACAAAGGAAACAAAGACAAAAAGATGAATTTGGAGATAGCTTGAAAAAGACTCAGTTGATTTTTATAATACTTCAGGAAGAATCCACCTAGACTTCTCTTATTATCTAACCTTAGATTATATGAATTCTTTTACTTAGCTTGATCCATGAGACTCCCTAACCTATGCTAAACCCTCTCTCGAAGCGAATAACGTCTAATCCTAGGTTAATTAGTGGAACTCTCGTTCGCTTATAATAACCCCCTAGGAAAGCAGTAAATCGATCAATGGATTCCCATATAGATTTCACCCTAATTCGGCAAAATCTTGTAACCCTATCTCTTGGCGCCCGATCAGCTCCGCTTAATTATGTTAGATCTACTCTTAGGAAGGGTATATTCCTCCTCCACCTAAGCACATTAAATTTGGATTAAGAAACATAATTAAGAACAAACTAAGTAATTTATCATATAACTTAAAAATCAAATAATAAAATCTGTCTAGGTTTCATCCCCCTTCAGGTATCTGAGGGGTTTAGTTAATAATGTAAAAAGAAAACATCACAAGAGAAAAGATAAAACAAAACATAAGAAAAATCCTAAAACTCCCTGACGGGATTGAAGGAGAATTCCACCGTTTTGAGTATAATTCCGGCTTCTTGGGATGAATCAACTGGCTATCCTCGCGTTACTCCCTTATTCTAACCTTCTCGGCTTGGCTCCTTGGCCTAGCTTTCGCCCTCCTTTCAAATGTGGTACTTGGGGCATATTTATAGGCTATTGGAATGCGATTCTTTCTCCCAAAGTATCCTTTTTTGACTGAAATTGCTCTTTCCAGCGACAGAGGCACGGCCATGTCACACGCCCGTGCGAATCGAGACCTAATCGTGTTCAAATTTCAGCTTTGGCACGACCGTATGCAGTGGTGATGAGGTCGTGCTCTAAGTGTTCGTGGAGACACGGCCGTGTGGTCCTTGGTCCAGGCCGTGTCGGTCTCATGAAAAAGCCCATTTATTTCGTTTTAGGCCCGTTTTGTGTTTTTTTCATCCTCGGGTGCTTTCTTGGGTATAAGACATGAAAAGAAAGGATTAAAAGCACCTTTTTATATAAAACGAGGCTTAATTCTTTAAAAAGCATAATAAATGTGAGATTTATGTTATATTTACGGTTTATCAATCATTGTGGTAACGAGTTCAACAACTATTTAGCTTTATTTCTCAACGAAAAGGGAAACAATCGAAGGCGAATGGCATCATCAGAAACGCCATTAATCTTGAAAGTGTCGCAAAACTCAAGAAAATTTGCCAAGTGATTGTTTGGATCCTCATCCTGCAAACCATCAAACTGAATAAACTGTTGAATCATCTGTATAGTATTAGATTTCAGTTCAAAATTGTTTGTAGCAATAGCAGGTCGGACAATACTTGATTCAGTTCCTGTTAAATTAGGTTTAGCATAATCGTGCATAGTACGAGGAGCAGACTTTTGATTCACCGGGTTTACGGTAACCACAGGATGTAGCAGATTATTATCAGCCATCTCTTCGGTAGTGTTGGTATTGTCCTCTTACTCTTCTTCTATGTATTGTAGGCTTCACCTTATTTCCCCACGGTTTCTGCGAACGGTACCTTCTATATCACTGTAAAAAATTAGGGTCCTGACTGGTTCCTTCTAGTCATAAACTAGAATTACCTGTCAGAAGCAAATAAAGAAAAATTAGCTAAGTTAAAAATAAATTGCAACTAAATAAAATTGCTAAAGTAATAAAAATTAATTTTTCCTAATATCTTAGTCTCCGGCAACGACGCCAAAAACTTGATGGAGCTCGAAACTAACTATTATTTCGACAAAGGCAAGCGCACCTATCGAATAGTAGTATAGCTGTGGTGAGTCTGGAATATCGTATCCTCAAGGACCAAGAGTACTAGTATTAACTATCTTTTTATTATCTAGCCTAATAATTAAGGGGATTTATTTTTAATCTAAAAGTAACTAACTAATTTAATTAACTATGAAAGCGATTGCAGAGTTTAATTGGGGAAAATACTTTTGGACAACTTATATGAGATAGGCAATACCTAAGGAAGAATCTACCTAGACTTCACTTATTACTTTTGATCCATGCGATTTATTCACTTGGCTTAATCTGTAGAAATCCCTGATTTATATTAATACCTCTTTCGAGGCTACTAACAACTGACTCTAGGTTGATTAATTGAAATCTCTTTCTAATTAAAACCCCTATTGTCGCATTAACTCAATCTATGGATTCCCTTATTAGGTTTGACCCTAATTCGGCAGATTTTCGTCGCCCTATATCTAGGGTTGCAATCAACTCCGCTTAATTGTGTTGATCTACTCTTAAATAGGGACTTTTGCTCTACTGAATAAGCACATTCGACTTGAATCAATAACCTGAATTATTAAACAAGAATAAGAACTCACAATTAAGAATAAGCACAAGTATTTATCTCATAAATCAAATAATAATAAGATTCGTCTTAGGTTTCATCCCCTTAAATATCTAAGGGATTCAGTTCATACTAAAAGAGGGAAACATCATTAATAGAGGAAAAACAACAAAACATAAGAAAACCCAAAAACTTCTAAAGAAATTGATGGGAGATCTTCCATCTTGATGGAGATCCTTCCCCTAAGATGTTCCCGATGGTTGTCTTGGAGTATTTTCTCCTTTTACTCGGTGTCTATTCAACGTCTTGTCGACCTCCTCTTTTTAGGTTGCCTCCTAGGGTGTTTATATAGGCTTTGAGATGCCTTACTTAGCCCACAAGTATCCTATTCCGAATAGAATTCATCTTTATTTCGGCAAGGACACGCCCGTGGTCGATAGCCTAGGCCGTGGTCGATTCTACTTAGCACACACGGCTGTGTGATCTGCCCTTGGACGATGGTCCAGGCCGTGGTTATTCCTTGCTCGAAACACATCGCCGTGTCCAATGGTCCAGGCCATGTTGATTTCCTAGGTAAGTCCATTTTGCCCCTTTTTGGCTCGTTTTTCGTCCTTTTCGACTTCTTAAGCTCTCCTGAGTATAAAACATGAAATTACGAGATTAAGAGTATCGAGTTAATCAAATTCAATGGAAAATCATTCAGAATTAAGCTAAGCATGGGGTTAAAATATGTGTAAATTATGGTTTATCAACCATTTCAACAAAAGCACAAAGTGCATAGGTTATACCTGTCACTAAATTAGTGACTTAACCGATGGTGACTACCCCTAATTAATGAACGAAACAGAAACCAAAAATTGAAGAAATCAAGAAAACAAAAACATCTATCAACGTAAGAACTTCGAAAAACATAACCAGAAATTAAAGAAAAAAAACTAAAACGACCCTCTTGAAAAACATAGCAACCTTCGTCTCCATGAAACTATTCATCAGTATAGCTATACTATCATCTGACTTCCAACAGATCAGCAACGTTGAAGACATCACGATGGAATCTTATAGATCTAAACTGTCAGAGTCCTTGATAGCCTTTTCCTCCTACTCATTCATCTTCTTCATATCATGTTTCTTCTATTCCTTTCGACACCAATCATGAGATAATTGTAATTACGTACTTGTTTTACCTTATTTATTAATAAAAGGCACTTTCATTATTATTATAGTTTCTTTTTCGGTGTATATAAATAAATTAAATTATAATAAAGTCATAAGAAAAAATATTATTATTTTTGTAATTCCTTAGTCAAGTATTATTGTGGGCTTGGACAACAATAACGCATTGAGACTAATGTGTGGTTGATTGATGACAAAGTGTTGTCATTGACATAAGGATGTCAAAATTAATACATGAGTATGTGTTAGAGAACAATATATTGGACTTGTAACAGTTCGGTTTAGACCCTAGTTAGAATAGTGATTTCAGGATCACAAATCTGAGTCAAAAAATATTTTAATATTATTTTCTGTGCTTGTAGTATGTGATTAAGCATGTGTGAAAGTTTCGTGAATTAATTTTATTGTTTGTGTGCTTAATTTGAGAAAAGGACTAAATCGCAGAAAAGATAAAAGTGACAATTTATATGTTAATGTGTTTAATTGAGTTGGCTATTGAATGTGAAGGCCTTAAAATGTAATTAGACCATTTTATTATGGTATGGATGGTTGTAGTCATTAATTAAAAGGTTTATGCATTATTTTATGATGGTTAAAATAGTAATTTTTGTAATAACATATGATATAATAAATTAAAACATAAAAATTATACATTTGTTCATCTTTATTCACCGAATAAGAAAAGAAAAAGAAGGTTTGAAGCTCTTGTATATTTGGCCATTGTCTAAGCTCAATCAAGGTATGTTTTGAGCTCGGTTTTTAGTGATTTCTATATTTTTGTGATCGTTGCTTCGTGTTCTCTTAAGCCCATACCTTAATTTTGGAATTTGATGATGATTTTGAAATGTTCCATTGATGGATGCTTGAGCTTTGTGATAGGTGATGATGACATATGAAAGATATGTGAAAGATTAACATATTTTGTCTTTGAATTTTTGATGAATTTGAGTAATTTGGGCTAAATTGAGAAAATAGTAAATTGAAGGACTAAAATGTAAAATAAATGAAATATATGGACTTATATAGACTATATGAACATTCTTCCTAACATGTGTAACATGAAATTTTGTATATTTTGTGAATTTATGAATTAGAGACTTAAATGTCAAAATATGAAAATATGAGGGCTAATTTGTAAAATGCTCTAAATGTGTGTTTTTGGATTGAATTGAATGATTTGGTGAATAAAATAGTTAAATTTGAATATGTTTAGATCAAGAACCAAAGAAAACGGATTTAGATCGGGGGAAGTCGAAAGTGATCGAATAGTCGTTCTTGTCCGTTCATATCCGTATGAGGTAAGTCTATATACAAATAAATGTATTTGAATTGATTTATTCATGTTATATGAAATTTAATTGTGATGTATAACTATGGAAGATGTACATGTGAAATCCGAGAAAGCTTCGATAACATGTCAATGTCTGAAAAGTCCCGTGTGAACCTTAGGAATAGTTAGAATACGTATGTCATGACATAAGGTTCCGATATGTGATATCGTGTAAGACCACGTCTGAAACGTTGGCATCGATTTGAGAATTACATGTAAGAACATGTTTGAGACATTGGCATCATATATGATTTCATGTAAGACCCTGTCTGGACAGTGGCATCGATATTTATTTACATGTAAGACCACGTCTGGGACGTTGGCATTGTACGAATATTCCAAGTTATTCGAGTATCCTGTTTGATTTCGAGTGGTTCAACGAGCATTCCGAGAATCGAATGACTATGTGAAATGTGTATCTGATTCAGGTACATTTGATGAGTATACAAAGTTTAAGTATGAAAAGTAAGTATATGTGAATTTGAGGATTTGTGATATATGTATGATTTAATGAGATAATATGTGATATAAACCAAATGTACTATGTACAAATGAAATACATGGATATGTGGTTGGTTGGTAAGCAAGTGGTTGAAACAATTGAGCAAAGGAGATATATGAATTTGCAATTATGTTATGCTATAGTTTGTGTGAATGAAATGGTTATAAATGTTTATTATGATAAGTTTATTTGTATATGGCTTACTAAGCTTTTGAAAGCTTACTTTGAGTGTGTTTGTATTGTTTTATAGATTACCAAAGCTACGGAAAGCTTGAGGATCGTCATCACACTATCAAATCATATTTTGGTACCTTTTGAATGTGTACATATTTTAAGTATGGCATGTATAGACTAGTTGAATTAGATGATCTTTTGATATGTATATATAAGCCATGTGATATGGCTTGTTAATGGATGTGAATATGGTAACTTTTAATCTATGTTTTGTGATGTAAAGTTGGTATCTTTATGATAAAAGGTTGGTATATTGAGATGGTAAGTTTGGAATGAATTTTGCATAGAAATGTTTGAGATCGATATGAGACAAATTGTGAAAAAGTTGATATATTTGATATGTTTATGAATGGTTAGAAAAGATGGTAATTTTTGGTATGATTTGGTTGCTTTTAATGTACTAAATGATATTTGTTGTTGTTAGTAGGAATGTCCCTAAATTGGGTGGCAAATTCGCTTTGCAAATGGCCTATATTTGCCCACATGGTTGAGCACAAGGGCGTGTGTCTCGACAGTGTCCTTTAAGGTTGTATGTTGAAACAAGTGAGACTCGTACACGAGCCAGACATACGAGCCTCTGACAAACCGTGTGAAATAAGTTAGTGTCTACCATGGGCCAAGCACACGGGCGTGTCATCAGTCTGTGTGGACAAGTCAGTATGTATGCCCTGTTTTGCCACGGCTTGGGCACAAGGGTGTGTCTGATGCCGTGTGAGGCACACGGCCTGCCCACACGTGCGTGTGACCTCTGTAACTTTGAAAAATGTTTGATATTCAAAACAAATTTGTTTGAGCTCAGTTTAGTCCCAACCCCTTCCCAATGCATGTTTAAGGTCTCGTAGACCTTTTAAAGGGACTTTATATGTATGATTAGCTAAGATATGATGATGTATCTAGTATTATGAAATGATCGTAAATGTCCGATAATACTTCTTAACCCTATTCCTGTGATTGTTGCGAGTTAGGGGTGTTACAAGATTGACCCGCTATGAGTATGTTTCTTGGATTATTATGTAACAGTCACAACATTACTCATAGTGATAGCTATGTATATGATTCTCAAACTTGAGATCATCATTATCCTAACATTGTGAGTCTATATTTTGATAAGTCAAACGTCTTCGTAACAGGTTGTACTGAAAAGATTGATGTTGGATATGTCAAAATCTATTTAATGAAATATAACTGATCAATATAGGATTTGTCTCTCTGATCGTTGTTTTATGCGATGTTAAAGTCTTAAAATTTATATAAAGAATGATCAAACCTGGAAACTAACTATGACAATGATTTGAGGCAAGCGCACCTATCAAACAATAGTATAGTTAAGGCAAGACCGGATTGTTGAACCCAAAGGAACCAAAAGTACTAATACTAACTCTCTTTTTATTATTTAGTCTAAGAATTAAGGGAATTATTTATCTAAACTAAAATTAACTAACTACTAAACTAAAGACTCTAAGACAAAGAAGAATGAATCTGGAGAATAACTTTTAGGAAAAACCAATTGATTAAGATGACACCCAAGGAAGAATCCACCTAGACTTCACTTGTTATCTAACTCTGAACCAGACGATTTATTCATTTGACTTGATCCGTAAGATTCCCTAAGTTATATTAATCCCTCTCTCGAAGCGACTAACGTCTAACCCTAGGTTGATTAATTGAAATCACTTTCTAATTAAAACCTCTAGAATTGTATTACCTCGATCTATGAACTCACATATTAGGTTTCACCCTAATCTGGCAAAATCTCATCACCCTATCTCTAGGCGTGCGATCAACTCCGCTTAATTATGCTAGATCTACTCTTAGGTAGGGACTTTCGCTCCTCCACCTAAGCACATCACACTTGAATTAATATCCCAAAAATATCAACACAATAATTAAGAACACATAATTAAGAACAAGTCAAATATTTATCATATAGTTCAGCAAACGGTAACAAGATTCATCTTAGGTTTCATCCCCCTCAGGTATCTGAGGGTTTAGTTCATAATAATAATAGAATACATCTCAGAAGAAAAGATAAAACAAAACATAAGAAATCCCTAAAACCCCTGAAGAAATTGAAGGAGAGATCCTCCGTCTTGAGTATGATTCCGGCTTCTTGAGATGAATCAACTGGCTATCTTCTAGGAAATTTCCACAAATATGCCCTCTTTGGCCTAGCTGGACGCCCTGACAAAAGCCCTGGCAGAAGGCTTCTACCTAACTCCCCGCTTAAGTTGCCCCCCTAAGGTGTTTATATAGGCTTTGAGATGCCTTACTTGGCCCCTAAGTATACTAATCTGAGTAGAATCCCTATTAGGGTGTTTAAATAGGCTTTGGAATGGGTTTCCTTGCCTCCAAGTATCCTATTCTGAGTGTAATTCTTCTTATTCATGTCAAGGACACGCCCATGGCACACGCCCATGTGAATCATGGCCAGGCCGTGTTCGAGTCTGTTGAATGAGGCACGGCCGTGTGGTCTTGGGCCCAGGCCGTGTTGATTTCATGATATGCCCATTTACTCTGTTTTGGGCTCGTTTCTCGTTCTTTTCATCTTCTGGTGCTTTCCTGGGTATAAAACATGAAAACAAAGGATTAAGGGCACTAAATTACACAATTCAAGGCTTAAGTCATCCAAAAGTATGCTAAATGTGGGCTTAAAATATGTTACTTTTACGGTTTATCACTCTCCTACATAATGGAAGCAATATTTGATTGATCAATATATGCCACTTAATTGAGTGAGACTAGAAATGGATGGCCATGTTCGAATAAGTTGATATGAGATATCATACTTATTTGTTAATTGTAGTCTACTCGAGATATTAAGAAACATGAAATTGGATTATGCAAGTGTGACTATTTCATTACTTGTGTCCAATCTAGATATAAAGGACAAAAGGATGTAATATATGAAAGGTTTATCATAGAAAGGTTATGTCGAATTACGACTTCTCATAACTTAGGTAGCAATGATGCATTGCTAGATGTCACTCGTTGCTTGTATTATTAGAAACATTCTAGTATTACTTCTAATGTTACAAGAACCTAAAAGGTCACAACTTATGGTTAAAAACGTACAAAATCCAAACAGTTGGTATTGTGTTTAGCTCTCACATGAATTAAATTAATTTGACAGTTAAATATTAAACTAATTAAATGTACAAGCTTGTTGTATACAAATAGAGAACATAGTTAAAATTAATATATGAATTTGATTCATATAAAATTTCAACAAGATATAGTTTATCGGAATTATTATAATTAAGATTTTTGTCAAACATTGAAACATGATAGTTATAATTCTTTTTGGAAAAAATATAACTTTTTTAATGTTTTACAAATGTTATCTATAGGATGATTCTATTTTAATATATGGATACCAATAATCCCAAATACCCTGCAATCGTTGTCTCTTTTGCCCATCAATCTGTTCAATTGGTTTATCCTTTGAATTAGAGCCCATTTCCATCTATCTATTATCTCCCTACCTAGTCATGACTCTATCCCTACTCCAACTGTTTAGATAAGGATTAACAATTTGGATATCACCAAAACTCTTTCCCTTACCATGCTCATCCACATCCATGTCAAAGGAGTTGCCACCTGCTTGGTTAATGCCCAAACAATTCTCCTAGAGCCGCTTTCTATTCATCCTCGCCTCCATTCTTGATGGCGACCTCAAGGAAGCATCCCAACCAAACTCTACTTCATGTACTCCGATTATCATCCTCAACGGACAGAATCCCTCTCCATGGTCTAACTTCCCACACAAAAAACAAAATAATATTAACCTTTCATACTGGAAGTAGGCATACCCCTCTCGATTCTGATCCAATGCTTCAAAGGCATTCACACATAAATTTTAACATTGATATGCATATACCTCCTCATTTCCCTCATTACCAAAGTTGCGTCGTATTGATCAAACTGTCCAATAAAGTTTCCGAACTAACGTACCGATCCCTCCAGAACTACCCCAATCGGGAGATTGTAAACTTGAACCCAAAAATCTATATAAACTAAAGGGACTTGTAACGGATCCTCACTTTGCCCCAACCGATGAAAAATAATAAGATGCCTCTTAAATGACCAAGGCATACTCTCCATTACCCTTTTTATATCAATTGCATAGTAAAACCAGAAGAAATACCTCTTCTCTCCAATGTTCGTGATTAAAACTCCTCCCAACGAGTGCTATAGATCAAAAAAGTCCTCCTCAGAGAAGGGAAATGAACCACACTATCTGTCAAGGCTTTTCCCACCAAACAGAATCAATAATCTTCCTCTACTGCTTCCGATCCCCATGGAACTGAATCAACACCTCCTCCTCATCCGTAAGGCTTGGATTTGCTAATTCTGTCTCCATCACCACCGATCTCCTCAGGCCAAACCAAAACTCAAAAAACCCTAATCCAAAGCAATAAGAAACGTGCTCCACTAGTAGATGAAAGAATTGTTGGTTGATCTAATTAAACCTTTACAATACTTACTGATATTTCAAGTAAGCTAATGTCACAAATAGTTTATTGATATTTTTATTTTAATTAATTATATTGAAAATAATTTAATTAGAGTAGAAAAAATAGGTTGAAACGGATGGGTGTATAATAATAATTTTTTATCTTTAAAAATTGATGATACTTTTAAAAAAAGAAAATTGATATGATTAAATTTTATTAGTGCCTAAAAACTTTAATTTTTAAAATCTTCCTAATATAAATTATTCTAATTATTTGATTTAAAAATTAAAAATTATTAAAATATATTTTTAACTATCAAATCATCTTCAATTTGAAACAATCTTAGATCTTAATCAATCCTTTAAGCTGCTAAAATTTGCGCATCATCCAAACTTATTAAGTAATCTTATTATTTTCCTTACAATATAAACTATTTTTGACGTTTCAATATAATATTATATAAAAAGTATTTTATACAAATGCATGAATGGTCCGTTCATTAATGAATGGTGTTTATGATATATAGAGAAACTAATGTCATACTGTGTTTATGATATAGGGATCTCCTACTCCTAGGTGCTTGAGGTGAAATCTAACCTTGTATTGTTTGAAAAAATGAAAGTATTGAATGGTCTTGCTTTTATGATATCCAAACCACTTTTCAACTTGAAAACTAATGCCACATACTTGACTTTAGGAACCACCCCAATTCTCAATCTTATATCCTTTTAACTATCGAATATTAAAGTGAAATTTTAAATCATATATCATTACATTAAATTATTTAAATATCATTTATTATTTATTTACAATTTTGAAATAATTGATGTATAATTAATTGTAAAAATAGTTTATATTAATTATTTATATTTAAAATGTATATTTTATGTATCATTATTTTAATTTCATTTAAATTTTAACTATTTTAATTTTCAGCATCATATCTAAAATAAGTATTTTAATTTTTCATTGTAATTTTTAACAACATTACTAAACATGTGTAATTTTTTTTTACAATAATTTTCCAATTTTCAACAACAACAATGCTTCAATTTATATTATTAACTCTGTTTTTTAGAAATCCATAGTTGAAAATGCATTGAACTTGATGTTTAAAATATTATTTATATAATATTTTAAATTACCAATAAATCCAAAATGAGAAGATAGTTTGAATATCCGCCAAGTAGTTAAACATTAGAACTTGAGTTATTTTGAATTTAAATAAGTTTCTAGTTCAAATTGGACATATTTGATAAAATTAAATTGTTGGATTTAGATGTATAGGTTTAGAAGATATTTAATTGAGTGTAGAGCAGAGAAACATGCTGACGTGGGGATCATTTAGTGGCTATTTCGGTAATGAAACAACTAGCGCTAGCTTATCCACATAACTTACATGTTGTAAAGGGGGAGAAATCATATTTTGGGATTGGAGTAGCGAATAGGTTGGTAGGGGCATGGATTGCATGCAAACCGGCCAGGCCAGAAATCCACGTTTTCATTGGGGGAAAAAAGAAATGTGGCCAAATAATGGAAATTGTGGCACAGGGAAAAATCAATTTCAATGCATGTATAATGTGGAGGAATAACAAAGTGATACGCGTTTTCAAAATAATTATCTTGTTTTTAAACAACTCCTAATTCAATAAATATGTTTCTAAATCAAGTAATGGGTCCTTGATAGAAGCCATTTTTAACCCAGAAACTCAGCACCCTTCCTATTCCTATTCCTATTCACAATCATATGCTTTTATCATCACTTCACCAATCTCTTATTCCTCGTACTCCTAATATTGGTGGCAAAGGTTTCTCGTGTTGGATCTCCTACCGCTGATTGGGTGTTCATCTTTAGTCAAACTTGCAGAATGTGGCAAAGTTGATTAATGAATTGTGCTCTTCCCCCCCCCCCCCCAAAAAAAAAAAAGTTCAAACTTGCGGCAGTGGCCCCACTAAAATTCCCCCTTCACTCAAAGTCTTACCTAACACACGGAAAAGAACCACCAATCCATCCAAGTTTAAATCTCTTTACAAATTTTCAAATTGGACACTACCTTCAAAACTTATTTAATTGATATTTAGCTAATTCGTGACATTAACTAAATTAAATATTTGATTTATAATACATATAAAAATAATAGGAGAAACTCTTCTTACCACGTAAGCAACTCTCTCCTCTTTTTTCATCTAAATATTTTTCTTAGAAAAAGTAATAACTAAAATCAGCCCATCAAAGTATTTGAGATGGGACGAAGTTAAAATTATAGATTAAAGGGAGCCGAAATATTATATACATGTTCTTATTTTCAACAAGTTATTTTTAAATTTAGGATAATCTTAATTACAAAAATTTAGGAAAAAATAAAATAAATTAAATGCTCAATTTGTATTAGATATTGTAATTATTTAACTTTATTTCTGTCTAATTAATATTTAGATACCATTTATACTTAGATATTGTAATTATTAAATTTTATTTTTACTAAATAATATTTATACACTACTTTATATTAATTGACTAAATTAAACTAAAAATCTATGAAAGAATCTTTGAAAAACTTTGGAGGCCAAGTAAATAAAAATTTCAAAATTTAAAGGGGTTTAAAGGGAAGTTTAGAAAAGTTAGGGTGGGGGTGGCTTGAATTCGCCTTTGCTTGCAATACTTGAAAATGAAGAAATTCTTCATCATCATCCTTCTCTCTCTTTTTCATACGTCATTTTGTTGGAAATCCCAACACTCAAAAGTCTTAACTTTAGACCCATAGATTAAATAGTTGAATTTAATGTAAAAATTAAAGACGTTAACAAAGTAAAAAGAATTCCAGAATTGAAAACCCTTTGATAATTTAAAAAAAAAATAGTGGATTAGAATCTTAAGTTTTTAGAGCCAAGAAGAAAAATAAGAAAATTTTTATATCAAGAAATTGAGAAGAGTTTGGATCCATACTGACCTTGGACCCGTATTGATGATAGTGGAGGAAGGAGACGAGTTAAAAACAGGTGAGGATGGAAACAACAAGAGGTGAGGATCAACGTGGCAAAAATTTATTGCGAGAGACCATATCCTATGAATGTGGTAGGAAGAGCTTACCAAAAATTTTTAAATGAATTAGGCAGATAGTTAGTATAGGGAACTTTGTATTGAGGTTCTCAACAATATTCAAAAAAGTTTTTATGTATTAAGTAAGATAGTTAGAATAGGAAACTTTTAAAATTACAAGACTCAGTGCAATATACGTTGTATGTCAATGATTCAAACTTCATCATGTATCATGATTTATTTTAAGCTCAAGCAACATTTCATATATCTTTTTACAATAAAGTTGTCATTATTTGTAGCTCTCAACATCGTTACTAATAATATAAAATTTATCGAATAAAAATATATTTAATATCTTTTTAAAGATAAAAAAAATCTTAAAATTAAAATCAAAGATAAATGGTCCAAGAACAAAATAGCAATCGCGTTTAAAAGTAGGGTTACTCAAAAAGCTAAAACATGAAATCGATTCATATTTAGATGGTCTTTGCCCCTACGTACCCTCTCCATCTCCAGGGGCCCATGGCATGATTGGTTTAAAATCATCCCACCTCGTTTTCTATGTTTGATTTTTTTTATTGTGTGTTAATCTAAAATATGCTGACGAATTTATACTTGTACAAAAACACTGCACTAACTGAAGCCCCATATTTTAAAACTAGTAATCTTTTCACCTCTCAAAATTATAAATTTAAGGCATCAAAAATATTCAATAAACATATACGAAATAAAAATAAAATAAAATAATTTAAATGGTAAGCAAAAATAAATCTAAATAGATAAAATATATCGGGAATAAATTATACTAGAATCATCTTAAAAAGTATAGTCTTTAAGCACCAATAAAATAGAGACACCTTATTAAATTTTAAAGATAATAAAGTATCATTATACACTCATCTATAACTAATATCTTCTTCAACTTAATTTAACCTTAATTAAATTACTTAAAATAAATATTTTTTAAAATTATAAACAAATCTTTTCTTCTTTTACAAATTTTAATTATTTTTTCCATAAGTTAGTATTTTTTATTTTTGTGCAACCAATTTTTTAAAAAAATAATAATTTTTTTGCAATTTTTTCATGTCATTAACACATAATTTTGGTAATTATTTCACCTCGAACATAGAACCATGCACCCCAAGGTTCAGGGTTTGGGTGTGGAATTTAAGGTTTAAGATTTGGAGTTTGAGATTTAAGATTCAAAGTTCAAGGATTTGGAGATTATGGTTAGGTTTAACGGTTCGGGGTTGCAAGTTCAGGTTTATGGTTCTATATTTTGGGTTCAGGGTTCGGGGTTATCAAAATCATGTGTCAGTGACATAAAAAAATTGTCTAAATGTAATTAAATAATTGAAAATAGACCATGAATAATGTGGTGGGAAGGGTTCATAAAATAATTTCTTTATGGATGTATGTATAATAATAATTTTATATCTTTAAAATTTGATGATGTGGCAAAATTTTATTGGTGCCTAAAAACCTTAGTTTTTAGGTTCATTCTTATGTAAGTTATTCCCAAATACATTTAGTTCAAATTGCTTTTTGACTCGTATTATCAATTTTTTATAACATGTTAAAATGTTAGCACCATATTAATAAAATGCCAAAATGTTATCGTATTGATTCATTAATAATAGAATTTGTGTTATTAACATTATATATATATATTTTTGCAATTGGTTTTCTTTAAAATATAAATACATCACCTTATTACAACCATAATATTGGAAACAAATCAAATGTTACAGAGAAAGGATTGCATGAAACAGAGATATTATCCATTTTCAATAGTTTTATGCCACATCAGTATTCTTATCCTGAATTTCAAGATTTTAATTTGGATTTGATTTTTTTTAAAATAAAAATGTTGATGTGACATAAAACTATTAAAAAAGAGATACGATCATGTAGCTTCACTATTTCATACAATCCTTCCTCCCTTGTTACAAACACAAGTTTGGAAACAAATCAAAGGTTTCCTCGTCCTCACTAATTACTCAGTAAGTCTATATATAGGGCATCCCTTTGTGCTCCGCTCTATTCATTCTGCCTTCTCCTTCTGCATGTTATATACAGTATACAATAAAATTAAGACACAGGAATTAGATCATGGAAGTAGTGCAAGTGCTTCACATGAACAAAGGGAACGGCGATACTAGTTATGCAAAGAACTCCACTGTTCAGGTTTTTTTTTTTCGCCATTAAAACACCATGCTTTACATGCTTTCCCCATTAATTCCTTTTTTTCCCTTAACTCTATATATTTGCTTCTTTTGTTTCGTTAGAGGAAAATCATATCTTTCGGGAAAACCATCATTGAAGAAGCATTATTAGAACTCTCAAGCAACTATGATATAGATAGCATGGGAATCGCAGACTTGGGTTGCTCCACGGGACCCAACACCTTGTCGGTTATCTCGGAGATAATGGACATAGTACGAGCGACGAGCGGTCACCTCAGGCGCCCGGTGCCGGAGTTTAGGCTTTTCTTTAACGACCTTTATAGCAACGATTTCAATTATTTATTCATGTTGTTACCGGCATTCTACAAGATGCTGAAAGAAGAGAAGGGTATTGGATTGGCATCCTCCCAGTGCTTCATATTGGGTGTCCCAGGTTCTTTCTATGGCAGATTGTTCCCTAGCAACAGCCTCCACTTCGTCTACTCTTTTTCCAGTCTCCATTGGCTCTCCCAGGTTAGCGCCATGATAATCCTAAAATGATGGTAAAATTTTCACTTAAAACTCTCATGCACGTTGTACAACAATGCTTGTTCTCATGAAACTCAATGTTGGATAGATTAACACTGTTGAGTGATTTATCACATTATACCAAAAATGAAGAAATTAGATTACTGGATAAGTAATAAGATTTATCATTCACACCTACGTGCAAATTCGATCATTGTTTGCATCATTTTACGCAGGATGAAACTAGAAAATTATTTTAGAAGACTGAAATTAAATTATAATTTTGATGATAGTAAAAATGTAAATTTATTATTTTAATAACTTATATTTTTATAATTTTTAAAAGATTAAATTAAATTTTTATAATTTAAAAAGGTGTTAAAAAGTATATTTTACTTTTTAAAAATTTTAATGGACTTTTGGGGTCCGCAGGGTTTCGCCCCTCATCGTACAATTTGTGGGACAACTTTTCCTAGTGACCACAATTTTCAATATGACCCCTAGAGATGAATATCCCCGAAATATCACAGATTCTTCTTTTTTTTTAACTTTTTTCACTCGTAACGTAAGCAGGCTCAAAAATGCAAAATTGCTTTTTTAATCCCTTGAATATTTATAAAGTTTTTAGTTAATTTAATGATAAAATTATATTTTGACTATTCCTAAGATTTAAAATTAAATTATACCTTCTCCAAAAATTAAAAGTTATAGTTTAATCTCTTAAAAATTGTAAAATTTTACATTAATACAATAATAAAATTATATCTTTAGCTCTTTCAAAAATTTATAATTTAAATTCAGCCCCTTTAAAAAAGAAATTTCGGCTTCACCCCTGTTGCAATCTAGTTAGTAACACCCAAAATATGTAATATAGCAAAGCAATGAAATCATGGATTTACATCAGATGGAATTGCACCAAAAGCTTCTGACAACATTGAAGAAAATCTTAGTATTATTGTTGATTAAGTGAGTAATTATAGGTTTTATTTGATTTTAGGGTTAATTAAACATAGCTCTAGTGAATATATAAAAGTTTGGTGGGGGTGCTTGGATGTGGCTAAGGAAATAATAAATGCTGATTTAATATCTTCAGGTTCCGGTGGGGCTGGAGAGCTATGCCGTGAAGCATTTAAATAAAGGAAAAGTGTATATCTCAAAGAGCAGCCCGCTAAGCGTGGTGAATGCTTATTCATCGCAGTTCCAGGCTGATTTTTCACAGTTCATAAAGTCACGTTCCCAGGAGTTGGTCCCAGGTGGCCGCATGGTCCTTTCTTTCCTGGGCAGGAAATCCATTGATCCCACAACCGAAGATGGGTGCTATCAGTGGGAGTTGTTAGCCGAAGCATTGATGAGCCTGGTCAAAGAGGTACAACATTACTTCAAGCATTGATTAAGTGATTGGCGAAAGTGGGAATTGAGGTTTCAACTTTTTTTTTTTTGACACATATTGTTGCAGGGTTTAATTGAAGAGGAAAAAGTAGCGTCATTCAATGCACCGTACTATGCTCCGTGTGCGGAGGAACTAAAGGTGGAGATACTGAAGGAAGGGTCATTCATAATTGATCGGTTGGAAGCATTTGAAGTGGACTGGGATGGAGGCGCGGTTGCTGACACCCATACTGAACAAGGGAAAATGATGGTGGGAGAGAGAGTGGCTAAAACCATCAGAGCGGTGGTGGAATCGATGTTGGAATCCCACTTCCGAATGGGACAAGATACGATGGATGCTTTATTCATCAAGTTCGCGGAGATTGTTGGGAGTCACTTGTCAAAGACTAGAACCAAGTATATCAATTTCGTGATTTCACTGGTTAGGAAGGGCTAGTCATATCAACTTGGAAGCTCAGCCTATGGATGTTTTTCTTTTTTGAAGTAAGATCAGTGGATATGATTGGCCAAACATGTTCTCAAAACCTGGCTTCCCATTGGGCGAAATCTTTGACCAGTTACGTCTACATTATTTTTATTATAAAAAAAATTAAATGAGTTGAAATATTAAGTTTAAGTTTATTTAAACTTTTCAATGTGTTATCAAGCTATTAGTAATAGATTAATTACGTACCATATCGATTCCTTGAATTAATTAATAATTAATTTCTTCCTTGAACTATAACCAAAAAAAATTAAATTGACACTTTTTTTAAACAGTAAATCCAAAACAAATCCAATAAAAATCTTAATTTTCATAATTTATTTTATGAAATTGTAAAAACATTTTTAAAATTACAATTATAAGAAAATTCTTTAAATTTTAAAATATACATAAAATCTAAAACAATTTAAATGGTTTAAAAATTGCCTTAAATTTAAAAAAATCTAAAAAAAGAAAAAAAATTCTATTAACTACTGCATAATTGTAATTTTAACGAGTTTTTGATAATATTGAAATTATAAATTATGAATTTTCAGATTTTTTATTGTTTTACCATAAAAAAAATCTAAAAGTACCAAACCGTTATTATAATTATAATTCAGACACCAAATTAGCTATTAAGCCTGTGAGAAAATGTACCATGTCATCAACATGATAGTGATTATATTATAACTTTTTGATAGTTGGGTGATGATAAAAACTTACTAATTATTGAGTAATTTTTTACCAATAAATAAATAAATACTTTAGTTACTTGATGAATGATGACTTAACAATCCACACAATGATATCTGTTGTCATGTTAATAGAAGAATAACTTAAATGATCAATTTTGATTAATTTAATGATTAAATTGTTATTTTTATAATTAAACAAAAAAAAATATAGACTTATTAATAATTAAATGACTAGTGATAAAATTTTTTGCATAAATCATTTAGATTGAACATCAATCGTGAAGTAAGATGTTGGGGAGTGTAGAGCGATTAATTCGGTACCCTTCGTTTTTTATGACATGAAGTTGTTCACCTTTCAGATTCAATAGGCGTGGGAGAAAGGATTGTATGAAACAGAGATATTATCCATTTCTAATAGTTTTATGCCACATCAGTATTCTTATCCTGAATTTCAAGATTTTAATATAGATTTGATTTTTTTTCAGGATGAAAATGCTGAAATTCAGAATGAAAATGTTGATGTGGCATAAAACTATTGAAAAATGAATACAGATGACGTGGCATCACTGTTTCATACAATTCATTCTCATAGGCGTGGTTAGAACAATAAGTTCAAAATTAAACATGCTTTTCAGAACTGCAGCTCCTAGAGAGTGTTTATTTCGTGCACATTTCACTTGTTGGATCCATTCATTTGAAATGTGTACATTACAAGGTCTTGTCCGTGGACAATTTTTTTTTTGAATACAACATTTAAAACGTGACTAGCTACTTAGCTAGGTTGCCAAATCTATATAAGTCATGCATTAATGTGATGGGTAGGCGGAATCAATTAATGTGATGGGAAGCTGGCCAACCCAAGGCTCTCTCTCCAACTCATTTGAGTTCAAACATTCAATCAATACCATATCCAAGTTTGAATTTCCTCTCCACTTCAATTCTACAATTACGCATCATTTAACAACGTTTAAATTCCATGGAATTTTATACCATATTATAGTTAAAAGATAGAAATGGAAAAAAATGTAATCCACCTTACAACTTAAAGAATTGTACTTGTGACTTTAAACTTATTAAATCGAATATAGAATACGTTGCTTTTTTTTCTGAAAATCATTTTCTCTCTTTCTTTAATATTGAAAGTGATTGAAAGTTGACAAAGGGATAGACTCAATTCTAGCTTTAATTATGAAGATTTAAATAAATTTTCGTAAAGGTTGTAGCTTTTGATTATGAAGATTTATAAAGGAATTGAAAATATGTGGAGTATTAAAGCTTGCAAATGTATTTTAGATGGTGAGAGTTTAATGAATGTATTGGAATCAAGAATAGAATACAAATTAAAGTAAAATCGTAACGAAGAAAATGATATCTAGATTCAGCAAGAAATGAAAAAGAAGATTAAAAATTAGATTGGAGCACTTCTTATGTGTCTGGTTTTCAGCTGAATAAACAAAAAGATGAGACATAGGGATTAAGTCTTCATTTCTAATAAAATAAAATCATGCAATTCATGAACTTTGTCTATAAATTTTATATGAGATTACGAAATAAAATAAATAAAAAGATGACACCTTCAATTATTTCAATGCTAAAATCCTTCAACCTGCTTTAGGTTTTCCTTCTTATTGCGTATGAGCTATTTATTTTATGCCCAAGTTTTGACCTAAAAAGAAGCAACTATTTAAATTTCTTTTACCACACACAAAAAAGTTAATTTCCTTGATGATGTTGCATAATGATCACGCTTCCGCGTGGGTGTGCATCCAGGGTTATGAATCAACACTAAATCACTTATAATATATTGATATATTGTAAGTGTGATACATCAAATTGTAATTTTATATGTGTTACAATAAAACACATAAAGTATTTTAAGGATCGAATCTAAAGGTTTGTTAAATTGGTAAGTTAATAACAAGTTAAATAATTACTAATCTAATCGAGTCAGAAATTATTAGCGCAAATTCCAAAATAAATTGCTAATAAACTAAATTTAAATTATCAATTAAACAAACTAATCTAATTTTCTTCTCTATTATTTTAGACAATGAAAATGATAAAATGATGGTCGATTGATTCGTTAATCGCTAACTAAGCTATCAATTAGATTATTTGTTACTCTTAGCTAAGAATCTCCTCCAAGTCTCATCCTAGACTAAAAGATACCAACTAGGTTCTCCTCTAAGTCTCACTATTCAGCACAATTATATCGAATGATCTAATGATAGACTCTCATCTCGATCTTGTTTATTTAGATTTTTCACTAGAGGCGTCAATTCTAGCTGTCGAAACCATTTTTTTGTTTGGAAAACGGGGCCGACTTTAAAACGAGAATGGAGTCGCCTCTAATCTTTTTGAGGTGTGATTGGGTCACCTTGAGATTGATCGTTAAAACATTTTGATTTATTAAAACGATAGTTTTGGTCTACGAAATTTAGAAAAACGAGTTCGGGAGTCAATTACGCACGAGGAAGGATTAGCACCCTCGTGACGTCCAAAATTGGTACCTAATTGATTATTTAATGTCCTTATGTCGAAAAGTTGAAAAGATTTCAAAATACGATTCTTTTTATTCTAAAGAAACTTGAATGAAATATGAATGATATGACCTTCTTACTTCGGAGAAGTAAAACGTCACGCCCAGTGAGTTAGGGTACGACATTTCAAATTCCCGAAGCTGAGCTTGTCTTTTGACTTTCAAAATTCATGTATTTAAATTTAGGAAGGATATTCGTTTATTTGAGTCCAATGGAAAATCGGAACCCAGTATGTTAGGGCTCAATTTCCCAAAGTACCAAATACAGAATATTGCCTTTTATTTTCAGAAATCTTTATCTCGAGATAACAAAATGTCACATCCAGTGAATTAGGACACAACATTTTCGAATTCCTGAGAATAAGTTTTGTTTAACCCATGTGCTTTGATTTTAAAAGGAAAATAATAGGTTCTTTAGATTCGATGAGAAAAATCGAAACCCCGTAAATTAGGGTACAATTTCTTTCGAACATTAGAACACAGAGTGTTTGCTTATTTTGAAAATCGGATAAAATGTAATGTGATCATAATAAAATGGAAAATGAATTTAAAATAAAATGTAAAACGATTTACGATGCTAGCTTGTATAACAACATAATGATGATAAAATGTAATAACAATAATAAAGATAAAAGTGAAATACAATGAAACAAAAGAAAGATAAACAAATGAAATAAAATAAAATAAAAGAGAATAGTAAAAAAAAAATAGAAGCTATAGACAATAGTAAAAAAAATAGAACAATGATAATAGTAACAAAAATGCAATAATAATAAAATATATTAATAAACGAATAATAGTAAAAAAAATAAAAATAATACTAGTAATAGTAAGAATAATAATAATAAGAATAGCAGTGATAATGTTGATAATAATAATAATGAAGTTAATTATAAATAAAATAATAATAAAAATAATAGTAGTAAAAATAAAAATAATATTAGCAATACTGAAAGTAATAATAATATTAATAATTATAAAAATAAAAATAATAACAATAATAATAAATATAGTTATAGTAAAAATAATGTATAAAAAAATAGTGGTAATAATAAAATAACAATAATAATGCTAATGAATATAATGATAATTATAAAGTTAATTAAAAATAAAATGATAGTAATAATAATATTAAAATAATAATAAATGCAATAATAATAAATAATGTTAATAATAATAAGAAATAAAAAAATAAAATTAATAATGAAATAACAAAAATCACAAAAGAAAATAAAAAAAGGATGGAATTGAACTTAAAATAAAAGTTTGGGGCGGATTTTGAAGAAAATAAAAAAATGAGGGACCTATTTGAACGCGCGGATAACATGGAGGGACTAAAGGGGAAAATATTCCCTCCCTCCAAAACGCACAGCAGCAGGGGGACCCAATTGAAAATCGAAGTAAATTAGCGGGCAAAAAAAACAAACATAATTATAAAACCATAAAAAAGCGGAAAGGCTAAAAGCGCAATTAGCCCTTCCAATAAAAAACACGCGGATCCTAGGCCGGAGAGGGTTGGATCAGGTCGGGCCAGTGCAAAACGACGTCATTTTGGGGTTTTAAGACCCTGGCCAAAACGGCGCCGTTTTTAATGGCTATATAAGCCAATTTTTTTAGAAAAAAATCATTTTCCCATTCATTAAAAAAAGAAAAAGAAGAGGAGCTCTCCCCTCTCTCCCCTTGGGGCGATTTCCGGCCGGCCAGTCGCCGCCGTGGCCTGCCGCTGCCGGCCACTAGAACTCCAGTAAGTAGTTTTTTTTAATATTATATTTATATATATTATGTATATGAAAAAAATAAAAAAATAAAAATACAATGTTTGTATACTCGGAAATGAGAAGAAAGAGAAAAAATAAAAACCTTTGGTGATTATTGATTCTGTATTCTGGAAAAAAAAGGTAATATTGCTCTCATATCTCTGTTTTTCAAAAAAATTGTAGTCCCTTTTTACATGTTTATTTCGGCTTTTATAGCCTTCTATTTACAACTAGTTTTCATATTTTGTAGGTACGTGGTGGAGAGGGGCTCTTCACACGGGCGTGGCGGATGGTGGAGGCGCGCACGATGCGGAGGAGCAGGGCGACGTGGCGTGGGGTTGCTGGCGGCGCTGGCTCTAGAAGCCCTCCTAGGGTTTCTGTCTTTTGTCTAGCCTTGGGCTTAGTGGGCTAAGGCTTATTGGGTTGCTATTGGGTTGTAAAAAAACTGATATTGGACTTTTTTTCGGTTAATGGGCCCGGGCAACAAAAAATTGGGCTCTACACTAACAAATTAAGCATTTCAATATAATCAAACAATCAATTAATCAAGAATAAACATTAACTTAAATTAACAAATAAACAATCAACCAACGATCAACCCATTTAGCACATACTCAAACTTCAATTTCAAATAAACATTTTATTAAACATATGGTAGGCATAAAATAAAATCGAAGAGTTTAAGAAAATGCTCATTTCATTGAGGGAAATCAAATGAAGCCCAAGAGTTTGATCATCTCTCTTTTACATAGTCTTCAACAAGAAAGAAGAAATGAAACAACAAAAATAAAATCTATTCTCAAAAGAAAAAAGAAAACCTAATCTAAAAATAAAAAGAATAAAAACAAAAAAGAAAAGAAACTTAACCTAACACTATGACAATTATAAAGTGGTATTTATAGTCCACTTCCATTTAATCTAACATTGACAATTATGCCCTTAAATGAAAATTGACTTAAGCTTATTTGGACATGAAATTGCCCCTACAACTTTTAAGCCGTTAGGCAACGGTATCGTGACACCCAGAGTTCGATGTCATGACACCTAAAATAATGACGAAATTTTGGGTCTTGGGGGTCTTGATGTCGTGACACCCACTGGATTTGGCCTCAACTTCTTCACTTCAACCAAGGGTATGATAGCTTCATAGGCTCAGTGCCGCGACATCCATCCCTTGGTGCCACAACTCTCACGATAGTAAGTTTCCATGTTGATTTTCCGTTGAAGTTTTGCAAGCTCAATGTGAAAGAATTCGATGTCGCAACATCTTGACATTAGTGTCGCGACACCTGCATTAGATGCAACTTTCTTCAAGGTTTGACCGTCATTGTCTCCCTACACAAACTCAAATCAATCATTAGTCTCCCAAGGGCATAGTTTTGTCAATTTAGGTTTCAAAAGAGGTAAAATCCTATAAAAACGATCATTAATAATAAGAACTAAAAACTATGAAAAATACAGAAAAGACTCATAAATTGCTTGCGAACAAACTCATTAAGTGTTTTGGAGAGCCTAATTTGACATATCAAATTACGGTAGATCACATAAACTCAAAGTACTATGTCATCACAAGGAGCAAACTCAGAAAAGTTGTCAAATTTAATGACTAGTGCAGACTAAAAAAAGTTAAGGGACCAAATTGAAAAAAAATGTTAAATTAAGAGATTAAATGTTACATTCTCCTTTAATTTGTTAAATGAGGAATCATTTTCACTATTCACATATATAAATTACTAATATTTTAATAATTAGATGTAAATATTAATTGAATTAAATTTTATTTGAGCGAAATGAAGGACTAAACAATGTTGTTCAAAATCAGCATTAAATGAATTAATTCGTTGAAATTACAAAAACATTTTAAACATTTGTATTTTTATTGTTAATTTGAAATAAAATGAATAATGAAAATTTTGCATTTAACATTTGTTATGAAAGTTGGAACTGGGAAAGCAGGAAAAAGAAATGCATTGATTATATTTTGATATTAATTTTACCTAAAGATTTCCGGACGTAATTTAATTATTTGATAAGCTAATGGGACATTTAGCCCAATGCTAAATGCTTTAGGGCCTTTCCAATGTGAGACGATCCAATTTCTGTCGCATCAAGTCCAAATATATGTTAGTTTTTCTCATAAAAACTAAAATAAACATTTAAATGACTCACATCTTGATAGATGAAACTTAATATCGGAGTACGGGTGAAATTGAAATTCGATAGAAATAACCTTAAGATTAGAGACACATGTGATGTGGGTGCTGTCAAAAAAGAAAGCGTAGCTCAATCATGAGGTATGAGGCGTACAGCAGTTGGTCTCAATAAAAATTATAATATACCATTTCAATGAATCTATTATCTATATTAGCCATAACCCATAAGGATTGAAAAGAATAGGGATTTATCCAGTCTTCAACAGTTTAATGTTGTGAACAAAAAAACACATTGAATGCCATGTTGTTATTAAATTAAAATTTTCGATTTTGAATTTACTAAATCTCAAAGGACTGGAAAAGTGAACAAAAATAATTGTAGAGAGGGTAAAGCTGCCAGGCAGAATGAAGGCAACAACTTGTCCTACGACCTTATTACCCAAATTGGAGAGGCCGAGGCTTGAAATATGGGCAAAGGACAGGGTTCCCAATTTAGACACCTCCATCAATTTTCACTTGTGTTGTTTCTTTCCAATCTAAGCAGATTTGGGTGTTGACATCTGATTGGGTCTTTACTTGCACTTTCTGCATGCCGATTCCCTATTGCCTGCCAGTTCGGCTTTGGCTTTGCTATTTTTGTACCATTATAATTACTTATTTGGCTTTCCCCATTCTGCACACCCCCTGCCTGCCTGCCTGCCTTTTTCATTCCAACCCACTTTCAAATGAGAGCAAATATATCCCCCACCAGGGTGATGATAAAAGGGCTTGGAGTGAAGGCAATTATGTTTTAAATTTTAACCAAATAAAAGACTTGGCAAAGACTGATTAATTATTTTATAGCGATGTTGATGTTGACTAATTCATCAATCCAATAATGCATAAAATCCTCTCTCTCTTTTTTATTTTAAAATTAGATTATTATCGACTCACTCCACTGCTCTGCATGCCCTTATAATTCGACCATAGCCTCACAATTATATTAGCTACTAAGCAAGCCATGACTCCCTTTCAAACCTATAATTTAATCAATGAAGCCATGAAGGGTGAAACAATTTGTTTTTCCACTTTTTGCAAAATATAATATATCATTTTATTCCTTTACTTGACCATTGTTGTTCTCAACATTTATATGTAAAGAGAAGTTATATTATTGAAATAGCAGGTTCCAGACTTACCATCCCTCTCACAGATTGCTTATTCTTTTACAAAAATCCAAACATAAAAACTCAAAACTCAAAAAAGCACTAAAAAGAATAGTAGTCGAGGAGAGTTTTGTGGCAGCTGCCTCAATCCTGATCATCCATTAATGATTGGACTTCTCATCGTGCGACACCTGTCAACCCTTTAATAGAAATGAAATGACAATCTTTAATTACATACAAAAGAATCCCTCCTATTGCTTCAATATATTTATCCATGAAGACAAATATATATATATTCCTGCTATCAAAACATGACTCTAAGTGTAACAAGCAACCAGCCTTCTTTCAAGAAATTGGGATCTTTCATTTCCATGGGAACTGATGTTTGGTTCTCTCTATTAAGTAATGAAAACCCATAGTTAGTTTAAAGTTGTCAGTCAAACGAAAACCCATGGTTAGTTTTCCTGTTTCTGAGGTTACTTATAGAGTTGCAAAGATCACAAACAATGTAAGTTGTCAGCTAAGGTCAAAATCAGTAATTTTGATAGGAAAGTCAAATAAGGGGAATACATATTTGTACAAAACATAGTGAATTTGCTCTTAAACAATGCGGTGAAGCATATGGACGGAATGGTTCTAAGATAACACAATGATGCCGATGCTCAGCCTTGTAATTAAAATGAATTTGTTGATGGATTAATCCCAAATGGCCCCTTTGTCAAGCAATAAAAAACCAAGTTGTATTTTTTATTTTTTTGAAAGGTTAACTTAAAATTCTTCTTGGGGTTATTGTACTTGACTGATTTTTGTAATCATTTAAAAGAAAAAGGAATTACTAGAAGAAGAATTGGGATGTCACTTTCAAGGGACAATACAGAGAATTAAGGAAGAAAAAAGGTGGTGGTGGTGGGAACTTTGTCTGGAATCGCAGAAAAACTGAAATTAAAGACAAAGCTGTTAAGATGATACATGTCTAAAGTTCCTCAAAGCCCCCACTAGTTAGTGTAGGTAATGATGATGATAAGCAAAGTTAAAATGAAAATTAAGACAAAGCCTGTTTAGTTTAATGGTAGTGGGCGTGGCTAAAGTAGAGAAAAGTTATTGACTTTCCCGTGGAAGATTTTCAAGCTTTTGATAGTAAATTCATCCAACACTCTATAAATTTAATTACTCCATTATGCAGGTATAAAAAGTACTTTTTATAGACACCACTGTTAACAAAAATGTTATAATAATCAGAATAACAGTGTAATTTTCATGATTGGGTATTCATTAAGCAAAACATCCACCGGCTCACCTTTTGTGTGTGTGTGTGTGTGTGTGTGTGTGTTTGTGTGTGTGCGTGCGTGCGCTTTTACTGTATTTCATAGCCTTTTTACACTGTTTGCCTTTCATCATTGGTCCCTTTGGATTTTTGGGTATTGATTAGCACAGAGAAAAAAGAAACAGTCAGACAAGAGTTGGTGAATGGAGTACTCAAAAAAAAAAAAAAAAAAAAAAAAAAACACAGATAAATTTGACTCAAAATGGGATGCTAAAACTATGCTATGATCATGTAGAATAATGATTTCTAGCTATAACCAAAGTTTGCATGAAGCCGAGATAGAAACTATGCTATGATCATGTAGAATAATGATTCCAAGCTATAACCAAAGTTTGCATGAAGCATATCTGAAGTTGGCATAGATGACAAGGGTTTCTCTCAGAAAGAAGCAAAGGACCCGAATGTAAAAAAAGTTGAAATGAATTCTCATGTCAGGGGGAAAAACAAAAAACTGAGAAAACGGAATAGAATCAAAGTTCCTTTTGCTTCTTAAAAGGAAAACCCAAATATTCCAAAAAAATCTGAATTCCGTGGCTGCTAGTTCTTGTTTTAGGCCCTCGTAAAATTATATATCCTTTCATTACAACTTCATGCACTTCCCCCTTTTTTCCTTTTACCCAGAAAAGAATATACCCATAATTGCACACATGATTCTGGGTCAAACGGAAATCAGTAAATCTGAAACACATAGATCCAGAGAGCTTTAAACGAATATCCATTTCATAGATGAGAAAGGAAGAAGCACAATAACCCATAAAATTTGATCATCTTAAAATTTACTCCCACAAAACCCGGGAAATTTTATCGCTGTACATCTATCCCATACTAATTAATAACATAGGACCTGATCAGCCTACTAATACGAAGATCGAGATAGATTATGTTTTAACTCACTCATTTCTGTCTAATCTTTTAATTCTTAACCACAATTGACATGCACTTGTCTTTTCTCCTAGTGTAATGGGCGGTGTTTTCTTGCATCAGAGTTTTCTTTTTCTCAGCGATGAAACTGTCTACTATCGACCGAAACTCTTCGCTGCTCATCTCGTCCATTGATTTCCTCGGCGGCTCAGCATCTGTAACCACTAGTTCTCGGCTGAACATAGCCGTCTCCGACCTCCGAAACTCCCGGGGTCGTTGGTTTCGGGATTCTGAAACCATTGATCGAGTTCTTCGGTACTCCTTTTGATTCATCATTTCGGTTGAAGAACAGAGAGGCTTTGTACGTGTCACTGTCCGGTTCTCCGTAGGTTGATGTTGTTCTTTAACTGGTGAGAGTGAACGTTTCGTCTCTGTAACAGTATCACGGCCAGTGCCAGTAGGCGTACGTTGCGGCTTGGCTCGAGAATTTAGAGCAGCCGCATTTTCCACCAGAATGATTTGCTTGTCCACCGCGGTCTCTTCCGTGACAGGAGCGGAGGTGGAGACTGCCGATGTTTGCATACACCGGCGAGAGCTAACGTACTCGTCGTAGATATCGGGAGTGGTGGTTAGTTTCTGGGTCTGGTTTTGGGTAGACAAAACAAAAACAGCGAGGATGATGATGTTTAGGAGGACAAAAGTGAAGAGCGGCTTATTAAAAGTGGAAACCAAATATCGGAGAAAATCTCCAGCAACCTCGACGGTGTCAGGAATCAAAGTTGGGTACAAGGGCCACGACAGCAAAAACAAAACCAAGAGAAACCCGATCAAGCTAAGCCCCATCCTCAACTTCCTCTCCATCTTGTATCTCCACAAAGCATCTTGCTTCTCTGCCTTAACATTATCAAATTCAAAGGAAGGCATAATTGATTAATAAGAGAAAGAAGGAATTGAGGGAGGAGAAGGTTTAAGGTTGCTTTCAGAGTTTATTAAAAGAGAAAAAAAGTTCGAAGCTGGTAGTGTTTTTTGTTTTTTGAGGTACTTGGAAACTGAATGATTTGAATAGATTCCAAGGCCATTATATATAAGAGAATTGTCCGCTTTTGTATTAAAAAAAAACAGATGGGAAATATAATGATTATTGAATAATAATATTGGAGAATGGAAGAGGTAGTGAACCACAGAGACTGAAAAATAGAACCGGGACAGAACCATAGCAGACCCACGCGTGGGGGGAGGAAGCTTGAATTAGGTTAGGTGGTGCGCAGTCTGCAGTACACCAGAGGGAAACGGACGGGTTTGGAAGGGTCCCAGTGTTGCACCAATTAACCTATTTTTAGTTTATTGTTTATTGCTGTGTCGCATGTCTGTCTTCCCATTATTTAAAGTAAAAGTGGGTCCTCGCCTCCTCATTTCTTTGTATAATTTTCTGAAATTAATTAAGAAACATTAATTTAAGAAGTCTACTTATTATATGTTTTTGTGTTATGGTAAGATACATAGTTGTGAGTAATTTTTGAAAAAATAGATGATTAGTCGTGAAATATATTTCATTATTATAGTATGATGATCAAATCCCGACCACGTGATTAAGGGATGAAGTGAATAATCGCCCTAGTTTACTTTATGGTTATCACATTCTAATATTCAATTATTAATGATGTGTGATGTTTTGTTTAGGAACGTTCAAATGATGCATGCATTTTATTTTTGAATGCATGAGTAATTTTATTCTCACTAGTACCTTTTTTTTTTTTTTTTTTTGTAGAATATACTCACTAGAACTTTAGCGCCGGGAAATAAGGGGATTTATACGCAACTTTAATTGTTTGATAGTCATATGCCTTTGCAATGAATTGGAGGGAATTATATGCTCAAGAAAAAAAAGAGAGTCTTAGAATGCTTCTAGTGTCTGAAATTGTTTGATAAGATGATAGAATTACATTTAATTATAGTTCCAATTTCAAAATAATTTCCAAACATAGCAAAAGCAACAATTAACAAATTTGTTGCTTAGGAGTTGATGTAATTATGTAGCCAAATATAGAATTAAGTAGAAGATGAAGCCCATCTTATATTTCAACTTCAGAAAAACAAATAAGTTATGAGGAACCCAGAAAAAGTCCAAATTTCCTGCATGTCATTCCAACAAGACAAATAATATTGGGGAAAGTTTTTGCTGTTATCTATATGAGAAAAGATTAAAAATATTGGGGGGATGTGATGCATGTTTAAGTGAATATGAACTTCTTAAAATTGATTGACAATGACCAGATGCTGAATTTGGGGTGGGTTTGATTACCTTCTTCTTTTTTGTAAATATCCCTGTGGTTAAGTATCATACAATTGAGAGGTTCTTTAGAAAAAACATTTGAGTTAGGTTCATTAATTAATATAATCACGCATGAACTAATGGACCATAGAGGAAGTGACCTTTTTGTTTTGGTAAAAGCAAAGGTTAAGTCATCACATGGGCTATTCTTACCTTTTTTTCTTCGAGTTGGAACCCTGCGACTCATTTAATTCTCTTTAGTACATTTGTAAAGCTGAAGAAGTAGCATCCTTTGGCATTGTATTGGTCACACCCCTTCACAATTAACCAATCTTATTTATGCCCGAAATCTTCTTCTTCTTCTTTTTTTTTTTTTTTTTTGATAATTAGAAAAAGGGAATGAGATTAAACCTAACTTTCATTTTACATCGTAATGTTTTTATCACCAAACAAGAGGTTGTTAACCTATAACATAATGTTCAAATTTAATCGAATTGAATGTAAATACCGTGACCTCTAGCTGTTATAACACAATCAAATTAAATGAAAGCAATGTTTTAAAGGAAAATGAAAAGTAGACAAAAAAGAAAAGCTCCAAGTAAGCGTGAAATTTTCTATTTAAAATGAGCTCTTTTTGCATGGGAAATTCATGAGTTGTGAAACAGGACAATGGGAACTCGAGGTTTTGTCCGTGGGAAGGTGATGAAATCCATGAAATATTGATTGGTTCAACCGCTCACTCTCCCATTAAAAACTAAAAAAAGAGGGGCTCGGGTTTGAAAATCACGCGCGGTTTTCTCCAACAACAAAAAAAAAAAGAAAGAAAGAAAGCATTCGTGATCCAAGTAGAGAGTTGAATCGTCCAAAGTAGAAAACCAGAGAGGAGAAAAAAATAGAAAAGCAAAAGGTATATGAAAATCACGTGAGGCCTGAACTAACAGTGTACGAAAGCCACCTGACAAAGGCTAAGATTATTCAAAAGAAAGAAAACAGTTGGATTTTGGCTTTGTAATTAAGAAAGGAAGGCCATTTGAGGCTCAGCTTATGTTGGTTGCAGACGATACCAACCGTGAGATATGGAGCAGGCAATCCCGTCAGACACGCCAATGTTTCAACCTCTCCCACTCCCACATTCCATTTCTTAATTTGTTTTGTCTACTGTAGTTGTTGAACAAGGAAGGTGTTCATATTGCAATTGAACATTTTTCTTTAATTATTTTTGTTCACTTCAATTCAACCTTACCAGAAGAATTCAGGGTGATTTCCATTTCTTGTTTCAATTCAACTACTTAACTCTGAGTAACCAAGCAAAGGACAGTAAACTGAAAAAGCCAAAGAGGTCAATAATTGATTGAGGATAACCTCTTTTTTTTTTTTTTTTTGTTGTTGTTGTTGTTGTTGTCCCCTTAGTCGAGTTAAACTTGTTTAATTCTGTCATTGAAGAGGCAGTGTTGATTAAAGATAGGAATTTGATGACTATGGTACTCAAGCCTACTCTATATTTGATTACTACTATCCTAGTTGACTGAAAACAAAAGCAGTAATGTTTTTCCACTTAACTCGGAATAATTCTAATGTAAATTCAAAATAGAAGTAAGATGTCAAGTCAAGAGCAAAAGGCTCCTTCCTTTGTCTATGCCTAAACTCAAAATCCAAATGGGTGAAGAGGCATCAAGGGGCAACAACTGTATTATGTTAGTAAAAAGAAAGTGTGTTGAAAGCGAAACAGATGAAAGAATTTCATGCCATTATATTTATATACGAATGTGAACGATGCTAATCGGTGTAGGAGCTTTGGAAATAGAGCGTAGGGAATGGAAAGTTGAGAAGGCAAAAAGGATCATTAATTCAGGAGAAGCACCTTTTCCTTTTGGGGGTTCCATGATTAATGAGTGATTAAGATTAGGTAAAGGTGATGTTTGATTGTTAAAGTTTTCATAAATAATATTAACATATAGCTGCCTTTGTTAGAAAAGGTTACCTCCAAAATGGGACCCGGAAATCAATAGATAATAATACCTCCCTGGCTTTGGATTGCCGACCCAAACCTATCACCTCTTACCGTACCTTTTCATCCAACATTTCTAGACCATGATGCCTCCACTCTCACCCCAGAAAAATAGTAAATCAATCACCCAACTTTAAAAATTTTACTATATAATTAATAATATTATCAATTTATTATTTATAATTTTTCAACGGTCAACTATTGGTTTATTAATGATTAAATAATAGCTTTTTAAAATTTAATGATAAAAATGTAAATTTATACAAACTATTTTATTGTCTACCTACCAACCTCTATATCTAGCCTTGTTTAGAGGTTACGATATTTTCAACTAAATTTAGGCCAAACTCGACTGATTTCAATTAAATCGACTTTTTTATGAAATTCTTTTTTTTTTTAATTTTAAGGTGAGGTAAATTTTATTAAATCTTTTGAATTCGATTTGAAATTAAATTTTATCCATGCCTCAAAAACTTACCGAAATTCCATTTTTTTCATTTTTTAATTAATTTCATATATTTGATTTTTTTTTTTCAAATTTTATAAGATTTTTACTCTCTTTTTCATATATTTTCGGTAGATATTTTTTTATGATGTTCTTAATACATATTTTATTTAATATTATAATAAATTAATATAATACAAAATTTATTTAATACTTCGGTACAAATAAAGAGGATTTAATGTGTTGTTTGATTTGATGGAAAAGTATAGAGATGAATATGAGTGGAAAAGTGAAAAAAAAATTAGTGGGTTCGTTATGAAAGAAAAACAAGAGGAAAGAAAATAAGAAATATGATCATTTTCTATTTTAATGCATAAAAATCAATTATTCCAAGTTGGATTATCAGAAGCGAGAGAGATGTATATATTAATTCAAAATTATGTACTTTCAAATATTTTATTTTCTGATAGAAAACAACATTCTTTTTTTTCTTTTTTCAATTTTTATATATTTCTTGCCAAACATGCTTATCAAAAGAATAACTATATTTTTAATTTTACTACTTTTTTTACCCCTTTTTAACTTTTCATCTTTTTGTTTTTTCGATTCTATTAAGCAAAACCTTAAAGACTTCCTATTTAGATGAAGGTGAAGCAAAAGGAAAATTCCCATCCCATGGCTATCCCTATTTACCAGGGGCTCCCTTCTTACCTCCTTTGAAGGCACACCGGCTAGAAATTAGGCAGTTTTGAAGTTGATCGAGTTCTTTGTTCATGGATGATTTCATTACATCTTTCAGCTTAGTTAATAAATGTATATATACATGTATCATCACGTATCATTCTATTTATGTTTAACATCAAGTGAGACTACTCCAGTTAGTAAACTATAAATGGTAATCATATCTGTGTGTTAAATGGCAATGCCACGTCATATCATTATATCAATGGATTATTTACATATACAAATTTGGTTGATCAAGCAAATCTTATCCATTATGTATTTAGATATTTTGAGCCAACTTAAAGGGTTGCACCCTTTTATAAGAAAAAGTAATAAAAATTTTCAACATATATAACTTGTTTATCCATATCAGTGAAAGTTTTTAAAGATAAATTATAGGATTATGAAAATCTCTTAAGATATATTATAAAATTGAGAAGATGAAAAAAAAGTAATAGAACATTGGATAGATTCTTATCTTTATAGGTGAAATTAAAATATTTTTTACAGATTGGGAAAAATTTGGATAAGAAGAGGGGAGGCATCAACTTTTTGCCCAACGCTAATTACTTATTCACCTAAATGCTGACTCTGATGCAAAATAATTTGATGTTTTAGTTTCCCTTATTTACTAAGGAAACCCTCTTTTGGACAAAACACTAAGAATAGTTTCGTGGATTGCTTCCTTGTAGACAATACAATTGTAAAAAAGAAGAAGAAGAAGAAGAAGAAAAGCATGTGGATAAGTTCAAAGCTATCTCACTTTTAAATTTAAAGATGAAGGCCCCTTCAATTTACGGCATGTAAGGGAGAAAAGAAATAATTGCCTTACACGTCTTAGGTACATTCCTCCACAGTCCACACATGCAATAAGTTGGTTTGGTTTAAATTGCAACTTGTCAGAGAAAATGGGGGATACGTTATAATGTTAAGTATAAAATTAGTAACGGGGTTTTAGTGTAATTATAAGGTTGAGATGATTAGATCCAATGTTTCGAAATTTTAATCCTATTCGTAAATACCTTACAAAATAACAAATGCAAATATTAATGAAATAATGGAGGGTATTATTATATGGACTGTCCAAGGGATCATGTCCATCAAGAAAGTAGCATAAGTTTGACAAAGAACCTATAATATAAATTCAGGAATGAATAGAGGTGGTTTAGGAAGTATGGATGCCAGATAGGGTGTCGGTTGTCAATCATTGTTAAAGGTATTAAAAAACACAACATACATCTATAATCTATTCATGCTCTTACTAAAACTTTGTTATTCTTTTTTTAAGAATCGTCGGTTTGGTTACAAATATTTGTCAAAATAAAACATTTTATATTACTCACTATGTATGGTATTTCTTTTTTGATAGATAAAACAGAAATATCAATGAAGGCCTGCATAGGTACCCGACGTTATAAGCCTGAACCATGCAGAGGAACTATTTTGTGGGGTGTTACATTAAGCACAATCAGACCGTCCGCAACTCGATCCCAACTTAACAAGTCCAAGATTGAGCGGAGGAGTATGCATAACATTAGAGACACTACACCAAAACAGACTTTTAGCGGCGTTTTTAGTGGCTTTTAACAGTTTTTCTCGCAAAAACGCCGCTAAATTTTGCGGCGCCTCATTTAGCGGCGTTTTTTGTGGTGTTTTTCAAAGCGCTGCAAGCTCTATTAGTGGCGCTTAAAAACGCCGCTAAAGGCCTAAAAAAACGCCGCTAAAAGTCTGTTTTGCTGTAGTGAGAATTAATAAGATAATTTTTGGGTTTAATTTTGAATTAATACAAGGATAAAAGGGTCATTTGCAATTGTATCCACTAGGGAGACAATCCGAGTCAAGATTCGGCGTTGGGGGGTATTGCTTTTGCCTTTTGCTTTTGTTTCATGCCGTCTTCTTTTGGCTTTTTATGTAATTACAATTTCATTTCAATGTAAATATATATAAGCTTATCCTTAAAGCATGGCTTGGAAGCCGAAAATCGGTAGAAACCAAAAGAACGCAAAGACTCTAGTGGTGGAAATACTGATTTTATAATTATTTTTAGATTTTTTTAAAAATAATTTTTTTATTTTTTTAGTAATAACATGTAAAATATCACATCATTATCTTTTAACATATTATCAAAATAGACTAATTTTTTTATTAAAATTCAAGTTTAGGTAACAAGTTAGACTAAAAAAATTAAAGACGAAATTGAAAAGATTAATTTCAATAACTAAATTTTGATTTATTCCAACATAAAACCTTTGAAAGCTCTATAAGGCCTATTCTTCGTTACTATCAGTGCTTTAAAAAAAGTAATTTTAAAAAATATCATGAAAAAATGTGGTCAAGTTTTTAGTTTTTTTTATCAAAAAATTGTATTGAAAAGTTAAGTTATCTTTTTTATAGCCTTGATGTTGAAAATAATATAATATAATATAATATAATATAATATAATATAATTTGAATTTTAAATGCATTTTAAATGATTAATATAAATAAGTATATTTTGATAATTTCATATCAAAACATAAAAACCAAAAGCATTTAAGGTTTTATTTATCATTAAGGTTGAGAAACACTCTTCAACCCGAACCATAATTTGAAGAAGAAAAAAAAACGTAAACAAAAAACTTTTCAAACTAAAATTTGATCTAGAATTAGAATTTTAACCAAAATTTTTTAGCTTTTAATTTTAAAAAAAGTAACTTTGGATGAATTTATATTTTATCCCTCATTAAATATCTATTTTATATTTTTAAACGTAATGATGAATATTATCAAAAATATTTTAAAAATACATTTCAACTAGAATCATAAATTATCTCCTAAAGTTGTAGAAAGAAATTTAAGATTGAAAGAGCGAAATAGAGGTGAGTGTGCCAGTTGAAAAATGGGGAAGAGAGCCTAACTGAATCATCCAATCCACGTTAACCAATAGTTTTACATCTTTTCTAACTTTGTAGTAATAATATTTTATAATACACCAAACTCACACCGACTTATAAAAGAGATAACATATTATATAGAGCAGACGATGCTAAGTTCAATTAGTTACGGTATAATATTCTCATAAACAAATATAGTTACGGGCATCCCAAAAGAATTAGTTAACACTAAAATTATTATCCATATCCTTTTATTAAAGTTACATGGTGCATTATAGTTAAAATCTGACGTGATTAACGAAATAATTAGATAATTATCATGGCATGTTACGTGTATCTCATGTTATCGTATGAAGATAAATTTTTAATAGAGAAATATGTGTAATTTTTAACAAGACATATTTGCTCTTTAATCTAACATATAGATACTAATTTACCCATATTTTGATTAGAGAAGATAAAATGAAATCTAATTATTATTACAAAGGCTTCTGTGGTACTTTTCATTAGTTAAGGCATAATGATAATTTTATGCACTCTTGTAGATAGGGGCGAATTATATTTCAACCCCTTTACTAAAAACATAGTTAAATTAGCTTTTATCCATTTCAAAACGTACAAATTAGCCCCTCTGTTAAATTTTTATCTGTTAAATGATGATTGGAAATTATTTTTTATGGGTAAACTATAAAAATGGTCACCCAACTATGGCTTCTGCTCTATTTTGATCATCCAACTATTATTTTTTTTTATTTAGCCACTAAACTTTTCAAAATTAAATATTTTAGTCACTCTAAGTTGTTTTAGGTTTTTTTATTGGTCTGGTAATAAAATTAGCCCTCTAATGTTTACACATTTTATCAATTTGATCCTAAATATATAAAAAAAAAAATCAACAAATTTAGCCCTCAAGGTTTACAAATTTTGTCATTTAGTTTTAAGTCTAAAAAATTCAATAAATCTGGCCCTCAATATTTACAAAATCTATCAAAATAGTTTGAACTCTAAAAATTAAAAAAAAATATTTTTAGCCCTTTATAACTCACCGGCTAACCATGTGAGATATTAAAATAAGAAAAAAGAGTACTCTCTTTCAAGTCACTTACAATAATTTCTTTTACTATAATTTAGGCTTTACACTGGACCAAACCAATTGATTTGGAACATATCTGGAATAACTGGTTGCATTACTACCTGAACAGATAATGTTTTTAATGCCTTTTTAATTTCTTTTGGATTTTAAATTTTATTGTGTTTAATCCCAACTCTTTAGATTTATTTTGCAAGTGACTTGAAAGAGGATTTTTTTTTTTATTTTAATATCTCACGTGAGTTAGGCGATGAGTTATAAAAAGCTAAAAGTGAATTTAAAAAAAAAAATAGAGTTAGGACTAACTTAGGATCAAATTGATAGAATGTGCAAACATTAGAGAGCTAATTTTGTTACTAAGCCAATAAAAAAAATCCATATAAGCTCAGAGTGACTAAAATATTTAATCTCGAAAATTTTAATGACTAAATCGAAAAAATTAATAATTGAGTGATCAAAATAGAACGAAATACTTATGTGACCATTTTTATAATTTACATTAAAAAATAAATTTCCTCATGAATACAGGGGCTTCCTAGTACTTTTACTGGTTTGTGGCCTTATAGAATTCTTCACCGTCCTGGCAATTTCAGATGGGAAAAAAGCTTTGGGCCTGTATCTTTTAAAGAAGGAATTCTTTATATTTGAGCCTAACTGTTTTTCTTCATGAGTTGAATTTGGATCAACAGATTTAATGTAACATAACATACACTGGAAAAGTACAAAAGCATGAATTTATCAAATTCAAAAATATTTTTAAAATTTTAAATTCATTACTAAATACACTTCTAAAAATCTGTAAATTTAAAAAATATCATAAATGTTATATTTCTAAATAATTTACTACTCAATTTACACTATTTTCGAGTAACCAAAAGTATTTCAAGCGGCTCCAATAGTTGGATTTGCACCCAAACTTGCTAAAATACATCCATGCTTCGTGCTTGTTTGTTTTGTTTCTAAAAGAAGCATCTCCTGTTCGGTGGAGCTGGAAATTGAAGCAACTGTCATTGCACTATAATTAACAGGCTCTGTTGCTGTACTCACATTTACAGATATCAGATCGGTCCATATGGCTAAGTTATTTGGTCGTCTACCAATGTATACCTTTTTCCTCCTCCTGCTTTACTCTGGTAGTACATTATGTGTATCTTAATTTATAATCGGTTACTCATTTCAAGAGTCTAAATATGTAACGCTTGAATGAATATAGTGATGATGCAGAGATGCAACTGGTGGAAGCAAGTATTTGCCAGAGGAGTTCAACTTGGTAAGGCTTTTGTGGGAACACTCGGCCATTGCGGTCGCCAATGCAGGAAGTTCATGGAGCCTCTGTGTTCTTAGGATTTGAATGTTTTTGCATGAAGATAAATAGTTACTTATACTGCACCAAAACCTTCATAGTATTTAGATATAGTTATACTACTCCTGGTTGCAGCGTGATCCCATCCAACCACACAATATGCATAAGGTTGCTAAAGTGAATACTCTTCACCCTTTAGACAATGCTAAACCTACTAAAAACTCGGTCTTTTTGGCAAAGATTTGAAGCGAGAAATGAAAGTGCAGCAGGAAATTCAGAAAATCAATTTGTGATAAAAGAGTAACTGGACCCGGCCATGGAGGGGGCCAAACATCAAAATGCGTTGAAAAATATCCAAGTTGGATGACAAACAAGAAACGAGATGATTGTTTACCAACAAAATTGACTTCACGATGCATTTCCTTGAGCACCCAAATGATTTGATAATAGAGATTCAATTCAACCAAAGAAGAGAATTAACTAAACTAACAATTAATATAATGCTGTCCAAATGCAACCCGTATGTCCCCTCGTTCGGACATATCAATCAACACAAACTCTACATGTCTCAAGAAACAAGGGAACCAAAGAGAACAATGGCATCACTGAAGCAGACAAGCAAACGCTACAATTACAACCCAAATAACAATGACCACCCAGAACAAGAATATTAGCAAAGATGGAACCTTCATGACACATTTGACAGTTTGACACTTCCAGAATCAAAGTTAAAATAAGCAAATTAAAGCCATGATTAGGATTTGGCCGTTCTCTTCGACAGATTTTAAAGACCAATTTTTTTTATATACCCAGTTGTCGCTAGCCAAGTCCATTCACATCCACGATTAAGCATAATATCAAACACAAACCAAGCATTTCAACACCGTATCTTGAACAAATTTGAAAAATGGAACAAAATTAAATTACTAGGGATTAATCTACTTCTTCTTGCCGCCTTTACCAGCCTTACGCTTAGTGGGCAAAATAATCTCACCCTTAAGCACCGGAATCTCCATAATCTCAGACAACTGCCCGAACTTCTTACGGAACTTCTCGACCTGGTCAGCGTCCACAAGGACGGCCGACCTGTTCCCGAGGTAAAAAGGATGGTTCCCCGACCAAACATCCACCACATACTCCTTCTGCGTCCCACCTGTTGTCATCACCAATTCTCCATTGCAGTAAACTTTAGCATCCTCGTGGAATTCCGGATGGATGTCCTTTTTCCGGCAAGTAACTTGTGGCCTATAGCCCCCTCCCCTTGCAGTCACCACCTATTAACAAAGAAAGAAAGAAAAAGGAACCGGTTAAGTAGGATGATTAAGGATATAAGATGGGGTAAATGGTTTTGGGGTTTTGTTGAATTTACCTTTCTGGGAGGGAGTGAAGGGGGAGGAGAAGGCTTGATTTGGAGAAATGTGTTGGGGAGAGTTAGCGCCATTTCTGCTCTGGCAGTACTGGGGAGGTTGTTTCCAAAGGGGATGAAATGAGGAGATGAATGGGAGTTTCGTGGTGGAGATTCTGGGATTGGCTTTCCCAAGTTTTTGAATTTACAAGAGAGCCCCGAGGGTTGTTTTTCTTTGATGGGCCTACCTCAATGCCCAAACTTATTGGGCTTCATATCAGTTTCACAAAATTAAGTCTGTGCTACTAATAGATATATTATAAGCTGAGCTCGTCAGTTAATTTCTATTATATATTTTTAACGAATTTATTTAATTTTTTAAATTAAAATGCAATAAAACAAAGCAAATTGCAACATAAGACTGAAACACTAAACACAGTTCAAGATGATAATTTGAGTTTCTTTATTATTTAAAATGTTTACTTCATTTTTCCTTTTAACTTTATTAAATAATTTAACGTGATTTATATTTTTAGACATATTGTAATGTGGCATATATGACTAGTTTTTATATAGTTAGACAATTATCATATACTTTCTCTTTCTGTAAATATGAGAAAATTAATTTTATAGAATTAATAAAAAATGTAAAAACTAAAAAATTCTTTTAAAAAAATAGAAAGATTAAATACGATCCAATTATAATAGATAGACTAAACCTGCAAAAAGTATATGTTGAAAGGACTTTTTTAGAATTTGACCCCGATATCTATGCTACTATATATAAAAGGAAGGCCTTACATGACATCTGTCCAATATAATTGTTTTCCGACATGAGAAATTAATGGTCAAATATCAATTTTAATCCCTCTACTTTTTACATGACACCTATCCAATACTCCAATGTTAATTGTTTCTTTTTGACATGAGAAACTAATGGCCAAATATTAGTCCTAATCCCCCTACATTTCACATAACACCCGTCCAATATTCCAATGTCAAATTGTTTTCCTTTTTTTGGACATGAGAAGCTAATGGCCAAATATAAAGAATCTTGAGGATCAAATTGATAGAATTTACAAATATAAATGGTTAAATTTATTGAATTATTTAGAACTAGGATCTAATTGATAGAAAAAATAAGTATTGATAACTGAACATGTTATTATACCAATTGAAAAAAGCGGGTGACCAAAACAGAAATCACTATTTGATTAGTTTACCTATATATTTGATTAATATATAGCATGCCACGACAATAATATGAATATACTCAAATAAACAAAAAAGATAAAATCTATGGATAATAACTATTAACTTATAAATTTTGTATAATTTTATAATACTTTGAACACAAAGAAATAACATTAACACATTGCCCACAAATTTTTTCACTAAATTGAATCACTTAAATAAAGTATTCAAAATATCTCATAAATTTAAATATATACATATTTTTCTTAGAATAATTTATGATGATAAATTATACATAATATAAATTGAATAAAGAAGCGATACTAATCCAATTTTTGTTCGGAAAAAACACTAACGCAGCATTAAAAAAATTGTAACATGATCAATTTTTAATTAGGCTAAATTATATATTAAACTATCAAAATTTTTTATTTTAGGTATTCAAAATAACGTGGCAGTTAAAAATGTCGATATAATATTTTAGCCATTAACTTTTACATGTTATATGTAGTAGATGTACGAAGAAAAAAAAATCAAATTACAGAAAATTAAATCTCAAAATAATTCTAAAAAAGAAAAGGAAAAAAAGACAGCACTAAGAGATACCTGGAATTTTTCAAGCTATGTTTTTATCATTTGAGTTGAATGATCTTGAATAAGATGTTAAACCCAGATTCAAGGTTTCAATAATCAGGCATGTATTGACAATACTTGCCTTCTTTGGTAGCCATCTTTTCCTCTGTAATCTTCAACCAAATACAAACCCTAGTAAAACTAAGCTCCAATTCTAATTAGGGGTGAGTATTCAATCGAGTAAAAAAAATTTAAGTTTGTCGAATTGACGAATCATATTTTAGCATCCAAACTTATTTTTGAATTTTTTTGGAATCGAATCGAGTAAAAAAAAAATTCAAGTTAAGTCAAGTCGAGTTAACGAATCATAATATTTATACTCAATGTTGTGTTTACATGGACCGGTTATTTAACTAGTAGATGAAGTACAAGATTATTTAACTATATAAATAATATAATTATTTTACCTTTTAACCTACTGAGTAAATATTTATCAAAACAACGAATTTTTGCCTTTTAACTTATTTGACTTTTAACTTTAGAAAAGATAAATATTTATCAAAACAACGTAGTTTTGCCTTTTCTTATTCGAATTTTCGGATAACTCGAATTGTGTAATTCATATTCGAGTTAAACCAAAAAAACTTAATTTTTTATTTGAGTTGATCCGAATAACTTGATTAACTCAAATAACTCGAACTATTTAATTCAAAATTTAAATTTTTTATCGAATTTTTCGAATCGAATTAGATTTTACTTACTCATAATTCCAACAATGGCTAAAACAAACAACCCTTTGCTTTTCATAGGTGCTGGGGGTGGGGCGACGGGGAGAGTACAGGGGTGGGATTAATATAAAATTTAAATTTATTATTATATTTTTTGAAAATATTTGCGTCTTTTATATATTTATTTGACTTTCTTGGAATTAAAATCATTTGTAAGTTTTGAGGGTTAATTTTTAAAATTATGACTGAATTGATATAATATGTAAAAGTTGATAGTTAAATTTGTTATTATATCGATTTTTTAATTCCTGCATTAGCTTATCATTTGTGTTTTTTAATGAGACTAACTAGAATTATCGAACTATGTAATGCAGATGTTTAAATTGTAAATATTTTATTTTGAATACTTAAAATATATATATATAATTAAGTGACTATCTATATAGTTTACCCTTTTAATTAATTGAATACCTCGACCTCTAACAATTAGATAATAGATCTAGAAAATAACTGTAGATGGCGAATTACTGAATACCTAAAACTCAATCAAGTCTTCTCAATTCAAAATTGATCAATTACAGGAGACAACTCTTATTTATTGGTATAAGTAAAATTTTCTAATTAATTGAAAATACTTTTAAATTTTAAATCAAATTAAAATTCATTAATCAATAGTTATTGATGCAAAATTTTTAATTTTGATATAAATGATATATTGTTAATTATTAAAATTAAATACATATTAATTGTTTAAAGTAGTTGATAATCTCCTACGAAACCATCCTTGTAAATGCATTATTTTCCTAAAAAATTAACTTAAAAACTTAAAACTTTTTACCCTGGAAACCTTTAAATACATCTTTTATAATTAAAATAAATTATTATCTTTTTAATGTTTCCACAGTTGATTCAACACAAATTTAAATTAATTTAGAAAGTATAAATCAGCTAATTTAATTAAATTATTTTAAAAATTAAACAATAAATTAATTATTGTATAAATTCTTTTAAATTATAATGAATTTTGGTCTAATATGTAATTTTATATATGAGTTTTAATTTTGTGTAATTTTATATATTAATTTTTTTTATTTTTCTCACAAATTATTAACATAATTATTGATTATAATATCATTTTATATTTTTATATAACATATACAAATAATATTATTTATTTAGTACAAAAATAATTTGATGTATTTAATAAAAAATCATATATATATAATTATATCAAATTAAAATTTATATATAAATTGCATATTAAATTAACACTCAGAGATATGTGGCACTTGGTTAATATAAGGAAAAAATTCAAGTTGAGGCATGTTTGGCAGGACTGATGTGAAATGTTTACTTTAAAAGGAAATCTTTAAAAATGTCATCATCATTTACTATGACTAGGAATAGAACAAAGTTGGTAATAGGACTGCCACATATTAGTAATATATTCTTCTTCTCCAGAAATGGGATGAGCGGATATTATTAAATCTATTAATTTTCTACCATTCATACATTTCCTTATGATTTATAATCTTGCAATTTATTATTATTTTTATGAATATTAAATGTATTCATTTTTATCCTATTTCCTTCAGTTTTAATTGATTTTTTATTTTTATTTCTTTTTAACTTAGTAAATATGTAAACATAATTCTTCAAAATTTATTTAAACATAATATATATTTTATATTATATTATTACATTTTACCCTTTTAATAATTTATATATAAAGATAAAATAATAAGTATATATAGTAGAGCAGGGCAAAAAAACTAATATAACCGTTATATTATGTTATTACATTTTACCCTTTTAATACATCTCACCTTACATTTATTCTTCAAACAAAAATTTTGCTCCATTTAAACAAAAAATAGATTCAAAATTTATTAAATGATTTAAAATTTACCATCTCTAATTTTACCTTTAAATTTATCTATTTAAAATTTTAAGCATAATTAATATATATTTCTCCAAAATGACAAAAAAAAAAGTTAACCCAATCAAAATTAAATGAGGGTTATTAAATACAGTGAATGAATATGGTGCCTAAAAATTTAAATATAGATGGATGAAAAGGGTTGCAAAAAGAGCACCGATTAATTCCTTTGATTTTGAGCCCAGCCGATTTACAACAAAACAAATTTTCTTTAAAAAATCAATATCAGTTGAAAGTGATTTTAGATAAAATGATATTTACTATTTTTAGTTCCATCTCTTTTTAATTAAAATATAGATAAATATTTATCTATTTATACTATATTTAAGTGTCTAACTGGACTGTTGACACATATTACATTTAATTATTAAAATTATTTAAAAAATAATAAATATTAAGTTTAATATATCATTTGGTATCAAAGTTTGGCATTTTCTTTCTAATGTGGTATCTGTGTTATTTTTTTAGTTCAGTGTGATACTTGTATTTAACAAAAGTTATATATTTTGGTACTTGAAGGTAACAATGCTCACTTTTTAGTATTTAATTCAAGTTTTAAAGTTAGATTTGATAAAAGTTAATTTCTAATATTATTATATTTGAATTTTTATGAATTTTTAATAGAAAAATTAGTGTTAATTGTGAATTTGTATAGTTTTGCGTTTAATTTTTTAACTATAGTCTGATGGAAGTGTTTTAATTCAGATTTTAAGATGAAATTTTATGAATTTTTGTCAAATCAACTCTAAAACCTGAATAAACAGTGAAAAGTTAATATCATTAACTTCAAGTACCAAAATGTATAATTTTTATCAAATACATGCACCACATTAGATAAAAATAACACATATACCGCATTAGAAAATAATACCAAAATTAAATACCAAATTATATATTAAACCTAAAAATTATTCAAACTATCTTTTTACTATATAAAATCTATAAAAACCAATTTAAAACTAGAATAAATGCACATGTAATGGAAATTAAATTTAACACAACAAAAGTAAGTAATTTAATTCTTATTAAATTCGAAAGTAAGTATTTAAGGGCAATTAATCATGTCCTTACTATTTTCAAATAATTATAAATAATTTTAGTTAATATAATGATAAATTTAACCCTTAATGTTTTTTATATTCTATGTAAATATTGACAGAATGGGTAAATATTACAAGTTAAATTTATTAAATCAATATCAAATTGACAATAATTTGTAAACTTTAGAAGCTAAATTTATTATTATACAAAAAATATATATAATTAACAAAAAATATTAATATTATAATCAATTGCCCTTAACTACTTACTTTTAAATTAACAAAAAATAAATAATTCTTACATTTTTTTGGAGTAAAATCAATTTATTAATATAAAAATAGAGATAGAACGTAAAAAAATTTAATATATATTAATCGAATAAGAAAAATAGTCCAACCCTCCACCCTAGTCTCAAGCGATGAATATTGCTTCACTTAACTATTGTTTAGTAAAAAGAAATACAGAAAGGTTACAAATTGAAATGAAATCATATTTCTGCCAAGTGTCCTGGAAGTTTGCGCAGCTAGCGACTCTGGAAAAATCAAAGCTCATTACATAACTAAACGTAATTATACTTTAATTAAATGCTGTATTAGAAAAGAGAAGACAAAGACCCAAGTTTGAGGCTTCTCGTGACGGATGGATCACAATTTACTCATATACTATTTGAACCCCCCCCCAAACAAAAGTTTACTTCCATATCACTGCTGGTTAAGCTCTTCCCCCTTGCAATCCAACCATAAAAGATTTCTTTTTAAACTTTTATCACACTTCTTAGTTGCTCATTTCTCAGTTCCCCACAGATTTGTGTGATCCAAGCAGTAAAATCAAGTTCTTTTTAAAAGGTATATTTTGCATAAGGGTTGTTCCAGTTTTTCTTGGATCTCTGCAAGTTTCCAACTTTGTTTTTTTTTTTCTTTTGACTTAGGCAGAGTTTAAAGTCGTCACAGCCTTTTAATCTGTCTTTGATCATTGTTCTTAATACTAGTTGCATATTGTGGCCATGAAATCTTGGGACCACTAACAAAGTAATTTGCTTTTTGTCTGATTTTATTTCATTGTGGACTAAGAGTCTATTTTTTAGCCGAGATATGGTCTTTTAGTATTTTTTTAATTTATTGCTTTTCTTTAGTTTTTCCTGATATTTTGGTTTATCGGTTAATAAATTCAGCAATGGAATCCATCTGCATATCGCTAAAGGCTACTGCAATCGCCAGTCCGGTTAATATCAGCCAAGGTCGTAGCAATGGAGGCACTGTTTTCTGGGGTGAGACTATCGGAGGAGGTCGGGATTTTGGAACACAGTTATGGAAGAGTTTGAGAGCTGAAAATGGTGTCAAAAAAGCTAAACCGGGGGTTGCTTACTCTATTATCACCCCAGAAATTAACAAGGAGACTATGGTAAGTAGGAAAAAAAAAGAAAGTATTTCTATTGTTATGTTTGATCCAAGGATTAAACAACTAGTACAAGATTTCTTCTAGTAAGAGCTGTTCAGATCTTTTTAAAGTGGGCTTTTGAAACTTTTGATTGTCAGAAATTTGAGACACCAAAGTTTGAGGCTCCACAAGCAGACCCAAAGAATGTGGCTTCCATCATACTCGGCGGCGGTGCTGGGACGCGCCTCTTCCCTCTTACTAGCCAAAGAGCCAAGCCAGCCGTAAGAAACCATTTTCCTAAGAGAAAGTAGAAAAACTATTTTTATGTTTTTGAAAGTAAACATTTTTCATTTTGAAGATGAAACCCAATTATTAAATTTCAAGTCTCAGATTGGTAGGATTTTAACTTTTTCCATGATATTATTTGGTTTGCAGGTTCCAATTGGAGGGTGTTACAGGCTGATTGATATTCCAATGAGCAACTGTATCAACAGTGGGATAAAGAAGATATTTATCTTAACTCAGTTTAACTCCTTCTCCCTCAATCGTCACTTAGCTCGTACTTACAACTTTGGGAATGGTGTAAATTTTGGAGATGGTTTTGTTGAGGTAAGGCCATACTGATTTAGCCTTACTATGCATATCATTTAGAAATCCATGTTAATGCGTGGATCATGATGTTTTACAATTTCCATTCTCATGAAATGTAATTATCTTTTCTGAAAGCTTTGATGAAGCTACGTTTGCTTGTCATAGGTTCTGGCGGCCACTCAAACACCAGGAGAAGCTGGGAAGAAGTGGTTCCAAGGAACTGCTGATGCTGTGAGGCAATTTGTGTGGGTTTTTGAGGTTAGTTAATAGATTTTGTACTTGAGCTGAAATCATCCGCCTTTATCATGAAAGTTGACCGAAAATGATTTGTTTCACTACCACCAGGATGCCAAAGCGAAGGATGTGGAGCATGTATTGATATTGTCCGGAGATCATCTTTACCGAGCAGACTATATGGATTTTGTTCAGGCACGTGGCTACATTACTAAGAGTGGAAAAATATCATTCGGAGACTTTTCTTTTCTACTTCCTCATGAAGGAAGATTGTTCCTTGAAAAATCATCTGGCTGAGCATCAGTTATATCTTTCTTGCAGAAGCATATTGACTCAAATGCTGATATCACAGTCTCATGTTTACCAATGGATGACAGGTACTTATTAATTATCATGTTATGTTATATCATTTTGGATATTATAAGATGAGTATAATGGCTATATCTTTTATATATGATTCTCTTAGTGTATCAAGTTTTTACAATATTCCCGTATTGGTCTCTATCGCTCAGAGCATTAAGCATATACTAATGGTTGCTTGGAATTCGGGAATTAACTTCACTCTTTCTGCAGCCGTGCATCGGATTATGGATTGATGAAGATAGATGGAACAGGACGAATTGTCCAGTTTGCCGAGAAACCAAAGGGCCCTAATCTTAAAACAATGGTATGTGCTTGTACTCGTACCCCACATTTTTGTAATTTCAAATATAATTTCCTCTAATTAGTGATCTTGTTTGTTTCACGTGTACTACAGCAAGTTGATACCTCCATATTAGGACTATCAACTCAAGATGCTGCAAGATATCCGTACATTGCATCAATGGGTGTGTATGTGTTTAAAACTAGTGTCTTGTTAAAGCTTCTAACTCGAAGCTATCCCTCATGCAACGATTTTGGCTCTGAGATTATTCCGTCTGCTGTGAAGGAACACAATGTCCAGGCACGTTGACTTTCACATGAATTATTACCTGCAGTTTTTGCCGTGTATTTTTCAGTCGTAATCTGTTACTATTTGCAATAATGTGGACTTCACATCTGGTGATCAAACTGCTGAGTTTCTGGCTGTTTGGATGTTTTGCAGGCATATTTGTTCAATGACTATTGGGAAGACATTGGAACAATAAAATCTTTCTTTGATGCTAATTTAGCCCTCACAGAACAGGTTACTCGCACTTTTCTGTATAAGTTCTAATCTTTTATGTGATTTACCGATCAACAAAGATACTAAATCCCCTTTTATGAATTATCTGCTTGCAATAACCTACCAAGTATATGATCTTAAAGAACTGGCTGCGTTAACAAACACTTGTGCATTTTTGTTATAGATCCTCTGATTAAGATTCTGTCATGTCATCATGTTTGTATATAGACAAAGAAATCATTTGCCTTATCATTATGTTGCACTACGAGACACCTCACTCGTTCCACTAGTGTACCTCTCATAAAGCCTAAGCAAAAAATTTGGTGTTTATCTCGTGAAAACTGATTATCCATGGTCCCCATGCAGCCACCAAAGTTTGAATTTTATGATCCAAAGACTCCTTTCTATACATCTCCAAGATTCTTGCCTCCTACCAAAGTTGATGAATGCAAGGTATGCCATAAAGCTTTAATCTATGCTGTGAATAATAATTTGATCGTCTTATCTCATGGCTAATTGCTTACTGCAGATTGTTGACTCCATAATTTCACATGGTTGTTTCTTGCGAGAATGTAGTGTTCAACACTCTATAGTCGGTGTGCGCTCACGTTTGGAGTCCGGCGTTGATCTTCAGGTGATTCAACATCTTCTCTTTCCCTTAGAAAAGCATCTGACAAGGATTAGAAGTAGTTGTTTTCGATAATAAACCGTATCTGGTGTGAGAAATTATCTTCATACATGTTTTCTTTTGCAGGATACCATGATGATGGGAGCAGACTACTACCAAACCGAGTCCGAAATAGCATCTCTGCTAGCAGAAGGGAAGGTTCCTATCGGTGTTGGACAGAATACCAAGATCAAGTAAGATTTTAGATCGAAAAAACCGTCTCTAGACCAACTGAACTTTTCTTAATCTATAACATTGTACCTGATAAATCTCCACATATAAGAAAATATGTCTTTAAAACAGCTCCTTACATCGTCAACTAAACACTTCTTGCATTCTGATTTTGAAGGAATTGCATAATTGACAAGAATGCCAGGATAGGAAAAGATGTAATCATATCAAACACTGATGTGAGTGTTACCTTGCTTGCTTCTATAAATGTGGAATGTTCCCTTGATAACTTTAATTTACTTTCATCCGCCCAGGCTGTTGAAGAAGCTGAGAGACCAGAAGATGGGTTTTACATTAGGTCTGGGATCACAGTGACAATGAAGAATGCAACCATCCGAGATGGAACTGTCATATAAAACATTTTAACCTTGAATCCTTCCAGAGGCTGATTCTGTTCTGTTGCCCTTTGCAAGTGAAAAATATATCTAGGACTTATGCTTTGCATATGTAAAATTCTGAAGTTCCTATGTACTTTTCAAATAAGTTCAAACACCATTTGTTTTATTCATCTCTTAGTAGCACAAACACAAGCTTACAGCAGAAAATAAGCTGGTTCATCAGATTAGTACACAATCACAGAATGTATCACTCTTTAGTTAAGAACAACTCATTTTTAGAAGAGTTCATCTCGTTGTAAACCCTAAATAAATAAAAAAACTAGGACATTATCTTGAAACTTTATCTTCAACACTTCTATATTACTATAAGACCATCATGTATTTTTATTTTCTCAATTTCCCGTGTTGCTGACACCATTCCCAGACCACCATTGTGCTCTTCTGATTTCCCTTGCTTTGTTCCATTTCTCTATGTCTCTCAACCTTACGTACATCTTTCGAATCCGATTAAGTTTCTGAGATTCTTGAGTGATGAGGTCGACAGTTGAGGTGCCTTGGCTCATGATTACCTCATACCCATCTCCGTAAGAGTCCATTCCTTCGGCTAACAGTTGCCAGAATAGCCCACCGATGGCTGCACCTCCACCCCTGGCTGATGAGTAAATCGCTGTGTAAACAGTGTTGTACAGCTCGTCTCTTTGGTTAGGACCCGCAATTTTCAAAGATTTTCCGAACTCGGCAAAGAGCAATGGTTTCTGAAGGATGTTCTGAGCATCTTGGATGTGATTGTACAGCCAATTATTCAAGAAGGCAATTTGGCTTTCATCACTAGAGCTTTGTAACCTGCTCAACCAGCAAAATTTTGGATACATTGGCTTTTACAATTTTTACTTAAAAAGGGGATAGTTTCTACTGAACATATATATATTTACCATTGATCAGGATATGAATGAACTGTCGCAAAGTCAATGCCAGGGATCTGATTATTTGCAATGAAATCAGTTCCTACTTGAAAGTTAGGGTTATATTGCTGTTTTTGAGATGATGATGGTCCATAAAACCCTTCTAAACCAGCTTCTAGTAAGTGATTTCCATCAATGGACTTCACATGAGAAGCCATCTCTGTAATCCAGGCCTGTTCAGCAAACACAATCAAAGTAAAATGTGTAGGGTGGATAAAAAAAAGTAATGTTTTTGTTGATAATACAAACATATCTAATCTTCACCTAATTTGTGTAACCTAACACAAAGAATGGAGTAGGTTACGTAGGTTCCCAGTCCCATTAGACCACCACCGCATCTTTGAATATTGGAGGCAGGTAAAGGTTAAATCCACTCAAAAAAAGTTAATACTAAAGATGTGTACAGTTACAACTTCCAACGCCACTAATCATGCATGGGTCGGCAAAAAGCACCAACTCAAACCATTGGCATTAAATTCCACATTGTGTAAAAATACGTTTCATAAAAGTGAAACCAGAACAGAGTAGCAGTGAAGCAATGAAGCAAAAGAGCTTGAAGATGAAATATTGCTGACTGACCTGCATGGTCTTTCCCGATGGATCCGAGAGGCACCTAGGCTCATTCATAAGCTCCCACGCCATTATTGTTGGTTCATCTTTGTAAGCCACTCCAGTCAGGGTGTTACGTCTTGTAAGAACAGTCTGGTACGCCCAAAATAAATAAGAAAGTTTACTCTTCCATTAATTACATATCTACTATTACCGGTTATATTATGCCCGGGAAATGTTCATCAACCTTTGTCTAAATTAGTACAATAAATTAATTATTAAATATAAAATCTTATCGCTGTCATTTCTATAAGTGTCAGAAAAGATGGAAGGGCAAGCGTATAAAATGCTAAATTAGACTATTAGAGAAAGAGAGAGAAGGGGGAAAAAACAGAGACTGACCTTGATGTGGTTCTTGTAGTATTCTTTAACAACAGAGTTGGTAAAGAAATCATCATCAGAGCCAATGGATTGTCCTTCATTTCTTGCCCAGTTCGCATACTGTTTCTTCCCTCCAAATTGATCATAGTTATTCGCGAAGCTTAAAACCAGCTTAATCCCATATCTCTTGGCCTCAGATACTACAAAATCCAATCCCTTCAAGGAAATCAAAAAAACAAATGATGAGAACCAGATCACGGACCAGATTTTTAACCTGACAAGTATTTTGATTCGAACCTGGAACATTTGTTCATTGTAGTAGCCAGGCGAGTACTGAAGAGGCCTGTCTCCACCATCACTGAAAGCCCAAGTTCTGGCTATGGTGAGACCGTGCTCTTTAGCTTGTTGAAACGCAGATGAGACTTTGCTTCTCTGAGATGAATCAGCGGCCATGTACATGAGCCAATAAGCATTGAACCCATTTGCATAGAAAGGACTTCCATGCAACATTAGCTGCAGTCCTTTAGTTTTGATAAACCCGTCATCAGCTTTGACACGCAGGAGAAAATTTCCTTGTCGAAATAACAAAAAAAGGAGCAAAATCAGACCCCAATGCTTCATTTCTTTTTCTCCCCCTTAGTTTCTCTCCAAAAGCAGCAAAGGATCAAATAAGAAAAAAAACAAATAAACTCAAAAAACAGACTTTGGTGGTTTATATAGCAGCGGAAGTAGTGGTCACTACATTTTGCTTCATCTAAAAAAGGAAAAGGAAACTTATAACATATGGTTGAGCATAGCTGTTTTCATTATTAACTTACCGATGCAATGGTTTCTTACAAGAACTGAAAACCCTTTAATGCCCTTTTCTGGGGCGGTTCCCCAAAAGAATAAAGATGGTTATTGATACTTGACAGGGAGAGGGGGGGGGGGACAAACCCAAATGTTAAACATGGCGGTCCATTTTAATAGTCCTCATCACTTTCTAGATTCCACTGCTGAATTACCTATGCAGGTAAATATACTACTGTGGTAATTCATTCCACATGGAAACGGAACATCCGTGAAATTCTTTTACCTCTGTTTCAGTGTTCACTGGGACTGAACAAATTTGTCTTCCCCTGCGTCCTGACACATCACCTACGGCCCACGTCACTTGTTCTCAACAAGGAAACCGTGTATTGTATTGTTCGTCTTCTCAGCATGTTATTTAATGAGATCTATAAGCGTTGGGCAAAATTTTAAAAACAAAACACGCCACGTGGGTATTCACATGCATTAAAAGGGTTTTTTTCTTCAAATAATATAAAATAATTAAATAAATATTAAAATGGGATAAAGATAATATAGTAAAAAATTGATATAGTCTGACCAGTCTGTGGCACCTTTCTCTCCAGCCACTAGTCACATCAAGTTTTTTTTAAAAAATTATAAGTACAAGCTGGTCAATTTACCGTATTAGATTAAAATGTGATGACTTAAAATATTTAGAGGTAAATTTACCATTTTGATTGAGGAGCCTTAAAGGTGTTGCCTACCAGCTTGGTGGTAACAAACTTCAAATAGTGTAAATTGTTTCATAAACCCTCTTGTTTATTATTTATTTTTATTTTCCTTTAATACAAAAAAAATAAAGAGATCTCTTATCAATTAGTTTAAATTTTTTTATTAAATAGTATTTTTGTAAAAAAGTGTATTCAAAAAAATATTTGTTCAAATAATCTTTTTTGTAAAAAAAATTCAAAAAATTATTCAAACGAGAATAAAATAATTTGAATTTTTTTTGAAAAATAAATAGAATTTATTTCCAGTTGAAATCGAATTTTTTACAAAAATACTTTTTAGTAGAAATTTTTTTTGGACTAATTGGTAATAGACCTTTCTATTTTTGGTGTTGAAGGAAAATAAAAGAAAATAAATAAGAAAGGGTTATTAAGGAATTTACCCTTTTGAAGTTTGGTGTTACCAAACTATGAAGCCGCACTCTTAAAGCTTTTCATTTAAAATAGCAAATTTATATATTTGTAATTTATTTATTTTAATTTATTTATAATTTATTATTTTTTAAAACTTGATGTGACCGATGGTTGAGGAGAGGGGTGTTGCCAATTGGTCGGGCAGCATCGATTTTTTTAATATAGCTCTTATCTATATTTGTAAATATTAATGCATTTATTTTATTTCAGTATTTATTTAATTATTTTATATTATTTAGCTAAAAAGCTCATAAAAAAAATTATCAATACATTCTAAGAATTTTAAACTTTTATAATATATTTAAAATTTTTAAAATTAATGAAATATATATATATTTTTGCAAAACGTAAAATCCAAAATGTACATAAAAAATTCAGAAGTATAAAAAAAATAGTTATACATTTTACATAATTACAAAAATTAAATTTTTTTACAAAATAAAAAAATTTTAGAAAAATTCAAATAAACCAAATATTATAAAAAATTAAAAATTAAATTAAAACTTGATTTACCGTTGATAAACTCTAATCAAGCATTGACGAATATTGATTGATTGACGATAAATGCTAGTTAATAACTAATCAATGCTTGATCAACATTGGCTTATATCAGTTAAAGTCTATTGGTGCTGATCAAAATCAATTAATATTAATCAGGTCAAATTTTATCTAAATAAACATATTGATAAATATATAAATTTTAACAATGATTAAAGCTTATATATGATATTGAATCTCATGTGATGACTTGATAATTAAAGGTATTTATCGTTACAAGTGTGATATGAATTCGAGTCGTGTTTATTATTTGGGTTTTACCCTATTGTAATTCAAAAAAAAGTATTCAAAAGACACAAAATCAAACCATATGATTATTTTTCTTACTGTTATAATAAAAATGTAATGATAATGGGGTATGGTGAGACCTTGTTGGCTTACCCATACTCCCCCAATTCGGGAACTTCAAAGTGCATAAATATCAGCATCACCTAATTTAGCGTACATCACGGCAGCATTTGGATTCGGCATCAAGAGGTGGGATTAACTTCTATTTTCTTAAACATGTAAATGGAGACAAAAATGAAAAGATTCAAAGTCACCATGAGAACCCAAAGCCAAAAGCAAAAGAATAGAGAGGAAAAGCAATAACTTCCATTGTTGAAAAAATAAAGGTAAAGGAACAGGGATGCGTTAACTTTTGTGGGTCCTCTTTTCTTTTTTTTCATTTCCCCACTCAACGCGCCTTTAAAATTGCTTGGTGTTAGAGCCTTTATCACGGATTCACGATGTCACGCTTCCTAAAAAATGAATCTTCTTTTTTCTTCTTACGTTAGTCTACTTTGTTTGATATGTATGCTATTCTTAACCCAAATACTACCTTTTTCCAAAGATGATCAATGATATTTTCAGGTTTTGCTCCACTCTAATTTTAACTAAAATAAAAAAATAAAAAAATAAAAAAGAATATGGATGTGAATTCCAAAAATGTTATAATTATGTATATGTCTGGATTAAGCCGATTGATCTCTTATTACAGGGATTATTACATATTATTGACGATAATTTTTATTTATATAATTATGCATGTATATATATATTTAAAAAAAATCCCTTAGGAGGTCAATATCCATGATAAAACCACTCCTTACGCGGTCCACCTTATATATTCTCAAGTATTGTTTGATTGATGGGAAATTTTTTCTTTAGATTTTGACTCCACCAACGTTTTATTCATTGATTTTTAGTCGTTTTCAAAGTAATCTAGTTACTCAAATTATATTCGAGCTCGAAAAGTGTAGATTCTAAATGACTATTTTATTTGAAATGTTGAAAATTATACATAAAGATTAAAGTGAGTGCACCATATCTCTAAATCATATATGTTATTTGGTTTTAACAAATAAAAATAATTAAAGGACTGTTTGTTCACATGTAAAAAGTTTTAAGAAAAATATTTTCTGTATTTTTTCGTGTTTGTTTTACAGAAAATATAGTTTAATCAACAGAAAATGACTTACAGGTCAATGTAAAATACCCTTTTGAAAAGCGCAAGTCATTTTTTAAAAAAGAGCTCATCTATAGATAATTTTATTTTTATATAAAAATTAACTTAAATCAAGCTTAATATTATTATATTGATAATAAATTTTATTTTTATTTTTAAAAATATTTAAAATATTGTATTTTTCAATATGATGAAACATACATATTTAGTCATATAATAAATATAATTTATTATTTTAATACATTATTTAATATTTTAATAATAAATTTTAAAAATAATAATTTTAAATAATTTTATTCACATATTATTGAAAATATTCAATATTAATATTTTAATAATAAATATTTATTACAATTATAAATATATTAATAATAAATGTTTTGTAGTATAAAGGTTAAAATATGTCATAAGTCTATGTATACTTCACAGATTTGTAATTTATTCTTTAAACTTTTATTTTCAAGAATTTAATCCATTTACTTTTTAAATTTGAAAATCAAGTTCAATTGTTGATATATTTAATTTTTTTCAGTAGTCATGTAATTAAAAAATGGCATTGTAATGAATCTGACTTTAACATAATATTTTTAATATATGCAAAAACAATGTAAAATATAAAATTATAGATAAAAATAAATTCAATTAAACAATGCAAAAAATAAGAAAATCTCAAATGTATATTTGTTTAATTGAAAATAACTTTTATGAACTATTTTTAAAAAATCTACCAAATATTTTACACAAATTCATCCGGGGTCTAAAATGAAAACTTTTTAATAATCGAATAACTAATTAAAGGATTTACCCATTAATCTATAAGCATTCAGTCCTAGGAACTTGAATCCTTAAAATAATGAAAGAATAGTTTGATCGTTGAAGGTATCGAGCAGGCATGCACGGACGCGGCATGCAGCGCGATTTCGTATTACGAACATAGCGGCGTAATGTGGTGAATAGTGGATTAATGGCTCACAGTGACAGGATGGAGGTGCCGGCGCCTCGTGCTCTTTGTCTGCTTTTCTTTCGGTCCACAAACTTTTATATTCCTTTACAACCGGTGTCATCCTCGCCCAATGTTTTTAACAGCAAAAGTTTTCTGTTTTGCCATCATTCAAGTCGGTGCTTACTGCATAGGTTAATTAGCACAGGATTGGAGCCTGTCGATGTTCAGTTGATATTGAACAATGGGATCCAATTCTTTGATGTGACAGATCAAGTGGAGTACCCATTTGTGGATGTTGCCTACTGCCTACTCGTATTTGGGGGGATTCATATGGGGAAACTTCGCACCCTAACTAACCCAAAATGCATTGATATTGGACTATGCTAAAGATTGTTCATACAGGGACATGACCGACGCCCAATCCCCAAATATTTTTTTACTTCACTAGCTTGCATCTTTTTCTTTTTTAATGTTCACATCGAGACTGTACTTTGGATACGTTTACTGTATAAAAAGTTTGATTTAATTTGATATTACGATGTGATTGTAAATGAACAGAAATACAAAAATTATACAAGTAATTATGTGATTTAAATTTTTTGACAACTCCTCTAAGACCATCGACTCTCATATAACCTTTCATCCTACGAAAAACTACAATGCTTCCTGCAACTATCATTATCTTATAAAATGTTTTTACAGACGTGAACAAATTCTAGCCTACTTAAATTAATGTTGAGTGGGAGGGGAAAGTGTTTGTTTGGGTCCAAGAAGGAAAAAAGGGATGCTTGAACTGGATTTCATATCATAATGGAGCCCAAAATCCTAAAAAGCTACGAGCTATGCCAGCCCACTTCAGCAAATTTCTTTTAGCTAACTGAATTTCTTTCTAATAGGTGGTAGTTTTGATTAGGGGTGAGTATTTGATCGAATAGAGTCGAATCGAGTCAAAAAATTTTGAGTTAGTCAAGTTGACGAATTCTATTTTAGCAATCGAATTCAATTTGAATTTTTTTCGAATTAAATAGAATCAAGTTAAAAAAGTTCGAGTTGAGTTGAGTTAACAAATTCTATTATTTATACTCAGTGTTGCATTTACGTAGATCGATTATTTAACTAGTAGACGAAGTACAAGATTATTTAACTACATAAACAATATAATAATTTTTCCTTTTTAACTTAATGGGTAAATATTTATCAAAACGACGTAGTTTCGCCTTTTAATTTAATGGTTTTGATTATTAATTTTAGAAAAGGTAAATATTTATCAAAACAACGCAATTTTATTTTTTATTATTTAGATTTTTGGATAAATCGAATTGTGTAATTCATATTCGAGTTAAATTGAAAAATTTAATTTTTTATTCGACTTAATCCAAATAACTCAATTAACCCAAATAACTCAAACTATTTAATTAAAAATTTAAATTTTTATCGAATTTTTCGAATCGAATCAGATTTAACTCGGTAAAATTCAAAAAGTAAAATCATGGGTTTATTTGGAGGGAAAAAGTAGTTAACGCCTAACAGCTCAAACCACCTACCGGTCGTGTGCAAACCGATCGCTTACCACGTGATTAGAAGCCTGGGTTAGATATTGAAGAACTGCGCCATATGTATAAAATCATCAGCAGCCGAAACTGAAAGAAAACCAGAACAGAGCAGAGTGTTCAAGTTATTTCCCATTTTTTGGTCTTTCTTTATGCTAACTGAAAATCAAATGAAAGACATGAAACAGAATTCCATAATGGGGTCGTCAGACACCGCAGGCGAGATCGTGTGCGTAACAGGCGGCTCTGGGTTCATTGGTTCATGGCTCATCAAGCTGCTCTTGGAACGCGGCTATGTCGTCCGAGCCACTGTGCGCGACCCTGGTTGGTCCCTTTATTATTGTTTTCTAAACACTTTCTTGTCCCTCGTGATTGGATGATTTAAGCATCTTTTTTACTTGAAAAATAATAAAGTTTTAATTGTTGCCGTTCATATTTGCTTGTTTTATTAATGGAGCAGACAACTCGAAGAAGGTGAAGCATTTACGGGAGCTACCTAAAGCAGAGACGCACTTGACTCTTTGGAAAGCAGATTTAGCTGAAGAGGGAAGCTTTGATGATGCAATTCAAGGTTGTACGGGTGTGTTCCATGTGGCCACGCCTATGGACTTCGAGTCCAAGGACCCTGAGGTATTATATTAATATGGAATATGGTTTAAGAAATGTAATTAAAAGCCAATCCAGTAGTAGCATAGATTTACTTTTACATAAGAACATGGAAATGACTGTTTGCTGAGTTGCAGAATGAAGTCATAAAACCAACAATCAATGGAGTGCTAAGCATCATGAAAGCTTGCGCCAAAGCCAAAACTGTTAGAAGGTTAGTGTTCACATCATCAGCTGGAACTATTGATGTTGCAGAACAACAAAAGCCCTGTTATGATGAAACCTGTTGGAGCGATCTTGAATTCATCCAGGCCAAAAAAATGACTGGTTGGGTTAGTATTCCAAATTCCCGCCCCAAAACACAATCAGGGTTAAAATTTTGCCAAATTCTAACCCTTGTTTTCTTTGTCGTATAGATGTATTTTGTCTCCAAGACAATGGCAGAGCAAGCAGCCTGGAAATTCGCCAAAGAAAATAACATTGATTTTGTCAGCATAATACCACCTTTGGTGGTCGGTCCATTTATTATGCAATCAATGCCCCCAAGCCTCATAACTGCACTTTCTCCTATCACCGGTACAGTCTTCTGTAATTTCACAGCTTGAATCAATTATCCACATATATTTTCACCCCACTTTCTGACGAGATGTCTTAAAATGTAGGGAACGAAGCTCATTATTCGATCATAAAACAAGGCCAATTCATTCATTTGGATGACTTGTGCAGAGCTCATATCTTTCTATTCGAGAATCCAAAAGCGGAAGGTCGCTACATTTGCGCCTCTCACCATGCTACCATTATCGATCTTGCGAAAATGCTCAGTGAAAAATACCCTGAATATAATGTTCCCACCAAGTAATTAATTCCCTTCACACGATTCAAAGTTTCTATAGGATCACCATCATTTTGATTCATGTCCTAACGATACCATTTTTTGGTCAGGTTCAAAGATGTGGATGAGAACCTGAAGAGTGTGGAGTTCTCCTCAAAGAAGCTCTTGGACTTGGGATTTGAGTTTAAATATAGCTTGGAGGACATGTTCGTAGGAGCTGTCGAGACATGCCGAGAAAAGGGACTGCTTCCTCTTTCTAATGAGAAGAAGATCAACAACATAGACTGAAAAATATGAACTTTCAACAATTGAGTGCCTACCCATGTCTTCCATTTCTAGTAGTGAAAACAATAAAGATTTAAATCTATTATCTGTTTCCTGGTATTGTAAAATTTTTAATTGCAAACATTGGTAATGTAATTTGGAGTCTATTTTGGGAACTTTGTGATTTATCTAATATTTTCAGCATTCCTGAAAATCAAAGGCTCATTTTTCACTACCGAGCTCAATTCTATTTGCCCAACAACAATAATCAAATAAAGTGTTACAAGTCTGTCCTAAGGTTTGGCAGTGGGCACGATCAAAGCTCAGCACCACTAAAACAAAGAGACTTAAACCAAATAGAAAATTTACAAGAAAGCAATAGTATATTAAGTGTTTGAGTAAATACTCTAAAAATATTTTTTTATTTCGAATGGAATATAAGGGATGGGGTGATTACAAATGAAGGAAAAGATCTCTATTTATAGTTGAGCTCTCTAAATTCAATGGGACATATTAAATTATATCAACGATTGAGATTAGCGTCTATCTATAAAATGAGAGTCCTAAATGATTTAAATAAACCTCATTTAGTCAATTGACCTCCATGAGACGCTCTGTATGCATTCATCACAGGCTTTGGTCTGTGTCTCGTGACACTTGTGCTTGATTGTTAGCCCTCTCTATCCTTTTATTTTTGCTTGCTTCCAATGAGTTTGTTACTGGCAAAAACAAAGAAAAAAAGTGCTAAACATAAAATTAATATCTGAACTTGTCTACTTCTCCCAAATTGGTACTTAAGGTTTTTTTATTTTATTTTTTTATCTCAGATTAGTACTTCAACTTTTTATCCGTTAACTAGTTTGATACTTTTTTTAATCTTGTTAAGTCTAGGGCAGGTGGTAAAATAAGATTGTGACACATGACATAATGACATTATGATGATGTCATAGTCTATTTTTCTATTTCACTTTATCTTTTTTTCCCTCTTCTTTTATTCTTTCTCATTTTCATTTCCATTTTTTCTTTTCCTTCTTATTCTCCTCCTCTCTTTTCCAACCCTAGCTGCCGCCAGCATGCACCATAGTCGCACTCCTTGAAATCCCATTGGGATTCTCCTACGCCGGTCACCTTGCTCTGATGTTGTCATCGCCTGTTTTAGTATCATCACCGATTGAAGAAGCATCGAATGAGTTTTCTTTCTCTCTCCTGCTTTTGCTCCTCTTCTTTTCTACTTTATTTTTTGTTTTCAAATCCCCTGGTTGTCACTTCACTGTCGCTACTCTTCGACGTCGAACTGAGCTACCATCGTTGAATCATTATGAAACTTGACCCTGGTTTCTCCTCACCGCCTCCACCGTCTTGACCATTTGGTTTACCGACTGTGACCTGAATCTCAAAAACCCAAAATGGGTCTTGGTTTTGATTTGCTTCTCATAATTTTCTTTTTGTTTGGTTTTGTGTTCTTATGGATTGATGGGTTTTGTTTGTTATGTTAATTTTTTATGAGTTTTGTGTTTTAATGGATTGATGAGTTTTGTAAGTTTTCTTGCTTTTATTTCGGTACATAAGTTTAGTTATCCTAGAGTTGGAGATTGTCAATGGTTAAAGAAACTAGTTTTGAGACTTGAGAGTTAATAGCGCAGGGTAATGTTGTTAAAAGGTAGAAATGTTTTTAAATTTCTTTTCAAAGGATCTCAAAAATGTTACATGAACCTAGAAAAAAAAAAGGCAAAGTGACGAGAGGAAGAAGGAAGAATAAATGAATATGGGGAAAATGAAGGAAATAAGAAAAAAATGGAAATAAATTTTAAATTTTTTATTGATTTTTAATATATATTTTAAATTATGATATCATCATGATGCTATTATGCCACATGTCATAACCCTATTCTACCACCTATTTCAAACTTAATGACATTAAAAAAAAAAATACCAAGCTAGTTAACTAAGAAAAAGTTTTTATACCAATCTAGAAAGAAAAACCTTAAAAAATAAAAAGGAGTTAAAATATACACCATTAGATACTATCAAATATATGTTTTCTATCCTACCTTTGAAATTTAGTGGTCTATTACAACGTTGTTAATTTTTTTTTTTTGTTAAATTTATGTCTATTACAATATCATTTTATTGGTTATATAACTATCAAGTAAATATTTTTTTCTTCAAAATATCACATAAATAATTCTTTTTAATCGAACACCAACAAATTTAACAAAATAATTTTAGTGGTGTTTGATTTGACCTTAATTTATAAATTTGAAAAGCAAATAGACTAAGTTCAAAATATAAAAAGTAAACTGCAACACTAGTACTATGGATTAGTTTTTCGTTTTGGTCATTTAACAATAAAAAATTATAATTTGATCACCAAACTATCCAAACATTTTTATTTAAGTCAATAAACTATTTAATATTACAACTCGACTTGTCACACTTGCAACATACTGCATTATTATCGATTATATTTATGTTGCAAGCACACTCGACTTGTCAAACTTTAGACTATATTCTAGTTCATGATAATTCTGCTGCTACTTCAGCTTCATATAGACATGACGTGTTAAGGGCATTTTGTTATTATTATTCGAGACTGGGGGGATATTTTGTTAAGGGCATTGTTGGGCGTAGTATAGTCACTTTGTGTAACACCCCCTACCTGTATTCGTTATCAGAATAAGGTACGAGGCATTACCAGAGTTTACAAATTTTTTTTTTTTTTTTTAAACCGAAACCATTCTAATTCAACATATTTTCAAAATAAAATTCATGCATATTTATAAAATAACTTCAACACATAAGCCATATCAGTGGCTAACCTTATATTCATTTCATATTAACATTTATTTTATTAGCTTATACATGCCATTCATTTCCAAACTAAAATTTCTTTAAATACCGAAATACTGGGGTTGATAGTGTGATGAGTCTCCCACCGATTCGACCTCCGAGCTCTTAACACTACAAAACAAGGGAAAGGAAAACAGAGTAAGCACTTTGTGCTTAGTAAGCCCATGTAACAAGAATTATACTTACCTAATATTTTCAATACAATGTAATAAGCATTCATATATCCATTCAATGCATTAATACCCTAACATGCACAAGCTCAACATTCAAGTTAGTTCATTAATTTCCATATATCAATAATATACACACCATGATTGATGAGCTTATCAATACTATGATTTTCATTTCCTTGTTATTTTTCCATATTTATCCCGTTGAATTACTCGAAATTTCGATGGATTTTTAGAGGTACACTTTTGTGTACAAATCCGGGTCCGTCAATTCATATTCATGTGCGCACATTTTCATTTCAGAGAGCACACTCCCGCGAACCTCATCTTTACAGCAGGATTACCAGTCCAGGCTAAATCCCCTGTAATATAAACTCATAGAGTATTGTCGGGATTACCAGTCCAGGCTAAATCCCCTGCAACGACAATTACTCTAATGAGCTTGGATCTGAATTAATGATCCCAGCTAAATTCAGACCTAATTCGGATTACCCGTCCGGGCTAAATCCATTTTCCACATATTCTTCGGGAGGGCTATATCAGGATAGGATCACCCGTCCGGGCTAGATCCTTTTTTACCGTCAATTCCTTTTCAGAGATCCATCGAATTTTTCCTTTCATTCAACCGGGATTTCTTCCTTTTTTTATCAAATATACCAATGTATCATCAATTTTCATACAATGAACATTCAAATTATATTCACATCAATAACATACATTTCAAGCATTTAACAATATAATTCAAGTTACATGAACTTACCTCGATACTAGTTCGTTTATAAAATCTACTAATCCGGGACTTTTTCCTTTCCTCGATCTAGCTTTGTATTTGAGTTTTCCGGATCTAAATAAATAAATCCAATCATCAATTCAATACATTTCATGTTCACATGTAGCATTTTCTATAATTCTATTATTATTTTTAGCTTATTCAAAGCTGTCTACTTGAGTCACAGTCACTAAATTATTTATTTCTCGAGCTACAGAGCTCCAAACGAAGAACCGTTAATTTTCCCTGAAACTAGACTCACATATCTTCTTCTCATAAAATTTTCAGAATTTTTGGTATGGCCAATCAATACCAGATTATTCTTAAAGTTTCCCCTGTTTCACTGTTTGACTGTTCTGACCTCTCTTCACTACGAATCAAATTACTCTTCATACAGAATTCATATGACCTTCTTATTTATTTCATTTGAAAATAGACTCATTCAGGATTCTAAACATATAAAGTTAAGTCCCTAATTATTTTTCTCCAATTTTTTTATGATTTTTCAAAGTCAGAACAGGGGATCCCGAAATCCCTCTGGATCAGTCTTACAAAAATATAAATATCTCAAATTACAGAATTCCTTTGCTTTCCATGTTTCTTTCATATGAAAATAGACTCGATAAGCTTTAATTTCATATCTCATTCAACTTATCCACTTCTACGAATTTTAGTGATTTTTCAAACTTACTCTACTGCTGCTGTCCAAAACAGTTTTGTTATAGCTTATTTTTTTACAATTAAATCCTTTACCCAATTCTAACTTCAAATTCTTTCAATTAAACCACTAATTCATCATTTTATTCATCATATGCTATATTCAAAAACTCTGAAACTTCAAAAATTTCAACTTAAATTCATCAAAACTTTGTTCTAAAACTTATAAAGCATCAAAATTAAAAGAAAAAGGACTAAATTAACTTACCAAATTAAACTCCAAGCTTCAAACTTTTAATTTTCCCTTTTCTTCTTTCTTTTCTCTTTTTCTTTCTTCTTTCACGTTTGCTCTCTGTTTCTTTTCTGTTTCTATCTCTTTTGTTTCTTTTCTCTTTTCTTTATATATATATATATAATAATATAATAATATAATAATAAACTAAAAATCTCAGATTTTTCTTCAATTCACCGCCTCAATCTAGACAAAATAGCTTAATTACCATTTTGGTCCTTTATACTTTCTTTTAATCTATAATTAAACTTTTACTTTCATTTCAATTTAGTCCTTTTCATTTAATTACCTACCCAAACGTTAAAATTTTCTAACGAAAGTTTAATACCGCATTACTAACATTTTATAAATATTTATAAAAATATTTCCTATCATATAAAGACTCATGCAAACATATTGAAATAAATTTCTATTTAAATCGGATTTATGGTTGCGAAACCATTATTCCGATAATCTTGAATTTAGGCCATTACAACTCTCCCCTTTTAAGGATTTTCGTCCTCGAAAATCTTACCAAGAAAGAGGTTTGGATATTGTTTCTCATTGCCTCCTCCGGTTCCCATGTCGCTTCCTCAATCCCGTGCTTTTGCCACAATACTTTCACCAAATTTATTTTTTTATTTCTAAGCTCTTTTGTTTCCCGTACAATATCTTGACCGGTTCTTCATCGTAAGTCATATCCATTTGAATCTCCACTTCATTGAGAAATAACATGTGAAGGATCCGACCGATATCGTCGTAGCATAGACACATGAAAAACATTATGGATTTTATCAAGTTCTGGTGGTAATGCCAACCGATAAGCGACCGGTCCAATTCTTTCTATGATCTCATATGGCCCGATAAATCTTGGACTCAATTTACCCTTTCGACCGAATCGGAGAACTTTCTTCCAAGGAGACACTTTCAAGAATACCTTGTCACCGACCCGAAATTCAATCTCTTTTCGTTTAAGATCGGCATATGATTTTTGGCGATCGGAAGTCGCTTTAAACTATCCCGAATAACCTTCACTTTTTCTTCTGTTTCCCGGATTAAATCAACCCCATGTATCTTCTTTTCACTGAGCTCTGTCCAATACAATGGTGTTCTACATTTTCTACCATACAAAGCTTCATATGGAGCCATTTTAATACTGGACTGATAACTGTTATTGTAAGCAAATTCAATCAAAGGTAGATACCTCTCCCAATTACCTTCAAACTCTAGTATACAACATCGAAGCATATCTTCCAATACTTGAATTACACGCTCAGATTGGCCATCTGTCTGAGGATGAAATGCAGTACTGAAATACAACTGAGTACCCAAAGCTTCTTGCAATTTATCCCAGAAACGAGACGTTAATTCGGGGATCTCTATCTGATATAATGGAGATAGGCACTCCATGTAACCTGACAATCTCAGATATGTACAATTCAGCCAGTTTATCTAAAGAATAATCCATACGTACCGGAATAAAGTGTGCTGACTTTGTCAATCGGTCAACAATCACCCAAATAGCATCTTTTTTCCTCGGAGACAACGGTAACCCCGATACAAAATCCATAGTGATTCTTTCCCATTTCCATTCCGGTATAGTAATTGGTCAAGTAACCCTCAAGGGTACGATGTTCTGCTTTAACCTGTTGACATATCAAACATCTTGATACAAAATCAGAAATATCACGTTTCATACCTGGCCACCAGTACATCTTCTTCAAATCATTATACATTTTATTACTTCCCGGATGTACAGACATAGTACCACTGTGAGCCTCGTGTAAAATCTTCTGTACGAGCTCTGAATTCTTGGGTACACATACCCTACCTCTGAATAATAAACAATCACCAACCCCAACTTGAAATTCAGAATCAGTACCTGACTCACATTGTGCCCGTTTAACCTGTAACTTCTCATTACTCTTCTGAGCTTCACATATTTGCTGTAAAAATGTCGGTTTAGCTCTCAATTCAAAGCTAAGATTGAACCATCATCAATCAAAGACAATCGGGTATTCATAACTCGTAAAGCAAACAGAGATTTTCGACTCAAAGCATCACCACAACATTAGCCTTACGGATGATAATCAATAATCAAATCATAGTCTTTTATCAATTCAAGCCACCGCGCTGCCTTAAATTCAGATCTTTCGTGTCATCAAATACTTCAAGCTTTTATGATCGGTATAAATATGACATTTTCTCACCGTATAAGTAATGCCGCCATATCTTCAATGCAAAAACAATAGCGGCTAACTCAAGATCATGTACCGGATAATTTCTTTCATGTGGTTTAAGTTGTCTTGAAGCATAGGTTATTACTTTACCTTCTTGCATCAAGACACAACCTAAACCATTTAATGAGGCATCACTGTAAATAACAAATTCCTTACCCGGTTCAGGCTGCACTAATACTGGTGCTTTCGTTAGTAGATCTTTCAATCGGTTGAAACTCTGCTAACATTCATCAGTCCACTCGAACTTTACATCTTTCTGCAATAATCGAGTCATTGGAGAAGCTATCATAGAGAATCCTTGTACAAATCTCCGATAATAACCAGCTAAACCCAAGAAACTTCTAACTTCAGATACAGTCTTCGGTGGACTCCAATTGACAATAGCTGAGATTTTACTTGGATCTACCCCGATGCCTTCCAGCAGATACAATATGTCCAAGAAAACCCACTTCTCGAAGCCAAAATTCACATTTATCGAATTTAGCATATAATTGTTTCTCTTGCAGAATTTGCAACACAATTCTCAAATGTTCTCGTATGTTCTTCTTCATCTCGAGAATAAACCAAAATATCATCAATGAAAACTACCACAAACCTATCTAAGTACTGTCTCGAATATCCGATTCATCAAATCCATAAATACCGCAGTGCATTAGTCAACCCAAATGGCATAACTAGAAACTCATAATGCCGCCCGCACTGGTTACGAAAAGTCGTCTTTGGCACATCTGACTCCTTTACTCGTAACTGATAGTAGCCCGATCGGAGATCAATCTTTGAAAATATAGTAGCACCTTTCAGTTGATCAAATAAATCATCAATCCGGGGCAACGGATACTTATTCTTTATAGTTACCTTATTGAGCTGTCGATAGTCAATACACAATCTCAAAGACCCATCTTTCTTTTTCACAAGCGAGTAACCGGAGCACCCCAAGGTGAATGACTCGGTCGGACAAAACCTCTGTCAACAAGTTCTCAGAATCGTGTCTTTAATTCCTTTAATTCTGTAGGAGCCATTCGGTACGGAGCTATGGAAATCGGAGTAGTTCCCGGAATCAAATCTATAGAAAATTCCACTTCTCTTTCTGGTGGCAACCCTGGTAACTCTTCTGGAAACACATCAGAAAATTCACATACCACTGGCACTGCTTGAATCTTTGACTCAGATACCTTAGTATCTAATACATAAGCAAGAAAAGCATCATACCCCTTTTTGACATACTGAGAGCAAGAATAATCGAAATCACATCGATAATCCTCTGTCTCGATCGGATTTAACCCAAGTAATTCACCATTCGACACTTCAACACAATATATTTACATTTCTGATTTACTATCTGCATCATCTTTGAGTTAACCAATCCATGCCCAATATCACATCAAACTCATCAAATGGCAGTAACATCAAATCAGCCAGGAAACAATAACCTCTTACCATCAGTGGACAATTTTTACAAATTTTATCCACCAAAATAGATTGGCCAAAGGGGTTCGAGACTTTAACCACAAATTCAGTAGGTTCAATAGATAAATCTTTAACGCATGCAAGTTTTACACATATATATGAATGCGTAGAACCGGATCAATTAATGCAAGAATATCGGTTTCAAGTAAAGAAAATGTACCGAGTAATAACATCGGTCTTTGAGGCATCTTCTCCGCACGCATGACATATGTCCTAAGAGGTGCTCGTGTCTCGTGCCTACTTGTAGTATCTTTTGTAGCTCCTCGGCTACCACTAACATTACCGGATGGTCGAGATGGTCTACCCTCCAAGATTGATTACTTGGCTTCGATATATATTCAACTTCTTTTTCACTTCTTTTCGGACAATCTCGACGAGGAAATGGTCAAAAGAACCACATCGGTAACAAGCCCCGCTCTTAAATCGACATTCACCAAAATGAGCTTTATTACAATACTGGCATCTCGGCTTAGGGGTACCAACACTGCCAACACTGGTCACTGATGGAGTGGAAGGTCTTGAATTAGTGCGCTGTGAACCTCGCACTCTATCCGAATACCCAGTGGTGGTTGAGGTAGAACGATCCGGTACTTCTTCAATTTCTTTGGAGCAAAACCGAGATTTTTCCATTGGTCTTTTACTAAAAATTCGAGCTTCCCTCTCAGCCTGTTTCTTTTCTTTGCTCCATTCTTCTGCTTTATAAGCTCGCTCTGCTAGTGTAGCAAACTCTCGAATTTCAAGAATTCCAATAAGTAGCTTAATTTCTTCATTCAACCCTTCTTCGAATCGTTTGCACATTTCACGACTTCCACTGATACCCATTCTCGAGCATATTTACTCAACCGAACAAATTCTCTTTCATACTCGATCATCGATCTATTGCCTGTTTCACCAAGAAATTCTTTTTTTTTCGATCAAGGAATCTCTGGTCGATATATTTCTTTTTGAACTCGATGCCGAAGAATTCCCATGTAATTTCTTCTTTCGGAACAATGAAGCTTTAGTATTCCACCAATGATAAGTTGTGTCTTTTAGCTAGTGAAACAACACATTTCAAACATTCTTTCAAGCGTGCAAGATAATTCCTCCAAAACCCGAGTAGTATTTTCTAACCAAAATTCAGCTCTTTCGGGATCATCATCAATCGCCGCTTGAAATTCTTCTCGCCCCATATTTTCGGATTTTATCGACCGGAGCTTTTCCTTTTCTCGACAGATTCGCACTGCACCTGTGTGGAATCTCTGAACCCGTGGAGGAACAGTAAGGGGAGCTTGAGTTTCTTTGCATTGTAGGGTTAGTTCTTATATATTGGGTAAACCATTCATTCATCATTTGAAAGAAGGCTATATTTGCCTCCTCCTCCTTGACCCTCTATACAGGGCCTTCTATCGCTAGTTTCTTCTTCTTTGTATTGAAGCCGAGCATGACTCCCACTTCCTCAGATTGAGCTCGGTCGGATGACATTACTATAAGAAAACACAATTTAAATGGTTAGGAGATATCACACTATCAAAAATAATTTAAATGGCATGTATAGCTAACCCGTATTCGCTATATCGGTCCTAGAACCGGTTAAACCGTAGCTCTGATACCAATAAATGTAACACCCCCTACCTGTATTCGTTATCGAATAAGGTACGAGGCATTACAGAGTTTACAAATTTTTTTTTTTAAACCGAAACCATTCTAATTCAACATATTTTCAAAATAAAATTCATGCATATTTATAAAATAACTTCAACACATAAGCCATATCAGTGGCTAACCTTATATTCATTTCATATTAACATTTATTTTATTAGCTTATACATGCCATTCATTTCCAAACTAAAATTTCTTTAAATACCTAAATATGGGGTTGATAGTGTGATGAGTCTCCCACCGATTCGACCTCCGAGCTCTTAACACTACAAAACAAGGAAAGGAAAAAGAGTAAGCACTTTGTGCTTAGTAAGCCCATGTAACAAGAATTATACTTACCTAATATTTTCAATACAATGTAATAAGCATTCATATATCCATTCAATGCATTAATACCCTAACATGCACAAGCTCAACATTCAAGTTAGTTCATTAATTTCCATATATCAATAATATACACACCATGATTGATGAGCTTATCAATACTATGATTTTCATTTCCTTGTTATTTTTCCATATTTATCCCGTTGAATTACTCGAAATTTCGATGGATTTTTAGAGGTACACTTTTGTGTACAAACCGGTCCGTCAATTCATATTCATGTGCGCACATTTTCATTTCAGAGAGCACACTCGCTGAACCTCATCTTTTTACAAAGCAGGATTACGGTCAAGCTAAATCAGTAATATAAACTCATAGAGTATTGTCGGGATTACCGGTCCAAAGCTAAATCCTCTCGCAACGACAATTACTCTAATGAGCTTGGATCCAATTACATCCAAAGCTAAATTCAGACCTAATTCGGATTACCCGTCCAAGCTAAATCCATTTTCCACATATTCTTCGGGAGGGCTATATCGGGATAGGATCACCCGTCGGGCTAGATCCTTTTTACCACAATTCCTTTTCAGAGATCCATCGAATTTTTCCTTTCATTCAACGGGATTTCTTCCTTTTTTATCAAATATACCAATGTATCATCAATTTTCATACAATGAACATTCAAATTATATTCACATCAATAACATACATTTCAAGCATTTAACAATATAATTCAAGTTACATGAACTTACCTCGATACTAGTTCGTTTATAAAATCTACTAATCCGGGACTTTTTCCTTTCCTCGATCTAGCTTTGTATTTGAGTTTTCCGGATCTAAATAAATAAATCCAATCATCAATTCAATACATTTCATGTTCACATGTAGCATTTTCTATAATTCTATTATTATTTTTAGCTTATTCAAAGCTGTCTACTTGAGTCACAGTCACTAAATTATTTATTTCTCGAGCTACAGAGCTCCAAACGAAGAACCGTTAATTTTCCTGAAACTAGACTCACATATCTTCTTCTCATAAAATTTTCAGAATTTTTGGTATGGCCAATCAATACCAGATTATTCTTAAAGTTTCCCCTGTTTCACTGTTTGACTGTTCTGACCTCTCTCTCACACTACTTAATCAAATTACTCTTCATACAGAATTCATATGACCTTCTTATTTATTTCATTTGAAAATAGACTCATTCAGGATTCTAAACATATAAAGTTAAGTCCCTAATTATTTTTCTCCAATTTTTTTATGATTTTTCAAAGTCAGAACAGGGGATCCTGAAATCCCCTCTGGATCAGTCTTACAAAAATATAAATATCTCAAATTACAGAATTCCTTTGCTTTCCATGTTTCTTTTTCATATGAAAATAGACTCGATAAGCTTTAATTTCATATCTCATTCAACTTATCCACTTCTACGAATTTTAGTGATTTTTCAAACTTACTCTACTGCTGCTGTCCAAAACAGTTTTGTTATAGCTTTTTTTACAATTAAATCCTTTACCCAATTCTAACTTCAAATTCTTTCAATTAAACCACTAATTCATCATTTTATTCATCATATGCTATATTCAAAAACTCTGAAACTTCAAAAATTTCAACTTAAATTCATCAAAACTTTGTTCTAAAACTTATAAAGCATCAAAATTAAAAGAAAAAGGACTAAATTAACTTACCAAATTAAACTCCAAGCTTCAAACTTTTAATTTTTTTTTTTCTTTTTTTTTCTTTTTCTTTCTTCTTTCACGTTTGCTCTCTGTTTCTTTTCTGTTTCTATCTCTTTTGTTTCTTTTCTCTTTTCTTTATATATATATAATATAATAATATAATAATATAATAATATAATAATAAACTAAAAATCTCAGATTTTTCTTCAATTCACATCTCAATCTAGACAAAATGGCTTAATTACCATTTTGGTCCTTTATACTTTCTTTTAATCTATAATTAAACTTTTACTTTCATTTCAATTTAGTCCTTTTCATTTAATTACCTACCCAAACGTTAAAATTTTCTAACGAAAGTTTAATACCGCATTACTAACATTTTATAAATATTTATAAAAATATTTCCTATCATATAAAGACTCATGCAAACATATTGAAATAAATTTCTATTTAAATCGGATTTATGGTTGCGAAACCATTATTCCGATAATCTTGAATTTAGGCCATTACACTTTGCCTCTTGAATGGGTTGAAATTTATGCCATTAGGGAGGCGTTAGTTTGGATTGGTTCCCTGCATTTGGATAACCCTTTTTTTTATAGACGGATTGTTTACAAGTTTGGAGAGCTTTAACATCTCATAGTGAGGAACACCAAAAATTTAAATTTTCACTTACAAATTATTTTTAATATTGTTCTCATTTTTAATCTGCCTTTTCTTTAGACTAGTTGGTGCGCTAATAAAATAGTCATACGTTCGCTCAAATAATCTTATTACATACAAATCACCGTGAATGAGAGACTATTTATGATTGCATTTCTCATGTTCTAATGTTAGATCTTTCTATTGGACAAATAAAGAATGATAAATTTAGAGCTGAGTATATGAAGTAAGCCTATTGACTTGAGTTTTATTTGTTGCTCATTGCTTTATCTTTTATTTTTTTATTTTAGTTATATATGATTTCCTTTCAAACAAGAATATAATATTAATAAAAAATAAGATAAAATAATTTATTATCTCACTTATCATTCAATAAAAAATGTTAAAATAACTTGAGAACTTGTTCAATTAAATTGATCAAATATCGATATGGGTATTTGAAATTACTTGATTGATGAGAAAAAGAAGAAAAAAAAAAAAAAAAAAGAAAGACAAAACAAACAATGAATGCTTGCATTGGGTAATTGAGTCAATTCGTCTCCATATAATAAAACCCTTCTTAATTCCCTTAAGAACCGGTACTTCACTTACTTGGCAATTAGCATTTCTCACTACAAACAATGGCGGCGATTTCTGGCCACTGCACATTCCGGTCACACCAATTCCCTCTCTCTTTCACCGTCCCCGTCGCCTCCTCTTCCTCTTTCTACGGCGAAGCTCTCCGATCTTCCAGCATTTCCTTCGCTTCTCCTCCGTCTGTCCACCGATCCCTTATATCTTGTCAGGCCTCCTCCGCCGCGTCACCACCTTCTTCCTCCGTCAACGGGATAGGTTCCTTTTTTTTTTGTTTTATCCTTTTGTCTCTTAGATAACTTCTCTTTGTTTTGATATTGGGATGAGCAGAATCTCACATTTCCGTAGGGAAGTTAATTTCGAGATCGTGCTTGGAATTAGGGTTTGAATGTTACTTAGTTATGGCCTAATAATCGAAATGTTCATTAGAAAGAAGTATTTTTTTTCTGCATTTTAAATAATGTAGGTTTTATATGCTTATCTATAATTAATGTTTAAAATTTTTTAGGTTTTTTTCTCGTTGATTATTAGTTGTTCTAAGGTTTACGCAGCATTTAGAATATGGAATTAATCAATACTAAATGTATCAAAAGCTAATGTTTACTGGACAAATTGCTTACCTTCACATAGTTTATTGTACTTTTCCTCATTTTTGTTTGTTCTTTTACAGCAAAAGGGGGGATGAAGGATTTTTTGCATATTAGCGACTTTGATAAAGCCACCATAATGAAGATATTAGACAGGGCCGCAGAGGTCAAGGCACAGCTAAAATCAGGAGATAGGTCCTTTGCTCCATTTAAGGGGAAGACTATGGCTATGATTTTTGCAAAGCCATCAATGAGGACACGGGTTTCATTTGAGACTGGGTTTTTCTTACTCGGAGGTCATGCTATATATTTGGGACCAGATGATATCCAGATGGGTAAACGAGAGGAAACTCGTGATGTTGCTCGTGTTTTATCTCGATATAATGACATTATCATGGCACGTGTTTTTGGTCATCAGGTATAGTAGTGAGTTATTCATTTTTATGTTATTATATGCAAGGTTTTTGTTACTCAAATGCCAAATTGAGAGCTGAGGATTGCTTTAAAAGGTTCACTTACTTTGTGTTTGATGCTTTTGTGTGTTTGAAAAGCTTTTATGCTTAAAGATACAGTTTATTATCTGTTCTGTTTCAGGACATTCTTGATTTGGCTAAATTTTCCAGTGTACCTGTCATTAATGGCTTGACAGATTACAACCACCCTTGTCAAATAATGGCAGATGCACTCACTATTATTGAATATATCGGTCAGTTGGAAGGAACGAAGGTGTCTTTTCTTACTATTGCACCTTCTTTGCTGTCTTCTATATTGTGGATCTCATCTGGTTGTGTGATTTAACTTTGGTTCGACTTGAATGCGAATTTCAGGTTGTCTATGTCGGGGATGGAAACAACATTGTTCACTCTTGGTTGTTGCTGGCTTCTGTTGTTCCTTTCCACTTTGTCTGTGCCTGCCCTAAAGGTTTTGAGCCTGATAAGGAAACTGTTGAGAAGGCACAAAAAGCTGGGATCAGCAAGATCGAGATCACAAATGATCCAAAGGAAGCTGTTAAAGATGCTGATGTTGTGTATTCAGATGTCTGGGCTAGTATGGGGCAGAAGGAAGAAGCTGCCCATCGTCGCCAAGTGTTTCAAGGATTTCAGGTGTGTTTGGCTAAGATTCTTTGTTCAAGATATTGACATAATCGTATAAACCATGGGTGTTAAGGAAACTCATTTAGTTCATACTGCTTTCCCTTCCTTTCCCTTGTTTTTATTGTATCCAAACATAGGGTTAACGCATGCATAATTTAGTTCCAGAATGGGGCGACCTGTGTTGAAACCTGATCAGCTGTATTGCTTTTTCTAACCTAATTTCCATCATTATTTATTTTGCTTAACAATCTCAATCAAGTGTATGTCTTGATTGATTTGCATATTCGGATGCAGGTTGATGAAGCTCTTATGAAGATAGCAGGCCCAAAAGCTTATTTCATGCACTGTTTGCCTGCTGAAAGAGGAGTAGAAGTGACTGACGGTGTTATAGAGGCTCCAAATTCCATCGTCTTTCCACAGGCAGAAAATCGTATGCATGCACAGAATGCTATAATGCTTCATGCTCTTGGGTTATAATTGCATGGAAGTGCTGCAATTTTAGAAGGCAGGCATGTTATTTCTAGAGCTCCATTTTCATCTTAGGTGCAAAATCGAACTTCTGTGACTTTTTGAGTAACTTTGATGGGTGTAAGGGTTTTAAACTTAACGAATTCTAGTATCTATATCGGCGATTACAATCCAACTTCAGTATATGTACATTGCTAGTGTCAGTGTGTTATCAATAACTTTTGGTGCGTATATTTGTTTGATTTAGTAGAATATGGACGAGGATGCTGCAATTGAAATTCACCCTGCCTTTGAATTGCACGTTTTAAGAGATTTCAGCTCTAGTTTGGTAGATGATTTATGCGCGAAATGACAATTTCGATGCAAGGAATAAGGTAACATAAGGCTTTTGCTTCTTGATAATACTCGGAATAATGATTTGCGGTCCTTGCAAATAAGTTTTCTACAGAAATTACCCAATGATGACTCAACATTGCATGTATGTTGATGCTTCTGCTGAGAAGGAGTCGTGTGATCAAATCAATTGAGCCCCAAAATGCAACTAAGTCTGCTCTTTTCGTTCGGAAAAACAAAAGCCACAGTTATGTCTCTGAAAATGAATAGTTATTTTGTTATGGAGACATTCAGTTCCGAATATCAGGAAGTGAGAGGCCCTTCCTCTGCATCTGCTTGTACATCCATTGCCAATTCTCAGGGGTTACCTCACCCCCAAGTGAACGAATAACTGATCCACCACTACATGACCCCACTTTGCAACATTCCTCAAGAGATAATCCATTCACCAATCCATATAAGAAACCGCTAGCGAATAGGTCTCCAGCTCCTGTGGCATCAACTGCCTTTGCCTCTCCTATTGCCGGAACTTGGACAACCTGTCATACAACGAAATCAACCAAGACTTCCATGAAAAAGGGCACAATTTGGCCATATCCAAGTTCAGAATGGTAACTATGTCAAAAGGCATATCCCTAAATGGAGGAATTGCTAAGTTGAAATTGACCAACCTCTTCCCCATGTTTCGCAATGCACCCATTGGACCCTAATGTAACCACAGCCCACCTGCAATATTTGGACAGATATTCAACAGCAGCTTCGGGATGTGCATTCCCTTCACCCCTAAAGAAGTAAAACAGAGAATTTAGTATCAGCAGCTAACACGTAGTTACTGCAGCAATTTCCAAAATTCTGAACGAACATTAAAGGACTCCGTCCATTATTAGAAAAACAATTGACAGCCACCTTAGCAATTCTGTTGCCTCATCCTCATTGGCAAAGCAGAGATCAATATCCCCCGACTCCAGTAACTGTTGAAGAGGTACTCTAAAATTCCGCACCATCTGACCAAAAGTCACACACTTTATAATGGAGAATTGTGAATTGAAGAACAGTTAGATGCCATTCAGAGATGAAATACCAGCACTCCATTAAGTAGAATTGCAACCGTAAATCTAAATAATTTATGATCACTTTCAAAATATGCAAGTAAACTGCTTGTCTTACATGTTAAACATTAGATTCAACCTTCAGCAAAACATGAACCCGTAACAATTACCTCAAAACTTGCCAAATCCAACGAAACAGAGACACCCTGTTGTTTGGCAATTCTTATAGCTGCTTGAATAACTTCCAAATTGAATGCCCCAAATCTCATCACCAGCCACTGCAACGATAGATACGTCATTAAGCTGAATGCTCCTTAACCAAAACAGCTCCAAAGAGCTGAATGATATATAATCTGTTCAAAAGTACCAATTCTACCCATCTACATTCTTATGCCATTGGCAAACCATGATCAAAAGAGTATGATAACCAGGGCTCCTCTGTTATAAATAATGGGGAGGGAAAATCCACAAACATCTAATGCAGATTTGTTGTTTCAATTTAATAAAATAGGACTCACCTTGGAACCACTAAAATCCCCTTTGGTCAGTTCATCCCCCTGAAAAGAAAAGTAGAAAAGAAAAATTGATTGTAAATTTGCATTCAGTAAAGCTGCACACATAAATCCTTAAAATCAAGAAAGAAAACTAATTATGAAAAAAAGGGGGACCATGACGTTCACCTGAACTTTTACAGCGGTTGCTAGGCAAGGTCGCATTGTACGATTGCCAAATGCATCAACTAGGCATACACACTGGACCATGACAGTTGCCAGGAAAGTTTTAGCACTTACCATTTAAAGTACAATTCAATTTCATAGAAACTGTATTCATGAAGGTTACCTGAGCTGTAGGCCCTTTCTTCTTTCTCAACCTTGAAACATTAACCCCACTAGTGTTCATGTTACATGCAAACAATTGACCTTGTTCATCATCCCCATAGGCCCCAATCATACCACAGTTAACCCCAAAGCCTGAGCTAAGCCCTCGAATAGTATTTGCAACACTTCCTCCAGCCATAGTTTTCATAGGAGAAGAATCATCAGCTGAAGCAAGGACGTGCCTTTTCAACTCGCTTAATATATGCTCAAGCTCCTCCATCTCCACCTACATAATGATAGTCTTCAATAACAACAGAACCTCATTCAAACTATATCTATGATTTGTTCTCATATCAACCAAAAAACAAAAAAAAATCCAAAAAACTTGGAATGAAAAACAAAGATAAAAAAGAATTGATAGAAAAAGCCCGTCACATTGGGACTCGAAATGTTCAGAAGAATATAGTTCAAAGCATACAAATCTTGAGAAAAAATTAACGAATAAGGATTTATTAAAAAGTATAGTTCAAGGGGTTAAAAAAGAAAGGAAAATACCGGAATAGAGCCACCACGTTCACCGGGAATTTGATCGAACAAGGACCCATCGACACGAGCCACGTGATCGATGAGGGCAGCTGGTTGGAGTCCCAGTATGAGAGGAACCTTAGGGTCAAGCTGAACCCTAGCCTCCCCGTTCTTTAACAATGTTTCTGCTCCCATAACTTTAGGTAGTGTCTGCCTCGAAGACTCCCTATGAAATTGCAAAGAACATATGGTATTATATAGGCAGGAGGCGGAACATGCGTACCCCGCACTGCAAGCAGATGTTGAAGGTCCACGATATGGCACTCTTCTGCTCCCACTTTCGGCCTATTCAATTCCCTTTATTTCTCTCCATCAAAAAATAACCACTTTATTTCTATTTATTTATACAAAAAAAAAAAAAAAAACTTTTGGCCCCAACAACGGTGTGGATTCTGAATTATGATTCTGACAGCTAAGTTTATTTGGGGTTTGTCGGTTATTACTAATGAATAATGATATTCTGGCTTGTCTTCACCATGTATTCTACCTTGTAAAAAGGTGTCGATTCCAATAATTTCCAATTTGAGTGAGATTCTATAACTTGTGTTTTGGTTCCTAAAGGAGTCTTCATGACTTTGGGAACATCAATTACGGTAGTGCATTTTCATAGCAACTCATGCACATGCATATTCCCGACCCTTTCTTAAAACAACAAGGACTTAGTTAATGACATCACAAGCTTTTTAATTAGCAGAGAAACGTTCTTGTTTATTTGCCAAGACTGGATCAATGGAAGAGATCAAAAGGAGCAGAGAGCCTTGAAATTTGTTAGTGGATGGTGGGGCATTGTCGTAGCCCTTGCCCTTCCTAAAAATTATACTTAATTATCATGATTTCAGAAAAACAGGGGAAAAAATGCAATGGACAGAAACAAAAGGTAGAGGCTAAAAACTGAAAGTTAAGACAATAATGGCCGTATACTTCCATTGCAGGCTTCAGATATCCATGAAACGAATAAAATTACACACCCCAGCACCAGCCGAAAGATAAAAACCATTTCAAATATAAATATTCCCACTTATATAAAATGGGTCTTTTAGAGCATCTTTTAAATTTAATTAATTATAATGATAATGTTTTTTTTTCTAATATTGAATGAGCCATGACCTATTGACTATGTTAAGCTTGCTTGAATAGTTGAATGGTTTTGTCTGATTTCCGTCCGGGGGCTGCGTTGGTTAATCATTGGCTTCCCTATGCATCTCCCTAGTGCTGTTGATTTCCAAAAACTTAATATAATATAAAACACACTCCCACTACCTGACCAGCGGTTAAGCTTCACCCTCTGCACTGACATCCTAATGCATAATTACAAACCATTCGTACAACCCAATAAAGAAAGAAAACAGCACTTAACACCAAAATGTTAGAAAAGGAGAAATAGATGACAAAAGCACTAAAGTGCAAATAAATTAGCAACCCTTCTTTAATGGTGGCCAATCAGAAGCCAGCATAAATTACGGGGAAGGGTGATTGTGTCATTGGCTTATTTAGATTCTCGGATCAATCAATGATTTTCATTAATTATTGCAAAAAGAGATGGGATCTTTGGCATTAATAAACATAGAAATACATTAAAATTTTCTTAAGAAATTTCGCACATGGGTTAGGTTCCAACAAAGATGTTGGAGGAGCTACGGCTCACAGGCTTGATTGGTTTTTGCTCCAAATATTTAAAGTTAAAACTGACAATGGTTGGGTTCAAAGAAATAAGTAGTTTTTTTTTAAATTTTGCCCATGAGGCCCAAAAAAAGCATAGTCAAGCAGTTGCCTTAGAGTTTGCCCGTGGCCACTTCACTCTTTTGCTCTTATCATTCATCATATAGAATATATTACAGCACCCAATTGCTCAGTAATGCAACTTGCCCACAGATTTAGGTATTTGCAATACTCATATAAGGCCAAGAGTGACTTTAATAATTACAAAGCCACAACCATCGAGATTTCAAGCATCTTAGGTACAAGGAGCATTAGCCATCCAAATTACTCTCTCTCTCTCTCTCTCTCTCTCTCTCTATATGACCAAAACAGCACTATGACCTACTCGTTTCACTGTTTCGACCATAGCCTGTGAATAGCAGGAACTTTTATCAACTTAATTCACATAATATTTATAATAACCAATTTTTGCCCGGCCCAATTACAAAACCCGGGGCTCAATACCAATATAAGAAGCAAAAAACAAAAATAGAAATACAAATCAAAAGATCATCAATGAAGTCCAAAACAACAATCCATTTACAAAACAAAATCGAGCCCAACTAAATAGGCCCGAAATGGCCCAAGACCTAGACAGCCCAATATGGCCCAAGGACTAAGCAGAATCAGGGAACCCTAGGGTTCCCCCCCTCTTGCGCCGCTTCTGCCATTGCCCATCCCCTCGCGTGGGTACCACGCCAACCATGTCGGCCACCACCAGCACCCATCACGCCTCGGTCGACGCTCACACGCTGCTAACACCTGCACAGAGAAGCAAAGACATGCAGCAACCAAGGCAAGAGGAAAACGACAAAAAAAAGAAATAGAAAACAGAGCAAAAACAAACAAAAACATATATGTAGAAATCGGAAGCGAAATAAAAAAAAAAAATCTTAGAAGGTTGAGTTTTAGTTTGTTGTCTCTTTTATTTAACGCTGTTCTTTCCCCTTTGTTTATTTTTATTTACTGTTTTTTTGAAACCAAATACAAAAACCAATAAAAAAATGAAAGAGAAGGGAGAAAGGCCTTACCTGAACTCCGGAAGCTCGTCGTTGAAGCCCCCCCTCTTCGTCATCGGGGCCAAGCCGAAACCCAAAGCAGAGGGTCTCTCCTCTCGGGTTTTCGGGGCTAAAAAGGGGATTCTTGATTAAAAAAATAGTGGTTTCAAATCCAAATAAGAAACAGAAGAAAAGCTCAAAGATTGATTCGGATTTTTATTTTGCTATTACTATTACTATCTTTTTTTGTATCTTTATTTTTCTGTTATTATTTAAAAAAAATTCATAAACTAACTCGAAAGAAAAGGAGCGAGGAGACCATACCTGATCCTCAGAGCGCGACGAGCGGCGGTGGAAGTCCAAACGCCGGACAGAAATGAAGAGAAAGAGGGTTTCTTTTTGTTTTTTTGAAAGAAATGGTTGAGGGTTGATTTTTTGTTCTGGAGCATTAAGGAATAAAGTAATTTTCTTTTTGGTTTTAATGAAATGGCGCTGTACGCTAAAGGGAATATGCGCATATCCTCAAAAGGGATAATTCCGCGATCGGTCCCCATCCTTTTGTAGCGCCATTCAATCAGCCTTTTTGTTATTTTTCCTTTTTACAGAATTTTCCCTTTAATCTCTCGGGGTTTTCAATTGGATCCTTGACCCATGGACGAGCATCTAAGCCTGGGAATTTTACCTGTTCGGTCCTTTTTGTTTTGCACACCTTCCATTTAAATCCATACCCCATTTCTTTTATTTTTACTTATTGCGATTTCAGCGTTTTAATTTTATTCTAATTCAGCTTAGTCCTTATTTGTTTATTTTCATAATTATAGTGTTATCATCATTATTATTATTGCTATATTTATATTATTATATTGTACATATTTTGTATTATTAGTATTTTTGTTATTATTGTTACTACTATTATATTATTTTTTTTTATATATATAAGTGTATATTATTATTCGCTTATCACTTGCCATTACTATTACTGACTTTTATTTTATTTTATTATTTTATGTTACATTAAATTGTCCATGTTATTTATTATTTATATATTAGTGTATTAAAGGTATAAATATATATGTATTTCTTAATTATTATTTATTACTTCTATTTAGCTCAAAATTGTTTCATTAAAATTTTTTATACATTATATTTTTAAAACTGTACATTATATCGTATTATATTGTATATTATTTTCAGCTAAAATTTATTTATGTTATACAATATATTTCTGTCTATACTTTTTTTTTATATGTAGTTTTGTATATATTTATTTGAAGTCACTATATATTATTTTATTTTATACATTGTTTACATTGTCTATATCATATGAATGTCTCTTTTCATTATTTAAATTTGCATGGAATATGTTTACACTTTTCCATTGTTTATTGTATTTGTCTATACCCCATCGAACACTAGTAATTGCCCTAGAATAGGAATTCTTATTCATCGCATCTCTCGTTATTATTTCTTCCTTGCTTATATTAAATGTTAGCATATCATAATTGTTCTCAATATGTATGTTCGATAATGTGAATACAATGTCGTCCCACGGATTTTTGTTAAGAATACACTTTTGCAAAATTAACACTTCATTTAAGGTTTTCAAAATAAAGCGATATTCATCTCGGATTCGAGGGTTTAAACTATCGTGTCCTAAAGCATTGGATGTGATTTTTTATCCCTTCGGAATGAGAAAGTTTTGGTATTCAATTTGAAAAATCATGAGATAATCTTGGATTCGAGATTTAAATTATCGTGTTCTAAAGTATTGAATGCGATACTTCATTCATTCAGAACGAGAAAATCTTAATGTTTAATTTGAAAAAACCACGAGAAGATCTTGGATTCAAGGATTTAAATCGTCGTGTCCTAAAGTGTTGGATGTGATATTTTATTCCTCCGGAACGAGAAAATCTTGATATTCAATTCGGAAAAAATCCAAATATTTTTAAAGGGATCATATTTTTAAAATTCTTTTTAAAATTCTCAACTTTCGACATTAGACATTAATTAATCAATTTGGTACCAATTTTGGGCGTGACGAGGGTGCTAACCCTTCCTCGCACGTAACCGACTCCCGAACCTGTTTTCTCAAATTTCGCAGACCAAAAACACTGTTTTAGTAAATCAAAACGTTTTATTAAAACAAAGGTGATCCGATCACACCTAATAAAAGGCCGGTGGCGACTCCCGTTTTATTTATTTTCAAAACCAAGGTCGATTCCCGTTTTGTCAAAAAATGGCTTCGACAATATTTATGGTCAATGCCATTCGACTCACCAACAGTAACATTGTCCCCGATGAAAGTTGGTACTACTTTCCACCATGAATGCTGTTGACATCTCCTTTTTCCAAGATAAAATGGGGATGATCATGAGCAAAGATAGACCATCAAACTTTTAGAAAAAAAAGGATCTGAATGAAGGGAAAGAAACGGAGATACTTATCCACCAATCTTCAAAGCTTGAAAAGCCTTCACGTCTTGGTCTATAATTGAATCCGGAAGCACCCCACACTGCCTGAGCAAAGGGACAAAAGAATAAGGTGTGTTCCACGGTCTCGACTTCCTCTCCGCATCTTAGACAACATGAATCTCCATGTCGAAAAAGAAAACATAAGTTTTCCTTAGTTGCTAGAGCATTATCACAAGCTCTCCATTGAAAATGTTTCGCTTTGGATACCATCCTTTCTTGAAATATTTTAGTTAGACTTAAAAAATTTTACCATCAAATATTTTACCATCAAATGAAAACTTTAAATTGTACATATCCATACCAAATAAATTATTCTCTTCTTATATGAACATCCGCAATGACACCTCTACTACAAATTTTATAATTCAATTTCATCTCTTAAATTTTTTTTTTTTTTAATTTCAGCCCTAGTAGTTTCTTGACAGTGAAAAATGTATCCATGTATAAATTGAAACTTGATCAAGTTATTAATATAAGCAAATTAACGAGCTTAACCTCAGATGTTTACTTAGCAAAAAAGTAAAATTATATTTGAACCAATAAAAGATGCAACACTTTTATTAATCACCAATTTTTTTTTAAACTGATTATTTTAACACTAGTGAACATAATAACTAAAACTAAAATAGCCCTAGCCCTATCCCTAAGCAGTCAAGGCTCAGCAATGCTATAACAAACCATAGACTTGAAGTTGGTTGGCTCTATATGAACATGATCATGTTTGTCATTAGGGCTCCCAACAATGACAAGCCTAGCAAACAACAACAAATTGATAAATAGTGGGGTGACTAAATGAAAATGGCTTACCTGTCAGATGAGAAGCAAATAAAAGGAATTTCAGTATAACACAAAGTGGAAAGTTCATTTGCTTTCTGGTAAAATAATTGATTGGGGTTTCGAGAATTCATTTTCAATAATCTTCATCTCAATCTCTTTTTGTCTTCCTTAGTTTCCTTTTTTAAGCTTGACATTGCTAAAAGATTTGAGGATAAATAAAACCAACAACAAGGTTAAAAAGAAATACTATAGTCTTCTGAAGTATTATAGAATGAAGAGTGCATATGTGTATACGACAGGAATCTCAAGAAGTTGAATGCACAAAACTAATGAAAATAACCTTTTAAGTTGTCTCTTCTTTTTCATTGCCACTCTTAGAGTTGGAAGAACAAATGTCTCCATTCGCAATTTAAGTTCTCAATTTAGTATGTTTAATGCTAATCATATGTTACTTAACACGAAGTGCGTATAATTCGTGATTTACTATGCTTATGGCATTATGACGATTTTGTTTCAACAAATGGATCACACCTTTTCGATGTTTAACGATGGACGATCTTGTTAGTAATTGAGAGCTAACCTCGGATTAAGTTTGAAAGTTTGTACTTATAAATCTTGTCTCATGGATTATTATTTTAAAACTTGATTGTTAGGATAGATGTGGCCCAGAGACTATCGCATTGTACTGCCATTTATGTAGTTGTGGAGAAGGTGAGAATAAATAAAGAGGTACTTTTATCGGAAAATTTGAGATATTTTCAAAAGAAGTAAATTCACTGTTTATGAATTATTATAACTGTTTATGAATTATTATACTCTTGATGTTATGTATACTTGAGTGTTTTGTTTTCGATTTTCTTTTATTAAATTATTATAAATGTAAATACTACTTACTTTACTGCTAACACCTATATTTAATCATTCAACTATTTTCAAATTATTTTTAGTTAATTTAATTCATTTAGTTTTACTAGTGTAACATGCCAGTGTCACTATCTAATTAGACTCCAATAAAAATGTCACAGTCAAAGGCTACATTGATTTTTTTTTCAACTACAAGGGTTTAATTGAGTGTCAATTTTTCATAAAGACTTCATTAATTTTTTGAAAAATCACTTTGAACCGTGATGTTTAAATAGTTTTTATGATACAACTTAAAATTTGCAATTATTTGAAACTAATCAAATTATATTTTTATTGAATTTTAATTATTTATGATGTAAAAATATATATTTTTCAAAAAATAGTTTATAAGAATTATTAATTATCTTTTTACTTGTAAAATACTTTAAAAATCTATCAAATAATTTTAGAAGCCATAAAACAAAGTTCATTTTTGTCAAAATAAGATATCAATATTTATACTTATATTGAGTTTGATGTCGCGGGTCAACCGGTCATCAACTCAGGTATAAAATTACTAAATTACCCTTGCATATATAAATTAAGCTATATTTTATGAGTAATTTTGTGTTTTTGTATATAATAGATCAATAAAATTTTGATAATATTAAGATTTGAACTTGTAACACCATGCATAAAAAACAATTAACTTTATAATTATAACCAATGTGTATCAATTAATCTTTTTATGAATTTTTAATAAATATATTCGTTACAGAATATTTTCACCTCTACCTAGTGTTTATTAAGGGGAAGCTTATGGATGGGTTTTTCAACACCACTTCAGCAAGTACTAACTACACAAATTCTTTACAGAAAGCTAAGCCCTTAAGCTGGACTTTGCATAGAGCAGAGGGGAGGGAAGATTAACTTACAAGTCTGCCGGTTGATTACACAAGAAATGGAATTGGAGCCAAAGAGTACAATTATCTTATCAAAGTTTGAGCGTCAAATATGAAAAATCTATAATATATGGAATAGTTATGTTCTATTATTTTTATTTTTTTGAAAGATTTTATTTTCATACATATGCCTGAATATGTGTTGGATGTATACATACATTAAAGAATTGAAAGCCTGGATCACATATCTCTTGACTAGGTGACACACCCAACACATAAATGTTCTTACAACTTTGTAGAACATAACTACATGCAGATTAGGTAGACAAATACGCTGAAAAAAAGATAGGTTTAGGAGGTAAAGATTAAGCACTGATTCCTCTATCTTTGTTAAGCTTGGAAGCAGCAAGGTTGGCAATGTGGAACTGCGATGTGTAACTATTAGTAGGGCCATCAAGAACGGAAGGTTCATTCAAGAATGCCCAATTGCTTCGTCTCCACCTACATACAGTCACCCACGTTAACAAAAAATTGTCACCATTTTTTTGTCTTGATGAGTCGACTAAGATTTATAGCTACTTACCACCCATTTTTCTTTACGATATCCTCCAGGCTTGTTTCGGCGTCCATGTGCAGGAAACCCTGTTCTGTATGAGGTGAAGGCATGGAGCTTGATCTCATAATGCTCCTTCCATAGTCCTGAGATGGAAGTTCCTGTTTTAAATGTGAACTACTTGATTAAAAACTTTATTCATGTCTAAATCTTTAATTAAAAAAAAAAAAAAAAGAAATTGGCACCAGCTGGTTGGAGCTATCTGATGGACTATAAATAGCCTTAAGATGATCTTCCTCAGTTTTCTTCTTTGATTTCCAGTAAGCTTCAATCTCTTCCTTGGTAAGTGATCGATTCCTTTGGATTGTTGCTGGAAGAATCTCCAATAACCAGAAATTAGACTAAGCATAAATAAAAACACCACGGAAAACATTAAGCTGACAACCTGATTTAGAAGCCGATACGGGAGAATCCCATCCTGCCATTAGAGAACCCATTTCAATGATGATGATGATTCAATTGCTTGGACCAAAACTAGGTACTGTCTCGTAGCAAATATCTTGAGAAAAAGTGTTTTATATAGGTGAGTGGGATCTTAACTTCTCCTTTATTTTCTGTCGGTAAGTTAACCTTTTGACTCGTTCTTACCCTCAAAACCATGTTTCTTTTCACAAGAAAATGAATACAGAAGGGCTATTTATTAAGGTACTGATAAAAAAGATTAATTACTTTGATTTGTATAGTCTCCCAGAGGGCACGCGTTTTGGTCTTATCTCCTAATTCCACTACTCCAAACTTGACATTCAACGTCCATTAACATACCAGTTTCTAGGCAGAAATCCATGGAGTCGTAGGAAAAAGTATATTGATACACGTGTATTTTTTTCCTTTTCTTTTTTAGTCATTGGCCTGCCACAAATGAATTTAATTTGCATCTCAGGTTTTTACGATAAATTAATTAATTTCTAAAGCCTTCAAATTAACCTCAAAACCTTAACTGATAAAACATAATGCATATGTTTCAAAATATCTTGTATCATGAGGAAATTTACTTTTTATTATTATTATTTTGAAATAATTACAAATAAATAAACGAATAAATATAGTATAGTAATAAAAACCAAATAATAAGGTAGAAAAGCATATGCGTAACAACATTGGTCATCCACATTACCATATTAGCTGACATTTAAATTTTTGATGTTTTTTTATGATCAAGCATGTGTATCTGGGTTGTTAGAAATGGCAGTGGAAGCTTTCTTGAAATGGGTAGGTGTAGACCTGATCCAACTCCTACCACCAATCATGTTTTTTGTCATGAAAAATTTTGCCTCTTCTGTCGTTAGTTTTCCGGACCATTCAACCCTTTTCCTTGCATTAGCTCCAGGTCCATAACATTTATATTCTCTGTAGAACGTCGTGCTGTAGAATCAAGAAACCAGAACACCATTAGTTCAGTTTCAAAACCTTTCGGTAATCATGTAAGAAAAGAAAAGAACAGGTTGATGTTTATCTGGTTTTTGCATGTACCTTTGCTTGGATGTGTCTCCCCAATCATCCCACCCTTGGGGCAGTATCGCATCAGACATATAAGATAGGGCAAAAACCACCCTGGAATATGCACCCCATGGCCTTCCTAGCAGAGCACTCCTTACGCCAGTTATCTTGCAACCCAAGAAAGTGAAGCCTGTGTCCTCCGAAGGAGACTCTCTCCGTTGGGCTGTTATAGATGCATCTCCTTCTGAGAGCGAATGTAAATGACACTTCTGAAAAAAAAAATGCATATGTATGTCAATGGTTTAGCCTACTAGACAGGCCAACAATATGTATAGGAATATTGGCAAGTGCCAAAATCATTATATATTACTTATATTCCTGAGTTTTATTACCTCAAAAAGGGAAGCGGCATTCCCACAAATGAAGTCAACTGCTCCTTCAATGTAACAATTTTTGTAATAATGTCTTCCATTGTCATCTAGCAAAGTATCTTGATAAGCTAAAATTCTACATCCAAAGAAAGCTGCTCTATCTCCTGATACCCTTAAAGCAACTGCTTTAGTTCTGGCCCCCATTGTATTCTATTTATCAAAAAACAAATTCAAAAAGATTAAATATAAATATTTCAAGTTAGACTGTTTCTTGAATTATTGGAAATTTTAGTATTCTATTAAGCATCATATCATCAGTGTTATTGTTATATATACCTGAATAGTGAGATATCGGGCAACAAAATCTGAAGCCAACACAGTGAAGGTAGGAGATTCAAATATCTCCCCACCATCATTCCAAGTTATTATCGTGCCATTTGCTTTTAAGCCACTTATGGTAATGAAAGGCTTGTCAGCAGGGACAACAATCTTTTCTTGATAGATGCCAGGCTTAACTAATATGAAAACAGGCTCTTTGTTATCGGATGGCACTGCATCAATGGCGTCTTGTATCTTCTTGTAGTCTCCTTTTCCCGATTGGTCGACTCTTACAAGTATGGCGGTAGAAGTTACCAAAGCACCTACACAAGAACTTGCCAACACGTACATGAATAAAGCCATTACAAACATGCAAAGGTAGCTAGAATATGCTGGAGCCATTGTTGATATGATCAAGGTGTTGCATTAAATGAAGAAATGAAGTAGACTATATGATCTCTGGTTTATGCATAGATTATGGTGGATGTCGTGTTTTATATACATAACAGGGGTCATTTTCTTGCCATGAAAGTGTGACGTATACAACGAATTTCAAGCAACCGTGTATGCATTAATATTAGAAAAGGCCAACGGTAGCCCCTAACACAAGTAGCCGGCGAGTAGAAATTTTTGGAGGAACTGGACAGACCATGGCCGCCATTTGATTTTTCCTCTAGCTAGGTAGGCTTGTACTTGAGAACTTCAACCATCAATTTATTTATTTTTTATTTGAGCTCCAGCTGCTTTGGATAATGTTATAAATCCAGTGTTCTAACAATTTGGGAATATTATTAATTTCATGTTGCGCAAGTCTTTGGTATAGCTTGAAACCTACACAAAGAATGTAACTTTCTGGTTCAAATTCTTTGTTACTTTCAGTTTAAGATATAATGGCGGATATGTAATGTAATCTTTGTTTGAATGGGTGAGTTGACCATGGCTTCGCTGGTTCCTTTACCTCTAAGTTGGTGGCTGTCTAATTGTCTCCACTTTCCTTTTTACAGGAATGGGCTAAGGTTTAAGTTGGTCAGGTCAGTTGTTAAGGGATTAATCCTGGTTACAAATGTGAGAAACGGGCTGAAAGAGAGTCCACCCACAGTCAAAAGAAGAATTTGCTCAAGCCCAATCTCATACACATGCCTCAGTGGATGACATGGAAACAACAAAAAATTAACCATTAATCAGAGTCTTTAGAAATCAAATAACCCAACTTGTCGACTTTCTTTTTTTTTTCTATGGGAGCCTACAGTTTTCTGAACTCCAAATCTTATCCCAGTCGCCTGCTTGTTCCTCAGTCCTCTCTTTTATCCTCCCCGGCTTCTCTTTTCTTATCTGTTTCAACGTTAGACCAAAAAGTGGAAGGCTTTACAAAAAAATAATAATAATAATAAGACTTGTTTTCTAAACGGGTCAGGCATTGACTGAATTTGTGGCCTGGGCCTGGCCTAAATTACATGTCTATATTTTTTTTGTATTTTTAATTTATTGGAAAATATTTATTTTAATATTTGTAATATATTTAATGCATTATATTTTTAAAATTTATTTTTATATAAAAAATTATTATGGTCAGACTGGGTCGAACTCAAATTTAGCATTTTAAAAATGGGCTGAGCTTGGGTAATATTTTAAACTCATTTTTTGAGTTAGGCTTGAGCTTAGAAAGCAAACCTAAAGTTTTGCACCAAGACAAGCCGACCCAATCCATGATCAAGTCTAGTTATTCGGCTGCTCCTCTTTTTACCCATTCTTTCCCAGGTTGGATTTTTGCCAAAACTTTTAAAACTAGACAATTAGTTGAACCAGTCAGACTATTAATTTTAGGTTTGATAGATACAATTGTTGGATTAAATTTTAACTAAATAAGTTATTAAAAATTTCATAAAAATTAGAATTATTAAAGAATAAAGAAATGCAGTTGAACCGGTAAATTCAAACACAGACTCTACGTTTTTTTAACTTGGTTCACTCAAAAGTTAATTTAAAGTTAGTTTAGTTTTTTTATCTGAACCAATATACAAATAAATTTTCAATCTAATTGATTCAATCAATCAATTCGGTTCAATTCTAATAGCCATGATTCTAGTCATCTTAAGATTGATGTTGAGAGAGAAAAAATTGGGCTTTTGTTGCTTCATGAAGCCTGGCGGTTCTTTTTCTAATTGAAGACATCTAGATCACTTCTACATATATAACAAATATAGATACTATAGGTAATAGAATTAATTTTGCTAAAGAAAGAATATATTACATTGTTTACAAAGTAAGGCGGCTAAACAAGTCAAAAATAAATTAAGTCATAAATATTGTACTAAGATGTTAGAAAATGAATGGGAGTTTGGTTGTAACACCATACGTCCTAAAACCTATAAAAAACATAAAAAATATAAATTAGCTAGATGGAAACAAGGTAATAAAAAACATAAATGTAACTTAGTCGACTTACTCATGGGTTTTTTTCCAGTCTCTGGAGCCATTTTATTATACATTTATGTCGCTTTGCATTTGATCATTAGAGTTATGTTTTTTTTTTTTTGTAGTAGTTTGATCTCTCTTATTGTTTCGATAGAAAATTTTATGAGTTCTTGCTTTCAACATTGTTTCTAAAGGGAGAAAACTAACTTCACTTAGTAATTTGACCTCTCTCATTCTTAACTTTTCTTTGATGTTTTGAGACTTTGATCTTATTATTTTTACTTAATAACAATTCCTTATAAGGTTATGACGTGTAAACTCGTTCTTGACATTTTGGGGGTTTTAGGCAAAACAATAAAACAAGGTTTTAGGTTTCTTAAAAGTTGGTAAAAAAAATTTTAAGCCCTTAAAAACTTCTTTTTTTTACCCCTTAAAAGTTGGTAATTTTCTTTTACTTTAAAAAGTTAAAATTTTTTGAGCCCCTTAAAAACTAAAAAATAATATTTTTGACCCTTTTCAACTTTGAACCCTGAGTGGCCGCACCTCTAAACAACCCCAAGGCCAGGCCCGATGGCGTGCTTACATTGTTCTCCTCTTTTGGTGGAGCAGCCCTTCTACTTCTCCCATTAAAACTAAAACTAATCTTGCATTGGGTCAATATAAAAATTTAAATCCATTTTTTAAGTTCCTAAATTTTTGTCCAAACTTGACTTAAGTTAAAAAAATATTAAATTAGAGCCTAATTTGGTCTGTTCATATTAAATTTTTTTATATAAGAATAAATTTAAAAATATAATATATCAAATACACTAAAAATAATAAAATAAATATTTCTCAATAATTTGAAAGTAATTAAAAAAGTCTTTATATTTAAATAAAACTAAGATAATTGCAATTTAGAATGCAAATATCTCTAAAATAGTAGCAATATAATATCAAAATGAAAGCAAAAACAACTACAAATAACAACAAAAAAATTTAGACAAATTTGAGCCAGACCGAGCCGGGCCCAAGTTAAAAAACCCTAAATCCTAAAGCTTGACTTGTTTATAAAACAATTAATCCCATTTTTCGAGCCTATATTTTTTCTCATATCCTCCTATTTTTCATGACTCAATCCATGACAAAAAAAAAAAAAAATCTTATCCATATCCAATATGACCATCAAATTCATGTGGATACACCTAATGGCCATATCCTTCCATTCCCAAATCAAAATTGCAAGTTGCCATACAAAGCATGGATGCATGAAAGTAAATAAAGGAAAAGGAAAGGGAGTCCACATTTCATATAATATTTTTAAATTAATTACATTCCTGAGGCAAAGATTGACCACAAGTTAAGGCTTCATCAAACGTAATTAACAATAGCTATAGGAAAACCTCCATTTTTATTTTACGATGAAGTATGAAAATCCTATAATTAATTTCACTTAATTCTTTGTTTGTCTGCCACGTGTCCCCCATGCAGTTTCCACCTCACAACACAAAAACCCGCCAATTAAAATTAACGGACAAAATTGAAGAATATTTAAAAAGAAAAAGGAAAACGGTTTTTTAAAAAATCACCAGTCTTTCAAATTAGAATCAGAGAGAAAGCCGGTGCGGTACTCGCTAACGCAGAGAAGTCTGAGGCGGTGGCAGCGACGGAGATAGGTGGACAGAGAAAGAGAAAAAGAAAATAAAGAAAACAATCAAACAGCCTGTGTTCATGTTTTATAAACAAAATAAAGGTTGCAAATTTCAAGGTTTGATTGGAGATTGTGTAAGTTCTCTGCTTTCCGTTTCCTGTTTTCCAATGAATTTGTCTCTCCCTCCTGAAAATTCTAACATTTTTCTATGTCTTTGGTTGTTTGTTTCAGGTAAATATCAAAAACCAAAAAGGGAAAACAAAAACAAGCCCTTTAAGATTTCATATATATTTTCTAGCATTTTTAGTGATTATTAATTTATTATTATGCTTTATCCTCTTTCTTTAGCTGTATTTAGGCAAAAGTCAAGAGAAATGCCGTTGAAAAGCTTTGTTCGGGAGATAGGAAATATGTCAAAGAAATTTACCAAGAAGGAAAAACATGAATGTAGGAGGGGAGGAGCCTATATTGTTCCCGATTCTTCACCATTATCATCAACAGCTGGTTCTTCAACTGCATTGACGGAACACGGACGATGGGCTAATTTACCTCCTGAATTACTTTTAGATATAATTCAAAGAGTGGAAGCAAGGGAAACATGTTGGCCTGGAAGGGGAGATGTGGTTGCTTGTGCTTCTGTTTGCAGATCCTGGAGACAAATCACTAAAGAGGTGGTTAAACCCCCTGAACAATGTGGCTTCTTAACTTTCCCCATCTCTTTAAAGCAGGTAAACTTTATTTATTATTATTAATTTCCTCTTGTTGTAGAAAAAAGGGTAAAAATAAATAGGTTATTTTTCTGGGTATAGCCTGGACCAAGGGATACTCCGATTGAATGCTTTATTCAGAGGGAAAAGGCAACTTCAACATATCGATTATATATGGGTCTCAGTCCTGGTAAATTTTTTTCTTCTTATGGTGTTTCAACTTAGTGATATGTTGATCTAACTGATATTTATTAGTGTATTTACGAATTTTACAGCTCTCTCAGGTAATTTGAATAAGCTGTTACTGGTTGCTAAAAAAGTTAGAAGGGCTACCTGTACTGATTTTGTGATATCATTAGTTGGCAATGATTTCTCTAGATCAAGCAACAACTATGTTGGAAAACTCAAGTAAGATTTTAAATGTGTTAATTTTGCTTTAAGGATTGGTTGTCGTGCAGTTAAAGAATGAAAAGTTATATCAACAGATCTAATTTCATGGGAACCAAGTTCAACATTTTTGACAGTCAACCTCCGAAAGACTCTCCGGTCCGATCCACTAATCGATCCCTTCAGAAAACTCATTCGAGACAGGTGTCTCCAAGGACACCTATGTTTATCACAGCCAAAATCTCTTATGAGCTCAATGTTCTTCGGACCAGAGGTCCGAGGAGAATGAAGTGTGATATGTACTCGATCCCTGCCTCTGCAATCGGACAAGGAGGGACCGCTCCTACTCCAACGGCGTTCACAAATTGCAATGATGAGGCACTACTTGGGTTCAGAACTCTGAAATCGGCACAAAATGTACTCCTAGTATTGAGGAATAAAGCTCCTAGATGGCATGAACAGTTGCAGTGTTGGTGCCTAAATTTTAAAGGACGAGTTACAGTAGCTTCCGTAAAGAATTTCCAGCTGGTGGCCGCAGCAGAGCCAAGCCAAAATGTTTCGGTACCGGAACAAGAGAAAGTGATTCTGCAATTCGGCAAGATCGGTAAGGACATTTTCACCATGGATTATCGTTACCCACTCTCAGCTTTACAAGCATTTGCAATCAGCTTAAGCAGCTTTGATACAAAACCTGTTTCTGAATAGCAATTCTTGTGTTCCCTCTGTTGGCATAATCATGGTAGTGTTCATTCACTACAGTCTGGTTGTAAATATTTTGTTTGGAAGCACTTTACGCTTTGCCATTTTCGTCGGCAGCAGCATTCATACCCTGCATGCTTCGTATAGAATCGCACCAAAACTGCTTTTGTTTTACCATAGTAATATAACATGGAAATACAAATGGAAATGAAGAGCATGGCCAGTAGTATATTTTGTAATAGACTCGCTTGTACATTTTGTTTAAGAGAAGCAATATTTTTATAATTTTTATTTTTTTCTTTATACTCTTTCAAAATTTGTGGAACCTTTTATAAATTTTTTAAAGAATTTGCTGATGTAGCAATATGTCCTACTAGTATCAATTTCATTCAGGAGTTTTGTTAATCACACCAACAGTTAACCTGATATTTTCTAGTAAAATGGGTTAAATTAATCTTTTGGATTAATAAGAAGAGTTGAATTGACTGCGAAATAAATAGATTTTTTTTTTCTTTTGTAAAACAGTTTTGGACTTTTAAGCCTTTCTTTAAATAGTATATACAACATTTAGGCTCTCAATGAAAAATGCAATTGAAATAGCAAAAGTTGAAGAAAAGTGCTTGTTAAAACATTAATAATTTCTCTCACAGACACCCAAGTAATAATTTCTCTCACAGACATCCAAAATACTTGGTAGAAACTTCATTCTTTATTTAATACAAATAAAATATTTTTATCCAGATGAAATCAATAAATAATAATTATAGAATTAATTATTATGTCAGTCAAAATAGAAGTTATTGATTGGAAGATAAATGGAAATGTTCTCCGAAATCCAAATTTCCTCACAACCGAAGCCCTTCCGATTAAAGATATAGGAGAGGGTCAATATATTTGATCCCATTGAAAAAAGATGAATCGAAATGAGCTTTAATTTATCAAGTTGTCTAATAGGTTTAACATAAGAAACTCACGTTTTTGCCTCCCTGGATGAGTGGTCCTCATGCCTTTACCCTAAGCTTGGAAGGTATATCAGTGAAGTAGACACCGTAGACTCCTCCAACAGGTGCATAAAATTTCAAAATAGAAAAGCCAAAAAGTCCAAACTTTTATATCTTCCAAAATTTTGGAATAGGCTTTGGCAATATACACGATTAATCATACGAAACCACGCAATTTAACAGTTCCAATCATATGAAGGGACTACGGAGCAACGGTCTCCACCAGGAAAATGGAATAAGGAACCCACTGACGTAAGGGAACCTGGAATTGGATGATGAGGATTCTAAATATAGAAAGATCTAAAGAGTACTTTACTGTGGATTCCCTGCGCATCCATCTTGTTCATATCATGTACTCTAACAAAATATTAAATATGTGAGAAAAGCGCCATCATAATTATTCTATTAATGACAGCATTAGGAAGAAATATGACTGCTGCTACAAGTTGTGCATTAGCTTTGTTTCCAGTTTCGTAGTAGCAGGATTTATCTTCTCACACTATAATTACATGTTTGGCTTTGACATTAAAGAAAATGTTGTTTTGCATAAAAAAGAAACAAGAAGAAATAGTGACTGTGGGGGGCTATCAGGTTTTACCATTCATGTATGGCCATGACCGCCGCCACAGCTATGAACGAATTTCTTGGAAAGAGTTGGAGACGTGCTAGTAAACCATATTCTTGAACTATGTTCTCAGATCCAAATTTTAGAGACATAACAGTGGATGAAGTGCCACTCCTCGAAAACTGACACAGGATCCTGTGATAGAGCTACATATGTTGACATTTAGCAACCCAAAGATAAAGACTACCACCGCACGTCTCACCATACAGTTCTGCCTGGCAGGAAAAAGATTGGGGGCTTGGAATGTTGTTCAGAAGCCAAATCTCCAATTTCCAAGTTCCCGCATCTATGACGTACTAAATTCTATGCTCAAAGTTTAACCCCCAAAAAAGGGAAAAATATTCCCGATGATGACCACACAGTCGAGAAAGTCCAAAAATCTAAAGTTCCCGCCGGCTTTAGAACACGTTACTAGCCGGTAGTTAAGTATAAAAACATGGATAAATGTTCCTCAAGTTTGATACAGCTTTTCTTAACCGTTCCAGGACCTCACAAGTTAGTCACCATATATTAGGCAGTAAAACTGAATCACAGCCCCTTCCATCTAATAGCATCCTGAGGTAGTATCAGGTCACATTTGATTGCAGGGTCTCTGCTTCAATCCCTAATCTTCTCGATAGTACCACTTTGAGAAAAGAAGAATAAACATAAATAATTTTATTTAAATAGAGTATATTTTACCAAGTTGCCAAAATAATGAAGGGAAGAAAATCCAATCCTCCCACTCAAAAATTGGAAGAATATCTTACTGTATATTTTGCTGGGTTTCAAAAGGATGATCTGAGATTTTATTGTTGAAGCATCTACGCTAATGGGTAGACTCTGTTTGGGGATCTAATCCCCACCCATCTGATAAATTCTCAAAAAAAATAAAAATAAAACAACTTGTTAATGATATAATAGAAGACAAAGCAAAGATTTTTATAAAGTGTTAGTTCTTTTACAATGGATTCTTGTCCATTAAAGCCTTGCTTCAGCAAGCGAATAACATCTTCGTATAGGCCCAACCAAAAAAAATTCGCCAACTTGCACAACCCCCACCAGTTTTTCTCTTTATAAGCAGCCACCATTACAATTTCTTACCCATACCATCATCCCCTTGACTTCAGTCTTCTCCCTTGACTCGGGCGGCAATCTCTTCTTCTTCTTCTTCTTCCTTCCTAGCTACTTTCTCTTTTGTCGGTTACTCTTCCTTTAAGATCTCATCTTGAAAGTCTTACATTCCCTTTTTTATTCACCCCCAACGTAAAAAATGGCATCCTCTATTACGCTTTCACGTGATTCTAACTCCTACTGGACTCCAAAGCAAAACAAGCTATTTGAAAGGGCACTCGCTGTATATGACAAGGACACTCCAGACCGCTGGCAAAAGGTGGCTGCAGCTGTGGGCGAGAAATCAGTCGAGGAAGTAAGAAGGCATTATGAGATCCTAGTGAGGGATCTCATGTATATAGAATCTGGTCAAATCCCTATACCCAATTACAAAAGCACTGGGAGTAACAGAAGATGAATTGCTGGGGTGCAAAGGTACTGTATTAGTAACCATCTCCCATTTACAAATTTAACACTTATTTCCTACTTCTTTTAGTCTTTTCTACTTGAAAACTATCAGTCATGCATCTCCATTTTCTGGCTCAACATACTTATTCAATAAACGAAGCCATCTTTCCCTAGACTTCCTCTGCAATGCCAGACACTATCAACTTATGACACTGCTGTGGCAGGGCAGGGAATGAAGGTTTTAACAAAACCAATAGGAATATGAACAATCTGAGAAAACTTCACTGTGTTAAGAGCAGTCAACGACTGTAGTTTCAAGAGGGCACCCTTAACATGAAACATGGACGTTCCTCGAGCTCTAAAACACAGCAAATAATAGTAACTATATAAGGGATATCTTTCCTTTTCCTTTCTAATTAATTACGTGACCCTTTCCTCCCCTTTTTGACTATATTGGAAATCGTTTAAAGAACGTTATCCACTATTCTTCCCAAGCTAGCATTCATGGTAAGACGTTCTAATATTTAGATTTGTAAAATTAAAAAAAAAAAAAAAACTTTGAAATGGGTTGTAATCATATCCATGTTTCCTCTAACATGTCATGTACTCACCTTTCCATTTCTGGTTAATAAAGTTCAAACCAAACACCGATCTCTATCTCCCCTGAAGATATTTTCCATTACTTTATGTTTATTTTTTTATAATACGCTAACTATAGTCCATACCCTACTTCAACGTACTAAGAAAAACCCCACATGAAATCTAATCCCCTTTTGTTTAGATCACATGCACCTGGTCCTATATATAATTCAAAGGGCTTGAAACTCAATAACAAAATAAATAATTTAGCCGGTGCTTCTCGTATTCATATATGACGTAACCCATTTTTTAAACCATAAATTTCGGATTCTTCTGTAACCTTTTATTAAAATATTCATAGTTATGAAGCCATCCAATGCTTCAGCTAAAAACAAATAATTGCAATAATCTAACATAAATATAGCCATTTTGCACATGCTCCTCCTCTTATATATTAAACTACTTTCCTAAAAGGCAAGATAATCATTATATATTTTATATATGTATATTACTGTAATGCTCTTGTACCTTTAAATACTCCACAGGTTTATGAAGAATCTAAGGCTCCAATGAAGCACAAGTTTCAGCTGCACTGTCAGAGAATCTGTAAAAACTAAAATAAAAAGAATAAATTATAAAGAACTGGAGAATTTGCATAGTGATTCTCCCTGTCTTTTTTTACATTGAGTGGTCGAGTCAGTTTGGTTTTTTCTTTTTGTGTGTGTGTGTGTCAGGTTGTTAATATGACAACAAAAGTTGAACTCTACAGTTATTAAGCTTGTGAGTATTGTACTGAAGTTACCAGTTTTAAATTAAAAAAAAAAAAAGTATTACTACTAAATGCTGTATATCCTTTGTCTACTGAATCAGTGTCTACCTTGTTTGTTTTCAAATAAGTGCAATAAATTAAGGAATCCACTAATCAACAGAGAAAAAAAAAAGATTATTCTAGAAATAAGAATAAAAAAATAATCAAGACGATTAATGGAAAACGTAGAAAAAAATATGCTTATTTTCTGGAAATAAATGAAAAAAAAAAAACAATCAAGCCGATTAATGGCAAACACTAAAGGAACAGACAACCTTTGCCTTTTCGTCATTAAGAACAGGGTAAAGTTCATTCAGTAAGCACAGATTTGGTTTTGATTCTCTTGTATCGCAATGGCATGGAATTTAAAGAATAAAACACAAATTTTTAATAATTATTGAATAAAATGAGAGCAATCAAAATATGTATAACATCTTACCTGTTGAAATTCAGCCTCCAAAATTGTACTCTGAATCTGAATAGAGAACCAGTCAGGCAATTGACTGAAAAGATTGGATGTGGAAAAAAAATGAGAGAGAGCAGATATTGATTTTCCGAAGCAATCAACGAGAGAGAGGTTAAAAATCAAAAGAACAAAATACAGAAGGGATTGCCGTGTTTTTAAGAAAGATGGAAAGGCCGGGGGATTTGTTTTTTTTTTTTTTTAATTTCGTTCTTTCCAATAAAAGAAAATTGGAATTCGAAAGAAAAAAAAAACAGAAAAAGGGTGAAGATTGGAGATGCGGGGTATCGATCCCCGTACCTCTCGCATGCTAAGCGAGCGCTCTACCATCTGAGCTACATCCCTACGAAATTCATCGATAATTAACTAATAAAACTTTTGTATTTTTTGGTTTATATGATCAAATAGAAGAAAAGTCTTAAACATATTTGTTAAGAACTGGTGTATGACTATAAGTGATCATATTTTAATCGAGGATATATTAACTTTTCAAAATAAAATAAACATAATCATTAAAGCTCGAATAACCTTTCATAATTCTAAATTACAAGAGTACCTAATCAAGATAGAGTAATTTGGAACCACTTTCCTTGGCAATATCTGGATTCTTGAATTATTCGAATGCAATAAGCTAATCTGCTATATAGAGTTATAGTAGTGTGAAACGCACGCATCTCCAAAAATCTTGTCAACTTGTATAGGAATATAAATAGAGCAAACTATTTTATGAAATGATACTTTATTCAATTAAACAAATGATTTCGTTTAAAAAAAAAATAAACAATCTCAAATAAAATTTTGGACTCATGCGTTTGGTGGTGAGTATTTTGCAAATCAAAACCCAACAATGATTTTACAACATTTAGAATAGTATAATTTCCACGAGTTTAAGAATTAGTTAGATTTGAAGGAAAAAATATCACCATAAATTGATTTCTTCCTCTTTACCTTTTCCCTTACGTTATATAAATTCCAAGCGATGAACGTTATAATTTTTATGTGTCTAACCTTAAGAGATAATACCTCCATATGTAAATAAATATTCTATTTGAGATCGGTCTTTATGTGAATCCGATGAATATCAAACATCGGCATAGCCAACTAATAAAGGTATTAAATTATTTGAATAAGATAACCTCATACCAACAGTTCCTCTGAAATATTTAAATACATGTTTAATTTCATTCTAATGCTTACGTGTTGGTAAAGAACTAAATCTTATTAACAAGCTTACAACAAATGCTATATTAGGTCATATATTGCTTGGAAGATATGTCCTTATGGCATTTAGATATGGTACTTTAAGATCAAGAAACTCTTCAGTATTTTTGCAACGATGAAATGAGTCTTTATTCACATCTAGTGATCATGCAACCATCGAGGTACTCAATGGATATGTTTTATTCTTGCAAAATTTCTTTAAGATCTTTTTTTGTATAAGTTGACTAATAGGCATTAATTTTATCATTTAAATGCTCGATCTGTAGGCTGAGACAAAATTTTGTTTTTTTCAAGATCTTTCATCTCAAATTCTTTCTTTAAACAATTTATTGTATTTTGAAGCTCTTCAAGAGTTCCAAGAATATTCAAATCGTCAACATAAATAAAAATTATCACAAAATTGGATCCTAACCTTTTTATAAAAACACGTGGACAAATTGGATAATTTTTATAACCTTCTTTCAATAAATATTCACTAAGATTTCTTTAATCCGATCAAGCACTTTTCCTAAGGAACTCTATATCATCCTGTGATTTTAAATCTTCCAAGATTTTCATATAAATTTCGCTATCAAGTGTGCCATACAAATAGGTTGTAACAATATTCATTAGGCGTATATCAAGTTTTTCATGTACTGCAAGACTAATAAGATATCCAAATGTGATTGCATCTACCATAAGGGAATATGTCTCTTCATAATCAATGTCAAGCCTTTGAGAAAATCCTTGTATTGCAGGTCATGCTTTATATTTTACTACTTCATTTTTCTCATTTCATTTTCACACAAATACCATTTATTTCCTGTAACACCCCTTAACCTTAATCTTGCCGGAATACGGTTACGGAACATTACCGGATATTTCAGAACAAATATGAACAATCATTTAATATTATAACACACACATCATAATTTAATCATAATGTCCCTTTATTGAGCCCTCGAGACCCAATTCATGTGTTAGAAACAAATCGGGACTCAATCGGAAACTTAGAGAATTTTTCATGAAATTTCATTATTTTCCTTAAATGCAGGGCTCACACGCTCGTGTGGTCAAGGGACACGCCCGTGTGACCCTATGACATGCCCATGCTTTAGGCCATGTCCTAACCCGTGTAACTCCCTGACTTACCTCACACGGCCAAACCACACGCCCGTGTACTAGGCCATGTGCTTCACACGGCTGAGACAAACGCTCGTGTCTCTGCCCGTGTGGTAATACCTAAGCATTCTGTTTTAAATTTTTTAAGATGCAGGGGACACACGGCCTAATCACACGCCCATGTGTAAGCCATGTGTCTCACACGGTCTAGTCACACTCTTGTGTGCCAAGCTGTGTGGACTCAAAATGAGCCTTTTTTCATCAAGTTTTACCAACCCTGCAAACTTAAACCACAAGCAATTCAACAACCAATTATTCGACCAATCCAATACACAATCAAATACATCCAAATCATGCTAAATAATCAACCTAATTAAGCTAACCAATGTTTACTCATAAATACTTCACTTATATTATTCAAATCAATCTAATAGTATACTATTTAAACCAATTCTATTTTTCACACTAATTCAAACCAAAACTTACCATTTGATAATATTAAAACATAACACATAAATTTATATGTATTCAAATAATTTCATATTATAACATCATTTACAATCATTTTTCAATATGACTTACACAAACAATCTAGGTACATGCCATATACCAAAAAGAAAAGTACTTCACCACAATGAGTTCGGGATCGGCCTTGGATGCTGATTCGACGTTCGAACTTTAAACTAACCTGCACACGGAAACAAACCGTACGCTGAGTATAAGCTCAGTGGTATTTCTATAATCCTAATACTTAATAAACAAGATTTTTTGATACTATATATTTAAATTCACATAATGAAAATCATTCAACTAATAATCAATTTCATAAACAATCATTTATAACATTTTCAATACCCATCCCTTACTACTTCAATCTCGTAATTACTATTCAATAGCGTTTCTCAATGGAATACACATATCATCTCACTATATCAATAACCATTTCATAAACTTATAATTCATGCATTTAATATGCATATTTCAAATTCACTTTCTCATTTCAAATCACATATAAAATCATCCAATATTAATCATAATGTCATTTCATTTAATTACCCCTATTAACAAAACTCGGACTTTCGCGGATACACGAGTCCAACCAAAACACACCAGTATGGCATCCAGTGCCTCATCGGATAATTCGAAGCGATAAATTGACACCCAGTGTCTCATCGGCCATGCCGAAGTATAGTGGTACCCAGTACCTCATCGAATTTATACGAATTAATAGTTTGACACCCAGTGTCTCATCGACTCGTGGTCGAAGTATCACTGAATTCTTCCAATCCTATGGCATGCCAACTATATCCGACTAAGCCCGATACAGTTAATAGGGTTTCAATTCACTTTTCAATTTCAAATAATATTCATTTTAATTCAAATATTCACATATGCTCATAAAATCAAATCAATTTAATTCAATATCACAATATCAATTACTTACCTCAATTTACTTACCATACATATTTATCAAGTAATAAATTTAACAATTATATATTAAGTTCGGATTATAGAAATACAGACCGTAATTTCCAAATCACTCTTCGTCGACTTTCTCTTTTCCTTTCTTAGCTGAGGTCTTTGGCATAATGTTAGTTACTAAAATTGAAACAATTCGAATTTATCAATACACACAATTTCACATTGAATATTTAAATTATACTCAACTTTTATCTAAATTTCAATTTAATCCTTAAACCAAAACTAATTCTTTGTCTTACAAAACTAATTTCATATCTCATTCAATTTTCACTTTAAACTAATTTCAACTTTTAAATTCACCATAAAACCCTAATTTTGAAATTCTCTTAATTTAGTCCCTATTACTTCAAAACCTATAATTTATTTCACAATTTAATCCCTTTCCACTTCTAACTTAAAATTTTATAAATTTAAACCTTAATACTTCAAATTATTCAATATGAACAACTTCTAAAAATTCACTAACTTTCAAAATTTCAACTTAAATCAAGTAGTATTTTGTTCTAGGATTCCAAAAACTCAAAAAATTACAAGAAAAGAAGTTAAATTAACTTACCAAATTGAATTTGAACTCTAAACCCTAATTTTTTTTTTCTTTTCTTTCTCCTTTCTCCTTCCCTGTTTCGTTCCAAATGCTTTGTTCTTTTTCTATTCTTTTCTTTATTTATTTGTTTCATTTACTTTATTTTATGTTATATAATATAATAATATAATATCATTTACTTAAATAATAAGTAAATAATTAATTAATATATGTATTTTATTTTACCACATGTAATTTACTATTACCACACATTTGTCATTTATGACTTAATTGCTAATTTAGTCCCTTGACTTTTCTTTATTCTATAATTAAGTTTTCACCTTTTATTCAATTTAGTCCTTATACCTAATTAATCTTAATTCAAGCTAATTCACCTAACCAAAATCTAATTAATCCCACAACTAACTTCGTAAATATTTTTAATAAATATTTACGAAATCGATTTTCGACAATGATGGCCTGAAAATGTATTTTTCAATACCCGTAAATTTTAAGTCATTACATATCCTACATGTTTTACATATTTAGATGTTTGGATAATAGGTTCAAAAACCTCACATTTAGCAAGTGAATTCAATTTTGCTTGAATTGCATTTTTTTTAATTTGATCAATTTTTCTATTGTTGCATTCCTCAACAAATTTAGGCTCAGAATCCTTATTTTTTTTATACTGCAATAATAACAACATTATAAGTAAAAATGTTGTCTACAACTATTTTTTTTAGTTCCATCTTTTTCCTGAAATGACATAATTTTTTGAGACTTCTTCATTATCACTATTTTCAGATACTCAAACCTCTTCTTGGGTTTTCTAATCAATTATGTCATTGGCTTCTTCTTGGACACTTGCCTCCAAATGACCATCTTGGATACTTGCTTCTCTATTTTTACGAGGGTTTTTATCTTTAGAACCAACCAATCTATCATGTTTCAAGCATGCATCACATTCATTTACTTTAACAATTTGTCCTGCTACAACTTTGATTTAAATCAAAACATTAGTTGGTATATAACACTTGGTTATTTTAATTAGGTCAGTAAATACATTTTGCAGTTAACTTGCAATAAAATTTATCTTTTGAACTTCTATTTTAATTTACTTTTTACAAGGATCTGGATAATGATAATTCATTCAAGTTATTGTTTCATCTGACCATCGTTTCTCTCCTTAATATTGGAAAAACAGTCAAATTAAAATAGTAATAAGCAAATCATTTCATAATTGAATTTTCAATCTGTTTAAAATATTTAATAATAAAATGGGACTCATAACTAATATGCATTTCTAACTTTTCTTTGAATACTCATTTTGTCCATTGTAGTGGGGCAACTTGAATATATACCGTACATTCAAAAATTCTAAAATAAGCTGCATTTGGCTCCTAACCTAAAGGCATATGTAACGGAGAGTATTTATCATAACTTATATTTGTATAGTACGAACTAGAGGAAAAGACGCTAGTTTTTTAATACAAAATTCTTTCCAAATATAATATATTTAATATATAGAATTTAATTTTCTCCTCACCCACAGTCTTAATATAATATTCATTACAACAAATATCTTTTTAAAACTTATCAATTTACTTAAGATTAACTAGAACATAATGCATTGACCATAAAAAATTATGTTCTTTTCGAATTTATATATCAACTCTTCTGGAGCTTCAAATTTATTTTGCACTATAAAATATTATATTAACATTGACTTATTTTATTACCACATTGATAACATAATTTATCTCTAATTTTCAAAGGCTATCTTTAGAACTCTTTTTGTTTTGTATGTTTCCACTTTTGGTGGTGCTAAAAAGTATTATTACTATCCTTATTGTAGTTATTATTATGCCAACAGTTCGCAAATCAACTGATATTTTACCTCACTGAATCGATACCATAATCAATTCTCTATTCGGCTAGCCAGTCTGGTCTTATTTAGATAACATTAATTTTAAATTTTTTTCCTATATTTTTAAAATCATTTTTTAAAATTTTAAAGAGTGTTTTTTTTCATATTTTTTTATTTTTAAAACATTATAATTTTTATTTTTTATTTATTGAAGATATGAAAAATAGAAGTTTTAAAATTTTAAGTTTTATTTAAAGTATATTGACTATATTTTAAATTTTAAAAAATTACATAAACTTGAAAATTGGACTATCCCAAATCGATTTTCTTAGATTAGAGAATTTATTGGGAAACCTTAAAATCTATTTGGGAAACTGATTTTAACTTTGTTGTATTTTGTAACATCTTGTGGGATGTTCTAATTTGGAAAATTTTTAATTTTTAATTTTTTTTTGTTTTATTTGGATATAAAATCCAACTACTTATAGAAAGAACTAACGAACGAACAAATTAAAGATGGCAACGAACGAACGAACAAATTAAAGATGGCAAAGATGGCTTTAGTAGTACTCGTTTTCTCATTGATGGCGGCTCGTTCACTCCGGTCTGTGGTAGCCGATACGTACTTTCCCCAGAACAAATAGACAAGGCTACTACATCAGGGTTTAAAGAAGCCACCAAGAGCGTGTCAAGTACTGCAGGAAATGCCCCGGACCATGTGAAGAGACCGCCTCTCGCCATTGACTGACTGCAACTGGGCCAGGGACAAGTTAATTGTGATTTTTACTACTTGATAAATATCCCAGTTTACACTGCATTTGGTAATTGCCTTGTTGGTAAATTAACGTTCAGGAGTGTGCCACAGCCGTCACCACCATCCTCGAGGGCTTTTGGACCCGGATATGAGGCCGCACCCATTAAATACAATATGGGATTGAGGCACCAAATTAGAGTAGTATACTGTATACTACTTATCTATTTATATTCCCTCGGTTTCTCGTCCAATAAATTTTGGACTGCAAAAGATACATTTTCGTTTTAGATCTATTTTTTTCTGGAAACCAGCCATGTCTAGTTCGAATAGTAATAATATTATTAGATGGAGATGAAGAAAATTTTTCCACTCTTCCTGTGTCATCATGTTCAGGGAACTCAAAAGCACACAAAAGCCTGTAAAATCATCATTTGCTTACCAATTCGGAAGAGCGCTTTTTCCTGCAGGTGCTCATGAATACAAACAAATAGACTCTGAATGGAAACGCGGGGCGCATGCATTGGCTAATTATGGGGTTTAAGCTGAGGGCCTAATTACTTGAGAGGGCATCGGAATTTGGCTAATGTAACTATCGATTTAAAATTTTAACAGTCTGAATTATGTATAAGTATCGAAATAAAACCAGATAGTGGAAACGGTAGGAACAAATTGTTTTTATTCTTGGTTTGTTTAAACATGCAACCAAAGTTTTGTGTCACAATCTCAGGGAGCGTACGTATTGTCCAATTCCACAGCAGTCTTTTTTGTTTTGGGGTGGAATTGGTATGCATTTTTCTTGTTGAGAGTTAAGAGCCATGAGATAGTTCCAAAGTATCCAACTACGAATACCAAAGAGATTGTTGTTAAATAATCTGGCAGGCTCATGTCAAACACAATAGATCAAAAGGTATGTTGAAATTGGACCCCAACAAAAGGGTCAAACCTTTGAGCAAGCCAGGACCCTACTAAAGGTTTTTTTTTTTTTTCTTTCTTTTTGGTTGGACTTAAGGCCAGATTCAACTTCTGGGAAGAAAAAGGGCCAGATTTAACTAGCAAGAACTTAAATCCTGTTGACCCGATGGAACAGTAGCACAACAACAGCTTGCATGCAATGAAATTCACCATTTCAATCATGGCATTAAATACGAAGAACTAGACACCATCATTTCCCCATTTCAAATTTCCTTGTTTTCAGAAATAATGAGAAAGAAACTAGCATAATTTAAAGAGAAAACAATTAATACAAGAGGTAAGTGCTCAATGCAAAGATATAACCGTGGTTTACAACGAAGAATCATACAAAACCATTCAAGCTCAAGGCCAGCTCCCTCCTCACACTAACAAGTTGTCTCATTAATCCAGGCTGCCTCTTATATATACATGTCTCACATGTCATTCTACTCGTTTAGCAACCATGAAAATTAACAACTCTTACTCCGGTGGCGGCTTCTTCACGTTCTTGTTATTATGCATCCAAACCTTGAATACTTGCCTTTTCACCCCATACTCAGCACAAAATTTCTGTACTTCCTCTTCGTCTTGTTTATTGATCCTCCAACCCACTTTCTCGGCTAACTCCAACATCTTATCCTTCTGCTCCTGCGTAAATTTTGTGCGGAACCTCTTCTTTGACAACACATAAGGCGGAGGCGGGGGCACTCCGTCGGCGTTAGATTGGAACACGTTAAGATCCTCGCTTGAAGACTCGTTCCCACCGCCACCGCCGCTTCCGAACGCCATGTTATTCATCGATGCAACTATTGCACTGGACGGACTTGTATGAATTGAATACTTATGATGAGGGTGCAGCATGGTTGGGGATGGCAACGGAGGAGGCAACTGAAGTGGGTTAAGCATCAAAGTTCTACTGGGATTAGCCCCGAATTGGGTCTCCCCATCAACCTCCTTGCGATGAAAGTTGCGATGACAGTCACAGGCAGCACATTTCAAGGCCTCGAGTGTTCCTTCTTCCCCACTAGGCATGAACTCGCCGCAGCCATCGTACACATTCCCGCCGATGCTGGCGGCGTGGTTCTTGAGACACTCTCGGTATCTGACGAAGCTGGACGGCTTTGCGTTTGAACCAACTGAAATGGGTGCAACAGCTGCAGCACCAGTGGCGGCAGCGACTCGATCCGGATGTGGGGATCTCCCTTGACCGAGTGATTGCTGCCTCTGGAGACGATGAACATGATCTAGGGTTTGAGTGCAAGTGAGAACGGCCGTACCATTATGGTTCCCATCTCTTCTTCTCTCTACTCCAGGCGAGTGAAGACCAAAGGCTGAAGACCCTGGCGTTTTAATATCATGTTCTTGGCCTCTCACTTCCATAATTTAAGGAGTAGTTGGTTGAAAAACAAAAAAGAGAAGCAAACTTTTTTATGATATTTTATCCAAGCTAAACAAGCTCAAAGTTCAACTAATAACAGATTTGTTTTCCCGTGCTTTTGTGTGCAACTTGAAGCATTGCATAAAAGAGAAGATGCAAGTACGTAGCTTATCTAGGATATATGGTTGGTTTCCCTTATCTCTTCCTCCTCCTCCTCCTCAGATATTCATGTATTCAGCATTATGGTGCCAAAATCCCTCGACCCATACCCCAAATTTCAACGAGAGCTGAGATAAAAGAGAGAGATGAAAGAGATTTGTTACGGAAATAAAAATGGATATGATGAAAGGGCATTAACCCTCAAACAACAAACAAAGACATTAAAGTGAAATGGGACCAAAAACTCACGGACTTTTAAGAAAGAGATGAGGAAACGGCAGAGTCAGGCCACCGCTTTTACGCCTTTACCACACCATCTAAGCAGGGTGTAAACATCTGTAATTAGCAAGGAAGAAGCAAAGAGAAACGAGGGAAAGGAATTTGGATTGGGGGTTGGAGTTTAGGGCTAAGGATACAGTGTGTGGGTTTGTGCTCCCAATAAGCCAACTACATATATATATCCCAACAAGAGACAGGTTGGTTGCTTGCGGTGAGGCCGGGAAAAGATCAGAGTGATTCTTTAAATGAGGGAGATTTATGATGAGATTAAGGGGTTTTTCTTTTTTCTATGTACAAAACAACCGACAACGTCATGTTCATCCCTCTTCCACGCCCTGCCACATTTGGGTCCCACTCTTACCCTCCATTATTGCCTTCCCCCCTCCCTCCCCTCCCCTCTTTCCTGGTTCTTATCTTTAGCCCACTTGATTCCCCCCCTCCCCTTCCCTAAATGACCAAGCAGATAGTTATATAGTCTTATAGACTCGGCCCCTGATGCGACGTAGCTTTGCTTCTTCCATAATCTTCTCCACTACCCAGCATAAACCTCAATTTTTCTTCATAAAAACTGCTTTCCATAAACTAATAACCACTCCATTACAGGCTAAAAAGATAGATTTTTTAACAATAGCTGCAGATTCAAAGCAAAAATGAAAAAATAAAAAAACTTTGGGGATGGTCCACAGTGGAGTTGTGGTCCTGTTGCTGAGTGAATGGGATCTGAAACATCAAAATTCAAACCCTAATGTGCGCATTTCTGTAACTCTCAGACTCTGGCAATAACCACGCTTGCCCCAAGCAATGTCTTTACCTTTCCGTGATGCAATCAATGGCTTCATTTGTCACTTGTCCACGTTGTATTGATTTCATGTTTTGTTTGGCTGCAGTACAGTTTCAACCAATGGCACCTCGAATTCAAAGAATCCTCACTCACCCAGGACGCTTATCACGTCAGCTCAGGATGAAACAATCAATACAAAATATCAAATTATGTTGTAGTTTTTTTTACTATGTTTCGACTTTAATTTTTACTTATATATCTATCACGTATACACCACCGTAAAATTAGAATACAGATGTTGTAAAAATGTTAAACTTAGTTTTATAAATTAAATGATACACATGTACGAATAATTTAATTTAAGGCAGTGTTAACCTTCTTTTATTTATAAAAAAAATATAGATGTAAGTTTGAATATAACATATAATAAATAATAATAATACATGTAATATATGTACTATATTAAAATAAAAAATAGATTAAATTATAAATAAAACGAAATTTAAATATGTAAAAATCATATCAAAATAATGTTTGGTTTGGTGTTTTATTGATGTAAAAAACGAGTTCAAATCTAATTATATGCATGGACGAAGCCAAAATATTTTTTTGAGGGGATCATAATTAAATTATATATTATTATAGTAAAAATACAATTTTACCATTTTGATAGCCTATACATTTATAATTTTTAAAAGATTAAATTAATTTTTTATCATTTTGAGGACAAAATGCAATCTTGCCATTACTAATTTAAAATTTTTATAAATTATAAAAGGACCAACCCCTTAGCTCTGCCGCTAACCACAAGTAAACTTTTTATTGGTCTTTTTAGAAAATAAAAAGATTACATTATCCTCAAATACTATAACTTATTTTAATTACATAAAAACATTTCTGTAATTTCTCTAACTGAGTTGGTGCCTAATTGACTCGTGTCACCTAGGGGCATAAATGATAGTATAGATACTCTAAGTTAGTTATTTTTAGTCGGTATTTTTTTAGTTTAAAAATTTCAATCGTTACTTAAATAATAACCATTAAATTCGTTAAGTTAAGTTCTACTATTTTTTAAAATATATATTGTATACATATTACCAAATGTATAATACAATGTTAACTTGTTGTTTTCACCAAATATTCATAAAAAAAAATCATGATTGAGTACTATTTACGATGAAAATTAAAAATGAAAAATATATAAACTAAAATTATCAAATTATAGAACATGAACCAAATTTATGGGACTAACAGTAGAATTTTACCGCATGGAATTAACTACTATCATTTAGATTGAGATTGAATTTTCAAAATTCTAAAAAGCATGAAACTAAAATTTATCAAATTAGAATACAATACCTAAATTCATAACTTATACATATTATAGGGACAAATAGCACAATTTGACCAAATATATATTAATTATAATATTCGTATATGATTTTACACTATATCAATTTTCAACTTGTGTTTTTAAATTCGTTTATTAAAAAATGGTTTTTAAATTTTGTTTGGACAGAATCTCATTTTATTTATAAAAATAAAGAATTTGAAATTTCTTATCTAAGAATCGATTTTAATATGAATTTTTATTTAATAAATTGTAATAATTAGTGAATTTATATATTATTTTTAATCAAATAAGAATTGGATTAATAAAATTAATGGGATAAATTTTAAAACTATACATGAATTTTGATCATGAATTTTGATCATAAATTTTGATCTTGTGCAATTTTATACGTAAAAATTAAATTAAATTTAATCTTCACAAATCATTAACATAATTATTTATATAATATTATTTTTATTTTTATTTTTTACAAAAAATGCTATACTTATCTAATATGAACATAAAGCGATGTATTATTTCTTTAAATGTATATGGTTAATTAAAATTAAAACTTTATATATACATTTGAACCATAATTAAAGTTTCATATCTATAATTGCATCAAATCAAAATTTATGTATAAATTTACATATTGACTCATATATTTTGAGATTTATTTAATTTTATATTTTAAATATTTAGAATTTATGTTTTTTTTAGAGAAATACAAGCACTATACTATTGTTTAATATTTTAATTATGATTTTAAGTTTATATATAGAATTTCTTACACCAATATAGAAAGCAAGGTAAAGCTCCTATGGGCCTAAATAGCCGACGAACAAAATAATTTTTGCCTGTCATTGTGCCCAATCAATGATCTTTTAACGTATGTATTTCCTTATTTTTCTCTTCTTATTGCCGTTAAAGTTAACATTCCTTTCTCTAACGCCTTGTAGCATATTGTCATTAACACTTTCCTTTTTCTTGTAAAAAAAGGTCTGATTTTCTAGAAAATCAACATTCGCGTCTTCATTTCTCCTTTTACTTTGTAAATTCAAAATACCTAACCTTAAAATTATATCCCTCTTTTAGATTTATTTTATGAGATTTTTTATTGCAAATAATTTAAAGTTGTTAGGATTTGAGAACTGATAGTTTAAGTGATCAATAGGATCTAGACCTTCAACCTGGATTAACTCGACCCAAAAGAAGAATGTTCGCCTACAGGCACAATCAGTTAAGGACCTCGTGAGAATGCAAGATGTGCGCAAAGATAGCTCGCACGAGAAACTCGCGGGAGGGAGCTTGTTATGTAACAACCCGTTTTCAGTGAAATCAGAACAGTGATTTCGGGACCACAAATCCGAATTAAAAAGAAAATTTATTTTAGTGTCATTGCATGGTCTGCATTATGATAGGAAAGATGTATGAAAATTTTGATGAGGAAATTTTACCGATTATGTGTTTAAATAGGGAAAGAACCAAATTGCATAAAATGCAAAAGTTGAGTTCTATTAGCTAAAAGGATCAAATAGCTATGGAATTCAAAATAAGAGGTCCTTATATGGTAATAACACCATTAAAGAAAAGTTAGTAGATATTTTTGATGAATCATCCATGGAAAATTAGAAAAAGAAAAGGATGAAATTGGAAAGTTGAAAAATTAAAGATGATAAATAAAATAAATTTCAAATAACATCATTATATATCATCTTCTTCTCCAAAATTTGCATGGAAACCCTAGGAGAGAGGAAAGTAACTAATCAAGCTTAATTAGGTATGAATTCTTGTCCCGTTTTTAGTAATTTTTATATTTTTGAGATCGATATAGATTAATCTATCTATTTGGGGAATCAAATTAAAAAGTTATCAAAGTATCAAAGTTTTTCCATTGATGAATATGCTGAAATTTTGAAATATGGTAGAAAATGAAAGGTTGTTAATAGATAAACAACTTTTACAAAGAGAATTTTGATGAAATTATGATTTAGGGACTAAATTGTAAAGATGAAAAATTTATGAAAATTTTTTTATTTTTATGAAATATATGTGCTGTAAATGTTATATGTACAAACCGATTAGGCTTGGAATAAGGATTAAATTGCATGAATTTCATTTTCCGAGCCTAGGGACGAAATTGGAATTTATGAAAAGTATAAGGGCAAAATGGTAATTTTTCCTAGGGTGTAAATTGAATCCAATCGAATATGAATTGTATTAAATTGATGATTAAAATTCATTTATATAGATCCAGATAACTCAAATTTGAAGTTAGATCGAGGAAAAGAAAAGGTGTCGGATTAGTAGACTTTTGAATACAAATAAGTGTTAAGGTAAGTTCGTGTAACTTAATTTTGTGTATTAATATGTTTGAATTGAATGTTGTATTTGTGTGAATTGCATAAATGTTTAATGTATGAAATTAATCACATGCCCGAAATTGCTCGATAAATAACGATTTCCGTTTGAATAATGAAATGCCATGGATATAATAATTTCCCGTACTGATTATAGTCCTGCATATGTTGCGGACATTATAGCTCAGACGAGCATCCTATTAAAAGCCTTCTCGAGCATTCCTGTTATATATTGTTCCTGCGAGCATCCTGATCGGTAGTGATCTTGCATGTGTTGCACACTACCGCAGTTCTTTGTGAGTGTCTTGTTACATGATTCAATCGATTGTGATCCAACATTTATTGCAGACACAAACGCAGCTCTTCGTGAGTGTCCTGATATAAGCTCTTATGAGCTTCCTGACATGGTTCGCTTGAACTCCCTGTTATGCTATCCGGTGCTCCCTGATAATAACTCTTCGGAGTTACCTATTAAGCTCTATGAGCTCCCTGATTAAAACTCTTATGAGTTTCCTATTTAGCCCGGATAAGCATCTTATTACATGGCTCATCTGAGCACCCTGATATATGTGGCTGAAGAATGTGCTCCCTGATTATGTGCCCTAATGGGTACCCCTGAACATGATTTGACGGATTACTGATTTGGATACCTCATGTATACTACCTGAGTTTCCATCGATATTTCAATAATTCAATGGGTAAAACTCCTAACATAAGAAAAATGATAATATTAAGGAAATTATATCTTAAATGCTTCTGAATACCTGAAAGTTTGAAACATGATGATCTCATCTATGACTATTTAGTGTACATGTGGAATATGTGACTGATAAATCGTAATATATATATATTAATCCTACAATTAGCATACTTTTGGATGATTTATTCCCCGAATTGTGGAATTTGGTGCTCCTAATCCTTTAATTTCATGTTTTATACTTACGGAAGCACCAGAGGATGAAAAGAATGAGAAACGGGCCAAAAACGAGGAGAATGGGCCAAACTACGAAATGCACATTGCCTGGGCCCATGCCACACGGCAGTGCCTCTTTAGCAGACCCGACTACGGCCTAAGCTCGATTCACATGGCCATGCCACACGGGCGTGTCCCTGACGTGACCTGTTTTAATTCTATTCGAAATAGAGTACTTAAAGGCAAAGAAAGATATTCCAAAAGCCTATATAAACACCCTAGAGGCCAACCTTCAAGGGGGGTTCAGGTAGGCCGAGGAGCCAAGCCAGAGATGTCAGAATTGTGGGATTTACTCGAAGAAAGCCAGTTGATTCATCTCAAGAAGCCAGAACCATACTCAAGACCGAAGATCTTCCCTTCAATTTCCTTCAGGGGGTTTTAGGGTTTTTCTTATGTTTTGTTTTATATTTTCTTCTGAGATGTATTCTTTTATGATTATGAACTAAACCCTCAAATAATACGAGGGGATGAAACCTAAGACGGATCTTGTTATTGTTTTTCGAACTATATGACAAATACTTGATTTGTTCTTAACTATGTGTTCTTAATTCTTGTTTTGATATTTCAGGATATTGATTCAAGTATTGATGCCCTTAAGCAGTGGAGGAATATTCCCTGTTTAAGAGTAGATCTAGCATAGTTAAGCGGAGTTGATTGCAACCCTAGAGATAGGATGACGAAAATCTGCCGGATTAGGGTCAAACCTAATATGGGAGTCCACAGATCGAGTTAATGCAATTCTAGGGGTTTTAATTAGAAAGTGATTTCAATTAATCAACCTAGGGTTAGACGTTAGTAGCCTCGAGAGAGGTATTAATATAAATTAGGGAATCCTACGGATCAAGTCAAGTGAATAAATCGTCTGGTTCAGAGTTAAATAACAAGTGAAGTCTAGGTGGATTCTTCCTCGGGTATTTTCTTAATCAATTGGTTTTTCCCACAAGTATTTCCCCAATTCATTCTCTGTGTCTTAGCATCTTTTCCTTAGTAATTAGTTAAATAAATATAAATCACTTTTATTTTAGGCTAGATAATAAAAAGAAAGCTAGTATTAGTACTTTTGGTTCCCTTGGGTTCGACATTCCGGTCTTGCCACTAAACTATACTACTGTTCGATAGGTGCACTTACCTCAAGTCATTGTCACAGTTAGTTTCTAGGCTCGATCATTCGTTATATAAATTTTAAGACTTCCTGACACGATCAAGTTCTTGGCGCCGTGCTGGGGAACTAAAATATTAAGAACACTTAATTTTTATTACTTTAGCCATATTTTATTTTCGCAATTAAATTTTATTTTTACTTTTCTAAATTTTCTTCTTTGCTTCTGGTAGGTATTCAAGTTTATGACTAGAAGAAACCCGTCAGGACCTCTACTTTACGATGGTGAAATTGAAAGCACAGTTCGCAGAAACCGAAGAGAAATAAGGAGAAGCCTACAGTCCATACAAGAAGAGAAAGAAAATGAAATTAATATTACCAAAGAGATGGCTGAGAATAATCCGCTACCTCTAGAGATGGCCGAAAATCATGCTCCTCAAACTATGTATGATTATGCTAAACCTAATTTAACAAGAACTGAGTCAAGTATTGTTATACATGCTATTGCTGCAAATAATTTTGAACTGAAACCTAACATAATTCAGATGATACAACAATTTGTTCAGTTTGATGGTTTGCAGGATGAAGATCCAAATAATCACTTGGCAGAATTCCTAGAATTTTGCGATACTTTCAAAATAAATGGCGTTTCTGATGATGTCAATCATCTTCGGTTATTTCTCTTTTCTTTAAGAAATAAAGCTAAACAGTGGTTGAACTCATTACCATGAGGATCAATCAGTACATGGGAACAAATGACCGAAAAAATTTTATTGATATATTTTTCCCCGGCTAAAACGGCTAAATTGAAGAATGATATCTCTTCTTTTGTGCAGATGGATTTAGAGACACTTTACGATGCATGGGAGAGATACAAAGATCTATTGAGAAGGTGCCCACACCATGGATTACCCTTGTGGCTTCAGGTCCAAACCTTTTATAACAGTGTGAACCCCTCAACTAGACAGTTGATTGATTCAGCTGCCAGCGGAACCTTGAATAACAAAACACCTGAAGCTGCCTATGAATTCATTGAAGAGATGGCACTGAATAATTATCAGTGGCAAGTCACGAGGACAAGGCCAACAAAAGCCACCAGTGTTTTCAACCTCGACGCAGTAACCATGCTATCAAATCAGGTAGAGATGTTAAACGAAAAGATTAAAGGTTTATGTGGTTCTTCGTAGGTACATCCAGTTATGCAATGCGATACGAATGGAGGAGGGATGAACAACACAGAATATCTGCCTTACAACCCGAGCGCTGAAAACGAGCAAGTTCACTATATGGGTAATAATTCTAGACCTCAAAATAACCCTTATAGTAATACTTATAATCCGGGTTGAAGGAACCACCCCAATTTTTCATGGGGTGGTCAAGGAAATCAGAGACAACAACCTCCTTCAAACTTCCAACAACAGCCCTATCCATAGGAAAAGAAGCCGAACCTTGAGGAGATGCTGACAAAATTCATAGCGGTGTCAGAAACACGTTTCCAAAACACCGAAACAACACTTAAAAATCAATAAGCATCGATTCAAGGGATCGAGAACCAATTAGGTCAACTTGCTAAGATCATATTAGAGCGGCCACAAGGTAGCTTGCCAAGCAACACAGAAACTAACCCAAAGGAGCAACTTCAAGCCATAACTGCTCATAATAGTGAAAGGTTAGATGAAACAAAATTGAGGCAAGAGAAGATGGCAGAGGAAGGTAAGGTTGAAGTAAGTCATGATAAGCCAAAACCGGTAATTAAAGAATATCAACCTCATATACCATACCCCAATGCGATGAAGAAAGACAACACAGATGAACAATTCGGTAAATTTGTTAAACTTTTAAAGAAATTACATATTAACTTACCATTTCTTGAAACTCTTTCGCAGATGCCAGATTCAAGGAAATTTTTATAAGAGCTTTTGACAAATAAGCAGAAGTTAGACGAGGAGTCGCATGTGAAATTAAATGCAATGTGCTCAGCAATGTTGTAAAATAAACTACCACGAAAATTAAAAGATCCAGGGAGTTTTACAATTCCGTGCTTAATTGGCAGTTTATCTGTTGGTAACGCTTTAGCCGATTTAAGGGCAAGTATAAATGTTATGCCTTATAAAATGTTTAAACAGCTAGGTCTAGGGAAACCCAAACAAACTAGGATGAGCATTCAATTAGCTGATAAAACGATTAGAATTCATAGGGGTATAATTGAAGATGTACTAGTCAAAATTGACAAATTCATATTCCCGGTAGACTTTGTCGTTTTAGACATGGATGAGGACAATAGTATCCCCTTAATTTTAGGAAGACCCTTTTTAGCAACTGCTAGAACTAAAATTGATGTTGGTACATGAGAACTTATACTTCGTGTAGGTGACGAACCTATTAGTCTCCAGGCTCTTGACTCGTCTAGGACAACAAGTAATCAACGAGATATAATTAATTTTATTAATGACCATTCGGTTAAACTTTCTTTTCAGGAAGCACCACAGAACCACAAAACTGTGCCAGATCCTAAACCTCATGACAACAAAGAAATAACTCACGAGGAACGATAGCTTCATATCAATGAACTAGACGAGTGGAAGACACATTTCAAGGAGAAACTAGGAATACACGAAGCAGAACCAACGCCATTTCATGGGACAAACGAATTTAAGATCGGAGATTAGGTATTGTTAGATAAGACAGACCCTCGAATCTTCCCTTCCAACCTTAATACAAAAGAAGAAATCCCTTTTAAGGTACTCAGTGTCTTCCCATATGGAACAGTCGAGGTAAGTAATCTTATATTCGGCACTTTTAAAGTAAATGCTACTCGACTCGAACAATATACTGATAATAAAACTGATAGCATGAGAAAGGATGTAACACCCCAAACCCGGCCCAAACAATACGACCGAATTTGGTTTGTTACGGAGGAAAACTTTTTGTAAAAATCTTTTTAAGTCGATTTAAGCTTGTTGAAAACCTTTCATTTTGATTGTCTTGCTAAAACCATACTTAGTATTTATTTGAAAATTAATTAAGTCAATTTGTTACCACTTTAAGATGCACCCGATGGCACGGTAAAACATTTTTTTCTGATTTAAGTTTAAGAAACATGTGAACTCATTTTGATATCATTAAATAAGTTAAAACAACTTATCCAAAAGCATATAAAATAATCAAGAAAAATCATAGGAGGCCTTATTACAACTGAAATAAAATTTAACCAACGATAAAATAAAATAAACTAAAATTTAAAGTTCATTTTTATTAAATTCCACTGCATGGCCACCTCGAGTCCACCCGGCTCCTCATCCGCGATCTACGAGTCACCTGAAAAATATTAAGGAGAAGGTGAGTCACCAAGACTCAATGTGTAACCCTTCCCCGATTTAGTGCAACAATCATACACAATTTATATCAAATTAACATGCACTAGATCATGCACCCAACCTAGCCATCCAAACGCCTTTGTCTACCCCGTGTGGTACCAAACCACTGGTGGTGCCAAACCACTGGTGACTTATAGTCACAGATGTGATGCCAAATCACTGGAGGTGCCAAACCTCTGGTGTCCGAAGACACATATCGATTGATGGGGCCAACCCATCGTGTGATACCAAATCATGGCGTCAATCCCTTAATATAATCTGTGGGGCCAACCCCACTGTGGTGCTAAGCCACTGGGACGAGACGCTATGAGGTGCCAAACCTCTGGAGGTGCCAAACCTCTGGTGACTGTAGTCACAATGTGGTACCAAACCACTGGTGTCCGTCGACACGAATATCACTGCCCCCTCCTCTCATCAACCCACAGTAGTCAATTATATGCATTTACATAAATCATGCCAATAGGTTTCTTAAACAACATCCAACAGATTTATCACTGGCCATATATTACATGCCACACATGCCAAATATCTCATGCTTCCCAAAAGCATCAAAAAGAACTCATAACGGCAGGGACTTACCTGATTCCTTGCTTATACCATTATGGTATTTAAATCCACATCTACATCATTCCCGATCAGCACACACAAGGATTTTAGCACAGTTAATTTAATTATAAAGTGTGTATGTACACACCTGATACTAACGAGAGCTCTAAATCCCGAAGAAATCAATCGGCCACCCTAGACTTCTTGCTCCTATACTCGGCCAAATATGAAAGTTAGTGTTATGGCCATTTGGCCAGCCAAAATAATCTCAAGGGGTTATCATTTGGAACCCGAGATCTTACCTACACGCCTTTGGGTACTAACTACAGCACACGGTAGCGAATCTGTTTCACTTTTCCTACAATCGGCAATCTTCAACATTAGTAGCCTTCGACTTTCGAATACCAAATAAATAACTCACTTACTTTCTTACCACCACTTACCAAGATCGTTTGTTTAACGGAAAGAGGCTTGGATTGCTTACTTCAAAAATCCCGGAGTACCTAGATAAAATTGATTCCAACAAGAATAATTAACACCTTGCTCTCAAATACCAAAATCGGCTCTTACTCCTTTAGAAGTCGACAAAGAATAAGAGAAACAAAATAAAAGGCATTCGGCCTTGACCATTTACCCACCTTTATAAACCGATTGGAGAAAAGACTAGAGGAGACCACCTTTGCTTTGATGTTCGGCCAAAACTACACCCAATAGGGAGAAGGGGGTTCGGCTATGGTTGATTAAAATAATAATCAAGGTTCGGCTATTGCAAAGGGAAAAAGAAAGAAATATGGTTTGGCCAAGGTCAAGAAAAAGAAAAGGAAAAGAAATAAAATAAAAGCTTGAGACTCAAGAGAGCATTCGGCTACCAAAGAAATTAAGAGAGAACAAGGTAATTTCGGCAAGGTATAGGTTAGGAACACTACACAAGGCTGGCCGAAAAGGCACCAAAATGCCTTAAAGAAAATCGGCATTCCTCCCACATGAAGAGACTAAGATTCGGCCACCTCCCAAAATCATTTATGGCCACTAATTCAAATTAATTTGAATTAGTCAAATCCCTTACTTTTCTCCTTCCAATTCATTCAAATAAATAAATAAAAATAAGTCTTATTTATCCCTTATCCTACATTCAAAATAAATAAAATAAAAACTTCCTCTTTTCCATTATCACCTCTTCCAATTAAAATACAAAATAAACTAATAGTTATCCACCCCACTCCAGCCGAATTTTAAAAGGACTAAACAACATCAGCTTAATCTTTATCTATTGAAGCTCCCATGTGCCGTCCACTGCCTTCCAATTTGCTGCAAAATCAAATTAAAAAAAATAAAACACCTCTTATGCTGCCATTGAGCTTCGAACCCGCGACCTCCCTGGAACCATAATCTGCAGCTAACGTCCCAGCCAATTTGCCCATGCGCCAATTGTGATATAATCCACCCAAAACATCTTTTAACATCTCACGCCAAAACCAAAAATAAAACCCATGTGCTTCCCATGCTATTCGAACTTGAGTCCCTTGCCAAGACCCTCAAGTGGCGCCCCAAGCCACTCCATCAAGCTGACTTTCTTGTCCACCATTGCCCACAACATCCTTTTACCCCTCCTTAACTCAGCCCCTTCCTTCTTAACACCAACACCCAAAAATAAAACGCCACTTGCTGCTGCCGTGCCTTGAACCCAGGCCCTTGCTGGCATTACTTCCAGCCCTTAAGTGGCGCATGGGAGCCACTTTACCAAGCCCAATTTCATGTCCATAAATTCCTGAAATTTTCTTTAAAGCCTCCTTAGCCCAATTTCCCCTTGTAACCCAAAAATTTCAAAAATTTCCAATGCACTCCCTTTTAATCCTAGAGTTTTAAAAACCCTTAAAACATCACCAACCACACTTAAAGCCTACCAATACTTGAGTTATGCTCCAAATGCATAACCCCTAATTTAGGATGTTACAAAGGATTTTCAACTCCTCAAACCACCATGATTATGCGAATGAGAGGTAAGTCTAGCTTAAAGACTTTAAACGAGTGATTCTCGGGAGGCAACCCGAACACTAACCCCATTAATTTTTATATTTTTATTTTTACTTTTATTTTTCCTTTTTAACACCTAACTATAAACTGCCCAAAGTGCAAATTTCCATACCACACGGCCGTGGCAGTGTGGACACCACAGATTTTCGTCTCGATGTGGCAGAGATAGTACGAAACAGAACGAAAAATATCTTCAAGCCACGGGCTCTGACTAAACACCACGGCCGTGCGATATAGCCGTGGTCGACATTGTTTTATCAACTCGGGTGTGGCGACCTGCACACAAGCATGGGAGAAACAAACGAAGCACAACACAGTCGTGCGATACGGTCGTGTGACTCAACACGCCCACGGTACACAGGCGTGGGGATGTACTAGATCTGAGATTTCTATTTAAAACACCCTCTCCCCTTCTCACCTACTACCTATTTCGCTTCTTCCATGCCCTTTACACTCCCCCCTCTTCATTTTTCACCCTTTTTCATTCTCTAAGCTCTTGATCTACACCCAATCTATGTCGAAGAAACGGAAGGATCCTAGCACAGTCTCCCTCTACGAGACCGATCTACATAAGTTCGTGCTGGCCGCTTCATTAACTCAATAGGACAAGGATCTTTGAGTCCATTTCATCTTTCTTTTTCTTTTCTCTTCTATTTTATTTTCCTTTTCTTTATTTCTCTTTTACGTAATTTAATCTATTTTATTTTGTGTTCTTTGATTTAGGTTCTAAAGGTTGCTTGGGAATCACCACACCACGGCCTTAGAAATCACACCCACTTTGTAAACCATCTAATAATAAGGACTTTTTAGTCCATTAATCTTCTCTTTTAATTTTATTTTACTTTTTACATGTTTTATTTTTCTTTTTATTTTCTTTAAATATATAATTAGTATATTTTGAATTATTCTTATTATTTCTGGCTAATTCTTCACGAGATTCCCAATTTCTTCATCTAGCGCAGAGATTGTCGGCGGCCACCACACCACGACCACTGCCAACTCAAGGAATCCATCCAAAATTCAGGAAGTTGCACTTCTCTTCATCTCTTATGATTTCTTATATATCTTTGTACATTGAGGGCAATGTACATCTTAAGTGTGGGGGGTGAATTTTATTTTGAAAAGTTCCTAACTTTTTGCATTATTCTCAAATCCCTGAATTATGTCTTGTTCTTAAGTAATTTTCTCATTTTACGATTAGAATAAAATTTCCTTTGATTCATGATTTCTGTTGATATGTTTTGGATTAAGTCATTGATAATTGTGCAGTGATGATTTAAACTTTAGGAGACTAGAGAATCAAGCATGATGAGTTTATTTTCAAAACAAATTAAAATTTTGTTAGGTTGTCTACTTGAATCTAATTATTACCTTGAAGTTTGAAATTTGCAAAGTTGATATCAAAAGCCATAATTTTTGTGAGATTTTGAGCCTTTTAGAGCATACATTCTTTTCTTGCTCACTTTATTGATTATGAGTGTGTCAACATTAATTTGTTATTCTAGAACTTGCTTCGATTATACATGTCAAGATTACATCATTGAATTGATATACAAAGATGATAAAGGCACTTAGGATTTAACCCACTTACTCCACTAAAAGCCTACCCTCACAATTAACCCCTAGTGAACCCATTTGATCTTAACAAACCATTTATTGACTCACCTACTAATAATAACCCAAAACCCATCTTGTATTTGTTATCACCATTTCTTGACTCCCTTTTTTGTCGAGATTTGATTTTGAGCAGTTGCCTAACTATGTTCTATATTTCAGTTGTTAATGTTCTTTCTCTTTATTGTGAATACTTGATTTGTTCTTAAAAAAAATGTTGGAAAGTTATTCATTGTTATTTCTATGTTTGAGCTTAAGCAATTAATTCCACATTATGAGAAGAAGCTCGTGTTATTAGTGTTTCAAGTTTTCAATTGATGTAATTATTCAGGATTAGTTCATTTTTCTAGTTAAGAAAATTGTCAATTCAATCTCGATTTTAACCCTCTAATTCAGCCTGTATCCACACCTTTAACCATAGCCCCGTTACAACCCGTAAAAGACCTTTTGATCTCTGTATCATTTCATTTTATAGTGGTGGAGATTTGATTTTCATGCAAGCCTATGGGATTAACTTTTTATGTTCGGCTTTTGAGTGTTTAATTTTGAACCTTAAACACTTTGAGTGATCTGAGTAAATCTTTAGTGACGATGTCAACTCTTGTCGATTTTGAATTAAAGGTAATCATTTAGATAGGAGGAAACACCTAATGTTTCGGGCTATAAATGTATGACTTAGACTGTTTTAATCTTTAGGGCTTTTTGAGTTAAAATTATCCATATGTTAATTATCTATGAATTATGATGAAACACTATTGATGAATATTATGAATTGAGGAAGTTCATTTTAATTGTGAGTTGAGAATTTTGCTTGAGGACAAGCAAATGCTTAAGTGTGGGGGTATTTGATAAACCATAATATATACATATTTTAATCCCACATTTAGCATACTTTTGGATGATTTATTCCCCAAATTGTGGAATTTGGTGCTCCTAATCCTTTAATTTCATGTTTTATACTTAGGGAAGCACCGGAGGATGAAAAGAGTGAGAAACGAGCCAAAAACAAAGAGAATGGGCCAAAGTATGAAATGCACACAGCCTGGGCCCATGCCACATGGTCATGCCTCTTTAGCAGACCCGACCACGACCTGAGCTCGATTCACACGGCCATGCCACACGGGCATATCCCTGACGTGACCTGTTTTAATTCTATTTAGAATAGTGTACTTAGAGGCAAAGAAAGACATTCCAAAAGCCTATATAAACACCCTAGAGGCCGACCTTCAAGGGGGTTCAGGTAGGCTGAGGAGCCAAGCCAGAGAGGTTAGAATTGTGGGATTTACTTGAAGAAAGCCAGTTGATTCATCTCAAGAAGCCGGAACCATACTCAAGAAGAAACATGGAAACCCTAGGAGAGAAAGAAGAAACATGGAAACCCTAGGAGAGAGAGAAGAAACTTTCATGGTCAAATTGGGTAAGTTTCCTTATCCCGTTTTTAGTAATTTTGATATTTTTGGAATCGGGATAGCTTAATCTCTCTATTTGTGGGATTAATTTGAAAATTTATCAAAGTATGAAAATGGTTCATGGATGTATATGCTGGAAATTAGAAATTTATGGTAGAAAATGAAAGATTATTGATAGATAAACAACTTTTACAAAGTGATTTTTGGTAAAAACATGATTTAGGGGCTAAAATGAAAAGTTGTAAAATTTGAAGAAAAATGCTGAAATTTTATGAATATATATGCTGTAAAAAGTGTAATGGGGCTTTGGTTAGGCTTGGAATAGGGAGTAATTTGCACAAGTTTCATTTTTCGAGCCTAGGGACGAAAATGGAATTTATGGAAAAGTTAGGGGCAAAATAGTAATTTTGCCTAGGATGAAAATTTAGTCCATATGGATGTAAAATATGATAAATTTGTAACGCCCCAAAATTCTTATTATTTTTTCTGTTCAAATGTGACATAAATGTGTATCTACTTCAGTGGTTAAGTGTTCTGGGTGTGTGTGAGGTCCCAAGTTCAAGCCTTACCTTTGGTAAATTTAGGAATTTTTCTGACTTAAGTCGTCTATTTACTCAATGGGCTTATATTTAATTATTTGTAATACCATATCAGAATGAGCCTACTGGTTTGAGCGGTAAGAGAGTCTGTGTGTTGCGTGGAAGTCCTGTGTTCAAATCTCAACGAGAGCATAGGTATTAATTTTTGCTCTGTTATTTGAAAGAGTTTTGGTGGAGTTGGGTTTCTGAATGTGGGGATTAGTGGGAGGAAAATATGGGATTTGGGAGTTAGTCTGGTAAAATCCTTTTTATTTTCAAAATTAAATTTCTTTTTCCCAAAAGTTTCCCCTCTTTCCCAAAAATAGTTGACGTCAGTTCTTTTTCTTCTTTTTTTTTTCTTCCAAATTTCGTTCTATTTCCAATTCTGCCGATTTTGCTGTGGAATTCCTGTATTTTTGAGTTTTCCATTATCTTTCGTTCGTGTGGTAAGTGGCATTTTTAAGCATTCTGTAACTATTGTTTCCCTACTAGGGTTTGAGTATATCTATTGTTTGGCGGCATCGTGAGTAGTTATGGATTGACTTCTGTCAATCTTGTGTAGGAGAAGGCGGTTGTGAATGAGAGTCACTTTGATGGTTTGGATCGTGTCGATATTCTCTTTTTGTCGACGGTGAGTCTTGTGTGTTATTTTGAGATTAAGAGTTGAATCTCCAAAAGTCTTCTAAATAGTCTATGGATTACTGTTTTTGGGTTTCAAAGTGCTTGGAGGTTTTCTTGCATCGAAACCATATCAGGTGTGTTCCCGAAACGCAAAAATTGAGTAGTTGACAAAAGCTGAAAAAGGCCACTGTCGACGCCACACAGGCGTGTGGTCACCCGTTTGCGACAATACGGTTGTGTGATTGACGAAGGCCAGGCCATGCACAAGACACGGCCGTGTGATGGCCGGGGTGTGGCCGTGTAGGCTACACGGGCTAAACCGAACTGGATGTGTGGGCCACATAGGCGTGTGATATCTGGGCCAGGTCGTGTGATCTACACGGGTAAGGCCAGTCTGGGTGTAACACCCCAACCCCGAGTCCAAAGCTGGGACTGGATACGGGACATTACCATACTTGAAACATGCTTAAACGTATACTTACGGCTATAAAATTTTGTTTCAATTTAAGAATTTCTCTTTCTTAGTCATAACATACATTTCTTGGGCCTACGAGACCTTAAACTCACATCCAAAAACTTTTACGAACTTAGAAAACTTTTCATCAAAACAGGGGTCACACGCCCCATGTCCCTACCTCGTGTTAATAACTTAGTTATTCTGCTTGTGTCACACGGCCTAGGAACACACTCGTGTTCTCTACCCATGGTGGACACTGACCCTCTCACACGGCCTAGTGATAAACTGTAAAAGTAACATATTTTAATCCTACAATTAGCATACTTTTGGATGATTTATCCCTTGATTTATGTAAAAAGGTGTTCTTAGTCCTTTCGTTTCATGTTTTATACCCAGGAAAGCACCCAAGAATGAAAAGAACGAGAAACGGGCTTAAAACGGACCAAATTAGGCCAAACTAGAAATCGACACGGCCTGGGCCCAAGACCACACGACCATGCCTCATTAAAAGTCCGAACACGGCCTGACCACGATTCACACGGACGTGTGCCATGGCCGTGTCCCTATCGTGGAGAAGAGTAATTTCACTCAGAAAAGGATACTTAGGGGCAAAGAAACCTATTTCAAAAGCCTATATAAACCCTCTAAGTACAGCCTAGAAGGGGGCAGTTAGCTAGGCCAAGGAGCCGCGCCGAAAAGGTCAGATTTGTAGGAAACATTCGAAGATAGCCAGTTGATCCATCTCAAGAAGCCGGGATTCTACTCAAGACGGTGGATCTCTTCTTCAATTCCTTTAGGGGGTTTTAGGGATTTCTTATGTTTTGTTTTATTTTTTCTTCTGATATGTTTTGTTTTATTGTTATGAACTAAACCCTTCAGATACTTGAAGGGGATGAAACCTACGATGGATCTTGTTATTGTTTTCTGGACTATATGTTAAATACTTGATTTGTTCTTAATTATGAGTACTTAATTCTTGTGTTAATATTTTCGGGATATTGATTCAAATATGATGTGCGTAGGTGGTGGAGCAAAAGTCCCTGCTTAAGAGTAAATCTAACATAGTTAAGCGGAGTTGATCGCGCGCCTAGAGATAGGGTGACGAGATTTTGCCGGATGAGGGTGAAACCTAATATGGGAGTCCATAGATCGAGTTAATGCGATTCTAGGGGTTTTAATTAGGAATAGATTTTAATTAATCAACCTAGGGTTAGACGTTATTCGCCTCGAGAGAGGGTTTAATATAAATTAGGGAATCCTACGGATCAAGTCAAGTGTATAAACCGTCTGGTTCAGTGTTAGATAACAAGTGAAGTCTAGGTGGATTCTTCCTAAGGGTATCGTCCTAATCAACTGAGTTTTCCCAATAGTATTTCCCCAATTTATTCTGTTTGTCTTTGCATCTTTAGCTTAGTAGTTAGATAAACTTAGACTAGACAACAAACTTCACTTATTTTAGGTTAGATAATAAAAAGAAAGTTAGTATTAGTACTTTTAGTTCCCTTGGGTCCGACAATTCAGTCTTGCCTAAGCTATACTACTGTTCGATAGGTGCACTTGCCTCAATCGTTGACATAGTTAGTTTTTAGGTTCGATCATTCTCATTCATTATAAATTTAAAACTCTGAAATCAATGATCACCTAGGCACGCCCGTGTGGCTAGCTTGTGGTCTAATCTGACTTAAAACACTAACATGCAGGGGACACACGGCCTATCAACACACCCATGTGGGTTAACCGTGTGTCACACACGGCCTAGACACACGGGTGTGGACACTTAGAGACTATTTTCCAAGCCAATTGCCACCTTGAAATCAAGATCAATCATACACCCAATTCAACGACTTAAATACTTCATCAAAACATGAACACTGATGCATAATTCATCGACATTGATATATATATATAAACTTAGTAAGTATTGGCCAATTTCTTTAGCCATATACAAAATGAAAAATAAACTTGATAGCTAACACTTTGGTTCATCCTAAATGTAACTTCAAATGAATTGGTTGCTATACATACCATACTCAATATAAACAACTTGGCTATACCAATATAGTGATTGAAGGAAATAAAGAGGTAAGCATTTAGCTTAGTAAATTTGCATGTAACGTAAATAGCAATATGATTACTTAACATAACTCATCCATCATAAAACAATAGCATCACAATTCTCATGTGCTTGAGCTTACTTACTCTTACTCTTACTTATTCATACTCATTTCATGTGAGTTACTCGTCTCATGCTTGTAATGCAAACAAGATACCTGTATCACTCAATCATATAGATTAGTATACTTTGCTAATGTAAGCATAAACTCAAACTTCATCTTTCTTAACTTGAATGATTCTCTTATTCAACTTTTACTTGATAATAGCTTTACATGCTTAACTTTCTTGTTATCTCATTCATTCTTTACTCTCTTGCCCGATGAATTTACTGGAATAACAGAGGATACTAAATCTATCATGCATGTGTCTCGATGCCAATGCCATATCCTAGATGAAACACCCCACACCCGGCCCACGAGCCTGGACCGGATCTGGTATGTTCCTCAAGTAAACCGGTTTCATTTTCTTTTGTTACTTAGGAAAAACTTGTGTGATTTTAAAAAAAATGTTGTTTTGGGTTGGGCTTGAGTTAAAAACCCATTTATCATATTTTAAAAAAAATCCAATTAATTAAGGCTACAAAACAATTAGGGTTTATTTATTTTTTTAAAGAAATAAATTTACTTAACTTTAATTAAAAATAAATTGTAACATAACCAATTAAAAATAAACATGAATAAAAACAATCCAACTGGGCCTTATGGCCTTATTACATCATTTAAAACCCAAAATAAACTTAAAGTGCTAAAATTAAATGAAGTCCAAATTTCTAAATAAACTCTTCAAGGAATGCATGGCCACCTTTAGCCTGCGACCCGGTCCATTCTTCGCTCATCTCACGAAAAAAATAGTCCCATGAAGGGCGAGTCAATGAACTCAATGTGTACACAAACTAACAATCAATATTTCAGGCATACATATTCATATCAAACATATTCAAATCAGAATGATGCAACACAACCCAAGCCTATTTGTCCATCCGCTACACACCACCCGTACCTGCCAAGCACCATGGGGACTACTAAGTCGACCCTCCATCCGCTACACACCATCGAAGGCAGTCGCTGCAGTCGACGTGCTCATCGCCCACTTACGTTGTGTCATTAGACACTATATTCAGATAATTTAACCGAAGTTACCATATTCACTTAATGTGACCGTAGTCACCACATTACGTTGGTGAGACCGTAGTCATCACCTTCACTTTCTTCCTTCACATATATCCCAAATGCCCCAATTATTTTATAACATATTCCACATAATAAATTTTCATTCATGTTACTAATCACATGTTCAAAGTATATCACATTCATATTCCTATCAAAAGTAGGAAACGTGCACAGGTACTCCTTACCACATTTGTGGTACTTAGCCACATTCACATCTTTGTTACATATTTATATATCTAATAATTACCATGTAACTTATTGAAAGTTAGTAAGAGTACACACCTTTTTCGCTTAATAGATTCCTTGAAATCCCGAAGAAGTTGATCTGTTGCCTTAGATCTCAATCCCTATATTAAGCCACATTATTAAAATACATAATAAACCCTTTTTGACTTTAAAACCAAATCCTAGTAGGATTTGTATTACTTACCTTGTTGCCGAATTGTTTTCAAGAACCAAGTGCCGAATCTTGGTATTCCTTCCTTGTGATTTCGGCTAAACACCATATCACTTCATTAGTTTTCGCTTTTTAATAATCCATATACATATATATTAAAATAGCCTTGGCGAATTTATTTTGATACTTACCTTTCAAATCTTGAATCCCGAATGATCTATCTTCCGATTAGCCGAAAATCCTTGAATTTGAAATCCCAATATTCTTCTTTAATAATCGGCTAAGAGACAATAGAAGAGATTATTCCCTAAATCTGGATTAGGAGAATTAGAAGAACAAAATTGATTGTTCTTACCTTAATACCTTAGTCGATTGCTTCCTTGCCTAGGGTCACGCAGAGAGATTCGGCTATGGGGTTTTTGTCAGGGATCAAAAGGAAAAGGGTTTTGGCTTGACAGATGAAGAAAAGAGAAGCGTAAAAGATGAAGAGAAATTTCGGCAGAGAGGGGGAAAGAGCTAGGGAATTTCGACAGAGCAGAAAAAGAAGTAAACTGAGGAGTAGCCCTCCTCCTTTCCTTTTATAGACAAAGTTATCAGCCAAAGAGTCCCTTACTTGGCCACCACTCCTCTTTTTGATAATATTATCTCTTTTATTTAAAAGATAAAAGCCTTTAATCCATTAATTATCTCCTCAATTTTCTTAAAAGAAAATACTTTATTTATGCGAATAAAACTCCTTTATTTATCCCCTAATTAATCAAATGGAAATAAAACACTTCTATTTCTAGAAGGCTTGTGCCGTCCACCTTGGTGTGTCTAGAAGCAAAAATAAAATTTATTTATTTGCTTCCCAAGTGACTCGAACCTAGGCCCATGCCTCCTTCACATGGTGCCATTTCCATAGACCCTAAGTGGCATCTTCAGACCACATTTCCAAGCCTGTTTGTTTGTCAAATTTCCCCAACTTTTTCTTTTAAGGCCCTCTTGCCTTTATTTCCTATTTTCAACTTTAAAACTCATCATTTCGGGGTCGTTTCTAAGTTTCCTAAAATTTTCGATCGGCTCTGTAACTTGCCATTTTTCTTACATTCCAAGTTTCCAAAAATGTTGAGTTTCCTAAAATGTTCGATTTCCAAAATGTTGAGTTTCCTAAAATGTTCAATTTCCAAAATGTTTGAGTTTCAAAAATGTGTACTTTCCATTTTTGAACCATTTCCTTACATTTCTAGGTTTCCTAAAATGTTCATGTCCTAATGCATTTCGTGTTTCCAAAATATTCATTTCCATTCATTTTCATACATTTCTGGGTTTCCAAGAATATCAAAAATTTATTCATAATTCTTAAGACTTTTCATTTCATACAATTAAATCGAAAATGCATAGGCCCTTTTCAGGATGTTACAGTTCTACCCCCCTTAACAAAATTTCGTCCTCGAAATTTCTTAACTAAATAACCGAAGGTATTGTTGTCGCATTGTCTCTTCTGGCTCCCACAAAGTTTCTTCCGATCCATGGTTGCGCCATAACACCTTGACTAGAGGTACTGACTTCCTCCGTAATACCTTCACATCACGATCCAAGATTTGAATCGGCTCTTCCTCGTAGGATAAGTCTGGCCTTAGGTCCACTTCTTCGATTGGTACCAAATGGGATGGGTCCGATCGATAGCGACGTAACATGGATACATGGAATACGTCATGCATCTGCTGCAACTCTGGTGGTAACTCCAATTGGTATGCCACTGGCCCAACTCGCCGAAGATGGATAAGGCCCTATAAACCTTGGGCTTAACTTCCCTTTTCGACCGAACCTCATCACCTTCTTCCAAGGTGAGACTTTTAGAAACACTTGGTCTCCCACTTTAAACTCAATTTCCTTCCTCTTAAGGTCTGCATACGACTTTTGCCTATCAGAGGCTTCCTTCAACCTTGCCCGGATTATCTCAACCTTCCCTTCAGTTTCCGCCACCAACTCCGGTCCCAAAACACGACGTTCTCCTAACTCAGTCCAACAAGTAGGAGTTCTACACTTCCGACCATACAATGCTTCATATGGTGCCATCCGAATGCTTGCCTGATAGCTATTGTTGTAAGCGAATTCAGCTAGAGGCAAATATTCTTCCCAACTTCCTCGAAAATCCATCACACAGCCCCTCAGCATATCCTCCAACACTTGTATAACTTGTTCAGACTGCCCGTCTGATTGTGGATGGAAAGTCGTCGTAAAATCCAACTTAGTGCCTAACGCTTGGTGAAGTGCCTTCCAAAATCGAGACGTAAACCTTGGGTCTCTGTCAGAGATGATCGACATCGGTACTCCGTGTAGCCTCACGATCTCCGCCACATATAGCTTGGCTAACTTCTGAAGAGAATAGTCGATCCTCACAGGGATGAAATGTGCGGGCTTAGTCAGACGGTCCACTATCACCCATACCGAGTCCTTCTTAGTAGGCGTAAGGGGAAGCCCACTAACGAAGTCCATGGTAATCCTTTCCCACTTCCATTGAGGAATCTCAATTGGTTGAAGCAATCCTGATGGGACTTGGTGTTCAACCTTAACTTGCTGACACGTCAGACACTTTCCCACGAATTCCGTCACTTCTCGTTTAAGATCAGACCACTAAAATTGTTCCCTTAGGTCCCTATACAGCTTAATGCCTCCGGGATGCATGGCATAAGGGCTACCATGCGCTTCCCAAAGAATCCTTTGTCTTAACTCCTTGTCTTTTGGCATACAAACCTTTCCTTTATAGCACAACACTCCATCATCATTAACGCCATAGTCATTTAATCCTCCATTCTGGACTTGCTGTAACTTAGTACTTAGATCCCTATCAGCCAGCTGTCCCTCTTTCACCTCGTTTAGCCACCTGGGCTTTACTTGCAATTCTGCCAACAGGCTTCCATCATCATACAAGCTTAAGTGAGCGAATAAAGCCCTTAAATCCGCCACAACCTTCCTACTTAGAGCATCAGCTACCACGTTCGCCTTGCCCGGGTGGTACTCTATCGAACAATCATAATCTTTCAACAGCTCCACCCACCTTCGTTGCCTCAAGTTCAACTCCTTCTGAGTCAACAAGTACTTAAGGCTCTTGTGGTCCGTGTAAATTATCGACCTTTCTCTATAAAGGTAGTGCCTCCAAACCTTGAGGGAAAAACCATCTTTGCTAGTTCCAAGTCATGGGTTGGATAATTAACCTCATGAGGCCTTAATCGCCGAGGCGCATAGGCGACCACTTTTCCATCTTGCATCAAAGATACACTAAACCCGTATGCGAAGCATCACAATACACCACAAAGTCCTTGCGCGCCTCGGTGAATTAACACCGAGCTTTCACAAGACCTTCTTAAGCTTTTCAAAGCTTTCTTGTTGCTTATCCGCTCCCACACAAAAGGTACTTCCTTCCTTAGCAACTTTGTCAAAGGCGCGGCTATTGACGAGAATCCTTCCACTAAACCTTCGTAATAGCTCGCCAAGCCTAGGAAACTTGAATCTCAGCCACAGACCTAGGTGGTTTCCAATCCATCACTGCTTCGATCTTCCTTGGGTCCACTCTTATTCCTTCTGCGGATACCACATGTCCTAAGAATGCCACCTCCTTAAGCCAAAATTCACATTTGCTGAATTTGGCATAGAGCTTCTTTTCCTTTAACACTTCCAACACCATTCGGAGATGCTCATCATGCTCCTCTTTCGACTTCGAGTACACTAAAATATCGTCGATAAACACTACGACGAATCTTACCAAATAGGATTGGAAAACCCGATTCATCATGTCCATGAACGTGGCTGGAGCGTTTGTCAATCCAAACGGCATCACCACAAACTCAAAGTGACCGTATCTTGTCCTAAAAGTGGTCTTATGAATATCAGCCTCCTTCACCTTTAGCTAATGATATCCCGACTTTAAGTTGATCTTTGAGAACACAGCTGCCCCTTTCAGCTGATCGAACAAGTCGTTGATCCTTGGCAAAGGATACTTGTTCTTGATGGTCAGCTTGTTCAACTGACGATAATCTATGCACATACGTATAGTTCCATCCTTCTTCTTTACAAACAGGACTGGTGCTCCCCATGGAGACACACTGGGTCGTATGAACCCACGATCCAACAGCTCTTGGATTTGGGCCTTGAGCTCCACTAACTCCTTTGGCGCCATTCGATATGGAGCGATTGACACAGGAGCTGTTCCTGGTAGCAAATCAATTCCAAATTCCACCTCCCTATCTGGGGGTATTCCTGGTAATTCATCTGGGAACACATCTACGAAGTTCCTTACCGTCTTAACTCCATGGACACCTTCATCCTTTCCTCCTAACGCACTTACGAAGGCTAAGAACGCCTCGCACCCTTTCCTAACCATCTTTTCAGCCTTCAGTGCGGAAACTACGTTGGACAAGTAGTTCCTCCTTTCTCCGATCATCACTACTACTTCACCCTCTGGGGTTCTTAGTTCCATACGCTTAGCCGCACAATCCAACACGGCGCGATGCTCTACTAGCCAATCCATTCCAAGTATAAGCTCAAATTCTCCGAAGGGTAACTCCATTAAGTCAGCCCGAAAATTCACTCCCTGAATCTCTAAGGGTACATTCCGAAAGATCTTATCTATCATCACGGTTTGGCCTAATGGGCTTACTACAGTTATCTGCCTATCAGAGAGTTCAGAGTCTAGGCCTAGTGTTTCCACTACACTACATGCAACACAGGAAAGGGTCGAGCCCACATCAATCAGAGTAAAATAAGGTTTGTCAAAAATAAAGAACGTACCGGTTATCACATCCGGCGCGTCTCCATCCTCCCTTCGGCGAACCGCATAAACCAAGCCCGGTTGCCTTGCTTCAGTATTAGCAGTACCTCGGCCCTGAGCTCCACGGCCTCTGCCACTACCTCTGTTGGTCGACTCACGACCCCTTTGAGGCTGCTGTCCGCCTCTACCAGCCTGGTTAGCATTCTGAGCTGCCGGTTGGCTCTCATCTAGTAGCTTGGGACAATCCTTAATCATATGGTCCTTGGACCCACACTTGAGACATCGTCCCGTCTTTTTCCAACACTCTCCCAAGTGCTTCCTTCCACAATGCTCACAAGGGCGATACTGCCGGCCCGTACCAGTTTGTTGATTTTGTGGCCCGTCAACTCTAGGCCTCTTGTGACCCTTTCCAGATGGCCAATGTAACATCCCAAAAATGGGGTTATTTGGAATTTAACTATTTTTCCCATGTATGAACTACTGAAATATTATTTATGGAATAAGAGAGTTTAAATTAAGGCCTTGAGTTGTCTCAGTTTGGTAGAAAATTTTAGTTCTTAACTTTAAAGGCAGGGAGCCTTAGCAGGAGTGTGTTATAAGAATATATGAAGGAATTTGGGCACTAATAAGCCCTTGGTAAAGTGGCAAAGTAAGCCCACTTAAGGTCTAGCATGTGACGCCACAAGGGGGAGCAAGGGGAGCTGGGTTCGAGTCACGAAGTTTCTCTTTTTGCTCATTAATGGGACGGCACAAGGGGGGAAGTTTTCCTCAGTTTAAACTCTTTTTAATTATGAGGATATTGTTAAGATTTAAATGGATTATTAATGGATATTATGGGATTTTAATTATAGTGATAATAAGAGGATATTCAAGGATAATTAGTGGATTATTAAGGGATTATTTGAAGATTAATTCAATTATTTTGAATTAATACAAATGTGTGGCCAAGAGAAATTTTAGGTAATGGTCGAATTTTGAACTCCTTGGTGGAGTAGTGTGGACTGGCAAGGTCATGCTAGGAGGGGGCCGAATGTCTATAAAAGGAGCAACCTAGCACCTTTCTTTCTTTTCTTCATTTTTCTACTTGCCGAAATCCCTAGCCCTCCTTCTTCATTCTTCTTTATTTTTATTCCAGCCTCCCAAACCCCTTTTAGCGAAACTTCTTTTCCTCTCATCTCCATTATTTTCCTTCCTTCAATAGCCGAATACACCCCCTTGAAGAACCAGATCTCACACTCCTCCTTGGCAACATTGTTAGCCGAATACTAAAGGAAGTATAAGGCTCTTGGAAGTTAGTTTTCAATCGGTTTGAAGAAGGTAAGAAAAGGGCATAGCCGAATGGTTTTTGTTATTCTCTTTTATGATTCTCATCGATTTAAGCATGGGGAAAACAGAGTCCGACACATGCATCGATAGTTGGCTTATCTTTTGTCTAAACCGAAATATTGTAGGGACTCGAGATATTTGAAATCAAAGCGATCTAGGCTCCATTTTCTACCAACCGAATTTGGTAAGTGTAGGTAAGGCTTATATTAGTATTTAAAAGCCAAAGGCTATGGTTATTAGTGTTATTAATTGACTAAGTGAAGTTTGTAAACAGATTCGCAAATCGGGACGCTAAGGCTAGTACTAAAGCGATTTGGGTAAGGATTCGGGTACAAAGTATGACCCTTTAAATTATTTGGTTTGGCCGAATGGCCATATCACTAACCTTGACAGTTGGCCGAATATATAGGGCAAGGACTTAGAGTGTGGCCGATTGATTAACTTCGGGTTTTAAGACTATCGTGGTATGTGTGTGTACATACACACCATTTAACTTATTAAATTATGCTATGTGATGTGATTGCTAATTTGATGTATGTAGCAATGGTTTGAATACCATAACGGTATACTGGGGGTAACTGTAAGTAAATGCAGAGTGCATATGATTTGCTACTTTATGCTTTTGGGAAGCATGTTGTGATAATACATATGATAAATCAGATATATTCGTTGACCATGTGGGTTGATTGAGCTGAGAGGGGGTATTTGTATTTGTGCCGACGGGCACCAAGTGTTTTGGTAACATATCTGTGACTACGGTCACGGAGAGGTTTGGTACCTCTAGAGGTTTGGTACCTCATAGCGACTTGTCCTCGTGGTTGAAACCAGTGGGTTGGCCCCATTTGAGATATGGGATAAATCGCCGGTGATTTGGTATCACACACGATGGGTTGGCCCCATCACCCGATTTGTGTCTACGGACACCAGTGCTTTGGTAGCACATCGTGACTATATGTCACCAGTGGTTTGGCACCACCAGTGGTTTGGTACCACAACGGGGTAGAAAGTGGCGTATGGCTGGCTAGGTTGGGTCACATGATGTCTTGCATATTAATTTGTTAAATCTCGTGTGTATGGAATTGTTTAAACCGGGAAGGGTTACATACTGAGTCTTGGTGACTCACCTTCTCCTTTACATTTTTCAGGTAACGAGTAGATCGCGGATGTGGAGCCGGGTTGACTCGAGGTGGCCATGCAGTTGGAGTTAATTTTTTTTCAGACTTTGAATTTCAATTTATTTATCATGGGATTGTGGATTTAAATTTTATCTTTATGTAATAAGGCCTCCTAGTATTTTATTTTTTTTTATATAATAACTTGACTTGTTTTAAATTTTCGATTAAAACTAAGTATGATTTAGTAAATTCAAATAAATGAAGGGTTTCTCAAAACTTAAGTTGGATTTCAAAAAGGAATTTCAAAAATGTTTTCTCTGTAGCAGACCAGATTCGGCCATAGTATTTGGGCCGGGTTTGGGTCGTTACAAAATTGGTATCAGAGCCCAGTTCAAAGCTCGGCTGTGGGGGCCCAAGGCCCAAAAATGATTTAAAAGGCTTTGTAAAATAATTTTTTTGGATTTTGAACAGCATGGCCCGAGTCTCCGGCACCGATCCGCCCAGGTAAGTACTTCTGAACCTCTTGGTGAATTATATTCTGTAGAAGGGTAGGAAGTATGGAACGTAGATAGACTTATAGGACTTGAACCCTAGGATTAGATTACTCAAACACATGAACCAAACATAAGACATTAAAGAACTAAACCAATCTATGACTTAGCGGTGAGCTAGGGTGTGGTAACCCTGCACGCATGTCGAGGATTGGATTCGGAAGAGCCTGGTATTTAAGCAGTCCGTGTGACTCACCTCCTCTTCGCAGTATCCTACCAGTGCGTAGCTTCTGGTTCACCCTAACTCGAGAGGGCTCGGTGGTGTGGCAACCTGCATGCGCATGTCTAGAAAGGTTCGGCGAGAGCTTGGTATTTAAGCGGTCCGCGTGACCCACCTCCTCTTCACTCGAATCTCGCTGGTGCGTAGCTTTGGTTCACCACGACCAAGAGGGCTCGGTCATAAGCTAAACCTAATGACTAAAACCCGAAAAGGAATTAGCCATGTCTTCAAAGCGAGCGAAACAACAACAACTCAAATGTTTTCAAAACTCTTGCAATAACTCTTTCAAATCAGAAGACCTCATATTTACAACGTTTTCCTAGAAAAACACAAATTTTTGGAAAATTACAAAAATGCCCTTAGGGGTAAAATTACTAAAACGCCCCTGACTCATAAAATACCAGTTCAATGGTTTTGCTCAAAAATTTCAACTACTTTACAAACATCCAACAACTTAGTTTTGAAAATCAACAAAATATTTTGGAAAATTACTAAAAGCGCCTCAAGTGGCAAAATTACCGAAATGACCTTGGTTTTGGAAATCTTTACAAACATCACTATTTGAAAAGGGAAACTTTCAAAAAGGACCCTCGAAGTTTTACAACTGTCGAAAATATCCCTGATTTATCAAAATGACAAAATTGCCCCTGATTGACAAAATTGCCAAAATACCCCCTGGTTTCAAAACGACACGATTTTACGAATTTTCATAAATATCCTCCGTTTTGGGAATTTCAAAATGACCTACTTTACTAAAGTTTTAAAATTTCTTTATTTACTGAAAATACCCTCAGAGGGAAAATGACGAAAACACCCCTAGGTTAGAAATGGGCAGAAATGTCTGAAGAGTGAATAGGTAAGGGAAAGTATTAAGGAATGGATGCATGAACTCTTTGTGTGACCTAGGATAGAAGACTGAAACCTTGTTTGCTCGAAAGAATCCCTAATTAAATTTCGTTCATAAAATTTCTTCGTGAATAAGAAAGTGAAACAAATGCTAACACATAAAATTCTCTTAATCAGATTAAAGTGCAGTAGATAGAATGAGTTCTAGAGGACGTGGACGCCGTGGACGCCAGTAGGGGTAGGATGACGGTGTCCGAACCCGTCAGTCAGTCAAGGTTCGAAAACGAGGTACCACCGCCACCACCACCTCCTACTTTCAGGGCTGAGGAGCAGGACCAGACCGGTGGTGAGGCTGTGTCGCAAGCTGTTTTGCGAGTGTTGGGGATGGTGGCCGGGGCTGGTGGGAATTTGGGAGCTTGGAAGTCTGTTCCCGAGCAGATTCGGTCTAACGGGGCCGAGGTGTTCCGTGATGTCTCGGGAGTGGCACCAGTCTGCGCCGAGAATATTGGTGGAATCTACGGAAAGGGTCATGGATGATCTCGACCGATGTTGGAGGAGAAGCTGAAAAGGCGGTGTCGCTTCTAAAGGATGAAGCGTGCAGTGGTGGCCGATCGTCGGGATGGAGCCGCGGTGATGATCTCACGTGGGACTACTTTAAAACGGCCTTTCAGAAGAAGTATGTGGGCACTAGTTACACTGATGCTCAAAGGAAAGCCTTCCTAGGTCTAGTGCAAGGAACTAAGTCGGTGGCCGAGTATGAGGCGGAGTTTTTAAGGCTAAGTAGGTATGCCGGAGGAATCGTAGCCACCGAACATGAGCCGTGTGTCCGCTTTGAGGACGGGCTCGAGAGATGATCCGAGATTACTAATTGCCCCGCAAAGCAGTGCGGGAGTTCTCATCTCTTGTGGAGAAGGCCAAGGTGGCGAAGGGGGTTAAGGAGAGGTCGTAAGGCAAAACTATAGCAAGAATAACCAGAAAAAGAGGATTTGGGTCATTTGGATCGGGTAGCACTAATGCTCGAAGCGGGCTAGGCAGAGTGGGACAAATCGGACCCAGAGGCCCACGACTACTAATCAAAGGCCGACTCGATTGCAACCGTGGAAAAACCCATTGGGAGGTTGTTGGACCGGTAACAAAGGTTGTTTTGAGTGTGGGTCTTTGGAGCATCGGGTAAGGGACCGTCCTCGAAGGCGCTAAGGATCGGCCCGTAAGGTCGAGTGCGCTCGGGCGAAATGTTGGACCACCACGAGAGGGTCGGGGGTAATGGCAGAGAGAAACAATGGTTTCAACCGAGGTCGTGGAACTCGTGGTAGAGGTTTGGGTAACATTGAGGTTAGGCACTGGCTTAGTCTATGCAGCGAGGCGGCGCGAGGAAGGAGACGCACCGGACGTCATAACCGGTACGTTTCTAATATTTGGACGCACCGGACGTCATAACCGGTACGTTTCTAATATTTGGTTTACCCTATATTGCATTAATTGATGTGGGTTCGACGCACTCGTACATTGCTAGTAGTGTGGTAGGAACTATGGACCTAGACTCGAGACTACTCTTAGGAAGATGACCGTGCTAAGCCCCCAGGACACTCCGTAGTAGTAGACAAACTTTATAGAGATGTACCCCTAGAACTCCAAGGGGTCGTATTTGTAGCCGATCTGATGGAACTACCTTTCGGAGAGTTCGATTTGATCCTTGGAATGGATCTGGTTGGTTAAGTATCGCGAATTTGGATTGCGTGACTAAAGCGCATGGTGCTTAAGACGGGTGAGGGTGATGAAGTGGTTATGATAGGTGATAGAAGGAATTACCTATCCAATGTGGTGTCGACCTTGAAGGCCGAAAAGATGGTCAAGAAAGGTTGCGAGGCATATTTGGTTCGGACTCGTGCTTTGGAAGCTAAGGAGTCGATGAGTTGAGGTTCGAACGGTTGGGGAATTTGTCGACGTATTCGGAAGAACTTCCGTGTCCGCCTCCGATCGGGAAGTTGAATTCAGTATAGACACGCTACCCGAACGGCACTGTGTCTATAGCACCATACCGAATGGCACCAAAGGAATTGGTGGAGTGAAGGCCCAAATTCGGGAGCTCTTGGATAGAGGGTTTATTCGACCAAGCATATCCCGCGGGAGCACTGTGCTATTTGTCAAGAAGAAGGGCGGGTCCATGCGAATGTGCATCGACTCATCGTCGATTAAACAAATTAACGATCAAAAACAAGTATCCGTTGCCTCGGATCGATGACTTGTTTGACCAACCAAGGGTGCCGCGGTGTTTTCAAAGATAGACCTTAGGTCCGCTACCATCAATTGAAGGTGAAGGAAGTTGATGTCCACAAGACGGCATTCGAACTCGGTATGGACATTACGAGTTTTCGTAATGCCATTCGGGTTGACCAACGCGCGGCGGCATTTATGGACTTGATGAACGAGTATTTCAAAGCAGACTAGACGGTTCGTCGTGGTATTCATTGACGACATCTTGGTGTACTCTAAGACGAAGGAAGAGCATGACAAGCATTTGCGAATAGTGTTGCAAGTACTAAGGGAGAAGCGATTATATGCCAAATTCAGTAAGTGTGAATTTTGGCTAAGGGAAGTAGCTTTCTTAGGTCACGTAGTGTCGGCGGAAGGGATTAGAGTGGACCCTCGCAAGATTGAAGCGGTGTTGGATTGGAAACCGCCTAGGTCAGTGGCAGAGATCAGAAGTTTTCTAGGTCTAGCGGGGTATTATCGAAGGTTTGTAGAAGGATTTTCTAATCGCAGCAGCGCCGTTGACGAAGCTACTAAGGAAAGGTGTCCCATTTGTATGGTCAGAGAAGCAACAGGAAAGCTTCGATAAGCTAAGGAAAATCTTAACGGAAGCTCCGGTTTTGGTGCAACCGGAGGCAGGAAAGTTGTTTACCGTCTATTGTGATGCATCTCACACTGGTTTGGGGTGTGTGTTGATGCAGGAAGGGAAGGTAGTAGCCTATGCATCACGTCAGTTAAGACCTCATGAATTGAACTATCCAACGCACGACTTAGAGCTAGCAGCAGTCGTCTTCGCTCTAAAAATATGGAGACACTACCTTTATGGGGAGAAGTCGATAGTTTACACGGATCACAAGAGTTTGAGGTATCTCTTGACTCAGAAGGATCTAAACCTGAGACAACGTCGGTGGATTGAACTTTTGAAGGATTACGATTGTTCAATCGAGTATCATCCAGGCAAGGCCAACGTGGTAGCTGACGCGTTGAGCCGGAAGGTCGTGACGGACTTAAGAGCAATGTTTGCTCGGTTAAGTCTATATGATGATGGAAGTCTATTGGCGGAACTTCAGGTTAAGCCAACATGGATCGAGGAGGTTAAGGAAAAACAGTCAGTGGACGAAGGGTTGAACGCTAAGAGAGCACAAGTTCAGGATGGTGGTTTGGAAGGATATAACCTGTCGAGTGATGGAGTATTATGCTTTCAAAGGCGAGCGTGTATGCCAAAGGATGTGGAGTTGAGGCGTAAGATTCTCCATGATGCACATAGCAGACCCTTACGCTATGCATCCGGAGGAAGCAAGATGTATAGGGATCTTAGAGAGCAGTTTTGGTGGCCCGGGTTAAAACGTGAAGTAACAGAGTTTGTTGGTAAGTGTCTGACTTGTCAGCAGGTCAAGGCTGAACATCAGTTACCGTCAGGGTTACTTCAGCCCGTGAAGATTCCCCAATGGAAGTGGGAACGGATCACTATGGATTTCGTCAGCGGGCTACCCCTTACGCCCAGTAAGAAAGACGCGGTTTGGGTAATAGTAGACCGGTTAACTAAGTCGGCTCACTTCATATCGGTAAGGATGGATTTCTCTCTTCAGAAGCTAGCTAAGCTGTACGTCTCGGAGATAGTAAGATTGCATGGGGTTCCAACATCAATCATCTCGGATAGGGATCCCAGGTTCACGTCAAGGTTTTGGAAAGCCTTGCATCAAGCTATGGGCACACGGTTGGATTTTAGTACCGCTTTCCATCCACAGTCTGACGGACAATCGGAAAGGGTGATACAGATCTTGGAGGATATGTTAAGAGGTTGTGTCTTGGATTTCCGTGGTAGTTGGGAGGAATTTCTACCCTTAGCAGAGTTCACCTACAACAACAGCTATCAGGCAAGTATCCAGATGGCACCATACGAAGCATTGTATGGGCGGAAATGTCGTACTCACGACATGTTGGACTAATTAGGTGAACGATGATTTTGGGTCCGAGTTGGTGTGAGACGGAGGATAAAGTCAAGGTGATTCGGTCTCGTCTTAAGGAAGCATCGGATAGGCAAAAATCCTATGCTGATTTAAAACGCAAGGAAATGGAATATGCTGTGGGAGACAAGGTTTTTCTGAAAGTGTCGCCTTGGAAAAAGGTGTTAAGATTTGGACGGAAAGGGAAGCTAAGCCCAAGGTTCATCGGGCCATATACGGTGATTAAGCGTGTTGGACCAGTGGCGTACCAGCTTGAGTTACCGGTCGAACTGAACCAGATCCATGATGTCTTTCACGTATCAATGCTGAGACGGTATCGGTCAGACCCATCACACGTAGTGCCAGTGGCAGAAATCGAGGTGAATTCAGATTTATCGTTCGAGGAGGAACCAGTTCAGATCTTAGACCGAGACGTGAAGGTTCTACGTAGGAAGTCAGTGCCCTTGGTGAAGGTGCTGTGGCGGAACCATGGTACAGAGGAAGCTATGTGGGAACTCGAGGATGTAATGAGGCAAAGCAATACCCCACCTTTTCTAGTTAAGTAATTTGGGGACGAAATTTATTTTAAGGGGGTAGAATCGTAACATCCCAAAAATGGGGTTATTTGGAATTTAACTATTTTTCCCATGTATGAACTCATCAAATATTATTTATGGAATAAGAGAGTTTAAATTAAGGCCTTGAGTTGTCTCGGTTTGGTAGAAAATTTTAGTTCTTAACTTTAAAGCGAGGAGCCTTAGAGAGTGTGTTATAAGAATATATGAAGGAATTTGGGCACTAATAAGCCCTCGGTAAAGTGGCAAAGTAAGCCCACTTAAGGTCTAGCATGTGACGCCACAAGGGGAGCAAGGGGAGCTGGGTTCGAGTCGCAAGTTTCTCTTTTGCTCATTAATGGGACGGCACAAGGGGAAGTTTTCCTCGGTTTAAACTCTTTTTAATTATGAGGATATTGCTAAGATTTAAATGGATTATTAATGGATATTATGGGATTTTAATTATAGTGATAATAAGAGGATATTCAAGGATAATTAGTGGATTATTAAGGGATTATTTGAAGATTAATTCAATTATTTTGAATTAATACAAATGTGTGGCCAAGAGAAATTTTAGGTAATGGCCGAATTTTGAACTCCTTGGTGGAGTAGTGTGGACGGCAAGGCTGCTAGGAGGGGGGGCCGAATGTCTATAAAAGGAGCAACCTAGCACCTTTCTTTCTTTTCTTCATTTTTCTACTTGCCGAAATCCCTAGCCCTCCTTCTTCATTCTTCTTTTATTTTTATTCCAGCCTCCCAAACCCCTTTAGCCGAAACTTCTTTTCCCTCTCATCTCCATTATTTTCCTTCCTTCAATAGCCGAATACACCCCCTTGAAGAACCGAATCTCACACTCCTCCTTGGCAAAGCATTGTTAGCCGAATACTAAAGGAAGTATAAGGCTCTTCGGAAGTTAGTTTTCAATCGGTTTAAAGAAGGTAAGAAAGGGCATAGCCGAATGGTTTTGTTATTCTCTTTTATGATTCTGTTGATTTAAGCATGGGGAAAACAGGAGTCCGACACAGACTGATAGTTGGCTTATCTTTTGTCTAAACCGAAATATTGTAGGGACTCCGAGATATTTGAAATCAGGCGATCTAGGCTCCATTTTCTACCAACCGAATTTGGTAAGTGTAGGTAAGGCTTATATTAGTATTTAAAAGCCAAAGGCTATGGTTATTAGTGTTATTAATTGACTAAGTGAAGTTTGTAAACCAGATTCGCAAATCGGACGCTAAGGCTAGTACTCGAAGCGATTTGGGTAAGGATTCGGGTACAAAGTATGACCCCTTTAAATTATTTGGTTTGGCCGAATGGCCCATATCACTAACCTTGACAGTTGGCCGAATATAGGGGCAAGGACTTAGAGTGTGGCCGATTGATTAACTTCGGGTTTTAAGACTATCGTGGTACAGGTGTGTACATACACACCATTTAACTTATTAAATTATGCTATGTGATGTGATTGCTAATTTGATGTATGTAGCAATGGTTTGAATACCATAACGGTATACTGGGTAAACGGTAAGTATGCAAGTGCATATGATTTGCTACTTTATGCTTTTGGGAAGCATGTTGTGATAATACATATGATAAATCTGTATATGACTGTTGACCATGTGGGTTGATTGAGCGGAGGGGGCAGTGTATTTGTGCCGACGGGCACCAGTGTTTTGGTAACACACTGTGACTACGGTCACCAGAGGTTTGGTACCTCTAGAGGTTTGGTACCTCATAGCGACTTGTCCCCGTGGTTGAAACCACCGTGGGTTGGCCCCACTTGAGATATGGGATCGCCTCGCGGTGATTTGGTATCACACGATGGGTTGGCCCCATCACCCGATTTGTGTCTACGGACACCGTTGCTTTGGTAGCACATCGTGACTATATGTCACCAGGTGGTTTGGCACCACCCGGTGGTTTGGTACCACAACGGGTAGAAAGTGGCGTATGGTCGGCTAGGTTGGGTCACATGATGTCTTGCATATTAATTTGTTAAATGTCTGTATGGAATTGTTTAAACCTGGGAAGGGTTACATATCGAGTCTTGGTGACTCACCTTCTCCTTTACATTTTCGTGTAACGAGTAGATCGCGGATGTGGAGCCGGGTTGACTCGAGGTGGCCATCTTGATTGGAGTTAATTTTTTTTCAGACTTTGAATTTCAATTTATTTATCATGGGATTGTGGATTTAAATTTTATCTTTATGTAATAAGGCCTCCTAGTATTTTATTTTTTTTTATATAATAACTTGACTTGTTTTAAATTTTCGATTAAAACTAAGTATGATTTAGTAAATTCAAATAAATGAAGGGTTTCTCAAAACTTAAGTTGGATTTCAAAAAGGAATTTCAAAAATGTTTTCTCTATAGCAAACCAGATTCGGCCATAGCATTTGGGCCGGGTTTGGGTCGTTATAGCCAAAACCCCTTTTGGGCTTACTTCTATCCACAGCCTGCTTGGTGGCGTCCTTAATTCCCTCAGCCACCTTGGCCTTTTCCACCAAAGCAGAGAATTCCCGCTCCTGATGCGGTGCTATCAACAGTCTCAAATCATCTCTTAGCCCGTCCTCAAAACGGACACGGCGCTCATGCTTAGTTGCCACTACTCCTCGAGCATAGCGGCTCAACCTCAGAAATTTCGTCTCATATTCGGCGACCGACTTGCTCCCTTGCACTAGCCCCAGAAAAGCTTTCCTCTGCTCATCAGTGTACCTGGTTCCGACATACTTCTTTTGGTACGCTTCCTTAGCGTACTCCCAGGTCAGATCCTCAGCTGTGGCACCATCCCGCACAGTTAACCACCACTGATATGCTTCATCACGTAACAGTGCCATCATCCCTTTCAACTTCTCCTCGGGGGTCAAGTCGAGCTCATCCATGATGCGCTCCGTTGCTTCCAACCAAGACTCACCAGATCGGGTGCTACTCGCACACTCCACGAAACATCTCGGTTCCATTAGCTCCGGAGCCGTTCAGCACTGCACTTACTGTGTTCCTAAATTTCCTCCCGCACTCACCCACCAATTCCAAAACTCGCAAAGACACCGCTGCGACAAAGATCTTCCCCGTCGAGCCTCGCCGCTCAACATTAACGGTGGGGTGGTGGTGGTGGTGGTATCTTATTGTCGTAACCCCGACCCGATCTAACTGTTCTCGACACGCCCATTCTTCCTCTACCTCTTCCACGGCGACCACACCCCTCTAGAGCTCATTTTCTATCGTCGAGATCCGATTAAGAAGTTTTATGAATTAGTATTCTTGTTTCACTTATTACCCATGAAGATGTTTTATGAAGAAGAATTTAAGAGTGGTTCTTTCGTATTCATACAAAGACACGATCTTTCATTCATTCATCCATCCATCAAACAACTATGAACTTTCGTTCATTCAGAGAAACGTTGTAATTTTCATCGTTGTTGTTTTTCCACTACCCAGGGGTATTTTCGTAATTGTCCTACAGGGGTATTTTCATAATTTTTTTCAGAGAAAACGTTCCTTGGTGCTTTTGTCAAAAAGCATTTTGAAAACTTCAAAGTTATGGGGTAATTTGGAAAAATTTTGAAATTCGGGGGTATTTCGGTAATTTTCGACCTCAGGGGTATTTTGGTAATTTTTCACAAACTGGGGTATATTTGGAAAAACTAACAAATCAGGGATATTTCAAAAGTTGTAAAATTTTGTGGGTTCTTTTTGAGAGTTTAACCTTTCAAATGGTGATGTTGCAAAAATTTGGAAATCAGGGTCATTTTGGTAATTTTGCAAGTTAGAGGCAATTTTGTAATTTTCTAAAATCAGGGTATTTTTGATGGTTTGCACATTAGGGTTTATGAACATTATAAAATAATGGAGTTTTGACAAAACCATTGAAAAGTTTGACATTTTGTGGATCTAGGGCATTTTGGTAATTTTGCCACCAAGGGCATTTTTGTAATTTTCACAAATTAGAAATTTTTGTAAAAATTTGTAAAGATGGTTTTCAAAATTTAGTAAAGAGTTTTGAAATTTAGGGTTTGTTGTTTTGTTCTCTTTTTTTTAAAAAAAAACATGGCTAGTTCCTTTCTGGTTTTAGTCATTATGTTTAGCTATGACCGAGGCCCCTTTGGTCGGGGTGAACCAAAACTACGCACTGTGCAGGATTCGAATGGAGAGGAGGTGAGTCACACGGATCGCTTAAATACCAAGCTCCCATCGAAACCATTCCTAGACATGCGCATGAGGTTGCCACACCACCGAGCCCTCTCGAGTTGGGTGAACCGAAGCTACGCACTGCAGGATTCTGCGAAGAGGAGGTGAGTCACTAGGATCGCTTAAATACCTGTGCTCTTAGGATCCAATCCTAGACATGCGTACATGGGGTTACCACACCCTATCTCAAATTGACTTAGCCATAGGTTTGTTAAGTTCATTAAGTCTTATGGGTTACGTGTTTGAGTAATCTAGCCCTGTGGTTCAAATTCCTATCATTCTATTCCACGTTCCATGCCTTTTCTACCCCTTATACAGTTTATAAATCACAAAATCACTCATAAAGTTAGGGGTACTTACCTGGTGGACTGTGGGTCGGAGACTTAGGTGCCATGCCAAAAACCTGCTTAATTTCAAAGAAAATCATTTTGGCTCGAATTAAAAATGTTTTGGGCCTTAGCCCACAAAGTAGAGAGAGTTTAAAACTGGGCTCGATACCAAGTCGAACACTCCACACTGTGCCCACGAGCACGGACCGGATCTGGTATGTTCCTCATGTAAACCGGTTTCATTTTCTTTTGTTACTTAGGAAAAGCTTGTGTGATTTTAAAAAAAATATTGTTTTGGGTTGGGCTTGAGTTAAAAACCCATTTATCTTATTTTAAAAAAAAAATCCAATTAATTAAGGTTACAAAACAATTAGGGTTTATTTTTTTTTTAAAAATAAATTTACTTAACTTTAATTAAAAATAAATTGTAACATAACCAATTAAAAATAAACATGAATAAAAACAATCCAACTGGGCCTTATGGCCTTATTACATCATTTAAAACCCAAAATAAACTTAAAGTGCTAAAATTAAATGAAGTCCAAATTTCTAAATAAACTCTTCAAGGAATGCATGGCCACTTTTAGCTTCACGACCCGGCCCATTATCGCTCATCTCCCGAAAAAAATAGTCCCACGAAGGGGTGAGTCAACAGACTCAATGTGTACACAAACTAACAATCATTATTTCAGGCATACATATTCATATCAAACATATTCAAATCAGAATGATGCAACCCAACCCAAGCCTATTTGTCCATCCGCTACACACCACCCGTACTTGCCAAGCACCATGGGGACTACTAAGTCGACCCTCCATCCGCTACACACCATCGAAGGCAGTCGCTGTAGTCGACGTGCTCATCGCCCACTTACGTTGTGTCATTAAACACTATATTCAGAAATGTAACCGAAGTTACCATATTCACTTAATGTGACCGTAGTCACCACATTACGTTGGTGAGACCGTAGTCATCACCTTCACTTTCTTCCTCCACATATATCCCAAATGCCCCAATTATTTTATAACATATTCCACATACTAAATTTTCATTCATGTTACTAATCACATGTTCAAAGTATATCACATTCATATTCCTATCAAAAGTAGGAAACGTACCTGGGTACTCCTTACCATATTTGTGGTACTTAGCCACATTCACATACTGTTACATATTTATATATTTAATAATTACCATGTAACTTATTGAAAGTTAGTAAGAGTACACACCTTTTTCGCTTAATAGATTCCTTGAAATCCCGAAGAAGTTGATCTGTTGCCTTAGATCTCAATCCCTATATTCGGCCACATTATTAAAATACATAATAAACCCTTTTTGACTTTAAAACCAAATCCTAGTAGGATTTGTATTACTTACCTTGTTGCCGAATTGTTTTCAAGAACCAAGTGCCGAATCTTGGCATTCCTTCCTTGTGATTTCGGCTAAACACCATATCACTTCATTAGTTTTCGGCTTTTTAATAATCCATATACATATATATTAAAATAGCCTTGGCCGAATTTATTTTGATACTTACCTTTCAAATCTTGAATCCCGAATGATTTATCTTCCGATTAGTGAAAATCCTTGAATTTGAAATCCCGATATTCTTCTTTAATAATCGGCTAAGAGACAATAGAAGAGATTATTCCCTAAATCTGGATTAGGAGAATTAGAAGAACAAAATTGATTGTTCTTACCTTAATACCTTAGTCGATTGCTTCCTTGTCTAGGGTCACAGAGATTCGGCTATGGGGTTTTTGTCAGGGATCAAAAGGAAAAGGGTTTTGGCTTGACAGATGAAGAAAAGAGAAGCGTAAAAGATGAAGAGAATTTTTTGAGAGAGGGGGAAAGAGCTAGGGAATTTGTGCAGAAAGTAAAAGAAGTAAACCGAGAGAGTAGCCCTCCTCCTTTCCTTTTATAGACAAAGTTATCACCAAAGAGTCCCTTACTTGGCCACCACTCCTCTTTTGATAATATTATCTCTTTTATTTAAAAGATAAAAGCCTTTAATCCATCAATTATCTCCTCAATTTTCTTAAAAGAAAATCCTTTATTTATGCGAATAAAACTCCTTTATTTATCCCCTAATTAATCAAATGGAAATAAAACACTTCTATTTCTAGAAGGCTTGTGCCGTCCACCTTGGTGTGTCTAGAAGCAAAAATAAAATTTATTTATTTGCTTCCCAAGTGACTCGAACCTGTGCCCATGCCTCCTTCACATGGTGCCATTTCCATAGACCCTAAGTGGCATCTTCGCACCACATTTCCAAGCCTGTTTGTTTGTCAAATTTCCCCAACTTTTTCTTTTAAGGCCCTCTTGCCTTTATTTCCTATTTTCAACTTTAAAACTTATCATTTCGGGGTCATTTCTAAGTTTCCTAAAATTTTCGATCGGCTCAGAACTTGCCATTTTTCTTACATTCCAAGTTTCCAAAAATGTTCAGTTTCCTAAAATGTTGATTTCAAAATGTTCAGTTTCCAAAAATGTGTACTTTCCATTTTTGAACCATTTCCTTACATTTCTAGGTTTCCTAAAATGTTCATGTCCTAATGCATTTTCTGTGTTTCCAAAATATTCATTTCCATTCATTTTCATACATTTCTGGGTTTCCAAAAATATCAAAAATTTATTCATAATTCTTAAGACTTGTCATTTCATACAATTAAATCGAAAATGCATAAGCCCTTTTCAGGATGTTACACTAGATATGGTCGTACATGAGATCTCTTAACTTGAGGTCGATGCCATGTCTTGACATGGACTTGCATGAAGTCTTCCTTAGGTGTTTCCTTGGAAACTTACCATTGCCATGTCTTGACTTGGTCTTACTTGGTATCTTTACTTAGTGAAATTTGTCAATGCCATGCCTTGGCTTGGACTTACATGAAATCTTCCTTGGGTACTCACCAATGCCATGCCTTGGCTTGGACTTACATGAGATCTTTATCTTATGGTATCTTTTTAATGCCATGACTTGTCATGGACTTGCGTGATATCTTTACTTGGAGACTCACCAATGCCATGCCTTGGCTTGAACTTATATGGGTCTTTGCCTCTTAGTAACCCTTCAATGCCAAGACTTGTCTTAGACTTATATGATATCTTGGCTTTATTGCTGATGCCATGTCTTGACATGGTCTTATATGGCTTTCTTGTCTCATGTTGTAGATTGAGCATCCTCAGTAATCCATTTCAATCGGGACTTTCATGTACTTAATTTCTTTATTTTCTTGTTTAAACATATTTAAACAACTTCATGGAAGTGATGTACAATACCAATATAATAAGCAATTCAATGAAAATACTCATGAAGCTTTTAAAATCATACAGACTTACCTTGGTATACAAAATGTATGAAGATAATCAATTTAGTCCACGACTTTGTTCTTGCCTCGGTTTCGGTCCGGGCTTTATTTTTCTTGATCTATAATAATAATTTAACTCATTTAATACACGCAGTGACTGAATTGACTTATAACTCATACTTTGGCAAAATTACTGTTTTGCCCCTAAACTTTCTCATATTTACACTTTTGCCCCTAGGCTCGTAAAGTGATTTTCATTCAACTTTCTTTTATTTCATGCTTATCTGATTCATTTATTCAACTATAGTAATACTCAATTCTTGCTATTTACCTCATGTATGACCAATTACAAAACTTTCACAGTTTAGTCCTTACTAGCATTTTTCATGAAATTCACTTAGAAAAAGATATTTATTCTACATCGAACTCTCATAATATTCCATAAAACATCAAAACACATACATATCATACTATAGCTAAAATAGCTAAATCATGTTACGAGGACTTCAAAAATACGAAGAAAATTAAAAACGGGGCTAGGATGCACTTACTATGAGCTTGAAAAATTGAACAAACCCTAGCTATGGAGTTCTTAAAAATTTCGGCCAAGCTTGAAGAAGATGAACATGAATTTTGACTTATTTCATCCTTTTTAATCGTTAAAAAGCCAAATGACCAAAATGCCCTTTTTACTAAACTGTCAAATATTACTAACTGATAAATCGTAATAGTAACATATTTTAGGTGCTCTTAATCCTTTAATTTCATGTTTTGTACTCAGGAAAGCACCGGAGGATGAAAAGAATGAGAAACAGGCCCAAAATAGAGTAAATGGGCCATATCACGAAATCAACACGGCCTGGGCCCAAGACCACACGGTCATGTCTCATTCAACAGACTCGAACACAACCTGGCCACGATTCACACGGGCGTGTGCCATGGGCATGTCACGAATAAGAGGAATTACACTTGGAATAGGATACTTGGAGGCAAAGAAACACATTCCAAAGCCTATTTAAGCACCCTAATAGGAATTCTACTCGGATTAAGATACTTAGGGGCCAAGTAAGGCATTTCAAAGCCTATATAAACACCTTAGGGGGCAACTTAAAGGGAGAGTTCGACAGAAGCCCTCTGTCGGGGTGTCCAGCTAGGCCAAAGAGGGAAGATTTGTGGGGATTTACTCGAAGATAGCCAGTTGATTCATCTTAAGAAGCCGGAATCATATTCAAGACCGAGGATCTCTCCTTCAATTCCTTCAGGGGGTTTTAGGGATTTCTTATGTTTTGTTTTATCTTTTCTTTTGAGATGTTTTCTTTTATTGTTATGAACTAGACCCTTAGATACCTGAGGGGGATGAAACCTAAGATGAATCTTGTTATCATTTGTTGAACTATATGATAAATTTTTGACTTGTTCTTAATTATGTGTTCTTAATTCTTGTGTTGATATTTCCGGGATATTAATTCAAGTGTGATGTGCTTAGGTGGAGGAGCAAAAGTCCCTGCCTAAGAGTAGATCTAACATAATTAAGCGGAGTTGATCGCACGCCTAGAGATAGGGTGACAAGATTTGCCGGATTAGGGTGAAACCTAATATGGGAGTCCATAGGTCGAGTTAATGCAATTCTAGGGGTTTTAATTAGAAAGAGATTTTAATTAATCAACCTAGGGTTAGACGTTGTCGCCTCGAGAGAGGGATTAATATACGTTAGGGAATCTTATGAATCAAGTCAAGTGAATACATCGTCTGGTTCAGAGTTAGATAACAAGTGAAGTCTAGGTGGATTCTTCCTTGGGTATCGTCTTAATCAATTGGTTTTTCCTCAAAGTTATTTTCCCAATTTCATTCTTCTTTGTCTTAGAGTCTTTATTTTAGTTGTTAGTTAATTTTAGATTAGATAAAAATTCATTTAATTCTTAGGCTAGATAATAAAAAAAGAGTTAGTATTAATACTTTTGGTTCCCTTGGGTTCGACAATCCGGTCTTGCCTTAACTATACTACTGTTCGATAGGTGCGCTTGCCTCACATCGTTGTCATAGTTAGTTTCCAGGTTCGATCGTTTTTTTTTTAAATTTTTAAGACTTTGACATCGCATAAAACAACGATCACTAACTCATGTCCATTTTTGTCCAAAAAATTAAAAATTAGGCAAATTGCTGTTTAAGGACCTCTAATTACTAATCCAAAGCTATTTCATACTAAAAGCTTCTAGAATCTTATATTTAGCAACTTTTGCAATTTAGTCCTAATGGACCATTCAATCACAATTTAATAGAATTTCTTCATGAAACTTTCATCCTATCATGCAAACATCTCATAAACATTAAAACTCACATTTCTACCTTGGATTTGTGGTCTCACACCACTCTTCCGACTAGGCCTTAAATCGGGTTGTTACACTGGGCGTGCGGGCCACACTGGCGTATAGGCCTACGTATGCCACATAGACATGTGGGCCCATTTAGCGTAAATGTTTCCTAAGGTTGCACGGGTCGCCCAAGTCTATCGTGAACCTACTGTAGGGTCGGTAAGTGCTACTTAGACACTAAATTGCGTGATCTAATTATATAATGTGTGTATTGAGCATGTTAAATTTAAGCATGTCTACTAATCTGTATAAATGACTGATAACTGAATTTTAGCATGTATCTCTGTATGTTTGCATTTAGCATGTTTAGTTGCATCTGCATTGTGGTGGGATGATTGATTATTGGAGGAAGTGTATTGAAAGGTTTTCATGCCTATTATCTGGCAGCTCAGCTGCAATATTATTGATATGTGCCGCATTCGGTACTGTAACACCCCTAACTCGTATCCGTCGCCAGAACATGGTTACAGAGCATTACCAAAAATTTCAGAACAATCACAGATAATTGTGATATTTACTGTTCATAACAAAATCGTCCACTTGAGTCATAGCTACTAAATTATTTATATCTTGAGCTACAAAATTATAAATTAAGATCCGCTTGATTTTTTCGAAACTAAACTCAAATATGATTAAGCTAAAAAGTACAATTAATTCTTCAAATTCATCCATGTCCTGCTGTTTGACAGTTTCGACCTTTCTTCACTAAAAATTAATTATATCTTAGTACAGGATTTGGATGATGTTCCCGTTTGTTTCTCTTCAAATTAGAATCATAAGAAATTAAACATATAAATTTAAACATTCAAGTATTTTTATACAATTTTTAATGATTTTCCAAAGTCAGAACAGGGAAACTCAAAATCATTCTGACCTTGTCTCACAAAAATTCAAATATCTCATAAAATGAAATTCTTTTGTTTACATGTTTCTCCTACGTAAAACTAGACTCAATAGGATTTAATTTCATATTTTATTCAACCTCTAAGTCTATTTCCACAATTTTTGGTGATTTTTCAAAGTTATACTACTTCTGCAGTCCAAAACTATTTTAACTGTAACATCCCAAAATAGGGGTTATTTGGGATTGAATTATTTTTCTTGTGTATGAATTTCTGTGATATTATATGTGGTGTTATAAGACTTAAATAGGGGTCTTGAGTAAGCTCGGTTTAGTAGGATAATTCTTAGTATGGCTTATTTAATGAAGAGGATTAAATGAGCTTAGCACTTAAGTTAATTTAAGTGTATATTAAAGCACAAGAGGAGTTAGTGGCAAGTTGGTTAAAGAGCTTGAAAGGTTGCATGAGGTTAATGGTTCGAGTAGTAGGTATAGCATTTTTAAAGTTTATTTTTGTATGTTAGCTTTAATGGACGGTCAAACATAATTATGATAGGTGGACTAATAATTTTGGTAAGTTGAATTGTTATTTAAGGAAAGCATGGAATAAGGGATAAGATTCCTAAGGTTATGGTAAGATATCTTGAAATTATGGTAAATTGAGGGGACAAAGGCTTGGTTTGTGGGAAATGTTTTGGAAACAAATTCATGGCCTTTATGCCATGAACTTGGACGGCAATGTGGCTAAGGGGGGGATTTGGCCGAATATGCTAGTTGTTGGGAAAGGCTTAGGAATTGTTTTGGTCATTTCTTTCATTTGGTGCAAAAGTTGCAAAACATTTTCTCTCAAACACTTTTCTTTTTGGCCGAATTCTACATTGTGGTAAGCCTAAACTCTTTTAACCATTTGGTCATTTTTGATCATTTGCTATTTTCTCTTTTTCATTCTCTCAAAAACCGAAACTTGCATTAACCTTTTGTTCTCCCATTCGTTTTGCTAAAACATCAAAAACCTCCTATACACTCTTCTTTGCCGAAATTATATTTCTCTTCCTATTATTTTCTTTTTGTCCCATAGCCGAATATACCTCTTTGTTGTGCCGAAAATCTTCTTCTCCTATCTTGATCAACTTTGGCCGAATATTGAAGGTAGCATAGATTTCCTCGGTACTTCTCTAGCAATCGGTTTTGGTAAGGTGGTAAGGGTTTATTTCAAAGGATTATTCTTTTAAGTTTTCGTTTAAGCCGAAGGCTAATAACCTTGATGATGATGGTTGATTGTAGGAAAGTGAGGCCGATTCATTTAGGAGTGTGTTGGCTAGTGTTCAAAGGCTTTTGGGTAAGATTTTTGGTTCACAAGGAACCCTTCTCAATTATTTTGGTTTGGCCGAATAGGCCATGGTTCTAATGATCATTTTTGGCCGAATATAGGGACAAGAATACTTGTGTGGCCGATTTGTTTATTCGAGATTTAGGACTCTCGTTAGTATCAGGTGTGTACATACACATCTTATGACTTTTTAATATGCTAAGTGTTATTTTATGTCTAATCAATTTGTGTAGACATGGATGTAATACCTTCATGGTATTAACAAGGACTCGGGTAAGTCTTTATTGCTATGAGATTATTATTTGATGCTTTGGGAAGCATGACACATTTGGTATGTGTATTATTTGATATATGGCTTATGATAATCGATTGGATGTTGTTAAATAAATCTATCAACATGATTTTTTGTATATGCATATGAATGATTGATATGGGTTGATGAGAGGAGGGGCGTTGATATTCGTGTGTCGACGGACACCAGTGTTTTGGTAACACATCGTGACTACGGTCACCAGAGGTTTGGTACCTCCAGAGGTTTGGCACCTCATAGCGACTTGTCCTTGTGGTTTATACCACCGTGGGTTGGCCCCACTTTGAGATATGGGATTGTCTCGCGGTGATTTGGTATCACACGATGGGTTGGCCCCATCATCTATTTTGTGACTTCGGTCACCAGTGTTTTGGTAACACAATCGTGTCTTCGGACACCAGTGATTTGGTATCACATTTGTGACTATATGTCACCAGTGGTTTGGCACCACCAGTGGTTTGGTACCACACGGGGTAGAAAAAGGTGTTTGGATGGCTAGGTTGGGTGCATATTTTAATGCATGTTAAATTGTTATAAATTGTGTATGTTGTTGAATTAAACTGGAAAAAGGGTTACACATTGGGTCTTGATGACTCACCTTTTTCCATAACATTTTCAGGTGATTCGTAGCTGCGGATGAGGAGTCGGATGAACTTGAGGTGGCCATGCGATGAAAATAAGGACTAGGTGGATTTTGAACTATTTTATTTTATTATGGGTTTGATTTATTTTGTAATAAGGCCTCCTAGAATTATATTTTGGTTATTTATCTGTTTTGGATAATCTGTTTAACAACTTAATGACTTGAAAAATGGTTACACATGTTTTATGAAAATTAATACGTAAAATGTTTTATTGTGCCATCGGGTACACTTGAAATTTGTAAACAACACGACTCAACAAATATTTTTTTTAAATAAAATTAAGCATGGTTTTTAACAAAGACATTTAAATTGAATGGCATTTCAACTAATTTCAAAATCGGTCTTAAAATGGTTTTCAAAATGTTTTCTCTGTAGCATACCAAATTCGATCATAATGTTTGGGCCGGGTTTGGGGTGTTACATTAATGCTAATTTTACTCTTTCATGTTTTCTTTGTATTAACTTCATTTAGACATACATAACACCAAAGTATATCCATAACTAGCCATTCCAATAGCTATTCACTATCAAATATTTACATGCCATTCATTAGCCAATTTAACCTTTGCATCAACAATAAAGACTTAAACATATCATTTCCTTACCTTCATATACATGCTCATAATATCATACTTTATCAAGTCTACACATACCCAATCACATTCAATATAACAACTTAACACATGTATCATCTAGTCTAATTTCATTAACATACCATTATAGACCACATCACACAATGACATTGGCATAGGCATATGAGTAACTAATATGCTTGCAACCCATTAGCCAATATAAGCCAATTTATATGGCTACATACCAAATCAAATCCTTAATCATTATAAGCTAATACATTTGGCCATATCATAATGACGCATATACAAAATGACTAAGTCCCTATACATGCCATAGACTTAAAGGTTTGCGTTCATTTACCGAACATGATAGCTTGATAGTGTGATAGCATCTCCGGCGATCTCCAACCCGAGCTAGTTTGGTGACACTATGAGGCATAAGAATGGAAGGGGAGTAAGCTATATAGCTTAGTAAGTTCACATGCAAATAAATAGCAACATAATCATGAATATAATACAATTAACATAACATAATTTACATATATGTCATCATAGTTTCATAGGTATAACTTACTCATTTTCAATCTTACCAAAAGTTCATCACATACCGAGCTCATTCATATAAATTTTTTGTACATACCTGTACCAACTCGTAACATATCATACTCTTTCTCATCTTTGGCATAACGTTTGAATTAGCCATTGAACCACTTGGAATACTAAAGGATACTCGGGAATCTCATACACAATATACCACACCAACGACATATCCCAAACATGGTCGTACATGGAAATCTCATATAGATGCCAATAGCCCAACTATGGTCTTACACGAAGTCTCATATCGACGCCATATCCCAGATATGGTCTTATACGTAATCTCAGAGACCCTAATGTCATGACATTTGTATCCTATTTATTCCTAAGGTTCAAACGAGATTTTCTCATTTGTCATATCATCGTCGATTGTATCCACATTGTCATTTATACAATTCATATATTAATAAAACATTTAAAGTACGATTGTAACATTGCATTATTTAAACATGAACTTACCTTGACACAAGAATGGTAAAATGGGCCTACTCGTTTCCCTCGTTCAAGGTTCGAATCTTGATTTTATTGATCTATAATATCACGTTTGACTTATTTAATCATTATACTGTTCAATTTATCCCAAAATCACATTTAGAAAAATTTACTTTTTTACCCCTAAACTTTGTCAAATTTACATTTTAGTCCCTAGGCTCGAAAAATGATTTTCATTCAATTTATTTGTACTTTAAGCCTAGATAACCATTTTCATGCTTATAGCAGTGCGCATTTTCCATTAAAACAGATTTTTACAACACTTGTTATACTATTTTACCAATAGGTCCTTTTTATGCATTTTCATCATAAATCACTTAGCAAAAGTTATTTATCTACCATTAAACATCAAAATGCACAAATTTCTAACATGGGTGAAACCCTTGACCTTCATCATATCTCAAATTAATGGTAGAAATTGATAGATCATATTACAAGGATTTCAAATCATTAAAAACGGGGCTAGAATTGACTTACAATCGAGCTTGAAAGCTTGAAAAACCTTAGCCATGGTTTCCTCTTGCAAATTTTATCCAAGGAGGAAGATGGAATTTTTTTTTGGTTTTTATTTTTTTATTAAATCATTTAATTACTAAATGACCAAAATGCCCTTAACTTAAAAATATTCTATGTCACCTATTTCAGGTCCATTTTTGCCCAAAAAATTATCCAATAGTATAATTACCTTTTAAGGACTTCCAATTTAAAATTTTATAGCAATTAGACACCTCTAGCTTCTAGAACTCAAGTTTTACACTTTTTAGGATTTAGTTATTTTGACTAAATTAAGTGCCCAAACGTCAAAAGTTTCAAAAGAAATTTTAATGAAATCATTTCATAAAACTGTAGATCATACAAATATAAGAATATTAATTTTTTCCTCGTCGGATTTGTGGCCCCGAAACCACTGTTCCGACTAGACCCAAAATCAGGCTATTACAGGTACGACTTGGTGTGTAGGGTTGGGTGGGTGTTTTAAACCGCACATGGTGTGTAGAGATGGTCGAATATGGTGTGTAAAGGATGGTGGGTAGGATACTGATTTCTGTTACTGTATGCATACTGTATCTGAGATGGTCTATAGCCTTAATTTAAACTCGAAACTGAATCTATAAGAGGCTTAGGCCCCAGACTGCATTTGACTAATAATTGTTGTTCGGCTGTATGCATGTCTTCTGTAATTTGGGACTTTTTGGACTGTTTGCCTTTATTTTGGGATTTTAACTGATTTCATGGATTTTTAAACTGCAAAACTATCGATGAATCCACTTCGATCCCTATCTGCCATTTGAAACACCCTTATAACATCTGGAGATGTTCCTGTTGGAAATCCGCCACCACTCGGCCCATAACTTGACAATGACGGCGGCGGAGGAGGCGCGCAGTCTGCATCGTCCGTAATAGCTTTTGGTCTTCGCACGCTGGCGCGCCGGCCGGTGGTGGTGGTCGTCGATGATCGTGGAGGCGACTCGTGGCGCGATGATGAGCCGTGGAATGAGATGAATAAGGCCTCGAAGTTGCCATTTGATTTCAAATTTCAAATACAATTGATTTTTTGCTTTATGGATAATTCAATTTCAAAGATCTTTGTGCAGAAAGTAGATTTTCAAGTTGGCGGTGGCTTGTATTTATACTAAGGGCTAATTGCACAAGCTTCTTAAACTATGATTTAAATTTTAAATTGATTTTTAAATTTTTAAATATTTTTAATTAAGGCCTTAAAGTATCAAGAGGTCATATCAAATTGGATTTATCTATGGGTATCTGATAAATTGAAAAAAAGAAAAAAAAATCAAACTTCAGGATATTTGTGAAATTTTAAGTTGGCGGTGGCTTGTATTTATACTAAGGTTTAATTGCACAAACCTCCCTATTTAAATTTTAAAATATTTTTAATTAAGCCTAGATGAACCATTTTCATGCTTATAGCAGTGCACATTTTCCATTAAAACAGATTTTTACAACACTTGTTATACTATTTTACCAATAGGTCCTTTTTATGCATTTTCATCATAAATCACTTAGCAAAAGTTATTTATCTACCATTAAACATCAAAATGCACAAATTTCTAACATGGGTGAAACCCTTGACCTTCATCATATCTCAAATTAATGGTAGAAATTGATAGATCATATTACAAGGATTTCAAATCATTAAAAACGGGGCTAGAATTGACTTACAATCGAGCTTGAAAGCTTGAAAAACCTTAGCCATGGTTTTCGCTTGCAAATTTTGTCCAAGGAGGAAGATGGAAATTTTTTTTTGGTTTTTATTTTGTTTATTAAATCATTTAATTACTAAATGACCAAAATGCCCTTAACTTAAAAATATTCTATGTCACCTATTTCAGGGCCATTTTTGCCCAAAAAATTATCCAATAGTATAATTACCTTTTAAGGACTTCCAATTTAAAATTTTATAGCAATTAGACACCTCTAGCTTCTAGAACTCAAGTTTTACACTTTTTAGGATTTAGTCATTTTGACTAAATTGAGTGCCCAAACGTCAAAAGTTTCAAAAGAAATTTTAATGAAATCATTTCATAAAACTGTAGATCATACAAATATAAGAATATTAATTTTTTCCTCGTCGGATTTGTGGCCCCGAAACCACTATTCCGACTAGACCCAAAATCAGGCTATTACAGGTACGACTTGGTGTGTAGGGTTGGGTGGGTGTTTTAAACCGCACATGGTGTGTAGAGATGGTCGAATATGGTGTGTAAAGGATGGTGGGTAGGATACTGATTTCTGTTACTGTATGCATACTGTATCTGAGATGGTCTATAGCCTTAATTTAAACTCGAAACTGAATCTATAAGAGGCTTAGGCCCTAGACTGCATTTGACTAATAATTGTTGTTCGACTGTATGCATGTCTTCTGTAATTTGGGACTTTTTGGACTGTTTGCCTGTATTTTGGGATTTTAACTGATTTCATGGATTTTTAAACTGCAAAACTAAACGAAAACTCGATTTAATTAAAATAACATTTCTCCTAAATGCGAACGGTTTTCTTTAAAACATCACGGTTTAAAAAGCTTCGGCTACAGAATATATTATTTTAAACCAATTGAATTAATGAGAAAGTGCTTTTGAAATTGTCGAGGGATAAATAGAAGCTAATAAACAGAAACGGTCTTAACTTGATAAACTCGATTTTAAAGTCCATTCCATGTGACATCACTAGATTCGGCCATAACGTCTAGGTCGAGTTTGGGGTGTTACATTTAATGGTATCAGAGCTAAATTACAAAACTCGGCTGTGAATTTTGGGTTTTTAAAACTTGGTTTTTAAAGAGCTGATTTTCAAATAATTTGAAATGATTTGACTGGGAATGTGGTACACCGAGTCTCCGGCGCCGATCCTATAAATATTCTGATAAACTGTTATGATATTGTAGATAGTCTGTTTTGAAAACACTCTAGTTAGTATATATTGAAATTGTAGTGAAACTGAAACTGATAGAGACTGAACTTGCAAAAAATAAATTCTGAATTTATGATACTGCTCACATAAAACATCTGTTAATAAATACTGAAACTGTAACTGATTCATAAAATTCGTAGTACAGATAACTGCGAATAGACATGAGTGCACGAGGTATCCGTGGATGTGGTACTTGAGACCGAGGTAGAGGCCGTAGGGGGCTCGAGCTGAGTCCTCTTCTCTAGGCAGCATGCCTAACTTAGATACGAGTGAGACTCTAGTGTCATCTGTTACGGAGATTGGGTCTCAAGCTCGCACGGTTGGGGACGACATATTGTCCTAGGCTATGTTAAGGGTACTAAAGAGGGTCGCTGGGCCCAACACTGGATCAGGGGGCCGAGGGTCGGTTACGAAACGACTCCAATCCAATGGATCTGAAATTTTTAGGGGTGTTACTGGAGTCGCCCCTAATGTGGCTGAGTACTAAATGGAGGCTAATGACAGGATAATGGATGATTTAGACTGCACCCCTAAGCAGAAATTGAAGGGTGCAATCTCGCTACTTCGCGATGAGGCCTACCAGTGGTGGCTGACTGTTAAGGAGGGCACTCAGCCTGATTGTAACATCCTGAAAAGGGCCTATAAATTTTCGGTTTAATTTTATGAAATGACAAGTCTTAAGCATTATGAATAAATTTTTGATATTTTTTGGAAACTCAGAAATGCATGAAAATGATTGGAAATGAATATTTTTGGAAACCTGGAAATGCATTAGGACATGAACATTTTAGGAAACCTAGAAATGTAAGGAAATGGTTCAAAAATGGAAAGTACACATTTTTGGAAACTAAGAAATGAAAATGGAAATGATCCAAAATGGAAAGTAAATTTTGGAAACACGGAAATGTAAGAAAATGGCAAGTAAACAGAGCCGATCGAAAATTTTAGGAAACTTGGAAATGACCCTAAAATGATGAGTTTTAAAGTTTAAAATAGGAAATCAAGGCAGGAGGGCCTTAAAAGAAAAAGTTTGTGAAATTTGACACACAAACAGGCTTGGAAAAGTGGCCTGAAGATGTCACTTAGGGCCTATGGAAATGGCGCCATGTGTAGGAGGCATTGGCCTGGGTTCGAGTCACAAGGGAAGTAATTAAATGAAGTTTAATTTTTTGCTTCTAAGGCTAAGGGTTGGACGGCACAAGCATTCTAGAAAGAGGATGTTTTATTTCCATTAATATTGCTTAATAAGGTGATAAATAAAAGCCTTTTTATTTGGATTATTTAGAAGAGATAATAAAGATATTATTTATTTATTTTTAAATAAAATAGATGACATTATCACAAGAAAGAGTGGTGGCCAAGTTAAGGACTCTTGGCCTAATAATTTCGGCTAAAGAAGGAGAACTAAAGGCTATTCTCTCATCTTTTCTGAGCTCTGCCGAAATTCCCTAGTGAAAACCTCTCTGCCGAATTTTCTTCTCCCCTTTTCTTCTTCTCTTTTCTTCATCTATCAAGACAAAACCTCTTCTCTGTCAATCTACTTTTCTTCTCTAACCCTTCTTCTAGTAGTAGCCGAATATCCTCCTCTCCATTAGAGGCCATAGCCGAATCTCCCTGAGAGACTAAGCAAGGAAGCAGTCGACTAAGTATTAAGGGTAAGGTTAACAATATTCAAGTTCTTTTCCTTCCTATTTGTTAAAAGAGAGAAAGACTAATCCTACTGTTGTGTATGGCCGAATCTACAAGGGGTCTATCAGATTTCTACAATTGTCGAATACAAGGAGGATTCGTTCGGCATTCAAGGATCTAAGGTAAGAAATATGAATACTCGGTCAAGGTTATGATTATGTCTTGATATTAGAATAAGTTTGACATAAAGATTATAGGGATTTCGACAGAGATTCAAGGCAAAGGAAACTTTCGGGATTTGGATATTATAAGGTAAGTGCCTAGATCCAATCGGCCTAGGGTTATTTTGGTACTATTTTCATTTACTCAAAAGTTAGAAACTGACATAATTACCTGGTTTGGTGGTTAGCCGATTTCAAGGAGAAGAATACCAATCTTCAGGATTTGATTTTCAATCAAATCAGCAAACAAGGTAAATGTTAGTAATTCTATTCCTACTAGGATTTGGTTTTTAGAATCGAAAAGGTTATTAATGTGTTTATGTGATGGGCCGAATATAGGAATTAACAGATCTAAAGTCTGAATCTGTGATCGATTCTCTTCGGGAATTCAAGGAATCTATTAAGCGAATCAGGTGTGTACTCACACTAACCTTCAATATATTATGGCAATATTTATTTTAATATATGAATATGTATAAGAATGAGAATGTGGCTAAGTACCACAAATGTGGTAAAAGTACCCAGGTACATTTCCTACTTCTGTTAGGATTATGAATATGATATATGTTAAACATGTGAATAGTAACATGAATAAGGATAAGTTATGCATGATATAAATATTTGGGGCATATGGGATAATTGTGAAAGGGGAAGTGAAGGTGATGACTTCGGTCTTACTCTTTGAATATGGTGACTACGGTCACATTATATGAATATGGTAACTTCGGTTACATTATCTGAATTTGGTAACTTCGGTTACATTATCTGAACATGGTGTCTAATGACACAAATTATATGGGCGATGAGCACGTCGATCGCAATGCGATCGCGCGCCGATGGTGTGTAGCGGAAGGAGGGTCGACTTAGTAGTCCCCACGGTGTGACTGGCAGGTACGGGTGGTGTGTAGCGGATGGACAAATAGGCTTGGGTTTGGATTGCATCATTTTGATTTGAATATGTATTTGATATGAATATGAATGCCTGATCTGTTGATTGTTAGTTTGTGTACACATTGAGTCTGTTGACTCACCCCTTTGTGGGACTATTTTTCAGGTGATGAGCAGTAATGGACCGGGTCGGCAGGAGCTGATGATGGCCATGCAAGAGAAAAAAAAAACTAAACGATTTGGACTTAATTTTTGCTAAGTACTTTTCATTTTAAGTTTGGAAATTATTGGATGTAATAAGGCCGAAAAAGCCATAGTTTTATTTTCGTTACTATTATTTACTTTTAATTATTATGTTACGAAATGTTTTAAATTAATGTTATTAAAGTTTTATTTCTTTACAATTAAACCCTAAATTATTTTGTCACCCTAATTAAATGATTTCTAAATTAAATAAACGGGTTTTCAACCTAAGCCCAACCCAAAAAAAAAAAATCAACATTTTTCTAAAAATACACAAATTTTCTCTAAGTAATAAAGGACTTCGAAAACCGATTTTCTTAAGGAACATACCAGATCCGGTTCAGGCTCCTGGGCCGGGTGTGGGGTGTTTCAGCTTGGTATCAGAGCCCAGTTTTAAACTCTCGGCCTGTGGGCTAAGGCCCAAAACATTTTCAAAGCGAGCCAAAATGATTTTCTTTGAAATTAAGCAGGTATTCTGGCATGGCACCTAAGTCTCCGACCCGCAGTCCACCAGGTAAGTACCCCTAACTATTTGGGTGATTATGTGAATTATATTATGAACTTTAGAAGGGTAGAAAAGGCATGGAACGTAGAATAGTATGATAGGAACTTGAACCCTAGGGCTAGACTACTCAAACACACGGAACCCATAAGACTTAATGAACTTAACAAACCTATGGCTAAGTCACTAAGTTAGGGTGTGGTAACCCCTGTATGCATGTCTAGGATTGGATCCGGAAGAGCCTGGTATTTAAGCAGTCCTAGTGACTCACCTCCTCTTCGCAGGTATCCTACCTGGTGCGTAGCTTCGGTTCACCCTAACTCAGAGGGCTCAGTGGTGTGGTAACCTCTGTGCGCATGTTTAGGAACGATTTCGGTGAGAGCTTGGTACTTAAGCAGTTTGCGTGACTCACCTCTTCTCCACTCGAATCCTGCCTGGTGCGTAGCTTTGGTTCACCCTAACAAAGAGGACTCGGTCATAGGCTAAACACAAAGATTAAAACCCGAAAGGGAATTAGCCGTTTTTTTTATGAAAAACAACTAAAACCCTAGTTTTAAAACTTTTAAAATCACTCTTTTATTTTGTGAAAACCATCTTTACAAAATTTTCTGAAAGATTTTCGATTTTCGACAATTACAAAAAATGCCCCTAGTGGTAAAATTACCAAAATGCCCTTGATTTACAAAATGTCAAACTTCTCAACGGTTTTGCCAAAACTTTATTATTTTATAAATGTTCACAAACCCTAATTTGCAAACTATCAAAAATACCATGATTTTGGAAAATTACAAAATTGCCCCTAACTTACAAAACTTTCCAAAATGGCCCTGATTTTCAAATTTTTGCAAACATCACCATTTGAAAAGGGAAACTTTCAAAAAGAACACCCAAAGTTTTATAACCTTTGAAATATCCATAACTTATTAAATTTTACAAATTTACCCTGGTTTTTGGAAAATTTACGAAAATACCCCCGAGATTAAAAATTACCGAAATACCCCTGGATTTTAAACTTTTTCTAAAATTTCCCCGGAACTTTAAAAGTACCAAAATACTTTCGTCAAAATCATCAAGGAACTTTTTATTTTGAAAAAGTTTTACGAAAATGCCCCTGTAGGACAAATTACGAAAATACCCCTGGGTAGTGAAACAACAACAATAATGGAAATTTCAACGCTTCTCTGAATGAATGCAAGTTCATACTTGTTTGATGGATGAATGAGTGAATGCCAGACTGTGTGCATGTATGAATACGAAAGAACCACTCTTAAATTCTTTTTCATAAAACATCTTCACGGGTAATAAGTGAAACAAGAATACTAATTCATAAAACTTCTTAATCAGATCTCGACGTGAGAAAATGAGCTCTAGAGGTCGTGGTCGTCATGGAAGAGGTAGAGGAAGGATGACTATGTCAGAACCCGTTAGATCGGGTCAAGGTTCTGACAACGAGATACCACCGCCACCACCACCCCCAGCTGTGGGTGTTGAGCAACAAGCTCAAACAGGAGAAGATGCTGTATCGCAGGCTATGCTGTGAGTCTTGGAATTGGTGGCTGGTGCAGGAGCAAATGTAGGAAATCGCAAGTCGTGCCCAAGCGGCTTCGAGCTAATAGAGCGGAAATGTTTCGAGGAGTATCGGGAGTGGCACCCAGTACAGCTGAGTACTGGTTGGAAGCAACTGAGCGCATCATGGATGAGCTCGACTTGACCCCGGAGGAGAAGTTGAAAGGGATGGTGGCACTATTACGCGATGAAGCATACCAATGGTGGTTAACTGTTCGAGATGGTGCCACCGCTGAGGATCTAACCTGAGAGTATGTGAAAGAGGCATTTCAGAAGAAGTATGTGGGAACCAGGTATATAGACGAACAAAGGAAGGCTTTTCTGGGGTTGGTGTAAGGGAGTAAGTCTATCGCGGAATATAAAGCTGAATTCCTGAGGTTGAGCCGCTATGCTCGAGGAGTAGTGGCAACTGAGCATAAGCGTTGTGTCTGTTTTGAGGACGGACTGAGGGACGATTTGAGATTGTTGATAGCACCGCATCAGGAGCGGGAATTCTCTGCTTTGGTAGAAAAGGTCAAAGTGGCCAAAGGGATCAAGGATTCTACCAAGCAGGCTATGGATAAGAGTAAGCCCGAAAGAGGTTTTGGACCATCTGGAAAGGGTCATAAGAGGCCTAGAGTTGATGGGCCACGAAATCAACAAGCTGGTACGGGCTGGCAGTATCGCCCTTGTGAGCATTGTGGAAAGAGGCACTTGGGAGAGTGTTGGAGAAAAACGGGAGGATGTTTCAAGTGTGGGTCCAAGGACCATATGCTTAAGGATTGTCCAAAGCAGCCAGATGAGAGCCGATCGGCAGCTCAGAATGCTAGTCAGGCTGCTAGAGGCGGACAGCAGCCTCAACGGGGTCGTGGTTCGGCCACCAGAGGTAATGGTGCTGGCAGAGGCCGTGGAGCACAGGGTCGAGGTGCGGCTAATGCAGAAGTAAGACAACCGGGTTTGGTTTATGCGGTTCGCCGGAGGGAAGAAGGAGACGCGCCGGATGTTATAACTGGTACGTTCTTTATTTTTGACAGGCCCTATTTTACTTTAATTGATGTGGGCTCGACCCATTCATATGTCGCATGTAGCGTAGTGGAAACAATAGGCCTAGACTCTGAACTTTCTGATAGGCAGATGACTGTAGTAAGCCCATTAGGCCAAACTGTGATGATAGATAAGATCTTTCAGAATGTACCCCTAGAAATTCAAGGAGTGAATTTTCGGGCTGACTTAATAGAGTTACCCTTCAGAGAATTTGAGCTTATACTTGGAATGGATTGGCTAGTAGAACATCGAGCCGTGTTGGATTGTGCGGCTAAACGTATGGAACTAAGAACCCCAGAGGATGAAGTAGTGGTGATGATCGGAGAAAGGAGGAACTACTTGTCCAACATAGTTTCGGCGCTGAAGGCTGAGAAGATGGTTAGGAAAGGGTGCGAGGCTTTCTTAGCCTTCATAAGTGCGTTGGGAGGAAAAGATGAAGGTGTCCATGGAGTTAGGACGGTAAAGGACTTCGTAGATGTGTTCCCAGATGAATTACCAGGAATACCCCCAGATAGGGAGGTGGAATTTGGGATAGACTTGCTACCGGGAACAGCTCCTGTGTCAATCGCTCCATACCAAATGGCGCCAAAGGAGTTGGTGGAGCTCAAGGCTCAAATCCAAGAGTTGTTGGATCGTGGGTTCATCCGACCCAGTGTGTCTCCATGGGGAGCACCGGTCCTATTTGTGAAGAAGAAGGATGGAACTATGCGTATGTGCATAGATTATCGTCAGTTGAATAAACTGACCATCAAGAACAAGTATCCTTTGCCAAGGATAGACGACTTGTTCGATCAGTTGAAAGGGGCAGCTGTGTTCTCGAAGATAGACTTAAGGTCGGATTATCACCAGTTGAAGGTGAAGGAGGCTGACATTTATAAGACCGCTTCTAGGACAAGATAAGGTCATTTTGAATTTGTGGTGATGCCGTTTGGATTGACGAATGCTCCAGCCGCGTTCATGGACATGATGAATCGGGTTTTTCAACCCTACTTGGATAGGTTCGTCGTGGTGTTCATCGACGATATTTTGGTGTATTCTAAGACGGAAGAGGAGCATGATGAGCATCTCCGAATGGTGTTGGAAGTGTTAAGGGAGAAGAAGCTCTATGCCAAATTCAGCAAGTGCGAATTTTGGCTTAAGGAGGTGGCATTCCTAGGGCATGTGGTATCCGCAGAAGGAATAAGAGTGGATCATAGGAAGATCGAAGCAGTGTTGGATTGGAAGCCACCTAGGTCTGTGGCTGAAATCCGAAGTTTCTTAGGATTGGCGGGCTATTACAGAAGGTTCGTGGAAGGATTCTCGTCAATAGCCGCGCCTTTGACGAAGTTGCTAAGGAAGGAAGTACCCTTTGTGTGGACGAATAAGCAACAGGAGAGCTTTGAAAAGCTTAAGAAGGTGTTGACGGAAGCTCCGATGTTAACTCAGTCGGAGGCAGGCAAGGATTTTGTGGTGTACTGTGACGCTTCGTATACGGGGTTAGGTTGTGTGCTAATGCAAGATGGAAAAGTGGTCGTATATGCGTCTCGGCAACTAAGGCCTCATGAGGTTAATTATCCAACTCATGACTTGGAACTAGCAGTAGTGGTTTTCGCCCTCAAGGTTTGGAGGCACTACCTTTATGGAGAAAGGTCAGTGATTTACACAGACCACAAGAGCCTTAAGTACTTGTTGACTCAGAAGGAGTTGAACATGAGGCAACGAAGGTGGGTGGAGCTGTTGAAAGATTATGATTGTTCGATAGAGTACCACCCGGGCAAGGCGAATGTGGTAGCTGATGCCCTAAGTAGGAAGGTTTTGTCGGATCTAAGGGCTTTGTTTGCTCACTTGAGTCTGTATGATGATGGAAGCCTGTTGGCAGAGTTGCAAGTCAGGCCCACATGGCTAAAGGAGGTGAAAGAGGGACAATTGGCTGATAAGGATCTAAGTGCTAAGTTACAGCAAGTCCAGAACGGAGAATTGAATGACTATGGCATTAATGATGTAGGAGTGTTGTGCTACAAAGGAAAAGTCTGTATGCCGAGGGACCAGGAGTTAAGACAAAGGATTCTTCGGGAGGCGCATGGTAGCCCTGATGCCATGCACCCCGGAGGTACTAAGCTGTATAGGGATTTAAGAGAACAATTTTGGTGGTCTGATCTTAAGCGAGAGGTGACTGAATTCGTGGGGAAATGTCTGACGTGTCAGCAAGTTAAGGCTGAACACCAAGTTCCATCGGGATTGCTTCAACTAATTGAGATTCCCCAATGGAAGTCGGAAAGAATTACCATGGACTTCGTTAGTGGGCTCCCCCTTACACCCACTAAGAAGGACTCGGTGTGGGTGATAGTGGACCGTTTGACCAAGTTCGCATATTTTATTTCGGGGAGAATCGACTATTCCCTTCAGAAGTTAGCTAAGCTATATGTGGCGGAGATCGTGAGGCTACACGGAGTACCGATGTCGATCATCTCCGATAGAGACCCGAGGTTTACGTCTCGGTTTTGGAAGGCACTTCATCAAGCGTTAGGCACTAAGTTGGACTTCACGACGGCTTTTCATCCACAATCAGACGGGCAGTCTGAACGAGTTATACAAGTGTTGGAGGATATCTTTGAGAGGTCGTGTGATGGATTTCCGAGGAAGTTGGGAAGATTACTTGCCTCTAGCTGAGTTCGCCTACAACAACAGCTATCAGGCAAGCATTCGGATGGCACCATACGAAGCATTGTATGGTCGGAAGTGTAGAACTCCTACTTGTTGGACTGAGTTAGGAGAACGTCGCGTTTTGGGTCCAGAGTTAGTGGCAGAAACTGAGGAGAAGGTTGAGATAATCCGGGCAAGGTTGAAGGAAGCCTCTGATAGGCAGAAGTCGTATGCAGACCTTAAGCGGAAGGAAATTGAGTTTGAAGTGGGAGACCTAGTGTTTCTAAAAGTCTCACCTTGGAAGAAGGTTATGAGGTTCGGTCGCAAAGGGAAGTTAAGCCCAAGATTTATAGGGCCCTACCGAGTACTGAAGCGAGTTGGGCCTGTGGCATACCAATTAGAGTTGCCACCAAAGTTGCAGCAAATGCACGACGTATTCCATGTATCCATGCTACGTCGCTATCGATCGGATCCGTCTCATGTGGTACCTGTTGAAGAAGTGGAGCTAAGGCCGGCCTTATCCTATGAGGAGGAGCCGATTCGAATATTGGAACGTGATGTAAAAGTGCTACGGAGGAAATCAGTTCCTCTAGTCAAGGTGTTATGGCGCAACCATGGATCGGAAGAAGCTTCATGGGAGTCAGAAGAGACAATGCGACATCAATACCCTCAATTGTTTAGTTAGGAAATTTCGAGGACGAAATTTTGTTTAAGGGGGTAGAACTGTAACATCCTGAAAAGGGCCTATGCATTTTCGGTTTAATTTTATGAAATGACAAGTCTTAAGCATTATGAATAAATTTTTGATATTTTTTAGAAACTCAGAAATGTATGAAAATGATTGGAAATGAATATTTTTGGAAACCTGGAAATGCATTAGGACATGAACATTTTAGGAAACCTAGAAATGTAAGGAAATGGTTCAAAAATGGAAAGTAAACATTTCGGGAAACCTGGAAATGTAAGAAAATGGCAAGTAAATAGAGCCGATCAAAAATTTTTGGAAACTTGGAAATGACCCTAAAATGATGAGTTTTAAAGTTTAAAATAGGAAATCAAGGCAAGAGGGCCTTAAAAGAAAAAGTTTGTGAAATTTGACACACAAACAGGCTTGGAAAAGTGGCCTGAAGATGTCACTTAGGGCCTATGGAAATGGCGCCATGTGCAGGAGGCATGGGCCTGGGTTCGAGTCACAAGGGAAGCAATTAAATGAAGTTTAATTTTTTACTTCTAAGGCTAAGGGTTGGACGGCACAAGCATTCTAGAAAGAGGGTGTTTTATTTCCATTAATATTGCATAATAAGGTGATAAATAAAAGCCTTTTTATTTGGATTATTTAGAAGAGATAATAAGGATATTATTTATTTATTTTTAAATAAAATAGATGATATTATCACAAGAAAGAGTGGTGGCCAAGTTAAGGACTCTTTGCCTGATAATTTCGGCTAAAGAAGGAGAACTAAAGGCTATTCTCTCATCTTTTCTGAGCTCTGCCGAAATTCCCTAGTGAAAACCTCTCTGCCAAATTTTATTCTCCCCTTCTCTTCTTCTCTTTTCTTTATCTGTCAAGACGAAACCTCTTCTCTGTCAATCTACTTTTCTTCTCTAACCCTTCTTCTAGTAGTAGCCGAATATCCTCCTCTCCATTAGAGGCCATAGTCGAATCTCCCTGAGAGACTAAGCAAGGAAGCAGTCGGCTAAGTATTAAGGGTAAGGTTAACAATATTCAAGTTCTTTTCCTTCCTATTTGTTAAAAGAGAGAAAGACTAATCCTACTGTTGTATATGGTCGAATCTACAAGGGGTCTATCAGATTTTTACAATTGTCGAATACAAGGAGGATTCGTTCGGGATTTAAGGATCTAAGGTAAGAAATATGAATACTCGGTCAAGGTTATGATTATGTCTTGATATTAGAATAAGTTTGACATAAAGATTATAGGGATTTTGACAGAGATTCAAGGCAAAGAAAACTTTCGGGATTTGGATATTATAAGGTAAGTGCCTAGATCCAATCGGCCTAGGGTTATTTTGGTACTATTTTCATTTACTCAAAAGTTAGAAACTGACATAATTACCTGGTTTGGTGGTTAGCCGATTTCAAGGAGAAGAATACCAATCTTCGGGATTTGATTTTCAATCAAATCGGCAAACAAGGTAAATGTTAGTAATTCTATTCCTACTAGGATTTGGTTTTTAGAATCGAAAAGGTTATTAATGTGTTTATGTGATGGGCCGAATATAGGAATTAACAGATCTAAAGTCTGAATCTGTGATCTATTCTCTTCGGGAATTCAAGGAATCTATTAAGCGAATCAGGTGTGTACTCACACTAACCTTCAATATATTATGGCAATATTTATTTTAATATATGAATATGTATAATAATGAGAATGTGGCTAAGTACCACAAATGTGGTAAAAGTACCCAGGTACGTTTCCTACTTCTGTTAGGATTATGAATATGATATATGTTGAACATGTGAATAGTAACATGAATAAGGATAAGTTATGCATGATATAAATATTTGGGGCATATGGGATAATTGTGAAAGGGGAAGTGGAGGTGATGACTTCGGTCTCACTATTTGAATATGGTGACTACGGTCACATTATATGAATATGGTAACTTCGGTTACATTATATAAATTTGGTAACTTCGGTTACATTATCTGAACATGGTGTCTAATGACACAAATTATATGGGCGATGAGCACGTCGATGCAAATGATCGCTTCGATGGTGTGTGTAGCGGAAGGAGGGTCAACTTAGTAGTCCCCACGGTGTGACTGGCAGGTACGGGTGGTGTGTAGCGGATGGACAAATAGGCTTGGGTTTGGGTTGCATCATTTTGATTTGAATATGTATTTGATATGAATATGAATGCCTGATCTGTTGATTGTTAGTTTGTGTACACATTGAGTCTGTTGACTCACCCCTTTGTGGGACTATTTTTCAGGTGATGAGCAGTAATGGACCGGGTCGGCAGGAGCTGAAGGTGGCCATGCAGGAGAAAAAAAATAAACGATTTGGACTTAATTTTTGCTAAGTACTTTTCATTTTAAGTTTGGAAATTATTGGATGTAATAAGGCCGAAAAAGCCATAGTTTTATTTTCGTTACTATTATTTACTTTTAATTATTATGTTACGAAATGTTTTAAATTAATGTTATTAAAGTTTTATTTCTTTACAATTAAACCCTAAATTATTTTGTCACCCTAATTAAATGATTTCTAAATTAAATAAACGGGTTTTCAACCTAAGCCCAACCCAAAAAAAAAAACCAACATTTTTCTAAAAATACACAAATTTTCTCTAAGTAATAAAGGACTTCGAAAACCGATTTTCTTAAGGAACATACCAGATCCGGTTCAGGCTCGTGGGCCGGGTGTGGGGTCTTTCACTGATCGTCTATCTTGGGAGTTCTTTAAGTCTGCCTTCCAAGGAAAGTATGTGGGAACAAGTTACATCGATGCTCGTAGACGTGAGTTTCTGAATCTCACTCAGGGGGACAGATCTGTGGCCGAGTATGAGGCCCAATTCCTGAGGTAAGCCGCTATGCTTGAGGCATGATGGCGGGTGAGCATAAGAAATGTGTCCATTTTGAGGACGACCTTACGGATAGTCTGAGGGTACTAATAACTTTGCAGAGGGAGCGAGAGTTCTCCATTCTGGTAGAGAAGGCGAATATCGCCGAAGAGGTTAAGCGCGCTGAGTGCCAAAAAAGAGATCGTGAGAGGGGTAAGAATAAAAGGGAATCAAGCCCTTGAGTTTAGTACAAAGGCCTAAGAAAAAGGCCAGGACTGATGGGCTAGTTAGAGCTGGGCCCCCTGCTGCTCCTATTGGATTGTAGCCGTGTGGAGATTATGGTAGACGCCATCAGGTCGAGTGTTGGAGGAGGAATGGGGCATGTTTGAGGTGTGGGTCATTGGAGCACTGCATCCAGGAGTGTCCGCTGAGGGCCGATCAGGTGCAAGCTTTGGGTTTTGGTACTGCGCAGCCACAGAGGGTAGTTCAGCAACCATCGAGGGGCCGTTGTCAGGATAGGGATGGTAACAGTATAGGCCATGGACAGAGGGCACCAAGTAAAGGTGCTGGATAGACTGAGGCGAGGCAACCTGCTATTATTTATGCTACTCGTTGCCGAGAGGATCGAGATGCTCCAGACGTCATTATCGGTACATTCTTAATTTATGATGTATCTTATTTTGCTTAGATAGACATAGGTTCCACACGTTCCTATGTAGCTAGCACTGTGTCTGGAAACTTGGGGATTTTGGTTGAGAGTACTTCTAGTGAGGTGATTGTACTGAGTTTACTGGGGCAATCAGTTCGGGTTAGCAAAATGTATAGGAATGTTCTACTAGAGGTTCAAGGGACGGTATTTCTGGCTAATCTGATGGAGCTTTCATTTGGGGAGTTTGGGTATGGACTGGTTGGTGAAGCACCGTGTCATTCTGGATTGTGCGACTAAGAGGGTCGTCTTGAGAACTGTGGAGGATAATGAGATAGTCATGATTGGAGAATGTCAGAATTATTTGGCTAATCTAATCTCTACACTGGTGGCTGAAAAACTGGTTCGTAAGGGGTGTGAGGCGTTCTTGGCCTATATCAGTAGATAAAAACATGGAAGAAATGGATTGTATGTATAAAGATAAAACTTGTAATCATACTATGCATATTGACTCTAAGAATGAAAATAATGTTTCGGCTCTTAGTAAAGGTATCAATAGTTTAATAGATATGACATCTATATGTTTTAATAAACTATATACTAAAGTTAGTAAAATAGAAGAAAAAGTAGATAATATGGGAGAAGTAACAGATTTAGATTTGAATAACAAGTCTAAAGAACTACTATCTGATGTTAATAATAAATTAGATCAAGTTATTAATAATAAAAATATAGAATCGGACTTAGATTTAGGACCTTTATATTATGGTAATAGTAATGTTATTTTAGCTTTATCAGATGAAGATGAGTCTTCGGATGAATCTTCTAACTATAATAAAAAAGAAAAAAGAAAATAAAAAAGAGAAAAAAAAAATTAAAAAACAAGAAAAATATGACTTTGAATCTTATAAGACTTTAATAGAACATTGGAAAAACCAATTTTCTAAAACAGAAGATAAATATGAGCAAGTAGAATATTTAAAATTAATAGAAGAACTTTATGAAAAACATAAAGACTTATTTACTAAGTATAATTATCACTATATGTTAAATAATGATACTACTGATAATAGTAATAGTTCTAATAAAAGTTGTAACACCCCAAACCCGGCCTATGCGTTAAGACCAGACTTGGCATGCCACACAATTCGAAATTACGTCCAGTCATTAATGCTTTTAATGAAAACAATTTTTCAAAACGATTTTGAAGACGGAGTTTATCAAAAATCAAGATTTATTTGAAAACCATGACTTTTAAAACATGAGAGTTTACAATTTGATTTTCAGAGAAATAATTGGTTAAAAACTTAAATAATTGGTTGAAATAAATTTATAAAAGAGCTTTCACAGGAATTTTACGAGTAACTGATATTTAAGAAAAACCATTTTTATACGTAAGTTTAAGAAAACATTTTTAAGAATTAAACAGCCCCATTTATTGAACTAAAACATATTAAAATCCATCCACGAATAAAAATCCATACCAGAGGCCTTATTACATCGCAGTTGAAATAGTACTTAGATAAAAAAAAACTTAAAAGAAGTTCAAAGTTTTTATAACTCATCATCCGTAGTATGGCCTCCACACAAAGTCATCCCCGGCCCAAGCCTCCATCAATTATTATTACCTGAGAAGGGTAAGGAAAATGGGGTGAGTTACTTAGAACTCAATGTGTAACCCACTTACCGTGTTCACTGGGCCAAAACCATTTAAGCAATTAGTTGGGCTTGAGCCCATTTACAATTGTACAATACATATAAATCAAATATATATAAAAAAAATGCATGTGATATGCAATTCCCAACCAAACCTAATTTCCATCCGCTACACACCACCCGTACCAACCAACACACCTGTGGGGATCAAGTCAACCCACCCCGCCAAACACACCAATAAAGGGCATTAAGCCAATTATAATATTTGTGGAAGAGCCACCGAACTAGATTGTGACAAAGTCACCGAACTAGAGGCATTAAGCCATTTAAAATATTTGTGGCAGAGCCACCGAACTAGATTTTGGCAACAGGCTTTCTTCTCTTCGTCAATTATCCCAACCCATGCAATCATGTATATATATATTGCATAACAATATATTCATAAGGTAAATTTCAACAAAAAGCCCATATTACAAGTTATCAATTTGGCCCGTTAGTCAAAATAGCAATTTAGCCCATTTAACGATCTAGCAATTTTGGCCCATATATATCGATCTAGCAGTTTTGGCCCATATATCGATCTAGCAGTTTTTGGCCCATATATCGATCTAGCAATTCACCAAATTGACCCATATAGCAATTTATCAAATTGGCCCATTAAGGGTATTTTCGTAATTCGGTCCATAGGGACATTTCGTAATTCAGCCCATTAGGGGCATTTTCGTAATTCAGCCTGTAATGGCGTTTTTATAATTCGGTAATCGTACCCACTAAGGGTAATTCGGTAATTTACCCTCTAAGGGTATGATGGTAACTTTCACAACCTAGGCTTAATTACTAATTTGGGGCATAAAAATAAAAACTGTCCATCTGCGTCGTACTGACTAAACTGACTATAACTCGAGTTTGGAAACTCAAAATTTAGATCTGTAAATTTTCCCTGAAACTAGACTCATATAGCTTCTTACTTTAATTTTTCCAAAATTTTTGGCTTAACCAATTAGTACAGTTTATTCTTCAAAGTATCCCTTGTTTCACTGTTTGACAGTTCTGCCCTCTCTTCACAAAATCTCAGATATCTTATCGTAATATAAACCATGTTCCATAATTATTTTTCTACAATTTATAGTGATTTTTCCAAGTCAGAACAGAGGATCTCAAAATCACTCTGAACCAGTCTCAAAAAAATATAAAAATCTCGAAATATACTAATCCTTTGCTTGCTCCGTTTCTTTTAGAAGAAAATAGACTCAATTATATTTCAATCCATATCTCCTTCACTTTCTAATTCAATTTCCACTATTTTTGGTGATTTTTCAAAATCAGTCACCGCTTCTTAACCAAAGCTGTTTTGTTACAAAATATGGTTACCACTTCGAACATATGTACGCCCGAGTGGCCATAGATGCTGGTTTGTGTCTTTTCAGTCTTTCGACCGATTCACAGAACATTTCATGCAAGCATTTAGAGAGGTATGAGATTACACACCATTTTCAAACATGTATTCGGAAGGGTACGGGATTACACACCTAATTACGGTAAGGACTAAACCTTTTTGATCGTCGGCACCACTACTTCCAAAGGTCAACGAATAGAGAAGAGCAACCTATCGATGGTAGATCCGACTTCCACCGATTCGACTTAAGGCTAAACATTAGTTGGCAAGGATGTGTTATTCAGCCAAACTATTAGAGCACAGATTCAACCAGAGGAAGAAATGTCCAACACGTAAGAAAGGAGAAGAGATATGGCTAAGAGGTTTCGGCTTATTCTTTTTCAAACAAAATTGAAGGCTGAATGTTCAAACAAATTGGAGGGCTAAATGTTCAGCCAATGCACCCAAATTTTAAAGAGTTTAATATCATCTCCCATGTCGTCCACTTGCTTCCATTTGGTTATCCCATGCTTCAATGCTTAAAAGTGCCATCACCCATTCTTGTTTTGTTTCTTCATGTTTTAAAATTCAACCAATGCTCCATTATTGCCGTCCATGCTTGTTCCACTTTAAGAGATTTAAAAAAAAATAAAACTCCCTTGCATCATGCCGTCCTTCATGCACCCGAATTGATAAAAAATTCAGCCACATTATAATCATGCCAAAGAATATACATATAATTATGAGGAAATATAATTAGTGGTGGGTCAACATTACCATAAATTATATCAAAAGGCAACTTTTTACCCAACTATGCACCATCTTGTCTCAAATTTGTTTGTTTATGAAGCTTTCATGCTTTTGCCGTGGCTCCCATTAATCCATGCTCCATTTAGAAATTTTAATCTTTCAAATCCCATTTAATTTGTTCTAATAACAAACAATTAATTGTTGTCCCACGTTAGCCTTTGTTGTTCCATGTAGCTAACATAAAAAAAATGAGCATGAAGATTTCTTTAACAATACCCACATCATTCATTTTGTCTCCTAATAGTTTTTTTTTATCTCAAATGTAACAAACCCCTTAATTTTTGAGATGTTACAAAAGTAGTAGTAATTCTGATAATTCTGATGTAGATATTAATGTTACTAGTTGTAATATCTTGGATTTTGGGCTTATGCATTTGTGCTTAAATATATGTGAAAGCATGCCTTGGTGTGTTATGAATGTGTTGTGTGAATTTTGTGAACTTTAGAAAATAGGAGAGTGCTTTAGAAATTATCAGACTTTAAGTTCAAAGAGGGAGCTAGGCCTGATAGGCCTTAAGAGAAAATGTAGGGGAAATATGACATAATAATCAGCTTATTAAAGTGGCAAGGAGGCACCACTTAAAGCCCAGTAAGTGACGCCACAAGCATGTACAAATGGGCCTGGGTTCGAGTCACAAGGGATGAAAAAGGGAGCTTTTATTTTTGCGGCAAAAGGGAGTAGTAGTGGACGGCATGGAGAGCCTGAGGGACGAGCTTTAGATGTGATTAAATTCTTTTAAAATTTCGGCTAAGCAAAGGATAAATAATGATTTATTTTAAATTATTTTGAATGGGTGAATAAGAGAGAAAAGAGGAGAAAAAGAAGGAAGCTGATAAGAAGTAAGAGTTGGCCGACCAAGGGAATGTTTTGGATGGTATGTTCGGCTAATCATAGTATAGGTATGCCGAAATTTAGTTCTCTTCTCATTGTTTTTTTTTCTTTCTTCAGTTGTGCCGAAAATTCCCAAAGAGAGCAACTTGTGTTCTTTTCTTTTCTTCCTTTTTGCTACTCATTGACATAGCTGAATCTCTCTGCAAATCGTCCCCTTTTCTTTTCAATTCTCCAAAAGCTGAAAATAGGATCCCCCTAGCCTTGCCGATTCTCCCTAAGTCCTATACTTTTCTTTTCTATCCTTGATTAAAACCGAATCTTTCTAAGTAATCATCAAAAGCTGAAAGTTGCCACTCTTTGAATCGATTTCCCTGCAAGCTCTCTTTGCCGATTTCTTAAGGGTAAGATCAATTGTTATTCAATCTTCAATCTTTTTCTTTTAGCCGAAACTTAAGGATTAATCCATTAATGTTCTTGGCTGAAACTCTGAAGGAGGGTTTCGAGATTCTGTTAATGTCGACTACAAGGAAGGAGAACATTCGGGATTTCAGATCTAAGGTAAGTAAGGTGTGCTATTCGGCCAAGGCCTATTTAGTGACTTAGATCTAATTCTTATTTACTTAAAAGCCAAAAACTAACCGGTTAAGTGATTTAGTAGTTGGCCGATTGCAAGAAAAGTCAACACAAGTTTTTGGGATTTGTTTGGTAACCCAATCGGCAGCAAGGTAAGGATTTGGTTGAAATAATCCTTCGGGATTTGGTTTTATAGCCGAATAGGCTTTTGTTAAAGTATTAAGTGTTGGCCGAATGTAGGAACTAAGGATCTAGGACGCTAGATCGGGATTTTCGGGAGTCTCAGTGAAAGTGATAAGTATACCAGGTGTGTAGCCCTTCCCTAAGTCTTAATAGATTTACGGCATTAAATTTAATATATGTGTTTATAATAATGTGCAAAGTGGGCTAAGGTACCATGCAATGGTACAAAGTACTCAGGTACGTAAACCTACTCCTACTATGAGTATAATAAGATAAATATCTGTTATGTCACATAAGTGAAATTATAAGAATGTGAATAAGAGATATGACATGGTTTATGCATATTTGTATGACATGGGGCATATGGGTTATATGGAAAGGAGAAGTGATCTGGTGGTTTATACCACAAATATCTGAATGTGGTGACTTCGGTCACATAATCTGAATGTGGTGACTCATGTCACAAAATTTTATCTGGTGGCTATGCCACAATATATATAAGGGCGATGAGCACGTCGTCTACAGCGACTGCCTTTGATGTGTAGCGGATGGAGGGTTGACTTAGTAGTCCCCACGGTATGATGGTTGGTACGGGTGATGTGTAGCGGATGGTATCTAGGTTTGGGTTCGGGAATGCATCATTATTTGTAAATTGTGATATGTATATGTATGATCTGATATGCCTGAATCATTAGGACTTAGTGTGGTTGTTATACACTGAGTCTGCTTGACTCACCCGTTGTGGGATATGTTTTGGTGACCTTCGTAATGGACCGGGTCGGCAGGAGCTTAGTGGTGGCCATGCTCAGCTCAGAGTTTAGTTTTAATTTGGACTTTCTATTTTCTTTTTCGTATTTGGATTTATTCGGGTTTTGTTTTTGATGTAATAAGGCCATAGTATGAGACTGTTTTATGCTTGCTTTTATTTATTTCTATCACGATATAATTATTGTTAAATCAAAGGTAATCTAAATTGTTTTTAAAATAAACATTAAATGTTTTGACATCTAAAAACAGATGATTTCCAATTTAAAAGTGAAACCTAAAACAAATTCGGCATATCGTTCGACTTATGGTTTTGGAATATAAAAACAAGATTTTTATTAAATCCCTGATTTCAAAAAGAACAAGATTTTCAACTGAACCCAACACAAACAAGTTTTCTTCCAAGATCACTCGAATTTTCCAAAGTAAACAAACAAATTCCGAACTGTTTTACTCGAGGAACATACCAGATCCGGTCAAGGCTCGTGGGCCGGGTTTGGGGTGTTTCACTAGTCATAATTCTGATGAAGAAAACACTTCAACAGAAGAGGATGAAAATATAGAAATTCCTGAACCCATGGATACTGAACAAACAGATCCATATGATTATGAAATACCGACACCTAGGGAAATTGATAAACAAGATCCTTACGGTAAAAAAAAAATAGACTCAGACCTTCAAACAGATGATAATCTGAGAGCTATTAATAAAAATTATGAAAATATTGAAAATACAACAAGAATATTAGGTAATAAAATAGAAAATATAGCCACTAATGATATAAAACTGGAAACCCTAGGAGAATCTAGTCAGCCCATATGTAACATCCCAAAATTGGGCCTAGGAGAATTGAGCCCAATGGGCCTTAGGCGTAGTAGCGTTTGAATTTTTAGAGAATAAGAAATCGGCTTAAATGCAAGTTAGACCTATTGGATAAGTGATTTTGGAAGGTTAGAGGGCTTCTATGAAGTCCCGGGATCAAATATTGGCTTTGGGGAAATTTTGGTTTTAGGTGAAAAAAACCCTAGAAGTTGGCAGATAGGCCTTAAGAATAAAATATGGAGGAAAATGTCACAAGTGGAGTGTGTGGTGTAGTGGCAAAGTGACGCCACATAAGAGACAAGGAAGTGACGCCACAAGGAAGGAAGGAGGTCTAAGGTTCAAGTCTTGGCTTTTGCATTTTGGTTTCTTTTTGCTTGGACCTTAGAATTTGGACCATAGTTTATATTTAGTTGCGCATGGTTTAAGACACAAGAGGAGCTTGTGGCCAAGTGGCTAGCAGCGTGGATTATGTTGCAAGGGAGCCTGGGTTCGAATCTCATGAAAAGCAAAGGAGTATTTATTTTATGATTGGACGGCAAGAGTTTTAGTTGAATTTAAACTCTACTCGAGGAGGATCCCACATCGGAAAGACAGAAAGAATGAAGGTGAAGAGCTAGCTATATAAGGAGCATCCTAGAAGGAGAGTAAACACATCTTGGAGGGCGTTTGGGCACAAGAGTGGTCGGAGCGCGGATTAGCCCCAGAGTCCTATCAGGTGTGTAACTCTCTCTACTCTAGTTGTAGAGCGGTAAAATGCCGAAATGCCGTTACATGGCATTAGTAGTTACACGAGCGTGCAAGTGCACGTGTGGGGCTTCGGCCAGCGATAGTTGAGGCCATCGTGTAGTATTCTTGTGGGTTGGGTGCGCTTGGGCCTCGATGGGTAGAAGTGGGCCGTGGGCCCATATGAGTAAATTGCATGATTGGTTAGTATATGTTGAACTAGACTAGGTGGAACTTATATACGTGGCTAGATTTGTGCTAGGTGGGCCACACGAGCATGTGGGCCCGGATGGGCTGAAATCGAGTTTTAGGCCCAATCGTCCGATGCATTGACCAGGAAATGGTATTTGAGTCGCTAGTGGCGACATTAGGCCTTCGGTAAGGCCATTGCAAGTGTGAATTTACTGAAAATACCCTTGGTAGGTAAATTGCGAAAATACCCTTAGTAGGTAAAATTACGATTATACCCCAGAGGTTGATTAGCATGATTATGTTGTTTAGTTACGCCGATTGTAGAGGAAGGCTTGATCTCGTATATCTCGGGTTGTGGCTAGTGCTCGGAAAGTGTTAAGGAAGAGGGATCTAGTGCGTTAGATCTTGATCTACGGGATTTAATAGTCGCATTAGTAACCAGGTGTGTAAACTAACACGCTTCTTGCTTGTATATGTTTGATAAAGCGATTGATTGGTAAAGCAAAGCAAGTATGGTTGAGTGATATGATACCCTATGGGGTATGTGCGGAGTTCGATTCGTAAGTCCGTTTCATTATGAGTATCGTTATTGATACATGATGTCATGATTTATGATGTATGTGCTATGAGATGCAACGTTAAACATGTTTGCATGATTTGAATACTATACATGAGTTGGTATGATGATGGGTGATATGAGAGGAGGGGAAGTGATATTCGTGTCGACGACACGGACACGGTGGTTTGGTACCACATTGTGACTACGGTCACCAGAGGTTTGGCACCTCCGGAGGTTTGGCACCTCATGGCGTCGTCGGTGGCTTAGCACCACGCGGTGGGTTGGCCCCACGATTTACATTATGGGATTGGCGCCGGTGATTTGGTATCACACGATGGGTTGGCCCCATCACTTGATTCGTGACTTCGGTCACCGGTGATTTGGTATCACATTTGTGTCTTTGGGACACCAGTGGTTTGGCACCACAAGTATTGTGGATATTGTGACTTTAAGTCACGGTGGTTTGGCACCACGGTGGTTTGGTACACACGGGTAGAGAAAGGTGTTTGGAAGGCTAGGTGGGTGCATATCGTAACTTGTGCATGTTAAACTGTTTATGATTTGTGTATGATGTTTTACTAAACCGGGAAAAAGGGCTACACACCGAGTCTTGGTGACTCACCTTTTTCTTTAACATTTTGGGTGATGCGTAAAGATGGACCGGGTTCGGAGAGGACACAAGGTGGCCCATGCGAGAAGAAGATATTTGGATTATTTTAAGCATTTTTAATATTGAGTATTTTGTTTTAAGTATGGGTTGTAATAAGGGCCTTACTATTATTTTGGTATTATTTTAATTATGGCTTGATTAAACTGAACCACTATGTGAAGAGGATTTTATCTTAGCAAACCGCTTATTCAAAATAGTATTTAATAAAGTTTAAATTCGACAATTTTATAACACTAAGGTTTTTCATATTACTTTAAATGGACATGATTTTCAAAAGTTAACAAACTTTCATGATTATTCTAAGTCAAAAAAGATTTTCAACCGCGTCTTTCGCAGTGACATAACCGAGATCCGGTCAAGGCTCGTGGGCGGGTTTGGGGTGTTATTCTGATTTAGTATCGAGCCCCGTTCAAAACTTCGGCTTTGAGGGTTTTGGGCCCAAAAACATTTTCAAAATGGGATTTTCAAAAATAGGGTTTTTATGAAATATTTTTGAGTTATTACGGCATGGCACTTTGTATCTCAGACCATGATCCACGGGTAAGTAACTCTACTTGATGAATTGATTTATATGTGAATATTATGGGCTTTTATGGGAACGTAGATTAGTGAACTAGGATCTGTTGAACCACAGGACTAGTCTACTCAAACACATGCATAAGACTTAAGGCTACTAAACAAACTCGTGAAGTAAGTCACCGAGTTAAGGTGTGGCAACCATCAGACGCATGTCGAGGATTGGTATTCGGTGAGAGCTTGGTATTTAAGCGATCCTAGCGACTCACCTCCTCTTTACTCGAATCCTACCGCAGTGCGTAGCTACGGTTCACCTTAACCAAGAAAACTTGTTCATAAAGGCTAAACCAAGTATTAAAACCCGAAAGGATTAGCCTTCTTGTTTTAAAACTCTTAGTTTTAAAATTTTCAAACTTACCCCATTGGTTTGTAAACCTTAAATCGACTTTGAAAGACGTTTTCTCGATTTACCAAAATTTCCAAAATGCCCCTAGTGGCAAAATTACAAAAATGCCCTTGTATTGTAAAATTACGGTACTACCCTCAACTCATTAAAATGATTTTACTTTGCAAAATACCAAAATCTCGAAATTTCAAAATGTTAAGATACTCTGGTATGGGGAAATTACAAAAATACCCCTGTGTTAAAAATTACTAAAATGCCCACGACTTTCAAGATTTTGGTTTAACTCCAATTTTAATAAAATTTCCTACTTTGCAAAAGTATACAAAAATGCTATTTTCAAGATACTGATTTGAAAATTTACAAAATTACCCTCGATGAACAAAATTACCAAAATGCCTTGGTTTCTCAATTTTCATAATTCCCTCGATTTTTACTAAAATGTTCTTACATTATGAAAATATCAAAACTTCATTTTACAAATATCGAGATATCCTAATTTGAGAAATTTACGAAAATGCCCTTAACGCCCCCAATTCATGAAATAACCTCGATTTAAATTTTTGCAACACATCTGGTTTGAAAAACAAATTTTTCAAGATGACCCACGAGATTTTGTAAACTTTGAAATATCTTTAATTTGAAAACTATTTTCAAATTGACCACGAGTTATTACCAGAAATACCCTATAGGAAAATGTCGAAATTACCCCCAGGTTGGGAATGCTCAAGAAAGTGACATGGATGGATGAATGTGTCTTTAGTGAAGTATGTGAATGTTTGAATTAGAACAGAGAACTTGAGATGAAACTTTGATTGCTCGAAAAAACGACTTCCAGAAACTTCTGTTCATAAAATTTGCTCGTGGATAAAACAGTGGAACAAAATTTCTAATGCATAAAACTTTTAATCAGATTAAATCGCGACGCTAGATATGAGTTCTAGGGGACGTGGTTGCCGCGGACGTGGTCAAGGTGGAATGACAGCTTTATTAAGATCAGAGTGCGCAGCAAGAGCGTAGTGTGGTAGGTTAGGATGTGCGACTGTTAGTTAGTTGGAAATTTCGAGGACGAAATTTCTTTAAGGAGGGTAGATTTGTAACATCCCAAAATTGGGCCTAGGAGAATTGAGCCCAATGGGCCTTAGGCGTAGTAGCGTTTGAATTTTTAGAGAATAAGAAATCGGCTTAAATGCAAGTTAGACCTATTGGATAAGTGATTTTGGAAGGTTAGAGGGCTTCATGAAGTCCGGGATCAAATATTGGCTTTGGGGAAATTTTGGTTTTAGGTGAAAAAACCTAGAAGTTGGCGAGATAGGCCTTAAGAATAAAATATGGAGGAAAATGTCACAAGTGGAGTGTGTGGTGTAGTGGCAAAGTGACGCCACATAAGAGACAAGGAAGTGACGCCACAAGGAAGGAAGGAGGTCTAAGGTTCAAGTCTTGGCTTTTGCATTTTGGTTTCTTTTTGCTTGGACCTTAGAATTTGGACCATAGTTTATATTTAGTTGCGCATGGTTTAAGACACAAGAGGAGCTTGTGGCCAAGTGGCTAGCAGCGTGGATTATGTTGCAAGGAGCACAGGTTCGAATCTCATGAAAAGCAAAGGAGTATTTATTTTGCGGATTGGGACGGCAAGAGTTTTAGTTGAATTTAAACTCTCTCGAGGGAGGATCCCACATCGGAAAGACAGAAAGAATGAAGGTGAAGAGCTAGCTATATAAGGAGCATCCTAGAAGGAGAGTAAACACATCTTGGAGGGCGTTTGGGCACAAGAGTGGTCGGAGCGCGGATTAGCCCCAGAGTCCTATCAGGTGTGTAACTCTCTCTACTCTAGTTGTAGAGCGGTAAAATGCCGAAATGCCGGTTACACGGCATTAGTAGTTACACGAGCGTGCAAGTGCACGTGTGGGGCTTCGGACGCGATAGTTGAGGCCATCGTAGTATTCTTGTGGGTTGGGTCGCCAGGCCTCGATGGTAGAAGTGGGCCCGTGGGCCCATATGAGTAAATTGCATGATTGGTTAGTATATGTTGAACTAGACTAGGTGGAACTTATATACGTGGCTAGATTTGTGCTAGGTGGGCCACACGAGCATGGGCCGGATGGGCGAAATCGAGTTTTAGGCCCAATCGTCCTGCATCTGACCAGGGAAATGGTAGCCTGAGTCGCTAGTGGCGACATTAGGCCTTCGGTAAGGCCATTGCAAGTGTGAATTTACGAAAATACCCTTGGTAGGTAAATTACGAAAATACCCTTAGTAGGTAAAATTACGATTATACCCTTAGAGGTTGATTAGCATGATTATGTTGTTTAGTTCTGGCCGATTGTAGAGGAAGGCTTGATCTCGTATATCTCGAGTTGTGGCTAGTGCTCGGAAAGTGTTAAGGAAGGGGGATCTAGTACGTTAGATCTTGATCTACGGGATTTAATAGTCGCATTAGTAACCAGGGTGTGTAAACTAACACGCTTCTTGCTTGTATATGTTTGATAAACGGATTGATTGGTAAAACTGAAACAGTATGGTTGAGTGATATGATACCCTATGGGGTATGTGCGCGGATTCGGTAAGTCCGTTTCATTATGAGTATTATTATTGATACATGATGTCATGATTTATGATGTATGTGCTATGAGATGCAACGTTAAACATGTTTGCATGATTTGAATACTATACATGAGTTGGTATGATGATGGGTGATATGAGAGGAGGGGAAGTGATATTCGTGTCGGCGGACACCGGTGGTTTGGTACCACATTGTGACTACGGTCACAGAGGTTTGGCACCTCGAAGTTTGGCACCTCATAGCGTCTCGTCCCGGTGGCTTAGCACCACGATGGGTTGGCCTACGATTTACATTATGGGATTGACGCCGGTGATTTGGTATCACACGATGGGTTGGCCCCATCACTTGATTCGTGACTCGGTCACCGGTGATTTGGTATCACATTTGTGTCTTTGGGACACCGGTGGTTTGGCACCACAAGTATTGACGGATATTGTGACTTTAAGTCACCGGTGGTTTGGCACCACCGGTGGTTTGGTACACACGGGGTAGAGAAAGGTGTTTGGAAGGCTAAGGTGGGTGCATATCGTAACTTGTGCATGTTAAACCTGTTTATGATTTGTGTATGATGTTTTACTAAACCGGGGAAAAAGGGCTACACACTGAGTTTTGGTGACTCACCTTTTTCCTTTAACATTTTCAGGTGATGCGTAAAGATGGACCGGGTTCGGAGAGGACACAAGGTGGCCCATGCAGAAGAAGATATTTGGATTATTTTAAGCATTTTTAATATTGAGTATTTTGTTTTAAGTATGGGTTGTAATAAGGGCCTTACTATTATTTTGGTATTATTTTAATTATGGCTTGATTAAACTGAACCACTATGTGAAGAGGATTTTATCTTAGCAACCTGCTTATTCAAAATAGTATTTAATAAAGTTTAAATTCAGACAATTTTATAACACTAAGGTTTTTCATATTACTTTAAATGGACATGATTTTCAAAAGTTAACAAACTTTCATGATTATTCTAAGTCAAAAGATTTTCAACCGTCTTTCATGTTGACATAACCAGATCCGGTCAAGGCTCGTGGGCCGGGTTTGGGGGTGTTACACCATACCTATACCTTATAAGGTAGATGATTTAAACAAAAGAAATGTTGCTCAAGGAGGAATATACTTAGACTTAACTAATGTTCCTTTATCAGACTATGAAAAAAACAATAGATGATTGGGCACAATCTATGACTATTGTTTATGCTTGAATAAGATCTGAGTTTGGTCAAAAGAAAAGTTTTAAAACTATTTTGTAGGAACTTTTCAAGGTGATGTTCTACAATTTCTCGAGAAGATGGGAAGAATCGAGAAAGGAAAAGAACAAAAGGCTCAACTTATTAATCAAATAAGTACCCCTAAAGATTTATTAAAAGGATTAACTTCAATTCTAAAAACAGAATTTTGTGGTTATACTAATAAAAAGGATCAAGATAGTCAATCTAGCTACATCTTGTCAAAATTAAAATTATGTGATATTAGATATTTAGAAGAATTTTCTAAAAATTTCTTCATGAATATCAAAAGTTAAAAATGATAGTATAGACTTTTGGAGAAACCAATATTTTCATAAATTACCACCACCTTGGGATGAAATTTGCATAAATAAATATGCTTCTTTCATAATAAAACATAGTAATGATAATAATACAGAAGTAGCAAATATAGATACTATAGGTAATAGAATTAATTTTGCTAAGGAAAGACTTATATTACATTGCTTACAGAGTAAAGCGGCTAAACAAGTCAAGAATAAATTAAGTCATAAATATTGTACAAAGATGTTACAAGGAGAATGGGAGTTTGGATGTAATTCTATACGTCCAAAAACATATAAAAAGCATAAAAAATATAGATTAGCTAGATGGAAACCAGGTAATAAAAATTATACTCATAATAATAAAAAGAAAAAAATTTGTTAGAAGAAAAACTTCTAAAAATACTAAAAAACAAATATGTAAATGTTTTATTTGTGATGAAGAAGGTCATATAGCAACAAATTGTCCTAACAAAGGCAAAAACGCTAGGAAAATGATTAAAAATCTTGAAGAACAAGATTTAGAAATATGTTTTAGTGAGGAAATAAATCCTACTGAAATATTATATGAGTTAATATCAGAAATAGAGTCTGATACAGATTCTGATGAATATATCTTTATGCTAGGAAGTAGTTCTAAAAATAAGTTAGAAGAAATTCCTAATTCTGAAAAACAGGATATTAAATTAGGAAATCTAATCGGAGAAGAAATAGACTTTTCTGATGATATAATAGAAAAGATTAATAAAAATCATATTTCTAAAGAAGAAATATATAAAATATCTAAGTTTAAAATTTGGTCACAAAGACACATAGAAAAAATTAGCGGAAATACAGTCGCTAAAGATACTAAAGGAGGATTAACAGAAATCCCATTATTTACTAAAGAAAAGATAAAACGTATTAGGAAAAAATATCCTCAAGTTAGATATATACATTTAGGAGTCATTATGATAACAATTAGAGCTTTATTCAGAAGAGGTCATGATGTTCCTATTTTAGCAGTATTATTAGATAAAAGATTTGAAAATCCAATAAAAGCACTTATTGGAGGAATTCAGTCTAATTTACATACAGGAGTTATAGGATTTAAAGTTAAACCAAATTACTTTATATCCATAACAGACTCTCTAATAGAAGAGTGTCTATGTCTTAGAATTCAGACAAAAAATTCTGATATTAGTGATTTAGCAGAAGATTTAGCAATAAGCTGGACTTCTATTAATGAATACACTAATATGTTGAAGTGGAAATAAAAGAAATAAATAATAAAATAATTGAGCTTTTTGAGCCCAATAAGTTTACTACAGAGATTCAACCAAAATTATTACATTTAAAAGATCTATCAATTCAAAAAGATTGGATGATAGAAAAGACTAATAATGCTAGTACTTCTAAACCAGTAAGTACTATAGAATATATGTCATCTGGAGATAAGTTATATTTTAAGAATAATCTGATAACCAAAACAGATGATAATTTACTATTACCTTCCAGTTCTCAACCAAAGGAAGATGAAGATAATATAAGTACTTCTACACCAATAGGTATGAAAACAGTTCATATTCCTATTTTTCCTACTACACATAGTAAAAATTCTAGAAACACTAGAATGGAAGATATTCATTATTCAATAGAAGATATTATAAATTTCAATTCATATATTGAAATTAAATTACATGGTAAAGATTATAAAAAATATTCTTTACATGCTTTATTAGATATAGGTGCTACAACCAGTAGTTGTAAAAAGAATGCCATTCCTGAAGAACATTGGAAACATGTAAAAAAGACAATAAATATTAATGGAATAAATGGTAATAAAACTACTATTTATTATAAAACAAAAATATACCAATCTACATAAATAATGTTAGATTTATAATTCCAAAAATATTATGTTTCCCTGATATGAATGGAGATATTTTATTAGGAAATAATTTTATAAATTAATATTTACCATTTACTATTAATAAAAAATCGGTTAGGTTATTTGTAGAAAACACTTCTATAGAAATACCATTAGTAGAAAATCCTAAATTTATTTTTATTAATGATTGCTGATTTTCTTAACAGGCCTTATGGATAGAGGTAAAAAACCTCTAGAAATAGTTGGAGAATGGACAACTGTCCATAAAAAACCCAACAAGGGAAAAACAATGAGTCCTAAACAATGATTTATTCCTGCACAAGTACCATTTTATCCTAATCAAGGATATTATGTACCATATCCTATGGTAAACCAACCATTTGGAACACAATCACCAACCCAGGTGAGTTATTATGAATGGTCTCAAGATCCATATTGAGTATATCAAAAAGTTATCTTTGAAATTATAAAAGAAACCGAGAATTTGTTGAAAAAATAACAAAACTCGAATTTTTACGAAATAAATTATTTTTATAATCCAGGTTTACCTTTAGAATATTATAATTTTATAAACAAAATATGGAAAACCCATATTACTGATCAAAGAGCAAACTTTAGAAGAGCTCTTACACAGTTTTCAGAATTCTTAGTTGAAAAAACAACCAAGGAAAAAGAAGCTCATGATTTATTACTTAAATCTGTTTTATATAGAGATTGGGATGAAATCCTAGTCGAATATACAGATATTAAGGAGATAAATAATCTTCTTGATATATTCCAATATTTTATTAATAAGGGAACAAATAGTCCTATTATTAATAAAATGTTTAGAATATGTCTATATAACAAATGTAGACAAATTCTACCACCTGATATATTTTCAAAAATAGATAGAGCTATTTGCAACCAGCAAGCTCAATTTTCAGAAACTTTTTCAAAATACTATTTGCAAGCCTATGTTTTTACTAATGATATAGGAGAACAATTTCCTACTATCAAATTTAGGCTTAATCATGAACCATTTGATATAACCAGTATTGAATGGGGATTTGTTAAAGAAATAACAGTCCAAAATCTTTCTTTTCATTTATTAAAAGATTTTCCTGCTATAGTAAAATCTAGATTAACAAATTTTGTTGATTTAGATGATTTCATCTACTATTTTCATATAGAAATATGTAGTCTTATTGGTATTGCTGAAAAAGAAAAATTTTATCAGCCATATCAAATTTGGAATATTCGTACTTTGTTTTCGGGAAAAGCCCTTTCAATGAAGAAGAGAAGAAGACCGCAAAATTGTCAAAACCATTGACAATTGTTATAATAATTTTACCAATTATCAAATCCAAGCCGGAATTAATATGATGACCATGGCCGAACATCTTCTTCACCAAGAAACTTATTTGTTCTGGACCGATGGTAAAAGAATTTTAGCATATGACACTGGAAGAACCTAGGAAGACAGAAACAGAGAAGCTGTTCAGTTATTAAAAAAGATAGCTGACATGGAGAAAATTGATTATCCGTTAGCAGCGGAGATCAAAGACACATGGAAAAGCTGGAATACACCAGTTCCTTCACCAGAGTCATTACACCTTGATGAAATCTAGGAGATGAATCTGATAAATATCCAAGAAGAATAAAGACAAATCCAAAAAAGGAGATATTTAATTATTAGATGTGACCTTCCATCACCATCCATATCCACAAATAGAAGATGATGCAAGCAATGATGTAAGAAGTCATAAATGATGCAAGCAATGATGCAAGCAGCAATTATTACAAGAAATTTTGTCAGGTTTAGAAGGCTACGTGGAAGCAACTATCGAGCCGATAATAAAGTCATCCTTATCAGGATACCGTACGGACTTCAATTGTAAATTAATTAGAGTTTAGAATTTACACTACAAATAGGAATTGTTGTAGCCTAAACAAGGCATCTTGCTTGGGTTAGAAATGTAACATCCTGAAAAGGGCCTATGCGTTTTCGGTTTAATTGTATGAAATGACATGTCTTATGTGTTATGAATGAAATTTGAACATTTTTGGAAACCTGGAAATGTATGGAAATGTTAAGTTTAAAGTGAACATTTTTGGAAACTAGGAAATGAAAGGAAATGATTCAAAAGAGGAAAGTGAACATTTTTGGAAACTAGGAAATGTAAGTAAATGATTCAAAAGAGGAAAGTGAACATTTCTGGAAACTTGGAAATGTAAGGAAATGTCAAGTTTACAGAGCCGATCGAAAATTTTAGGAAACTTAGAAATGACCTAGAAATGACAAGTTTTAAGATTTAAAAGGGGAAATTAAGGCAAGGTGGCCTTAAAAGAAAAAGTTTGTGAAATTTGACACACAAACAGGCTTGGAAAAGTGGCCTGGAGATGCCACTTAGGGCCTATGGAAATGGCGCCATATGCAAGAGGAATGGGCCTGAGTTCGAGTCACTTGGGAAGCAAATAAAGGAGGTTTTATTTTTGCTTCCAGAAGACTGAGGTGGATGGCACATGCTTCTAGAAAGAAGGTGTTTTATTTTCATAAATATTCGATTAAAAAGGTGAAAAATAAAGGATTTTTAAATTGGATTATTTTGAAGAGATAAATGTTGGATTAAACTCTTTTATTTATGATAATTAAAGGATAAAGTTATCAAATAGAAGAGTGGTGGCCAAGTAAGGGACTCTAGCCTAGTAAATTTGGCTATAAAAGGAAAAGAGAGGCCATTCAGATTATTTACTCTTCCTTGATAACCTCTCTGCGAATTTTCTCTGCAACCCCTATTCTTTTCTTCTTCATTCTTCTCCTCTCAATATTCCAAAAGCCGAAAGCTTGCTAAGGTCAAGGCCATAGCCGAATCTGTAACAACCCGAATCCGGCCCAAACACTATAGCCGAATCCAGTTTGTTACAGGGGAAATATTTTTTTTGAAAATCTTCTTGAAACCAACTTACGTTTTGAAAACCCTTCATTTTAGTGGTCTTGTTAAAACCATACTTAGATTTAATTTGGAAATCAATTAGGTCAAGTTATTTTTAAAATTTCAAATGTGCCCGATGGCACGGTAAAAAAAAAACAATTTTTGTTTCGACTTGGAAAACATGTGATTTTAATTAATATTAATAACATAGTTTAAAACATATATCCAACATATGAAAGGTAACAGAATAAAATATCAGGAGGCCTTATTACATCCAAATAAAATAAAACCGGGAATAAAAATATCATAACTAAAATTTAAAGTCAATTTAAATTAAATCCATTGCATGGCCACCTCGAGTCCACCCGGCTCCACATCCGCGATCTACGTACCACCTGAAAAAAATGTAAAGAGGAAGGTGAGTCACTAAGACTCAGTATGTAACCCTTCCCCCGGTTTTAAACATTTTCATACACAACATATAACAATTAACATGCATAATATTATGTTCCCCAACCTAGCCAACCAAACGCCACTGTCTACCCCGTTGTGGTACCAAACCACTGGTGGTGCCAAACCACTGGTGACATATAGTCACAATGTGTTACCAAAACACTGGTGTCCGTAGACACAAATCGATTGATGGGGCCAACCCATCGTGTAATACCAAATCACTGGCAGACGATCCCATATCTCAAGTGGGGCCAACCCACGGAGGTGTTAACCACAGGGACGAGTCGTTATGAGGTGCCAAACCTCTGGAGGTACCAAACCTCTGGTGACCGTAGTCACAGTGTGTTACCAAAACACTGGTGCCCGTCGGCACGAATAATACTGCCCCCTCCACTCATCATCCCATATCAAATCATGTTCTAACAGATCTCATGTCATTTGGACATTCAAGTCATAAATAATGACATGCCATGCTTCCCAAAAGCATCAAATAGTAACTCATATTAACAAGTACTTACCTGAGTTGTCACTTTATACCGATACGGTATTACATCCAATGCTACATCAATCAGAGTTAGCATTCACAATATTTAGCACACTTAATAAGTCATATAGTGTGTATGTACACACTGTCACCAACGAGAAGTCTAAATCCCGAAAAGAAACGTTGGTCACCACAGATCTCTCTGCACCTATATTCGGCCAACATAGGATTAGTACTATGGCCTATTCGGCCAAACCAAATATTTAAAAGGGTTCTCTTTTTGAACCCGAATCCTTACCTTCTTGCCTTAAAGTACTCACTTCGGTTCACAAAACTGCTTCACTTCCTACAACCGGCCATTATCATTATTAGTAGCCTTCGGGTTAATCAAATACTAAAAAAGAATAGATCCTTACCCAAAACCGATTTACAGGGAGTGAGACTTGGGTCGAATACTTCAAAAATCCCAGGCACCTAGACATAACCGATTTTAAACAGATACTTAGCACTTTGTGACTAAACGCCGAAATTGGTTCTTAATCCTTAAAAAGTCGACAAAAATAGGGAAAGGAATATAGACATTCGGCCAACCCTACTTACCTTTACAACCGAGAGAAATCCTGAAGCACCTATGCCACTGTAATATTCGGCCAAAGTGAGTTAATAGGGAAGAAAGGAAATTTCGGTCACTAAGATAGGGGATAGATTCGGTTGGAGAGAAAGAAAAATAAAGATAAGAGAGGAGTGGGGAGTTTCGGCCAAAATATGAGAGAAGAGAGGAAGTTTGGAAAAAAAAAAAAAGAAAAAGGATGGAATGTGGGAGAGTGCCTAGTCGAATTTTGCCAAAAGAGTAACTAAGAGAATTCGGCCTCCCCCCCTTAACACCAAGTCTCCATGCCGTTTACTCCTCTTCAAAGAGTTTAAAATTCGGCCAACATCTAAAATAATTCTAGGCCACTCATTTGAATAATTCAAAATAATTTGAATTAATTTCAAATAATAAATAATAATCTCTTAATAATCTATGCAATATCCTCATTTATCTCCTATTATCCTTAGAATAAAAATCCCTTTAAAAAGCTCATATTATCTTTTAATAATAATAATAATAAAAGAGTTTAAAGGGAGGAAGACTCTCCCACTTGTGCCGTCCAAACATAGTGCAAAAAGGGGATCTTCGTGACTCGAACCAAGGCTCTCCCTAATCCCTTGTGGCGTCACATGCTAGCTCTTAAGTGGCCTTCTTTTTGCCACTCTTCCAAGGCTCTTTTTGTGTCAAATTATCCCTTATTTATTCTTATAACCCCCTTCTACTAAGGCTTCCTGCCTTTAAAGTTCAAGATGAAATTTTCTACTAAACCGAGCCAACCCAAGGCCTTTAATTAAGCTTTATTATTCCTTAATTAATATTACAGCAGTTCAAGCATAGGAAAAATAATTTAATTCCAGATAGCCCCATTTTTAGGATGTTACAGTTCTACCCCCTTAAAATAAATTTCGTCCTCGAAATTACCTGGTTAGAAGAGGTGGGGGTACTGCTGCCGCATCACATCCTCGGGTTCCCACGTAGCTTCCTCTGTACCATGGTTCTGGCATAGCACTTTCACTAAGGGCACTGACTTTCTACGTAGAACCTTCACATCTCGATCTAAGATCTGAACCGGTTCTTATTCAAAAGATAAATCTGAGTTCACCTCAATCTCTGCTACTGGCACAACGTGCGAAGGATCTGACCGATACCGTCTCAACGTCGATACATGAAATACGTCATGGATCTGATTCAGTTCTGCCGGCAACTCTAGCTGATAAGCTACCGGTCTTACTCGCTTTACAACTGTATATGGCCCGATGAAACTTGGGCTCGCTTTTCCTTCCCTTCGGCCAAATCTCAACACCTTCTTCCAAGGTGACACCTTCGAAAAAAACCTTGTCTCCTACAAAGATACTCCATTTCCTTGCGTTTTAAATCAAGATAGGATTTTGTCTATCGGTGCTTCCTTTAAGACGAGCCCAGATCACTTTGACTTTATCTTGGTCTCGTTACCATTTCGGACCTGAACTTGTCGTTCCCCAACTCCGTCCAACATGTAGGAGTACGGCATTTTCGTCCATATAGGGCTTCATATGGAGTCATTTGAATACTCGCTTGATAACTATTGTTATAAGCGAATTCCGCTAGTGGCAGATACTCTTCCCAACTACCACTGAAATCCAAAACGCATCCTCTTAACATATCCTCTAAGATTTGTATCACCCTTTTCGATTGTCCGTCAGACTGTGGATGGAAAGCTATACTGAAATCCAACCATGTACCCAAAGCTTGATGCAATGCTTTCCAGAACCTTGACGTGAATCTGGGATCCCTATCCGAGATAATCGATATTAGCACACCATGCAACCTCACTATCTCAGCCACATACAACTTTGCTAGCTTCTGGAGTGAGTAATCCATTCTCACCGGTATGAAGTGAGCTGATTTAGTCAGGCGGTCCACAATCACCCAAACTGCGTCCTTCTTGCTGGGCGTAAGGGGTAGCCCATTGACGAAATCCATCGTGATCCGCTCCCACTTCCATTGAGGGATCTTTACTGGTTGCAGTAGCCCTGATGGCAACTGATGTTCAGCCTTAACCTGCTGACATGTCAGACACTTTCCCATAAATTCAGTTACCTCCCGCTTCAACCACGCCACGTAATCTGTTTCGTAGATCTCCATACATCTTGCTTCCTCCCGGATGCATAGCATACAAAGGCTGCTATGTGCATCTTGGAGAATTTTCTGCCTCAGTTCCGTATCCTTCGGCATGCAAGCTCGTCCTTGAAAACACAGCACACCATCACCAGTCAAACTATACTCTTCTAAACCACCATCCTGAACTTGCATCTTCTTGGCATTCAACCCTTCATCCACTAACTGCTTTTCCTTAATCTCCTCAATCCACGTTGGCTTAACTTGAAGTTCTGCCAAAAGACTTCCATCATCATATAGACTCAACCGAGCGAACATCGCTCTTAAGTCCGTCACAACCTTCCGGCTCAACGCGTCAGCTACCACGTTAGCCTTACCCGGATGGTACTCGGTTGAACAATCATAGTCCTTTAATAGTTCAATCCACCGACGTTGTCTCAGGTTTAGATCCTTCTGAGTCAGAAGATACCTCAAACTCTTATGATCCGTGTAGACTATCGACTTCTCCCCATACAGGTAATGTCTCAATATCTTCAGAGCAAAGACGACTGCCGCTAACTCCAAGTCGTGCGTCGGGTAGTTAACCTCATGCGGTCTTAACTGACGGGATGCATAGGCTACTACCTTCCCTTCCTGCATCAACACACACCCCAAACCAGTATGGGATGCATCACAATATACTGTAAACAACTTCCCTGCCTCAGGCTGTACCAAAACCGGAGCTTCTGTCAAAATCTTCCTCAACTTATCAAAACTTTCTTGTTGCTTCTCCGACCATACAAATGGAACACCTTTACTTAGTAACTTAGTCAACGGCGCTGCGATTAACGAGAACCCTTCCACAAATCTCCGGTAATACCTTGCTAGACCCAGAAAACTCCGAATTTCTGCCACTGACCTAGGCGGTTTCCAATCCAACACCGCTTCAACCTTGCGAGGGTCCACTCTAATTCTTTCTGCCGATACTACATGTCCTAAGAAAGCCACCTCCCTAAGCCAAAATTCACACTTACTGAATTTGGCATATAATTGCTTCTCCCTCAACACTTGTAGAACTATACGCAAATGCATATCATGCTCCTCCTCCGTCTTAGAATAAACTAATATGTAAATCTATGAACACCACGACAAATTGGTCTAAATCATCTTTGAAACACCCTATTAATCAAGTCCATGAATACTGCCAGCGCATTGGTCAATCCAAATGGCATTACCAGAAACTCGTAATGTCCATACCGAGTTCTGAATGCCGTCTTGTGAACATCAACTTCTTTCACCTTAAGTTGATGGTAACCCGACCTAAGGTCTATCTTCGAGAACACCGAGGCGCCTTTTAATTGATCAAACAAGTCGTCAATTCGAGGCAACGGATACTTGTTCTTGATCGTTAGCTTGTTCAGTTGGCGGTTGTCTATACACATCCGCATTGAACCGTCCTTCTTCTTGACAAACAACACAGGTGCTCCCCACGGAGATATGCTTGGTCGAATAAACCCTCTATCCAAGAGCTCCTGAATTTGAGCCTTCAGCTCCACCAATTCCTTTGGTGCCATTCGGTATGGTGCTATGGACACAGGTGCCGTTCCGGGTAGAAAGTCTATACCGAATTCAACTTCCCGATCTGGAGGCAGACCCGGAAGTTCTGGAGGCAGACCCGGAAGTTCTTCTGGAAACACATCTGCGAATTCCCCAACCGTTCGGACCTTTCCAACTAGTGACTCCTTAGCTTCCAAGGCACAAATTCGAACCAAATACGCCTCACAACCCTTCTTGACCATCTTTTCAGCCTTCAAGGCAGACACCACATTGGATAGGTAATTCCTTTTATCACCTATCATAACCACTTCATCACCTTCAGTCGTCTTAAGAACCATGCGCTTAGCCGCGCAATCCAAATTTGCCTGATACTTAACCAGCCAGTCCATTCCAAGGATAAAATCGAACTCCCCAAATGGTAGTTCCATCAGATCAGCCACAAATACTACCCCTTGGAGTTCTAGGGGTACGCCTCTATAAAGTTTGTCTACCACTACAGAGTGACCTAAAGGGCTAACTACAGTCATCTCCCTAGAAGCAGTTTCAGAGTCTAGGTCCATAGTCTCTACCACACTACTAGCAATGTACGAGTGCGTCGAACCCACATCAATTAATGCAACATAAGGAAGACCAAAAATTAGAAACGTACCGGTTATGACATCCGGTGCGTCACCCTCTTCGCGACGCCTCGCTGCGTAAACTAAGCCAGGCTGCCTAGCCTCTGTGTTGCCTGAACCTCTGCCCTGAGTTCCACGACCTCGGTTAGGACCGTTGTTTCCTCTGCCATTACCACGACCCCTCTGTGGTGGTCCAACATTTCTGCCCTGAGCACGGTTCTATCCCTCAGGCTGATTCTTAGCTGACTTTTGAGGACAGTCCCTTACACGATGCTTCAAAGACCCACACTCAAAGCAACCCCTATCACCAGTCGAACAACCTCCCCAATGGGTTTTTCCACAGCGGTTACACTGAGTCGGTCTCTGATTAGTAGTCATGGGCCTTGCTGCCTGATTTGGCCCACTTTGTCTGGCCTTTTTCTGGGCACTACCACTTGACCCAGCTGACCCAAATCCTCTCTTCTGACTATTCCTACTATAGCTTTGCCTTACAGCCTCCTTGATCCTTTCGGCTACTTTAGCCTTTTCCACTAGAGATGAAAACTCACAAACCTGCTGCGGGGCAATCAGTAACCTCAAATCATCTCTGAGTCCATCCTCAAAGCGGACACAGCGCTCATGTTCAGTAGCCACAATGCCTCTAGCATACCTACTCAGCCTTAAAAACTCCACCTCATATTCCGCTACTGACTTAGTTCCTTGCACTAGTCCCAGAAAAGTTTTCCTTTGAGCATTAGTGTAGCTAGTGCCCACATACTTCTTCTGAAAAGCAGTTTTAAAGTAATCCCACGTGAGATCATCTGCCGTGGCTCCATCTCGGACCGTCAGCCACCACTGGTACGCTTCATCCTTTAGAAGCGACACAGCCCCTTTCAGCTTTTCCTCCTCAGTCAGGTCAAGATCATCCATGATCCTTTCAGTCGACTCTAACCAGTATTCCGCTGCACTGGGTGCCACGCCCGACACACCCCGGAATACCTCAGCTCCGTTAGATCGGAGTCACTCGAGAACAGATTTTCGAGCTCCCAAATTTCCACCAGCCTTAGCCACCATCTCCAGAACTCGTAATACCGCTTGCGAGCGTCTACCTCACCACCTGGCCCGATCCTCGCTCCTCACTCTAAAAGTAGGAGGTGGTGGTGGCGGTGGTACTGCTTTTGTAACCCCGACCCGACCGACGGTGTTACGACACTGGTCATCCTACCCCTACCGCATCCACGGTGTCCACATCCTCTAGAACTCATCCTATCTACCGTGCTTTAATCTGATTAAGAAAATTTTTATGCGTTAGCATTTTTTCCACTTTCTTATTCGCGAAGAAATTTTATGGATAGAGTTTTAATCAGAGATTCTTTCGAGCAAACAAGGTTTCAGTTTTCTATCCTAGTTCACACAAAGGAGTTCATGCATCCATTCCCTAATACTTTCCATATCTATTCGCTCTTCGGACATTTCTGCCCATTTCTACCCTAGGGGTATATCCGTCTTTTCTCTACAGGGGTATTTTCGTAATAAAAGAAATTTTTAAAACTTTAGTAAAACCGGTCACTTTGAAATTCCCAAAATTGGAGGGTGTTTTTGAAAATTTGTGAAATTCAGAGGTATGGCCTCGTTTTGGAAACCAGGGGTATTTTAGTAATTTTGTCATTCAGGGGCAATTTTGTAATTTTGATAAGTCAGGGATATTTTAGGTTGTAAAACTCGGAGGGTTCTCTTTTTTTTTTAAAGCTTTCTTTTTCAAGTGGTGCAGTTTGTAAAGATTTTCAAAGATCAGGGTCATTTCGGTAATTTCTACAAATTGAGGGCGTTTTCATAATTTCCCAAAACCAAAATATTTTGTTGATGATTTTCAAAGCTAAGTTTTTGAATATTTGTAAAATAGTTGAAATTTTTGAGCAAAACCATTGAACTGATATTTTATAAGCCGAGGGCATTTTAGTAATTTTTGTAATTTCCCTCAAATTGAGTTTTTCGAGGAAATCATTGTAAAAATGATGTTCTCCGATTTGAAAGAGTTATTGCAAAAGTTTTGAAAACATTAAGGTTTTGTTGTTTCATTTTTTTTTCGAAAGACATGGCTAATTCCCTTTTCGAGTTTTAATCATTATGTTAAGCCTATGACCGAGCCATCTTGGTCAGGTAGTGAACCAAGGCTACGCACCAGGCAGGATTCGAGTAGAGAGGAGGTGAGTCACGGATCGCTTAAATACCAAGCTCTCACCGAACCTTTCTAGACATGCGCGCATGAGGTTACCACACCACCGAGCCCTCCGAGTTAGGGTGAACTGAAGCTACGCACTGTAGGATACCGCGAAGAGGAGGTGAGTCACGAGGACCGCTAAATACTGTGCTCTTAGGATCCACTCCTAGACATGCGTACAGGGGTTGCCACACCCTAGCCCAGTGACTAAGTCATAGGTTGGTTTAGTTCTTTAATGTCTTATGTTTGGTTTGTGTGTTTGAGTAGTCTAATCCTAGGGTTCAAGTTCCTACAAGTCTATCTACGTTCCAGGCTTTCTACCCTTCTACATAATATAATTCACAAAGAGGTTTAGATGTACTTACCTGGGCGGATCGGTGCCGGAGACTCGGGCCATGCTGTTCAAAAACCAAAAATTATTCCATAAGGCCTACCAAAACATTTTTGGGCCTTGGGCCCCCACAGCCGAGCTTTGAACCGGGCTCTGATACCAATTTTGTAACAACCCGAACCCGGCCCAAACACTATGGCCGAATCCAGTTTGTTACAGGGGAAATATTTTTTTTGAAAATCTTCTTGAAACCAACTTACGTTTTGAAAACCCTTCATTTTAGTGGTCATGTTAAAACCATACTTAGATTTAATTTGGAAATCAATTAGGTCAAGTTATTTTTAAAAGTTCAAATGTGCCCGATGGCACGGTAAAAAAAAACAATTTTCGTTTCGACTTGGAAAACATGTGATTTTAATTAATATTAATAACATAGTTTAAAACATATATCCAACATATGAAAGGTAACAGAATAAAATATCAGGAGGCCTTATTACATCCAAATAAAATAAAACCGGGAATAAAAATATCATAACTAAAATTTAAAGTCCATTTAAATTAAATCCATTGCATGGCCACCTCGAGTCCACCCGGCTCCACATCCGCGATCTACGTGCCACTTGAAAAAAATGTAAAGAGGAAGGTGAGTCACCAAAACCCAGTATGTAACCCTTCCCCCGGTTTTAAACATTTTCATACACAACATATAACAATTAACATGCATAATATTATGTGCCCCAACCTAGCCAACCAAACGCCCTTGTTTACACCGTTGTGGTACCAAACCACTTTGGTGGTGCTAAACCACTTTGGTGACATATAGTCACAATGTGTTACCAAAACACGGTGTCAGTAGACACAAATCGATTGATGGGGCCAACCCATCGGTGATACCAAATCACCGCGCAGACGATCCCATATCTCAAGTGGGGCCAACCCACGGTGGTGTTAACCACGTGGACGAGTCGCTATGAGGTGCCAAACCTCTGGAGGTACCAAACCTCTCGGTGACCGTAGTCACAGTGTGTTACCAAAACATCGGTGCCCGTCGGACACGAATAATCTGCCCCTCCACTCATCATCCCATATCAAATCATGTTATAATGATTTCATGTCATTTGGACATTCAAGTCATAAATAATGACATGCCATGCTTCCCAAAAGCATCAAATAGTAACTCATATTAACAAGTACTTACGAGTTGTCACTTTATATCGATCGATTATTACATCCAATGCTACATCAATCGAGTTAGCATTCACAATATTTAGCACAGCTTAATAAGTCATATAGTGTGTATGTATACACTGTCACCAACGAAGTCTAAATCCTAAAAGAAACGTTGGTCACCACAGATCTCTCTGCACCTATATTCGGCCAACATAGGATTAGTACTATGGCCTATTCGGCCAAACCAAATATTTAAAAGGGTTCTCTTTTTGAACCCGAATCCTTACCTTCTTGCCTTAAAGTACTCACTTCGGTTCACAAAACTGCTTCACTTCCTACAACCGGCCATTATCATTATTAGTAGCCTTCGGGTTAATCAAATACTAAAAAAGAATAGATCCTTACCCAAAACCAATTTACAGAGAGTGAGACTTGGGTCGAATACTTCAAAAATCCCGGGCACCTAGACAGAACCGATTTTAAACAGATACTTAGCACCTTGTGACTAAACGCCGAAATTGGTTCTTAATCCTTGAAAAGTCGACAAAAATAGGGAAAGGAATATAGACATTTGGCCAACCCTGCTTACCTTCACAACCGAGAGAAATCCTGAAGCACCTATGCCACTGTAATATTCGGCCAAAGTGAGTTAATAGGGAAGAAAGGAAATTTTGGTCACTAAGATAGGGGATAGATTCGGTTGGAGAGAAAGAAAAATAAAGAGAAGAGAGGAGTGGGGAGTTTCGGCCAAAATATGAGAGAAGAGAGGAAGTTTGGGAAAAAAAAAAAGAAAAAAGATGGAATGTGGGAGAGTGCCTAGTCGAATTTTACCAAAAGAGTAACTAAGAGAATTCGGCCTCCCCCCCTTAACACCAAGTCTCCATGCCGTTTACTCCTCTTCAAAGAGTTTAAAATTCGGCCAACATCTAAAATAATTCTAGGCCACTCATTTGAATAATTCAAAATAATTTGAATTAATTTCAAATAATAAATAATAATCTCTTAATAATCTATGCAATATCCTCATTTATCTCATATTATCCTTAGAATAAAAATCCCTTTAAAAAGCTCATATTATCTTTTAATAATAATAATAAAAGAGTTTAAAGGGAGGAAGACTCTCCCACTTGTGCCGTCCAAACGTAGTGCAAAAAGGGGATCTTCGTGACTCGAACCAAGGCTCTCCCTAATCCCTTGTGGCGTCACATGCTAGCTCTTAAGTGGCCTTCTTTTTGCCACTCTTCCAAGGCTCTTTTTGTGTCAAATTATCCCTTATTTATTCTTATAACCCTCTTCTACTAAGGCTCCCTGCCTTTAAAGTTCAAAATGAAATTTTCTGCTAAACCGAGCCAACCCAAGGCCTTTAATTAAGCTTTATTATTCCTTAATTAATATTACAGCAGTTCAAGCATAGGAAAAATAATTTAATTCCAGATAGCCTCATTTTTAGGATGTTACAGAATCTCTGAAGGTTAAAGTGAAGATGCAATTAATTTCTTCAAATAAGGGTAAGATCCAAGTTTGGTTTCCATTCTTTTATATTTTAAACTTATCGAAATCTAGGGCTAATCCCATTAATGTTCATGGTTGCTGAAATTTTGAAGAGATCTTTCGGGAATTACTAAGTGTAGACTACAAGGAAGGAGAAGTTCTTTTCCTGAAGGTACACCATAGGCTACGTGTTCCCTAGTTATTCGGTGAATTTCGGGATTTGAATAAAAGAGAAATCGACAACAAGGTAAGTTTTAGTGTACTAATCCTACTAGGATTTGGATTTATGGCCGAATGGCTTTTTATTAAAATAGTAAGTGATTAATCAAATGTAGGAACTTGAGATCTAAATCTGTAGATCGTTCTTCGGGATTTCAAGGAATCTGTTAAGCAAATCAGGTGTGTACCCCACACTACTTTGTAATATGAATTATGGTTATATGTATTAAAATATGTGTTAATAGAAATATGAGCATGGCTAAGGTACCATGTTATGGTACTGAGTACTTAGGTACGTTTCCTACTTTTACTAGGAATATGAAAAATGTTATTCGTAACATGAGAATTTGATAAGAATGTGAACTCTGGTATATTATGCATGTTAATATATATGGGGCATATGGTTGTATATGAAAGGGGAAGAAGGTCGCATAGCGATCGGTGGCTTTGCCACATAGGTCACGTGGTGATCGGTCTTTATGACAGGCAGCATAGCTGTCGATATATTCTTAAGGTCGCATAGCGATCGGTGGCTTCGCCACATAGGTCACATAGTGATCGGTCTTTATGACAGACAGCACAGCTGTCGATATGGTGTGTAGCGGAAGGAGGGTCGACTTAGTAGTCCCCATGGTGTGTTTGGCAAGTACGGGGGTGTGTAGCGGATGGACAATTAGGTTTGGGTTTGGGAATGCATCATAATTTGTATGCTATGTTTTGAATGAGTAACTCTTATATATGCCTGATTCTATTATGGTTTAGTGTCGTGTACACATTGAGTCTGTTTGACTCACCCCGTTGTGGGACCATGTTTCAGGTGATGAGCAGTGATGGACCGATACGGCAGAACTTGTGGTGGCCATACTCAACATGAAGTTTTTATTTTATGGACTATTATTTTTATTTAAGTAATTGACTTATTTGGAAATTATTTGATGTAATAAGGCCATAAGACCATAGTTGAATTGTTTTCTATTTATTTTTATTTATTATGTTTATGTGATTTATCTTTTAAAGTTTAAGTATTAATTTATTTTTAAACTAAACCCTAAATATTTTGTCACCTAAGAATAAAAGGATTTCTAATATAAAAAAAAAATTGACTTCGTTTTTAACACAAGCCCAACCCAAACCATATTTTTTTTAAAATCGCACAAGTTTTCTCGAAGTAACAAAAGAATTTGAAACCGGTTTACTTGAGGAACATACCAAATCTGGTCAAAGCTCGTGGGCCGGGTTTGGGGTGTTTCAAGAAAAATCACTTTCCATAGAAATTGGCAATATACAAACTCTCTTGGATACATGCTTACTTTAGAAAACCCTTGCAAACGATCTATTGTAAATTATCTACTATCTTATCTTGTTAAATAATATCTACGATATTAATAATATCAATGGTTTTTGACAATTTTTGTCGGTCTTCTTCTACTGCTGAAAGGGCTTTTCCCGAAAACAAAGTACGAATATTCCAAATTTGATATGGCTGATAAAATTTTTCTTTTTCAGCAATACCAATAAGACTACATATTTCTATATGAAAATAATAGACAAAATCATTTAAATCAACAAAATTTGTTAATCTAGATTTTACTATAGCAGGAAAATCTTTTAATAAATGAAAAGAAAGATTTTGGACTGTTATTTCTTTAACAAATCCCCATTCAATACTGGTTATATCAAATGGTTCATGATTAAGCCTAAATTTGATAGTAGGAAATTGTTCTCCTATATCATTAGTAAAAACATAGGCTTGCAAATAGTATTTTGAAAAAGTTTCTAAAAATTAAGCTTGCTGGTTGCAAATAGCTCTATCTATTTTTGAAAATATATCTGGTGGTAGAATTTGTCTACATTTGTTATATAGACATATTCTAAAAATTTTATTAATAATAGGATTGTTTGTTCCCTTATTAATAAAATATTGGAATATATCAAGAAGATTATTTTTCTCCTTAATATTTGTATATTCGACTAGGATTTCATCCCAATCTCTGTATAAAACAAATTTAAGTAATAAATCATGAGCTTATTTTTCCTTATTTGTTTTTTCAACTAAGAATTCTGAAAACTGTGTAAGAGCTCTTCTAAAGTTTGCTCTTTGATCAGTAATATGGGTTTTCCATATTTTGTTTATAAAATTATAATATTCTAAAGGTAAACCTGGATTATAAAAATCCTTTATTTCAGAAAATTCAGAATTTTGTTGTTTTTTCAACAAATTCTCGGTTTCTTTATAATTTCAGCATAACTTTTTTGATATACTAAATATGGATCTTGAGACCATTCATAATAACTCACCTGGGTTGGTGATTGTGTTCCAAATGGTTGGTTTACCATAGGATATGGTACATAATATCCTTGATTACGATAAAATGGTACTTGAGCAGGAATAAATCCTTGTTTAGACTCATTGTTTTTCCCTTGTTGGGTTTTTTATGGACAATTGTCAATTCTCTAACTATTTCTAGAGGTTTTTTACCTCTATCCATAAGGCCTGCTAAGAAAATCAGCAATCATTAATAAAAATAAATTTAGGATTTTCTACTAATGGTATTTCTATAGAAGTGTTTTCTATAAATAACCTAACTGATTTTTTATTAATAGTAAATGGTAATATTGATTTATATAATTATTTCCTAATAAAATATCTCCATTCATATCAGGGAAACATAATATTTTTGGAATTATAAATCTAACATTATTTATGTAGATTGGTATATTTTTTGCTTTATAATAAATAGTAGTTTTATTACCATTTATTCCATTAATATTTATTGTCTTTTTTACAGGTTTCCAATATTCTTTTGGAATGGCATTCTTTTTACAACTACTGGTTGTAGCACCTGTATCTATTAAAGCATGTAAAGAATATCAGAATTATGACTAGTAACATTAATATCTACATGAGAATTATCAGAATTACAACTACTTTTATTAGAACTATTACTATTATCAGTAGTATCATTATTTAACATTAATATCTACTTGCTCATATTTATCTTCTGTTTTAGAAAATTGGTTTTTCCAATGTTCTATTAAAGTCTTATAAGATTCAAAGTCATATTTTTCTTGTTTTTTAATTTTTTCTCTTTTTTGTTTTCTTTTTTTCTTTTTTATTATAGTTAGAAGATTCATCCGAAGACTCATCTTCATCTGATAAAGCTAAAATAACATTACTATTACCATAATATAAAGGTCCTAAATCTAAGTCCGACTCTATATTTTTATTATTAATAACTTGATCTAATTTATTATTAACATCAGATAGTAATTCTTTAAACTTGTTATTCAAATCTAAATATGTTACTTCTCCCATATTATCTACTTTTTCTTCTATTTTACTAACTTTAGTATATAGTTTATTAAAATATATAGATGTCATATCTATTAAGCTATTGATACCTTTACTAAGAGCCGAAACATTATTTTCATTCTTAGAGTCAATATGCATAGTATGATTACAAGTTTTATCTTTATACATACAATCCATTTCTTTCATGTTTTTATCTCTGGTACCTAAAACCTTCTGTGTCTTTAACGTCTTCACAAACGCCTACAACGTCCCACTCGGACTCAACGGCAACAAGAAGACGAGTAAGCATGGATATATGGGTTTTGAGATAAACAACAACGAAACAAACAGAATTGAAGATAAAAGATAGAAACTTACAACGCTAACTACGATATTAGAACTCCAGAAATCGTAACTCCGGGGCTCCTCTGATACCAAGTACAGGGGGGAGGGAGGGATATATGCACAAGCGGAAGGATATTATTAATATCATAGATTTTATTTAACAAGAGAAGATAGTAGATAATTTACAATAGATCGTTTACAAGGGTTTTCTAAAGAAAGCAAGTATACAAGAGAGTTTGTATATTGCCAATTTCTATGGAAAGTGATTTTTCTAACCCAAGCAAGATGCCTTGTTTATGCTACAACAATTCCTATTTATAGTGTAAATTCTAAACTCTAATTAATTTACAATTGAAGTCCGCACAGTATCCTGATAAGGATGACTTTATTATTGGCTCGATAGTTGCTTCCACGTAGCCTTCTAAATCTGACAAAATTTCTTGTAATAATTGCTGCTTGCATCATTGCTTGCATCATTGACGACTTCTTACATCACTGCTTGCATCATCTTCTATTTATGGATATGGATGGTGATGGATTGTCACATCCAATAATTAAATATCTCCTTTTTTGGATTTGTCTTTATCCTTCTTGGATGTTTCTCAGATTCATCTCCTTAGTTTCATCAAGGTGTAATGACTCTGGTGAAGGAACTGGTGTATTCCAGCTTTCCCACGTGTCTTTGATCTCCGCTGCTAACGGATAATCATCTATATCCATGTCAGCTATCTTTTTTAATAACTGAATAGCCTTCTTGCTTTTGTCTTCCCGGTTCTTCCAAGTTGTCATATGCTAAAATTCTTTTACCATCGGTCCAGAACAAATAAGTTTCTTGGTGAAGAAGATGTTCGGCCATGGTAATCTTATCAATTCCAGCTTGGATTTGATAATTGGTAAAATTATTATAACAATTGTCAATGGTTTTTGACAATTTTTGTCGGTCTTCTTCTACTGCTGAAAGGGCTTTTCCCGAAAACAAAGTACGAATATTCCAAATTTGATATGGTTGATAAAATTTTTCATTTTCAGCAATACCAATAAGACTACATATTTCTATATGAAAATAATAGACAAAATCATCTAAATCAACAAAATTTGTTAATCCAGATTTTACTATAGCAGGAAAATCTTTTAATCAATGAAAAGAAAAATTTTGGATTGTTATTTCTTTAACAAATCCCCATTCAATACTGATTATACCAAATTGTTCATGATTAAGCCTAAATTTGATAGTAGGAAATTATTCTCCTATATCATTAGTAAAAACATAGGCTTGCAAATAGTATTTTGAAAAAGTTTCTGAAAATTGAGCTTGCTGGTTGCAAATAGCTCTATCTATTTTTGAAAATATATCGGGTGGTAGAATTTGTCTACATTTGTTATATAGACATATTCTAAACATTTTATTAATAATAGGACTGTTTGTTCCCTTATTAATAAAATATTAGAATATATCAAGAATATTATTTATCTCCTTAATATTTGTATATTCGACTAGGATTTCATCCCAATCTCTGTATAAAACAGATTTAAGTAATAAATCATGAGCTTATTTTTCCTTATTTGTTTTTTCAACTAAGAATTCTGAAAACTATGTAAGAGCTCTTCTAAAGTTTGCTCTTTGATCAGTAATATGGGTTTTCCATATTTTGTTTATAAAATTATAATATTCTAAAGGTAAACCTGGATTATAAAAATCCTTTATTTCAGAAAATTTAGAATTTTGTTGTTTTTTCAACAAATTCTCGGTTTCTTTTATAATTTCAGCATAACTTTTTTGATATACTGAATATGGATCTTGAGACCATTCATAATAACTCACCTAGGTTGGTGATTGTGTTCCAAATGGTTGGTTTACCATAGGATATGGTACATAATATCCTTGATTAGGATAAAATGGTACTTGAGCAGGAATAAATCCTTGTTTAGGACTCATTGTTTTTCCCTTGTTGGGTTTTTTATGGACAGTTGTCAATTCTCCAACTATTTCTAGAGGTTTTTTACCTCTATCCATAAGGCCTGCTAAGAAAATCAGTAATCATTAATAAAAATAAATTTAGGATTTTCTACTAATGGTATTTCTATAGAAGTGTTTTCTATAAATAACCTAACCGATTTTTTATTAATAGTAAATGGTAAATATTGATTTATAAAATTATTTCCTAATAAAATATCTCCATTCATATCAGGGAAACATAATATTTTTGGAATTATAAATCTAACATTATTTATGTAGATTGGTATATTTTTTCCTTTATAATAAATAGTAGTTTTATTACCATTTATTCCATTAATATTTATTGTCTTTTTTACAGGTTTCCAATATTCTTCTGGAATGGCATTCTTTTTACAACTACTGGTTGTAGCACCTGTATCTATTAAAGCATGTAAAGAATATTTTTTATAATCTTTACTGTAACACCCCAAACCCGGCCCAAACGTTATGACCGAATTTGGTATGTTATAGAGGAAAATATTTTGAAAAATCCCTTTAAGCCGATTAAATTTTTGTCGAAACATTTCATTTTCAATCTTCTTGTTAAAAACCATTGAGGTGTAGGAAGAAAACAATACTTAGTTTCGTTTAAAAATATATTAAGTCAGATTGTTACCGATTTTAGATGTACCCGATGGCACAAAAAAACATTTACGTTTGACTAAAAAAAACTTGTGTAATCATTTTAAAATCATTAAGCGATTTAAACAAATTATCCAAACATGTAAAATAATAAAAATAATCTTAGGAGGCCTTATTACAACTTGAACAAATAAAACCGAAATAAAAATAAAACAATTGAAAGTTCATTTAAACCACATTTTCATTGCATGGCCACCTCGAGTCCATCCGGCTCCACATCCGCGATCTACGAGTCACCTGAAAAAATATTAAAGGAGAAGGTGAGTCACCAAGACTCAATGTGTAACCCTTCCCCCCCCCCCCGATTTAATGCAACATCATACACAATTTATAACTAAGTTAACATGCACTAAGTTTAACATGCACCCAACCTAGCCATCCGAAACACCTTTTTCTACCCCGTGTGGTACCAAACCACTGGTGGTGCCAAACCACTGGTGACTCAAAGTCACGATATCCATCAATATTGTGGTGCCAAACCACTGGTGGTGCCAAACCACTGGTGACCCGAAGTCACCTAAAATAAGTTGTGGGGCCAACCCACGTGTGATACCAAATCACTGGCGTCGATCCCATAATATTAACCGTGGGGCCAACCCACTGTGGTGCTAAGCCACTGGGACAAGACGCTATGAGGTGCCAAACCTCTGGTGACCGTAGTCACGAAATGTGGTACCAAACCACTAGTGTCGGTAGACACGGATATCACTTCCCCCTCCACTCATTTAACCCACATCAATCAATGATATGCATACAACAAAAATCATGCCAACATGTTTTTAACAACATCCACTGGATTTATCATCAGCCATATATTATATGCCACATATACCAAATATGTCATGCTTCCCAAAAGCATCAAGTATTAAACTCATATTGACAAGGACTTACCTGAATCCTTGCTTATACCTTTATGGTATTAAATCTGAATCTACACAAATCCGATTTAGCATACACAAAATACTTAGCACATACATTAGTTATAAAGTGTGTATGTACACACCTGTTACCAACGATAGCCCTAAATCCCGAAGAGTCAATTGACCACACTAGATTCCTTGCTTCTATATTCGGCCAAACACAAGAGTTAGTGACATGGGCTATTCGGCCAAACTAAATAATTTCAAAGGGTTAACCCATGAACCCGAATCCTTACCTACACGTCCCTTGAACACTAGCCACCTCACGATAAATGGATCTGCTTCACTTCCCTACAATCGGCACTTATCCAAATTAATAGCCTTCGGCTTTTTGATTACTAAAAGAACAACTTACTAAAATAGATCCTTACCACTTACCAACCGATTGACAGAGACTGGAGAGTCAAATCTACTACTTTACAAATCCCGGAGTTCCTAAATAGAAATCGGTTTCAACACTGATTAGCCACCAACATATTTCGGCTTTTCCCATTCATCCAAGTCGACAAAAGCAGAAGATTATGGGAGGAAAGTTTCGGCTATTGCTTACCTTCACAATCGATTGGACAAAGAAAACCCGAAGAGACTTATGCTACTCTTAATATTCGGCCAAGTGAGTTTAATAGGAAGAAAAGAATTTTCGGCACAAAGATAGGGAGTAGATTCGGCTAAAATAAAGAAAGAAAATAATGAGAAAAGGAGATAGAGTTTCGGCAGCAAGAGTGGAGGATATTCGGCCAATAGAGAAGGAAGAGAGGGGAAAAGAAGATGGGGATTTGGCAAAGAAGAGAGTAGAGGGGGTTTTGGTGTTTAAGCAAAAAGAAGAGAAGAGAAAGATGTTAATGGAAGTTTCGGTTTTGGAGAGAATGAAAAAGAGGAAAAGAGATGGAATGCTAGCCGAAATTGTCAAGTAAATGACTAAGAAAATTCGGCATCCCTCCTCTACATAGTTCCCTTGCCGATTACTCCTCTCCAACAAGGAGTCTTAGATTCGGCCAGCACCTTGAATCCCTCTTGGCCAACCATTTGAAAATATTCAAAAGAATTTGAATGAGTCAAATTCCTTCTTTTTCTCCTTGCCACCCTTTTTAGATATTAACCAAGTAAAATCCAAATAATCATCATTATCCTGAAGTGTTTAAATTGAGCACTTCTCTCTCTCCCTTTCCGTCCAAAATAAAGAGCAAAAAGGGGAATTCTGCGACTCGAACATAGGCTCCCCTTGCTCCCCTTGTGGCGTTAATTCCAGCTCCTAAGTGGCCTCCCTTTTGCCACTTTTCCAAGGCCTTATTAGTGTCTAATATTCCCTATTTAAACTTGTAACCCCTACTTACTAAGGCTCCCTATCTTTAAAGCTTACAAATAAAATTTTTCCTACTATTCGAGCCTACTCAAAATCCATAATTAAGTCTTATTACACCACGAATAACATCACAGCAATCCAATCACAAGAAAAATAATTCAATCACAAATAACCCCTATTTTAGGATGTTACATTTACCATGTAATTTAATTTCAATATTTGTATAGAAATTTGTAATATCTTCTATTGAATAATGAATATCTTCCATTCTAGTGTTTCTAGAATTTTTACTAGGTGTAGTAGGAAAAATAGGAATATGAACTGTTTTCATACCTATTGGTGTAGAAGTACTTATATTATCTTCATCTTCCTCTGGTTGAGAACTAGAAGGTAATACTAAATTATCATCTGTATTGGTTATCAGATTATTCTTAAAATATAACTTATCTCTAGATGACATATATATTCTATAGTGCTTACTGGTTTAGAAGTACTAGCATTATTAGTCTTTTCTATCATCCAGTCTTTTGGAATTGATAGATCTTTTAAATGTAATAATTTTGGTTGAATCTCTGTAGTAAATTTATTGGGCTCAAAAAGCTCAAGTATTTTATTATTTATTTCTTTTATTTCCACTTCTGTTGTATTAGTGTATTCATTAATAGAAGTCCAGCTTTTTGCTAAATCACTAATATCAGAATTTTTTATCTGAATTCTAAGACATAGATACTCTTCTATTAGAGAGTCTGTTATGGATATAAAGTAATTTGGTTTAACTTTAAATCCTATAACTCCTGTATGTAAATTAGACTGAATTCCTCCAATAAGTGCTTTTATTGGATTTTCAAATCTTTTATCTAATAATACTGCTAAAATAGGAACATCTTGACCTCTTCTGAATAAAGCTCTAATTGTTATCATAATGACTCCTAAATGTATATATCTAACTTGAGGATATTTTTTCCTAATACGTTTTATCTTTTCTTTAGTAAATAATGGGATTTCTGTTAATCCTCCTTTAGTATCTTTAGCGACTGTATTTCCGCTAATTTTTTCTATGTGTCTTTGTGACCAAATTTTAAACTTAGATATTTTATATATTTCTTCTTTAGAAATATGATTTTTATTAATCTTTTCTATTATATCATCAGAAAAGTCTGTTTCTTCTCCGATTAGATTTCCTAATTTAATATCCTGTTTTTCAGAATTAGGAATTTCTTCTAACTTATTTTTAGAACTACTTCCTAGCATAAAGATATATTCATCAGAATCAGATCGGACTGCATTTCTGATATTAACTCATATAATATTTCAGTAGGATTTATTTCCTTACTAAAACATATTTCTAAATCTTGTTCTTCAAGATTTTTAATCATTTTCCTAGCATTTTTGCCTTTGTTAGGACAATTTGTTGCTATATGACCTTCTTCATCACAAATAAAACATTTACATATTTGTTTTTTTAGTATTTTTAGAAGTTTTTCTTCTAACAAATTTTTTCTTTTTATATTATTATGAGTATAATTTTTATTACCTGGTTTCCATCTAGCTAATCTATATTTTTTATGATTTTTATAGGTTTTTGGACGTATAGAATTACATCCAAACTCCCATTCTCCTTCTAACATCTTTGTACAATATTTATGATTTAATTTATTCTTGACTTGTTTAGCCGCTTTACTCTGTAAGCAATGTAATATAATTCTTTCCTTAGCAAAATTAATTCTATTACCTATAGTATCTATATTTGCTACTTCTGTATTATTATCATTACTATGTTTTATTATGAAAGAAGCATATTTATTTATGCAAATTTCATCCCAAGATGGTGGTAATTTATGAAAATATTGGTTTCTCCAAAAGTCTATACTATCATTTTTTAACTTTTGATATTCATGAAGAAATTTTTTAGAAAATTCTTCTAAATATCTAATATCACATAATTTTAATTTTGACAAGATGTAGCTAGATTGACTATCTTGATCCTTTTTATTAGTATAACCACAAAATTCTGTTTTTAGAATTGAAGTTAATCCTTTTAATAAATCTTTAGGGGTACTTATTTGATTAAAAAGTTGAGCCTTTTTTTCTTTTCCTTTCTCAGATTCTTCCCATCTTCTGAGAAATTGTAGAACATCACCTTGAAAAATTCCTACAAAATAGTTTAAAAACTTTTCTTTTGACCAAACTGTACTGTCGTTGTTTACAACAATAGTCATAGATTGTGCCCAATCATCTATTGTTTTTTCATAGTCTGATAAAGGAACATTAGTTAAGTCTAAGTATATTCCTCCTTGAGCAACATTTCTTTTATTTAAATCATCTACCTTATAAGGTATAGGTATGGGCTGACTAGATTCTCCTGGGGTTTCCAGTTTTATATCATTAGTGGCTATATTTTCTATTTTATTACCTAATATTCTTGTTGTGTTTTCAACATTTTCATAATTTTTATTAATAGCTCTCAGATTATCATCTGTTTGAAGGTCTGAGTCTAATTTTCTTTTACCGTAAGGATCTTGTTTATCAATTTCCCTAGGTGTCGGTATTTCATAATCATATGGATCTGCTTGTTCAGTATCCATGGGTTCAGGAATTTCTATATTTTCATCCTCTTCTATTGAAGTGTTTTCTTCATCAGAATTATGACTAGTGACATTAATATCTACATCAGAATTATCAGAATTACTACTACTTTTATTAGAACTATTACTATTATCAGTAGTATCATTATTTAACATATAGTGATAATTATACTTAGTAAATAAGTCTTTATGTTTTTCATAAAGTTCTTCTATTAATTTTAAATATTCTACTTGCTCATATTTATCTTCTGTTTTAGAAAATTGGTTTTTCCAATGTTCTATTAAAGTCTTATAAGATTCAAAGTCATATTTTTCTTTTTTTTTTTAATTTTTTCTCTTTTCTCTTTTTTGTTTTCTTTTTTCTTTTTTATTATAGTTAGAAGATTCATCCGAAGACTCATCTTCATCTGATAAAGCTAAAATAACATTACTATTACCATAATATAAAGGTCCTAAATCTAAGTTCGATTCTATATTTTTATTATTAATAACTTGTTCTAATTTATTATTAACATCAGATAGTAATTCTTTAGACTTGTTATTCAAATCTAAATCTGTTAGTTCTCCCATATTATCTACTTTTTCTTCTATTTTACTAACTTTAGTATATAGTTTATTAAAATATATAGATGTCATATCTATTAAACTATTGATACCTTTACTAAGAGCCGAAACATTATTTTCATTCTTAGAGTTAATATGCATAGTATGATTACAAGTTTTATCTTTATACATACAATCCATTTCTTCCATGTTTTTATCTCTGGTACCTAAAACCTTCTGTGTCTTTAACGTCTTTACAAACGCCTACAACGTCCCACTCGGACTCAACGGCAACAAGAAGACAGAACGACAGATATATGGGTTTTGAGATAAACAACAACGAAACAAACAGAATTAAAGATAAAAGATAGACACTTACAATGCTAACTACGATATTAGAACTCCAGAAATCGTTACTCCGGGGCTCCTCTGATACCAAGTACAGGGGGGAGGGAGGGGTATATGCACAAGTGGAAGGATATTATTAATATCGTAGATTTTATTTAACAAGAGAAGATAGTAGATAATTTACAATAGATCATTTACAAGGGTTTTCTAAAGAAAGCAAGTATACAAGAGAGTTTGTATATTGCCAATTTCTATGGAAAGTGATTTTTCTAACCCAAGCAAGATGCCTTGTTTAGGCTACAACAATTCCTATTTATAGTGTAAATTCTAAACTCTAATTAATTTACAATTGAAGTCCGCACAGTATCCTGATAAGGATGACTTTATTATCAGCTCGATAGTTGCTTCCACGTAGCCCTCTAAATCTGACAAAATTTCTTGCAATAATTGCTACTTGCATCATTGCTTGCATCATTGATGACTTCTTACATCATTGCTTGCATCATCTTCTATTTATGGATATGGATGGTGATGAATTGTCACATCCAATAATGAAATATCTCCTTTTTGGATTTGTCTTTGTAATATCCTGGATTTTGGGCTTATGCATTTGTGCTTAAATATATGTGAAAGCATGCCTTGGTGTGTTATGAATGTGTTGTGTGAATTTTGTGAACTTTAGAAAATAGGAGAGTGCTTTAGAAATTATCAGACTTTAAGTTCAAAGAGGGAGCTAGGCCTGATAGGCCTTAAGAGAAAATGTAGGGGAAATATGACATAATAATCAGCTTATTAAAGTGGTAAGGAGGTGCCACTTAAAGCCCAGTAAGTGACGCCACAAGCATGTACAAATGGGCCTAGGTTCGAGTCACAAGGGATGAAAAAGAGAGCTTTTATTTTTATGGCAAAAAGGAGTAGTAGTGGACGGCATGGGGAGCCTGCGGGAGGAGCTTTAGATGTGATTAAATTCTTTTAAAATTTCGGCTAAGCAAAGGATAAATAATGATTTATTTTAAATTATTTTTAATGGGTGAATAAGAGAGAAAAGAGGAGAAAAAGGAGGAAGCTGATAAGAAGTAAGAGTTGGCCGGCCAAGGGAATGTTTTGGATGGTATGTTCGGCTAATCATAGTATAGGTATGTCGAAATTTAGTTCTCTTCTCATTGTTTTTTTTCTTTCTTCAGTTGTGCCGAAAATTCCCAAAGAGAGCAACTTGTGTTCTTTTCTTTTCTTCCTTTTTGCTACTCACATAGCCGAATCTCTCTGCAAATCGTCCCCTTTTCTTTTCAATTCTCCAAAAGCCGAAAATAGGATCCCCCTAGCCTTGCCGATTCTCCCTAAGTCCTATACTTTTCTTTTCTGTCCTTGATTAAAACCAAATCTTTCTAAGTGATCATCAAAAGCCGAAAGTTGCCACTCTTTGAATCGATTTCCCTGCAAGCTCTCTCTGCCGATTTCTTAAGGGTAAGATCTATTGTTATTCAATCTTCAATCTTTTTCTTTTAGCTGAAACTTAAGGACTAATCCATTAATGTTCTTGACCGAAACTCTGAAGGAGGGTTTCAGGATTCTGTTAGTGTCGACTACAAGGAAGGAGAACATTCGGGATTTCAGATCTATGGTAAGTAAGGTGTGCTATTCGGCCAAGGCCTATTTAGTGACTTAGATCTAATTCTTATTTACTTAAAAGCCGAAAACTAACCGGTTAAGTTTTCGGGATTTGTTTGGTAACCCAATCGGCAGCAAGGTAAGGATTTGGTTGAAATAATCCTTCGGGATTTGGTTTTATAGCCGAATAGGCTTTTGTTAAAGTATTAAGTGTTGGCCGAATGTAGGAACTAAGGATCTAGGACGCTCGATCGGGATTTTCGGGAGTCTTAGTGAAAGTGATAAGTATACCAGGTGTGTAGCCCTTCCCTAAGTCTTAATAGATTTACGGAATTAAATTTAATATATGTGTTTATAACAATGTGCAAAGTGGGCTAAGGTACATGCAATGGTACAAAGTACTTAGGTACGTAAACCTACTCCTACTATGAGTATAATAAGATAAATATCTGTTATGGCACATAAGTGAAATTATAAGAATGTGAATAAGAGATATGACATGGTTTATGCATATTTGTATGACATGGGGCATATGGGTTATATGGAAAGGGGAAGTGATCTGGTGGTTTATACCACAAATATCTGAATGTGGTGACTTCGGTCACAAAATCTGAATGTGGTGACTCATGTCACAAAATTTTATCTGGTGGCTATGCCACAATATATATAAGGGCGATGAGCACGTCATCTGCAGCGACTGCCTTCGATGATGTGTAGCGGATGGAGGGTTGACTTAGTAGTCCCCATGTTTTTTTGAAAACCCATATTTTTGAAAAGCCCATTTTGAAAATGTTTTTGGGCCCAAAACCCTCAAAGCCGAGTTTTGAATCGGGCTCTGATACCAAACTGTAACACCCCAAACCCGACCCACAAGTCCTGACCGGATCTGGTATGTCACTGAAAAAAACAGTTGAAAATCTTTTTGACTTTTAAATAAAATATGAAAAACTGTTGACTTTTGAAAATCCTGCCTATTTGAAATTATAAGTGCAACTTTACTTTATAAAATGTCCGACTTTAAATCTTTATTATACTATTATATAATATAAATAAATCAGTTACTTGAATAAAATCATCTTTCCATGGTAATTTAATTTTAATCATCCATAATTAAAATAATATCAAAGGGTAATAATAACAATAATAAGGCCCTTATTACATCAAAGATATTCCCAAAATATTTATTATAGAAATGCATAAAAATATTCAACTTAATCTTCTTCATCAGCATGGCCACCTCGTATCCATTCCAGACCCGGTCCATCATTACGCATCACCTGAAATGTTTGAGAAAAATTGGGTGAGTCCACTGACTCAGTGCATAGTCATAACACATATTTCCACACGTATGGCTTAGCCCACATTCATACAATCACGGACCATTCATGCAATCATGCATCACAGCCCAATCCTAAAATCCATCCAAACACCTACCTCGGCAGACTCCCTGCCCAAGGCCGTGGCTAACCCACCGATCACAACTGAGTGATCCCACATATCTTACCTTGGTAGACCTGCTGCACAAGGCTGTGGCTGAGCCACCGATCACATCGTGATCCCAACGGTAATCTGTCTACGGTGATGCACTCAGCTATCAACTGCCGAGATGGGCACCAAGCCAACATCTCCCTTGATGATGCACACAGCAACTCATCAAGCGCTAATGTAGCCCGAAGCTAACATTAGACCACGTACATCAATGTGTACACCCCTCCTTCCTTGATCAACTCCAACTCCCACGCATGTATGTAAATGCCTCATGACAAATCATCATATAAGTGAGTATACATCTCATATCATTACCACATCATACATATATACATATACATCATAATAATTTAATATCACAAACTTACTCACCTGATATCTGATTACCCAAAACATGGTATTCACCACTCTAGCCTTTATGATCGGCTACCACACATCATACATATGTATAAATGTTAGCAAGCAAATAACCGAAGAAATTGTGCGATGATTACGCACCTTATTACTTGGAGTTCTAAACTTTCTATCCCAATGCTATCGTTAAACGAGACTACGGCTATCTGCCTATAGCTCTCTCCTGCTGTTGGCCCACACCCCGGTGGCCAATCTCGGATCGCCAAGCTTGACTCTTTTCTTAAACTTGATGCATGAGGACTTTCCTTGCCCACTCTGGATCGGTCGTTGCCTCCATCATAACACTTAATCAGAACAATGATTAAACCCCAAGTCATAAATTAAGCAACAACACTTACTAAAATATTCTTACCCAAACCACTTACCAAGCTATTAATCCAAGATGATTTCTTCCAAGACTTCAGAGGCTCCCCACCAATTCGGCTACCACAAAAGATAAGATTCGGCTTCACTGACTCCTAGATGGAGTTGGAATATTCAGCCAAGGCAAGCTTTAGAGTGATTTCGGCTCAAGTGATCAAATGGGAGATAACAAGTGGAGAATTTGGCTAAGTGACCTTGAAGTTTCGGCCAATAAACAAATAGGTAAGGAGGAGGGATGTTTTGGTGTGAATAGAGTATGAGAAGAAAAGAAAATGAAGGCTTAGAAGAAGACTAAGAATTCAGCTAAAGGGACCAGGGAAAGAAACACTACAATTCGGCACAAAAAGATATGGGAAACACTTTTGGCAAAGTGAAAACAAATGGGAGAAAAGATGGCCAAAGGTGAGCACTTCCCCTATTTATAGAACTAAATTTCGGCTCACTCCTACTCCCATCCAACAAAATCGAAATGCCCTCCATCAGCTCCCCAAAATCGGCCACTACTCAACTCCCCTTCAAATCCCATTATTTGCTCCTACTTTTCCTCCCTGACACTCATTCAAAAAGTTTGAATGAGTCAAACCTCTACCTAGACGAATTTTAAAAACAAAGACCAAGTCTTCCCTCATCTTTTAAGCATCCAAAAGCTACCCAACTCCTTACCTCATTGACGCAAAAACAAAGGCCAGAGTGTCGCTTTGCACTCAACACTTGGCCCTTCCTTGCACCTGAGGCGTCACTTCTCCAAGCTCTTAGTGGCGTCTCCCTTGCCACTCTACCAGCCCAATTCTTGTGTTCAAATTCTCCAAATAATTCTCTTAAGACACCTATAGCCAAGCTCCCCTTTTAATACTTAAAAATCCAAAATTTTCCAAAGTCTTCCCCTTTAATCCGAGCATTCTCAACACCTCTAAAACATATCCAAGCATACCCAAAACCGACTAGAACTTGAATTATACCCAACCTGTATAGCCCCTAAACCAGGGTGTTACAAAAGGAAGGGAATTAAGAGTGTGATTCGGGATTTGGTAGGAGACCAAATCGGCTTTAAGGGAGAAGAAAGAACCACGTTTCGAGATTGTGTTAGATTTGAGTAGTTCGGGTTTTCACTAATAGGCAGGTGTGTAGTTAGCCTATTGATTTCCGGGATATATGTTATATCTGTATGTATTTTGTGTATGTGATAATAAGTGCAGTGATCATCATGATTTGGATACCCTTAAGGGGTATGTCGATAATCTGGTAAGTACCAAATCTGATCAAATGTGATTACTATTATGAATATGTGACAATATGCTTGATGAACATGTTCATGTATCATTATATTATGTCATTATGAAATGTTGCATGTGCATGGGTTGGGATATGACAGAAGGTACGGGTGTACTTCGAGTACGTGGTTTGATGTTAGCCTTGAGCTACATCGTGGATTGACGTTGACTGAGGTCACGTTGTGGATAAATTGCGATTTAGTTCGCGTGGCTTGATGAGCGGCTGTGTGCCTCATCGTGGTTGATATTGGCTATGTGCCATATCGTGGTTGATGAGTGACTATGTGTCCCATCGTGGTTTTGGTGTTAGCTACGGCTACATCGTGGATTGGCGCTGACTGAGGTCGCGTTGTGGATTATTGTGCTTAATTGCACGTGGATGGCATTGATCGCCTTTTGGAGTGAAAAGGAGAGGGTGATTTGATAATCCCCTAGTGTGTGGTGGCTGGATATGGGGGTGTGTAGAGGATGGACCCTAGGCTGGGTTGGGTGCATTTTGCATAAATCGGTATGATATGTGAATAAATGTGAAAATGGGCCAAGCCCAATATGATATGTGGATTAATGTGGAAACGGGCTAAGCCCAATATGTGAAGTGGATTAAAGTGGTAATGGGCCAAGCCCAATATGTGGACTCATGTGGTTAAATTCTCTTATTATCTGATATGTGATATGGTTATGGGCCAAGCCCAATATGTGAACTCTATGTGATGTGAATATGGGCCAAGCCCAATAAGTGAAACTATGTGAATAAGTTACATTAGTATCTGTTATGTGGTAAATATGTGGTTTGATATGTGGGTGGAATTCAGTGGACTAATTGCACACTGAGTCTGTATGACTCACCCAATTTTTATCAACCTTTCAGGTGATGCTCGGACCGAGTTGGAGTGGATACGAGGTGGCCCATGCAGAAGATATTTTATTTATTTTACACATTTTATTTATGAAAGGTTATTTATTGTAATAAGGGCCATTTTAAGTATTTAAGGATTTTTATTATGTTTTAAGTTGAACTGTCGATTATATTATTATTTGGAAATGTTTTATTTTAAACAACTTAATTTTATTGGGAACTTTAATTACACAATGTTTTAGTAAAGACAAATTAATTTTATGTTTTCACTCTAAGTCAAAAAGTTTTTCAAACGTTTTCTGCAGTGGCATCTCAAATTCGGTCATAGCGAATGGGCCGGGTTTGGGGTGTTACACACCTTTTCATTGGCACAATCGATCAAGTCCCGAAACTTGCCCTTATGCCTATCGATTTGCCCTTAAAACCAAAGTACACAATCGATCATCACTTATATACCAACTATGGCTCATGGCTGAATATTAGCAACCACTTACCTATTTCTTCCAAATCCCGAAATATCACTGATTATGAAGTTATCGAAATTCCCTGCTAACCACTGTTAGAATCGGTTATAACAATAATCTTAAAAAAATGGCCCTTGGCCGAATACCACATTCCACTTACCTTGATCACACAAATCTTGAAATACCTCCTTTAATGCTCCCTTCCTTCGGCTACATACAAAAGAAAGACTAGATAAAGGCCCTATAGCCATTCGGCGAACCCTATACCAAAGCCTTAATCACTTGATTTCGGCACACAAACGAAAAGGAACCAAAACCGATTACTAAAAGAAGAACTTACCTCCAACGTCTGCTTGTGATGACTAAAAGAGAATAGATTTCAGCTATCTATTTCGGCTTTAAAGGCTTGCGGCAAAGAAGAGAAAATAGGCACTTTGAGATTCGGCTAGGCCTTTAGAGGTGTGATTGAATATTCGGCTAACACATGAACAAGTGTGGAGAAGTAGTTTCGGTAATAGGAGAACATGTAAAAGAGATTTCGGCTAAAGGTGTTTCTCAAAAATTTGGAGAAGAAAAGATGAACACTTCACCTAGATAATTTCGGCACTTATCAAAGGGAAAAAAATAAGGTACAATTTCGGCAGTAACCAAGATGAAAAAGAAAGGCTTTGAAAGAGGAAATTTAGCATACACTAGCACCATATTTAAACCGAAAATACAAGCTCCTAGAGTCCTATATTCGGCCACCATATCTCCACTTATCAAATCCCAATTTAATCTCCTATTATTCCTCTTTAACACTTATTCAAAAATAAACAAATAAATCTACCATTATCTTCTATCTACCAACTTAAAATAAATTAGCCTTTATCCTATTTAAAAACAAAAACAAGCTTAATCCTTATCTTTTGGAAGCCCATGTTCCGTCCAACTCCTTCCCCCTCCCTTGACGTCACATGCCAAAAATAAAAGCCACCCAATTGCTGCCCCCAAGATTCGAACATGAGACCTGCTGGAGCCCTTTGACGCAAGCTACAGATAACGCCCCACGCCACTTTGCTGCTGGTTCTTTTGTGTCATAAACTCCCCACAGTTCCTTTTAAGACCTCCTTCCCTAGCTCCCCCTTGTCTTAACACCAAAAGCAAAATAAAAACACTTCTCCCTGTTGCCAACAAGACTCGAACCAAAGCCCTTGCCCACTGCACATGGCGTCATTTCCAGGCCCTTAAGTGGCGCCTTGCAGCCACTTTACCAAGCCCCCTTTCTTGCCCAAAAACGCCTAGAATTTTCCCTTAAGGCCTCCTTAGCCCAATTCCCCTTTTTAACGCCAAAAATAAAAGCTCCCAAGTGCAATTTCTGCAGCTCAAACCTCCTCCCCCTAGAAACTCCTCTTGACGCCAACTCTTCTGCACCCTAGGTGGCGTCCCTTGCCACTTTTCCAATTGCTTTCTTATGTCATGCTTTGCACCGAATTTCTTTTAAAGCCTCATTTACCCAGCTCCCCCTATTTAAACACTTAAAACAAAATTTTTCGAAAACGCTTTTCTACAAACTTGATTATTAAAACCCTTAAAACACTGCCAAGCATACCCATAGCCTACTAACACTTAGATTATGCACTAAATGCATAACCCCTAGATCCGGGATATTACATGTGTAGCCCTTCCCTAAGTCTTAATAGATTTACGGCATTAAATTTAATATATGTGTTTATAATAATGTACAAAGTGGGCTAAGGTACCATGCAATGGTACAAAGTACTCAGGTACGTAAACCTACTCCTACTATGAGTATAATAAGATAAATATATGTTATGGCATATAAGTGAAATTATAAGAATGTGAATAAGAGATATGACATGGTTTATGCACATTTGTATGACATGGGGCATATGGGTTATATGGAAAGGGGAAGTGGTTTGGTGGTTTATAGCACAAATATCTGAATGTGGTGACTTCGGTCACATAATCTGAATGTGGTGACTCATGTCACAAAATTTTATCTGGTGGCTATGCCACAATATATATAAGGGCAATGAGCACGTCGTCTGAAGCGACTACCTTCGATGATGTGTAGCAGATGGAGGGTTGACTTAGTAGTCCCCACGGTGTGATGGTTGGTACGGGTGATGTGTAGCGGATGGTATCTAGGTTTGGGTTCGGGAATGCATCATTAATTGTAAATTGTGATATGTATATGTATGATCTGATATGCCTGAATCATTAGGACTTAGTGTGGTTGTTATACACTGAGTCTGCTTGACTCACCCCGTTGTGGGATATGTTTTCAGGTGACGCTCAGTAATGGACCGGGTCGGCAGGAGCTTATTGGTGGCCATGCTCAGCTCAGAGTTTATTTTTAATTTGGACTTTCTATTTTCTTTTTTGTATTTGGATTTATTCGGGTTTTGTTTTTGATGTAATAAGGCCATAGTATGAGACTGTTTTATGCTTGCTTTTATTTATTTCTATCACGATATAATTATTGTTAAATCAAAGGTAATCTAAATTGTTTTTAAAATAAACGTTAAATGTTTTGACATCTAAAAACAGATGATTTCCAATTTAAAAGTGAAACCTAAAACAAATTCGGCATATCTTTCGACTTATGGTTTTGGAATATAAAAACAAGATTTTTAATAAATCCCTGATTTCAAAAAGAACAAGATTTTCAACTGAACCCAACACAAACAAGTTTTCTTCCAAGATCACTCGAATTTTCCAAAGTAAATAAACAAATTCCGAACTGTTTTACTCGAGGAACATACCAGATCCGGTCAAGGCTCGTGGGTCGGGTTTGGGGCGTTTCAGTCTTTATCCTTCTTGGATATTTCTCAGATTCCTCTCCTTGATTTCATCAAGGTGTAATGACTCTGGTGAAGGAACTGGTGAATGCCGCCCCAAGCAGGAGAGGGGACTCAAGTTCGAGTTACGATAGAAGCAAGGTAGGTTTTATTTTTGTTTCTGGCGTTAAGACAAGGGGGAACTTAGGAGGGAGCTCTTAAAAGGAGTTGTAGGGAGTTTACATCACAAAAAAACGCCTTGGCAAAGTGGCCTTGGGCGTTACCTGTAAGCTCATTCCAGCAGGTCCCATGTTCGAGTAACGTGAGCAGCAAATAGGTGTTTTGTTTTTGCAAGCTGGCGTGAAAGAGAAGAGCTGGTGGCCTGCACATGGGCTCTCAATTGGGATGAGGATAAGCTTGATGAATTGGTTTTTAAATTCGGCTGGAAGAGTGAAGTATTTATTATTTTATTTTTTATTTATTTGAAGAGGTAATTAAGAGGTAGGATAGAAGATAAGTATTGTTTTATTTTATTTCAAATGGGTGATAATTAATAAATAAAGAATTATCACAAAAAGGGGTGATGGCCGAATGTAGGATTCTTTAGGGACTTTCATATTCGGTTTTGAGTATAGCAAGGAGGTGCCGAAATCCATTTAACTTGTTCTTCTTTTCTTCCCAATTTGTTTTCTTGGCCGAACTTTCTCTAGCCACATTGCCTAAAATTCTTCAAAAATCCCTCTCTTCTTTTGTTTCTACTTGGCCGAACCTATCACCCTTTTCTACTCAAAATTTCATCTTCCATTTGGTGCTAGCCGAATATCCCATCAACACCTGGGAGCCACAGCCAGAATCTTTTCACTTTTAGTCTCTTCCAGGAAACAATAGAGGTAAGTGTTCCTTTTAAAATCGGGTTTTTATTTTCTCTACCTTTGTGTTGCACTGAAAGCTTGAGAATAGGCCTTGGTAAGGATTGGCCGAATGTGTATAGGCCATATTAATATGTAACTTTTGTGTGTAGCCGACACTAGGGAGTATTTTGGCATTTGATTCTTCAAGGGATCTCGACAAGACAGGTGACAATTTCGGGATTTTGGTAAGTTTGGTAGGTGGTTAGGCATATTCGGCCAAAGGCCATTTTTGGTATCTAAGTATAACCGAATGTGCACTATGGTTTTAGGGGCTAATCGGCAAGGGAAAATAGAGGCTTCTGGGATTTTAATTTGTTTTGGTAAGTGATAGTAAGTTTCGGCCCAAAGCCTTATTTTAGGTGCGATTAATCTTTCGGGATTATTAGTTTAGCCGAATAAGACTTTTTGATACTAACCTATAGTGGTCGAATGTAGGAGCAATACGAGAATACGTTTCGGGATTTTGTGAATATCGTATAGATTCGGGATTTCTCCTTAGATCTTCGGTTAAACAGGTGTGTAAAACTCGTACACACTTTATTAGTTGGCATTGCTTATTATGTTACCATTAATCATTGTGATAGTGATTTGCCTTGTGGGCATGAGCATGGATTCCGGGTGAGTTGCTTATGACTTTAAATATGTTATATAATATGCTATGCCATGACTTATATACATGATTTATGATAATATGTTACGCATGTTGTGAGCATGTTGGTAATGGGATTGAAGAGAGGAGGGGGAATATTCTTTATGGACTGTCACCAGTGGTTTTGACCACAAGATGGGTTGGCCCCATCAGTTTAATTGTGACTTCGGTCACTAGTGGTTTTGACCACACCGTCGATATAAATCGTGACTAAGTCCCAGTGGTTTGGTACCACCAGTGGTTTTGACCACATATTGATAATTCTGACCTATGGTCATCAGTGGTTTTGACTACACGATGGGTTGGCCCCATCACTTGATTTGTGACTCCGGTCACCAGTGGTTTTGACCACCAGTGGTTTTGACCACGCGGGGTAGAAGGAGCATGGATGGCTAGTTTTGGGTTGCATGTTTTGCATGTCTCACTAATACTTTGTGTATGATTTTGCACTTCCGGGTTGAAACACCCCACACCCGGCCCACGAGCCTAAACCGGATCTGGTATGTTCCTTAAGAAAATCGATTTTTGAAGTCCTTTATTACTTAGAGAAAATTTGTGTATTTTTAGAAAGATGTTAATTTTGGGTTGGGCTTAAGTTGGAAATCCATTTATTTAATTTAGAAATCATTTAATTAGGGTGGCAAAATAATTTAGGGTTTAATTGTAAAGAAAAAAAATTTTAATAATATCAATTTAAAATATTTTGTAACATAATAATTAAAAGTAAATAATAGTAACGAAAATAAAACTATGGCTTTTTAGGCCTTATTACATCAAATAATTTCCAAACTTAAAATTTAAAGAAACTTAGTAAAAATAAAGGTCCATATCATAAATTTTTCCTTGCTACGCATGGCCACCTTTAGCTCCTGCCGACCCGGTCCATTGCTGCTCATCACCTGAAAAATAGTCCCACAAAGGGGTGAGTCAACAGACTCAATGTGTACACAAACTAACAATCAACAATTCAGGCATTCATATTCATATCAAGTACATATTCAAATCAAATGATGCAACCCAAACCCAAGCCTATTTGTCCATCCGCTACACACCACCCGTACCTGCCAGTCACACCGTGGGGACTACTAAGTCGACCCTCCTTCCGCTACACACCATCGAAGCGATCATTGCGATCGACATGCTCATCGCCCATATAATTTGTGTCATTAGACACCATGTTCAGATAATGTAACTGAAGTTACCAAATTCAGATAATGTAACCGAAGTTACCATATTCATATAATGTAACCGTAGTCACCATATTCAGATAGTGAGACCGAAGTCATCACCTTCACTTCCCCTTTCACAAATATCCCATATGCCCCAAATATTTATATCATGCATAACTTATTTCTTATTCACGTTACTATTTACATGTTTAAAATATATCATATTCATAATCCTAACAGAAGTAGGAAACGTACCTGGGTACTTTTACCACATTTGTGGTGCTTAGCCACATTCTCATTCTTATACATATTCATATATATAAAAATTATAGCCATGTGAAATATCGAAGGTTAGTAAGGGTTCACACCTGATTCGCTTAATAGGTTCCTTGAGATCCCAAAAATCCCGATCTAGGCCTTAGATCTGTTAATCCCTATATTCGGCCCATCATATATATAAACATATTAATAACCTTTTTGATTTTAAACCCAAATCCTACTAGGAATGGTATTACTAACACTTACCTTGTTTGCCGATTTGATTGATAATCAAATCCCGAAGATTTGTGTTCTTCCCTTGAAATCGGCTAACCATTAAATCTATTGATTTGATTAGTCTCTGGTTAAAATAAATAGATCTAAACATTTAAGAGAGAACCTTGGCCGATTATAACCACTTACCTTATGATGAGATCCCAAAAATCGATTCCTTGCTCCCTTTAGTGATATTGAAATTCCTATAATTCTTATGTTAGATCTGTTCTAACCTTAATAAATAAAAATATGGCCTTTGGCCGAATACACATGTGCCTTACCTTGAATTCCTTGAATCCCGAAAATTCCTTGAATCTTAGTACCTCAGTCGACTGCACCTTGGCTTGGGGTCACAAAGATTCGGCTTTGATAATGGAAACAGAGAGGAGAACAGAAGAATTTTGGAGAGGAAAATATAGATGAAAGAGAGGCTACTTTGCTAGAGAAGAAATTCGGCAGAGAGAGTTTGTCAGGGAAATTTCGGCAATACTAAGAAAAGATGAGAGAATAGCCTTTAGTTCTCCTTCTTTACCCGAAATTATCAGGCCAAGAGTCCTTAACTTGGCCACCACTCTTTCTTGTGATAATATCATCTATTTTATTTAAAAATAAATAAATAATATCCTTATTATCTCTTCTAAATAATCCAAATAAAAAGGCTTTTACTTATCACCTTATTAAGCAATATTAATGGAAATAAAACACCCTCTTTCTAGAATGCTTGTGCCGTCCAACCCTTAGCCTGGGAAGCAAAAATAAAACTTCATTTAATTGCTTCCCTTGTGACTCGAACTCAGGCCCATGCTTCCTGCACATGGCGCCATTTCCATAGGCCCTAAGTGCCATCTTCAGGCCACTTTTCCTAGCCCGTTTGTGTGTCAAATCTTACCAACTTTTTCTTTTAAGGCCCCTTTGCCTTAATTTCCTATTTAAAACTTTAAAACTCATCATTTTAGGGTCATTTCCAAGTTTCCTAAAATTTTCGATCATACTCACATCTTGGCCATTTTCTTACATTTCCAAGTTTCCCGAAATGTTCACTTTCCATTTTTGGATCATTTCCATTTTCATTTCTTAGTTTCCAAAAATGTGTACTTTCCATTTTTGAACCATTTCTTTACATTTCTAGGTTTCCTAAAATGTTCATGTCCTAATGCATTTCCAGGTTTCCAAAAATATTCATTTCCATTCATTTTCATACATTTATGAGTTTCCAAAAATATCAAAAATTTATTCATAATGTTTAAGACTTGTCATTTCGTGCAATTAAACCGAAAATGCATAGGCCCTTTCCAGGATGTTATAGTTCTACCCCCCTTAAACAAAATTTCGTCCTCAAAATTTACTAACTAAATAATTGAGGGTATTGCTGTCGCATTGTCTCTTCTGACACGCACGAAGCTTCTTCCGATCCATGGTTGCGCCATAACACCTTGACTAGTGGTACTGACTTCCTTCGTAGTACCTTCACATCACGTTCCAAGATTCGAATCTGTTCTTCCTCGTAGGATAAGTCCGGCCTTAGCTCCACCTCTTCAACAGGTACCACATGAGATGGATCCGATCGATAGCGACGTAGCATGGATACATGGAATACGTCGTGCATTTGCTGCAACTCTGGTGGCAACTCTAACTGGTATGCCACTGGCCCAACTCGCTTCAGTACTCGATAGGGCCCTATAAATCTTGGGCTTAACTTCCCTTTACGACTGAACCTCATAACCTTCTTCCAAGGTGAGACTTTCAGAAATACTTGGTCTCCCACTTCAAACTCAATTTCCTTCCGCTTAAGGTCGGCGTACGACTTTTGCCTATCAGAGGCTTTCTTCAATCTTGCCCGGATCATCTCAACCTTCTCCTCAGTTTCTGCCACTAACTCCGGACCAAAAACGCGACGTTCTCCTAACTCAGTCCAACAAGTAGGAGTTCTACACTTCCGACCATACAATGCTTCGTATGGTGCCATCCGAATGCTTGCCTGATAGCTGTTGTTGTAGGCGAACTCAGCTAGAGGCAAATAATCTTCCCAACTTCCTTGAAAATCCATCACACAGCCTCTCAGCATATCCTCCAACACTTGTATAACTCGTTCAGACTACCCGTCTGATTGTGGATGAAAAGCCGTCGTGAAGTCCAACTTAGTGCCTAACGCTTGATGAAGTGCCTTCCAAAATCGAGACATAAACCTTGGGTCTCTATCGGAGATGATCGACAGTGGTACTCTGTGTAGCTTCACGATCTCCGCCACATATAACTTGGCTAGCTTCTGAAGAGAATAGTCAATTCTCACCGGAATAAAATGTGCGGACTTGGTCAAACGATCCACTATCACCCATACCGAGTCCTTCTTAGTGGGCGTAAGGGGAAGCCCACTAACGAAGTCCATGGTAATCCTTTCCCACTTCCATTGGGGAATCTCAATTGGTTGAAGCAATCCCGATGGGACTTGGTGTTCAGCCTTGACTTGCTGACACGTTAGACATTTTCCCACGAAATCAGTCACCTCTCGTTTAAGATCGGACCACCAAAATTATTCTTTTAAATCCCTATACAGCTTAGTGCCTTCGGGGTGCATGGCATAAGGGCTACCATGCGCCTCCCGAAGAATCCTTCGTCTTAACTCCTGGTCCCTCGGCATACAGACTTTTCCTTTGTAGCACAGTACTCCTTCTTCATTGACGCAATAATCCCCTAATTCTCCGCTCCGTACTTGCTAAAACTTAGCACTTAGATCCTTATCAGCCAATTGTCCCTCTTTCACCTCATTCAGCCACGTGGGCTTGACTTGCAACTCTGCCAACAGGCTTCCATCATCATACAGACTCAAGTGAGCGAACAAAGCCCTTAGATCTGACACAACCTTCCTACTTAGGGCATCAGCTACCACATTCGCCTTGCCCGGGTGGTACTCTATCGAACAATCATAATCTTTCAACAACTCCACCCACCTTCGTTGCCTCAAGCTCAACTCCTTCTGAGTCAACAAGTACTTAAGGCTCTTGTGGTCTGTGTAAATCACTGACCTTTCTCCATAAAGGTAGTGCCTCCAAACCTTAAGGGCGAAAACCACTGCTGCTAGTTCCAAGTCATGGGTTGGATAATTAACCTCATGAGGCCTTAGTTGCCGAGACGCATACGCGACCACTTTTCCATCTTGCATTAGCACACAACCTAACCCCGTATACGAAGCATCACAGTACACCACAAAATCCTTGCCTACCTCCGGCTGAATTAACACCGAGCTTCCACAAGACCTTCTTTGACTTTTCAAAGCTCTCCTGTTGCTTATCCGTCCACACAAAGGGTACTTCCTTCCTTAGCAACTTTGTCAAAGGCGCGGCTATTGACGAGAAGCCTTCCACGAACCTTTTGTAATAGCCCGCCAATCCTAAGAAACTTCGGATTTCAGCCACAGACCTAGGTGGTTTCCAATCCAACACTGCTTCGATCTTCCTAGGATCCACTCTTATTCCTTCGGCGGATATCACATGTCCTATGAATGCCACTTCCTTAAGCCAAAATTCACACTTGCTGAATTTGGCATAGAGCTTTTTCTCCCTTAACACTTCCAACACCATTCGGAGATGCTCATCATGCTCCTCTTCCGTCTTAGAATACACCAAAATATCATCGATGAACACCACGACGAACCCATCCAAGTAGGGTTGGAAAACCCGATTCATCATGTCCATGAACGCGGCTGGAGCGTTCGTCAACCCAAATGGCATTACCACAAATTCGAAATGACCGTATCTTGTCCTAAAAGCGATCTTATGAATGTCAGCCTCCTTCACCTTCAACTGGTGATATCCCGACCTTAAATCTATCTTCGAGAACACAGCTGCCCCTTTCAGCTGATCGAACAAGTCGTCTATCCTTGGCAAAGGATACTTGTTCTTGATGGTCAGTTTATTCAACTGACGGTAGTTTATGCACATCCGCATAGTTCCATCCTTCTTTTTCACAAATACGACCGGTGCTCCCCATGGAGACACATTGGGTCGAATGAACCCACGATCCAACAACTCTTGGATTTGAGCTTTGAGCTCCACTAACTCCTTTGGCGCCATTCGGTATGGAGCGATTGACACAGGAGCTATTCCCGGTAGCAAGTCTATTCCAAATTCCACCTCTTTATCTGGGGGTATTCCTGGTAATTCTTCTGGGAACACATCTACAAAGTCTCTTACCGTCCTAACTCCATGGACACCTTCATCCTTTCCACCTAACACACTTACGAAGGCTAAGAACGCCTCGCACCCTTTCCTAACCAGCTTCTCAGCCTTCAGCGTCGAAACTACGTTTGACAAGTAGTTCCTCCTTTCCCCGATCATCACTACTACTTCATCCTCCGGGGTTCTTAATTCCATACGTTTAGCCGCACAATCCAATACGGCTCGATGCTCTACTAACCAATCCATTCCAAGTATAAGCTCAAATTCTCCGAAGGGTAACTCCATTAAATCAGCCCGAAAATTCACTCCCTGAATCTCTAGGGGTACATTTCGAAAGATCTTATCTATCACCATAGTTTGGCCTAATAGGCTTACTACAGTCATCTGCCTATCCGAGAGTTCAGAGTCTAGGCCTATTGTTTCCACTATGCTACATGCGACATATGAATGGGTCGAGCCCACATCAATAAGAGCAAAATAAGGCTTGTCAAAAATAAAGAACGTACCGATTATAACATCCGACGCGTCTCCATCTTCCCTCCAGCGAACCGCATAAACCAAACCTGGTTGCCTTGCCTCAAGATTAGCCGTACCTGCTACCGTGCTCCACACCCCAAAGCACCATTACCTCTGTTGGCCGAACCACGACCCCGTTAAGGCTGCTGTCCGCCTCTACCAGCCTGACTAGCATTCTGAGCTACCGGTCGGCTCTCATCTGGTTGCTTGGGACAATCCTTAAGCATATGGTCCTTAAACCCACATTTGAAACATCCCCCTGTCTTTCTCCAACACTCGCCCAAGTGCCTCTTTCCATAATGCTCACAAAGCGTCTTTGCCGCCAAAATTGCACAGCTTGTTGATTCCGTGGCCCGTCAACTCTAGGCCTCTTATGACCCTTTCCAGGTGGTCCAAATCCTCTTTTGGGTTTACTCTTATTCACAGCCTGCTTGGTAGAATCCTTGATCCCTTCGGCCACCTTGACCTTTTCTACTAAAGCAGAGAATTCCCGCTCCTGATGCGGTGCTATTAACAGTCTCAAATCATCCCTCAATCCGTCCTCAAAATGGACACAGTGCTCATGCTCAGTTGCCGCTACTCCTCGAGCATAGCGGCTCAACCTCAGAAATTCCGCCTCATATTCTGCGACAGACTTACTCCCTTACACTAACCCCAGAAAAGCCTTCCTTTGTTCGTCTGTATACCTGGTTCCCACATATTTCTTCTGAAATGTCTCTTTCACATACTCCTAGGTCAGATCCTCAGCCGTGGCACCATCTCGAACAGTTAACCACCATTGGTACGCTTCATCGCGTAACAGTACCACCATCCCTTTCAACTTCTCCTCAGAGGTCAAGTCGAGCTCATCCATGATGCGCTCAGTTGCTTCCAACCAGTACTCAGCTGTACTGGGTGCCACTCCCGATACTCCTCGAAACATTTCCACTCCATTAGCTCAGGGCCGCTCAGGCACAGACTTACGATTTCCTAAATTCCCACCTGCACCAGCCACCAATTCCAAGACTCGCAGCACAGCCTGCGATACAGCATCTTCTCCTGTTTGAGCTTGTTGCTCAACACCCACAGCTGGAGGTGGCGGTGGCGGTGGTATCTCGTTGTCAGAACCTTGACCCGACCTAACAGGTTCTGACACAGTCATTCTTCCTCTACCTCTTCCACGACGACCACGTCCTCTAGAGCTCATTTTCTATCGTCGAGATCTGATTAAGAAGTTTTATGAATTAGTATTCTTGTTTCACTTATTACCCGCGAAGATGTTTTATGAAGAAGGATTTAAGAGTGGTTCTTTCGTATTCACACAAGCATACAGTCTTTCCATTCATTCATTCATCCATCAAACAAATATGAACTTTCGTTCATTCAGAGAAACGTTGAGATTTTTATTGCTGTTATTTTTCCACTACCCAGGAGTATTTATGTAATTTTGTCCTACAGGGGTAATTTCAAAATTTTTCAAAGAAAAAGTTCCTTGGTGATTTTTTTGTCACAAAGTATGTTGATATTTCCAAATTCTCGGGGTATCTAAAAAAAATTTAAAATTCGGGGTATTGCGATAATTTTTGACCTCGGGGGTATTTTTGGTAATTTTCCAAGAACCAGGGTAAATTTATGAAATTTAATAAGTTATGGATATTTCAAAAGTTGTAAAAACTTTGGTTGTTCTTTTTGAAAGTTTCCCTTTTCAAATGGTGATGTTTGCAAAAAAAATTTGAAAATCAGGGCCATTTTGGTAATTTTGTAAGTTAGGGGCAATTTTGTAATTTTCCAAAATCAAGGTATTTATGATAGTTTCCAAATTAGGGTTTGTGAACATTTATAAAATAGTAAAGTCTTGGCAAAACCGTTGAGAAGTTGGACATTTTATAAACCAAGGGCATTTTCGTAATTTTACCACTAGGGGTATTTTTGTAATTTTTGAAAATCGGAAATTTTTCAGAAAATCTTGTAAAGATAGTTTTCACAATTTAAAAGAATGATTTTAAAAGTTTTAAAAACTAGGGTTTTGTTGTTTTTCATGAAAAACGGCTAATTCCCTTTCGGGTTTTAATCTTTGTGTTTAGCCCATGACCGAGCCCTTTTGGTCAGGGTGAACCAAAGCTACGCACCAGGCAGGATTCGAGTAGAGAGGAGGTGAGTCACGCGGACTGCTTAAATACCAAGCTCTCACTGAAACCGTTCCTAGACATGCGCACAGAGGTTGCCACACCACTGAGCCCTCTGAGTTAGGGTGAACCGAAGCTACGCACCAGGTAGGATACCTGCGAAGAGGAGGTGAGTCACTAGGACTGCTTAAATACCAGGCTCTTCCGGATCTAACCCTAGACATGCGTACAGGGGTTACCTCACCCTAGCTCAATGACTTAGCCATAGGTTTGTGGAGTTCATTAAGTCTTATGTGTTTCATGTGTTTGAGTAGTCTAATCCTAGGGTTCAAGTTCCTATCACACTATTCTACGTTCCATGCCTTTTATACCCCTATATAAATCACATAATCACACATAGAGTTAGGGGTACTTACCTGGTGGACTGCGGGTCGGAGACTTAGGTGCCATGCCAGAAAACCTGCTTATTTCAAAAAAAAAAAAAACTCATTTGGGCTCGCTTTGAAAACGTTTTGGGCCTTAGCCCACAAGCCGAGAGTTTAAAAATTGGGCTCTGATACCAAATTGAAACACCCCACACCCGGCCCGCGAGCCTGGGCCGGATCTGGTATGTTCCTTAAGAAAATCAGTTTTCGAAGTCCTTTATTACTTAGAGAAAATTTTGTGTATTTTTAGAAAGATGTTAATTTTGGGTTGGGCTTAAGTTGGAAATCCGTTTATTTAATTTAGAAATCATTTAATTAGGGTGGCAAAATAATTTAGGGTTTAATTGTAAAGAAATAAAATTTTAATAATATCAATTTAAAATATTTTGTAACATAATAATTAAAAGTAAATAATAGTAACGAAAATAAAACTATGGCTTTTTAGGCCTTATTACATCAAATAATTTCCAAACTTAAAATTTAAAGAAACTTAGTAAAAATAAAGGTCCATATCATAAATTTCTCCTTGCTACGCATGGCCACCTTTAGCTCCTGCCGACCCGGTCCATTACTGGTCATCACCTGAAAAATAGTCCCACAAAGGGGTGAGTCAATAGACTCAATGTGTACACAAACTAACAATCAACAATTCAGGTATTCATATTCATATCAAGTACATATTCAAATCAAATGATGCAACCCAAACCCAAGCCTATTTGTCCATCCGCTACACACCACCGTGCACTCGCGGCCACACCGTGGGGACTACTAAGTCGACCCTCCTTCCGCTACACACCATCGAAGGCAGTCACTGCAGTCGACATGCTCATCGCCCATATAATTTGTGTCATTAGACACCATGTTCAGATAATGTAACCGAAGTTACCAAATTCAGATAATGTAATCGAAGTTACCATATTCATATAATGTGACCGTAGTCACCATATTCAGATAGTGAGACCGAAGTCATCACCTTCACTTCCCCTTTCACAAATATCCCATATGCCCCAAATATTTATATCATGCATAACTTATTTCTTATTCACGTTACTATTCACATGTTCAAAATATATCATATTCATAATCCTAACAGAAGTAGGAAACATACCTGGGTACTTTTACCACATTTGTGGTACTTAGCCACATTCTCATTCTTATACATATTCATATATATAAAAATTATAGCCATGTGAAATATCAAAGGTTAGTAAGGATACACACCTGATTAGCTTAATAGGTTCCTTGAGATCCCAAAAATCCCGATCTAGGCCTTAGATCTGTTAATCCCTATATTCGGCCCATCATGTATAAACATATTAATAACCTTTTTGATTTTAAACCCAAATCCTACTAGGAATGGTATTACTAACACTTACCTTGTTTGCCGATTTGATTGATAATCAAATCCCGAAGATTTGTGTTCTTCCCTTGAAATTGGCTAACCATTAAATCCATTGATTTGATTAGTCTCTGGTTAAAACAAATAGATCTAAACATTTAAGAGAGAACCTTGGCCGATTATAACCACTTACCTTATGATGAGATCCCAAAAATCGATTCCTTGCTCCCTTTAGTGATATTGAAATTCCTATAATTCTTATGTTAGATCTGTTCTAACCTTAATAAATAAAAATATGGCCTTTGGCCGAATACACATGTGCCTTACCTTGAATTCCTTGAATCCCGGAAATTCCTTGAATCTTAGTACCTCAGTCGATTGCACCTTGGCTTGGGGTCACAAAGATTCGGCTTTGATAATGGAAACAGAGAGGAGAATAGAAGAATTTTGGAGAGGAAAATATGGATGAAAGAGAGGCTACTTTGCTGGAGAAGAAATTCGGCAGAGAGAGTTTGTCAGGGAAATTTCGGCAATACTAAGAAAAGATGAGAGAATAGCCTTTAGTTCTCCTTCTTTAGCCGAAATTATCAGGCCAAGAGTCCTTAACTTGGCCACCACTCTTTCTTGTGATAATATCATCTATTTTATTTAAAAATAAATAAATAATATCCTTATTATCTCTTTTAAATAATCCAAATAAAAAGGCTTTTATTTATCACCTTATTAAGCAATATTAAAGGAAATAAAACACCCTCTTTCTAGAATGCTTGTGCCGTCCAACCCTTAGCCTGGGAAGCAAAAATAAAACTTCATTTAATTGCTTCCTGTGACTCGAACTCAGCCCATGCTTCGCACATGGCGCCATTTCCATAGGCCCTAAGTGCCATCTTCAGGCCACTTTTCCTAGCCCGTTTGTGTGTCAAATCTTATCAACTTTTTCTTTTAAGGCCCCTTTGCCTTAATTTCCTATTTAAAACTTTAAAACTCATCATTTTAGGGTCATTTCCAAGTTTCCTAAAATTTTCGATCTACTCACATTGGCCATTTTCTTACATTTCCAAGTTTCCCGAAATGGTCACTTTCCATTTTTGGATCATTTCCATTTTCATTTCTTAGTTTCCAAAAATGTGTACTTTCCATTTTTGAACCATTTCCTTACATTTCTAGGTTTCCTAAAATGTTCATGTCCTAATGCATTTCCAGGTTTCCAAAAATATTCATTTCCATTCATTTTCATACATTTCTGAGTTTCCAAAAATATCAGAAATTTATTCATAATGTTTAAGACTTGTCATTTCATACAATTAAACCGAAAATGCATAGGCCCTTTCCAGGATGTTACACGGGTTGGGGATTTATCCACTGAGTCTTGGTGACTCACCCCTTCCCATATCATTTTGTAGATGAGTAGATCGCGGAGATGGAGCCGGATGGACTCGAGGTGGCCATGCGATGGAAAACTTAGTTTACATAGACATTGATTTATTTTTATTTCACTCTTATTTTAATTATTCAAGTTTTAATAAGGCCCTGAAAGTTTTAAGTACTTTTACTAAGTATCTTTATTATTATGTCTATTATGGATTAACAATTTAAATATTAATTGCAAATGATTTTATTTCCTTAAGTATATATATATAAGTTAAAGTTTTAAATTGGGAATTTGGTAACAACTTAATTTATTGCGAAATTTTAAATACACAAGGTTTTCCTTTCTAAGGACAATAAATGTATTTACTTCACCTTTAAGTCAAAATATTTTCAAACGTTTTTCCGCAGTGACATACCAGATCCGGTCAGGGCTTGTGGGCTGGGTTTGGGGTGTTACAAGCTTTCCCACGTGTCTTTTATAATAACTAAACAGCTTCTCTATTTCTGTCTTCCTGGGTTCTTCCAGTGTCATATGCTAAAATTCTTTTACCATCGGTCCAGAACAAATAAGTTTCTTGGTAAAGAAGATGTTCGGCCATGGTTATCATATCAATTTCGGCTTGGATTTGATAATTGGTAAAATTACTATACCAATTGTCAATGGTTTTTGACAATTTTTGTCGGTCTTCTTCTACTGCTGAAAGGGCTTTTCCCGAAAACAAAGTATGAATATTCCAAATTTGATATGGCTGATAAAATTTTTCTTTTTCAGCAATACCAATAAGACTACATATTTCTATATGAAAATAATAGATAAAATCATCTAAATCAACAAAATTTTTTAATCTAGATTTTACTATAGCAGGAAAATCTTTTAATAAATGAAAAGAAAGATTTTGGACTGTTATTTCTTTAACAAATCCCCATTCAATACTGGTTATATCAAATGGTTCATGATTAAGCCTAAATTTAATAGTAGGAAATTGTTCTCCTATATCATTAGTAAAAACATAGGCTTGCAAATAGTATTTTGAAAAAGTTTCTGAACATTGAGCTTGCTGGTTGCAAATAGCTTTATCTATTGTGGAAAATATATCCGGTGGTAGAATTTGTCTACATTTGTTATATAGACATATTCTAAACATTTTATTAATAATAGGATTGTTTGTTCCCTTATTAATAAAATATTGGAATATATCAAGAATATTATTTATCTCCTTAATATTTGTATATTCGACTAGGATTTCATCCCAATCTCTGTATAAAACAGATTTAAGTAATAAATCATGAGCTTATTTTTCCTTGTTTTTTCAACTAAGAATTCTGAAAACTGTGTAAGAGCTCTTCTAAAGTTTGCTCTTTGATCAGTAATATGGGTTTTCCATATTTTGTTTATAAAATTATAATATTCTAAAGGTAAACCTGGATTATAAAAATCCTTTATTTCACAAAATTCAGAATTTTGTTGTTTTTTCAACAAATTCTCGTTTCTTTTATAATTTCAAAGATAACTTTTTGATATAATCGAATATGGATCTTGAGACCATTCATAATAACTCACCTGGGTTGGTGATTGTGTTCCAACTGATTGGTTTACCATAGGATATGGTACATAATATCCTTGATTAGGATAAAATGGTACTTGTGTAGGAATAAATCCTTGTTTAGGACTCATTGTTTTTCCCTTGTTGGGTTTTTTATGGACAGTTGTCCATTCTCCAACTATTTCTAGAGGTTTTTTACCTCTATCCATAAGGCCTGCTAAGAAAATCAGCAATCATTAATAAAAATAAATTTAGGATTTTCTACTAATGATATTTCTATAGAAGTGTTTTCTATAAATAACCTAACCGATTTTTTATTAATAGTAAATGGTAAATATTGATTTATAAAATTATTTCCTAATAAAATATCTCCATTCATATCAGGAAAACATAATATTTTTGGACTTGTAAATCTAACATTATTTATGTAGATTGGTATATTTTTTGCTTTATAATAAATAGTAGTTTTATTACCATTTATTCCATTAATGTTTATTGTCTTTTTGACAGGTTTCCAATATTCTTCAGAATGGCATTCTTTTTACAACTCTTGGTTGTAGCTTTGTATCTAATAAAGCATGTAAAGAATATTTTTTATAATCTTTACCATGTAATTTAATTTCAATATATGTATTGAAATTTGTAATATCTTCTATTGAATAATGAATATCTTCCATTCTAGTGTTTCTAGAATTTTTACTAGGTGTAGTAGGAAAAATAGAAATATGAACTGTTTTCATACCTATTGGTGTAGAAGTACTTATATTATCTTCATCTTCCTCTGGTTGAGAACTAGAAGGTAATACTAAATTATCATCTGTATTGGTTATCATATTATTCTTAAAATATAACTTATCTCCAGATGACATATATTCTATAGTACTTACTGGTTTAGAAGTACCTGCATTATTAGTCTTTTCTATCAGCCAGTCTTTTGGAATTGATAGATCTTTTAAATGTAATAATTTTGGTTGAATCTCTGTAGTAAACTTATTGGGCTCAAAAAGCTCAATTATTTTATTATTTATTTCTTTATTTCCACTTTTGCTGTATTAGTGTATTCATTAATAGAAGTCCAGCTTATTGCTAAATCTTCTGCTAAGTCACTAATATCAGAATTTTTTGTCTGAATTCTAAGACATAGACACTCTTCTATTAGAGGGTCTGTTAAGACATAGACACTCTTCTATTAGAGGGTCTGTTATGGATATAAAGTAATTTGGTTTAACTTTAAATCCTATAACTCCTGTATGTAAATTAGACTGAATTCCTCCAATAAGTACTTTTATTGGATTTTCAAATCTTTTATCTAATAATACTGCTACAATAGGAACATCATGACCTCTTCTGAATAACGCTCTAATTGTTATCATAATGACTCCTAAATGTATATATCTAACTTGAGGATATTTTTTCCTAATACATTTTATCTTTTCTTTAGTAAATAATGGGATTTCTGTTAGTCCTCCTTTAGTATCTTTAGTGACTATATTTCCGCTAATTTTTTCTATGTGTTTTTATGACCAAATTTTAAACTTAGATATTTTATATATTTCTTCTTTAGAAATATGATTTTTATTAATCTTTTCTATTATATCATCAGAAAAGTCTGTTTCTTCTCCGATCTAATTTAATATCCTGTTGTTCAGAATTAGGAATTAAACACCCTAAACCCGGCCCACAAGCCCCGACCGGATCTGGCATGTCCCTTGAGTAAAACTCGTTTTTGTCATCTCGAAAAATATGTTGGTTTCGAGGAAAATAGATTTGTATTATGATTCTGTTGAAAACCGTGTTGTCAGTTAAGTTTGTATTTCAGTAAGATGTCATCTTCATGATTTAAAAATTATAAGTAACAAGAAAAACCAAATTTAGAGCTTCTTATTAAGTTGGAAACTATACGTGTTTAGGTGTCAAAACAATTTAAGTTGTCTTACGAAAAATATTTAATCATTTGTTTGACGTTGATCGTAGCAGAATAAAAATTTAGAACGCATAAATAAAACAGCTAAAAGTGGCCTTATTACAATAAAACATAACCTAAAATAAATCCCAAAATACTAAAAAAAAACGTAATAAGTTTAATTAAAAGAAAACCCGAAATGCTGAGTTAAACATGGCCACCACGCAGTCCTCGTTGACCCGATCCACAACACTAAGCATCACCTGCAAAAGTTATCCCACGAAGGGTGAGCCAACAGACTCAATGTGTACCAGTTACACTAAAAGCCCAATCGATCATAGTCTTACTTATAACATTTCAGCAAAGCCCATTTTAGACATATTCGGCCGTAAGCCCATATCATAGCATATCGAATCGTAACATATTAAATCACATGTACATTTAAAATGAAATACAATCCCGAGCCCACCTAGATATCCATCCTCTACACACCACCCGTACCTGCCAATCACACCGTGGGGATTACTAAATCGACCCTCCATCCATCCGCTACACACTGGCGCGCCGCTGCTGTGATCAATCGCACATCGCCCTTATAATCGTGGCATAGCCACCAGATAATGTGACAGAGTCACCGGATACATAATATGTGACATAAGTCACCGGATACATAATATGTGACATAAGTCACCGGATAATGTGGTAAAAACCACCGGAACACATCCCCTTTATCAATATCACCCATATGCCCATGCAACATACATATTATTCAGGTATCATGCTATGTACATTACCCCAAAGTCATAACAAGATCAGATATATCTCATATTAAATGTTTATACATAGTGTTAAGGGATAACGTACCTGAATACACTGTACCACCGAATGGTACCCGAAGCCACAATCATTCATATTTCTTATTAACACATGTTTATCATTAATACTATTAATCTATCAGGAATTTAGTGTAGGCTACACACCTGATAACAGTGAGTACGATACTATCAATACCGACACTCTCGCTAGCAGGGATAACAATGAACTGCTTATCCCTTTCCGATGCTGACCCACACCCTGGTGGCCAATCATGAATAGTAGAAACCGAGCGTTTCTTGAATTTAGGGGTAGGAACTACCCCTTTCACTCCTCCATTGGTACTTGCATCCATTGAAGAACACTTAATCAAAACCCGATTAATTAATATACGAGATCTAAACGAATAAAATCTATAACTTAAACACCCTTACCGAACTGGATCAGAATCCCGAGACACCTTTTTTACCACTATCGAACTCTTCCTAAAACATCACAGTTAGAATCGGCCATCCTTAATAAGTAATATGGGCTTTGGCCTAAGGTCACACTTTACTTACCTTGGATATTCAAATCCCGAATGATCTTCTCCTAATTGTCGGCTACGAAAGAACCGCGAAACTCACTTTCATGGTTTCGGCCAAAGAGAATAGGCATTAGTTTCCTTAGATTTCGACTAATCAAATAAGAAAGAAGGAAAATTAAATGACAAGGATCCCTTACCAACTCAATTGAACGCCCTTGCTTGGAACACAGAGAGGTTCGGCTACTATAGAAGAGTGATCAGCTTCGAAGGAGAAATAGATGAAGAAATCGGCTAGATGGTGATATGTTTCAGCTTGAGGTTTAATGAACAATCGGCTAAGGCTAAATGTGCTTTCGGCTTTTGATGAATCGTGAAAAGAAGAAGTGAAGGGGATGGAGTGTGATGCGATTTGGCTTGGTGACAAGAGGGAGATTCAGCTTTGACAAAAGAGAAGAGAGATGGGAGGTTTAAGGTGTTGCAGTAATGATGGAATTGAAAGAGAGAGGTTTCGGCCTTAGCAAGGGAAAAGAGAAGAGAAGAGAAGAGACTAGCTTCGGCTTACAACAACCAAATAGGAAGAAAAAAGAAAAGCAATTGACCTTAATGGTCTTTGAATGTTTCGACTAACACAAATAAGCTTGAAAATCTTCTTGCTACCACTTTTGGCACACCACTAGAGAAAGAAAAGAGAACCGAAAGAAAACACCTAAACCCCCTTAAGAAATTTCAGCTATTCCCCCTACCTACATGACCAAAATGGTCATCAAAGAAGTCCCTTGGCCGGCCAACTCTCACCCTCTTCTCAAATCCCACATTTTTCTCCTAATTCCTCTCTTTACCTCTCATTCAAATAAATTTGAATGAGTCAACCCTTATCTTTCCTTCCTAGTCAAATTTCAATTGAATTTGACTAAGTCTTGCCTTTATCTCCTCAGAGTCCTTGTTCTGTCCACCACTTCACCTCCTTGCCGCAAAATAAAATCTCCAAACGCTACCTGTACTGCTCGAACCTAGGCCCCCCTTCCTCTGCTTGTGGCGTCACTTCCCAAGGCCCTAAGTGGCGCCTCCTGTAACATCTGAGATTTAGGGTTTATACGTTTTAATTCATAAATCATGTGATAGGGTGCTTCGTGTGTTGTTTGTATGTGTTTGGGGGTTTTTGGAACCCTAGGGAGTTGGTAGGAGCCTTAGTGTAATTTTCGGTTGAGCCTGGTTGAGGGAGAGCTAAGGGAGCTAGGTCTTAAGGGAAATTAATGTGGAGAATAAGACATAAATAACCAAGTGGCAGAGTGGCAAGGGCGGCGCCACTTAGAGCATGAGGGAGTGACGCCTCAGGGAGCTAAAAGGGGACAAGGTTCGAGCTGCTGAGGCAGCATTTTGGCAATTATTTTGCGTCAGGAAGGGGGGAGAGTTGGATTCGGTTATGGCACTAAAAAAGGGGGGATTTGACTGAGTTAAATTATTTTAAATATGTGGCAAGGAGAAGGGATAAGATTGGACTTGATTTGAATTCATTTGAAAGAGTGAAGTTGAGAGAAAATAGGAGAAGAACAAGGGATAAGGAGTGAGGTTGAGGTGTTGGCCAAAAATGGGACTTTAGGGGGGGCAAAAATTCGGTCATTGAAGGGGAGCAGGGTGCCGAATTTACTTAGTATAGTGATAGGCATCTTTTTGGCGATTTTTCTCTCTTCCAAAAGCTCTATTCCCTTTCTCTTTTCTTTTGTGATCAGAAACCGAAAACCTCTCAAACCTTAGTTCTTTTCTTCTCCATCTTCTCGCGATCCAATCATCTTCGAAAGCTGAAGGAGCTTTTCTTCTTCTATGAAGTTATAGCCGAACCTCTTATGAGCCTCACCCTTATTTCTTCTCTTTCATTCTTTTCTAGAATGTTGATTCTCGAGGGTTGTTATCAAGCCGAATTGGGTTAGTAAGGTGGTAAGGATTTCTCTTTTTCAATTTTCTTTCTTCTTTTCTTGATTGGTCGAAATCAATGAACTAACCATGTGGATTTGACTGGCTGAAATCATGGAGGACTAGGTTGTGGGTCTTTTTCTTTTAGCTAGCGTTAAGGGTGCTAAGGAGCTCTCGGGATTCGATTCATCAAGGTAAGAAATTGGTAGTATTCGGCCAAGGGCCACATATTTCTATGTCTTTAAGTTAAGGCCGAAACTGATATGGTTCCATCTAGGGATTTCGGCAGACTTTTAGGTCCAAACGTGTGATTCTGGGATTCGATTATTTGAGGTAAGATGATGGTAATGGTAGGCCAAAGGCCGTTATTTTTGCTTGTTTATGTTAGAGCCGAATCTAACATAGTTATGTAGGAGGGAGTTCAACAAATCGCAAGGTGCAAATCGTTATAGGCTTTGAGTTTCGGGATTTAGTCGACTGTGCCAAAAAGGTTATTGCACTGATCTCCTGTTGTTGTATTTATTGTTGTGTATATGTATATGCGTACAAGATATGTATGATAGCCGGAAATAATGGCTGAGAGGGTGGCTACCCATGGTGGGTATTCGGTTAACCAGGTCAGTGTTTATGAGATTAATCTATCTGTGATATGTGTGTGAAATTATGGTAAGCATGTGATGTATTCTCATTTAAATGATGTTCTGGCATGATATAAATATATATGCATGGGGATTGGGATATGAATATCGAAGGACAGGGTGTACATGTTTATGTACGTGGTCTGATGTTAACCTTGTGCTACATTGGCGCTTAATGATAGCTATGTGCTTCATCAAGGTGGGATGTTGGCTATGTACCACATCGTGGGCGGATGATAGCTGTGTGCATCACCGTGGATGGAGGATGACCTTGAGTCACCTCGTGAATACAGATATGTGGGGTCACTTAGGTGATCGGTGGCTAAGCCACGGCTTTGAGCAGCATGACTGCCAAAGAGGTGTGTAGCGGTCGGAGGGTGATTTAGTAATCCCCTGGTGTGTGAGGCAAGTACGGGGGTGTGTAGCGGATGGACACTAGGCTGGGTTGGGATTCATATTGCATAATTATGTATGTGGACTGTGTGGATGTAGGCCAAGCCCAATTGTAGAGACATGTGAAATAATTACACACTGAGTCGGTTTGACTCACCCTTTTTTTTTTTCAAAACATCGCAGGTGACACATGATTCTTGGACTGGGCTGGAGCGGATACGAGGTGGCCATGTAGAAGATGTTTTTACCTATTTCATGCACTTTATATTTTTCGTACTTCTGAATAAATGTTTATTGTAATAAGGGCCACTTAAAGTGTTTGAGGATTTTATTTTGGTTAAGTTGGATTGACGTTCGAGTTAATATTTGGGAACGTTTTTCTATTTTAAAAAAACAACTTACAACCTAAAAACTTATATTAGAGTTTTAAATTCGGATATTTTGTAACAACTAATTTTACTTAGAATTTTATATATACCATGTTTTACAAATGACAGCAAATCTGTATGTTTTCACCCTATTGTCTAATTCTTTTCAAACTTTTTCCTCGGTAGCATTCTAAATTCGGCCGTGGTGTTTGGGCCGGGTTTGGGGTGTTACACCTCCCTTGCCACTTTGCCAGCTGGTTACTTGTGTCATAACCCACACACAATTTTTCTTAAAGCCTAGCTTCCTGAGTTCCCCTTTCCATGCTTAAAATTAAATATTTTTCTATGACTCCTACCTACATCCCAAGGTTCCCGAAGCCCCTAAAACACATACAAATCACACACAAGGATGCTACCAAGTACATTCAAGCGAAAATGCATAACCCCTAAATCCCGGATATTACAATTCTACCCCCTTAAAATAATTTCGACCTCGAAATTACCTGAATAGAATAGGTGAGGGTATTGCTATCGCATTGCCTCCTCCAATTCCTACGAAGCTTCTTCCGATCCATGGTTACGCCATAACACTTTGATGAGAGGAACTGATTTCCTCCGTAACACCTTCACATCCCGTTCTAGAATCTGAATCGGCTCTTCCTCGTAGGAAAAATCTGATCTTAGCTCCACCTCCTCAATTGGCACCACATGGGATGGATCCGACCGGTAACGACGTAGCATCGAAACATGAAACACATCGTGCATCTGCTTCAATTCCGAAGGCAACTCTAACTGATATGCCACTGGTCCAACCCGCTTCAAAACCCGATAAGGTCCTATAAACCTGGGACTTAACTTTCCCTTACGACCAAATCTCATCACTTTCTTCCATGGTGAAACTTTTAGAAACACCTTGTCTCCCACAGCAAACTCTATTTCCTTCCGCTTAAGATCTGCGTATGACTTTTGCCTGTCAGATGCCTCCTTCAACTGTGCCCGAATTGCCTTAACTTTTTCTTCGGATTCTGCCACAATCTCCGGTCCCAAAACATGACGTTCCTCCAATTCTGTCCAACACGTAAGAGTGCGACACTTCTGTCCATACAGAACTTCATACGGTGCCATCTGAATACTTGCTTGGTAGCTGTTGTTGTACGCAAACTCCGCTAAAGGCAAAAACTCTTCCCAGCTCCCTCTGAAGTCTATCACACAACCCCTCAACATATCCTCTAACACTTGGATCACTCGCTCAGACTGGCCGTCCGACTGTGGATGAAATGCCGTACTGAAGTCTAACCTGGTGCCCAAAGCCTGATGTAATGCTTTCCAAAATCGAGACGTAAACCTCGGATCCTTATCCGAAATAATTGACACCGGCACTCCGTGCAGCCTCACAATTTCTGCCACATACAACTTTGCTAGCCTCTGCAGAGAATAATCAACCCGCACTGGTATGAAATGTGCAGACTTCATCAACCGATCCACTATCACCCACACTGAGTCCTTCTTAGTAGGCGTAAGAGGAAGCCCACTTACGAAGTCCATAGTAATTCTCTCCCACTTCCATTGCGGAATCTTTATTGGCTGAAGCAATCCCGAAGGTACTTGGTGTTCAGCTTTGACCTGCTGACACGTTAAGCACATCCCTACAAATTCTGTAACTTCCCGCTTAAGACCAGGCCACCAAAATTGACCCCGTAGATCCTTGTACAACTTACTACCTCCAGGATGCATAGCATAAGGGCTACTATGCGATTCCTGAAGAATTCTTTGCCTTAACTCCTTATCCTTCGACATACAGACCTTACCCTGAAAACACAGCACTCTATCATTGTTCACACCATAGTTTCCCAATTCCCCATTCTGCACTTGCCGTAGCTTAGCACTTAGATCATCATCTGCCAACTGACTCTCTTTCACCTGCCTCAACCATGTCAGCTTTACTTGCAACTCTACTAACAAACTTTGTCGTCATAAAGACTAAGATGTGCAAACATTGCCCTCGGGTCTGACACCACTTTCCGACTAAAGGCATCTGCCTCTACATTTGCCTAACCCGGGTGATACTCTATGGAACAATTGTAGTCTTTCAACAACTCCAACCACCTTCGCTGTCTCAAATTCAGCTCCTTCTGAGTCAGCAGATACTTCAGACTCTTGTGATCCGTGTAGATTATTAACTTCTCTCCATATAAATAACGCCTCCACACCTTTAAAGCGAAGACCACTGCAGCCACCTCCAAATCATGCGTCAGATAATTAACCTCATGTGGTATTAATTGTCGAGACGCATAAGCAACCACCTTCCCATTTTGCATCAGAACACATCCTAACCCTGTGTGAGAAGCATCACAATATACCACAAAATCCTTCCCTGCCTCAGGCTAAATCAGAACCGGAGCTTCTGTCAAAACCTTCTTAAGCCTCTCAAAACTCTCCTGCTGCTTAACTGTCCAAACGAAAGGTACCTCCTTCCTTAATAATTTCGTCAGAGGTGCCGCTATTGACGAGAACCCTTCTACAAATCTTCTGTAGTAGCCTGCTAACCCCAAGAAACTGCAGACCTTAGCCACAGACTTAGGTTGTTTCCAATCTAACACTGCCTCAATCTTCCGAGGATCAACCCTTATCCCTTTTGTAGACACCACATGCCCTAAGAACGCAACTTCCCTCAGCCAAAATTCACACTTGCTGAACTTGGCATACAGCTTCTTTTCCCTTAACACTTGCAATACTACCCGAAGATGCTCATCATGTTCTTCCTCAGACTTGGAATACACTAGGATGTTGATTATAAGCACAACGATGAACTGATCCAAGTAAGGTTGGAAAACCCTATTCATCATATCCATGAACGCAGCTGGAGCGTTTGTCAATCCGAATGGCATTACTAAGAACTCATAATGCCCGTATCTTGTCCGGAAAGCTGTCTTATGGATATCCGCTTCCTTCACCTTAAACTGATGATACCCTGACCTCAGATCTATCTTTGAAAATACTGCGGCCCCCTTAAGCTGATCGGACAAGTTGTCTATCCTCGGCAAAGGATACTTGTTCTTGATGGTCAGCTTATTCAACTGCCGGTAATCTATGCACATACGCATAGTCCCATCCTTCTTCTTCACAAATAGAACCGGTGCTCCCTATGGAGACACACTAGGTCGGATAAACCCACGATGAAGCAACTTTTGAATCTGAGCCTTAAGCTCAACCAACTCCTTTGATGCCATTCTGTACGAAGCGAAAGATACTGGCGCTGTACCCGGTAAAAAATCAATCCCAAACTCCACCTCACAATCCGGAGGCAACCCTAGAAGTTCTTCTAGAAAGACATTTACAAATTCATTTACCGTCCTGACCCCTTTTACAGCCGCTTCCTTAGCCTTCAAGGCACTAACAAACATCAGAAAAGCTACACATCCCTTTCTTACCATCTTCTCTGCCTTAAGGGCAGATACTATATTTGACAAGTAATTCCGTCTGTCGCCCATGACCACAACTTCATTATCGTCAAAAGTTCTCAGTGACATACGCTTAGCAGCACAATCCACATTCACACGATACTTCACTAACCAGTCCATGCCTAAGATTTGATCAAATTCCCCGAATGGCAACTCCACTAAGTTAGTCGAAAACTGCATCCCTTGAACTTCTAAAGGCACTTCCTTAAAGAGTTTGTCTACTACTACTGATTACCCTAAAGGACTAAGTACAGTCATCTTCCTAGGTACAGTCTCAGAGTTCACATGCAGAGTTTCAGATACTTCACTAAAAATGTATGAATGAGTTGACCCTATATCTATCAGAACAATAAAGGGTAACCCAGAAATAAGGAACGTACCCGTTATGACATCAGGTGCGTCACCATCTTCCCTCCGACGAACCACATATACCAGACCCGGCTGTCTCGCCTCTGTGTTACCACCTCCTCTACCTGGTGTTCCGCGACCTCTACCAAAACCATTACCTCTGCCATTCAGACCACGACCTCTCGACGGCTGCTGTCCACCTCTGCCAGCCTGATTGAACCACTGACCTACTGGTCGATTCCCGTCTGTATCCATCGGACAATCCCTAATCATGTGATCCTTAGACCCACACTTAAAACATCCCCCTGTCTTTTTCCAACATTCTCCCAGGTGCATCTTTCCACATTGGTTACAAGTACGGTACTGTCATCCCACAATAACCTGTTGACTTCGCGGCCCATCCACTCTAGGTCTCTTTTGAAAATTCTCGGATGATCCTGAAGACCTATAGTTCCTCTTATTCCTACTCTGACCTCTTTCCCGATTTTGTCTCTCAGTCCGCTTAACTTCTTCAGCTATCCGAGCCTTATCCACTAAGACTGCAAAGTCTCTTTCCCACTGCGGGGCAATCAACACTCGCAGCTCATCTTTCAGTCCATCCTCGAATCTGACACATCGCTCGTAATCAGTTGCCACAATCCCCCTAGCGTATCGGCTTAACCGCAGAAACTCCGCTTTATATTCCGCTACCGACTTACTTCCTTGCACTCGATTTAGGAATGCTTTCCTCTGTGAGTCTATGTAGCTAGCTCTGACATATTTCCCCTCAAACTTAGTCTTAAAATACCCTCAATCCACTTGATTTGCAGGGGTACCCTCTCTGACAGTGAGCCACCACTGGTAGGCCTCATCTCAAGCAAATAAACAAAGACCTTTGGCCTTCTCCTCAAGAAGATGCGGTCCAAATCATCCATGATCCTCTCGATTGCCTCTAACCAATACTCCCTTACATTTGGAGCTACCCCAAATACTCCTCTAAAAACCTCAGCTCCATTAGACCTAAGTCTCTCAGATACTAACTTTCGAGCCCCATTTCCCATACTAGCTCCTGCCACTCGCTCTAAAACTCGCAGCATAGCCTGCGATACCGCGTCATCTCTTCCTGTCTGTTCCTAAAATTCCGCCCCTACAGCCGGTGGCGGTGCCTCATTTTCGAAACCCTGACCAGACCCAACTGGTTCCGACACAGTCATTCTGCCTCTGCTGCGTCCACGAGTATTGCGACCACATCCCCTAGAACTCATGTCTACGTCGCGTCTTATCTATTTTACGAAATTTTTATGCATTGGAGTCTTTCACTTTTTGTTTAAAGAGAGTTTTATGCCATAGAGACTTAATCTGTGGTTTTTCCGTAGAAGTATACATATACCTAGGGTCCATGTCTCTATAGTATAGTGTCCCTAAATCTATCAGCTAAAGCATCATACATCAACATACTCACATTCATTTATCAATAAAAGAACTTACCTGGCGGACCTGGGCCGAGAACTCGGTGCCATGCTTCCATAAAACCATTTTACCCAAAAATTTTCAAAAACCCATTTGAAAACGTTGTGGGCTTCAAAACCCAAGGCCGAGTGTTTAAAATTGGGCTCTGATACCAAGTTGAAACACCTCAAACCTGGCCCACAAGCCCCGACCAGATCTGGCATGTCCCTTGAGTAAAACTCATTTTTGTCATCTCGAAAAATATGTTGGTTTCGAGGAAAATAGATTTGTATTATGATTCTGTTGAAAACCGTGTTGTTAATTAAGTTTTTATTTCAGTAAGATGTCATCTTCATGATTTAAAAATTATAAGTTACAAGAAAAACTAAATTTAGAGCTTCTTATTAAGTTGGAAACCATAGGTGTTTAGGTGTCAAAACAATTTAAGTTGTCTTATGAAAAATATTTAATCGTTTGTTTGACGTTGATCGTAGCAGAATAAAAATTTAGAATGCATAAATAAAACAGCTAAAAGTGGCCTTATTACAATAAAACATAACCCAAAATAAATCCAGAAATACCAAAAAATAACGTAATAAGTTTAATTAAAAGAAAACCCGAAATGTTGAGTTGAGCATGGCCACCACGCAGTCCTCGCTGACCCGATCCACAACACTAAGCATCACCTGCAAAAGTTATCCCACGAAGGGTGAGTCAACAGACTCAATGTGTAACAGTTACACTAAAAGCCCAATCGATCATAGTCTTACTTATAACATTTCGGCAAAGCCTATTTTAGACATATTCGGCCGTAAGCCCATAACATAGCATATCGAATCATAACATATTAAACCACATGTACATATAAAATGAAATGCAATCCTGAGCCCACCTAGATATCCATCCTCTACACACCACCCGTACCTGCCAATCACACCGAGGGGATTACTAAATCGACCCTCTATCCGCTACACACCCTCGAAGGCAGTCGCTGCAGTCAACTACACATCGCCCTTATAATCGTGGCATAGCTACCAGATAATGTGACAGAGTCACCGGATACATAATATGTGTCATAAGTCACCGGATACATAATATGTGACATAAGTCACCGGATAATGCGGCAAAAACCACTGGATGTAACACCCCAAACCCAGCCCAAACACCACGGCCGAATTTAGAATGCTACTGAGGAAAAAGTTTGAAAAGTATTTGACATAAGGGTGAAAACATAATAATTTTCCGTCATTTATAAAACATTGTACCTTTGAAATTCTAAGTAAAATTTTGTTATTACAAATGTCCGGATTTAAAACTTTAATATAAGTTTTTAAGATATAAATTGGTTCCAAAAAGCATTTCCACTTATTAGCTCAATAACAATTTAACTTCAAACCATAATAAAAGTTCCCAAATACTTTAAGTGGCCTTATTACAATAAAGATTTACCCAAAAGTACTAAAAAAAATAGAGTGCATAAAACAAATAACAACATCTTCTGCATGGCCTCCTTGTATCCGCTCCAACCCGGTCCAATAATCATGTATCACCTGCATTGTTTTTGGAAAAATAGGGTGAGTCAAACTGACTCAGTGTGTAATTATTTCACATGTCCCCACAAGTGGGCTTGGCCCACATCCACACAGCCCACATATACAATCATGCAAAATGAATCCCAACCCAACCTAGTGTCCATCCGCTACACACCCCCGTACCTGCCGCACACACCAGGGTATTACTAAATCACCCTCCAACCGCTACACACCTCCTTGGCAGACCAGCTGCCCAAGGTCGTGGCATAGCCATCGATCACCTAAGTGACCCCACATATCTGTATCCACAAGGTGACTCAAGGTCATCCTCAATCCACGATGATGCACACAGCTATCATCCGTCCACGATGTGGCACCTAGCCAATATCCCACCTTGATGAAGCACATAGCCAACATCCAGCGATGACGTAGCTCAAGGCTAACATCAGTCCACGTACATAAATATGTACACCCTGTCCTTCAATAATCATATCCCAATCCCCATGCATATATAAGTATCATGACAAAATAACAGTATAATTCTAATGAGCATACATCACATGCTTACCATAATTTCACACATATACCATAGATAGATTAATATCACAAAACACTGACCTGGTTAATCGATTACTCACCATGGGTAGCCACCATCTCAACCATTATTTCCAGCTACCACACACCATATATGCATATATATATATAACAACATATACAAACAATAGGAGAACAGTGCGATAACTACACACCTGCTTGGCACAGTCGACTAAATCTCGAAACCCAAAGCCTAACTGATTTGCACCCGAAACTTGCCGAAATCCTCCTACACAACCTTATGTTAGATTCGACTCAACCCAAATGAACACATGAAATGGCCTTCAGCCCAACGATATTCCCTGCTTACCTTGATCACTCAAATCCCGAAAGATCTCTACTCTTTTAACGTTAGCCTACAGAAATCCCGATATCACCCTTCATGGTTTCGGCCATAACAGAGAAAATAGAGTTAAACTTCTCAATTTGATATCTTAATGGAAAATAATTGAGACTCATCTAGAAAGAAACCTCTTACCACGATACTCGAAACTGATTGGAAGATTGATGGAAGATGAATGTCGACACCTCCCCCTCTACAGGCTCTAGTAGATTCGACCAAGGTTTCCCAACCAAGAGAGATTTGTTCGGCTTTCTAGAAGAGCAAAGAGGAAAAAAATTACGAATGGAAGATTCAGCCACAGAACAGAAGAGTGTATTCGGCTTAATGAAGTCAAGTAAAACTGCGAAAAGAGAAAGAGGGAATTGTGGTTTATGATGTTTCAACAATGAGAAATAGTGAAGAAAAGATGAGAGAAACAACCTTGATAGTCTCCCTAAATTCGGCTAGTGGTCAAAAAGAAAGGAAAAGAGTTGAACACCTAAGGGTTTTCGGCACAAATGAGAGAATGAGATGAGAGAGCAAATTTTTGGCAAAAAGAGAACTAAAGAAGAAAAAGAAATGCCAAAAAGATGATCACTCCCCTTTTCACTACACAATTTCGGCACACACACCCCACTACAACCCAAAAACAGAAAATGCCACCCTCCAAAGCCCCACATTCAGCCAACTCTTCTTCCCTCACCCAAATCCCTTCTTTTTTCTCCTACTTTTCCTCTCCTACACTCATTCGAATGAGTTTGAATGAGTCTCCCTCTTATCTCTTATCTCAGCCACCAATTTTAAGCTGTTGACCCAATCCATACCTCATCCCCACAGAATTTACATGCCGTCCAACTCTCCCTCCTCCTTGACGCAAAAAGTCACCCAAAATGCTTCCTCTACAGCTCGAACCTTCTCCCTTGAAGCTCCCTGAGGCATCACTCCCTTGTCCTCTAAGTGGCGCCTCCCTTGCCACCTTATCACTTGAATTCTTGTGTCCTAATCTCCACATTAATTTCCCTTAAGGCCTGACTCCCTTAGCTCCCCCCCTTAATCAGGTTCAACCCAAAATTACACTAAGGCTCCTACCAACTCCCCAGGGTTCCCAAAGCCCCCAAACACATACAGACAGCACACCAAGCACACTACTACACGAATAAAAATTAAAACGCATAACTCCTAAATCTCGGATATTACACCGGAACACTTCCCCTTTATCAATATCACTCATATGCCCAAGCAACATACATATTATTCAGGTATCATGCTATGTACATTACCCCAAAGTCATAACAAGATCAGATATATCTCATATTAAATGTTTATACATAGTGTTAAGGGATAACGTACGTGAATACTGTAACACCCCTTACCCGAGACCTTTGCCGGGGTCGAGTATGTGGCATTACAAGACTCGACTACAAGTTCGGAACATAAAAATTTAAAGCTGTCAAACTGCATCATGCTGACTAAATTGATCATAACTCGAGTTAAAAAACTCGAAATTTAGATCCGTAAATTTTTCTTGAAACTAGACTCTTATAGGAATTTACTATAATTTTTCCAGAATTTTTCATGTGGCCAATTAGTACAGTTTATTCATCAAAGTTTCCACTATTTCACTGTTGACGATTCTGACCTGTCATTACAAAACCTCATTTATCTCATAGAAAAAATTTTCAATAATGTTCTTGTTTATTCCTATTAAAAATAGACTCATCAAGGATTTCAAACATATAAACCATGCTCCCTAATTATTTTTGTACAATTGTTAACAATTTTTCCAAGACAGAACATGGATTCAAGAATTCATTCAGATCAAGTCTCACTAAAATTTAAATATCTCATAACATAAAACTCCTTTGCCTACTATGTTTCTTTCATATCAAAATAGACACAATAAGATTTGGTTCTATACCTCATTCACCTTCTAATTCAACTTATCCTATTTTTGGTGATTTTTCAAAACTACATCACTGCTGTTACTAAAGACTCTTTCTTTACAAGATATGATTACTAGCTTATAACCGAATATACTCACATATAATTCGTACCATCCATGCATCTTAACCATTTACGCAATTTAGCTTATACCTAAATCATTCGCATAATATCATAACATCATCGATTTAAAAGAGCACCAACATTTATAACCAAAGTCCCAAAAAGCATACTTGACTAAAAATTTAGCCATATTCGCATGGCTATTACATATATGAACCAAAGTTTCCGTCAAACTTAGACAAAGTCTTTCCTATACATGCCTTCTTTGGAAAAACCAAAATGAAAGAGTACCAAAACAGTTTGATAGTGTGGACGACTTTCCGAACGATCCCGACGAGCTTGTAGCTTGCACCTAATCTATAAAACAAAGGAGAACATTTCACACTAGTGCTTTTACTAGCTTAGTAAGTCCTAATCTCATGATAATAAAACATACAAATAGTTGAAATTAAAACTTCCAACTTATTGTATTCCACATAAGCACTTAAGTAAATTACTTATACAAGGCTGAATACTAGAAATTCAATAACCCAAGTAAAGTAGAAATCATTTCATTAAAATTCATATAAGCATATCGCATCAAAATCTCCTTTCTTAGCATTTATACTTGAAAACCAATTGTTCCATAATAGCACATTCTAACTCGAATTCCATCATATTACACCCATCAATATTAACTTCAACACGTATAACACAATTGTCATAATATTAATTCGACTCAAGTGATATTAAGCATAACATACCTTACATGCTTACCTGAATCATATACTTAATAAATTAGCTTTAAGTTGTCTTGAACAAAGATTCGATTTCTCTTTTGTAAAATACATCACCGGTATCAAGCCTACTAGGCGTAAAAGCCCGAAAAGTAACACCGGCACAAGGCCTGCTAGGCGTAAAAGCCCGATAAATAACACCGGCACAAGGCCTGCTAGGCGTAAAAGCCCGAGTCACGTCAATACAGTTAAACATTACCAACACACTTCATGACTATTATAAACTCATCTAATTCAATTGGGCTCACTCACATTGGACCAACAAAACCATTTTATCATTATACAATCCAACAATTCCCATCACATACTCAACATAAATCATCAACCTAATATGTCAATATACATTCGGCCATGATGTAAATGGATACTAACATCCATCAATTTTTAATATTCAAGATAACCATAATTAATTCTTTGACACGATTTAACTAAAGGACTTACCTCGGTTGTTGATAGTCCGTATGAACCTGGCTATTCGAGAACCTTTGTCTTTTCCCTGCCTAATTCCGTTTTTCTTTGCTCTTGATCTAAAACACATTAAAATTTAGCTCATTTAATCGCATTTCATCTCAATTTAGTCCCAAAACACACAAATGGGCAATTTACCATTTTGTCCCTAATGTTTCCCATTTTTACAAATTGGTCCAATTTGCACAAAACACAAAATATGAAAAATTTTCCAACACTATAGCTTGGCGAATCTTTTCCCATAGCCCTATGTGTTCATGCATTTCATTTATTTCATGTTTTAGTCCTTCAAAATATTTATTTTTTTCAAATAAATCCCTAACATCCAATTTCATCACAACTTCTAATTCAAAAGAGGATGATTTAACACATACTAATTGAAATCTACTATCAAACATTTCAAACCATGCCTATACAACCATAGCCGAATTTTAAAGTGCCAAAATCTCAAAAATTTCCACATGGGTTGTATAGCATTCAAAGCAACCATTCAAAAATGTAAAAATTATCAAAAACTAAGCAAAATACATACCCCTAATTAAGCTCCAAATTGCCGAAATTTCAAGCTCCAACAATGGAGTTTCTTCCTCTAACTTTCGGCCAAGAAGATGAATGAGGTAAGATTCTCTTTCTTCCCACTTGTTTTTATTATTTTATGTTAAAACAATACACATATATTAACAATATTTATTAACTCACTAATATAACTTATACTAATACTAAAATAACATCAAATTTGTAATTAAAGTGGCCCATTGCCATCCTCTTTTGTAGTATATGGGCTAATCGCCTTTTAGTACATCCACTTAAAAAGCCACAATCAATTTAGTACCTTTCACTTTAGTATGCAACTTTTGCTCTTTTCTCGATTAAATCCTTTTTATCAAATTGAGCACTTAAATAACTAAATTTTTCTACGAAACTTTCACACTCACTAAATCACATATAATAAACACGAAATATAATATTAAAATATTACTCAGGCTCAGATTCGTGGTCCCGAAACCACCGTTCTGATTAGGGTCAATATTGGTCTGTTACAAATACACTGTCCCACCGAATGGTACCCGAAGCCACAATCATGCATATTTCTTATTAACACATGTTTATCATTAATACTATTAATCTATCAGAAATTTAGTGTAGGCTACACACTTGATAACAGTGAGTACGATACTATCAATACCGACACTCTCGCTAGCAGGGATAACAATGAACTGCTTCTCCCTTTCCGATGCTGGCCCACACCCTGGTGGCCAATCACGAACAGTAGAAACTGAGCGTTTCTTGAATTTAGGGGTAGGAACTACCCCTTTCACTCCTCCATTGGTACTCGCATCCATTGAAGAACACTTAATCAAAACCCGATTAATTAATATACGAGATCTAAACGAATAAAATCTATAACTTAAACACCCTTACCGAAATGGATCAGAATCCCGAGACTCCTTCTTTACCACTGTCGAACTCCCCCTAAAACATCACAGTTAGAATCGGCCACCCTTAATAAGTAATATGGCCTTCGGCCTAAGGTCACATTTTACTTACCTTGGATATTCAAATCCCAAATGATCTTCCCCTAATCGTCGGCTACGAAAGAACCCCGAAACTCACCTTCATGGTTTCGGCGAAAGAGAATAGGAATTAGTTTCCTTAGATTTCGACTAATCAAATGAGAAAGAAGGAAAATTAAATGACAAGGATCCCTTACCAACTCAATTGAACGCCCTTGCTTGGAATACAGTGAGGTTCGGCTACTATAGAAGAGTGATCGGCTTTGAAGGAGAAATAGATGAAGAAATCAGCTAGATGGTGATATGTTTCAGCTTGAGGTTTAATGAACAATCGGCTAAGGCTAAATGTGCTTTCGGCTTTTGATGAATCGTGAAAAGAAGAAGTAAAGGGGGTGGAGTGTGATGCGATTTGGCTTGGTGACAAGAGGGAGATTCAGCTTTGACAAAAGAGAAGAGAGATGAGAGGTTTAAGGTGTTGGGATAATGGTAGAATTGAGAGAGAGAGGTTTCGGCTTTAGCAAGGTAAAAGAGAAGAGAAGAGAAGAGACTAGCTTCGGCTTACAGCAACCAAATAGGAAGCAGAAAGAAAAACAATTGGCCTTAATGGTCTTTGAATGTTTCGGCTAACACAAATAAGCTTGAAAATCTTCTTGCTACCACTTTTGGCACACCACTAGAGAAAGAAAAAAGAACCGAAAGAAAACACCTAAACCCCCTTAAGAAATTTCAGCTATTCCCCCTACCTACATGACCGAAATGGTCATCAAAGAAGTCCCTTGGCCGGCCAACTCTCACCCTCTTCTCAAATCCCACATTTTTCTCCTAATTCCTCTTTTTACCTCTTATTCAAATAAATTTGAATGAGTCAACCCTTATCTTCCCTTCCTAGTCGAATTTCAATTGAAGTTGACTAAGTCTTGCCTTCATCTCCTCAGAGTCCTTGTGCCGTCCACCACTGCACCTCATTACCGCAAAATAAAAGCTCCAAACGCTACCTGTGCTGCTCGAACCTAGGCCCCCCTTCCTCTGCTTGTGGCGTCACTTCCCAAGGCCCTAAGTGGCGCCTCCCTTGCCACTTTGCCAGCTGGTTACTTGTGTCTTAACCCACACACAAGTTTTCTTAAAGCCTAGCTTCCTGAGTTCCCCTGTCCATACTTAAAATTAAATATTTTTCTATAACTCCTACCTACATCCCAAGGTTCCCGAAGCCCCTAAAACACATACAAATCACACACAAGCATCCTACCAAGTACATTTAAGCGAAAATGCATAACCCCTAAATCCCGGATATTACAAGGAATTTCTTCTAACTTGTTTTTAGAACTACTTCCTAGCATAAAGATATATTCATCAGAATCTGTATCAGACTTTGTTTCTGATATTAACTCATATAATATTTCAGTAGGATTTATTTCCTCACTAAAACATATTTCTAAATCTTGTTCTTCAAGGTTTTTAATCATTTTCCTAGCGTTTTTGCCTTTGTTAGGACAATTTGTTGCTATATGACCTTCTTCATCACAAATAAAACATTTACATATTTGTTTTTTAGTATTTTTAGAATTTTTTCTTCTAACAACTTTTTTCTTTTTATTATTATGAGTATAATTTTTATTACCTGGTTTGCATCTAGCTAATCTATATTTTTTATGCTTTTTATAGGTTTTTGGACGTATAGAATTACATCCAAACTCACATTCTCCTTCTAACATCTTTGTACAATATTTATGACTTAATTTATTCTTGACTTGTTTAGCCGCTTTACTCTGTAAGCAATGTAATATAATTCTTTCCTTAGCAAAATTAATTCTATTACCTATAGTATCTATATTTGCTACTTCTGTATTATTATCATTACTATGTTTTATTATGAAAGAAGCATATTTATTTATGCAAATTTCATCCCAAGGTGGTGGTAATTTATGAAAATATTGGTTTATCCAAAAGTCTATACTATCATTTTTAACTTTTGATATTCATGAAGAAATTTTTAGAAAATTCTTCTAAATATCTAATATCACATAATTTTAATTTTGACAAAATGTAGCTAGATTGACTATCTTGATCCTTTTATTAGTATAACCACAAAATTCTGTTTTTTAGAATTGAAGTTAATCCTTTTAATAAATCTTTAGGGGTACTTATTTGATTAATAAGTTGACCCTTTTGTTCTTTTCCTTTCTCAGATTCTTCCCATCTTCTGAGAAATTGTAGAACATCACCTTGAAAAGTTTCTACAAAATAGTTTAAAAACTTTTCTTTTGACCAAATCAGCATCTGTTGTTGTTTACAACAATAGTCATAGATTGTGCCCAATCATCTATTGTTTTTTCATAGTCCGATAAAGGAACATTAGTGAAACACCCCAAACCCGGCCCACGAGCCTCGACCAGATTTGGTATGTTCCTTAAGAAAAATCGGTTCAAATTCGTTTGCACTTCAAAAAACTTTAAATGATTTTGGGGGAAAGTTCGAATTGGGTTGGGCTCGAGTTAAAAACAGGGTTATCTTATATTGAAATCCCTTTATCTTAGGTGTCAAAACATTTAGGGTTTAGTTTAAAAGAAATTTACTTAAACTTTAATTGACAAAAATTTGTAAACATAATAAATAAAATAAATGTAAAATAGTTCAACTATGGCCTTATTACATCAAATAAACCCAAATAGTTTAAAATACTTAAATAAAAATAAAATGTCCAAATAAAATTCCTTGCTGAGCATGGCCACCTTTAAGCTCCTACCGACCCGGTCCATTGCTGATCATCACCTGAAAAATGTTCCCACAACGGGGTGAGTCAACAGACTCAATGTGTACACAAACACTAAGTCGAAATAAATTCAGGCATATCAAGTCATACACATTCAGATCAAAATATACAATTAATGATGCAATCCCGAACCCAAGACTAGTTACCAACCGTTACACATCACCCGTACCAACCTGCACACCGTGGGGACTACTAAGTCAACCCTCCATCCGCTACACACCATCGACGGCAGTCGCTGCAGTCGACGTGCTCATCGCCCTTATAGAATTCGTGGCATAGCCACCAGATAATATTTGTGTCATGTGACACCACATTCAGATAATGTGACCGAGGTCACCACATTCTTATAATGTGACCGAAGTCACCACATTCACTTCCCCTTTTTCATATAACCCGAATGCTCCATATCATACATATCATGTATATCATGCCTTAATTCACATTCTTATCACTTTTCACATGTTAAAAATAACATATATTCATAATCCTAGTAGGAGTAGGAAACGTACCTGGGTACTTTGTACCACTGCATGGTACCTTAGCCATATTTTGCACATTCTTACAAACACATATAATAATTTTAAAGCCATAAAACTTATTAAGATTTAGTGTGGGGTACACACCTGATTAACTTAGCGAGTTTACCGCAAATCCCGAAATCCGATCTACTGATTTAGATCTCAGGTTCCTACATTTGATTAATCACTTACTATTTAGTAAAAGCCTATTCGGCCATAAGACTAAATCCCGAAGGATTATTATAACCAAAACTTACCTTGTTGCTGATTCACTTCCTAATTAAATTCGGAACTTTGTTGTGCCTTGTGGATTCTAAAATCCCGAAAAGAATCACTTGCTTAGGGGGTTGTCGAAATACCTATAGGCTCATATTAGATCCAATTTCAACCTTAAACATAATAAATGGCCTTTGGCCGAATATTCACATGTCTTACCTTGAATCTTTAAATCCCAAAAAGTAGTCTCTTCTCCCTGGTAGTCGACAATGGACAAAATCTCGAAAGATCCTTTGTAGTTTCGGCCAAGAGATACAAATGGCATTAGAATCTAGATTTCGACAAGTCTAAAGAAAAAGGGATGGAAATCGAATAACATATGGTCTTACCTTGATACTACAGTCGTCGGCACCCTTACTTAAACCATAGAAATTCGGCTTAGGGACTTGATAAACAATTGGCTAGGGCTATTGGTATCTTCGGCTTTTGGTTGTGTTTGTAAAAGAAGAAGAGAAAAAGGGTTGACCAATTTGGTAATGGAGTTTCGGCTACACAAGGTGTATTTTCAGCTTAGGGAAAAAAAACAATGAAGAAAGGAGATATTTGCTAGAGAGAATTCGGCAGAGACTTTCAAGAAAAGGAAAATAATACAGAATGGCCTCTCTTTTCCTCCTATTGCCGAAATTACTAGGCCAAGACTCCCTTACTTGGCCATCACTCTCTCTTATTTTCCTCCTTATCTCTTTATTCAAAAATAATATAATTAATCCCTCATTTATCTCTTGAAAATAATCTAAAATAAATCATCACTTATCTACTCCTTTAGCCAAAATTTTAAAAGGATTTAAACTCCTCCTTTAATGCCTTTATGCCGTCCATTACCTCTTCTAGTGCCAAAAAAAATAAAACTTTATTTGCTTCCCACGCGACTCGATCCTTGGCCCATTTACACCTGTTGGTGGCGTCATTTACAGAGACCATAAGTGGCGCCTTCAAGCCACTTTACCAAGCACATTTCTTTGTCATATTTCCTCTATAAATTCTCTTAAGACCACCTTGCTTCATGTCCCTCTTTTAAACTTTAAACTTAACATTTCTAAAGCATTTCCTTACATTTCCAAGACAAGACATTTCCTTACATTTCCAAGACATTTCCTTACATTTCCAAGGTTCTAAAAATGCACATAACACATTCATATCACAATAGACATGCTATTTCATAAAATTAAGCAAAAATGCACAAGCCCAATTTCAGGATATTACAATTAGTTAAGTCTAAGTATATTCCTCCTTGAGCAGCATTTCTTTTATTTAAATCATCTACCTTATAAGGTTTAGGTATGGGCTGACTAGATTCTCCTGGGGTTTCCAGTTGTATATCATTAGTGGCTATATTTTCAATTTTATTACCTAATATTCTTGTTGTATTTTCAACATTTTCATAATTTTTATTAATAGCTCTCAATTATCATCTGTTTGAAGGTCTGAGTCTAATTTTCTTTTACCGTAAGAATCTTGTTTATCAATTTCCCTAGGTTTCGGTATTTCATAATCATATGGATCTGTTTGTTCAGTATCCATGGGTTCAGGAATTTCTATATTTTCATCCTCTTCTTTTGAAATGTTTTCTTCATCAGAATTATGACTAGTAACATTAATATCTACATCAGAATTATCAGAATTACTACTACTTTTATTAGAACTATTACTATTATCAGTAGTATCATTATTTAACATATAGTGATAATTATACTTAGTAAATAAGTCTTTATGTTTTTCATAAAGTTCTTCTATTAATTTTAAATATTCTACTTGCTCATATTTATCTTCTGTTTTAGAAAATTGGTTTTTCCAATGTTCTATTAAAGTCTTATAAGATTCAAAGTCATATTTTTCTTATTTTTTAATTTTTTCTCTTTTTCGTTTTATTTTTTCTTTTTTATTATAGTTAGAAGATTCATCCGAAGACTCATCTTCATCTGATAAAGCTAAAATAACATTACTATTACCATAATATAAAGGTCCTAAATCTAAGTCCGATTCTATATTTTTATTATTAATAAGTTGATCTAATTTATTATTAACATCAGATAGTAATTCTTTAGATTTGTTATTTAAATCTAAATCTGTTACTTCTCCCATATTATCTACTTTTTCTTCTATTTTACTAACTTTAGTATATAGTTTATTAAAATATATAGATGTCATATCTATTAAGCTATTGATACCTTTACTAAGAGCCGAAACATTATTTTCATTCTTAGAGTCAATATGCATAGTATGATTACAATTTTTATCTTTATACATACAATCCATTTCTTCCATGTTTTTATCTCTGCTACCTAAAACCTTCTGTGTCTTTAACGTCTTCTTGTTGATCGTGGGTTTATCCGACCCAGTGTGTCTCCGTGGGGAGCACCGGTCTTGTTTGTGAAGAAGAAGGACGGAACTATGCGTATGTGCATAGATTATCGTTAGTTGAATAAGCTGACCAGCAAGAACAAGTACCCGTTGCCAAGGATAGACGACTTGTTCGATCAGCTTAAGGGGGCCGCGGTATTCTCAAAGATAGATCTAAGGTCTGGATACCATCAGCTTAAGGTGAAGGAAGCAGATATCCATAAGACAGCCTTCCGAACAAGATACGGGCATTATGAGTTCTTAGTAACGCCGTTCGGATTGACGAACGCCCCAGCCGTGTTCATGGATATGATGAACCGGGTTTTTCAACCTTACTTGGATCGGTTCGTCGTTGTGTTCATAGACAACATCCTAGTGTATTCCAAGTCTGAGGAGGAACATGATGAGCATCTCCGGATAGTGTTGCAGGTGTTAAGGGAGAAGAAGCTTTATGCCAAATTCAGCAAGTGTGAATTTCGGCTGAAGGAGGTCGCATTCTTAGGGCATGTAGTGTCTGCAGAAGGAATAAGGGTGGATCCTAGGAAGATTGAGGCAGTGTTGGATTGGAAACCACCTAAGTCTGTGGCTAAGGTTCGTAGTTTGAAACACCCCAAACCCGGCCCACGAGCCTTGACCAGATTTGGTATGTTCCTTAAGAAAAACCGGTTCAAAATTCTTTTGTTACTTTGGAAAACTGTGTTTTGAAGAAAGTTAGAATTGGGTTGGGCTTGAGTTGAAAACAAGTTTATTTTATATTGGAAACCCATTTATTTCAGGTAGCAAAACATTTAGAATTTATTTTAAATGAAATTAACTTAATCTTTAATAAATATAATTTCGTAACATAATAAATAAAACAGAAAATAACATGGTTCTCTATGGCCTTATTACATCAAACTAAATCCCAAAATAAAATTTAAAGTACTTAAATAAAATAAATAGTCCATATAATATTTCTTTGCTGGGCATGGCCACCACTAAGCTCCTGCCAACCCGGTCCATTACTGATCATCACCTGAAAAATGTTCCCACATCGGGGTGAGTCAACAGACTCAATGTGTACACAACACTAAAATTTAATAGATCAGGCATACCATAACGTATCACATGCACATTCACATACAGATAAAATAATGATGCAACCCATACTGTAACATCCTGGAAAGGGCCTATGCATTTTCGGTTTAATTGTATGAAATGACAAGTCTTAAACGTTATGAATACATTTTTGATATTTTTGGAAACTCAGAAATGTATGAAAGTGAATGGAAATGAATATTTTTGGAAACCTGGAAATGCATTAGGACATGAACATTTTAGGAAACCTAGGAATGTAAGGAAATGGTTCAAAAATGGAAAGTACACATTTTTGGAAACTAAGAAATGAAAATGGAAAAGATCCAAAAATGGAAAGTAAACATTTCGGGAAACTTGGAAATGTAAGAAAATGGCCAGTAAATAGAGACGATCGAAAATTTTAGGAAACTTGGAAATGACCCTAAAATAATGAGTTTTAAAGTTTTAAATAGGAAATTAAGGCAAAGGGGCCTTAAAAGAAAAAGTTGGTAAGATTTGACACACAAACGGGCTAGGAAAAGTGGCCTGAAAATGGCACTTACGGCCTATAGAAATGGCGCCATGTGCAGGAAGCATGGGCTTGAGTTCGAGTCACAAGGGAAGCAATTAAATGAAGTTTTATTTTTGCTTCCCAGGCTAAGGGTTGGACGGCACAAGCATTCTAGAAAGAGGGTGTTTTATTTCCATTAATATTGCTTAATAAGGTGATAAATAAAAGCCTTTTTATTTGGATTATTTAGAAGAGATAATAAGGATATTATTTATTTATTTTTAAATAAAATAGATGATATTATCACAAGAAAGAGTGGTGGCCAAGTTAAGGACTCTTGGCCTGATAATTTCGGCTAAAGAAGGAGAACTAAAGGCTATTCTCTCATCTTTTCTTAGTATTGCCGAAATTTCCCTGACAAACTCTCTCTGCAGAATTTCTTCTCTAGCAAAGTAGCCTCTCTTTCATCCATATTTTCCTCTCCAAAATTCTTCTATTCTCCTCTCTGTTTCCATTATCAAAGCCGAATCTTTGTGACCCCAAGCAAAGGTGCAGTCGACTGAGGTACTAAGATTCAAGGAATTTTCGGGATTCAAGGAATTCAAGGTAAGGCACATGTGTATTCGGCCAAAGGCCATATTTTTATTTATTAAGGTTAGAACAGATCTAACATAAGAATTATAGGAATTTCGATATCACTAAAGGGAGCAAGGAATCGATTTTTGGGATCTCATCATAAGGTAAGTGGTTATAATCGGCCAAGGTTCTCTCTTAAATGTTTAGATCTATTTATTTTAACCAGAGACTAATCAAATCAATGGATTTAATGGTTAGCCGATTTCAAGGGAAGAACACAAATCTTCAGGATTTGATTATCAATCAAATCGGCAAACAAGGTAAGTGTTAGTAATACCATTCCTAGTAGGATTTGGTTTTAAAATGAAAAAGGTTATTAATATGTTTATATATGATGGGCCGAATATAGGGATTAACAGATCTAAGGCCTAGATCGGGATTTTTGGGATCTCAAGGAACCTATTAAGCGAATCAGGTGTGTACTCACACTAACCTTCAATATATTATGGCAATATTTATTTGAATATATGAATATGTATAAGAATGAGAATGTGGCTAAGTACCACAAATGTGGTAAAAGTACCCAGGTACGTTTCCTACTTCTGTTAGGATTATGAATATGATATATGTTGAACATGTGAATAGTAACATGAATAAGAATAAGTTATGCATGATATAAATATTTGGGGCATATGGGATATTTGTGAAAGGGGAAGTGTAGGTGATGACTCCGGTCTCACTATTTGAATATGGTGACTACGGTCACATTATATGAATATGGTAACTTCGGTTACATTATCTGAATTTGGTAACTTCGGTTACATTATCTGAACATGGTGTCTAATGACACAAATTATATAGGCGATGATGAGCACGTCGATCGCAATGATCGCCGATGGTGTGTAGCGGATGGATGGTTGACTTAGTAGTCCCCACGGTGTGACTGGCAGGTACGGGTGGTGTGTAGCGGATGGACAAATAGGCTTGGGTTTGGGTTGCATCATTTTGATTTGAATATATACTTGATATGAATATGAATGCCTGATCTGTTGATTGTTAGTTTGTGTACACATTGAGTCTGTTGACCCACCCCTTTGTGGGACTATTTTTCAGGTGATGAGCAGTAATGGACTGGGTCGGCAGGAGTTAAAGGTGGCCATGCAGGAGAAAAAAAATGATTTGGACTTAATTTTTGCTAAGTACTTTTCATTTTAAGTTTGGAAATTATTTGATGTAATAAGGCCGAAAAGGCCATAGTTTAATTTTCGTTACTATTATTTACTTTTAATTATTATGTTTCGAAATGCTTTAAATTAATGTTATTAAAATTTTCTTTCTTTACAATTAAACCCTAAATTATTTAGCCACCCTAATCAAATGATTTCTAAATTAAATAAACGGGTTTTCTACCTAAGCCCAACCCAAAAACCAACATTTTTCTAAAAATACAAAAATTTTCTCTAAGTAATAAAGGACTTCGAAAACCGATTTTCTTAAGGAACATACCAGATCCGGTCCAGGCTCGTGGGTCGGGTGTGGGGTGTTTCAGCTTGGTATCAGAGCCCAGGTTTAAACTCTCGGCCTGTGGGCTAAGGCCCAAAACGTTTTCAAATCGAGCCAAAAGAGTTTTTATGAAAGTATGTCTGAAATAAGCAGGTTTTCTAGCATGGCACCTAAGTCTCTCCCCATGATCCACGTGTAAGTACCCCTAACTCTATGTGTGATTATGTGATTTATATAGGGGTCGAAAAGGCATGGAACGTAGAATAGTGTGATAGGAACTTGAACCCTAGGACTAGACTACTCAAACACACAGAATCCATAAGACTTAATAAACTTAACAAACCTATGGCTAAATCATTGAGCTAGGGTGTGGTAACCCCTGTACGCATGTCTAGGATTGGATCCGGAAGAGCCTGGTATTTAAGCAATCCTAGTGACTCACCTCCTCTTCGCAGGTATCCTACCTGGTGCGTAGCTTCGGTTCACCCTAACTCAGAGGGCTCAGTGGTGTGGCAACCTCTGCGCGCATGTCTAGGAATGGTTTCGGTGAGAGCTTGGTATTTAAGCAGCCCGCGTGACTCACCTCCTCTCCACTCGAATCCTGCCTGGTGCGTAGCTTTGGTTCACCTTGACCAAGAGGACTCGGTCAGAGGCTAAACACAAAGATTAAAACTCGAAAGGGAATTAGCCATTTTTTTTTATGAAAAACAAAAAAACCTAGTTTCAAAACTTTTAAAATCACTCTTTTAATTGGTAAACACTATCTTTACAAGATTTTCTGAGAAATTTCTGATTTCCAAAAATTACAAAAATACCCCTAGTGGTAAAATTACCAAAATGGCCCTAATTTTTAAAATTTTGCAAACATCACCAATTGAAAAGGGAAACTTTCAAAAAGAACACCCAAAGTTTTATAACTTTTGAAATATCCATAACTTATTAAATTTTACAAATTTACCTTGGTTTTTGGAAAATTACAAAAATACCCCCGAGGTCAAAAATTACCGAAATACCCCTGGATTTCAAAATTTTTCCAAAATTTCCCCGGGACTTTAAAAGTACCAAAATACTTTCGTCAAAATCACCAAGGAACTTTTCTTTTGAAAAATTACGAAAATACCCCTATATGACAACTTACGAAAATTCCCCTGGGTAGTGGAAAAATAACAGCAATGAAAATCTCAATGTTTCTCTGAATGAATGAAAGTTCATATTTGTTTGATGGATGAATGAATGAATGGAAAGACTGTATGCTTGTGTGAATACGAAAGAACCACTCTTAAATTCTTCTTCATAAAACATCTTCGCGGGTAATAAGTGAAACAAGAATACTAATTCATAAAACTTCTTAATCAGATCTCGACGATAGAAAAATGAGCTCTAGAGGACGTGGTCGTCGTGGAAGAGGTAAAGGAAGAATGACTGTGTCAGAACCCGTTAGGTCGGGTCAAGGTTCTGACAACGAGATACCACCGCCACCGCCACCCCCAGCTGTGGGTGTTAAGCAACAAGCTCAAACAGGAGAAGATGTTGTATCGCAGGCTGTGCTGTGAGTCTTGGAATTGGTGGCTGGTGCAGGTGGGAATTCAGGAAATCGTAAGTCTGTGCCTGAGCGGCTCCGAGCTAATGGAGCGGAAATGTTTCGAGGAGTATCGGAAGTGGCACCCAGTACAGCTGAGTACTGGTTGGAAGCAACTGAGCGCATCATAGATGAGCTCGACTTGACCTCTGAGGAGAAGTTGAAAGGGATGGTGGCACTATTACGCGATGAAGCGTACCAATGGTGGTTAACTGTTCGAGATGGTGCCACGGCTGAAGATCTGACCTAGGAGTATGTGAAAGAGGCATTTCAGAAGAAATATGTGGGAACCAGGTATACAGACGAACAAAAGAAGGCTTTTCTGGGGTTGGTGCAAGGGAGTAAGTCTGTCGCAGAATATGAGGTGGAATTCCTGAGGTTGAGCCGCTATGCTCGAGGAGTAGTGGCAACTGAGCATGAGCGCTGTGTCCGTTTTGAGGACGGATTGAGGGATGATTTGAGACTATTGATAGCACTGCATCAGGAGCGAGAATTCTCTGCTTTGGTAGAAAAGGTCAAGGTGGCCGAAGGGATCAAGGATTCTACCAAGCAGGCTGTGGATAAGAGTAAGCCCAAAAGAGGATTTGGACCACCTGGAAAGGGTCATAAGAGGCCTAGAGTTGATGGGCCACGGAATCAACAAGCTGGTACGGGCTGGTAGTATCGCCCTTATGAGCATTGTGGAAAGAGGCACTTGGGCGAGTGTTGGAGAAATACAGGGGGATGTTTCAAATGTGGGTCCAAGGACCATATGCTTAAGGATTGTCCCAAGCAACCAGATGAGCCGACGACGGCACTCGGAATGCTAGTCGGTGGTAGAGAGACGGACAGCTGACCTCAACGGGTCGTGGTTCGCCAACAGAGGTAATGGTGCTGGCAGAGGCCGTGGAGCACAGGGCCGAGGTGCTGCTAGTGCAGAAGCAAGGCAACCGGGTTTGGTTTATACGGCTCGCCGGAGGGAAGAAGGAGACGCGCCGGATGTTATAATCGGTACGTTCTTTATTTTTGACAAGCCCTATTTTGCTTTAATTGATGTGGGCTCGACCCATTCATATGTTGCATGTAGCGTAGTGGAAACAATAGGCCTAGACTCTGAACTTTCTGATAGGCAGATGACTGTAGTAAGCCCATTAGGCCAAAGCGTAATGATAGATAAGATCTTTTGAATGAATGTACCCTAGAGATTCAGGAGAGGAAATTTTGGTGACTTAATGGAGTTACCCTTCGGAGAGTTTGAGCTTATACTTGGAATGGATTGGCTAGTAGAGCATCGAGCCGTGTTGGATTGTGCGGCTAAACGTATGGAACTAAGAACCCCGGAGGAGGAAGTAGTAGTAATGATCGGAGAAAGGAGGAACTACTTGTCCAACGTAGTTTCGGCGCTGAAGGCTGAGAAGATGGTTAGGAAAGGGTGCGAGGCGTTCTTAGCCTTTGTAAGTGCGTTGGGAGGAAAGATAAAGGTGTCCATGGAGTTAGGACGGTAAGGGACTTTGTAGATGTGTTCCCAGAAAAATTACCAGGAATACCCCCAGATAGGGAGGTGGAATTTGAAATAGACTTGCTACCGAGAACAGCTCCTGTGTCAATCGCTCCATACTGAATGGCGCCAAAGGAGTTGGTGGAGCTCAAGGCTCAAATCCAAGAGTTGTTGGTGGGTTCATTCGACCCAGTGTGTCTCCATGGGGAGCACCGGTCCTATTTGTGAAGAAGAAGGATGGAACTATGCGTATGTGCATAGATTATCGTCAGTTGAACAAACTGACCATCAAAAACAAGTATCCTTTGCCAAGGATAGACGACTTGTTCGATCAGCTGGAAGGGGCAGCTGTGTTCTCGAAGATAGACTTAAGGTCGAGATATCACCAGTTGAAGGTGAAGGAGGCTGACATTCATAAGACCGCTTTTAGGACAAGATACGGTCATTTTGAATTTGTGGTGATGCCGTTTGGATTGACGAATGCTCCAGCCGCGTTCATGGACATGATGAATCGGGTTTTCCAACCCTACTTGGATAGGTTCGTCGTGGTGTTCATCAATGATATTTTGGTGTATTCTAAGTCGGAAGAGGAGCATGATGAGCATCTCCGAATGGTGTTGGAAGTGTTAAGGGGGAAGAAGCTCTATGCCAAATTCAGCAAGTGTGAATTTTGGCTTAAGGAAGTGGCATTCCTAGGACATGTGGTATCTGCAGAAGGAATAAGAGTGGATCCTAGGAAGATCGAAGCAGTGTTGGATTGGAAACCACCTAGGTCTGTGGCTGAAATCCGAAGTTTCTTAGGATTGGTGGGCTATTACAGAAGGTTCGTCAAAGGATTCTCGTCAATAGCCGCGCCTTTGACAAAGTTGCTCAGGAAGGAAGTACCCTTTTTATGGACGGATAAGCAACAGGAGAGCTTTGAAAAACTTAAGAAGGTGCTGACGGAAGCTCCGGTGTTAATTCAGCCGGAGGTAGGCAAGGATTTTGTGGTGTACTGTGATGCTTCGCATACAGGGTTAGGTTGTGTGCTAATGCAAGATGGAAAAGTGGTCGCGTATGCGTCTCGGCAACTAAGGCCTCATGAGGTTAATTATCCAACTCATGACTTGGAACTAGCAGCAGTGGTTTTCGCCCTTAAGGTTTGGAGGCACTACCTTTATGGAGAAAGGTCAGTGATCTACACAGACCACAAGAGCCTTAAGTACTTGTTGACTCAGAAGGAGTTGAACTTGAGGCAACGAAGGTGGGTGGAGTTGTTGAAGGATTATGATTGTTCAATAGAGTACCACCCGGGCAAGGCGAATGTGGTAGCTGATGCCCTAAGTAGGAAGGTTGTGTCGGATCTAAGGGCTTTGTTTGCTCACTTGAGTCTGTATGATGATGGAAGCCTGTTGGCAGAGTTGCAAGTCAAGCCCACGTGGCTGAACGAGGTGAAAGAAGGACAATTGGCTGATAATGACCTAAGTGCTAAGTTACAGCAAGTCCAGAGCGGAGAATTGAATGACCATGGCGTTAATGATGAAGGAGTGTTGTGCTATAAAGGAAAGGTCTGTATGCCAAGGGACAAGGAGTTAAGACAAAGGATTCTTCGGGAGGCGTATGGTAGCCCTTATGCCATGCATCCCGGAGGCATTAAGCTGTATAGGGATCTAAGGGAACAATGTTGGTGGTCCGATCTTAAGCGGGAAGTGACGGAATTCGTGGGGAAATGTCTGACGCGTCAGCAAGTTAAGGCTGAACACCAAGCCCATCGGGATTGCTTCAACCAATTGAGATTCCCCAATGGACGTGGGCTTCCCCTTACGCCCACTAAGAAGGACTCGGTATGGGTGATAGTGGACCGTCTGACCAAGTCCGCACATTTTATTCCGGTGAGAATCGACTATTCTCTTCAGAAGCTAGCCAAGTTATATGTGGCGGAGATCGTGAAGCTACACAGAGTACCGATGTCGATCATCTCCGATAGAGACCCAAGGTTTACGTCTTAATTTTGGAAGGAACTTCATCAAGCGTTAGGCACTAAGTTGGACTTCACGACGGCTTTTCATCCACAATCAGACAGGCAGTCTGAACGAGTTGTACAAGTGTTGGAGGATATGCTGAGAGGCTGTGTGATGGATTTCCGAGGAAGTTGGGAAGATTATTTGCCTCTAGCTGAGTTCGCCTATAACAACAGCTATCAGGCAAGCATTCGGATGGCACCATACGAAGCATTGTATGGTCGGAAGTGTAGAACTCCTACTTGTTGGACTGAGTTAGGAGAACGTCGCGTTTTTGGTCCGGAGTTAGTGGCAGAAACTGAGGAGAAGGTTGAGATGATCCGGGAAAGATTGAAGGAAGCCTCTGATAGGAAAAAGTCATACGCTGACCTTAAGCGGAAGGAAATTGAGTTTGAAGTGGGAGACCAAGTATTTCTGAAAGTCTCACCTTGGAAGAAGGTTATGAGGTTCGGTCGTAAAGGGAAGTTAAGCCCAAGATTTATAGGGCCCTATCTAGTACTGAAGTGAGTTGGGCCAGTGGCATACCAGTTAGAGTTGCCACCAGAGTTGCAGCAAATGCACGACGTATTCCATGTATCCATGCTACGTCGCTATTGATCGGATCCATCTCATGTGGTACCTATTGAAAAGGTGGAGCTAAGGCCGGACTTATCCTACGAGGAAGAACCGATCTGAATCTTGGAACGTGATGTGAAGGTACTACGAAGGAAGTCAGTACCACTAGTCAAGGTGTTATGGCGCAACCATGGATCGGAAGAAGCTTCGTGGGAGTCAGAAGAGACAATGCGACAGCAATACCCTCAATTATTTAGTTAGGAAATTTCGAGGACGAAATTTTGTTTAAGGGGGGTAGAACTGTAACATCCTGGAAAGAGCCTATGCATTTTCGGTTTAATTGTATGAAATGACAAGTCTTAAACGTTATGAATAAATTTTTGAAATTTTTGGAAACTCAGAAATGCATGAAAATGAATGGAAATGAATATTTTTGGAAACCTGGAAATGCATTAGGACATGAACATTTTAGGAAACCTAGGAATATAAGGAAATGGTTCAAAAATGGAAAGTACACATTTTTGGAAACTAAGAAATGAAAATGGAAATGATCCAAAAATGGAAAGTAAACATTTCAGGAAACTTGGAAATGTAAGAAAATGGCCAAGAACATGAGTCGATCGAAAATTTTAGGAAACTTGGAAATGACCCTAAAATAATGAGTTTTAAAGTTTTAAATAGGAAATTAAGGCAAAGGGGCCTTAAAAGAAAAAAGTTGGTAAGATTTGACACACAAACAAAGCTAGGAAAAGTGGCTGAAGATGGCACTTAGGGCCTATGGAAATGGCGCCATGTGTGGGAAGCATGGGCTGAGTTCGAGTCACAAGGGAAGCAATTAAATGAAGTTTTATTTTTGCTTCCTGTGCTAAGGGTTGACGGCACAAGCATTCTAGAAAGAGGGTGTTTTATTTCCATTAATATTACTTAATAAGGTGATAAATAAAAGCTTTTTTATTTGGATTATTTAGAAGAGATAATAAGGATATTATTTATTTATTTTTAAATAAAATAGATGATATTATCACAAGAAAGAGTGGTGGCCAAGTTAAGGACTCTTGGCCTGATAATTTCGGCTAAAGAAGGAGAACTAAAGGCTATTCTCTCATCTTTTCTTAGTATTGCCGAAATTTCCCTGACAAACTCTCTCTGCCGAATTTCTTCTCTAGCAAAGTAGCCTCTCTTTCATCCATATTTTCCTCTCCAAAATTCTTCTATTCTCCTCTATGTTTCCATTATCAAAGCCGAATCTTTGTGACCCCAAGCAAAGGTGCAGTCGACTGAGGTACTAAGATTCAAGGAATTTTCGAGATTCAAGGAATTCAAGGTAAGGCACATGTGTATTCGGCCAAAGGCCATATTTTTATTTATTAAGGTTAGAACAGATCTAACATAAGAATTATAGGAATTTCGATATCACTAAAGGGAGCAAGGAATCGATTTTTGGGATCTCATCATAAGGTAAGTGGTTATAATCGGCCAAGGTTCTCTCTTAAATGTTTAGATCTATTTGTTTTAACCAGAGACTAATCAAATCAATGGATTTAATGGTTAGCCGATTTCAAGGGAAGAACACAAATCTTCGGGATTTGATTATCAATCAAATCGGCAAACAAGGTAAGTGTTAGTAATACCATTCCTAGTAGGATTTGGTTTTAAAATCAAAAAGGTTATTAATATGTTTATATATGATGGGCCGAATATAGGGATTAACAGATCTAAGGCCTAGATCGGGATTTTTGGGATCTCAAGGAACCTATTAAGCGAATCAGGTGTGTACTCACACTAACCTTCAATATATTATGGCAATATTTATTTTAATATATGAATATGTATAAGAATGAGAATGTGGCTAAGTACCACAAATGTGGTAAAAGTACCCAGGTACGTTTCCTACTTCTGTTAGGATTATGAATATGATATATGTTGAACATGTGAATAGTAACATGAATAAGAATAAGTTATGCATGATATAAATATTTGGGGCATATGGGATATTTGTGAAAGGGGAAGTGAAGGTGATGACTCTGGTCTCACTATTTGAATATGGTGACTACGGTCACATTATATGAATATGGTAACTTCGATTACATTATCTGAATTTGGTAACTTCGGTTACAATATCTGAACATGGCGTCTAATGACACAAATTATATGGGCGATGAGCACGTCGACTGCAGCGACTGCCTTCGATGGTGTGTAGCGGAAGGAGGGTCGACTTAGTAGTCCCCACGGTGTGACTGGCAGGTACGGGTGGTGTGTAGCGGATGGACAAATAGGCTTGGGTTTGGGTTGCATCATCTTGATTTGAATATGTACTTGATATGAATATGAATGCCTGATCTGTTGATTGTTAGTTTGTGTACACATTGAGTCTGTTGACCCACCCCTTTGTGGGACTATTTTTCAGGTGATGAGCAGTAATGGACCGGGTCGGCAGGAGCTGAAGGTGGCCATGCAGGAGAAAAAAATAAACGATTTGGACTTAATTTTTGCTAAGTACTTTTCATTTTAAGTTTGGAAATTATTTGATGTAATAAGGCCGAAAAAGCCATAGTTTAATTTTCGTTACTATTATTTACTTTTAATTATTATGTTTCGAAATGCTTTAAATTAATGTTATTAAAATTTTCTTTCTTTACAATTAAACCCTAAATTATTTAGCCACCCTAATTAAATGATTTCTAAATTAAATAAACGGGTTTTCTACCTAAGCCCTACCCAAAAACCAACATTTTTCTAAAAATACAGAAATTTTCTCTAAGTAATAAAGGACTTCGAAAACCGATTTTCTTAAGGAACATACCAGATCCGGTCCAGGCTCGTGGGCCGGGTGTGGGGTGTTTCACATACCCAAACCTAGATGCCATCCGCTACACATCCCCGTACCAACCAGCACACCGTGGGGACTACAAAGTCAACCCTCCATCTGCTACACTCCATCGAAGGCAGTCGCTGCAGTCGACGTGCTCATCGCCCATATAAAATTCGTGGCATAGCCACCAGATTAAATAATTGTGTCATAAGACACCACATTCAGATAATGTAACTGAAGTTACCACATTCAGATAATGTGACCAAAGTCACCACATTCAGATAGTGAGACCGTAGTCATCACATTCACTTCCCCTTTTTCATATAACCCGAATGCCCCATATTATTCATATTATGCATATCATACTTAACTTCACATTCACGTCACTTTTCACATGTTAAATATAACATTTCGTAATCCTAGTAGGAGTAGGAAACGTACCTGAGTACTTTGTACCACATTAGGGTACCTTAGCCATATTCACTTTCTTACAAACATGCATATATTAAATATTGCCATAATTCTTATTAAAAGTTAGTGTGGGGTACACACCTGATTCGCTTAGCAAATTCTTTGAGATCTTGAAATCTGATATACTGCTTAGATCCTTAATCCCTACATTTGATTAATCACTTTAAAAAGCCATTCGGCCATAAATCCAAATCCTAGTAGGATTAGGATACTTAAACTTACCTTGTTTGCCGATTTGATTAATAATCAAATCTCGAAATTTGTAGTATTCATTCCTTAAAAATCAGCTAGCCACCAAATCATTTAACTAGGCCAGTTTTCGGCTTTTGAATAAATAGGAAATAATTCTAAATACCAAAAATAAGCCTTGGCCAAATACTTCATATGCTTACCTTGTGGATTTTAAATCCCGAAACTCACCGAATAACTAGAGAACACGTGGCCTATGGTGTACCTTCGGGAAAAGAACTTCTCCTTCCTTGTAGTCGACACTTAGTACATCCCGAAAAGATCTCTTCAAAGTTTGGCAACAAGATATTAATGGGGTTAGTCCTAGATTTGGCAAATCTTAAAAGAAAAAGGATGAAACCGAATGAGATCTTACCCTTACTTGAAGAAATTGATTGCACCTTCACTTCAATCTTCAGAGATTCGGCTATGGCTAGATGATGATCTCATAACTTTCGGCTTTTGGTGGGATTAGAGAAGGAAGAATAAAGATGGAGGATTCGGCTAGAACAAAAGGTATTTCGGCTTAGCAAAAATAAAAGAAGAAGAAGATTTGGTGAAGAGAATTCGGCAGAGGCTTTCAAAGAACAGAAAATAATGCAGAATGGCCTCTCTTTTCATTTTATAGCCCAAATTACTAAGCTAGAGTCCCTTACTTGGCCACCACTCTTCTATTTTGATAGCTTTATCCTTTAATTATCATAAATAAAAGAGTTTAATCCAACATTTATCTCTTCAAAATAATCCAATTTAAAAATCCTTTATTTATCACCTTTTTAATCGAATATTTATGAAAATAAAACACCTCCTTTCTAGAAGCATGTGCCGTCCACCTCAGTCTTCTGGAAGCAAAAATAAAACCTCCTTTATTTGCTTCCCAAGTGACTCGAACTCAGATCCATTCCTCTTGCATATGGCGCCATTTCCATAGGCCCTAAGTGGCATCTTCGGGCCACTTTTCCAAGCCTGTTTGTGTGTCAAATTTCACAAACTTTTTCTTTTAAGGCCACCTTGCCTTAATTTCCCCTTTTAAACCTTAAAACTCGTCATTTCTAGGTCATTTCTAAGTTTCCAAAAATTTTCGTTCGGCTCTGTCAACTTGACATTTTCTTACATTTCCAAGTTTCCAGAAATGTTCACTTTCCTCTTTTAAATCATTTCCTTACATTTCCAAGTTTCCAGAAATGTTCACTTTCCTCTTTTGAATCATTTCCTTACATTTCCAAGTTTCCAGAAATGTTCACTTTCCATTTTTTAAACTTAACATTTCCACACATTTTCAGATTTCCAAAAATGTTCATTTCCAAATCATTTCCATTCATTTCGGGTTTCCAAAAATGTTTAAAATTTATTCCTAGTACATAAAACATGTCACTTCGTACAATTAAATCGAAAACGCATAGGCCCTTTTCAGGATGTTACATAGTTTCTTGGGATTAGCGGGCTATTACAGAAGCTTTGTGGAATGGTTTTCATCGATAGCTGCACCTTTGACAAAGTTGTTAAGAAAGGAAGTACATTTTGTATGGACAGATAAACAACAGGAGAGCTTTAAGAAGCTTAAGAGGGTGTTGACTGAAGCTCCGGTTTTGATTCAGCCTGAGGCAGGGAAGGATTTCGCGGTGTATTATGACGCTCATACAGGTTTGGGATGCGTATTGATGCAAGACGGGAAAGTAGTCGCTTATGCGTCTCGGCAATTAAGGCCACATGAGGTCAACTATCCGACGCATGATTTGGAATTGGCGGCAGTAGTCTTTGCTCTTAAGGTATGGATGCATTATTTATATAGAGAAAAGTCAGTGATCTACACAGACCACAAGAGCCTTAAGTATCTATTCACTCAGAAGGAGTTGAACCTGAGACAGCGAAGGTGGGTGGAGTTATTGAAGGACTACGACTGTTCTATAGAGTATCACCCCGGCAAAGCGAATGTAGTGGCAGATGCCCTAAGTCAGAAAGTAGTGTCGGATCTGAGAGCGATGTTCGCACATCTGAGCTTGTATGACGATGGAAGTTTAGTGGCAGAATTACAAGTTAAGCCGGCGTGGTTAAAAGAGGTGAAAGAAGGACAGTTGGCAGATGATGATTTAAGTGCTGAGTTGCAGCAAGTGCAGAGTGGAGAGTTGGAAAACTATGGTGTTAACAGTGAAGGAGTGCTGTGTTTTCATGGCAAGGTTCGTATGCCTAAGGATAAGGAGTTAAGGTAGAGGATTCTTCAGGAATCGCATAGTAGCTCGTATGCTATGCATCCTGGAGGTACTAAGTTGTACAGGGATTTAAGGGAACAGTTTTGGTGGCCTGGTCTTAAGAGGGAAGTTATCGAATTTGTAGGGAAGTGCTTGACGTGTCAGCAAGTTAAGGCTGAACACCAAGTTCCGTCAGGATTGCTTCAGCCGATAATGATTCCGCAGTGGAAGTGGGAGAGAATCACCATGGACTTCGTTAGTGGGCTTCCCCTTACGCCTACTAAGAAGGACTCTGTATGGGTGATAGTGGATCGATTAATAAAGTCCGCGCATTTCATTCCAGTACGGGTTGATTATTCATTGCAGAAGTTGGCAAAGTTGTATGTGGCGGAGATTGTAAGGCTACATGGAGTTCCGGTATCGATTATTTCAGATAGGGATCCAAGGTTTACGTCTCGATTTTAGAAAACGCTACATCAGGCTTTAGGCACCAGATTGGATTTCACTACGGCATTTCATCCGCAGTCAGACGACCAATTTGAGCGAGTGATCCAAGTGTTAGAGGATATGTTGAGGGGCTATGTGATAGACTTCAGAGGAAGTTGGGAGGAATATTTGCCTTTAGTAGAATTTGCATATAATAACAGCTATCAAGCTAGTATTCGGATGGCACCGTATGAAGCGCTGTATAGACGGAGGTGTCGCACTCCTACGTGTTGGATAGAATTGGGGGAACATCAGTTTTTGGGTGAAAAGATTGTGGCAGAATCTGAGGAGAAGGTTAGGGTAATTCGAGCACGGTTAAAGGAGGCATCTGATAGGCAGAAGTCGTACGCAGATCTTAAGCGGAAGGAAATAGAGTTTGCTGTAGGAGATCAAGTGTTTCTTAAAGTTTTGCCTTGGAAGAAGGTGATGAGATTTGGTCGTAAGGGGAAGTTAAGTCCCAGGTTTATAGGACCTTATCGGGTATTGAAGCGAGTTGGACCAGTGGCATACCCGTTAGAGTTGCCTCCGGAGTTGAAGCAGATGCACGATGTATTCCATGTTTCGATGCTACGTCGTTACCGAGTGGATCCATCTCATGTTGTGCCAGTTGAGGAGGTAGAGCTAAGACCAGATTTGTCCTACGAGGAGGAGCCGATTCAGATCTTGGAACGAGATGTAAAAGTGCTACGGAGGAAATCAGTTCCCCTAGTTAAAGTGTTATGGCGTAATCATGGATCGGAAGAAGCTTCGTGGGAGCCGGAAGAAGCAATGCGACAGTAATACCCTCATTTATTTTAGCCAGGTAATTTTGAGATCAAAATTATTTAAGAGGGGTAGAACTATAATATCCGGGATTGATGGCTTATGCATTATTGCTAAATTGTATGAAGTGGCATGCCTATGTGTGTTCTGATTGTGTGGTATGAATTTTTAGAACTTAAAAGTGTAGGTGAATGCCTTAGAAATTATTTGATTTTAAGTTTTAAAGGAGAGCTAAGCCTGAGAAGCCTTAAGAAAATTTATAGGGGAAATTAGACACAAAAATGGTCTCGTTAAAGTGGCAAGGAGGCGCCACTTAAAGCCTTTGTAAGTGACGCCACAAGCAGTACCAAAGGGCTTAGGTTCGAGTAGCAAGGGAAGCAAAAGGGAGTTTTATTTTGCAGCAAGGAGGGACAGAGTTGGACGGCATTAAAACACTAAGAGGATGAGCTTTAGATGTGGTCAATTTCTTTTAAAATTCAGCTAAGCTAGGGAGATAATCGTTGATTTATTCAAATTATGTTTGAAAGAGGTCAAGAAGAGGAAAAATAGGAGATTAACAAGGGATTAGATAGAGAGGTGAGGAGTTGGCCGAATAGGGGGATCTAGGTGTGGTATTTTCGGCCAAAGGGAGGAGAGTGAGGCCATTTGTTTCTTTTCTTTTCAATAGTGTCTCTGCTGAAATCCTTCTCTTCTTTTCTGACTCAAAACTGAAACTTAACCTCTTATCCCCAACAAGGCTGAAACCTCTTTACCATTCTTCACTGTTGCCGAATTCTTCTAGTTTATTTCTTCTTCATCTCACGTTTCTTTCTAACATCAAAGCCGAAGATCGTTCAAGCTATAGTTGATTTCATCATAGCACTAAAAGCCGAAAACCTAATATTTTCTTCTTGTCGACATTCTAAGTTGGTGAACAATTGTGTTCTGAACACTCCATTCGGTAAGGATCTCTCTTGGCTGAACTCTTCTCCTTTTCTTTCTCTAACTGTCGAAAAATAAGGCTTTAATATCATTGGTGTTTTTGGCCGAAACCTTGAAGGAGCTTCGGGATTTCTTTGGTAGCCGATTTCAAGAGGAGATCTTCGGGGTTTCTAGATCTGAGGTAAGCAAACATGATTTTAGGCCGAAGGCCACTTATTGTGTTTAAATGTTAGAATTCGATCTAACATATGCCTATAGGAATTTCGATAGATACCACAAACAAGTGATAATTTCGGGAATTTAAGATCTGAGATAAGAGAATATGAATATTCGGCCAGAGGCTATTTTGCCTATCAATATTAGCCGATTCTAACTATGATTATTTAGTGGGCGAATCGACAGGGATAAAGAGAAGTTTTGGGATTTGATTAGTAACCAAATCGGCAGCAAGGTAAGAATTTTGGTTGCGATAATCCTTCGGGATTTGCTTATTTAGCCGAATGGCTTTTTGCTAAAATGCTCAGGGTTGGCCGAATGTAGGAACTAGGGATCTAGAGCACTAGATCGGGATTTTCGGGATTTCAGTGAGCACGTTAGTACCAGGTGTGTAACCCCACTAATTCTTAATAGATTTATGGTAGTGAATTAATACATGTGTTAATAAGAATATGAAAGATGTGGCTAAGGGTACCATTCAATGGTACGGCATGTTCAGGTACATTATTCTCTAAGGCTCTGTTAATAGTATTATGAACATTGAATGTGACATATATGAGAATTGGTACAAATACGAAATAAGGCATGTGGTATGATATTTGCATGATTGTATGACACATGGGGCATATGGGGAAATATTTTAAGGGGAAGTGATCTGGTGGTTTTTACCACAATATCTGGTGACTCATGTCACATAATCTGAATGTGGTGACTTATGTCACATATTATTATCTGGTGGCTATGCCACAATTTATAAGGGCGATGTGCAAGTCATCTGCAGCGACTGCCTTCGATGATGTGTAGCGGATGGAGGGTCGATTTCGTAATCCCCACGGTGTGATGGCAGGTACGGGTGATGTGTAGAGGATGGATATTTAGGTTTGGGTTCGGGATTGCATCATGGTTTATATGTGTTTTATATATGATTTTTATGCCTAAATCGTTGGGAGTTTGTGTTGACTGTTACACACTGAGTCTGTTTGACTCACCCCGTTGTGGGATATCTTTTCAGGTGACACTCAGTGAATGGACCGGGTCGGTAGGAACTTGGTGGTGGCCATGCTCAGCTCAGAGTTATCTTATTTTTAGTTTTATCATTTTATTTTCGGGATTTATTTGGTATTTTTCAGATGTAATAAGGCCATTACTGTTAACTGTTTTATGCATGCATTTTTATTTGTTTTTATTACGAAACGAACATTACTAAATCAAGGATAAAAAACTTTCCTTATAAATAAGTTTTAAATGTTTTGACACCTAAACACAAATGATTTTCGATTTAAAGGTTAACTCTAAAACAACTCGGCATTTCTCTCCGCTTATAGTTTGAAACATAAAATTAAAGTTTTACTAAAATCTAGATTTCAAAGAACAACGTCATTTCCATTCTGAACCCAACCCAAATCAAATTTTCTTCAAAACCACCCAAATTTTCCAAAGTAATAAACGAGTTTTGAACTGTTTTACTCAGGGAACATACCAGATCCGGTCAAGGCTCGTGGGCCGGGTTTGGGGTGTTTCATATAAAACATGGAATTATATTAAGTCCTAAGAAAATTGAAATAGAAAAAACTGAAATAGAATTCTTAGGATTAATATTATCTGCCGATGGTCTTAAACTCCAAGATCATATTATTATAAAAATAAAAGAATTTCCTGAAAATATTGTTGATAAGAAACAACTTCAACAATTTTTAGGAATTGTTAATTATGGAAGAAATTTCTTTCGTAACTTATCTAAAAAATTAGATGAGTTATATGAAAAACTAAAAAAGGACAAACCCTTTGAATGGTCTAAAAAAGATTCAGATATTATAAAACATATAAAATCAAATAAATTATATTCCTAAGGTTTATTTACCTAAACAAGGTGATAAATTAATTCTAGAAACAGATGCCTCGAGAGAAAAAATTGGGATGTGTATTAAAAGCTAAAACAATAGCTAATAAAGAATTAATTTGTGGATATAGCTCAGAAAATTCAAACCGAATGAAATAAATTATGCTATATATGAAAAAGAATTATTAGCAATAAAAAAGGGAATAAAAAAATTCCTAATATATTTAGCACCTAAACATTTTATTATAAAAACTGATAATCAAGCTGTTAAACAATTTCTAACTAATAAAAGCTTAGAAACTGTACCTCGAAGAATTAGATGGTATAACGTGAAACACCCCACACCCGGGCCACGAGCCTGAACCGGATCTGGTATGTTCCTTAAGAAAATCGGTTTTCGAAGTCCTTTATTACTTAGAGAAAATTTGTGTATTTTTAGAAAGATGTTAATTTTGGATTGGGCTTAGGTTGGAAATTCGTTTATTTAATTTAGAAATCATTCAATTAGGGTAACAAAATAATTTAGGGTTTAAATGTAAAGAAATAAAATTTAAATAACATTAATTTAAAGTATTTCGAAGCATAATAATTGAAAGTAAATAATAGTAACGACAATAAATCTATGGCTTTTTCGGCCTTATTACATCAAATAATTTCCAAACTTAAAAATTAAAGAACTCAGTAAAAATAAAGGTCCAAATCATAAAATTTTTCTTTGCTACGCATGGCCACCTTTAGCTCTTGCCGACCCGGTCCATTACTACTCATCACCTGAAAAATAGTCCCACTAAGGGGTGAGTCAACAGACTCAATGTGTACACAAACTAACAAACAACAGATCAGGCATTCATATTCATATCAAGTACATATTCAAATCAAAGTTGAAACACCCCACACCCTGCCCATGAGCCTGAACCGGATCTGGTATGTTCCTTAAGAAAATCGGTTTTCGAAGTCCTTTATTACTTAGAGAAAATTTGTGTATTTTTAGAAAGATGTTTATTTTTGGGTTAGGCTTAGGTTGGAAACCCGTTTATTTAATTTAGAAATCATTTAATTAGGGTGACAAAATAATTTAGGGTTTAATTGTAGAGAAATAAATTTTTAATAACATCAATTTAAAGTATTTCGTAACATAAAAAAAATTAAAAGTAAATAATAGTAACGAAAATAAAACTATGGCTTTTTCGGCCTTATTACATCAAATAATTTCCAAACTTAAAATTTAAAGAACTCAGTAAAAATAAAGGTCCATATCATATATTTTTCCTTGCTACGCATGGCCACCTTCAGCTCCTACCGACCCGGTCCATTACTGCTCATCACCTGAAAAATAGTCCCACAAAGGGGTGAGTCAACAGACTCAATGTGTACACAAAACTAACGATCAACAAATCAGGCATTCATATTCATATCAATTACGTATTCAAATCGAAATGATGCAACCCAAACCCAAGCCTATTTGTCCATCCGCTACACACCACCCGTACCTGCCAGTCACACCGTGGGGACTACTAAGTCAACCCTCCTTCCGCTACACACCATCGAGGCAGTCGCTGCAGTTGACATGCTCATCGCCCATATAATTTGTGTCATTAGACACCATGTTCAGATAATGTAACCGAAGTTACCAAATTCAGATAATGTAACCGAAGTTACCATATTCATATAATGTGACCGTAGTCACCATATTCAAATAGTGAGACCGAAGTCATCACCTTCACTTCCCCTTTCACAAATATCCTATATGCCCCAAATATTTATATCATGCATAACTTATTTCTCATTCATGTTACTATTTACATGTTCAAAATATATCATATTCATAATCCTAACAGAAGTAGGAAACGTACCTGGGTACTTTTACCATATTTGTGGTACTTAGCCACATTCTCATTCTTATACATATTCATATATTAAAATAAATAATGCCATAATATATTGAAGGTTAGTGTGAGTACACACCTGATTCGCTTATTAGATTCCTTGAAATTCCAAAGAACGATCTACCGGTCTAGATCTCAAATCCTACATAAGTTATTCACTTACTATTTAAAAGACCATTCGGCCACTTTTCCAAATACAACTAGGATTTGTATTACTTACCTTTGATGCCGATTTGATGATTATTCAAATCCTAGAATAGATCCTTGCTTCCTTAATGTTTGTCAAAAATCCTACAACCATATGTTAGATTTAATCTAACTCTAACTCATACAATATGGCCTTTGGCCGATTATACAGGTGTCTTACCTTAAATCCTTGAATTCCCAAAACTCTTTCCTTGATTCCTTAGATCTAAAATCCTGAAATCCTTCCTTAAATATTCGGCCAAGATAATATTAACATTAGTCCCTATGTTTCAGCTTAAAGAAGAGAGTAAATCGATAACCACGAGATTCTTACCTTTAGTATGGAAGTCGATAGATCTTTCCTGACACCACTTCAGAGATTCAGTTAAAAACTTGATGAACAATCGGCTAGGTTGGATTTTATTTTCGGTTTTGAATAAAAGGGAGAGATGGCTAAGGATTTTATTTTCATGTCCTAATGCATTTCCAGGTTTCCAAAATATTCATTTCCATTCGTTTTCATACATTTCTGAGTTTCCAAAAATATCAAAAATGTGTTCTTAGTACATAAAACATGTCACTTCGCACAATTAAACCGAAAATGCATAGGCCCTTTCCAGGATGGTACAATTCTACCCCCCTTAAACAAAATTTCGTCCTCGAAATTTCCTAACTAACGCTCAATCGTACGGTCTAACTCACCCCACTACGCTATTGCAGCGCACTCTGATCTTAAAGAACTATCATACTTTCTGGGCATAATCTCTAGGTTCACATCCAAGGTTTCAGTCACTTCACCAGCAATACAAGAATAAGCTAACCCTATAACAAGCAAAGCAATTAAGGGTATTTCAGAAATAAGGAACATACCTGTTGTCACATCTGGCACATCTTCCTTCTCGCGACGGCCAACTGCATAAACCAACCTTGGTTGCCTCGCGTCTGCACCTTCAGCATCTCTGCTTGGTGCTTTACGTCCTCAGCCCGAACCATTTACTTCATGGTTCGATTCATGACCTTGCTGAGGCTGCTGTCCACCTCTACCAGCCTGATTAACATTCAGAGTTGCTGGTCGACTTTCATCTAGGTTCTTAGGACAATGCTTGAGCATATGGTCCTTGGACCCACACTTGAAACATCCTCCTGTTTTCCTCCAGCACTCTCCTAAGTGCTTCTTTCCACACACCTCACAAGGTCGATACCGCCCTTCTGAACCAACTTGCTGACCTCGCGACCCATCAACTCTAGGCCTCTTATTCTCAGATGACGATTCAAAACCTCTTTTGGGCCTATTCCTATCAGAGCTCTGCTTTACCGAGTCCTTAATTCCCTCGGCCACCTTGACCTTTTCTACCAAAGCAGAGAATTCCCGCTCCTGATGCGGTGCTATCAACAGTCTCAAATCGTCCCTCAGTCCGTCCTCAAAACGGACACAGCGCTCATGCTCAGTTGCCACTACTCCTCGAGCATAGCGGCTCAACCTCAGGAATTCAGCTTCATATTCCGCGACAGACTTACTCCCTTGCACCAACCCCAGAAAAGCCTTCCTTTGTTCGTCTATATACCTGGTTCCCACATACTTCTTCTGAAATGCCTCTTTCACATACTCCCAGGTCAGATCTTCAACTGTGGCACCATCTCGAACAGTTAACCACCATTGGTACGCTTCATCGCGTAATAGTGCCACCATCCCTTTCAACTTCTCCTCAAGGGTCAAGTCGAGCTCATCCATGATGCGTTCAGTTGCTTCCAACCAGTACTCAGCTGTACTGGGTGCCACTCCCGATACTCCTCTAAACATTTCAGCTCCATTAGCACGGAGCCGCTCAGGCACAGACTTACGATTTCCTGAATTGTTTCCTGCACCAGCCACCAATTCCAAAACTCGCAGCACAGCCTGCGATACAGTATCTTCTCCTGTTTGAGCTTGTTGCTCAACACCCACAGCTGGGGGTGGTGGTGGCGGTGGTATCTCGTTGTCAGAACCTTGACCCGACCTAACGGGTTCTGACACAGTCATTCTTCTTCTACCTCTTCCACGATGACCACGTCCTCTAGAGCTCATTTTCTATCGTCAAGATCTGGTTAAGAAGTTTTATGAATTAGCATTCTTGTTTCACTTATTACCCGCGAAGATGTTTTATGAAGAAGAATTTAAGAGTGGTTCTTTCGTATTCATACAATCATACAGTCTTTCCAGTCATTCAATCATCCATCAAACAAGTATGAACTTGTGTTCATTCAGAGAAACATTGTAGTTTTCGTTGTTTGCTTTTCCACTACCCAGGGGTATATTCGTAATTTGACCTACAGGGGCATTTTCGTAATTTTCATAATAAAAAGTTCCTTGATGATTTTGACGAAAGTATTTTGGTACTTTTAAAGTTCCGGGGAAATTTTGGAAAAATTTTGAAATCCAGGGGTGTTTTGGTAATTTTGACCTCGGGGGTATTTTCGGTAGTTTTCCGAAAACCAGGGCAAATTTGTAAAATTTGATACGTTAGGGATATTTCAAAAGTTGTAAAACTTTGGGTGTTTTTTATGAAAGTTTTCCTTTCTAAAAGGTGATGTTTGCAAAAATTTGAAAATTAGGGCCATTTTGGTAATTTTTGTAAGTTAGGGGCAATTTTGTAATTTTCCAAAATCAAGGTATTTTTGATAGTTTGCATGTAACACCCCAAACCCGGCCCATTCACTATGACCGAATTTGAAATGTCACTTAGGAAAACGTTTGAAAAACTTTTGACTTAGAGATTTAAAACATAAAATTTATTTGTCTTTACTAAAACAATGTGTAATTAAAGTTCCAAATAAAATTAAGTTGTTTAAAATAAAACATTTTCAAATAATAATATAATCGACAAACCAACTTAAAATAAAATAAAAGTCCATAAATACTTTAAATGGCCCTTATTACAATAACCAAATATTCAGAAATTCTGAAAATATTAAATATATGAAATAAGAAAAAAAAATAACTTCTGCATGGGCCACCTCGTATCCACTCCCAACCCGGTCCAAGCTTTAAGCATCACCTGAAAGGTTTGAGAAAAATTGGGTGAGTCACACAGACTCAGTGCATAGTTATTACACATGTCCCCACATATGGGCTTAGCCCACATCCACATATCAATCACATATCAGATGGTAAGGCAATATATCCACATAATTTCACATATTGGGCTTGGCCCATATCCATATTGATCCACATAATTAGTCATGCAAAATGCATAAGTATGCAACATGAAGCCCAACCCAACCTAGTTCCATCCATTACACCAACCCCGGCACACCTGCCGCCCAAGGCCGTAGCTAATCCACCGATCACATAGTGATCCACATATCTTACCTTGGCAGACTTGCTGCCCAAGGCCGTGGCTAAGCCACCGATCAAATAGTGATCCACATATCTGTATCCACGAGGTGACTCGAGGTCATCCTCAATATACGGTGAAGCACACAGCTATCATCCGCCGAGATGGGCACCTAGCCAACACCTCCTTGATGAAGCACATAGCCACCATCAAGCGCCAATGTAAGCACAAGGCTAACATCGGACCAATGCACATAAATGTACACCCTTTCCTTCGATAGTCACATCCCAAGTCCCATGTATCATGCCACAATATCATATAAATAAGCATATATCACATGCCATCACATTTTCATACATATATCATATGTAATTTAAAGTCATAAAATACTGACCTTGTTAATCGATTACCCAACATGGGCATCTACCTTTTTAGCCATTCATTCGGCTACCATGCACATCATTTATATATATATAACACACACACACAATAACAAAAAAACGGTCACGATAACTACGCACCTTTTTGGCACAGCCGGCTAAATCCCGAAACCTGATCTACCACGCTAGATTTCCTTGTCCTACATTCAGCCAATACTTAGATCAATACCATAGACCATTCGGCCAAACCAAAATCCTTGTTCACCATAGCCTTCGGCTTAACATCCATTTAAAGAATAAAGAACCAACACAAACCTTACCACTTGACTTACCGAAATTTGATTGCTTCCAAAATTCGAAGAGCCTAAAAGAAATAAGTCCTTATGATTAGAATCCTACTATCGTGATACCCAAAATTTGGCTTTTGCCTCATGAGAATCAATAGAGAAAATAGAAAAGAATTTCGGCCAAGACACTTACCTATCTTCCAAAACCGATAAAAGATGAACACTTAGAAATCCTACCCTTGATGATATTCGGCCAAGACAATCAAAAAAGATATGAGAGTTTTGGCTATATAGTTATGGAAGAAGAAAAATATGTGAGTAGAAAAGAGAATTGAAATGAGAGAGAATTCGGTTTAATCAATAATGGAGAAAATAGAAGAAAAGATGATTTGGTGAAGAAAGAGGTTCGGCTAAATGAAAGAAAAGGGAATTGTGTTTGAGCACAAATCCAAGGAGGAAAAGAGAGAGATGGGAGAAATGAGATTCGGCCACACCTTGTTTGCCCAAAAGAAAATGCACAAAAGTAAAAAGGTAGTTTTGGTGTCAAAAGGATAATGAAAGAAAAAGAAATGGTATTTGTTTCAAACAAAATGAGGCTAAAATCCAAAACAATCTTGCACAAAAATGCCTAGGTGCATTCGGCCAAAGAGGAGTTTGCTAGGAGAGGAAAAGAAAATATGCCAAATGGTGCCCAAATGCCAAAGTTGGCCAAATATTCTTCCCCAAACCACCTAACACATTCGGCCACCCCCTTAGACACCCATGCCGTCCACATTCATCCACTACAGGCCATCAAATACTTTGCAAAACATTCTCTATATACCAAGCCTTTTGTCCCCTCATCTTACCATAACCTTAAGATAACCTTCCATAACTTCAAGATTCTTATCTCTTATCTCAAGCTTTCCTTTTCCAAAATTCAACTTACCAAAAACAATAGTCCAACCTATCATAAACATAGGTTGACCGTCCATCAATGCTTGAACACCAAAAATAAAGTCTTCAAAAATGCTTTCCATGCTACTTGAACCTCTAACCTCAAGCTACCTTTCAAGCTCCTTATCCACTATGCCACTAACTCCCTTGTGCTTTAATTTAACACTTAAATTAACTTAAGTGCTAAGCTCACTAAATCCACTTCATTAAATAAACCATACTAAAAATTATTCTAACTTCCTAAATAGAAATTAGCCTTCACAAGACTATGCTAACACACAAAAATTCATACTCGAGCCAACACAAATGATACTCAAATATTTTTCCTAAAGCCTAAGGTCCAATTGGCCCAATCCTTCTAGGCCCAAATTCGGGATGTTACAATTCTACCCTCCTTAAAAATAATTTCGTCCTCGAAATTACTTACTAACTAGCAGTCGAGCAATCCTATTCATCCCACTACGCTTATGCTGCGCACTCTGATCTTAATAAAACTATCATACTTCCTAGGCACAATCTCTAAGTTCACACTTAAGGTTCCATCCACTTCACTAGCAACACAAATACGAACTAGCTCTATAACAAACAAGACAACAAAGGGTATTCTAGACATAAGAAACTTACCCGTTGTCACATCTGGCACATCACTATCCTTCCTCCGACGAACTGTATACACCAGACCTGGCTGTCTTGCCTCAGTGTTACCATTACCTCGGCCTGGTGCTCCACGACTTCGGCCGGAACCATTTCCTCCATGGTTCGGACCACGACCCCTCGTCGCTTGCTGACCACCTCTGCCTGGTTGCTCATAACCCTGGCGTACTGTCCGAGTCCTATTCGGATCCTAGGGACAATCTTTAATCAAATGAGACTTGGATTTACACCTAAAACACTCTCGGTCCCGATTCCAGCACTCGCCAACATGATATCTTCCACACTGAGCACATGAACGGTCCTGATTTCCAACAGCTGGCATAGAAACACGAGCAGAATTCTCGATCCTCGGTCTTTTCTGAAAGCTATCAGACGATTCTGACGGTCTAAAACTCCTCTTATCCTGGTTCCTATCCTTATCTCTGTTCTGCCTCACCGATTCCTTAATTCCTTCGGCCACCTTAGTCTTCTCCACCAACACGGCAAACTCCCGCTCTTGATGTGGAGCTATCAGCAACCTCAGGTCGTCCCTTAGTCCATCCTCAAACCGGACACATCGCTCATGTTCTGTAACTACTACTCCTCGAGCATATCGACTTAACCTTAGAAATTCGGCCTCGTATTCTGCCACGGACTTGTTTCCTTGAACCTGCCCCAAAAATGCCTTCTTCTGAGCATCAATGTAGTGAGTACCGACATACTTCTTCTGGTATGCCGTCTTGACATACTCCCAAGTGAGATCCTCAGCTGTGGCACCATCCCGTACCGTGAGCCACCACTGATACGCCTCGTCGCGAAGTAACGCCACCATTCCTTTCACTTTCTCCTCCGGAGTTAACTCGAGCTCATCCATAATTCGCTCGGTTGCTTCCAACCAATATTCTGTCGTACTGGGTGCCACACCAGATACGCCACGGAACACCTCAGCTCCGTTGGCTCGAAGTCGCTCTGGTACAGACTTTCGAGCTCTACCATTTCCTCCAGCACCAGCCACCATTTCAAAGACTCATGATCTGACCGCGATACAACATCATTCCCGTCGTGCCGTCTTCTTTGCCGCCAACACCAAAAGGTGGTGGTGGGGTGGTACCTCATTCTCGGACCCTTTGACCCGATCTAACGGGTTTCGATACGACCATCCCGCGCCGACCACGTCCACGACGACCACGTCCCCTAGAGCTCATTTCTAACGTCGCGTCTTAATCTGATTAGAAAGTTTTATGCATTAGTACTTTTGGTTCCACTATTTATCCGCGAACAGTTTTATGAAAAGAAGTTTAATAGTGGTTTTTTCGATCAATCAAAGTTTTCATCTCAAGTTCACTATTCTAGATCAGAGAATCACATTCATTCACAACGTTCAACACACTATTATGGGCATCTTTGACCATTCCCAACCCAGGGGTAATTTCGTTATTTTTCCTACAAGGGTATTTTCGTAATAAATTGAGGTCAACTTGAAAATAATCTTTACAAATCAAAGGCATTCCAAACTATACAAATCTCGAATTTATTTTGAAAATTCTACCAAATCAATGGTATTGCAAAAATTTTGAAAATCGGGGTTATTTTGGTAATTTTTTTTAAAAGTCAAGGGCATTTTAGTAAATTTCCCAAATCAAGGTATCTTAGCATTTTTGCAAAACAGGGTTTTTGGTATTTTGTAAAGTAAGAATATTTTCATAAAAATCGAGGGTAACATGGTAATTTTATAAACCAGGGGCATTTTCGTAATTTTACCGCTCAGGGGTATTTTAGTAATTTTGCAAATCGAGTGTGTTTTGGAAAATTCTCAAGTCAAAAAGGATTTTATAAATCAGAGGGGTAATTTGGTAAATTTAAAACTAAGATCTTTATAAAACAGTATGGCTAGTCCCTTTCGGGTTTTAGTTATTGGGTTTAGCTCGTGAATAAGTCCTCTTGGTTAGGGTGAACCGTTACTACGCACCAGGTAGGATTCCGGCGAAGAGGAGGTGAGTCACGAGGACTGTTTAAATTCCAAGCTCTTCTTGAATCTAATCCTAGACATACGCACAATGGCTGCCACACCCTAACTCGGCGACTTAGTTCACAGGTTTGTTTGGTTGTTCTAAAGTCTTATGAATCTTGTGTTGGAGTAAGCTAATCCTAAAGTTCAATAACTTAATATACTAATCCACGTTCCCATCAGACCCACATACCAATCATATAATAATTCACACAACAATTAGAGGTACTTACCTGGTGGACTTCGGGTCGGAGATACAGGTGCCATGCCAGAATAAACCTGAAAAAATTTATGAAAGCCCAAAGCTTTGAAAAGCCCATCTTTAAGAAAAAAAATGTTTTTGGACCCAAAACCCTCAAAGCCGAGTTTTGAACCGAGCTCTGATACCAATTTGTAACACCCCAAACCCGGCCCATTCACTATGACCGAATTTGAAATGTCACTTAGGAAAACGTTTGAAAAACTTTTGACTTAGAGATTTAAAACATAAAATTTATTTGTCTTTACTAAAACAATGTGTAATTAAAGTTCCAAATAAAATTAAGTTGTTTAAAATAAAACATTTTCAAATAATAATATAATCGACAAACCAACTTAAAATAAAATAAAAGTCCATAAATACTTTAAATGGCCCTTATTACAATAACCAAATATTCGGAAATTCTGAAAATATTAAATATATGAAATAAGAAAAAAAATAACTTCTGCATGGGCCACCTCGTATCCACTCCCAACCCGGTCCAAGCTTTAAGCATCACCTAAAAGGTTTGAGAAAAATTGGGTGAGTCACACAGACTCAGTGCATAGTTATTACACATGTCCCCACATATGGGCTTAGCCCACATCCACACATCAATCACATATCAGATGGTAAGGTAATATATCCACATAATTTCACATATTGGGCTTGGCCCATATCCACATTGATCCACATAATTAGTCATGCAAAATGCATAAGTATGCAACATGAAGCCCAACCCAACCTAGTTCCATCCATTACACCAACCCCGGCACACCTGCCGCCCAAGGCCGTGGCTAATCCACCGATCACATAGTGATCCACATATCTTACCTTGGCAGACTTGCTGCCCAAGGCCGTGGCTAAGCCACCGATCACATAGTGATCCACATATCTGTATCCATGAGGTGACTCGAGGTCATCCTCAATATACGGTGAAGCACACAGCTATCATCCGCCGAGATGGGCACCTAGCCAACACCTCCCTTGATGAAGCACATAGCCACCATCAAGCGCCAATGTAGCACAAGGCTAACATCAGACCACGTACATAAATGTACACCCTTTCCTTCGATAGTCACATCCCAAGTCCCATGTATCATGCCACAATATCATATAAATAATCATATATCACATGCCATCACATTTTCATACATATATCATATGCAATTTAAAGTCATAAAATACTGACCTTGTTAATCGATTACCCAACATGGGCATCCACCTTTTTAGCCATTCATTCGGCTACCATGCACATCATATACATATTTATATATATATAATACATACACACAACAAAAGAACAGTGCGATAACTACGCACCTTTTTGGCACAGCCGGCTAAATCCCGAAACCTGATCTACCACACTAGATTTCCTTGTCCTACATTCAGCCAATACTTAGATCAATACCATAGACCATTCGGCCAAACCAAAATCCTTGTTCACCATAGCCTTCGGCTTAACATCCATTTAAAGAATAAAGAACCAACACAAACCTTACCACTTGACTTACCGAAATTTGATTGCTTCCAAAATTCGAAGAGCCTAAAAGAAATAAGTCCTTATGATTAGAATCCTACTATCGCATACCCAAAATTTGGCTTTTGCCCTCATGAGAATCAATAGAGAAAATAGAAAAGAATTTCGGCCAAGACACTTACCTATCTTCCAAAACCGATAAAAGATGAACACTTAGAAATCCTACCCTTGATGATATTTGGCCAAGACAATCAAAAAAGATATGAGAGTTTCGGCTATATAGTTATGGAAGAAGAAAATATGTGAGTAGAAAAGAGAATTGAAATGAGAGAGAATTCGGTTTAATCAATAATGGAGAAAATAGAAGAAAAGAGGATTTGGTGAAGAAAGAGGTTCGGCTAAATGAAAGAAAAGGGAATTGTGTTTGAGCACAAATCCAAGGAAGAAAAGAGAGAGATGGGAGAAATGAGATTCGGCCACACCTTGTTTGCCCAAAAGAAAATGCACAAAAGTAAAAAGGTAGTTTTGGTGTCAAAAGGATAATGAGAGAAAAAGAAATGGTATTTGTTTCAAATAAAATGAGGCTAAAATCCAAAACAATCTTGCACAAAAATGCCTAGGTGCATTCGGCCAAAGAGGAGTTTGCTAGGAGAGGAAAAGAAAATATGCCAAATGGTGCCCAAATGCCAAAGTTGGCCAAATATTCTTCCCCAAACCACCTAACACATTCGGCCACCCCCTTAGACACCCATGCCGTTCACATTCATCCACTAAAGGCCATCAAATACTTTCCAAAACATTCTTCATATACCAAGCCTTTTGTCCCCCCATCTTACCATATCCTTAAGATAACCTTCCATAACTTCAAGATTCTTATCCCTTATCTCAAGCTTTCCTTTTCCAAAATTCAACTTACCAAAAACAATAGTCCAACCTATCATAAACATAGGTTGACCGTCCATCAATGCTTGAACACTAAAAATAAAGTCTTCAAAAATGCTTTCCATGCTACTTGAACCTCTAACCTCAAGCTACCTTTCAAGCTCCTTATCCACTATGCCACTAACTCCCTTGTGCTTTAATTTAACACTTAAATTAACTTAAGTGCTAAGCTCACTAAATCCACTTCATTAAATAAACCATACTAAAAATTATTCTAACTTCTTAAATAGAAATTAGCCTTTACAAGACTATGCTAACACACAAAAATTCATACTCGAGCCAACACAAATGATACTCAAATATTTTTCCTAAAACCCAAGGTCCAATTGGCCCAATCCTTCTAGGCCCAAATTCGGGATGTTACATTGCAAATTAGGGTTTGTGAACATTTATAAAATAATGAAGTTTTGGCAAAACCGTTAAGAAGTTTGACATTTTGTAAATCAAAGGCATTTTGGTAATTTCACCACTAGGGGCATTTTTGTAATTTTTGAAAATCAGAAATTTTTTTCGAAAAATTTTGTAAAGATTGTTTTCATGAATTAGAAGAGTGATTTTAAAAGTTTTAAAACTAGGGTTTTGGTTGTTTTTTTTTCATAAAGAAAACGGCTAATTCCCTTTCGGGTTTTAGTCTTTGTGTTTAGCCTATGACCGAGCCCTTTTGGTCAGGGTGAACCAAAGCTACGCACCAGGGAGGATTCGAGTGGAGAGGAGGTGAGTCACGCGGACTGCTTAAATACCAAGCTCTCACCAAAACCATTCCTAGACATGCGCACAGAGGTTGCCACACCACTGAGCCCCTTGAGTTAGGGTGAACCGAAGCTACGCACCAGGTAGGATACCTGCGAAGAGGAGGTGAGTCACTAGGACTGCTTAAATACTAGGCTCTTCCAGATCCAATCCTAGACATGCGTACAGGGGTTACCACACCCTAGCTTAATGACTTAGCCATAGGTTTGTTAAGTTCATTAAGTCTTATGAGTTTCGTGTGTTTGAGTAGTCTAGTCCTAGGGTTCAAGTTCCTATCATACTATTCTACATTCCATGCCTTTTCTACCCTTCTACAGTTCATAATATAATTCACATAATCACCCAAATAGTTAGGGGTACTTACCTGGTGGACTGCGGGTCGGAGACTTAGGTGCCATGCCAGAAAACCTGCTTATTTTCAAAGAAAGTCATTTTGGCTCGCTTTGAAAATGTTTTGGGCCTTAGCCCACAGGCCGAAAGTTTAAAACCTGGGCTCTGATACCAAGCTAAAACACCACACACACACACCCGACGAGCGAGCCCAAGGATCTGGTATGTTCCTTAAGAAAATCGGTTTTCGAAGTCCTTTATTACTTAGAGAAAATTTGTGTATTTTTAGAAAGATGTTTATTTTTGGGTTAGGCTTAGGTTGGAAACCCGTTTATTTAATTTAGAAATCATTTAATTAGGGTGACAAAATAATTTAGGGTTTAATTGTAGAGAAATAAATTTTTAATAACATCAATTTAAAGTATTTCAGTAAATAAAAAAATTAAAAGTAAATAATAGTAATGTGAAAAATAAAACTATGGCTTTTTTCTACCTTATTACATCAAATAATTTCCAAACTTAAAATTTAAAGAACTCGGTAAAAATAAAGGTCCATATCATAGATTTTTCCTTGCTATGCATGGCCACCTTTAGCTCCTACCGACCCGGTCCATTACTGCTCATCACCTGAAAAATAATCCAACAAAGGGGTGAGTCAACAGACTCAATGTGTACACAAAACTAACGATCAACAAATCAGGCATTCATATTCATATCAATTACATATTCAAATCGAAATGATGCAACCCAAACCCAAGCCTATTTGTCCATCCGCTACACACCACCGTGCACTGCGGTCCACACCGTGGGGACTACTAAGTCAACCTCCTTCCGCTACACACACCATCGGCGATCCGCTGCGATCGACATGCTCATCGCCCATATAATTTGTGTCATTAGACACCATGTTCGAATAATGTAAGAAGTTACCAAATTCGGATAATGTAACCGAAGTTACCATATTCATATAATGTGACCGTAGTCACCATATTCAAATAGTGAGACCGAAGTCATCACCTTCACTTCCCCTTTCACAAATATCCCATATGCCCTAAATATTTATATCATGCATAAATTATTTCTCATTCATGTTACTATTTACATGTTCAAAATATATCATATTCATAATCCTAACAGAAGTAGGAAACGTACCTGGGTACTTTTACCACATTTGTGGTACTTAGCCACATTCTCATTCTTATACATATTCATATATTAAAATAAATATTGCCATAATATATTGAAGGTTAGTGTGAGTACACACCTGATTCGCTTATTAGATTCCTTGAAATCCCAAAGAACGATCTACCGGTCTAGATCTCAAATCCTACATAAGTTATTCACTTACTATTTAAAAGACCATTCGGCCACTTTTCCAAATACAACTAGGATTTGTATTACTTACCTTTGATGCCGATTTGATGATTATTCAGATCCTAGAATAGATCCTTTCTTCCTTGATGTTTATCAAAAATCCTACAACCATATGTTAGATTTAATCTAACTCTAACACATACAATATGGCCTTTGGCCGATTATACAGGTGTCTTACCTTAAATCCTTGAATTCCCGAAACTCTTTCCTTGATTCCTTAGATCTGAAATCCTGAAATCCTTCCTTAAATATTCGGCCAAGATAATAATAACATTAGTCCCTATGTTTCAGCTTAAAGAAGAGAGTAAATTGATAACCACGAGATTCTTACCTTTAGTATGGAAGTCGACAGATCTTTCCTGACACCACTTCAGAGATTCGGTTAAAAACTTGATGAACAATCGGCTAGGTTGGATTTTATTTTCAGTTTTGAATAAAAGGGAGAGATGGCTAGGGGTTTCACTAGACAAAAGAAAAGAGAAGGAACCCTAAAAATTTGTGAGAGATGAGGAGGAAGCAAAAATTGATGAGTAGCCCTCTTGCCTTCCTTTTATATAGCCGAAATTATCAGCTAGGGAGTCCCTTACTTGGCCACCACTCCTCTATCTGATAGCTTTATGATAATTAATGAGATTTAATCCAGTATTTATCTCTTCTAAATAATCCAATTTAAAAATCTAAAAAAAATCCCTTATTTATCACTTAATAGCCGAATTTTAAAGAGGATAAACCTCTTTTTCTAGATGCCTTGCCGTCCACTCCAAGGCCTTACGGAAGCAAAAATAAAACTCTTTTATTTGCTTCCCTTGTGACTCGAACCAGTGCCCATGCCTCTTGCACATGGCACCATTTCCATAGGCCCTAAGTGCCATCTTCAGGCCACTTTTCCTAGCCCGTTTGTGTGTCAAATTCCACAAACTTTTTCTTTTAAGGCCCCTTTGCCTTAATTTCCTATTTTAAACTTTAAAACTCATCATTTTAGGGTCATTTCCAAGTTTCCTAAAATTTTCGATCGGCTCTGTTTACTGGCCATTTTCTTACATTTCCAAGTTTCCCAAAATGTTTACTTTCCATTTTTGGATCATTTCCATTTTCATTTCTTAGTTTCCAAAAATGTGTACTTTCCATTTTTGAACCATTTCCTTACATTTCTAGGTTTCCTAAAATGCTCATGTCCTAATGCATTTCCAGGTTTCCAAAATATTCATTTCCATTCGTTTTCATACATTTCTGAGTTTCCAAAAATATCAAAAATGTGTTCTTAGTACATAAAACATGTCACTTCGTACAATTAAACCGAAAATGCATAGGTCCCTTCCAGGATGTTACAAAAGTGATGCAACCCAAACCCAAGCCTATTTGTCCATCCGCTACACACCCCCGTACCTGCCAGTCACACCGTGGGGACTACTAAGTCAACCCTCCATCCGCTACACACCATCGAAAAGCGATCATCTGATCGACGTGCTCATCGCCCATATAATTTGTGTCATTAGACACCATCTTCAGATAATGTAACCGAAGTTACCAAATTCAGATAATGTAACCGAAGTTACCATATTCATATAATGTGACCGTAGTCACCATATTCAAATAGTGAGACCGAAGTCAACACCTTCACTTCCCCTTCCACAGATATCCCATATGCCCCAAATATTTATATCATGCATAACTTATTTCTTGTTCATGTTACTTATTCAAAATATATCACATTCGTAATCCTATCAGAAGTAGGAAACGTACTTGGGTACTTTTTACCACATTTGTGGTACTTAGCCACATTCACATTCTTATGCATATTCAAATATTAAAATTAATTGCCATATGAAATATCGAAGGTTAGTATGAGTACACACCTGATTCGCTTAATAGGTTCCTTGAATTCCCGAAAATCCCGATCTAGGCCTTAGATCTGTTAATCCCTATATTCGGCCCATCATATATAAACATATTAATAACCTTTTTGATTTTAAAACCAAATCCTACTAGGAATGGTATTACTAACACTTACCTTGTTTGCCGATTTGATTGATAATCAAATCTCGAAGATTTGTGCTCTTCCCTTGAAATCGGCTAACCATTAAATCCATTGATTTGATTAGTCTCTGGTTAAAACAAATAGTTCTAAACATTTAAGAGAGAACCTTAGCCGATTATAACCACTTACCTTATGATGAGATCCCAAAAATCGATTCCTTGCTCCCTTTTGTGATATCGAAATTCCTATAATTTCATGTCAGATTTAATTCTAACATGGAGACATAAAAATATAACTCTTGACCGAATATTCATATCTCTTACCTTAGATCCTTAGAAATCCTAAAACTTTGTTGAACTTCTCCTTGTAATCGACAGCCACTAGATCCCGAAGAAAAACCTTCCCTATTTCGGCCATGGAATGCTGAGTGAGTTAGATTCCTATATTTCGGCTAGAGAGGGATTGAAAATCAAATAATATTGATCTTAGTTTAACACCACAGTCAACAGCACCCTTGATTGAAGCCACAAGATTCGGCTATGGAGTCTCAACAAGAATCAAAGAGGTTTCGTCTTGATAGTAGAAGAGAAAAGATGAAGAAAAGAGGGGAGAAATTGTGAGAGGGTGTTTGTTAGGGAATTTCGGCCACACTAGGAAAAATGAGAGAAAATCCTTTTGACTCTCCCTCTTTAGCCGAAATTATCAGGCCAAGAGTCCTTGACTTGGCCACCACTCTTCCTTGAGATAATATCATTTATTTTATTTAAAAATAAATAAATAATATCGTTATTATCTCTTCTAAATATCTAGATTAAAAAGCTTTTATTATCACTTATTATTCACATATTTATGGAGTTAAAACAACTCCCTTCTAGAATGTTGATGACGTCCACCCCTTAGCCTGGGAAGCAAAAATAAAACATCATTTAATTGCTTCCCTTGTGACTCGAACCCAGGCCGATGCCTCCTGCACATGGCGCCATTTCCATAGGCCCTAAGTGCCATCTTCAGGCCACTTTTCCTAGCCCGTTTGTGTGTCAAATCTTACCAACTTTTTCTTTTAAGGCCCCCTTGCCTTAATCTCCTATTTTAAACTTTAAAACTCATCATTTTAGGGTCATTTCCAAGCTTCCTAAAATTTTCGATCGGCTCTGTTTACTTGCCATTTTCTTACATTTCCAAGTTTCCCGAAATGTTTACTTTCCATTTTTGGATCATTTCCATTTTCATTTCTTAGTTTCCAAAAATGTGTACTTTCCATTTTTGAACCATTTCCTTACATTTCTAGGTTTCCTAAAATGTTCATGTCCTAATGCATTTCCAGGTTTCCAAAATATTCATTTCCATTCGTTTTCATACATTTCTGAGTTTCCAAAAATATCAAAAATGTGTTCTTAGTACATAAAACATGTCACTTCGCATAATTAAACCGAAAATGCATAGGCCCTTTCCAGGATGTTACAAAAGTGATGCAACCCAAACCCAAGCCTATTTGTCCATCCGCTACACACCACCCGTACCTGCCAGTCACACCGTGGGGACTACTAAGTCAACCCTCCATCCGCTACACACCATCGGCGCGATCATTTGCGATCGCGTGCTCATCGCCCATATAATTTGTGTCATTAGACACCATCTTCAGATAATGTAACCGAAGTTACCAAATTCAGATAATGTAACTGAAGTTACCATATTCATATAATGTGACCGTAGTCACCATATTCAAATAGTGAGACCGAAGTCAACACCTTCACTTCCCCTTCCACAGATATCCCATATGCCCCAAATATTTATTTCATGCATAACTTATTTCTTGTTCATGTTACTTATTCAAAATATATCACATTCGTAATCCTATCAGAAGTAGGAAACGTACTTGGGTACTTTTTACCACATTTGTGGTACTTAGCCACATTCATATTCTTATGCATATTCAAATATTAAAATTAATTGCCATATGAAATATCGAAGGTTAGTATGAGTACACACCTGATTCGCTTAATAGGTCCCTTGAATTCCCAAAAATCCCGATCTAGGCCTTAGATCTGTTAATCCCTATATTCGGCCCATCATATATAAACATATTAATAACCTTTTTGATTTTAAAACCAAATCCTACTAGGAATGGTATTACTAACACTTACCTTGTTTGCCGATTTGATTGATAATCAAATCCCGAAGATTTGTGCTCTTCCCTTGAAATCGGCTAACCATTAAATCCATTGATTTGATTAGTCTCTGGTTAAAACAAATAGTTTTAAACATTTAAGAGAGAACCTTGGCCGATTATAACCACTTACTTTATGATGAGATCCCAAAAATTGATTCCTTGCTCCCTTTTGTGATATCAAAATTCCTATAATTTCATGTCAGATTTAATTCTAACATGGAGACATAAAAATATAACTCTTGACCGAATATTCATATCTCTTACCTTAGATCCTTAGAAATCCTGAAACTTTGTTAAACTTCTCCTTGTAATCGATAGCCACTAGATCCCGAAGAAAAACCTTCCATATTTCGGCCATGGAATGCTGAGTGAGTTAGATTCCTATATTTCGGCTAGAGAGGGATTGAAAATCAAATAATATTGATCTTACCTTAACACCACAGTCAACAGCACCCTTGATTAAAGCCACAAGATTCGGCTATGGAGTCTCAACAAGAATCAAAGAGGTTTCGTCTTGATAGTAGAAGAGAAAAGATGAAGAAAAGAGGGGGAGAAATTTCGGCAGAGAGGGTGTTTGTTAGGGAATTTCGGCCACACTAGGAAAAATGAGAGAAAATCCTTTTGACTCTCCCTCTTTAGCCGAAATTATCAGGCCAAGAGTCCTTGACTTGGCCACCACTCTTCCTTGAGATAATATCATTTATTTTATTTAAAAATAAATAAACAATATCCTTATTATCTCTTCTAAATAATCCAGATTAAAAAGCTTTTATTTATCACTTATTATTCACATATTTATGGAGTTAAAACACCTCCCTTCTAGAATGTTGATGCAGTCCACCTTTTAGCACGGGAAGCAAAAATAAAACTTCATTTAATTGCTTCCTTGTGACTCGAACCTGTGCCCATGCCTCCTGCACATGGCGCCATTTCCATAGGCCCTAAGTGCCATCTTCAGGCCACTTTTCCTAGCCCGTTTGTGTGTCAAATCTTACCAACTTTTTCTTTTAAGGCCCCCTTGCCTTAATCTCCTATTTTAAACTTTAAAACTCATCATTTTAGGGTCATTTCCAAGCTTCCTAAAATTTTTCGATCGGCTCTGTTTCATGGCCATTTTCTTACATTTCAAGTTTCGAAATGTTTACTTTCCATTTTGGATCATTTCCATTTTCATTTCTTAGTTTCCAAAAATGTGTACTTTCCATTTTTGAACCATTTCCTTACATTTCTAGGTTTCCTAAAATGTTCATGTCCTAATGCATTTCCAGGTTTCCAAAAATATTTATTTCCAATCATTTTCATACATTTCTGAGTTTCCAAAAATATCAAAAATTTATTCATAATACTTAAGACTTGTCATTTCGTACAATTAAACCGAAAATGCATAGGCCCTTTCCAAGATGTTACAGTTCTACCCCCCTTAAACAAAATTTCGTCCTCGAAATTTCCTAACTAAACAATAGAGGGAATTGCTATCGCATTGTCTCTTTCGACTCCCACGAAGCTTCCTCCGATCCATGGTTGCGCCATAACACCTTGACTAGAGGTACTGTCTTCCTTCGTAGTACTTTCACATCACGTTCCAAGATCCCAATCGGCTCTTCCTCGTAGGATAAGTCCGGCCTTAGCTCCACTTCTTCAATAGGTACCACATGAGATGGGTCCGATCGGTAGCGACGTAGCATGGATACATGGAATACGTCGTGCATCTGCTTCAACTCTGGTGGCAACTCTAACTGGTATGCCACTGGCCCAACTCGCTTCAGTACTCGATAGGGCCCTATAAACCTTGGGCTTAACTTTCGCTGCGGCCAGAACCTCATAACCTTCTTCCAAGGTGAGACTTTTCAGAAATACTTGGTCTCCCACTTCAAACTCAATTTCCTTCCGTTTAAGGTCCGTGATACGACTTCGCGCCATCGAGGCTTCCTTCAACCTTGCCCGGATTATCTCAACCTTCTCCTCAGTTTCTGCCACTAACTCCGGACCCAAAATACGACGTTCTCCTAACTCAGTCCAACAAGTAGGAGTTCTACACTTCCGACCATACAATGCTTCGTATGGTGCCATCCGAATGCTTGCCTGATAGCTGTTGTTGTAGGTAAACTCAGCTACTGAGCAAATAATCTTCCCAACTTCCTCGAAAATCCATCACTGACCTCTCAAAGATATCCTCCAACACTTGTATAGCTCGTTCGCATCGCTCGCCCGATTGTGGATGAAAAGCCGTCGTGAAGTCCAACTTAGTGCCTAACGCTTGATGAAGTGCCTTCCAAAGTCGAGACGTAAACCTTGGGTCTCTGTCGGAGATGATCGACATCGGTACTCCGTGCAACCTTACGATCTCCGCCACATATAACTTGGCTAACTTCTGAGGGGAATAGTCGATTCTCACCGAAATAAAATGTGCGGACTTGGTCAAACGGTCCACTATCACCCATACCGAGTCCTTCTTAGTGGGTGTAAGGGGAAGCCCACTAACGAAGTCCATGGTAATTCTTTCCCACTTCCATTGGGGAATCTCAATTGGTTGAAGCAGTCCTGATGGAACTTGGTGTTCAGCCTTGACTTGCTGACACGTTAGACATTTTCCCACGAATTCGGTCACTTCCCGCCTTAGATCAGACCACCAAAATTGTTCCCTTAGGTCCCTATACAGCTTAGTGCCTTTGGGATGCATAGCATAAGGGCTACCATGCGCCTCCCGAAGAATCCTTTGTCTTAACTCCTTGTCCCTTGGTATACAGACCTTTTCTTTATAGCACAACACTCTTTCATCATTAACACCATAGTCATTCAATTCTCCGCTCTGGACTTGCTGTAACTTAGCACTTAGTTCCTTATCAGCCAACTGTCCCTCTTTCACCTCGTTCAGCCACGTGGGCTTGACTTGCAACTCTGCCAACAGGCTTCCATTATCGTACAGACTCAAGTGAGTGAACAAAGCCCTTAGATCCGACACAACCTTTCTAGTTAGGGCATCAGCTACCACATTTGCCTTGCCCGGATGATACTCTATCGAACAATCGTAGTCCTTCAACAACTCCACCCACCTTCTCTGCCTTAAGTTCAACTCCTTCTGAGTCAACAGGTACTTGAGGCTCTTGTGGTCGGTGTAGATGATTGACCTTTCTCCATAAAGGTAGTGCCTCCAAACCTTAAGGGTGAAAACCACTGCTGCTAGTTCCAAGTCATGGGTTGGATAATTAACCTCATGAGGCCTTAGTTGCCGAGATGCATACGCGACCACTTTTCCATCTTGCATTAGCACACATCCTAATCTCGTATGCGAAGCGTCACAGTACACCACAAAATCTTTACCTGCCTCCGGCTGAATTAACACCGGAGCTTCCGTCAGCACCTTCTTAAGCTTTTCAAAGCTCTCCTGTTGCTTATTCGTCCACACAAAAGGTACTTCCTTCCTTAGCAACTTTGTCAAAGGCGCGGCTATTGACGAGAACCCTTCCACGAACCTTCTGTAATAGCCCGCCAATCCTAAGAAACTTCGAATTTCAGCCATAGACCTACGTAGCTTCCAATCCAACACTGCTTTGATCTTCCTAGGGTCCACTCTTATTCCTTCTGCGGATACCACATGCCCTAGGAATGCCACCTCCTTAAGCCAAAATTCGCACTTGCTGAATTTGGCATAGAGCTTCTTCTCCATTAACACTTCCAACACCATTCAGAGATGCTCATCATGCTCCTCTTCTGACTTAGAGTACACCAAAATATCGTCGATGAACACCACGACGAACCTGTCCAAATAGGGTTGGAAAACCCGATTCATCATGTCCATGAACGCGGCTGGAGCGTTCTTCAATCCAAACGGCATCACCACAAATTCAAAATGACCGTATCTTATCCTAAAAGCGGTCTTATGAATGTCAGCCTCCTTCACTTTCAGCTGGTGATATCCCGACCTTAAGTCTATCTTTGAGAACACAGCTGCCCCTTTCAGCTGATCGAACAAGTCGTCTATCCTTGGCAAAGGATACTTGTTCTTGATGGTCAGTTTATTCAACTGACGATAATCTATGCACATACGCATAGTTCCATCCTTCTTCTTCACAAATAGGACCGGTGCTCCCCATGGAGACACACTGGGTCGAATTAACCCACGATCCAACAACTCTTGGATTTGAGCCTTGAGCTCCACCAACTCCTTTGGCGCCATTTGATATGGAGCAATTGACACAGGAACTGTTCCCGGTAGCAAGTCTATTCCAAATTCCACCTCCCTATCAGGGGTATTCCTGGTAATTCATCTGGGAACACATCTACGAAGTCCCTTACCGTCCTAACTCCATGGACACCTTCATCTTTTCCTCTCAACGCATTTACGAAGGCTAAGAACGCCTTGCACCCTTTCTTAACCATCTTCTCAGCCTTTAACGCCGAAACTACGTTAGACAAGTAGTTCCTCTTTTCTCTGATCATCACAACTACTTCATCATTCGGGGTTCTTAGTTCTATACGTTTAGCCGCACAATCCAACACGGCTCGATGCTCTACTAGCCAATCCATTCCAAGTATAAGCTCAAACTCTCCGAAGGGTAACTCCATTAAGTCAGCCCGAAAGTTCACTCCCTGAATCTCTAGGGGTACATTCCGAAAGATCTTATCTATCATCACAGTTTGGCCTAACAGGCTTACTACAGTCATCTGCCTATTAGAAAGTTCAGAGTCTAGGCCTATTGTTTCCACTACGCTACATGCGACATATGAATGGGTCGAGCCCACATCAATTAAAGCAAAATAGGGCTTGTCAAAAATAAAGAACGTACCGGTTATAACATCCGGCGCGTCTCCTTCTTCCCTCCGGCGAATCGCATAAACCAAACCTGGTTGCCTTGCTTCTGCATTAGCAGCACCTCGACCCTGTGCTCCACGGCCTCTGCCAGCACCATTACCTCTGTCGGCCGAACCACGACCCGCTGAGGCCATTGCATGCGCCTCTACCACCGACTAGCATTTCGACAGGCGGCCGTCGGCTCTCATCAGGTTGCTTGGGACAATCCTTAAGCATATGGTCCTTGGACCAACATTTGAAACATCCCCCCGTCTTTCTCCAACACTCTCCCAAGTGCCTCTTTCCACAATGCTCACAAGGGCGATACTGCCAGCCCATACCAGCTTGTTGATTTCGTGGCCCGTCCACTCTAGGCCTCTTATGACCCTTTCCAGATGGTCCAAAACCTCTTTTGGGCTTATTCCTATCCACAGCCTGCTTGGTAGCATCCTTGATTCACTCGGCCACCTTGGCCTTTTCTACCAAAGCAGAGAATTCCCGCTCCTGATGCGGTGCTATCAACAGTCTCAGATCGTCCCTCAATCCGTCCTCAAAACGGACACAGCGCTCATGCTCAGTTGCCACTACTCCTCGAGCATAGTGGCTCAACCTCAGAAATTCCGCCTCATATTCTGCGACAGACTTACTCCCTTGCACCAACCCCAGGAAAGCCTTCCTTTGTTCATCTGTATACCTGGTTCCCACATATTTCTTCTGAAATGCTTCTTTAACATACTCCCAGGTCAGATTTTCAGTCGTGGCACCATCCCGAACAGTTAACCACCACTGATACGCTTCATCGCGTAATAGTGCCACCATCCCTTTCAACTTCTCCTCAGGGGTCAAGTCGAGCTCATCCATGATGCGCTCGGATTGCTTCCGGCCCGATCACCAGACTGGTCTGCGCTCGCACACTCCACGAAACATTTCCGCTCCATTAGCTCGGAGCTGCTCAGGTACAGACTTACGATTTCCTGAGTTTCCTCCTGCACTAGCCACCAATTCCAAAACTCGCAGCACAGCCTGCGACACAGCATCTTCTCCTGTCTGAGCTTGCTGCTCAACACCCACAGCTGTGGGTGGTGGTGGCGGTGGTATCTTGTTGTCAGAACCTTGACCCGACCTAATGGGTTCTGACACAGTCATTCTTCCTCTACCTCTTCCATGACGACCACGTCCTCTAGAGCTCATTTTCTATCGTCGATATCTGATTAAAAAGTTTTATGAATTAGTATTCTTGTTTCACTTATTACCCGCGAAGATGTTTTATGAAGAAGAATTTAAGAGTGGTTCTTTCGTATTCACACAATCATACAGTCTTTCTATTCATTCATTCATCCATCAAACAAGTATGAACTTGCGTTCATTCAGAGAAACGTTGTAGTTTTCGTTGTTTGCTTTTCCACTACCTAGGGGTATTCTCGTAATTTGACCTACAGGGGCATTTTTGTAATTTTTCAAAATAAAAAGTTCCTTGATGATTTTGACGAAATTATTTTGGTACTTTTAAAGTTCCGGAGAAATTTTAGAAAAATTTTGAAATCCAGGGGTATTTCGGTAATTTTTGACCTCGGGGGTATTTCGGTAATTTTCCAAAAACCAGGGTAAATTTATAAAATTTAATAAGTTATGGATATTTCAAAAGTTGTAAAACTTTGGGTGTTCTTTTTGAAAGTTTTCCTTTTCAGATGGTGATGTTTGCAAAATTTTGAAAATCAGGGCCATTTTGGAAATTTTTTTTGTAAGTTAGGGGCAATTTTGTAATTTTCCAAAATCAATGTATTTTTGATAGTTTGCAAATTAGGGTTTGTGAACATTTATAAAATAATGAAGTTTTGGCAAAACCGTTGAGAAGTTTGACATTTGGTGAATCAAGGGCATCTTGGTAATTTTACCACTAAGGGTATTTTTGTAATTTTCACAAATCAGAAATTTTCCAGAAAATTTTTGTAAAAATGGTTTTCATAAATTTAAAAGGGAGTTTTAAGAATTTTAAAATTAGGGTTTGTTGTTTTGTTCTTTTTTTTTAAAAAAAAAAACATGGCTAGTTCCCTTTCGGGTTTTAGTCAGTATGTTTAGCCTATGACCGAACCCTTTTGGTCAGGGTGAACCAAAGCTACGCACCAGGCAGGATTCGAGTGGAGAGGAGATGAGTCATGCGGACTACTTAAATACCAAGCTCTCACCGAAACCGTTCCTAGACATGCGCACAGAGGTTGCCACACCACTGAGCCTTCTAAGTTAGTGTGAACCTGAAGCTATGCACTGTGTAGGATACTGCCGCGAAGAAGAGGAGGTGAGTCACTAGGACTGCTTAAATACAGGCTCTTCCGGATCCAATCCTAGACATGCGTACAGGGGTTACCACACCCTAACTTAGTGACTTAGCCATAGGTTTGTTAAGTTCATTAAGTCTTATGGGTTCCGTGTGTTTGAGTAGTCTAGCCCTAGGGCTCAAGTTCCTATCATACTATTCTACGTTCCATGCCTTTTCTACCCTTCTAAAGTTCATAATATAATTCACATAATCACCCAAATAGTTAGGGGTACTTACCTGGTGGACTGCGGGTCGGAGACTTAGGTGCCATGCCAGAAAACCTGTTTATTTCATAAAATCTCTGCAAAAAGCTTACTTGGCTCGATTTGAAAATGTTTTGGGCCTTAGCCCACAGGCCGAGAGTTTAAAACTGGGCTCTAATACCAAGCTGAAACACCCCACACCCGGCCCACGAGCCTGAACCGGATCTGGTATGTTCCTTAAGAAAATCGGTTTTCGAAGTCCTTTATTACTTAGAGAAAATTTATGTATTTTTAGAAAGATGTTAATTTTGGATTGGGCTTAGGTTGGAAATCCGTTTATTTAATTTAGAAATCATTCAATTAGGGTGACAAAATAATTTAGGGTTTAAATGTAAAGAAATAAAATTTAAATAACATTAATTTAAAGTATTTCGAAGCATAATAATTGAAAGTAAATAATAGTAATGAAAATAAATCTATGGCTTTTTCGGCCTTATTACATCAAATAATTTCCAAACTTAAAAATTAAAGAACTCAGTAAAAATAAAGGTCCAAATCATAAAATTTTTCTTTGCTACGCATGGCCACCTTTAGCTCTTGCTGACCCGGTCCATTACTGCTCATCACCTGAAAAATAGTCCCACTAAGGGGTGAGTCAACGGACTCAATGTGTACACAAACTAACAAACAACAGATCAGGCATTCATATTCATATCAAGTACATATTCAAATCAAAGTGATGCAACCCAAACCCAAGCCTATTTGTCCATCCGCTACACACCACCCGTACCTGCCAGTCACACCGTGGGGACTACTAAGTCAACCATCCATCCGCTACACACCATCGAAGGTAGTCGCTGCAGTCGACGTGCTCATCGCCCATATAATTTGTGTCATTAGACACCATGTTCAGATAATGTAACCGAAGTTACCAAATTCAGATAATGTAGCCGAAGTTACCATATTCATATAATGTGACCGTAGTCACCATATTCAAATAGTGAGACCGAAGTCAACACCTTCACTTCCCCTTCCACAAATATCCCATATGCCCCAAATATTTATATCATGCATAACTTATTTCTTGTTCATGTTACTTATTCAAAATATATCACATTCGTAATCCTATCAGAAGTAGGAAACGTACCTGGGTACTTTTTACCACATTTGTGGTACTTAGCCACATTCACATTCTTATGCATATTCAAATATTAAAATTAATTGCCATAAAAAATATCGAAGGTTAGTATGAGTACACACCTGATTCGCTTAATAGGTTCCTCGAATTCCCGAAAATCCCGATCTAGGCCTTAGATCTGTTAATCCCTATATTCGGCCCATCATATATAAATATATTAATAACCTTTTTGATTTTAAAACCAAATCCTACTAGGAATGGTATTACTAACACTTACCTTGTTTACCGATTTGATTGATAATCAAATCCCGAAGATTTGTGCTCTTCCCTTGAAATCGGCTAACCATTAAATCCATTGATTGGATTAGTCTCTGGTTAAACCAAATAGTTCTAAACATTTAAGAGAGAACCTTGGCCGATTATAACCACTTACCTTATGATGAGATCCCAAAAATCGATTCCTTGCTCCCTTTTGTGATATCGAAATTCCTATAATTTCATGTCAGATTTAATTCTAACATGGAGACATAAAAATATAACTCTTGACCGAATATTCATATCTCTTACCTTTGATCCTTAGAAATCCCAAAACTTTGTTGAACTTCTCCTTGTAATCGACAGCCACTAGATCCCGAAGAAAAACCTTCAATATTTCAGCCATGGAATGCTGAGTGAGTTAGATTCCTATATTTCGGCTAGAGAGGGATTGAAAATCAAATAATATTGATCTTACCTTAACACCACAGTCAACAGCACCCTTGATTGAAGCCACAAGATTCGGCTATGGAGTCTCAACAAGAATCAAAGAGGTTTCGTCTTGATAGTAGAAGAGAAAAGATGAAGAAAAGAGGGGGAGAAATTTCGGCAGAGAGGGTGTTTGTTAGGGAATTTCGGCAACACTAGGAAAAATGAAAGAAAATCCTTGTGACTCTCCCTCTTTAGCCGAAATTATCAGGCCAAGAGTCTTTGACTTGGCCACCACTCTTCCTTGAGATAATATCATCTACTTCATTTAAAAATAAATAAACAATATCCTTATTATCTCTTCTAAATAATCCAGATTAAAAAGCTTTTATTTATCACTTATTATTCACATATTTATGGAGTTAAAACACCTCCCTTCTAGAATGTTGATGCCGTCCACCCCTTAGCCTGGGAAGCAAAAATAAAACTTCATTTAATTGCTTCCCTTGTGACTCGAACCCAGGCCCATGCCTCCTGCACATGGCGCCATTTCCATAGGCCCTAAGTGCCATCTTCAGGCCACTTTTCCTAGCCCGTTTGTGTGTCAAATCTTACCAACTTTTTCTTTTAAGGCCCCCTTGCCTTGATCTCCTATTTTAAACCTTAAAACTCATCATTTTAGGGTCATTTCCAAGTTTCCTAAAATTTTCGATCGGCTCTGTTTACTGGCCATTTTCTTACATTTTCAAGTTTCCCAAAATGTTTACTTTCCATTTTTGGATCATTTCCATTTTCTGTAACATCCTAAAATTGGGGTTATTCGTGTTTGCATTATTTTTCCTAAGTTTGAATTGCTACGGTATTATTTATGGAATGATAAGACTTAATTAGGGGTCTTGAGTTAGCTCGAAATAGTAGAAAATTTTATTTGGAAGCTTTAAAGGTAGGCAGCCTTAGTAAGTAGGGGGTTACAAGAATAAATGAGGAATATTTGACACTAAAAAGCCCTTGGAAAAGTGGCAAAAGAGAGGCCACTTAAAGGCTGAAGTTGACGCCATCAAGGGGCAAGGGGGAGCCTTGGTTCGAGTCGCGAAATTCCCCTTTTGCTCATTATTTTGGACGGCAATAGGGGGAGAGAATTTCTCCTTTTGAACTATTTTAAATAGCAAGGGATAATGTAAATATTATTAAGGATTATTATTAGATTAATTTAAAATAGTTGGCAGAGGAAAATTAGGCATATGGCTAATTCAAATTATTTTGAATTAGTGGCCAAGAGGAAATCAAGGAGTTGGCCGGAATTGAACTCTTTGTTCAAAGAGAGTGGATGGCAAGGGAGACTAGGAGAAGGGAGGGGTGCCGAATTTTTCTATTCATCTTTTATTCTCTTTTTTCCTTGTAAAAGCCGAATTTCCCCTACACACTCATCTTCTATTTTCTTTTCTTCCTTTCTTTCTCTCCTTTCTCATTCTCCCCAAAACTGAATCCTCCATTGCCATCCTTCTCTTTTCTTCTCCACCAATACTAAACCGAAAATATCTTCCCCTCATACTTATACCTTTTTGCCCGAAACCCCTATCCCTCTCTTACTCATTATTTTTCTTTATCTTGGCCGAATCTCCCTGCTATTTCTTTAGTAGCCTTGGCCGAATATTAAAGTGGTTAGATCTCTTCAGATTTTATTTGTCAATTAATTTGGAAAAGGTAAGCAGCCATAGCTGAATGCTATTCTTTTCTTCTCTTCTATCTCTCTGTCAATTTTTTACAAGAGTAGAAGCTGATTTCGGCAGCAGACAACAAGGCATCTAAACGCTTTGTGGTAATCGATTTATTCTAGGTACCCCAAGATCGTGAAGCAGTCGACCCAAGCCCCTGCATTCTAGCATTCGATTTTGTAAGTAAGGGTCTATTTTAATGGATTGGTTCTTTTAAGTGATTTAAAAGCCGAAGGCTATTAACATGGGATGTGATTGCCGATTATAGGGAAGCAGAAACACTTGGAGTGTGGTGGCAATTATTTGAAGGCATTCAGGTAAGGATTCGTGTTCAAAAAGAGAACCCTTTTAAATATTTGGTTTGGCCGAATAGGCCTTTGGTATTAACATTGACAGTTGGCCGAATGTAGGGTCAGGATCTAGCATCGTAGATCGACTTTTCGAGATCTAGGAGTTACGATAATAATGGGTGTGTAAAATCTCTTTACACACTTTATTAATGTACATGACGATATTGCTTGTCATCTTTTGGTTGTGATTAGCTTATGGCATAATCATGGATTTCGGGTAAGTCCCCTGTCTTGTAACTTTTGATATATGTTTACATGCCATCACATGATGTTTAATACTATGACATGATATATGAAATTGATGTATAAGCATGTGGTGGTGGGATTGATTCGAGGAGGGGGATGAAATATGGACTGTCATCAGTGGTTTTGACCACAAGATGGGTTGGCCCCATCAGATTATTTGTGACCTATGGTCATCAGTGGTTTTGACCACAACGATTGATTGTTGCGACTAAGTCCCAGTGGTTTGGTACCACCAGTGGTTTTGACCACATTTGATATATTGTGACCTATGGTCATCAATGGTTTTGACCACACGATGGGTTGGCCCCATCATTTGAATTGTGACTTTAAGTCATCAGTGGTTTTGACCACACGGGGTAAAAAAGGAGTATGGATGGCTAGTTGGGTTGCATAAGCATGTTATTAATAAATTGTGTATGAGATATATTTTTGTGGTGGGGATTTACACATTGAGTCTTGGTGACTCACCCTTCCCTTAACATTTTGCAGATGAGTAGATCGCGAAGATGGAGCCGGAGGGACTCGAGGTGGCCATGTAGTGGAATTTTATTAGATGAACTCGGACTTTCTTTTACTTATTTTAAATGTTGGTTAAATTTTATTTCGGATGTAATAAGGCCTCCTAATACTTTACTTTGTTGTTTTACATACTCTGGTTAATTTGTTTTAAACTATTTTATTAATATTAAATTAAATACACATGTTTCCTAAAAAAATTAAATCGCGAAATGGTTTATTGTGCCATTGGGCACACCTGAATCTGTAACAATCTGACTTGATGATTATTTTTAAAATAAACCTAAGTATGGATTTTATACACCTCAACTGTTTTAAACTTATCACTATCTTTTATCAAAAAGTTCATTCGGTTTTAAAGAGTTTTACAAAAACATTTCTCTGTAGCACTCCAAATTTGGTCATAGTGTTTAGGCCGGGTTTGGGTTGTTACAAAATTGGTATCAGAGCCCAGTTCAAAGCTTGGCTGTGGGGGCCCAAGGCCCAAAAATGTTTTGGTAGGCCTTTTGGAGTATTTTTGGTTTTTGAACAGCATGGCCCGAGTCTCCGGCACCGATCCGCCCAGGTAAGTACTCTAAACTTCTTTGTGAATTATTTTCTGTAGAAGGGTATGAAGCATGGAACGTAGAATAGTCTTATAGGAACTTGAACCCTAGGATTAGGCTACTCAAATACACAACACAAAACATAAGACTTAATGAACTGAACCAACCTATGACTTAGTCAACGAGCTAGGTGTGGTAACCCTCAGACGCATGTCTAGGAGTGGATCCGAAAGAGCTCGGTATTTAAGCGATCCTCGTGACTCACCTCCTCTTCGCAGTATCCCACAGTGCGGAGCTTCTGGTTCACCCTAACTCGAGAGGCTCGGTGGTGTGGCAACCTCTCGTGGCGCATGTTCAGAAAGGTCTCGGTGAGAGCTTGGTATTTAAGCGATCTGCGTGACTCACCTCCTCTTCACTCGAATCCCGCTGGTGCGTAGCTTTGGTTCACCCTGACCAAGAGGGCTCGGTCATAGGCTAAACATAATGATTAAAACCCGAAAGGGAACTAGCCATGTTTTTCGAAAAAGGGAAGAAAAACAACAAAACCCTAGTTTTCAAAACTTGTAAAATCACTCTTTCAAATTTGAGAACAACCATTTTTACAACGTTTTCCGAAAAACTTGATTTGTGAAAAATTACAAAAATGCCCTCAGGGGTAAAAAAATTACCTAAATGCCCTTAGTTCATAAAATATCAACTCAATGATTTTGCCCAAAAATTTTATTATTTTATAAAAATCCAACAACTCTACTTTGCTTATTATCAAAAATAATTTGGTTTTGGAAAATTACGAAAACGCCCTCAATTTGCAAAAATTATCGAAATGACCCTGGTTTTCGAAATCTTTGCAAACATCACCACTTGAAAAGGAAAACTCTCAAAAAGAACCCTCGAAGTTTTACAACTATTAAAAATATCCCTGATCTACTAAAATTACAAAATTACCCCTGATTGACAAAATTACTAAAATACCCCTGGTTTCCAAAACGATGCCATATCTTTAAATGTTACAAATTTTCGAAAACACCCTCCAGTTTTGGGAATTTCAAAGCGATCTGCTTTATTAAATTTTTAAAATTTCTTTTGTTACGAAAATACCCCTGTAGGAAAATGACGAAAATACCCCTGGGATAGGAGCGGACAGAATCGTCCAAGGAGTGAATAGGTATGGAAAGTATTAGGGAATGGATGTACTCTTCTGTGTGAACTAGGATAGTAGACTTAAAACTTTGGTCGCTCGAAAGAATCCCTGATTAAACTTTCTTCATAAAATTTCATCGCGAATAAACAAGTGGAACAAATGCTAATGCATAAAAATTTTCTTAATCAGATTAAAAGCGCAGTAGTTAGAATGAGCTCTAGAGGGGACGTGGTAATGGTAGGGGAAGCAATGGTTCTAACCGAGGTTGTGGAATTTAAGGCAGAGGGGCAAGCAACACTGACGCTAGACAACCTAGGTTAGTTTATGCCGCGAGGCGTCAAGAGGAGGGCGACGCACCGAATGTCATAACCGGTATGTTCTTGATCTTTGATGTGCCTTATAATACCTTGATAGACATTGGCTCAACCCATTCGTACATTGCTAGTAGTGTAGTGGAAACGTTGCATCTAGACTCTGAGCTCACTTCTAGAAAGATGACTGTACTAAGCCCCTAGGTCACTCTGTAGAAGTAAGTAGACTTTATAGGGACGTACCCCTAGAACTCCAAGGGGTCGTGTTTTTGGCTGACTTGATGGAACTACCATTTCGGGAGTTCAATCTAATCCTCGGGATGGATTGGCTAGTAAAGTATCAAGCTAGCCTGGATTGCGCGACTAAGCGCATGGTGTTAAAGACTGAGAAGGGTGATGAGGTGGTGATGATAGGTAAAAGGAGAGATTGCCTATCCAACGTGGTGTCTGCCTTGAAGGCTGAAAAGATGGTCAGAAAAGGGTGTGAAGCGTTTGTGGTTCGAATATGTGCCTTGGAGGCTAAGGAGTCAGTAGTTGGGAAAGTTTGAACAGTAGGGGAATTTGCTGATGTGTTCCCAGAAGAACTTTCGGGTCTGCCTCCAGATCGGGAAGTTGAATTCGGTATAGACTTACTACCCGGAACGGCACCTGTGTCTATAGCACCGTACCGAATGGCACCAAAGGAATTGGTAGAGCTGAAGGCTCAAATTCAAGAGCTCTTGGATAGAGGGTTTATTCGACCAAGTATATCTCCGTGGGGAGCACCTGTGCTGTTTGTCAAGAAGAAAGACGGGTCAATGCGAATGTGTATCGACTACCGCCAATTGAACAAGTTAACGATCAAGAATAAATACCCGTTACCTCGGATTGACGACTTGTTTGATCAACTGAAGGGTGCCGCGGTGTTCTCGAAGATAGATCTTAGGTCGGGTTACCATTAACTTAAAGTAAAGGAGGTTGATGTTCACAAGACGGCATTCCGAACTCGATATGGACATTACGAGTTTTTGGTGATACCATTTGGATTGACCAATGCGCCGGCAGCGTTCATGGACTTAATGAATAGGGTATTTCAGTAGTACTTGGATCAATTTGTCGTGGTGTTCATAGACGACATATTGGTCTATTCAAAGACGGAGGAGGAGCATGATATGCATTTGCGTGATTTTACAAGTCTTTGAGGAGAAGAAGCGATTATATGCCAAATTCAGAAGTGTGCGAATTTTGGCTTAGAGAGGTGGCTTTCTTAGGTCACATAGTGTCGGCTGAAGGGATTAGAGTGGACCCTCACAAGGTTAAAGCGGTGTTGGATTGGAAACCGCCTAGGTCAGTGGCTGAAATACGAAGTTTTCTGGGTCTAGCGGGGTACTATCGGAGATTTGTGGAAGGATTCTCTCTAATTGCAGTGCCGTTGACTAAGTTACTAAGAAAGGGAGTTTCATTTGTATGGTCGGAGAAGCAACAAGAAAGTTTTGATAAGTTAAGGAAGATTCGGCGTAAGCTCGGTTTTGGTCTGACTGAGGCAGGGAAGTTATTTACAGTCTATTGTGATGCATCCCATACTGGTTTGGGATGTGTGTTGATGCAGGAAGGGAAGGTAGTAGCCTATGCATCCCGTCAGTTAAGATCGCATGAGGTTAACTATCCAACGCACGACTTGGAGCTAGCAGCGGTCGTTTTCGCTCTGAAAATATGGAGGCATTACTTGTATGGGGAGAAGTCGATAGTCTACACGGATCACAAAAGTTTGAGGTATCTTCTGACTCAGAAGGATCTAAACCTGCGACAGCGTCGATGGATTGAACTGTTAAAGGATTACGACTATTCAATTGAGTACCATCCGGGTAAGGCTAACGTGGTGGCTGACGCATTGAGCCGGAAGGTCGTGACGGACTTAAGAGCGATGTTTGCTCATTTGAGTTTATATGATGATGGAAGTCTTTTGGCAGAACTTCAAGTTAAGCCAACTTGGATTGAGGAGATTAAGGAAAAGCAGTTAGTGGATGAAGGATTGAATGCTAAGAGGGTACAAGTTCAGGATGGTGGTTCAGAGGGGTACAGTCTGTCTAGTGATGGAGTGCTATGTTTTCAAGGGCGAGCTTGTATGCCGAAGGATGTGGAATTGAGGCGAAGGATTCTTCAAGATGCACATAGCAGCCCATATGCTATGCATCCTGGTATAAGCAAGATGTATGTAGATTTACGGAAACAATTCTGGTGGCCGGGGTTGAAGCGCGAGGTAACTGAATTTGTGGGAAGTTGTCTGACGTGTCAGCAGGTTAAGGCTGAACATCAGTTGCCATCAGGGCTACTTCAACCAGTGAAAATCCCTCAGTGGAAATGGGAGAGGATCACTATGGATTTCGTCAGTGGGCTACCCCTTACGCCCAGCAAGAAGGATGCAGTTTGGGTGATTGTGGACCTTCTAACTAAATCAGCTCACTTCATACCGGTAAGAGTGGATTATCCTCTTCAGAGGCTAGCAAAGTTGTATGTGGCTGAAATAGTAAGATTACATGGTGTGCCAGTATCAATTATCTCGGATATGGATCCGAGGTTCACGTCAAGGTTCTAGAAAGCGTTGCATCAGGCTATGGGTACACGATTGGATTTCAGTACAGCTTTCCATCCACAGTCTGACGGGTAGTCGGAAAGGGTGATACAGATCTTAGAGGATATGTTAAGAGGATGCGTGTTGGATTTTAGTGGTAGTTGGGAGGAGTATCTACCATTGGCGAAATTCGCTTATAACAATAGTTATCAAGCGAGTATTCAGATGGCTCCATACAAGCCCTATATGGACGAAAATGCCGTACTCCTACATGTTGGACAGAGTTGGGTGAACGACAAGTTTTGGGTCCAGAATTGGTGACAGAAACTGAGGACAAAGTTAAGGTGATCCAGGCTCGTCTTAAGGAAGCGTCAGATAGACAGAAGTCTTATGCGGATCTTAAATGCAAGGAAATGGATTATGCTGTTGGAGATAAAGTTTTCCTGAAGGTGTCACCTTGGAAAAAGGTGTTGAGATTTGGGCGAAAAGGAAAGCTAAGCCCAAGGTTCATCGGGCCATATCCAGTAGTAAAGCGAGTAGGACCGGTAGCTTATCAGCTTGAGTTACCGGCAGAACTGAATCAGATCCATGACATCTTTCATGTGTCGATGCTGAGACGGTATCGGTCAGATCCATCGCACATTGTGCCAGTGGCAGAGATTGAGGTAAATACGGATATATCTTTCGAAGAAAAACCAGTTCAGATCTTAGATCGAGATGTCAAGGTTCTACGTAGGAAGTCAGTGCCCTTGGTGAAAGTGCTGTGGCGAAACCATGGTGTAGAGGAAGCTACGTGGGAACCCGAGGATGTGATGCGGCAGCAATACCCCCATCTCTTCTAATCAGGTAATTTCGGGGCCGAAATTATTTTTAAGGGGGGTAGAACTGTAACATCCTAAAATTCGGGTTATTCGTGTTTGCATTATTTTGCCTGAGTTTGAATTGCTATGGTATTATTTATGGAATGATAAGACTTAATTAGGGGTCTTGAGTTAGCTCGGAATAGTAGAAAATTTTATTTGGAAGCTTTAAAGGTAGGGAGCCTTAGTAAGTAGGGGTTACAAGAATAAATAAGGAATATTTGACACTAAAAAGCCCTTGGAAAAGTGGCAAAAGAAAGGCCACTTACAGGCTGGAGTTGACGCCATCAAGAGGCAAGGGGGAGCCTTGGTTCGAGTCGCGAAATTCCCCTTTTGCTCATTATTTTGGACGGCAATAGGGGGAGAGAATTTCTCCTTTTGAACTCTTTCAAATAGCAAGGGATAATGTAAATATTATTAAGGATTATTATTAGATTAATTTAAAATAGTTGGCAGAGGAAAATTAGGCATATGGCTAATTCAAATTATTTTGAATTAGTGGCCAAGAGGAAATCAAGGACTTGGCCGGAATTGAACTCTTTATTCAAAGAGAGTGGACGGCAAGGGAGACTAGGAGAAGGGAGGGGTGCCGAATTTTTCTATTCATCTTTTATTCTCTTTTTTCCTTGTAAAAGCCGAATTTCCCCTACACACTCATCTTCTATTTTCTTTTCTTCCTTTCTTTCTCTCCTTTCTCATTCTCCCCAAAACCGAATCCTCCATTGCCATCTTTCTCTTTTCTTCTCCACCAATACTAAACCGAAAACATCTTCCTCTCATACTTATACCTTTTTGCCCGAAGCCCCTATCCCTCTCTTACTCATTATTTTTCTTTATCTTGGCCGAATCTCCCTGCTATTTCTTTAGTAGCCTTGGCCGAATATTAAAGTGGTTAGATCTCTTCAGATTTTATTTGTCAATTAATTTGGAAAAGGTCAGCAGCCATATCCGAATGCTATTCTTTTCTTCTCTTCTATCTCTCTGTCGATTTTTTACAAGAGTAGAAGCTGATTTCGGCAGCAGACAACAAGGCATCTAAACGCTTTGTGGTAATCGATTTATTCTAGGTACCCCAAGATCGTGAAGCAGTCGACCCAAGCCCCTACACTCTAGCATTCGGTTTGGTAAGTGAGGGTCTATTTTAATGGATTGGTTCTTTTAAGTGATTTAAAAGCCGAAGGCTATTAACATGGGATGTGATTGCCGATTATAGGGAAGCAAAAACGCTTGGAGTGTGGTGGCAATTATTTAAAGGCATTCGGGTAAGGATTTGGGTTCAAAAAGAGAACCCTTTTAAATATTTGGTTTGGCCGAATAGGCCTTTGGTATTAACACTGACAGTTGGCCGAATGTAGGGTCAGGATGTAGCATCGTAGATCGGCTTTTCGAGATCTAGGAGTTACGATAATAACTGGTGTGTAAAATCTCTTTACACACTTTATTAATGTACATGACGATATTGCTTGTCATCTTTTGGTTGTGATTAGCTTATGGCATAATCATGGATTTCGGGTAAGTCCCCTGTCTTGTAACTTTTGATATATGTTTACATGCCATCACATGATGTTTACTACTATGACATGATATATGAAATTGATGTATAAGCATGTGGTGGTGGGATTGATGAGAGGAGGGGGATGAAATATGGACTGTCGTTAGTGGTTTTGACCACAAGATGGGTTGGCCCCATCAGATTATTTGTGACCTATGGTCATTAGTGGTTTTGACCACAACGATTGATTATTGCGACTAAGTCCCAGTGGTTTGGTACTACCAGTGATTTTGACCACATTTGATATATTGTGACCTATGGTCATCAGTGGTTTTGACCACATGATGGGTTGGCCCCATCATTTGAATTGTGACTTTAAGTCATCAGTGGTTTTGACCACACGGGGTAGAAAAGGAGTATGGATGGCTAGTTGGGTTGCATAAGCATGTTATTAATAAATTGTGTATGAGATATATTTTTCGGGTAGGGGATTTACACACTGAGTCTTGGTGACTCACCCCTTCCCTTAACATTTTGCAGATGAGTAGATCGCGGAGATGGAGCCGGAGGGACTCGAGGTGGCCATGCAGTGGAATTTTATTAGATGAACTCGGACTTTCTTTTACTTATTTTAAATGTTGGTTAAATTTTATTTCGGATGTAATAAGGCCTCCTAATACTTTAATTTGTTGTTTTACATACTCTGGTTAATTTGTTTTAAACTATTTTATTAATATTAAATTAAATACACATGTTTCCTAAAAAAATTAAATCGCGAAATGGTTTATTGTGCCATTGGGCACATCTGAATCTGTAACAATCTGACTTGATGATTATTTTTAAAATAAACCTAAGTATGGATTTTATACACCTCAACTGTTTTAAACTTATCACTATCTTTTATCAAAAAGTTCATTCGGTTTTAAAGAGTTTTACAAAAACATTTCTCTGTAGCACTCCAAATTCGGTCATAGTGTTTGGGCTGGGTTTGGGTTGTTACATTTTCATTTCTTAGTTTCCAAAAATGTGTACTTTCCATTTTTGAACCATTTCCTTACATTTCTAGGTTTCCTAAAATGTTCATGTCCTAATGCATTTCCAGGTTTCCAAAAATATTTATTTCCAATCATTTTCATACATTTCTGAGTTTCCAAAAATATCATAAATTTATTCATAATACTTAAGACTTGTCATTTCGTACAATTAAACCGAAAATGCATAGGCCCTTTCCAGGATGTTACATAACGAATTATGCCAATTTAATTTTCAAGTAATTTATATTAAAGATACTAGTAATATGATTGCTGATTTTCTTAGCAGGCCTTATGGATAGAGGTAAAAAACCTTTAGAAAATATGAGAGAATGGACAACTGTCCATAAAAAACCCAACAAGGGAAAAACAATGAGTCCTAAACAAGGATTTATTCCTGCTCAAGTACCATTTTATCCTAATCAAGGATATTATGTACCATATCCTATGATAAACCAACCATTTGGAACACAATCACCAACCCAGGTGAGTTATTATGAATGGTTTCAAGATCCATATCCAGTATATCAAAAAAGTTATGCTGAAATTATAAAAGAAACCGAGAATTTGTTGAAAAAACAACAAATTTCTGAATTTTATGAAATAAATGATTTTTATAATCGAGGTCTACCTTTAGAATATTATAATTTTATAAACAAAATATGGAAAACCCATATTACTGATCAAAGAGCAAACTTTAGAAAAGCTCTTACACAGTTTTCAGAATTCTTAGTTGAAAAAACAACTAAGGAAAAAGAAGCTCATGATTTATTACTTAAATCTGTTTTATACAGAGATTGGGATGAAATCCTAGTCGAATATACAGATATTAAGGAGATAAATAATCTTCTTGATATATTCCAATATTTTATTAATAAAGGAACAAATAGTCCTATTATTAATAAAATGTTTAGAATATGTCTATATAACAAATGTAGACAAATTCTACCACCAGATATATTTTCAAAAATAGATAGAGCTATTTGCAACCAGCAAGCTCAATTTTTAGAAACTTTTTCAAAATACTATTTGCAAGCCTATGTTTTTACTAATGATATAGGAGAACAATTTCCCTCTTTGTCAAATTTAGGCTTAATCATGAACCATTTGATATAACCGATATTGAATGGGGATTTGTTAAAGAAATAACAGTCCAAAATCTTTCTTTTCATTTATTAAAAGATTTTCCTGCTATAATAAAATTTAGATTAACAAATTTTGTTGATTTAGATGATTTTGTCTATTATTTTCATATAGAAATATGTAGTCTTATTGGTATTGCTGAAAAAGAAAAATTTTATCAGCCATATCAAATTTGGAATATTCGTACTTTGTTTTCGGGAAAAGCCCTTTCAGCAGTAGAAGAAGACTGACAAAAATTGTCAAAAACCATTGACAATTGTTATAATAATTTTACCAATTATCAAATCCAAGCCGGAATTGATATGATAACCATGGCCGAACATCTTCTTCACCAAGAAACTTATTTGTTCTGGACCGATGGTAAAAGAATTTTAGCATATGACACTAGAAGAACCCAGGGAGACAGAAACAGAGAAGCTGTTCAGTTATTAAAAAAGATAGCTGACATGGAGATAGATGATTATCCGTTAGCAGTGGAGATCAAAGACACGTGAGAAAGCTGGAATACACCAGTTCCTTCACCAGAGTCATTACACCTTGATGAAATCGAGGAGATGAATCTGAGAAATATCCAAGAAGGATAAAGACAAATCCAAAAAAGGGGATATTTAATTATTGGATGTGACAATCCATCACCATCCATATCCATAAATAGAAGATGATGCAAGCAATGATGTAAGAAGTCATCAATGATGCAAGTAGCAATTATTGCAAGAAATTTTGTCAGATTTAGAAGGCTACGTGGAAGCAACTATCGAGCCGATAATAAAGTCATCCTTATCAGGATACTGTGCAGACTTCAATTGTAAATTAATTAGAGTTTAGAATTTACACTATAAATAGGAATTGTTGTAGCCTAAACAAGGCATCTTGCTTGGGTTAGAAAAATCACTTTCCATAGAAATTGGCAATATACAAACTCTCTTGTATACTTGCTTTCTTTAGAAAACCCTTGTAAACGATCTATTGTAAATTATCTACTATCTTCTCTTGTTAAATAAAATCTACGATATTAATAATATCCTTCCCTCCCCCATGTACTTGGTATCAGAGGAGCCCCGGAGTAACGATTTCTGGAGTTCTAATATCGTAGTTAGCATTGTAAGTTTCTATCTTTTATCTTCAATTCTATTTGTTTCGTTGTTGTTTATCTCAAAACCCATATATCTGCCGTTCTGTTTTCTTGTTGCCGTTGAGTCCGAGTGGGATGTTGTAGGCGTTTGTGAAGACGTTAAAGACACAGAAGGTTTTAGGTACCAGAGATAAAAACATGGAAGAAATGGATTGTATGTATAAAGATAAAACTTGTAATCATACTATGCATATTGACTCTAAGAATGAAAATAATGTTTCGGCTCTTAGTAAAGGTATCAATAGTTTAATATATAGATATGACATCTATATATTTTAATAAACTATATACTAAAGTTAGTAAAATAGAAGAAAAAGTAGATAATATGGGAGAAGTAACAGATTTAGATTTAAATAATAAATCTAAAGAATTACTATCTGATGTTAATAATAAATTAGATCAAGTTATTAATAATAAAAATATAGAATCGGACTTAGATTTAGGACCTTTATATTATGGTAATAGTAATGTTATTTTAGCTTTATCAGATGAAGATGAGTCTTCGGATGAATCTTCTAACTATAATAAAAAAGAAAAAAGAAAACAAAAAAGAGAAAAAGTCAAAAAACAAGAAAAGTATGACTTTGAATCTTATAAGACTTTAATAGAACATTGGAAAAACCAATTTTCTAAAACAGAAGATAAATAAGAGCAAGTAGAATGTTTAAAATTAATAGAAGAACTTTATGAAAAACATAAAGACTTATTACTAAGTATAATTATCACTATATGTTAAATAATGATACTACTGATAATAGTAATAGTTCTAATAAAAGTAGTAGTAACTCTGATAATTCTGATGAAGATATTAATGTTACTAGTCATAATTCTGATGAAGAAAACACTTCAACAGAAGAGGATGAAAATATAGAAATTCCTGAACCCATGGATACTGAACAAGCAGATCCATATGATTATGAAATACCGAAACCCAGGGAAATTGATAAAAAAAATCCTTATAGTAAAAATATAGAATATTGGAAAAACTAATATTTACCTATAGAATTAAAGCTGGTACATTATACTAACAAATTAGATAAAATTTCTAAAGATACAAAAGTCAAAGAAAAACCAATAATTCAACAAATGAAACTTGGAAAAAAAGATATTATTACATTTTCACATTTCCAACCCAGGAAATATTATACTTACATTGAAATTACATTCCAGTTTAGAGAATATAATTCATATTCTTTAAATGCTTTATTAGATACAGGAGCTACAACTAGTAGCTGTAGAGAAAATGCTATTCCATCAGAAAAATGGGAACTTATGAGAAATCCAATAAGAACTGTTGGAGTAGATGGTAATGAGACCTTAATTCTTTTTAAAGCAAAAAATATACCGATCTACATAAACAATATAAGATTTGTGATTCCTAAAATATTATGTTTCCATGAAATGCATGGAGATATATTATTAGGTAATAATTTTATATATCAGCATTTACCATTTTCTATTGATAAAAATTTTGTTATATTAACTATTGAAAAAACTTCAGTAGAAATACCCTTAGTTGAAAATCACAAATTTATTTGTGATCAAGATTTTACACCACTTAGGAAAGAACAGATTAAACAACTTGAAACAAATCATTGGTTGTTTAAAATATTAGAAAATAATTTTAGTGAAGAACCATTAAAATTATGGAAAAATAGTCCTAGATATTGTACTATTAAATTAGAAAATCCTAATAAAATTATTAGAGTAAAACCTATGATCTATACTAAACAAGATATAGATGAATTTGAAATACAAATAAAAGAATTATTAGAAAAAGGATTAATAGAAGAAACTACTAGTCCACATTCTAGTCCTGCTTTTATGGTAAGAAACCATGCAGAAATAAAAAGAGAAAAAGCTAGGATGGTTATTAATTATAAAAGATTAAATCAGAATACTATTTTTGATGGATATTTTATTCCAAGAAAGGAAGTGTTAATTAATCAAGCTAAACAAGCAAAATATTTTAGTAAGTTTGACTGCAAATCTGGCTTCTGGCAAATCATGTTAACAGAAGAATCCAGACCATTAACAGCTTTTAGTGCACCTAATGGATATTACCAATGGAGAGTAATGTCATTTGGATTATGTAATGCACCACAAGTCTTCCAAAGATGGATGGACTCTATATTTAAAAAATATAAAAAATTTTGTGTTGCTTATATAGATGATATTTTAATATTCTCTGATACATTAGAAAATCACAGAAAACATTTAAACATTATATCTAGAGAATTTATAAAACATGGAATTATATTAAGTCCTAAGAAAATTGAAATAGAAAAAACTGAAATAGAATTCTTAGGATTAATATTATCTGCCGATGGTCTTAAACTCCAAGATCATATTATTATAAAAATAAAAGAATTTCCTGAAAATATTGTTGATAAGAAACAACTTCAACAATTTTTAGGAATTGTTAATTATGGAAGAAATTTCTTTCTTAACTTATCTAAAAAATTAGATGAGTTATATGAAAAACTAAAAAAGGACAAACCCTTTGAATGGTCTAAAAAAGATTCAGATATTATAAAACGTATAAAATCTGAAATAAATTATATTCCTAAGGTTTATTTACCTAAACAGGGTGATAAATTAATTCTAGAAACAAATGCCTCAGAAAAATTTGGGGATGTGTATTAAAAGCTAAAACAATAGCTAATGAAGAATTAATTTGTGGATATAGCTCAGGAAAATTCAAACCGAATGAAATAAATTATGCTATATATGAAAAAGAATTATTAGCAATAAAAAAGGGAATAAAAAAATTCTTAATATATTTAGCACCTGAACATTTTATTATAAAAACTGATAATCAAGCTGTTAAACAATTTCTAACTAATAAAAGCTTAGAAACTGTACCTCGAAGAATTAGATGGTATAACGAATTATGCCAATTTAATTTTGAAGTAATTTATATTAAAGGTACTAATAATATGATTGCTGATTTTCTTAGCAGGCCTTATGGATAGAGGTAAAAAACCTCTAGAAAATATGGGAGAATGGACAACTGTCCATAAAAAACCTAACAAGGGAAAAACAATGAGTCCTAAACAAGGATTTATTCCTGCTCAAGTACCATTTTATCCTAATCAAGGATATTATGTACCATATCCTATGGTAAACCAACCATTTGGAACACAATCACCTACCCAGGTGAGTTATTATGAATGGTCTCAAGATCTATATTCAGTATATCAAAAAGGTTATGCTGAAATTATAAAAGAAACCGCGAATTTGTTGAAAAAACAACAAAATTCTGAATTTTCTAAAATAAAGGATTTTTATAATCCAAGTTTACCTTTAGAATATTATAATTTTATAAACAAAATATGGAAAACCCATATTACTGATCAAAGAGCAAACTTTAGAAGAGCTCTTACACAGTTTTCAGAATTCTTAGTTGAAAAAACAACCAAGGAAAAAGAAGCTCATGATTTATTACTTAAATATGTTTTATACAAAAATTGGGATGAAATCCTAGTCGAATATATAGATATTAAGGAGATAAATAATCTTCTTGATATATTCCAATATTTATTAATAAGGGAACAAACAGTCCTATTATTAATAAAATGTTTAGAATATGTTTATATAACAAATATAGACAAATTCTACCACATGGATATATTTTCAAAAATAGATAGAGCTATTTGCAACCAAAGAAGCTCAAATTTTTTGAAACTTTTTCAAAATACTATTTGCAAGCCTATGTTTTTACTAATGATATAGGAGAACAATTTCCTACTATCAAATTTAGGCTCAATCATGAACCATTTGATATAACAAATTATTGAATGGGATTTGTTAAAGAAATAATGATCCAAAATCTTTCTTTTCATTTATTAAAATATTTTCTGCTATAGTAAAATCTAGATTAACAAATTTTGTTGATTTAGATGATTTTGTCTATTATTTTCATATAGAAATATGTAGTCTTATTGGTATTCTTTGAAAAGAAAAATTTTATCACCATATCAAATTTGGAATATTCATACTTTGTTTTCGGGAAAAGCCCTTCAAAGAAGAGAAGAAGATCGACAAAAATTGTCAAAACCATTGACAATTGTTATAATAATTTTACCAATTATCAAATCCAAGCCGGAATTGATATGATAACCATGGTCGAACATCTTCTTCACCAAGAAACTTATTTGTTCTGGACCGATGGTAAAAGAATTTTAGCATATGACCTTTGGAAGAACCGGGAAGACGTAAAACAGAGAAGCTGTTCAGTTATTAAAAAAGATAGCTGACATGGAGATAGATAATTATCCGTTAGCAGCGGAGATCAAAGACACGTGGGAAAGCTGGAATCCACCATTTCCTTCAGCAGAGTCTGTAACATCCTGAAAAGGGCCTATGCATTTTCGATTTAGTTGTATGAAATGACAAGTCTTAAGAATTATGAATAAATTTTTGATATTTTTGGAAACCCAGAAATGTATGAAAATGAATGGAAATGAATATTTTTAGAAACCTGGAAATGCATTAGGACATGAACATTTTAGGAAACCTAGAAATGTAAGGAAATGGTTCAAAAATGGAAAGTACACATTTTAGGAAACCTGAACATTTTGGAAACTGAACATTTTAGGAAACCTGAACATTTTTGGAAACTTGGAATGTAAGAAAAATAGCAAGTTACAGAGTCGATCGAAAATTTTAGGAAACTTAGAAATGACCCTGAAATGATGAGTTTTAAAGTTGAAAATAAGAAATAAAGGCAAGAGGGCCTTAAAAGAAAAAGTTGGGGAAATTTGACAAACAAACAGGCTTGGAAATGTGGTCTGAAGATGCCACTTAGGGTCTATGGAAATGGCACCATGTGAAGGAGGCATGGGCCTGGGTTCGAGTCACTTGGGAAGCAAATAAATAAATTTTATTTTTTGCTTCTAGACACACCAAGGTGGACGGCACAAGCCTTCTAGAAATAGAAGTGTTTTATTTCCATTTGATTAATTAGGGGATAAATAAAGGAGTTTTATTCGCATAAATAAAGGATTTTCTTTTAAGAAAATTGAGGAGATAATTGATGGATTAAAGGCTTTTATCTTTTAAATAAAAGAGATAATATTATCAAAAAGAGGAGTGGTGGCCAAGTAAGGGACTCTTTGGCTGATAACTTTGTCTATAAAAGGAAAGGAGGAGGGCTACTCCTCAGTTTACTTCTTTTTCTGCTCTGCCAAAATTCCCTAGCTCTTTCCCCCTCTCTGCCGAAATTTCTCTTCATCTTTTACGCTTCTCTTTTCTTCATCTGTCAAGCTAAAACCCTTTTCCTTTTGATCCCTGACAAAAACCCCATAGCCGAATCTCTGTGACCCTAGGCAAGAAAGCAATCGACTAAGGTATTAAGGTAAGAACAATCAATTTTGTTCTTCTAATTCTCCTAATCCAGATTTAGGGAATAATCTCTTCTATTGTCTCTTAGCCGATTATTAAAGAAGAATATCGGGATTTCAAATTCAAGGATTTTCGGCTAATCAGGAAGATAGATCATTCGGGATTCAAGATTTGAAAGGTAAGTATCAAAATAAATTCGGCCAAGGCTATTTTAATATATATGTATATGGATTATTAAAAAGCCGAAAACTAATGAAGTGATATGGTGTTTAGCCGAAATCACAAGGAAGGAATACCAAGATTCGGCACTTGGTTCTTGAAAACAATTCGGCAACAAGGTAAGTAATAAAAATCCTACTAGGATTTGGTTTTAAAGCCAAAAAGGGTTTATTATGTATTTTAATAATGTGGCCGAATATAGGGATTGAGATCTAAGGCAACAGATCAACTTCTTGGGATTTCAAGGAATCTATTAAGCGAAAAGGTATGTACTCTTACTAACTTTCAATAAGTTACATGGTAATTATTAAATATATAAATATGTAATAAAGTATGTGAATGTGGCTAAGTACCACAAATGTGGTAAGGAGTACCAGTGCACGTTTCCTACTTTTGATAGGAATATGAATGTGATATACTTTGAACATGTGATTAGTAGCATGAATGAAAATTTAGTATGTGGAATATGTTATAAAATAATTGGGGCATTTGGGATATATGTGGAGGAAGAAAGTGAAGGTGATGACTACGGTCTCACCAACGTAATGTGGTGACTACGGTCACATTAAGTGAATATGGTAACTTCGGTTACATTATCTGAATATAGTGTCTAATGACACAACGTAAGTGGGCGATGAGCACGCCGATCGCAAATGATCGCTTCGATGGTGTGTAGCGGATGGAGGGTCGACTTAATAGTCCCCATGGTGCTTGGCAGGTACGGGTGGTGTGTAGCAGATGGACAAATAGGCTTGGGTTGGGTTGCATCATTCTGATTTGAATATGTTTGATATGAATATGTATGCCTGAAATATTGCTTGTTAGTTTGTGTACACATTGAGTCTGTTGACTCACCCTTCGTGGGACTATTTTTTTAGGAGATGAGCGATAATGGACCGGCCTCGCAGAAGCTAAAGGTGGCCATGCATTCCTTGAAGAGTTTATTTAGAAATTTGGACTTCATTTAATTTTAGCACTTTAAGTTTATTTTGGGTTTTAAATGATGTAATAAGGCCATAAGGCCCAGTTGGATTGTTTTTATTCATGTTTATTTTTAATTGGTTATGTTACAATTTATTTTTAATTAAAGTTAAGTAAATTTATTTCTTTAAAAAAAAATAAACCCTAATTGTTTTGTAACCTTAATTAATTGGATTTTTTTTAAAATAAGATAAATGGGTTTTTAACTCAAGCCCAACCCAAAACAATATTTTTTTTAAAATCACACAAGTTTTTCCTAAGTAACAAAAGAAAATGAAACCGGTTTACTTGAGGAACATACCAGATCCGATCCAGGCTCGTGGGCCGGGTGTGGGGTGTTTCAGAGTCATTACATCTTGATGAAATCGAGGAGATAAATCTGAGACATATCCAAGAAGGATAAAGACAAATCCAAAAAAGGAGATATTTAATTATTGGATGTGACAATCCATTACCATCCATATCCATAAGTAGAAGATGATGCAAGCAATGATGTAAGAAGTCATCAATGATGCAAGCAATGATGCAAGCAGCAATTATTGCAAGAAATTTTGTCAGATTTAGAAGGCTACGTGGAAGCAACTATCGAGCCGATAATAAAGTCATCCTTATCAGGATACTGTACGGACTTCAATTGTAAATTAATTAGAGTTTAGAATTTACACTATAAATAGGAATTGTTGTAGCCTAAACAAGGCATCTTGCTTCGGTTAGAAAAATCACTTTCCATAGAAATTGGCAATATACAAACTCTCTTGTATACTTGCTTTCTTTAGAAAACCCTTGTAAACGATCTATTGTAAATTATCTACTATCTTCTCTTTATTAAATAGGAATTTGGGATTGAGCTTCTTCCTGGTACAGCTCCGGCGTCTATCGCCCCCTATCGAATGGTACCGAAAGAGCTTATGGAGCTTAAGGATCAACTGCAGGAGTTGTTGGATCGTGGCTCCATTCATCCCAGAGTGTCTCCGTGGAGAGCACTAGTGTTGTTTGTTGAGAAGAAGGATGGGACCATGAAGATGTGCATAGACTATCGACAATTAAACAAGCTGACTATTAAGAACAAGTATCCACTTCTGAGGTTCGAGAACATATTGGTTTATTCTAAGACTGAGGATGAGCATGGCGAGCACCTTAGAGTGGTTCTTCAGACTTTGAGGGAAAATCGGCATTATGCTAAATTTAGCAAGTGCGAATTTTGGTTACGAGAGGTAACATTTTTAGGACACGTGGTTTCTACTGAGGGGATCCGAGTCAATCCTCAAAAAATAGATGCTGTACTGAATTGGAAATAGCCCAAGAACGTGTCTGAGATCTGCAGTTTTCTGGGTCTGGCAGGTTATTCTCGTCAGTTTGTTGAGGGATTCTCGTTAATTGCTGCACCGTTGACCAAACTTCTACATAAGGGTGTACCATTTGTACAGACTAATGCACAGCAAGAGAGTTTTGAGAAGCTCAAAACTATTCTGACTTAGGCTCCTGTCCTGATACAGCCTAAATCTGGGAAGGAGTTTATGGTATACAGTGATGCGTCGCATGTTTGTTTAGGATGTGTTTTGATGCAGGATGGTAAGGTTGTAGCATATGCGTCTCGTCAGCTCAAGATGCATGAGGCAAACTAGTCGATGCATGATTTGGAATTGGCCGCCTTAGTCTTTACTTTGGAAATCTAGAGGCACTATCTGTACAGTGAAAGGTGTATTATCTACACTGATCACAAAAGCCTCAAGTACCTTCTGACTCAAAAGGAGTTAAATCTTAGGCAGAGCAGATGGATTGAACTGCTTAAGGACTATAAGTGTACTATTGAGTACCATCCTAGCAAGGCCAATGTAGTGGCCGATACGTTGAGTCGTAGGACGATGACTGATCTGAGAGCAATGTTCACTCGACTTAGTTTGTTTGACGACAGAGGTTTGTTGGCTGAGCTACAGGTTAAGTCGACTTGGATAGAATAGATTTAGGATAGGAAGTTAGTGGATGATTCGTTGGGTCTTCGATTCTGTCAGGTTGAGAGTGGCAGCACTACGGACTTTGGGCTAAATAATGTAGGGCATTCTATTTCCGTCGTCAGATTTGTGTGTCGAATGATACTGATCTGAGGCAGTCTATTCTGAGGGAGGTGCATAGTAGCCCTTCTCACCATCCCCATAGTGTATGAGACAAATGTATGCATTTCGATTAGGGTCGAATTCTATGGTTACGATTGTACCATATATGTCTTTTTCATTTCGTCGAAAATCAATTTTACGGTATAGACGCCTATGACCTCCCCCTCTATGCCTTGAGGTAACGATTCCTCAGGCATTACGACCTTTACCACAACGATGCTGTCTATAGATCAAATTATTTCGTGGATTGGATTTCACTTAACTGTCTAAGGCTCCATTGCGTGTGCCCTGGGTAGAAGTTTTGTATAAATGTATCGCCATGCTATTAAGTATGCATCTTGGTGGGAATAAGATTGTCATATCTAGGATTTAGGGGTTATGCATTTTAACTTAAATGTATGTGGTAGCATGCCTATATGTGGGTTGAATGTGTTTTGGGGGTTTTGGGAACCCTAGAATGTAGGTGAATGCCTTAGAAAAATATTGGATTTTAAGTCTTAAAGGGGAGCTAGGCAAGTTAGGCCTTAAGAAAAATTGTATGTGGAGTTAGACTCAAGTACTGGGCTAGTAAAGTGGCAAGGGATGCGCCACTTAGAGCTCTGGGGAGTGACGCCTCAGGGAGTGTGCAGGGCCTAGGTTCGAGCAGCAAGGGAAGCATTTGGAGTTATATTTTTGCGACAGGGAGGAGTAGTGGTGGACGGCACAAGGACTTTGAGTGGATGAGGGTTAGACTTGGTCAAATCCATTTAAAATTCGGCTAAGAGGGAGGATAGGTGTTGACTCATTCAAATTATTTTGAATGAGAGGAGAAGAGGAGAAATAGGAGTAAAATAAGCGATTTGAGTGAGGAGAAGAGTTAACTGGCCAAGGGACACCTTGGATGACAATTTCAATCATGCAGGTAGGGGGGAGTAGCCGAAATTGCTTTAGGAGTTTTGGTGCTTTTCAGTTTTCTCTTCTTTCTCTAGTGCTGTGCCGAAACCTTAATGCCATCAACGTGCCAGGCAGGTCACTTTCTTTTTCCGAATTCAGCTTCATTCTCTCCTGAACTCTTACCCTTTTTTCTTCTATAATCGAACCACACCAAAATTTACTCTTTTTTCTCACCCTTTTAGACCTTGGCCGAAACTTCAAAAGACCATTAAAGTCACTTACCTCTCATCTTTTATCTCTCTGTTTATTTTCTTTTAAGCCAAAACTAGATCCCTCCCTAGCTTTATTCTTCTTTGATTTTCCTTGTGATAGCCGAAACCTCTCTCTTTCAATTCCACCATTGCCGCAACACCTTAAACCTTCAATCTCTCTTCTCTTTCGTGAAAGCCGAATCTCCCTTTGTCACCAAGCCAAATCGCACCACATTCCATCATTCACTTCTTCTTCTCACGGTTCTTTCAAAAGCCGAATCCCTTATCTTGCGGCCATAGCCGATTGCATCTCTACCCCTTTGGAGCTGATTTGTTCACTAGATCAAAAGCCGAACCTCTTTGTGTTCCAAGTAAGGGCGTTCGATTGAGTTGGTAAGGTATCCTTGTCATGTAATTTTCTTTCTTTCTCATTTGGTTAGTCGAAATCTAAGGAAACTAATTCCTATTCTCTTTGGCCGAAACCATGAAGGAAAGTTCCGGGGTTCTTCTGTAGCCGATGATTAGGGGGAGATCATTCAGGATTTAAATATCCAAGGTAGGTAAAGTTTGATCTTAGGCCGAAGGCCATTTACTTTGGTTCATTAAATGTTAGAATCGAATCTAACATATACCATATAGGGCTTTCGACAGACTCCATAGGCAAGTGACAGTTTTGGGTTCTAGACGAGCAAGGTAAGGGATATGGGAGTATTCGGCCAAAGGCCATATTGTCTATTAATGTTGGCCGAATCTAACTATGATCTTGTAAGGGCAGATCGACAGGGATAAGGAGAAGTCTCGGGATTCAAATCTTTACGGTAAGGGTGTTTTAAGCTAAAAACTATATTCGTTTAGATCTCGTATGTTGATTAATCTGTTTTAATTAAGTATTCTCAACGGATACGGGTTCTATTGGAGGAGTATAAGGGGTAGTTCTTACCCCTAAATTCAAGAAACGCTAGGTTTCTGCTGTTCGTGATTGGCCATCGGGGTGTGGGCCAGTGTCGGAAAGGGATAAGCAATTCACTGTTATCCCTGCTAGCAAGAGTGTTGGTATCGATAGTATCGTACTCACTATTATCAGGTGTGTAACCCTACATTAATTCTCGAAAGATTAATAGCGATAGTATTAAATATGTGTTAATAGAAATACGAGTAACATGGCTAAGAGTACCATTCAATGGTACATGCATTCTGTAACGACCTCAAAAGTATGGATATTGAAAAATGAGTTATCGAGTCTCCATTTTTAGTAAACGGACTCATAAAATATTTATTAAAAAATATTTACAAAGTTAGTTGTGTGTTTAATAAGGTTTTATTTAGGTGAATTTGACTTAATTAGAAGTATTTGAGAAAAAGGATTAAATTGAAAAAGGTGCAAAAGTTGAATTATAGATTAAAAGAAATTATGAAGGACCAAAATGGCAATTATGCCATTTTGTAAAGTTGAGGCGGTGTATTGTGTAAAAATCTGAGATTTTTACTATATTATTATATTATTATATTATTATATTATTATATATAAAACAAAAAAAAAAAAAAAAAAAGAAGAGAAACATAACAGAAAAAAGCAGAGAACAAGAGAAAGAAAGCGGGGAAAGAAAGAAAGAAAGAAAGAAAAAGGAGAAATTGATGATTTAAAGCTTGGAGTTTAATAGGTAAGTTAATTTAGCCCTTTTCTTCTAATTTTGATGTTTTATAAGTTTTAGAACAAAGTTTTGTTGAATTAAGTTGAAATTCTGGAAATTCTTAGATTTTTGAACATGAGTTATGTGGATCAAATTGATGAATTAGGGGTTTAATTAATGGAATATCTAGTTAGAAATTGATTTTAAGGATTAAATTGTGAAAATGTTTGGAATTAAAGTCTATTACTGGAATTCTGATTCCCAAAGATTATAAAGTTGTTTAAAGTGATAGAATAAGGTGTTTATTGAGAAAAATCAGCTCAATTGAGAAGTTAATTGAGCAGGGACGAAATTATCATTTATTGAAAGCTTAAGGGAAAAATGGTAATAAACAGTTTGCACTAAAACAGTTTGGACAGCAGCAGTAGACTAGTTTTGAAAAATCACTAAAAAACGTATAAGTGGAATTAGAAGCTGAATGAGATATGAAATTAAAGCTTATTGAGTCTAGTTTCATATGAAAGAAACAGGGAAAGCAAATGAATTCTGTAATTTGAGATATTTATATTTTTGTAAGACTGGTTTAGAGGATTTCAGGATTCCCTGTTCTGACTTTGGAAAATCATAAAAAATTGGAGAAAAATAATTAGGGGCTTAAGTTTATATGTTTAGAATCCTGAATGAGTCTATTTTCAAATGAAATAAATAAGAAGGTCATATGAATTCTGTACGAAGAGTAATTTGATTCGTAGTGAAGAAGGGTCAGAACTGCCAGACAGCAGAACAGGGGTGACTTTGATGAATAAACTGTACTAATTGGCTAGGCCAAAAATTCTGGAAATTTTATGGTATGAAGACATGTGAGTCTAGTTTCAGGAAAAATTAACGGTTCTTCATTTGGAGTTCTGTAGCTCGAGAAATAAATAATTTAGTGACTATGACACAAAAGGACAGCTTTGAATAAGTTTATGAGTAAATGATTAAATTGAAATGTGAGCAATAGTAAGAAAGCATGAATTTATCATAAAATACATGTTTATTGTATTAAATATTACAGGAAATTATTTGATTATTTTTAACATATAAATGTTATATGTTTATATGAAATTGAAGAAAAAGAAAAGGAAGGAGAGGACCGAATTGAAGGAAAAGGAAAAGAGAAGGTTAAGGAGTGAAGGAAGAAGAATTTATATCACCTCAACCTTTTGTTGTAAGTACTACAAGAATTTTAAATTATTGTTATTTATCCTTTTTGAAATATTTATGTGAATTATTTAAATACATGAGATTCAGCTTTAATGCCCAAGTAGACGAAATTAGAACTACTGGGATATTAGTGGCATGCCATTAAGGAACTTTAGCGCGCTCTCTGATATTAGCACGTTGGTGCTCTCGATATTAGCACGTTGGTGCTCTTCGATTATTAGCACGTCGTTGTCTCTCGATTATTAGCACATTGGTGCTCTCTGTTCACTTGTGCATCATAATGCACCTCTGTATATGTTCCGTATATCCGATGTGTTCTATAAAGTCTACTTTGGGCTAAGAATTGAAACGAGGACAAAGTGAATTACTGATGTGTTAAGGTAAGATTTATACCTTACAAAAGATAAGTTAAATTTTATTAAAGCAAGGCATACATGAAGAAACTTATATGTGAGAAGATATGCAATAATTGATTGAGTTAAAATATTCTCGTTATGATTGCTTATTTAATTATTCTTGTGGTGCTTACTAAGCCTTCATCGCTTAACGCGTTTATTTTAACGCGTAGGTACAATTAAACTAGAAGAGATAGAGTCCAACTAGAAGATCTCTCACCTCATCACATCCTCAAGGGCTTCAAAAGTAGGTACTATATTTTGTATTAAAATGGCATGTACATATGTAGTTCAAAGGTGTCCCCATGTGATAGGGACTAAAATGTAGATTCTTGAAATTTTATCTATTTTCAGTTATTTGAAGTATTTTAGTATATATGGAATGAATTAATAAACAATAAATATGTTAGCAAAAATGGTTGGTAAGTTCAAATATTATATACAAATGTTTTAATTAAACAAAGATTCAGCCATAATTGTTTTGGCACCAAATGTAGTAGTCTTATACAGGGTTTGCATAATTGAACCGGGTATAGGGTATTACATTTATTGGTATCAGAGCCTAGGTTTTCTGAATCTTGGGTCGAGTATGAGTCTATTTGTACATGCCATTTTATAAATTGATGTGATGAGATGAGGTTTAGTTATTTAATTGTGTAATTTATGAATATTGTAGAAACTTAAAGATGTCTTCTGAAAGAATAAAAGATACCGATTTTGTGATGTATACTAGAATTTATGGATTTAATAAAATAGAGTTGGTTGTCTCTTAGTATAGAAAGAGGAAATGTTAAAGAAAGAAATGTTTTCCAATCGAAATAATTTCGATAATTCTAAAAGTGATGTTCAAATAATTAAGTAAAATGTTACTTATGATGAAACAGAATTTGAAAAGATGTGGATAAATGTCTGATAGTAAGAAATGATAAATGTTGAGTATATACATGAAGCTAAATTATGAGGCCGTACGATCTCTACCCCTTATTAGTACAGTTATATTTATAGTGAAATTGATAGGAATTATAATGATTTAGTTCAAAAGTGTAGAACTGAAGAATTTAAAAGAAAGAAAGATGATGACCCAGCTGAGGCTGAAGAATGGTTAGAGAACAGTCAAAGAATATTTGAAGAATTGCAGTATACAAGAGATGAAAAGTTGAAATGTGCAGTATTTTTATTAAAGGGTGAAGTTTATCAATGGTGGAACACTGTCACGGATATCCATTCTGCAGAGAAAATTAATTGGATTTCCTTTGTATCTAAATTTAAAAAGAAATATGTGAGTCAACCTTATCTTGTGAAGAAGAAAAGAGAATTTCTGGATTTGAAGCAGAACCACATGTCTATTGCTGAATATGAACGTGAATTTATCTGATTTCTTTTTTGAAAATTATTTGGGGAATACACAGTGCTACTATTAAAGGAAGAAGTCATATATCAGAAATTGCTTTATTCAGATATGGTAACTACAGAATAAGTTAACTGAAGTTTCTTTCGAATAAGCTTTGTGAGTGAAGTGAATGATACGGGACTGTTGATGATTATATATGTTAACGGATTAGTAAGGGAATTGCAGAAATATTTGAATACAGCTGCTATAGTTGGGTATTCTACAATGATCTCTTCTGGGTATTCTATATGGGTATTCTATATGTTCTTTTATCTTCAGAGGTATATGCAACTGTTCAGATGTGACTTTTATTGTGCGAAAGTTTGGAATCATAACGTTAAAATGGAAGTTCTCGTTGATTCTCGATCAAGATCGCTCTATTTTTCTTTGGATTTTCTAATTTGTTACGTTAGATAGAAGACTTAATGATCGATTCATATGGAGTTATTTTCTATTTCTATCGGTTGATATTCTCGTACATATACGCAATTTGCATTATCTTTATCACAATCGTTTCTAGTGAGGATAAATGGTATTCTTCTTTGGTTTTTCTTGAATATTATCGATTTCTTTATCATTGAATATGGTTTTTAGTCTCGGAAATTCAATATAGCTTCACATCCGGGATTTCATTATGCCACATCTGGGATTCCACTATCTTGGTTTTCTTATTATTTTATAGTCTGATCTTATCTATCAAATATGATTCATCTGTGAAGGGGTATTCAAAGTGATAGAAGGTAAATATATATATTATCGTTATAAATCTTGGTTCGATTATGGGAGCTCGGTGATATGGATCTTAGATTATAGAAGTTGTATTATTATCTTTGGTTATTATTGGGACTACTCTCGGATTTCTTCTTCTATTTTAAAGTACTATTGAAGTTGAAGTATTGATCCATTTATATTATTGAAATGTTTGATAGAGATCTACAGTTTACGGTTCTGATTTCGGAATAACTTATAAGAATGATATACGAGTGATAGTTGATTATTTATAAAGTCAGAACTGATTGATGGCTTCAGAAACTTGCGGAGATGTACATTCCAGAAATTGTAAGATTTCATGGTATTCTAGTATTGATAATTTCGATCGAGATTATAGTTCACTTTGGGGTTTCGAAAACAATTACAGAAATTATTGAGTACTTAACTCAATTTGAGACAAAGATTTCATTCGCAAATTGATGGATAATTTGAGAGAGAGTTGGTTAGATTTAGAAAGAAGATGTACTTGGTGGCGTGTATGAAACGTGATATTTCTGAGTTTGTATCCAGATGGTCGGATATGTCAACAGTCAAAGCAGAACATCAAGTACCTTCGGGGTTACTCCAGCCAATTACTATACCGGAATGGAAATGGGAAAGAATCACTATGGATTTTGTATCGGGGTTACTATTATCTCTGAGAAAAAAAAAAGATGTTATTTGGGTGATTATTGACCTATTGACAAAATCACTTACTTTATTAAGTGACGTATAGATTATTCTTTAGATAAACCGTTGAATCAGATATATCCGAGATTGTCGGGCTACATAGAGTGCATGTCTCCATTATATTGGATATCCCCGATTTACGTCTCAAGCGGGATAAATTACAAGAAGCTTTGGGAATTCAATTGTATTTCAGTATTGCATTTCATCCTTAGACAGATGGCCAATCTGAGCATGTAATTCAGGTATTGGAATATATGCTTCGGTGTTGTATACTAGAGTTCGAAGGTAATTGGGAGAGGTATCTACCTTTGATTGAATTTGCTTACAATAATAGTTATCAGTCCAGTATTAAAATGGCTCCGTATGAAGCTTTGTATGGTAGAACATGTAGAACACCGTTATATTGGACAGAGCTCAGTGGAAAGAAGATACATGGGGTTGATTTGATCTGGGAAACAGAAGAAAAAGTAAAGGTGATTCGGAATAGATTAACAGCAGCATTCGACAACAGAAATCAATTGTGGATTTAAAATGTCGGGATATTAAATATTCATTCTTGATAAGGTATTTATCAAGGTGTTTATTTGAAAGAAACTATAAGAATTTGAAGTGTTTCATCTCTTTTTAAGTAAATTTCGAGGACGAAATTTCAAAAAGGGGGAGAATTGTAACGACCTCAAAAGTATGGATATTGAAAAATGAGTTATCGAGTCTCCATTTTTAGTAACGGACTCATAAAATATTTATTAAAAATATTTACAAAGTTAGTTGTGTGTTTAATAAGGTTTTATTTAGGTGAATTTGACTTAATTAGAAGTATTTGAGAAAAAGGATTAAATTGAAAAAGGTGCAAAAGTTGAATTATAGATTAAAAGAAATTATGAAGGACCAAAATGGCAATTATGCCATTTTGTAAAGTTGAGGCGGTGTATTGTGTAAAAAAATCTGAGATTTTTACTATATTATTATATTATTATATTATTATATTATTATATATAAAACAAAAAAAAAAAAAAAAAGAAAGAAGAGAAACATAACAGAAAAGAAACAGAGAACAAGACGAAAGCAGGGGAAAGAAAGAAAGAAAGAAAGAAAAAGGAGAAATTGATGATTTAAAGCTTGGAGTTTAATAGGTAAGTTAATTTAGCCCTTTTCTTCTAATTTTGATGTTTTATAAGTTTTAGAACAAAGTTTTGTTGAATTAAGTTGAAATTCTGGAAATTCTTAGATTTTTGAACATGAGTTATGTGGATCAAATTGATGAATTAGGGGTTTAATTAATGGAATATCTAGTTAGAAATTGATTTTAAGGATTAAATTGTGAAAATGTTTGGAATTAAAGTCTATTACTGGAATTCTGATTCCCAAAGATTATAAAGTTGTTTAAAGTGATAGAATAAGGTGTTTATTGAGAAAAATCAGCTCAATTGAGAAGTTAATTGAGCAGGGACGAAATTATCATTTATTGAAAGCTTAAGGGAAAAATGGTAATAAACAGTTTGCACTAAAACAGTTTGGACAGCAGCAGTAGACTAGTTTTGAAAAATCACTAAAAAACGTATAAGTGGAATTAGAAGCTGAATGAGATATGAAATTAAAGCTTATTGAGTCTAGTTTCATATGAAAGAAACAGGGAAAGCAAATGAATTCTGTAATTTGAGATATTTATATTTTTGTAAGACTGGTTTAGAGGGATTTCGGGATTCCCTGTTCTGACTTTGGAAAATCATAAAAAATTGGAGAAAAATAATTAGGGGCTTAAGTTTATATGTTTAGAATCCTGAATGAGTCTATTTTCAAATGAAATAAATAAGAAGGTCATATGAATTCTGTACGAAGAGTAATTTGATTCGTAGTGAAGAAGGGTCAGAACTGCCAGACAGCAGAACAGGGGTGACTTTGATGAATAAACTGTACTAATTGGCTAGGCCAAAAATTCTGGAAATTTTATGGTATGAAGACATGTGAGTCTAGTTTCAGGAAAAATTAACGGTTCTTCATTTGGAGTTCTGTAGCTCGAGAAATAAATAATTTAGTGACTATGACACAAAAGGACAGCTTTGAATAAGTTTATGAGTAAATGATTAAATTGAAATGTGAGCAATAGTAAGAAAGCATGAATTTATCATAAAATACATGTTTATTGTATTAAATATTACAGGAAATTATTTGATTATTTTTAACATATAAATGTTATATGTTTATATGAAATTGAAGAAAAGAAAAGGAAGGAGAGGACCGAATTGAAGGAAAAGGAAAAGAGAAGGTTAAGGAGTGAAGGAAGAAGAATTTATATCACCTCAACCTTTTGTTGTAAGTACTACAAGAATTTTAAATTATTGTTATTTATCCTTTTATGAAATATTTATGTGAATTATTTAAATACATGAGATTCAGCTTTAATGCCCAAGTAGACGAAATTAGAACTACTGGGATATTAGTGGCATGCCATTAAGGAACTTTAGCGCTCTCGATATTAGCACGTTGGTGCTCTCTCGATATTAGCACGTTGGTGCTCTCGATTATTAGCACGTCGGTGTTCTCGATTATTAGCACATTGGTGCTCTCTGCTCACTTGTGCATCATAATGCACCTCAGATATGTTCCGTATATCCGATGTGTTCTATAAAGTCTACTTTGGGCTAAGAATTGAAACGAGGACAAAGTGAATTATCGATGTGTTAAGGTAAGATTTATACCTTACAAAAGATAAGTTAAATTTTATTAAAGCAAGGCATACATGAAGAAACTTATATGTGAGAAGATATGCAATAATTGATTGAGTTAAAATATTCTCGTTATGATTGCTTATTTAATTATTCTTGTGGTGCTTACTAAGCCTTCATCGCTTAACGCGTTTATTTTAACGCCGTAGGTACAATTAAACTAGAAGAGATAGAGTCCAACTAGAAGATCTCTCACCTCATCACATCCTCAAGGGCTTCAAAAGTAGGTACTATATTTTGTATTAAAATGGCATGTACATATGTAGTTCAAAGGTGTCCCCATGTGATAGGGACTAAAATGTAGATTCTTGAAATTTTATCTATTTTCAGTTATTTGAAGTATTTTAGTATATATGGAATGAATTAATAAACAATAAATATGTTAGCAAAAATGGTTGGTAAGTTCAAATATTATATACAAATGTTTTAATTAAACAGTATCTGGCCATAATTGTTTTGGCACCAAATGTAGTAGTCTTATACCGGGTTTGCATAATTGAACCGGGTATAGGGGTATTACACATTCAGGTACGATACCCCTTAATATTCTGTTGGTAATGTTTATAAACATTGATATGAAATATGTGTGATTTCGATATGACTCTGGGGTAAGGTATATCGTATGATAACTGATTAATATGTATGATGCATAGGCATATGGGTGATATTGATAAAGGGGAAGTGTTCCGGTGGTTTTTACCACATTATCCGGTGACTTATGTCACATATTCTGTATCCGGTGACTTATGTCACATATTATGTAGCCGGTGACTCTGTCACAATTATCTGGTGGCCTTGCCACGATTATAAGGGCGATGTGCAGTTGGCTGCAGCGACTGCCTTCGATGGTGTGTAGCGGATGGAGGGTCGATTTAGTAATCCCCATGGTGTGATTGGCAGGTACGGGTGGTGTGTAGAGGATGGATATCCAGGTGGGTTCGGGATTGCATTTCATTTTATATGCACATGTGATTTAATATGCCATGAATCGATATGCTATGCTATGGGCTTTGCCGAAATGTGATAAGTAAGACTATGATCGATTGGGTTTTTAGTGCACTGTTACACATTGAGTCTGTTGACTCACCCTTCATGGGATATCTTTTCAGGTGATACTTAGCATCTTTGGACCGAGTCAGCGAGGACTATGTGGTGGCCATGCTCAATACAGTATTTCCGGGTTTTCTTACCTTTTGAACTTATCATGTTTTTCCTATTATGTTTTCGGGATTTATTTCGGGTTTTGTTTCGTTGTAATAAGGCCACTTTATAACTGTTTTATTTATGTGATTTTTTTATATTTATTTTGATACGATCAGCATCAACTAAATGATTGGTTATTTCTCGTAAAACAACTTAAACTGTTTTGACACCTAAACACCTATGGTTTTCAACTTAACTCTAAACTCGGGTTTTCTTTTAACTTATAATTTTTCTTAAAATCATGAAGATAACGTTTTAATGAGAATTAAAACTTACATAACGACACAGTTTTTCAACAAGATCATAACTTAAATCTATTTTTCCTCGAAACAACATATTTTTTTCGAAATTTCAAAACGAGTTTTACTCAAGGAGCATGCCAGATCCGGTCGGGGCTTGTGGGCCGGGTTTGGGGTGTTTCAAAGATGGACCGAGATCTTCGAGTAGCTGGGTTTGAAACGGGAGGTTACTGATTTTGTGGCACGATGCCTGACATGCCAGCAGGTTAAGGCTGAGCATCAATTACCTTCGGGTTTACTGCAGTCAGTTAAGATTCTGCTATGGAAGTTGGAGTGAGTAACGATGGACTTCGTTAGTGGGTTGCCTTTGACACTCAAAAAGAAGGATTCTGTTTGGGTCATCGTGGATCAATTGACCAAGTCTGCGCACTTCAATCTGGTTAGGACCGACTATACCCTTTAGAAGTTGGCGAAGCTCTACATTTTTGAGATAATGAGACTGCATGGGGTACTGTTCTCAATCATTTCTGATAGGGATCCTCGCTTCACATCTCAGTTCTGGAAAAAGTTACAAGAGTCTCTGGGTTCGAGATTGAACTTCAGTATTGTGTTCCATCCTTAGACGTTTGATCAATCTAAGAGGGTGACTCAGATACTGGAGGATATGTTGAGGAGTTGTGTGATTGACTTTCGAGGCAGTTGGGAGGATCATCTGTCATTAGCCGAGTTCGCCTACAATAACAGTTTCCAATTGAATATTCAGATGGCACCTTATAAGGCACTGAATAGTCGTAAGTGTCATACTCTTTTATGTTGGACTGAGTTGGGCGAACATCGAGTTTTGGGTCCTGAGCTGGTTTCTGAGACTGAGGTAAGGTACGAATGATTCGGGATCATTTGAAGGCGGCTTCTGATAGACAGAAGTCTTATGCAGATCTAAAGAGGTGTGAGATTGAGTATTTTGTGAGGGACATCGTGTTTCTTAAGGTCTCTCCGTGGAAGAAACTTCTGAGGTTCGGTCGTAAAGGCAAGTTGAGCCCTAGGTTTGGCTCTTAAACTCTATAAAATAAGGGAAAAAGAGAAGGGGGAGTAAGCTTTAAGCTTAGTAAGTTTACATGTAAACATTATAACATTATAACATGTATTAAACAATTACATAACATTACATACTAAGCAAGAAACCATCTACATTCATGATCGTGCTTACTTATTTTCTCCATTCCCACATTCCAACCATATCACAAGCTTAATGCATACATTCATTAACAAGTTCCCCTGCACTTAGCATCACAAAGTCACATAATACAACACATCACTATCTCTAATTCCATTACTCATAGTCAAATTACTTGGTGGTTTCGCACTTAGCCCACAATAGCCTTTATTAGGGTGGTATCGCACATAGCCCACCAAAAAGATTAGTTACGGTGGTATCCCACATAGCCCACCAAATGATGAATAGATGATGGTATCGCACATAGCCCATCATAATTAAGCAACAAGGTGTTATCGCACTTAGCCCACAAACAAGTGTCGTCATTACACATTTATATGACTATTTCATCGTTCACACAGTAATTATTCAATGACTACCACATTCAACCCATTTGAACCAAACGTGTTCTCCATTGCGCCATACACTAATTAGCAACATAATGTTTACACAAATATGCATTGTTTACACATAAACTTACCTCGGTGCAAAAAGTGTTAACTAACGATTTAATCCATCACCTTGCCTTTTCCACGGTCAAGGTTGATTCCACGCTCTTCTTGATATGTAACAATGAAATTCAATTCATTTAGATCATCCTATGATCATAATACATCAACATCTATACTTGGGCAAAAATGATCATTTTGCCCTTGTACTATGGCAAAATTACAATTTTGCCCCTACACTCATAATTTATTTTTCAACACATTTTCTCAATAAACAAGTCTAGCTGAACATTTATTTCTCTTACAACTACTCACCATTCTCACCATTTCATGCATTTATGACACAAATTCATTCTTTACATTTAAGTCCTATTTAGGTGTTTTCATGCAAACACCTTTCACAAGAGTTGTTTCTCATCTCTCTAACATTCATTTTCTTTAATAAAAACTCAGTTAACAACATAAATACTTTCATGGCAAGTCCTTAGACTTCCCACCATATTGCAATTTAGTCCCCTCATTAGCTAACTTAAGCTTTGGGGGTTCCAAAAACACAAAAATCACTAAGAAAGACCTCTAAAATCACTTACTCGTAGGGAGATAACTTGGCTGAAATTTTAAAGCATTCAAAACCCTCTAAGCTTGAAATTTTCGGTGGAGGTGAAGAGTGAATAGTGAAAGATGATATCTTTCCTTTTTAGCATTTTTTTATTCATCTTTTATCACCTAATGTCACCAAATTTGACTAAAATTAATGCTCTTGTCCCCCTAGCTTCCTATGGCCGGCCAACAATCTCAATATGGCCTAATTAACTCTAACGACCTTCAATTTAATATTCTATGGCTATTAGACACCTCTACCTTGTAAAATAGAACTTTCGCACTTTATGCGATTTAGTCCTTTTTCGCAATTATGCAATAAATCGTTAAAATTAAGGTACCAAAATTCTCATGCATCCCTATAAACATGTTACGACACATAAAATAATATCAAAATAATTTTCCTCAACCTTGGATTAGTGGTCTCGAAACTCTCCCCCTCTTTAGAGATTTTCATCCTCGAAAATCTTATCGGTAAAGAGGTTTGGATATTGCTCTCTCATGGCTTCCTCCAGCTCCCACATAGCCTCTTCTACACCTTGTTTTTTCCACAACACGTTTACTAAGGTTATGTCATTATTCCTCAACTATTTCACTTCTCGAGCCAAGATTTTAATCGGCCCTTCCTCATATGTCATATCCGATCGTATCTCAATTTTTGTTGGAAGAATCACATGTAAAGGATCGGAGCGATAACGCCTTAACATTGATACATGGAACACATTGTGAATTTTCTCTAACTCTACCGGTAAAGCCAACCGATATGCCACTGGCCCAATCCTTTCGGTAATTTCATACGGCCCTATGAATCTCAGACTCAATTTACCTTTTTGACCAAATCTCAATATTTTCTTTCACGGCGAAACTTTTAAAAATACCTTGTCGCCCACTTGAAACTTAATTTCTTTTCTTTTCAAATCCGCGTACGACTTTTGTCGGTCCGAAGCAGCCTTCAGACTATCCTAGATCACTTTCACTTTCTCCTCAGCCTCTTTAACTAAATCAATCCCACGAATTCGCTGCTCACTCAGCTCGGTCCAATATAAGGGAGTCTGACACTTACGACCATATAAGGCTTCATACGGTGCCATCCGTATGCTCAACTGATAACTGTTATTGTAAGAAAATTTGACCAAGGGTAGATATCTTTCCCAACTAGCTTCGAACTCTAACACAACATCGGAGCATATCCTCAAGAACTTGGATTACTCTCTCAGACTGACCATCAGTTTGAGGATGAAATGCAGTACTAAAATTCAACCTTGTACCCAAGGCCTTCTGTAACTTCTTCCAAAACCTCGAAGTAAATCTCAGGTCTCTACCCGAGATAATAGATACAGGCACTCCATGTAATCTTACTACCTCTGTAATATACAATTCGGCTAACTTTTCTAGCGAATTATCAATACACACAGGTATAAAGTGAGCCGACTTCGTTAATCTATCAACAATAACCCACACAACATCTCTCTTCTTTGGAGTCATAGGCAAGCCCGTAAGAAAATTAATGGTAATCCGATCCCACTTCCACTCGGGAACCATCACTGGCTGAAGTAATCCTGAAGGCACTTGATGCTCAGCTATCACTTGTTGACAAATCAGAAATCTTGTTACATACTCCGAGATGTCTCTTTTCATTCCCGGCCACCAATAAAATTTCTTCAAATCATTGTATATTTTCGAACTGCCCGGGTGTACTGACAAATAACTACTATGTGCCTCTTGTAAAATTTCTCAAATCAACTCGTCATCTCTGGGTACACAAATTCTATCATGGAACATTAAGCAATCATCCGAACAAACCCGGAATTCAGAATGAGTTCCTGATTCACACTTAGCTCTTTTAGCTAGTATTTCACTATCATTCCTTTAAGCCTCACATATTTGTTGAACAAATAGTGATCTAGCTCTCAACTCGGCGAGTATAGCACCATCATCAGACAATGACAAACTCGTGCTCATAGCTCTTAAAGCATACAAGGATTTTTTACTTAAAGCACCCGCAACTATATTCGCTTTCCATGGATGGTAATTGATCACAAGCTTATACTCTTTCAATAATTCGAGCCACCGTCGTTGCCGTAAATTTAATTCCTTTTGATCCATCAAATACTTTAAACTCTTATGATCCGTGAAGATTCGGCACTTCTCACCTGTAACATCCTTAGATAGGGGCTATTATGTTTGAACTATTTGCATATGAATGGCTTGGTTGTGATATTAATTGAGGTGTTTTAGGGTCTGGGTAGGAGCCAAGAGTAGGCCTGAGCTATAGGAAAAATTTTATTTTTTAGGCTTTCGTTGAGGGGAGCTGTAGGAGCTAGAGGTTAATTATATTATGTGGTAAACTTTAGCACAAGAAGTGCCTTGGTAAAGTGGCAGAAGGCGCCACTTAGGGACTTGAGGAGTGACGCCATAACCAGAGGAAGGGAGCTGAGGTTTAAGCTGCAGGAATCCCTCTTTGAGAATTTCTTTTTGACGCCAGAGAGGGGAAGAGTTATGCTCAGCTAAAACTCTGGTGGATAACTGTTGAACAAGTCAACAGATTCAAACGGGTGGAGTAGAAAGAATTTAGGATTTGAGCAATTCAAACTCATGTGAACGAGTGGACAAGAGGAGTTTGAGTAGTTGGCTGAATTTTGAATTGTGTGAGGAAGAGTGATCGGTTGAAAGACTTTGGAGGAGTGCCGAAATTCCCTAGTCAGGATAGATGGACATTTTTGGCTAGTCATGCCTTAGTGCATTCGGTTGTGAACCAAAAGCCGAAATCCCATAGCCCTTGTCGATTTCTTCCTTAGTGCACCCTGATGAAGCAAAACCCGAAAGCTCTTAGGCTCTTGTCGAGTTCTCTCTAAAGTATCTTGTCGAATTTCTTTCATTTCTTTCTCTCCTTTCTCTCATATTTATTTCAAAACCGTATCAACATCTCTTTTTCTCAAATCAGTAGCTTTTTTCTCTCAACCCCTCTCTTGTGTCGAAACCTTAAGAACCGAAACCCCCATCCATCACTCATATTTTGCTTTCTATTTCCATCTTGGTTGGTTAGGCGAACCCCCTAGTGATTTATCCTCTTGCCGAAATCCCTCTCTACTCTTCTCTTTTGTTCTAACTCTTTTGGCCGAATATCAATCAAGCGTAGATCTCTTTCTTGTCTTCTTCTCTCGTTGGTGGATAGATCGACATTGGTTTTGGTGTAGGTAAGCTTGTTATGGCTGAATCTCTCCTATCTTCTCTTTCTTTCTCTATCGACTCATATGAGACAAAAGCCAAATTTCGACATTTGTTGTCATGATTCTTAATCATCTATGAAATTGGATTCTCTTGGTCTCATAAACGTTCTTCGGGTTTTGTAACAGGGGTTCATGGTCATCTACTCTCTACCAATCGGTTGGGTTAAAGACTGTGGTAAGGGCACCTGTCGACTCAATCTATTTGTTATTCATTTCAAAAGCCGAAGGTTATTAATTATGTTGTTTAAGTCCTTAGCCGATTGTAGGGAAGGCTTGTCATCGTGTGCTTCGGGATTTGCTTAAAGTACGAAAGGAGTTAAGGTAAGGATTGTGGTTCTGTGCGTTAACTCTTCGAGATTTATAGGTTTAGCCGAATGGCTTTTTGCTAATAGTTTTAATACTGGCCGAATGTAGAAAGGGGGATCGTGTGCGTTAGATCTTGATCTACGGGGTTCGGTAGTCTCGTTAATAACCAGGTGTGTATCTCTTACACACTTCATAATCTATGTAAACGTGGTAATAACCTAAACGATGTTAAAAGTCAAAAACTGTGTAGATTTTGATATGGTACCCTTAGGGGTATGAGCAAGGATTTTGGGTAAGTCCGTTTTGATGAGTTTAATATACTTAATTTCAGATGCTATTATGTACGTTATGTTTCGATATATGTTTAATGATTTAGCATGTTGGCATAATATGTATATGCATGTGCATTATTATGGGTGATATGAGAGGAGGGGGAAGATTTGATATCAGTGACTTTGGGTCACCAGTGGTTTGGTACCACAGTTGACATTCGTGACTTTGGGTCACCAGTGGTTTGGCACCACATTCGATTTAGCGTCTCGTCCTAGTGGCTTAGGCACCAAAGTGGGTTGGCCCCACATTTGATAAAAAGGGATTATCGCCAGTGATTTCGTATCACAAAGTGGGTTGGCCCCACATATGGATTATTCATAACTTTGGGTCACCAGTGGTTTGGTACCACATTTATATTTGATATCAGTGACTTTGGGTCACCAGTGGTTTGGCACCACCAGTGGTTTGGTACCATACGGGGTAAAAAAAGGAGTTGTGGATAGCTAGGTTTGGGTACATGATATGTTTGCTTGATTATGACTTGTGTAAGAATGTTGCTATAATCGGGAGGGGGATTATGCACTGAGTCTTGGTGACTCACCTCTTCCCTTATCTTTTCTGGTGACTCGTAGGTTGCGGATGAGGAGCTGGGTGGACTCGAGGTGGCCATGCAAAATAATTTTGGTTTCACATTGACTTTTTACTTGGGTACTTTATTTTAAATTTCAGTTTTATTTGGGTTTGTAATAAGGCCATTAAATTATATTTTGGGATTGATTTGTCTGCTTTAGACTTGATTTCGAATATTGCTAAGTAAACTACTTGACATGCTTTTAATAACCTGAAAATCAAGGTTTTCTAAGTTACACTACGCAACGAGTTTTCTAAACTTTACCATCGGGTATGAATTAATGAGTAATAACAACTAGAGGCTCAAACTTTCCTTTAAATTAGTTTACTTAAAGTCAAGTGTTTTAAAAATGATTTTCAACTGTACACCTAATCTAAATCGGGTTTTTCCTATAGACGCATGGTTTATAAGTTAGACAAGGACACACAGTTTTTCCCAAAAGTCTCTTCCCTCTATGCAAGGAATTTCTAAACATCCAACGTGTTTTTCAAAAGGCACTTCTCTCAAAGTAAATTTTCGACTTGAATTGGTTAAACGGTTTTACCCTGTGACACACCGGATTCGGTCATAGTGTATGGACTGGGTTGGGGTGTTACAATTTTTGGTATCACAGCTAAGTTCAAAAGCTCGACTGTGGGCCTGAGGCCCAAAATGTTTTAAAATGGAATTTCAAAAGGTTTAGGTTGGAAATACGTGGTTTGGAAAGCATGGCACCGAGTCTCCGGCACCGATCCGCCAGGTAAGTACCTCTAAACTGTTATTTGCATATGATATATGATATGAATGAATAATAGTAGTGGACGACCCTAGAGCTCGAAACCCATAAGACTCGTGACTCGCGAAAACAGAACTCTGTAATAAAACTGTTCATAAGATTGTGCTTTAATAACAGCGAAATAAAGTCTAATGCATAAAACTTTTAAATCAGATAAGTCAGGAACATTAGTCATGAGCACTCGAGGACGTGGTCGTAACACACGTGGACACCATCGGGGTAGGATGACTGTGTCTGAGCCAGTGGGGTCTAGTCAGGGGTCAAAAAATGAGATACCACCACCACCGCCAGTTGCGGGTGGTGAGTTTCATGATCAGACGGGTGATGACGCAGTGTCGCAGGCAATGCTGCGCGTTCTTGAGAGAGTAGCTAGAGCAGATGGAGATGCAGGAGCTCAAAAATCTGTATCTGAGCGACTCCGAGCCAATGGAGCCGAGGTATTCCGATGTGTTTCTGGTGTGGCTCCCAATACGGCTGGATATTGGTTGGAGGCGACGGAGCATATCATGGATGATTTGGACCTTACTGCTGAGGAGAAGTTGAAGGGAATAGTGTCACTTCTCCGCGATGAGTCATACCAGTGGTGGCTCACGGTTCGGGATGGTGCTGCAGCCGATGATCTCACTTGGAACTATTTCAAGGCAGCTTATCAGAAGAAATATATTGGGTCGAGTTATATTGATGCGCAGCAGAAGGCGTTTCTGAGACTGGTTCAGGGAAGTAAGTCCGTATCTGAGTACGAGGCAAAATTTTAAGGTTGAGCTGGTACGCTCGTGGTATCGTGGCTACAGAGCATGAACGTTGTGTCAAGTTTGAGGACGGACTGAGGGATGAACTGAGGTTGCTGATTGCTCCACAGCAGGAAAGGGAGTTTGCTGTGTTGGTAGAGAAGGCTAAGATAGCCGAAGGAGTGAAGGAGTCTGTGAAACAGAATTTGGACAGGAATAGACATAAGAGAGGTTATGGATCATCTGGGTCAGCTGGAAATTGTCAGAAAAGGGCTAGACATGGTGGGCCGAATCAGGCTGGGAGGCCTGCTGCTACTACTCAGAGACCAGCGCAGTGTACTCGATGTGGAAAATCTCATTGGGGAGAATGTTGGACCGGTGGCAAAGGATGCTTTGAGTGTGGATCGTTGGATCATCGTGTGAGGGATTGTCCATATAAGCTAGCCAGGATACAGTCTGAGGGGCAGGGCCATGATCAGTACAAGAATGGTGGATAGCAACCGCAGAGGGGTCGTGGTTTTGGTAGAGGTGGTAATGGTACTGGTCGGGGCCCCGAGCCGGCAGAGGTGCAGCAAGATCAAGTAAGACACCGGGTTGGTGTATGCAATGAGGCGCCGAGGAGGGGGCGACGACCGAACGCCATAATCCAGACGCTCGAATCTTTGGACTACTATATACTGCTTTGATAGATGTTGGGCTGACCCATTCGTATGTTGCTAGTAGCATAGTGGAAACCATAAACCTAGACATTGAGATTACTTCTAAGGAGATGACAGTAATTAGCCCTCTAGGTCACTCTGTAGAAGTAAATAAGCTGTATAGGGATGTACCCCTAGAACTTTAAGGGGTAGTGTTTGAGGCTGATCTGATGGAACTGCCGTTTGGGGAGTTCGATCTGATTCTTGGGATGGATTGGCTGGTGAAGTACCAAGCGAGTTTGGACTGTGCGGCTAAGCGTATGGCTTTGAAAACAGTTGAGGGTGAAGAAGTGGTGATGATAGGTAATAGAAGGGATTATCTATCTAACGTGGTGTCTGCTTTCAAAGCGAAAAAGATGGTCAGGAAGGGTTGTGAAGCGTTTATGGTTCATGTGTGTGCTTTAGAGGCCAAGGAGTCAGTTGTAGGGAATGTTCGAACGGTGAAGGAATTTACCGGTGTATTTTCAGAAGAGCTCCCGAGTCTGCCTCCGGATCGTGAAGTTGAATTTGGCATAGATCTATTACCCGGAACTGCGCCAGTGTCTATTGCCCCGTATAGAATGGCGCCAAAGGAATTGGTGGAACTGAAGGCACAGATTCAAGAGTTGTTGGACCGAGGTTTTATCCGGCCAAGTGTTTAGCCTTGAGGAGCGCCTGTACTCTTTGTTAAGAAGAAGGATGGTACGATGCGGATGTGTATAGACTACCGCCAGTTGAATAAGTTGACGATCAAAAACAAGTATCTATTGCCGAGGATAGACGACTTGTTTGATAAGCTTGAGGGAGTATCAGTTTTCTCGAAGATCGATTTAAGGTCGGGGTACCATCACTTTAGGTGAAGGGGGCTGATATTCACAAGACAAGCGTGCCGCACTCGGTATGGGCACTACGAGTTTCTGGTAATGCCATTTGGGTTGACTAACGCACCGGCAGCTTTTATGGATATAACGAACCAGGTGTTCCAGCCGTACTTGGACCAGTTTGTCGTGGTATTTGTAGACAACATATTGGTGAACTCAAGATCTGAAGAGGATCATGATGCACATTTGCGGTTAGTTTTGCGATTTTGAGGAGAAGCGCTTATTTGCCAAGTTCGCAAGTGCGAAGTTCGCTTAGGAGGTGACTTTCTTGGGTCACGTGGTGTCAGCTGAGAGGATTAGAGTGGACCCTGGAAAGGTTGAGGCAATATTGGACTGGAAACCGCCTAAGTCAGTAGCGGAAGTTCAGAGTTTTATGGGTTTGGCAGGGTATTACCGAAGGTTTGTGGAAGGGTTTTCTCTGATCGCAGCGCCGTTGACCAAATTACTGAGGAAAGGAGTTCCATTTGTATGGACCGATAAGTAACAGGAAAGTTTCGACAAGCTAAAGAGGATTCTAACGGAAGCTCCAGTTTTGATTCAACCCGAAGCAGGGAAAGAGTTTACAGTGTATTGTGATGCATCACACACCGGCTTGGGATGTGTCTTTGATGCGCAGAAGGAAAATAGTGGCATATGCGTCTCGACAGCTAAGACCGCATGAAGTTAATTATCCGACACATGACCAGGAGTTAGCTGCAGTGGTTTTCGCTTTGAAGATATGGAGACATTATTTGTAACCTGGGAGAAGTCAATAGTCTACACACGATCACAAGAGTTTGAAGTACCTCTTGACTCGAAGGATTTAAATTTGAGGCAAATGAGATGGATTGAGTTGTTGAAAGACTACGATCGCTCAATTGAGTATCATCCGGCAAGGCCAACGAGTGGCGCACGCCGTTGAGCCGAAAAATAGTGTCTGACCGAGAGCGATGTTTGCTCATCTCAAGCTTGTATGACGACGCGGAGTTTATTAGCTAAATTATAGGTAAAGCCGACTTGGGTTGATCAAGTTAAAGAGAAATAGCTAGTAGGTGAGAGTCTGAATGCTCGGAGGTTGCAAGTGCAGAATGTTGGATTTGAAGATTACAGCTTGACCAATAATGGAGTGTTGTGTTTCCAAGGGAGAGCTTGTATGCCGAAGGACGTCGAGTTAAGGCAGAGAATTCTTCAGGACGCACATAGCAGCCCATACGCTATGCATCCTGGAGGTAGCAAGATGTACCGAGATTTGCGAGAGCAATTTTGGTGGCCAGGTCTAAAACGAGAAGTAACTAAGTTTGTGGGTAAGTGTCTGACGTGTCAGCAGGTCAAAGCTGAACATCAGTTACCGTCAAGTTTACTTCAACCGGTGAAGATTCCATAGTGGAAGTGGGAAAGGATTACGATTGACTTTGTCAGTGGGCTACCCCTTACGCCTAGTAAGAAGGATTCAGTCTGGGTGATTGTGGATCGTCTGACTAAATCAGCTCATTTTATACTGGTACGGGTTGGTTACTCACTTCAGAAGTTAGCTAAGCTGTATGTGGCAGAGATAGTGAGGTTACACGGTATGCTAGTGTCGATTATCTCATACAGGGATCCCAGGTTCACGTTGAGGTTTTGGAAAGCGTTGCATCAGGCGTTGGGTACGCGGTTGGATTTTAGTACGGCATTTCATCCGCAGTCAGATGGACAATCAGAAAGAGTTATACAAATCTTGGAAGATATCTTGAGAGGATGTGTTTTGGACTTCAGAGGCAGTTGGGAAGAATTTCTACCGTTGGCAGAATTCACATACAATAATAGTTACCAAGTAAGTATTAAGATGGCACCATATAAGGCGTTGTATGGTAGGAAGTGTCGTACACCTACGTGCTGGATAGAGTTGGGTGAGCGTCAGATGTTGGGATTGGAGTTGGTTCCTAAGACTGAGGATAAGGACAAGTTGATCCGAGCTCGTCTGAAGGAAGCTTCGGACAGGCAAAAGTCCTATACCGATCTTAAGTGAAGAGATATAGAGTTTGCAGTGGGTGACAGGGTTTTCTTGAAGGTCTCACCGTGGAAGAAAGTGCTGAGATTTGGACGAAAAGGTAAGTTGAGTCTAAGGTTTATCGGGTCGATAAAGTGTTGAAACGAGTGGGGACCGTGAGCTTATCACCGAGTTGCCGCAGAGTCGAGTCGATACATGATGTGTTTCACGTCTCCATGCTTAGGCGCTATCGTTCAGATCCATCGCATGTTGTATCGATGGAGGAAATTGAGGTGAGCCCAGATTTGACCATGGAAGAGGAACCAGTGCAGATTCTAGATCGGGATGTGAAGGTTCGCTGGAAGGAAGTCGGTTCCACGGTAAAGGTTTTATGGCCGAATCATAGTTCGGAAGAGCTACGTGGGAACTAGAGGATGTGATGCGCAGCAGCAGACCTCAACTCTTTTGACCTGTAATTTCGAGGATAAAATTATTTTTAAGGGGGGTAGAACTGTAACATCCTTAGATAGGGGCTATTATGTTTGAACTATTTGCATATGAATGGCTTGGTTATGATATTAATTGAGGTGTTTTAGGGTCTGGGTAGGAGCCAAGGGTGGCCTGAGCTATACGAAAAATTTTATTTTTTAAGCTTTGGATGAGGGGAGATGTAGGAGCTAGGGGTTAATTATATTGTGTGGTAAACTTTAGCACAAGAAGTGCCTTGGTAAAGTGGCAGATGGCGCCACTTAGGGCCTTGAGGAGTAACGCCACAAGCAGAGGAAGGGAGCTGAGGTTCGAGCTGTAGGAATCCCTCTTTAGGAATTTCTTTTTGACGCCAGAGAGGGGAAGAGTTGTGCTCAGCTAAAACTCTGGTGGATAATTGTTGAACAAGTCAACAGATTCAAACGGGTAGAGAAGAGGGAATTTAGGAGTTTGAGCAATTCAAACTCATTTGAACGAGTGGACAGGAGGAGTTTGAATAGTTGGCCGAATTTTGAATTGTGTGAGAAAGAGTGATCGGTTGAAAGACTTTGGAGGAGTGCCAAATTCCTAGTTAAGATAGATGGACATTTTTGGCTAGTCATGCCTTAGTGCATTCGGTTGTCAACCAAAAGCCAAAATCCATAGCCCTTGTCGATTTCTTCCTTAGTGCACCACGATGAAGCAAAACCCGAAAGCTCTTAGGCTCTTGTCGAGTTCTCTCTAAAGTATCTTGTCGAATTTCTTTCATTTCTTTCTCTCCTTTCTCTCATATTTATTTCAAAACCATATCAACATCTCTTTTTCTCAAATCGGTAGCTTTTTCTCTCAACCCCTCTCTTGTGCCGAAACCTTAAGAACCAAAACCCCATCCATCACTCATATTTTGCTTTCTATTTCCATCTTGGTTGGTTAGGCGAACCCCTAGTGATTTATCCTCTTGCAGAAATCCTCTCTACTCTTCTCTTTTGTTCTAACTCTTTTGGCTGAATATCAATCAAGCGTAGATCTCTTTCTTGTCTTCTTCTCGTTGGTGGATAGATCAACATTGGTTTTGGTGTAGGTAAGCTTGTTATATTTGAATCTCTCCTATCTTCTCTTTCTTTCTCTATCGACTCATATGAGACAAAAGCCAAATTTCGACATTTGTTGTCATGATTCTTAATCATCTATGAAATTGGATTCTCTTGGTCCCATAAACGTTCTTGGGTTTTGTATGAGGGTTCATGGTCATCTACTCTCTACCAATCGGTTGGGTTAAAGAGCGTGGTAAGGGCACTGTCGACTCAATCTATTTGTTATTCATTTCAAAAGTCAAGGTTATTAATTATGTTGTTTAAGTCCTTAGCCGATTGTAGGAAGGCTTGTCATCGTGTGCTTGGGATTTTCCTAAAGTACGAAAGGAGTTAAGGTAAGGATTGTGGTTTTGTGTGCGTTAACTCTTGAGATTTATAGGTTTAGCCGAATGGCTTTTTGCTAATAGTTTTGATATTGGCCGAATGTAGAAAGGGGATCGTGTGCGTTAGATCTTGATCTACGGTGGTTTGATAGTCTTGTTAGTAACTGGTGTATATCTCTTACACACTTCATAATCTATGTAAACGTGATAATAACCTAAACGATGTTAAAAGTCAAAAGCGTGTAGATTTTGATATGGTACCCTTAGGGGTATAAGCAAGGATTTTAGGTAAGTCCGTTTTGATGAGTTTAATATACTTAATTTTAGATGCTATTATATGCGTTATGTTTTGATATATGTTTAATGATTTAGCATGTTGGCATAATATGTATATGCATGTGCATTATTATGGGTGATATGAGAGAGGAGGAAGATTTGATATCGGTGACTTTGGGTCACGGTGGTTTGGCACCACCAAGTGGTATGGTACCACATTGACATTCGTGACTTTGGGTCACCAGTGGTTTGGCACCACATTCGATTTAGCGTCTCGTCCTAGTGGCTTAGGCACCAAAGTGGGTTGGCCCCACATTTGATAAAAAGGATTATCTTGATGATTCAGTATCACAAAGTAGGTTGGCCCCACATATGGATTATTCATAACTTTGGGTCACCAGTGGTTTGGTACCACATTTATATTTGATATCAGTGACTTTGGGTCACCAGTGGTTTGGCACCACCAGTGGTTTGGTACCATACGGGGTAAAAAAAGGAGTTGTGGATAGCTAGGTTTGGGTACATGATATGTTTGCTTGATTATGACTTGTGTAAGAATGTTGCTATAATCGGGAGGGGGATTATGCACTGAGTCTTGGTGACTCACCTCTTCCCTTATCTTTTCTGGTGACTCGTAGGTTGCGGATGAGGAGCTGGGTGGACTCGAGGTGGCCATGCAAAATAATTTTGGTTTCACATTGACTTTTTACTTGGGTACTTTATTTTAAATTTCAGTTTTATTTGGGTTTGTAATAAGGCCATTAAATTATATATTTTGGGATTGTTTTGTCTGCTTTAGACTTGATTTCGAATATTGCTAAGTAAACTACTTGACATGCTTTTAATAACCTGAAAATCAAGGTTTTCTAAGTTACACTACGCAACGAGTTTTCTAAACTTTACCATCGGGTATGAATTAATGAGTAATAACAACGGTAGGCTCAAACTTTCCTTTAAATTAGTTTACTTAAAGTCAAGTGTTTTAAAAATGATTTTCAACTGTACACCTAATCTAAATCGGGTTTTTCCTATAGACGCATGGTTTATAAGTTAGACAAGGACACACAGTTTTTCCCAAAAGTCTCTTCCCTCTATGCAAGGAATTTCTAAACATCCAACGTGTTTTTCAAAAGGCACTTCTCTCAAAGTAAATTTTCGACTTGAATTGGTTAAACGGTTTTACCCTGTGACACACCGGATTCGGTCATAGTGTATGGACTGGGTTGGGGTGTTACAATTTTTGGTATCACAGCTAAGTTCAAAAGCTCGACTGTGGGCCTGAGGCCCAAAATGTTTTAAAATGGAATTTCAAAAGGTTTAGGTTGGAAATACGTGGTTTGGAAAGCATGGCACCAGAAGTCTCAAACACCGATCCGCCAGGTAAGTACCTCTAAACTGTTATTTGCATATGATATATGATATGAATGAATAATAGTAGTGGACGACCCTAGAGCCTGAAACCCATAAGACTCTGTGACCTCGCGAAAACAGAACTCTGTAATAAAACTGTTCATAAGATTGTGCTTTAATAACAGCGAAATAAAGTCTAATGCATAAAACTTTTAAATCAGATAAGTCAGGAACATTAGTCATGAGCACTCGAGGGCGTGGGTCGTAACACGCGTGGACACCATCGGGGTAGGATGAGCGTATGCGAGCGAGTGGGGTGCAGTCGGGGGTCAAAAATGAGATACCACCACCACCGCCGATTGCGGGTGGTGAGTTTTCAATCGGGACGGGTGATGACGCAGATGTCGCGAGCAATGCTGCGCGTTCTTGAGAGAGTAGCTAGAGCAGATGGAGATGCAGGAGCTCAAAAATCTGTATCTGAGCGACTCCGAGCCAATGGAGCCGAGGTATTCCGATGTGTTTCTGGTGTGGCTCCCAATACGGCTGGATATTGGTTGGAGGCGACGGAGCATATCATGGATGATTTGGACCTTGCTGCGAGGAGAAGTTGAAGGAATAGTGTCACTTCTCGCGATGAGTCATACCGATGGTGGCTCGCGGTTCGGGATGGTCTTTGCGGCCGATGATCTCACTTGGAACTATTTCAAAGCGACTTATCGGAAGAAATATATTGGGTCGAGTTATATTGATGCGCGCGTGAGGCGTTCGAGGCGGTTCGGGAAGTAAGTCCGTATCGAGTCACGAGGCAAAATTTTAAGGTTGAGTGAGTGCGCTTTCGTGGTATCGTGGCTCTGAGCATGAACGTTGTGTCAAGTTTGAGGACGGGTGAGGATGGCGAGGTTCTTTGATTGCTCCACGGCGAGGAAAGGGAGTTTCTTTGTGTTGGTAGAGAAGGCTAAGATAGCCAGGAAGGAGTGAAGGAGTGCGTGAAAGCGAAATTTGGACGAGAATAGACATAAGAGAGGTTATGGATCATCAGGTGGTTGGAAATTGTCGAGAAAAGGGCTAGACATGGTGGGCGAATCAATGGTGGGAGGGCTCTTTGCTACTACTCAGAGACCAGTATGAGTGTACTCGATGTGGAAAATCTCATTGGGGAGAATGTTGGACCGGTGGCAAAGGATGCTTTGAGTGTGGATCGTTGGATCATCGTGTGAGGATTGTCCATATAAGCTAGCCGGGGATCTGATCGGCGGGGGGCCATGATCGATTACAAGAATGGTGGATAGCAACCGCAGAGGGTCGTGGTTTTGGTAGAAGTGGTAATGGTGCTGGTCGGGGCCACGGAGCTTGAGGCGAGGTGTGCGGCGATCTTGAAGTAAGACACTGGGTTGGTGTATCTGTGGCGTCGAGAGGAGGCGGCGCTGCTGCGAGCGTCATGTCGAGTGCGTTACGAATCTTTGGACTACTATATCTTTGCTTTGATAGATGTTGGGGTGACCCATTCGTATGTTGCTAGTAGCATAGTGGAAACCATAAACCTAGACATTGAGATTACTTCTAAGGAGATGGCGATAATTAGCCTCAGGTCACTCTGTAGAAGTAAATAATTTGTATAGGGATGTACCCTAGAACTTTAAGGGGTAGTGTTTGAGGTGTCGATGGAGCGCCGTTTGGGGAGTTCGATCGATTCTTGGGATGGATTGGTGGTGAAGTACCAAGCGAGTTTGGGGTGTGCGGCTAAGCGTATGGCTTTAAAAGCGATTGAGGTGAAGAAGTGGTGATGATAGGTAATAGAAGGATTATCTATCTAACGTGGTGTCTGCTTTCAAAGCGAAAAAGATGGTCGGGAAGGGTTGTGAAGCGTTTATGGTTCATGTGTGTGCTTTAGAGGCCAAGGAGTCGGTTGTAGGAATGTTCGAGCGGTGAAGGAATTTCACGGTGTATTTTGAGAAGAGCTCCCGAGTCCGCCTCCGGATCGTGAAGTTGAATTTGGCATAGATCTATTGCGAAGCTGCGCGGTGTCTATTGCCCCGTATAGAATGGCGCCAAAAATTGGTGGGGCGAAGGCACAGATTCAAGAGTTGTTGGACCGAGGTTTTATCCGGCCAAGTGTTTAGCCTTGAGGAGCGCCTGTACTCTTTGTTAAGAAGAAGGATGGTGCGATGCGGATGTGTATAGACTACCGCTTGATTGAATAAGTTGGCGATCAAAAACAAGTATCTATTGCCGAGGATAGACGACTTGTTTGATAAGCTTGAGGGAGTATCAGTTTTCTCGAAGATCGATTTAAGGTCGGGGTACCATCAGCTTAGGGTGAAGGGGGCTGATATTCACAAGACAGCGTTTCGCACTCGGTATGGGCACTACGAGTTTCTGGTAATGCCATTTGGGTTGACTAACGCACCGGCAGCTTTTATGGATATAACGAACCAGGTGTTCCAGCCGTACTTGGACCAGTTTGTCGTGGTATTTGTAGACAACATATTGGTGAACTCAAGATCTGAAGAGGATCATGATGCACATTTGCGGTTAGTTTTGCAGATTTTGAGGGAGAAGCAGTTATTTGCCAAGTTCAGTAAGTGCGAGTTCTGGCTTAGGGAGGTGACTTTCTTGGGTCACGTGGTGTCAGCTGAGAGGATTAGAGTGGACCCTGGAAAGGTTGAGGCAATATTGGACTGGAAACCGCCTAAGTCGATGCGGAAGTTGAGTTTTATGGGTTTGGCGGAGGTATTACAGAAGGTTTGTGGAAGGTTTTCTCACGATCCTTGTGCGCCGTTGACCAAATTATGCGAGAAAGGAGTTCCATTTGTATGGACCAGATAAGTAATGAGGAAAGTTTCGACAAGCTAAAGAGGATTCTAACGGAAGCTCCAGTTTTGATTCAACCCGAAGCAGGGAAAGAGTTTACAGTGTATTGTGATGCATCACACACCGGCTTGGGATGTGTGCTGATGCAGGAAGGGAAAATAGTGGCATATGCGTCTCGACAGCTAAGACCGCATGAAGTTAATTATCCGACACATGACCAGGAGTTAGCTGCAGTGGTTTTCGCTTTGAAGATATGGAGACATTATTTGTACGGGGAGAAGTCAATAGTCTACACGGATCACAAGAGTTTGAAGTACCTCTTGACTCAGAAGGATTTAAATTTGAGGCAAATGAGATGGATTGAGTTGTTGAAAGACTACGACTGTTCAATTGAGTATCATCCGGGCAAGGCCAACGTAGTGGCAGACGCGTTGAGCCGAAAAATAGTGTCGGACCTGAGAGCGATGTTTGCTCATCTCAGCTTGTATGACGACGGGAGTTTATTAGCGAAATTATAGGTAAAGCCGACTTGGGTTGATCAAGTTAAAGAGAAATAGCTAGTAGGTGAGAGTCTGAATGCTCGGAGGTTGCAAGTGCAGAATGTTGGATTTGAAGATTACAGCTTGACCAATAATGGAGTGTTGTGTTTCCAAGGGAGAGCTTGTATGCCGAAGGACGTCGAGTTAAGGCGAGAGAATTCTGGGGGCGCACATAGCATGACCCATACGCTATGCATCACGGAGGTAGCAAGATGTACCGAGATTTGCGAGAGCAATTTTGGTGGCAGTCTAAAGCGAAGTAACTAAGTTTGTGGGTAAGTGTCGACGCGTGTCGCCAGTCAAAGTGAACATCGATTCCGTCAAGTTTACTTCAGCGGTGAAGATTCCATAGTGGAAGTGGGAAAGGATTACGATTGACTTTGTCGGTGGGCTACCCTTACGCCTAGTAAGAAGGATTGATGCAGGTGATTGTGGATCGTCGACTAAATCGGCTCATTTTATCTTTGGTGCGGGTTGGTTACTCACTTGAAGTTAGCTAAGTGTGTGTGTGGCGAGAGATAGTGAGGTTACGGTATGCTAGTGTCGATTATCTCATACTGAGGATCCCGAGTTCACGTTGAGGTTTTGAAAGCGTTGCATCGAGCGTTGGAGTACGCGGTTGGATTTTAGTCACGGCATTTCATCCGCATGATCGGATGGACAATCGAGAAAGAGTTATACAAATCTTGGAAGATATCTTGAGAGGATGTGTTTTGGACTTGAGAGCGATTGGGAAGAATTTCTACCGTTAGCGAGAATTCACATACAATAATAGTTACCAAGTAAGTATTAAGATGGCACCATATAAGGCGTTGTATGGTAGGAAGTGTCGTACACCTACGTGCTGGATAGAGTTGGGTGAGCGTCAGATGTTGGGATTGGAGTTGGTTCCTAAGACTGAGGATAAGGACAAGTTGATCCGAGCTCGTCTGAAGGAAGCTTGGACGAGCAAAAGTCTATACCGATCTTAAGTGAAGAGATATAGAGTTTGCGATGGGTAGTGAGGGTTTTCTTGAAGGTCTCACCGTGGAAGAAAGTCTTGAGATTTGGACGAAAAGGTAAGTTGAGTCTAAGGTTTATCGGGTCGTATAAAGTGTTGAAACGAGTGGGACCAGTAGCTTATCAGCTCGAGTTGCCAGCAGAGCTGAGTCAGATACATGATGTGTTTCACGTCTCCATGCTTAGGCGCTATCGTTCAGATCCATCGCATGTTGTATCGATGGAGGAAATTGAGGTGAGCCCAGATTTGACCATGGAAGAGGAACCAGTGCAGATTCTAGATCGGGATGTGAAGGTTCTGCGAAGGAAGTCGGTTCCACTGGTAAAGGTTTTATGGCCGAATCATAGTTCGGAAGAGGCTACGTGGGAACTAGAGGATGTGATGCGGCAGCAGTACCCTCAACTCTTTTGACCAGGTAATTTCGAGGATAAAATTATTTTTAAGGGGGGTAGAACTGTAACATCCTTAGATAGGGGCTATTATGTTTGAACTATTTGCATATGAATGGCTTGGTTATGATATTAATTGAGGTGTTTTAGAGTGCAGGTAGGAGCCAAGGGTGGCTGAGCTATACTGAAAAATTTTATTTTTAAGCTTTGGATGAGGGAGATGTAGGAGCTAGGGGTTAATTATATTGTGTGGTAAACTTTAGCACAAGAAGTGCCTTAGTAAAGTGCGAGATGGCGCCACTTAGGGCCTTGAGGAGTAACGCCACAAGCGAGAGGAAGGAGGAGGCGAGGTTCGATTTGTAGGAATCCTCTTTAGGAATTTCTTTTGCCTTGAGAGAGGGAAGAGTTGTGCTCGGCTAAAACTCGGTGGATAATTGTTGAACAAGTCAGCAGATTCAAGCGGGTAGAGAAGAGGGAATTTAGGAGTTTGAGCAATTCAAACTCATTTGAACGAGTGGACAGGAGGAGTTTGAATAGTTGGCCGAATTTTGAATTGTGTGAGAAAGAGTGATCGGTTGAAAGACTTTGGAGGAGTGCCGAAATTCCCTAGTTAAGATAGATGGACATTTTCGGCTAGTCATGCCTTAGTTCATTCGGTTGTCAACCAAAAGCCAAAATCCTATAGCCCTTGTCGATTTCTTCCTTAGTGCACCCTGATGAAGCAAAAGCCGAAAACTCTTAGGCTCTTGTCGAATTCTCTCTGAAGCATCTAGCCGAATCTCTTTCATTTCTTTCTCCCCTTTCTCTCATATTTGTTTCAAAACCATATCAACATCTCTTTTTCTCAAATCGGTAGCTTTCTTCTCTCAACCCCTCTCTTGTGCCGAAACCTTAAGAACCGAAACCCCCATCCATCACTCATCTTTTGCTTTCTATTTCCATCTTGGTTGGTTAGGCGAACCCCCTAGTGATTTATCCTCTTGCCGAAGTCCCTCTCTACTCTTCTCTTTTGTTCTAACTCTTTTGGCTGAATATCAATCAAGCGTAGATCTCTTTCTTATCTTCTTCTCTCGTTGGTGGGTAGATCAACATTGGTTTTGGTGTAGGTAAGCTTGTTATGGCCGAATCTCTCCTATCTTCTCTTTCTTTCTCTATCGACTCATATGAGACAAAAGCCAAATTTCGACATTTGTTGTCATAATTCTTAATCATCTATGAAATCGGATTCTCTTGGTCCCATAAACGTTCTTCGGGTTTTGTAACAGGGGTTCGCGGTCATCTACTCTCTACCAATCGGTTGGGTTAAAGACTGTGGTAAGGGCACCTGTCGACTCAATCTATTTGTTATTCATTTCAAAAGCTGAAGGTTATTAGTTATGTTGTTTAAGTCCTTAGCCGATTGTAGGGAAGGCTTGTCATCGTGTGCTTCGGGATTTTCCTAAAGTACGAAAGGAGTTAAGGTAAGGATTGTGGTTTTGTGCGTTAACTCTTCGGGATTTATAGGTTTAGCCCAATGGCTTTTCGCTAATAGTTTTGATATTGGCCGAATGTAGGAAGGGGGATCGTGTGCGTTAGATCTTGATCTACAGGGTTCAGTAGTCTTGTTAGTAACCAGGTGTATATCTCTTACACACTTCATAATCTATGTAAACGTGATAATAACCTAAACAATGTTAAAAGCTGAGAACTGTGTAGATTTTGATATGGTACCCTTAGGGGTATAAGCAAGGATTTCAGGTAAGTCCGTTTTGATGAGTTTAAGATACTTAATTTTAGATGCTATTATGTATGTTATGTTTTGATATATGTTTAATGATTTAGCATGTTGGCATGATATGTATATGCATGTGTATTATTGTGGGTAATATGAGAGGAGGAGGAAGATTTGATATCAGTGACTTTGGGTCACCAGTGGTTTGGCACCACCAGTGGTATGGTACCACAGTTGACATTCGTGACTTTGGGTCACCAGTGGTTTGGCACCACATTCGATTTAGCGACTCGTCCTAGTGGCTTAGCACCACAGTGGGTTGGCCCCACATTTGATAAAAAGGGATTATCGCCAGTGATTTCGTATCATAAAGTAGGTTGGACCCACATATGGATTATTCGTGACTTTGGGTCACCAGTGGTTTGGTACCACATTTATATTTGATATCAGTTACTTTGGGTCACCAGTGGTTTGGCACCACCAGTGGTTTGGTACCAGACGAGGTAGAAAAAGGAGTTGTGGATGGCTAGGTTTGGGTGCATGATATGTTTGCTTGATTATGACTTGTGTAGGAATGTTGCTATAATCGGGAGGGGGATTATGCACTGAGTCTTGGTGACTCACCTCTTTCCTTATCTTTTCAGGTGACTCGAGGTTGCGGATGAGGAGCCGGGTGGACTCGAGGTGGCCATGCAAAATAGTTTTGGTTTCACATTGACTTTCGACTTGGGTACTTTATTTTAAATTTCGGTTTTATTTGGGTTTGTAATAAGGCCATTAAATTATATTTTGGGATTGTTTTGTCTGCTTTAGACTTGATTTCGAATATTGCTAAGTAAACTACTTGACATGTTTTTAATAACCTGAAAATCAAGGTTTTCTAAATTACACTACGCAACGAGTTTTCTAAACTTTACCATCGGGTACGAATTAATGAGTAATAACAACGGTAGGCTCAAACTTTCCTTTAAATTAGTTTACTTAAAGTCAAGTGTTTTAAAAATGATTTTCAACTGTACACCTAATCTAAATCGGCTTTTTCCTATAAACGCATGGTTTATAAGTTAGACAACGACGCACAGTTTTTCCCAAAAGTCTCTTCCCTCTATGCGAGGAATTTCTAAACATCCAACGTGTTTTTCAAAAGGCACTTCTCTCAAAGCAAATTTTCGACCTGAATTGGTTAAATGGTTTTACCCTGTGACACGCCGGATTCGGTCATAGTGTATGTGTAACAGCCCAATTTCAATAGTGTCGGAGCAGTGATTTGAAATCACTAAATCTGACGAAAAAAAAAATGTTAATCGATAATTATAAGTTAAGTGTGATTTTAGAAATATTTATGGAGTGTCATTAAGTTATTATTAAAGTTTAGTTGAGGAATTTTAACGTTTGGATATGTAATTAAATGAAAGAGACTAAATTGAAAAAGGTGTAAAAGTTTCATTATAGATTAAAGAGAGTATAAAGGACCAAAATAGCAATTAAGCCATTTTGTTAGTTGAGGCGGTTATTTGTGAAGAAAATCTGAGATTTTTTGGTTTAAGATATATTATTATATTATTATATTATTATATTATTATATATATACAACAAAAAAAAAAAAAGAGAGAAAGGGGGAGAAGAGAAACAGAACAGAAAAAGAAACAGAGAACAAGACGAAAGCAAGGGGAAAGAAAGAAAGAAAGAAAGAAAGAAAAAGGAGAAATTGATGATTTAAAGCTTGGATGTTTAATAGGTAAGCTAATTTAGTCCTTTTCTTCTAATTTTGATGTTTTATAAGTTTTAGAACAAAAGTTTTGTTGAATTAAGTTGAAATTCTGGGAATTCTTAGATCTTTGAACATGAGTTATGTGGATCAAATTGATGAATTAGGGGTTTAATTAATGGAATACCTAGTTAGAAATTGATTTTAAGGATTAAATTGTGAAAATGTTTGGAATTAAAGTCTATTACTGGAATTCTGATTCCCAAAGATTATAAAGTAGTTTAAAGTGATAGAATAAGGTGTTTATTGAGAAAAATCAGCTCAATTGAGAAGTTAATTGAGCAGGGACGAAATTATCATTTATTGAAAGCTTAGGGAAAAATGGTAATAAACAGTTTGCACTAAAACAGTTTGGACAGCAGCAGTAGACTAGTTTTGAAAAATCACTAAAAATCGTATAAGTGGAATTAGAAGCTAAATGAGATATGAAATTAAAGCTTATTGAGTCTATTTTCATATGAAAGAAACGGGAAAAGCAAAGAAATTCTGTAATTTGAGATATTTATATTTTTGTAAGACTGGTTTAAAGGGATTTCAGGATCCCCTGTTTTGACTTTGAAAAATCATAACAAATTGAAGAAAAATAATTAGGGGCTTAACTTTATATGTTTAGAATCCTGAATGAGTCTATTTTCAAATGAAATAAATAAGAAGGTCATATGAATTCTGTACGAAGAGTAATTTGATTCGTAGTGAAGAGAGGTCAGAACAGTCAAACAGTAAAACAGGGAAACTTTAAGAATAATCTGGTATTGATTGGCCATACGAAAAATTCTGAAAATTTTATAGGAAGAAGATATGCGAGTCTAGTTTCAGGAAAAATTAACGGTTCTTCATTTGGAGTTTTGTAGCTCTGGAAATAAATAATTTAGTGACTATAACTCAAATGGACAGTTTTGAATATACATATGAGAAATTCAATGAAATTATTGATAATGTTACTTATAGAATATTATATACAGTAAGGATGTGGAATGGAGAGGAGGAGGAGGAAAATATGTATGAATATTTAAGTAGTATGGCTAAATCGAAATGTTTTAAGCTCGGGGACTAAATTGAATAAAAGTAAATTTTATGATTAATTTTGTAAAAATGTGGAAATGACCAGTTTTCATGAAATGGGTTATTTTATTAATTAAAATATCGAAATTGAATGAAATTATGAATTTAGATTAAGATCGATTGAAAAATCGATGAAAATAGAAAATTTCTAAAATGACCACGAATCTTGATATTTCTACAAATTTAGCTTGAGATAAGTTCGTGTAACTTAATTATGTGATATAAGAAAATATGAGTTGATGGTACGTGAAATATTGATATGATGAATTAAGCGATTTATGTTTATGAGGATGAGATAATTGGATGATATTTTTCATGATATGTAAATATGTGATTATCTTTAATATGTTAATATAAGATGATTAAGTATGTTGAGACGAGAAATAAATTCAAATAAGATATGAAGTGAAAAAAATAAATATGTTTAAGGGACAATATGTTTGATTTTGATTGGTTTCAAATGTAAATGCTAAATTATAATAAAACGTCTGATAAATAAATTTGTAATTCCGGTAATGCCTCGTACCCTATTTCGGTGTCGAATACGGGTAAGGGGTGTTACATTTAGTGGTATCAGAGCTATGGTTTAGTCGGTTCTCGGACCAAATATAGTATATGTAGAGTCTAGAAATATATGCCATTATTAATATATATAATTTAAAATAATGTGATATCTCGGATTTTGATGATATTTGTATCACTAATTTTCAAACTTTATCATTATTATGTGTAAGTATTTAGTAAAATGATAAATTTAAGATTGAGTCTTGAAATTGAGATCGATCTTGGAATGAATTATGGAATCTTGAATATTATTTTGTAATTGAATTGAATTGTGAAGTTATTGAATATTGTTATGTGTATTGCATTAAACTATGAAATTATTGATATAATGAATTATTGTAATCTTGTGAAACTGGTTGAAAAAGAAGTGAAAATAGAATGAACTGAAAATTAGAAAGTTATTTAAATTACGTAACTAAATTATGAACTATGTGAATATTTGAAGGTATATTAATAGGAAACTAAAAGTGATTTGAATTGAATCAAATTAAATTAAATAAAGAAAATATGTGAGTAATTGAAATGTATATTGATTGAAAAGTAATTAGTGATTTTAAATTTGATTAGACAATAAATTAAAAATACGAATTGAATAAAAATATATTATACATGCTTATTTTGTTAAATAATATAGAAAGTTTATTTGATTACTTTTTTTACATATAAATGTTATATGTTTATATGAAATCAATTTGAGAAAGAAAGGAGAGGACCGAATTGAAGGAAAAGGAAAAGAGAAGGTTAAGGAGTGAAGGAAGAATAACATATATCATTTCAACCTTTTTGTTGTAAGTACTACAAGAATTTTAAATTATTGTTATTTATCCTTTTGAAATATTTATGTGAATTATTTAAATATATGAGATTCAAACTTTAATGCCCAAGTAGGCGAAATTTAGAACTATTGGGATATTAAGGAACATTAGCACGTTAGTGCTCTCGATATTAGCACATTGGTGCTCTCCGATATTAGCACGCGGTGCTCTCGATATTAGCACATTGGTGCTCTCCGATATTAGCACATTGGTGCTCTCCGATATTAGCACGTCAGTGCTCTCTGATATTAGCACATTGGTGCTCTCCGATATTAGCACATTGGTGCTCTCCGATATTAGCACGTCAGTGCTCTCTGATATTAGCACGTTGGTGCTCTCTGATTATTAGCACGTTGGTGCTCTCTGATTATTAGCACATTGGTGCTCTCTGTTCACTTGTGCATCATAATGCACCTCTGTATCTGTTCCGTATATCCGGTGTGTTCTATAAAGTCTACTTTGGGCTAAGAAAGTGAAATGAGAACAAAGTGAATCATTGAATTATATACTGATTAGGAAATGGAAAAGTGAATTTGAAATAGAAAAAAAAAATGAAATGATGATTTGAATACCCTATTAACTTATCGGGCTAGATTGGATATAAATGGCATGCCATAGGATTGGAAGTGTTCAGGGATTCTTCGACCTTGAGTCGATGAGGCCTTTGGGTGCCAATCTGGTGTGTTTGGTTGGATCCGCGTATCCGCCAAAGTCCGAGTCTTGTTAATAGGGGTAGATATGAATATTAAGTGAAATTAAAATGAGAATTGATCTCCTATTAACTTGTCGGACTAGTCGGATATAATTGGCATGCTATAGGATATGGAAGAGTGCGGTTTTTTTGCGGCCATCGATCGAGCACTTACATGCCGACTCATCATTATTATTATTATTCTGATTCGACACTTTGTGTGTGTATATATATTGTGTACCGTTAAGGCACAATGTGCCGTCATTGGTGTGTTTGGGTTGGAATCAGTGTATCTGTCAAAGTCCGGATTGTTAATAGGGTGAATAACTAAAATGAGAAAAACTAAATAAATTTGATCGATTGAACTATTGAAAATATGAGTAAGAAATTATGAGTTGAATTGTGAATCGAATTGAAATGTGAGAATTGAAGTATGAACTTAAGGTTCATAAATTTGTTAAAATATCAAATTATTATTATTGAAATGTTGAATAAGCGAAATGAGAAAAATCGATTGAATTTGATCGGTTAAACTATTGAAAGTATGGAAAAGTGGAATTAGGAATTGAAATGTAAATTGAAATTGAGATATGAGATTGAAAACTTGAACCAAAGGTTTATGAATTGATTAAAAATAATATAGATGATATATGATGCTATTTGATGAAATACTATTGTTGAGGTATGAAATTAAAGTATAAATTAACACATATGACTTATATTGTTGCATGCTTGATGTTTACTATTTAATATTAAATGTTAAATTTAAATTATGCGTATAGTAAGTGAAGTATGAGGTAAGCGTTATTGATGAATTAAATGGAAACTGAATTAAGCGATGGATAAATATTAGTATTGAATTGTATATTGAAGAGAAAGTGAAATTAAATTTATTTGTGAATACATTTAAGTGAAATTGAAAAAAAAATGATATGTAAAAGCATTATGTTAAAATTGTAAAAGTGACATGCGTGTATAATGTAATTTTCTCAAGTAAATGAGATTAGATTTACTAATATATTAGTGGTATACCATTAATGAACTCTAGCACATTCTCACGATAATAACACTTTGGTACTCGTCAAGTACTATCGATTAATAGTACATAATAATACACTTCTATATTTGCTTCATATATCTTAAGTGTTCTGTTTAATCGATTGGGCCTCTTTAAAAAAAAAAAGTAAGTAATTTTTAGTTATAAGGTATGTTCGCAATATTGGATTAAAAATAAATTGCAAACTGAAAGGATATGGAATGGATATAAATGATACACTAGATAAATATGTGCACAAAGGAACTATAGAATTATAGAAATAATGAAGTTCATGATCAAAATATAAGGAAATTTCGAGGACGAGAAATTTTTTTAGGAGAGGAAGAGTTATAATGACCCAATTTCAATAGTGTCGGAGCGGTGATTTGAAATCACTAAATCGACGAAAAAAAAAAATGTTAATCGATAATTATAAGTTAAGTGTGATTTTAGAAATATTTATGGAGTGTCATTAAGTTATTATTAAAGTTTAGTTGAGGAATTTTAACGTTTGGATATGTAATTAAATGAAAGAGACTAAATTGAAAAAGGTGTAAAAGTTTCATTATAGATTAAAGAGAGTATAAAGGACCAAAATAGCAATTAAGCCATTTTGTTAGTTGAGGCGGTTATTTGTGAAGAAAATCTGAGATTTTTTGGTTTAAGATATATTATTATATTATTATATTATTATATTATTATATATATACAAACAAAAAAAAAGAAGAGAAAGGGGGAGAAGAGAAACAGAACAGAAAAAGAAACAGAGAACAAAACGAAAGCAAGGGGGAAAGAAAGAAAGAAAGAAAGAAAGAAAAAGGAGAAATTGATGATTTAAAAAGCTTGGATGTTTAATAGGTAAGCTAATTTAGTCCTTTTCTTCTAATTTTGATGTTTTATAAGTTTTAGAACAAAAGTTTTGTTGAATTAAGTTGAAATTCTGGGAATTCTTAGATCTTTGAACATGAGTTATGTGGATCAAATTGATGAATTAGGGGTTTAATTAATGGAATACCTAGTTAGAAATTGATTTTAAGGATTAAATTGTGAAAATGTTTGGAATTAAAGTCTATTACTGGAATTCTGATTCCCAAAGATTATAAAGTAGTTTAAAGTGATAGAATAAGGTGTTTATTGAGAAAAATCAGCTCAATTGAGAAGTTAATTGAGCAGGGACGAAATTATCATTTATTGAAAGCTTAGGGGAAAAATGGTAATAAACAGTTTGCACTAAAACAGTTTGGACAGCAGCAGTAGACTAGTTTTGAAAAATCACTAAAAATCGTATAAGTGGAATTAGAAGCTAAATGAGATATGAAATTAAAGCTTATTGAGTCTATTTTCATATGAAAGAAACGGGAAAAGCAAAGAAATTCTGTAATTTGAGATATTTATATTTTTGTAAGACTGGTTTAAAGGGATTTCAGGATCCCCTGTTTTGACTTTGAAAAATCATAACAAATTGAAGAAAAATAATTAGGGGCTTAACTTTATATGTTTAGAATCCTGAATGAGTCTATTTTCAAATGAAATAAATAAGAAGGTCATATGAATTCTGTACGAAGAGTAATTTGATTCGTAGTGAAGAGAGGTCAGAACAGTCAAACAGTAAAACAGGGAAACTTTAAGAATAATCTGGTATTGATTGGCCATACGAAAAATTCTGAAAATTTTATAGGAAGAAGATATGCGAGTCTAGTTTCAGGAAAAATTAACGGTTCTTCATTTGGAGTTTTGTAGCTCTGGAAATAAATAATTTAGTGACTATAACTCAAATGGACAGTTTTGAATATACATATGAGAAATTCAATGAAATTATTGATAATGTTACTTATAGAATATTATATACAGTAAGGATGTGGAATGGAGAGGAGGAGGAGGAAAATATGTATGAATATTTAAGTAGTATGGCTAAATCGAAATGTTTTAAGCTCAGGGACTAAATTGAATAAAAGTAAATTTTATGATTAATTTTGTAAAAATGTGGAAATGACCAGTTTTCATGAAATGGGTTATTTTATTAATTAAAATATCGAAATTGAATGAAATTATGAATTTAGATTAAGATCGATTGAAAAATCGATGAAAATAGAAAATTTCTAAAATGACCACGAATCTTGATATTTCTACAAATTTAGCGAGATAAGTTCGTGTAACTTAATTATGTGATATAAGAAAATATGAGTTGATGGTACGTGAAATATTGATATGATGAATTAACTGATTTATGTTTATGAGGATGAGATAATTGGATGATATTTTTCATGATATGTAAATATGTGATTATCTTTAATATGTTAATATAAGATGATTAAGTATGTTGAGACGAGAAATAAATTCAAATAAGATATGAAGTGAAAAAATAAATATGTTTAAGGGACAATATGTTTGATTTTGATTGGTTTCAAATGTAAATGCTAAATTATAATAAAACGTCGATAAATAAATTTGTAATTCAGTAATGCCTCGTACCTATTTGGTGTCGAATACGGGTAAGGGTGTTACATTTTAGTGGTATCAGAGCTATGGTTTAGTCGGTTCTCGGACCAAATATAGTATATGTAGAGTCTAGAAATATATGCCATTATTAATATATATAATTTAAAATAATGTGATATCTCCGGACTTTGATGATATTTGTATCACTAATTTTCAAACTTTATCATTATTATGTGTAAGTATTTAGTAAAATGATAAATTTAAGATTGAGTCTTGAAATTGAGGCGATCTTGAATCTGAATTATGGAATCTTGAATATTATTTTGTGCCTTTGAATTGAATTGTGAAGTTATTGAATATTGTTATGTGTATTGCATTAAACTATGAAATTATTGATATAATGAATTCTTGTATATCGTGAAATCAAGTTGAAATAAGAAGTGAAAATAGAATGAACTGAAAATTAGAAAGTTATTTAAATTACGTAACTAAATTATGAACTATGTGAATATTTGAAGGTATATTAATAGGAAACTAAAAGTGATTTGAATTGAATCAAATTAAATTAAATAAAGAAAATATGTGAGTAATTGAAATGTATATTGATTGAAAAGTAATTAGTGATTTTAAATTTGATTAGACAATAAATTAAAAATACGAATTGAATAAAAATATATTATACATGCTTATTTTGTTAAATAATATAGAAAGTTTATTTGATTACTTTTTTTACATATAAATGTTATATGTTTATATGAAATCAATTTGAGAAAGAAAGAGAGGACCGAATTGAAGGAAAAGGAAAAGAGAAGGTTAAGGAGTGAAGGAAGAATAACATATATCATTTCAACCTTTTTGTTGTAAGTACTACAAGAATTTTAAATTATTGTTATTTATCCTTTTTGAAATATTTATGTGAATTATTTAAATATATGAGATTCAAACTTTAATGCCCAAGTAGACGAAATTTAGAACTCTTTGGGATATTAAGGAACATTAGCACGTTAGTGCTCTCGATATTAGCACATTGGTGCTCTCCGATATTGCTGCGTCGGTGCTCTCGATATTAGCACATTGGTGCTCTCCGATATTAGCACATTGGTGCTCTCCGATATTAGCACGTCAGTGCTCTCTGATATTAGCACATTGGTGCTCTCCGATATTAGCACATTGGTGCTCTCCGATATTAGCACGTCAGTGCTCTCTGATATTAGCACGTTGGTGCTCTCTGATTATTAGCACGTCAGTGCTCTCGATTATTAGCACATTGGTGTCTCTCTGTTCACTTGTGCATCATAATGCACCTCTGTATCATTCCTATATATCGGTGTGTTCTATAAAAGTCTACTTTGGGCTAAGAAAGTGAAATGAGAACAAAGTGAATCATTGAATTATATCTTGATTAGGAAATGGAAAAGTGAATTTGAAATAGAAAAAAAAATGAAATGATGATTTGAATACCCTATTAACTTATCGGGCTAGATTGGATATAAATGGCATGCCATAGGATTGGAAGTGTTCGAGGATTCTTCGACCTTGAGTCGATGAGGCTTTGGGTGCCAATCTGGTGTGTTTGGTTGGATCCGCGTATCCGCCAAAGTCCGAGTCTTGTTAATAGGGGTAGATATGAATATTAAGTGAAATTAAAATGAGAATTGATCTCCCTATTAACTTGTCGGACTAGTCGGATATAATTGGCATGCTATAGGATATGGAAGAGTGCAGGTTTTTGAAACTTCATCGATCGAGCACTTACATGCCGACTCATCATTCTTATTCTTATTACTGATTCGACACTTTGTGTGTCGTATATTGTGTACCGTTAAGGCACAATGTGCCGCATCGGTGTGTTTGGGTTGGAATCCGTGTATCTGTCAAAGTCCGGATTGTTAATAGGGTGAATAACTAAAATGAGAAAAACTAAATAAATTTGATCGATTGAACTATTGAAAATATGAGTAAGAAATTATGAGTTGAATTGTGAATCGAATTGAAATGTGAGAATTGAAGTATGAACTTAAGGTTCATAAATTTGTTAAAATATCAAATTATTATTATTGAAATCATTGAATAAACGAAATGAGAAAAATCGATTGAATTTGATCGGTTAAACTATTGAAAGTATGGAAAAGTGGAATTAGGAATTGAAATGTAAATTGAAATTGAGATATGAGATTGAAAACTTGAACCAAAGGTTTATGAATTGATTAAAAATAATATAGATGATATATGATGCTATTTGATGAAATACTATTGTTGAGGTATGAAATTAAAGTATAAATTAACACATATGACTTATATTGTTGCATGCTTGATGTTTACTATTTAATATTAAATGTTAAATTTAAATTATGCGTATAGTAAGTGAAGTATGAGGTAAGCGTTATTGATGAATTAAATGGAAACTGAATTAACTGATGGATAAATATTAGTATTGAATTGTATATTGAAGAGAAAGTGAAATTAAATTTATTTGTGAATACATTTAAGTGAAATTGGAAAAAAAAATGATATGTAAAAGCATTATGTTAAAATTGTAAAAGTGACATGCGTGTATAATGTAATTTTCTCAAGTAAATGAGATTAGATTTACTAATATATTAGTGGTATACCATTAATGAACTCTAGCACATTCTCCGATAATAACTTTGGTACTCGTCAAGTACTATCGATTAATAGTACATAATAATACACTTCTATATTTGCTTCATATATCTTAAGTGTTCTGTTTAATCGATTGGGCCTCTTATAAAAAAAAAAAAAAAAAAAGTAAGTAATTTTAAGTTATAAGGTATGTTCGCAATATTGGATTAAAAATAAATTGCAACCTGAAAGGATATGGAATGGATATAAATGATACACTAGATAAATATGTGCACAAAGGAACTATAGAATTATAGAAATAATGAAGTTCATGATCAAAATATAAGGAAATTTCGAGGATGAAATTTTTTTAAGGAGGAAGAGTTGTAATGACCCAATTTCAATAGTGTCGGAGCGGTGATTTGAAATCACTAAATCGACGAAAAAAAAATGTTAATCGATAATTATAAGTTAAGTGTGATTTTAGAAATATTTATGGAGTGTCATTAAGTTATTATTAAAGTTTAGTTGAGGAATTTTAACGTTTGGATATGTAATTAAATGAAAGAGACTAAATTGAAAAAAGGTGTAAAAGTTTCATTATAGATTAAAAAGAGAGTATAAAGGACCAAAATAGCAATTAAGCCATTTTGTTAGTTGAGGTGGTTATTTGTGAAGAAAATCTGAGATTTTTGGTTTAAGATATATTATTATATTATTATATTATTATATTATTATATATATACAAACAAAAAAAAAAAAGAGAAAGGGGGAGAAGAGAAACAGAACAGAAAAAGAAACAGAGAACAAGACGAAAGCAAGGGAAAGAAAGAAAGAAAGAAAGAAAGAAAAAGGAGAAATTGATGATTTAAAGCTTGGATGTTTAATAGGTAAGCTAATTTAGTCCTTTTCTTCTAATTTTGATGTTTTATAAGTTTTAGAACAAAAGTTTTGTTGAATTAAGTTGAAATTCTGGGAATTCTTAGATCTTTGAACATGAGTTATGTGGATCAAATTGATGAATTAGGGGTTTAATTAATGGAATACCTAGTTAGAAATTGATTTTAAGGATTAAATTGTGAAAATGTTTGGAATTAAAGTCTATTACTGGAATTCTGATTCCCAAAGATTATAAAGTAGTTTAAAGTGATAGAATAAGGTGTTTATTGAGAAAAATCAGCTCAATTGAGAAGTTAATTGAGCAGGGACGAAATTATCATTTATTGAAAGCTTAGGGAAAAATGGTAATAAACAGTTTGCACTAAAACAGTTTGGACAGCAGCAGTAGACTAGTTTTGAAAAATCACTAAAAATCGTATAAGTGGAATTAGAAGCTAAATGAGATATGAAATTAAAGCTTATTGAGTCTATTTTCATATGAAAGAAACAGGAAAAGCAAAGAAATTCTGTAATTTGAGATATTTATATTTTTGTAAGACTGGTTTAAAGGGATTTCAGGATCCCCTGTTTTGACTTTGAAAAATCATAACAAATTGAAGAAAAATAATTAGGGGCTTAACTTTATATGTTTAGAATCCTGAATGAGTCTATTTTCAAATGAAATAAATAAGAAGGTCATATGAATTCTGTACGAAGAGTAATTTGATTCGTAGTGAAGAGAGGTCAGAACAGTCAAACAGTAAAACAGGGGAAACTTTAAGAATAATCTGGTATTGATTGGCCATACGAAAAATTCTGAAAATTTTATAGGAAGAAGATATGCGAGTCTAGTTTCAGGAAAAATTAACGGTTCTTCATTTGGAGTTTTGTAGCTCTGGAAATAAATAATTTAGTGACTATAACTCAAATGGACAGTTTTGAATATACATATGAGAAATTCAATGAAATTATTGATAATGTTACTTATAGAATATTATATACAGTAAGGATGTGGAATGGAGAGGAGGAGGAGGAAAATATGTATGAATATTTAAGTAGTATGGCTAAATCGAAATGTTTTAAGCTCAGGGACTAAATTGAATAAAAGTAAATTTTATGATTAATTTTGTAAAAATGTGGAAATGACCAGTTTTTCATGAAATGGGTTATTTTATTAATTAAAATATCGAAATTGAATGAAATTATGAATTTAGATTAAGATCGATTGAAAAATCGATGAAAATAGAAAATTTCTAAAATGACCCGAATCTTGATATTTCTACAAATTTAGCTTGAGATAAGTTCGTGTAACTTAATTATGTGATATAAGAAAATATGAGTTGATGGTATGCGTGAAATATTGATATGATGAATTAACTGATTTATGTTTATGAGGATGAGATAATTGGATGATATTTTTCATGATATGTAAATATGTGATTATCTTTAATATGTTAATATAAGATGATTAAGTATGTTGAGACGAGAAATAAATTCAAATAAGATATGAAGTGAAAAAATAAATATGTTTAAGGGACAATATGTTTGATTTTGATTGGTTTCAAATGTAAATGCTAAATTATAATAAAACGTCTGATAAATAAATTTGTAATTCCAGTAATGCCTCGTACCCTATTTCGGTGTCGAATACGGGTAAGGGGTGTTACATTTAGTGGTATCAGAGCTATGGTTTAGTCGGTTCTCGGACCAAATATAGTATATGTAGAGTCTAGAAATATATGCCATTATTAATATATATAATTTAAAATAATGTGATATCTCCAGACTTTGATGATATTTGTATCACTAATTTTCAAACTTTATCATTATTATGTGTAAGTATTTAGTAAAATGATAAATTTAAGATTGAGTACTGAAATTGAGACTGATACTGAACTGAATTATGGAATACTGAATATTATTTTGTGCACTGAATTGAATTGTGAAGTTATTGAATATTGTTATGTGTATTGCATTAAACTATGAAATTATTGATATAATGAATTCTTGTAATCTTGTGGCTAGTTGAAATAATAAGTGAAAATAGAATGAACTGAAAATTAGAAAGTTATTTAAATTACGTAACTAAATTATGAACTATGTGAATATTTGAAGGTATATTAATAGGAAACTAAAAGTGATTTGAATTGAATCAAATTAAATTAAATAAAGAAAATATGTGAGTAATTGAAATGTATATTGATTGAAAAGTAATTAGTGATTTTAAATTTGATTAGACAATAAATTAAAAATACGAATTGAATAAAAATATATTATACATGCTTATTTTGTTAAATAATATAGAAAGTTTATTTGATTACTTTTTTACATATAAATGTTATATGTTTATATGAAATCAATTTGAGAAAGAAAGGAGAGGACCGAATTGAAGGAAAAGGAAAAGAGAAGGTTAAGGAGTGAAGGAAGAATAACATATATCATTTCAACCTTTTTGTTGTAAGTACTACAAGAATTTTAAATTATTGTTATTTATCCTTTTGAAATATTTATGTGAATTATTTAAATATATGAGATTAAACTTTAATGCCCAAGTAGGCGAAATTTAGAACTACATTGGGATATTAAGGAACATTAGCACGTTAGTGCTCTCTGATATTAGCACATTGGTGCTCTCCGATATTAGCACGTCAGTGCTCTCTGATATTAGCACATTGGTGCTCTCCGATATTAGCACATTGGTGCTCTCCGATATTAGCACGTCAGTGCTCTCTGATATTAGCACATTGGTGCTCTCCGATATTAGCACATTGGTGCTCTCCGATATGCTGCGTCGGTGCTCTCGATATTAGCACGTTGGTGCTCTCTGATTATTAGCACGTTGGTGCTCTCTGATTATTAGCACATTGGTGCTCTCTGTTCACTTGTGCATCATAATGCACCTCTGTATCTGTTCCGTATATCCGGTGTGTTCTATAAAGTCTACTTTGGGCTAAGAAAGTGAAATGAGAACAAAGTGAATCATTGAATTATATACTGATTAGGAAATGGAAAAGTGAATTTGAAATAGAAAAAAAAATGAAATGATGATTTGAATACCCTATTAACTTATCGGGCTAGATTGGATATAAATGGCATGCCATAGGATTGGAAGTGTTCAGGGATTCTTCGACCTTGAGTCGATGAGGCACTGGGTGCCAATCTGGTGTGTTTGGTTGGATCCGCGTATCCGCCAAAGTCCGAGTCTTGTTAATAGGGGTAGATATGAATATTAAGTGAAATTAAAATGAGAATTGATCTCCTATTAACTTGTCGGACTAGTCGGATATAATTGGCATGCTATAGGATATGGAAGAGTGCGAGGTTTTGAAACTTCATCGATCGAGCACTTACATGCCGACTCTCACATTCTTATTCTTATTGCATTCGACACTTTGTGTGTCGTATATTGTGTACCGTTAAGGCACAATGTGCCGCATCTTGGTGTGTTTGGGTTGGAATCCGTGTATCTGTCAAAGTCCGGATTGTTAATAGGGTGAATAACTAAAATGAGAAAAACTAAATAAATTTGATCGATTGAACTATTGAAAATATGAGTAAGAAATTATGAGTTGAATTGTGAATCGAATTGAAATGTGAGAATTGAAGTATGAACTTAAGGTTCATAAATTTGTTAAAATATCAAATTATTATTATTGAAATCTGTTGAATAAGCGAAATGAGAAAAATCGATTGAATTTGATCGGTTAAACTATTGAAAGTATGGAAAAGTGGAATTAGGAATTGAAATGTAAATTGAAATTGAGATATGAGATTGAAAACTTGAACCAAAGGTTTATGAATTGATTAAAAATAATATAGATGATATATGATGCTATTTGATGAAATACTATTGTTGAGGTATGAAATTAAAGTATAAATTAACACATATGACTTATATTGTTGCATGCTTGATGTTTACTATTTAATATTAAATGTTAAATTTAAATTATGCGTATAGTAAGTGAAGTATGAGGTAAGCGTTATTGATGAATTAAATGGAAACCGAATTAAGCGATGGATAAATATTAGTATTGAATTGTATATTGAAGAGAAAGTGAAATTAAATTTATTTGTGAATACATTTAAGTGAAATTGGAAAAAAAAATGATATGTAAAAGCATTATGTTAAAATTGTAAAAGTGACATGCGTGTATAATGTAATTTTCTCAAGTAAATGAGATTAGATTTACTAATATATTAGTGGTATACCATTAATGAACTCTAGCACATTCTCCGATAATAACACTTTGGTACTCGTCAAGTACTATATCGATTAATAGTACATAATAATACACTTCTATATTTGCTTCATATATCTTAAGTGTTCTGTTTAATCGATTGGGCCTCTTATAAAAAAAAAAAAAAAAAAAGTAAGTAATTTTCGTTATAAGGTATGTTCGCAATATTGGATTAAAAATAAATTGCAAACTGAAAGGATATGGAATGGATATAAATGATACACTAGATAAATATGTGCACAAAGGAACTATAGAATTATAGAAATAATGAAGTTCATGATCAAAATATAAGAAATTTCGAGGACGAAATTTTTTAAGGAGGAAGAGTTATAATGACCCAATTTCAATAGTGTCGGAGCGGTGATTTGAAATCACTAAATCGACGAAAAAAAAATGTTAATCGATAATTATAAGTTAAGTGTGATTTTAGAAATATTTATGGAGTGTCATTAAGTTATTATTAAAGTTTAGTTGAGGAATTTTAACGTTTGGATATGTAATTAAATGAAAGAGACTAAATTGAAAAGGTGTAAAAGTTTCATTATAGATTAAAGAGAGTATAAAGGACCAAAATAGCAATTAAGCCATTTTGTTAGTTGAGGCGGTTATTTGTGAAGAAAATCTGAGATTTTTGGTTTAAGATATATTATTATATTATTATATTATTATATTATTATATATATACAAACAAAAAAAAAGAAGAGAAAGGGGGAGAAGAGAAACAGAACAGAAAAAGAAACAGAGAACAAGACGAAAGCAAGGGAAAGAAAAAGAAAGAAAGAAAGAAAGAAAAAGGAGAAATTGATGATTTAAAGCTTGGATGTTTAATAGGTAAGCTAATTTAGTCCTTTTCTTCTAATTTTGATGTTTTATAAGTTTTAGAACAAAAGTTTTGTTGAATTAAGTTGAAATTCTGGGAATTCTTAGATCTTTGAACATGAGTTATGTGGATCAAATTGATGAATTAGGGGTTTAATTAATGGAATACCTAGTTAGAAATTGATTTTAAGGATTAAATTGTGAAAATGTTTGGAATTAAAGTCTATTACTGGAATTCTGATTCCCAAAGATTATAAAGTAGTTTAAAGTGATAGAATAAGGTGTTTATTGAGAAAAATCAGCTCAATTGAGAAGTTAATTGAGCAGGGACGAAATTATCATTTATTGAAAGCTTAGGGAAAAATGGTAATAAACAGTTTGCACTAAAACAGTTTGGACAGCAGCAGTAGACTAGTTTTGAAAAATCACTAAAAATCGTATAAGTGGAATTAGAAGCTAAATGAGATATGAAATTAAAGCTTATTGAGTCTATTTTCATATGAAAGAAACGGGAAAAGCAAAGAAATTCTGTAATTTGAGATATTTATATTTTTGTAAGACTGGTTTAAAGGGATTTCAGGATCCCCTGTTTTGACTTTGAAAAATCATAACAAATTGAAGAAAAATAATTAGGGGCTTAACTTTATATGTTTAGAATCCTGAATGAGTCTATTTTCAAATGAAATAAATAAGAAGGTCATATGAATTCTGTACGAAGAGTAATTTGATTCGTAGTGAAGAGAGGTCAGAACAGTCAAACAGTAAAACAGGGAAACTTTAAGAATAATCTGGTATTGATTGGCCATACGAAAAATTCTGAAAATTTTATAGGAAGAAGATATGCGAGTCTAGTTTCAGGAAAAATTAACGGTTCTTCATTTGGAGTTTTGTAGCTCTGGAAATAAATAATTTAGTGACTATAACTCAAATGGACAGTTTTGAATATACATATGAGAAATTCAATGAAATTATTGATAATGTTACTTATAGAATATTATATACAGTAAGGATGTGGAATGGAGAGGAGGAGGAGGAAAATATGTATGAATATTTAAGTAGTATGGCTAAATCGAAATGTTTTAAGCTCGGGGACTAAATTGAATAAAAGTAAATTTTATGATTAATTTTGTAAAAATGTGGAAATGACCAGTTTTTTCATGAAATGGGTTATTTTATTAATTAAAATATCGAAATTGAATGAAATTATGAATTTAGATTAAGATCGATTGAAAAATCGATGAAAATAGAAAATTTCTAAAATGACCACGAATCTTGATATTTCTACAAATTTAGCTTGAGATAAGTTCGTGTAACTTAATTATGTGATATAAGAAAATATGAGTTGATGGTACGTGAAATATTGATATGATGAATTAAGCGATTTATGTTTATGAGGATGAGATAATTGGATGATATTTTTCATGATATGTAAATATGTGATTATCTTTAATATGTTAATATAAGATGATTAAGTATGTTGAGACGAGAAATAAATTCAAATAAGATATGAAGTGAAAAAAATAAATATGTTTAAGGGACAATATGTTTGATTTTGATTGGTTTCAAATGTAAATGCTAAATTATAATAAAACGTCTGATAAATAAATTTGTAATTCCGGTAATGCCTCGTACCCTATTTCGGTGTCGAATACGGCTAAGGGGTGTTACAGTATGGACCGGGTTGGGGTGTTACATCACCATATGAGTAATGTCGCCAAATCTCTAACGCGAAAACAATTGCGGCCAACTCCAAGTCATGAGTCAGATAATTCTTCTCATGTAGTTTTAGCTGTCTTGAGGCGTAAGCGACTACCTTACCCTCTTGCACCAACACACAACCGAGACCATTTAGCAACGCGTCACTGTAGACCACAAACTCTTTTCTCGACTCAAGTTGTACCAAAACCGGTGCCTCTGTCAACAATGTTTTCCATCTCTCAAAACTTCATTGACATTTTTTAGTCCATTCAAACTTAACATCCTTGTGCAATAGTTTCGTCATCGGAGTAGCAATCATAGAGAATCCCTTCACAAACCGCTTATAGTACCCTGCTAAACCTAAAAAGCTTCTGACTTCCGACACGTTCCTCGGCGGTTTCCACTTTACAATAGCAGAGACCTTTCCCAAATCAACTCTAACACCTTCACCCGACACAATATGTCCTAAGAATCCTACCTCTCGAAGCCAAAACTCGCCCTTACTAAATTTAGCATATAACTGCTTGTCTCTTAAGGTCTGTAAGACAATTCTCAGATGTTCTGTATGATCACTCTCATCTCGAGAATAAACCAATATGTCGTCAATAAAGACAACCACAAATTTGTCCAGATACGGTCGGAAGACATGGTTCATTAAATCCATAAAAACCGTAGGAGCATTCGTTAAACCAAATGGCATGACCAGAAACTCATAACAGCCATACCTCGTCCGAAATGCCGTTTTCGATATATCTTGCTCCTTAACTCTCAACTGGTAATAACCAGACCTCAGGTCAATCTTAGAGAACACTGTGGCTCCCTTCAGTTGATCAAATAGATCATCTATCCTCGAGAAAGGATATTTGTTCTTGACAGTTACTTTGTTGAGCTGTCTGTAGTCTATGCACTATCTCATCGACCCATCTTTCTTCTTTACAAAGAGTACTGGAGCACCCCACGGTGAATAGCTCGGTCTTGCAAAACCCTTATCCGTCAATTCTTGCAACTGAACTTTCAGTTCTTTCAACTCTAGTGGGGCCATCCTATACGGAGCAACCGAAATGGGTGTTGTTCCCGAAATTAACTCAATTCCAAACTCGACCTCTCTAACTAGGGGTAATCCGAGTAACTCTTCTGAAAATACATCCGGATACTCACATACAACCGGTACAGTTTCAATATTTACTTCTAACTCTTGAGTGCTCAACACGAAAGAAAGATAAGATTCGTACCCTTTTCTCAGATATTTCTCAGCTATCATGGAAGAAATCATCACCGGTAAACTATCTGACTCACTTGATTCAACCCGAATAACATCTCTTTTTTCACATTTCAATTCAATAAATTCACTACCACAATTCACTAAAACACTATGGGTAGTCAACCAATCCATACTAAGAATCAAATCAAATTCATCAAACGGCAACAACATAAGGTTTGTCGGGAAACAATGACCCCTAATTGTCAAAGGACAGTTCCTACACACCTTGTCAACTAACACCTGTTTACCTAGTGGGTTTGACACCTTTAACACAAATTTAGTAGACTTAATAGTCATACTCAAACTAGATGCCAATCTCATACAAATATAAGAATGGGTTGACCCCGGGTCAATCAAAGCAATAACAGAGGTGTCATAGAGAGAAAATGTACCCGTTATTACATCCAATGATGACGCCTCTTCTCGAGCGCGAATAGCATAAGTTCTTGCTGGCGCCTGGCCCTCTGGCCCCACAGTAGTGTCTCATGATACACCTCTACCACTAGTCCCACCTCCCGGGTTCTTTTGTGGCCTACTTCTAAAGGATGCACTGCTTGATCTTATCTCTTGCTTCCTTTCCTTGTCATCCCTTTTAGGACAATTTCGGATGAGATGGTCGGGGGATCCACACTTATAAAACTTCCCATTACTTCCCCAACCCCCCCTAGTGTGATGTCTACCACAACTTGGGCACTCTGGTTTGGACTTTGGATTGCCCAAACTTGCCATTGAGGTGGCCTGAACTTTTGAACCCGAATACGTGTTGCCTCACTCTCTTTGCGAATACCTGACTGATGTAGTCATCCGAGGGTTCACTTTCCTAGACCTCTTCGATTGAGCTTGGTATGATTTGCTCATCGGCCTCTTCCTTGCATCCTGAGCCTTACCCAGGGCTTTCTACTTTTCTTTATTCAATTCTTCGGCCTTACTAGCCCTATCCACCAATACTACAAATTCTTTTAGCTCTAAAATCCCGACTAAGAGGCTGACATCTTCATTCAACCCATCTTCAAATCTCTTGCATAAGATAGCTTCCATGGATACACATTTTTGCGCATACTTGCTGAGCCTAACAAATTCGCGCTCATATTTCGCCACAGTCATTTTTCCTTGCTTTAACTTACGGAATTCTTTCTGTTTCTGGTCTACAAACCGTTTACTTATATCCTTTTTTCGGAACTCTTCCAAGAAGAAGTCCCACGTTACCCTCTCGTTAGGAACCACTAATATCAATGTTTTCCACCAATGGTATGCTGAGTCCCTCAGCAAAGACACAGCGCATTTCAAGCTCTCCTCAGGTGTACAGGAGAGTTCATCCAAAACCCTCATTGAGTTTTCAAGCCAGAACTCTGATCGCTCAGGGTCATTATCTATATTAGCTCAAAAATCCTCAGCCCATTGCTTTCGAATTTTGTCTACCGAAGGCTTACTTGTCCTCACCATTTCTATACCTTGGGGAGCCGCAGGAACTGGCTGAGGTATAGGTGGGGATGGAGGAGGTTGAGCATTGGGGTTTGTTCGTACATATTCAGTGTACCAATTACTCATCATTTGGAGAAAAGCATCTCGAGCCTCTTCTCTTTGACCCCTAGTCTCGGAGCTACTCTGCACAGGCGCGGTTTCTTGCGCAGGAGCCGACACATTACTAGCTACGTCATCAGCAGCCGATTGTTCGGGATCCATATACTACATAAAACAAGTTCAAAATCATCAGAAGCCACCACACTATCATCATACGCTTATGGCATGCATAGCTAGACTCCTACACATGCTTCGGTAGTCCTAGAACTGACTAAATCATAGCTCTGATACCACTAAATATAACACCCCTTACCTATATCTTGTACCGGAATCTAGCACGAGGCATTACCCGACTTGACTCACTTGGTCATATAACTTTGAGTTAGAAATTTCATTCCCAAATTCAAAGATTTTCAATCTTTTATCTAACTCCTTTATAATGGACCTATAGGGCCCTGTTCTAACCACCAGAAAATATTGGACATAAATCGAAAACTTTGACACATTTATAAAAATGTCACCTAAACAGGGGTCACACGCCCGTGTATCATCTCACACGCCCGTGTTCAACGCCCGTGGTCGACACTGACTTGAGTCACACAACCTGGACACACGCCCATATGGCTAGACCATGGTCGCTTCTGATTAATCCACATGGCTTGGGCACGCCCGTGTGCTTTAACCATGTGACAATTCAAATTCCAATTTCAAGATGCAGACTTCACACGGCCCAGGCACACGCCCATGGCTTGATCGTGTGTCACACACGACCTAGACACACGCCTGTGTGCCTACCCATGTGGACAAGAACAAGGCTGTTTACCAAGCTCTTTGCACCCCTATAGCTTACACTACATGAACCCATTCAACATACTAATAAACATCTCATAATTTCTTCATAGATAATTTTGTAATTTCATAAATGATAAGATGAGTCATCAACCATGGCAATATACAAAATAGTTATCTTAACAAGGCCAATACATTTTAGCCAAAATGTCAAAATATCCTAACTAGTCTAGCCCCTATACATGCCATGTACAAAATCATTAAGTCCAGGTATACTGAGGTGAGCTGATAGTGTAGGCGATCTTCTAAATATCTTCGTATCTCAGCTTGGCTCTTAAACTCTATAAAACAAGGGAAAAAGAGAAGGGGGAGTAAGCTTTAAGCTTAGTAAGTTTACATGTAAACATTATAACATTATAACATGTATTAAACAATTACATAACATTACATACTAAGCAAGAAGCCATCTACATTCATGATCATGCTTACTCATTTTCTTCATTCCCATATTCCAACCATATCACAAGCTTAATGCATACATTCATTAACAGGTTCCCCTACACTTAGCATCACAAAGTCACATAACACGGCATATCACTATATCTAATTCCATCACTCATAGTCAAATTACTCAGTGGTTTCGCACTTAGCCCACCAACAGCCTTTGTTAGGGTGGTATCACACATAGCCCACCAAAAAGATTAGTTACGGTGGTATCGCACATAGCCCACCAAATGATGAACAGATTATGGTATCACACATAGCCCATCATAATTAAGCAACAAGGTGGCATCGCACTTAGCCCACCAACAAGTGTCGTCATTACACATTTATATGACTATTTCATCGTTCATATAGTAATTATTCAATGACTACCACATTCAATCCATTTGAACCACACATGTTCTCAATCACGCCATACACTAATTAGCCACATAATGTTTACACAAATATGCATTGTTTACACATAAACTTACCTCAGTGCAAAAAGCGTTAACTAACGATTTAATCTGTCACCTAACCTTTTCCACGGTCAAGGTTGATTCCACGCTCTTCTTGATCTATAACAATGAAATTCAACTCGTTTAGATCATCCTATGATCATAATACATCAAAATCTATACTTGGGAAAAAAATGACCATTTTGCCCTTGTACTATGGTAAAATTACGATTTTTCCCCTAGGCTCATAATTTATTTTTCAACACATTTTCTCAATAAACAAGTCTAGATGAATATTTATTTCTCTTACAACTACTCACCATTCTTACCATTTCATGCATTTATTACACAAATTCATTCTTTGCATTTAAGTCCTATTTAGGTGTTTTCATGCAAACACCTTTCACAAGAGTTGTTTCTCATCTCTTTAACATTCATTTTATTTAATAAAAAATTAGTTAAAACATAAATAATTTCATGGCATGTCCTTATACTTCCCACCACATTGCAATTTAGTCCCCTCATTAGCTAACTTAAGCTTTGCGGGTTCCAAAAATACAAAAATCACCAAGAAATACCTCTAAAATCACTTACTTGTAGGGAGATAACTTGGCTGAAATTTTAAAGCATTAAAAACCCCTCTAAGCTTGAAATTTTTGGTGGAGGTGAAGAGTGAATAGTGAAAGATGATATCTTTCCTTTTTAGCATTTTTTTATTCATCTTTTATCACCTAATGTCACCAAATTTAACTAAAATTAATGCCCCTGTCCCCCTAGCTTCCTATGGCCGGCCAACATTCTCAATATGGCCTAATTGCACTCTAAGGATCTTCAATTTAATATTCTATGGCTATTAGACACCTCTACCTTGTAAAATAGAACTTTCGCACTTTATGCGATTTAGTCCTTTTTCGTAATTATGCAATAAATCGTTAAAATTAAGGTACCAAAATTCTCATGCATCCCTATAAACATGTTACGATACATAAAATAATATCAAAATAATTTTCCTCAACCTCATATTAGTGGTCTCGAAACCACTGTTCTGACTAGCCCCAAAACCGGACTGTTACATAAATGACCTCAGTGAATGAATAGTAACTTGCCTGAATTAATCGATAAATGTTCTGAATGTTCCAGTGTGGACTCAAAATGAGTCTTATTTATTATATTTTACCAACCCTGCAATCTTAAACCATAAGCAATTTAACAATCAATTGTTCAACCAATCCAAAACATAATCAAATACATTCAAAACATGACAAATAATTAATTTAATAAACTAACCAATGTATATTCATAAATACTTCATATGTTTTATCCAAATCAATCTAAATTTGCATATAACAATTCATTCATACTTTAACCAAAATATGTCATTTTGTCACATTAACAAACACATAAGTTATATTTATCTATATAAAACCAACCATTGTCACAATATAACATCATTTATAATCATTTTCCAAAATAACAAACATTACATCCTAGGTACATGCCATTTACCAAAAAGAAATGTACTTCACCACAATGAGCTCGGGATCGGCCTTGGATGTTGATTCAATGTTCGAACTTTAACCTAACCTGCACACAGAAAACAAACCGTACGCTGAGTATAAACTCTGTGGTATTTCTATAATCCGAATACTTTAAATAAATAACATTATATAAAATATACACTTTAACCATACATAAACATTAACTAATCAATAAATCAATTCATCTATTATTGCTTTATTTTCTCATCAATAACTTTCTCACTTTGATTCACATATCAATTGGCAATAACAGTACTCTTTTCATGAACTCTTAGTCCATGTATCACTATTGTACAATCCAAATCAATATCCAATATCCAATTTCAAATTCACACTCACTGTCATTCAATATCAATCTTATTGCCAATTTATTTATTTACCCCTATTAACAAGACTCGAACTTTAGTGGATATACGGATCTAACCAAAACACACCAGTATAAGTATGGCACCCAGTGCCTCATCGAATAATTCGAAGTAAAAGTTGACACCCAGTCTCTCATTGGCCTTGCCGAAGTAAGTTGGTACCCAGTACCTTATCTAATTTATCTGAAGTAATAATATGACACCCAGTGTCTCATCGACTCGAAGTCGAAGTATCCCTGAACACTTCCAATCCTATGGCATGCCAAATATATCCGACTCAGCCTGATACAGTTAATAGGGTTTCCAAATCACTTTTCAATTTTCCAATCAATACACATTTTAATTCAAATAATCACATATACTCATAATTCAACTCAATTAAATTTCCATATTTCAATATAATCAATATCCAATATCCACATTCACATTTATCACAAATCCACTTATATGCAATTCAATATCAACAATACTAATACTCACCTTAGTTTCACTTACCATGCATATTAAATAATAAATTCAACAAATAATTATTAGATTTGGATTATAGAAATACAAACCGAAATTTTCGAGCTAATCCTTGTTGACTTAATCTTTTCCTTCCTAGCCGAGGTCTCCGGCACAACGTTTGCTACGGAATTAAAATAATTAAAAATCATCAATACAACACAATTTAACATTGAATATTTCAATTTATACACAACTTTTGTCTAGATTCCAATTTAATCCTTAAATTAAACTAATTTTTTTCTTACAAAACTAATTTCATATCTCAATCCAATTTCCACTTTAATCTAATTTCAACTCCCTAATTTCATCACAAAATCCTAATTTTGAAATTCTCTCAATTTAGTCCCTATTACTCAAAACTTATAATTAATTTACAATTCAATCCATATTTCTATTCTAACTTGAAATTCTATCAATTTAATCCCTAATTCTTCAATTTATTCAACATGAACAACTTTTAAACATTTACTAACTTTCACAATTTCAACATAAATCAAGTAATATTTTGTTCTAGGATTCCAAAAACTCAAAAATTACAAGAAAATGGGCTTAATTGACTTACCATTTAAGCTTCAAACCTTGAAACCCTAATTTTTCCCTTTCTTTTTCTTCTCCCCTGTCCTTCTTTGTTTCGTTTCAATATTCTCTCTTTTTCTCTCTTTATTTCTTTTATTTGTTTTTAATTATATAATATAATAATATATAATTTAATTTAATTTAATAACATTTACTTATATTATAAGTAAATATATAATAATTACCAATATATGTTTATTATTATTCCATATGTATTTCACTATTACCACACACTTGGCACTTATGGTTTAATTGCTAATTTAATCCCTTCATTTTTCTCTATTCTATAATTCAACTTTTACCCTATATTCAATCTAGTCCTTATACCTAATTACTCTTAATTCAAGCTAATTCACCTAGACAAAACCTAATTAACCACACAACTAACCTCGTAAATATTTTTAATAAATATTTACGAGTCCGTTTTATGAAAATGGTGACCCCAAAATGCACTTTTCTATATCCGTAAATTTCGAGTCTTTACATGACAAGCCCATGTAGAAGATGTTAACAAGCTTAGGCATTACACTTCAAAAACCCCAATCAAGCCCACACACCTAGCCATGTTATAATCAATTGATTTGCAGTGCATTTTTGAAAGGGATCTAGGCATTTTTAGGTCAATGTGTCTCTTGTCGATAAAACATTTGTCTCTTATCTTCATAATGAAATTTGAATCACTTAATTTCGAGTTCAGAAACTCAAGTTAAGATCGTTTTAGTGAAGATTGCGCGAGCAGAATTTCTGAACGAGATTATTACAGAAATTATGAGTTTTGGATTTTTGTTCAAGTTTAAATCATATTGGATTCAAATTTTGGGCTTAATTTTTATTATATATGAGTCCAATATTATATTTATTAATTTTTATTATTTTATTGTTTCAAATTTTGGATAATTTCTAAATATTTCAAGTTACTTAAGTGTTCTGTATCAGGAAGAAAGTTTAGTTTAAAACTACTTCTTGTTTAGATTAACTAGAGGTATTACTTTCTGTTCAGGTATTTTGACCTTCTATTTATTGCGAAATCTCGTGTTTTACTTTCTGTTCAGGTCTTTTGAGCTTCTGTTTAACCATTTTGGGTTTCCGTTTAGCTCTTACGAGCTTCTATTCAACCCTTATGGGTTTCTGTTTAGCTTTCATGAGCTTCTGTTGAGCTTTCGAGCTTCTATTAATGATGTACTCAAATTCGTAAGTCGTTCTTCGAAAGATAAAATATCGAGAGTTGTCTTGAATGATATATGTATATGAAGAAATGGTAAGAGAATGATATGTATCATGATATGTATATATATCAATATCTTGATATGTTGATACATAGAAATTATGTAAGTTGAGATGAGTAATAAACTTAAGTGTGACATGTTGAGATAATAAGATTATTGATGTTGAATTTATATGAAATATGTTCAAGTATGCTAACAAGTGTTGTTGTTTGATGATTAGGCAAATGCCAAGCTGTTGGTTGCATGGTAATATGTTTAATTATAAGTTGAATTGAAATGGTAAGTGCTCAAATGAAAATATACTTGTGCTTATGAAAGAGTGGTAAGTTTTAAGTTATACAATTTCTTATAAAATAGCTTATTATGTGATTAATTTGAAAAGGGCTATGTTTGCATGCATTAGCTTGTGGCTGTGGTGGTATAATATGCTTATGACTAGTGTGTTATGCATATGGAATGAGTGTAGAAAGTAAAGAAATTCAAATGAAAGTAAAGAAATTTGGAAGAGTTAAAGTTTGTTTAAAATCCTACTATGCTAGGGATAGCATGTATTAGTGATGTTATGGATTTATTTACCTTGTAAGTTGATGAATATAGCCACATGAGAATTGTGGTATCAATATTAGATCATTCTTTATTTTTATAAATTTCATATTTGAAATGAATGGATGTGATTAAAGTTTATACGAGCTTACTAAGTATTTATTGCTTACGTATTTTGTTTTTCTTTACTTTTCAGATTATCGGAAGCTCGATTGGATTGTAAGCTTGTCGGAGTTATATCACACTATTCATCGGTTCTTTTGGCACTTTCGAATGATTTGATTTTGGTTATAATGACATGTATAGGTAACTTGTTTAATGTTGGCCTATGTGTAATTTTTTGAGATTAACAACTTATTTTGGCTTGTTTTGGATGTCTAATTATGGCTTGATGATATGTATAATGTTGATTGTAGGTTGACACAAAATTGGGTGAGAAATATGGCTTGTAAAATAGCCTATTTTCATCTACATGGATAAAGACGCGGGCGCGTGTCTCAATCGGGCGTGACATATGGCCAGGTGACACGACCGTGTGTCTCCTATATCTTAAATTTGCACAATGCAGAATTGTACCACCCCTTAACCCTAAACCATCGCTAGAATAGGGTTATGAGGTATTACCGGAGTTCAACAAAAAATAAACATGTAAATTGGGACATAATCCCGAGGCACAATTTAAAATTTTTCAAATTTCATCTTTACGACCCTAATATGGCCCTACGAGGCCCAAAATATGATTAGGAAATGATTTGGGACTAAAATAGAAACTTTAGAAACTTTTTCTTGAAAATAGGGGCACATGGCCGTGTGGTTTAGGACATGCCCGTGGGGAAATTCACATGGCCGTGGGCAGCCCGTGGGCAGATTTTGACTTGCTACACACGGCCGTGGAACTAGCCCGTGGGCGATTTTCTTAGCTACTGACTTTGCCATACGGCCTGGGCACACGCCCATGTGTCTAGGCCGTGTGAAAACTGTTATTTTCACCATTTTTAGGCTATTAAAACACACCAAAAACACTTAATTCATACACAATCAAAATCATCCATTGTTTAAACAAAACTTAACCATTTCATATGCATCAACCCATATCTAAGTTATCATAAAGCTCATTATTCAAGCATTTATCAACTCAAAACTTGTCAAACACATGACTAAGTTTAATTCAAAATCATATACACATATCTAACCTATACATGCCATAATTAGCTAAATACATTTTCAAAAATGGTACCAAAAGAGTTTAGAAGTGTGATGATGATCCTTGACTGTCCCGAGCCTACAGTAGCTATGACGACCTATAAAACAGAGAAAACACATACAAAATAAGCTTTCCAATAACTTAGTAAGTCATAATACCAATAAACTTAGCATATAAACACTCAAATCATAAAATCAATCTAAATTCACTAATCAATTTCACCATCATAATTCTTCTTAGTACATTCACTTAGGTCTTTCATTCTTCAAAATTGCATATTAGTACACACTTTATTAGTTCATAGCTTTTCGATACATATAACATATTTACAAATCCCATATTCAAATACATATTTCATCTAGGCAAGTTTAAGGAATTACTTACCTTCTTATACACACAAGGTGTACTTATCAAATTTACCTGAATTAAATATATAATTTACACATTCCTTGTTTCTTGAACTTGACAATAGAACCGTTTGTAATCTAATAGAATAGGCAGAGTGCTCAGAATAATTATACAATGCCAACGTCCCAGACGTGGTCTTAATTGAAATCAAATATCGATGCCATCGCCCTGAAGACGGTCTTATACTGAATAAATACGACGATGTGTCCGGACAAGGTCTTACACATAATCGGATATCGATGCCACTTTGTCTCGATGGTGGTCTTATTCGTATTTAGATATTAATGCCACTGTCCCCAACAGGATCTTATTCGTATTCAGATACTAATGCCACTGTCCCTGACAGGGGCTTATTCGTAGTCAGATATGATGCCGATGTCCTAGACATGGTCTTACACGAAAAGCTCATATCGTCACCAACGTCCCAGACGTGGTCTTACATATAATCAGATAACGATGCCTACGTCCCAGACGTGGTCTTACATATAACCAGAAAACGGTGCCTACGTCTCGGACAAGGTCTTATATATAACCAGAAAACGATGCCTACGTCCCGGACGAGGTCTTACATATAATCAGATAATGATGTCTACGTCCCAGACGAGGTCTTACATATAATCAGATAACGATGCCTATGTCCCACACGAGGTCTTACATAATAAAACAGAACAGATACCTTTGTATTTCTAAGTTCATATAAAACTTCTTCGACTTATCACTATGTCGATCTTATCACAGAATTCATATACATATCATCACAAATGCAGTTGTTATTATTGATAGTCATGTAAATAAACTCAATTCAATACAATTACATTTATTAGCAATATGACTTACCTTGGATTCGGCTTATCGGAATAAAAACGGCTACTCGATTACTTTCGCTTTCCCACGATCTAAGTTCGTTTCCTTCGGTTCTTGATCTAAACATATTCAGAATTAATCCTTTTATTTAGTAATTCATTCAATTCAATCCATACACACATCTTTTGGCTATTTACAAATTAACCCTCATATTTGCACATTTTATCAATTTAGTCCATTTTTCTCAAAACATCAAATTCACAAAATCCATACATACACATGCTTAGCTGAATGGATATACATCTCACACAAGTCCATATTTTCCATCAAATTTATAACTTAGTCCTCCAAAATAATATTTTCACAATTTAGCCCTATTTAGCTAAATTTATCAAAACTTCAAGAACAAAGTATGTTCATCTAACTCCTATCTTTCATTTAACACCAAAAATCATTAAAAAGCTTGACATATCATCAATGGCATCTCACACAAACATCATCCATTCATGAAATTAAAACATGGGTTTTGTAGCTCTCAAAGCAACGATTGCAAAAACGTAAAAATTATCGAAAACAGATCAAAACTAACCTTGGATTTAAGCTTGTAATAACCAAAAATTTGAAAGCTTTTGTTCTTTCTTTTCTTTCCCAAATTCGGTGGAAAGATGGATGAGAATATGTCTATTTCCATGCTTTATTTCATTAAAAATATCTTAATAACATAATTCCTATTCTAGCCTTTTAAAACAAAAATTTTATAACATAATTACCAAGGTCATTTTTGACCAAAACCACCCACTAACTAAATAGTGGTTCAATTGCCACTTAAGGCCATAACTTCAAAAAGCCACAACACATAGGTACTTTAATAAATAGCAAGCAACTTTTACATTTAATGTAATTTAATCTTTTTGACAAATTAAACACACAGACAGTCAAATTAGCTTACGGAAATTTAGCACGTGCTAATTCACATATCAACGGCACAGAAAATAATATTAAAATATTATTCAGACTCGGATTCGTGGTCTCGAAACCACTGTTCCGACTAGGGTATAAACCGGACTGTTACAATTCTCCCCCCTAGGGATTTTTTCCCCAAAAATCTTACCGTCAAACAGAGTTAGATATTATTGTTTCATTGAATCTTCAGGCTCCCATGTAGCCTCTTCAATTTTGTGCCGATTCTATAATACTTTTACTAATGGAATTTTCTTATTTCTCAACTCTCACTTCACGAGTTAAGATACGGATCAATTCCTCTTCATATGTTATATCAGATCGGATTTCAATTTCAGATGGGGTAATCACATGTGACTGATCCGATCGATATCTACGGAGCATTGAGACATGGAATACATTGTATATCTTTTCTATCTCGGACGACAACTTTAATCTATATGTAACAGGCTCGACACGGTCAATAATCTCATACGGTCCGATGAATCTCGAACTTAACTTCCCTTTACGTCCGACCCAAAACACTTTCTTCCACAGTGATCCCTTCAGAAATACTTTGTCGTTGATCTCAAATTCTATAGCCTTTCGTTTCAAGTCCGCGTAAGACTTCTGACGATCATATGCTGTTTCTAAACAATCTCGAATAAGTTTCACTTTCTGTTCAGTATCCTTTATCATATCCAACCAGTCTAATTTATTCTCATTGAGTTTAGTCTGGTAAAGAAGTGTACGACATTTACGCCCATACAAAGCTTCATATGGCACCATTTTGATGCTTGACTGAAAACTATTGTTGTATGCAAATTCAATCAAAGACAGGTGTTGTTCCTAAGTACCGTTAAATTCAAGAACTCAACATCTTAACATATCTTCTAGAATCTGAATGATCCACCCAAACTGACCATCTGTTTGTAGATGAAAAGCTATACTGAAATCTAATTTCGTGCCTAAAGCTTCTTACAATTTCTTCTAGAATCACGATGTAAATCTCGGATCTCTGACACAATGAATAGTGGCACCCCGTGCAATCTCACAATCTCAGAAATATAAAGCTCGACTAGTCTGTCAATTGAATAATCAGATCTTACCGGAATAAAATGGGCAAATTTCATCAATCGGTCAACTTCGGCCCAAATCACATTTTTCTTTCTCGGAGTCAGGGGTAAACCCGAAACAAAATCCACAGTCACTCTATCCCATTTCCATTTGGGAATCAGAATTGGCTATAACAAACCAGACGGAACTTGATATTCAGATTTCACTTGTTGACAAACTAAACCTTTCGAACAAAGTCAGAAATATCCTGTTTCATACTAGACCACCAATAGTGTCATTTCAAATCATGATACATCTTTGTACTACCCATATGAACAGATAAACAACTATTATATACTTTATTCATAATCAACTGGATTAACTTAGGGTTTCTCAGAATACAGATATGATCTCAAATCTTAAGCAATCATCAACAACTCAAAGATCGAACTTAGAATTTGAATCACACTGAACTCATTTCGCTAACATTTCATTATCAACTTTCTGAGCATCCCACATCTGCTGTAAAAATAATAGTTTTTCTTTCAATTCAACTAACACTAAATTATCATTAAACATATTTAACACCCCCAAGGTGAAAAACTCGGCCTTGCGAACCCTCTGTTGGTTAATTCCTGCAACAGTGACTTTAACTCTTTCAATTCCACTGGTATCAATCTATACGAATCTATCAAAATAAGGAACTTACCAAGCAATAGATCTATACCAAATTCAACTTTGCAAATCGAAGACAATCCCGGTAGTTCTTCAGGGAAAACATTAGAGAACTCACAGACTACTGGCACCGATTCAACTTTCTTTTCATATACTTTCAAATCAATCACATAAATAAAATATGCCTCGTAACCCTTTTTAATATAATTCTGAGCTTTCAACACAGATATCACAACAGACAATCCATTTAAATCATTCAACTCAATACAACTATTTTACCATTCCGACGACTCAAATCAATAGTTTTTCTTTTATAGCTCACAACAATATCATGCATAAACACCCAATCCATACCTAGAATTATATCTAATTCATCAAATAGAAAAAGCATCAGATCAGCAGAGAAACAGATATCTCGAAACATTAACGGACAGTTCTTGCAAACTTTATCAACCAAAACACTTTTGCCTAAGGGGATCGATACTTTTATAACAAACTCAGTAAACTTTACAGGCAAAGTCTTACTGAATACTAAGTTCATACAAATAGAAATAAGTAGAACCATGGCCTATCATAGCGATCACAGAAGTATCATAAAGTGTAAAAGTACCCGTTATAACATCTAGAGATGAAGCTTCCTTCCTAGCTCGAGTAACATACGCTCTGGCTTCAGATCTCACAACAATATCTTTAACAGTTCTCTGACTACCACTGACGTTTCTTACAATTTGAGGAGATTTACCTCTCGCTGAAACATTCTCAGATCTCGGGTTCTGAACAATCTCTTGTTCAACAGACTCTGAGCAATCTCGGATGAAATGATTTAATTATCCACATCTGAAACAAGCTTGATTATTTAATCTGCAAATTCCTGAATACCTTTTTCCATAATGTTTACATTCAGGTCGTTTGAATCTGACATTTCCAATACTGGCCACTGAAGTTGCTGGAGCTTTAGAGCTCAACTGTGATCTAGCTCGATCTCAATCAAATACCTCACATTAGCTTTTGAACGGCTATGTTCATCTCGAAATTCTTCGAGGTAAACTGAAATGATTTGCCCATAAATCTCTTTTTCATATCTCTAGCTTCAGACTCAGCTTTGCATGCTCGGGCAACTAGCACTACGAACTCTTGTATCTCCAGAGTACCCACTAGCAATTAGATATCTTCATTTAGGCCATCTTCGAATCTTTTATACATTATCGCTTCAGTTGAAATGTATTCCCGAGCATACTGACTTAATCTTACAAACTCTTGTTTATATTCAATGACAGACATGTGACCTTGTTTAATTCCAAAAATTCTTTTTGTTTCTGATCAATGAATCTCTGAATAATGTATTTCTTTCTGAATTCAGACTGAAAGAAATCCCATGTAATCTATTCTTTAGGAACAACCAAAGTCAAAAGTTTTCCACCACCGATAGGATGCATCTCGTAACAAAGAAACAACACACAAGTCCATATTTTCCATCAAATTTATAACTTAGTCCTCCAAAATAATATTTTCACAATTTAGCCCTATTTAGCTAAATTTATCAAAACTTCAAGAACAAAGTATGTTCATCTAACTCCTATCTTTCATTTAACACCAAAAATCATTAAAAAGCTTGACATATCATCAATGGCATCTCACACAAACATCATCCATTCATGAAATTAAAACATGGGTTTTGTAGCTCTCAAAGCAACGATTGCAAAAACGTAAAAATTATCGAAAACAGATCAAAACTAACCTTGGATTTAAGCTTGTAATAACCAAAAATTTGAAAGCTTTTGTTCTTTCTTTTCTTTCCCAAATTCGGTGGAAAGATGGATGAGAATATGTCTATTTCCATGCTTTATTTCATTAAAAATATCTTAATAACATAATTCCTATTCTAGCCTTTTAAAACAAAAATTTTATAACATAATTACCAAGGTCATTTTTGACCAAAACCACCCACTAACTAAATAGTGGTTCAATTGCCACTTAAGGCCATAACTTCAAAAAGCCACAACACATAGGTACTTTAATAAATAGCAAGCAACTTTTACATTTAATGTAATTTAATCTTTTTGACAAATTAAACACACAGACAGTCAAATTAGCTTACGGAAATTTAAGCGTGCTAATTCACATATCAACGGCACATATCAACGCACGCTCGCGGCCGAGATCTCACAACAATATCTTTAACGGTTCTCGACTACCACATAGCGTTTCTTACAATTTGAGGAGATTTACCTCTCGCTGAAACATTCTCAGATCTCGGGTTCTGAACAATCTCTTGTTCAACAGACTCTGAGCAATCTCGGATGAAATGATTTAATTATCCACATCTGAAACAAGCTTGATTATTTAATCTGCAAATTCCTGAATACCTTTTTCCATAATGTTTACATTCAGGTCGTTTGAATCTGACATTTCCAATACTGGCCACTGAAGTTGCTGGAGCTTTAGAGCTCAACTGTGATCTAGCTCGATCTCAATCAAATACCTCACATTAGCTTTTGAACGGCTATGTTCATCTCGAAATTTCTTGAGGTAAACCGAAATGATTTGCCCATAAATCTCTTTTTCATATCTCTAGCTTGGACTCGACTTTGCATGCTCGGGCAACTAGCACTACGAACTCTTGTATCTCCAGAGTACCCACTAGCAATTAGATATCTTCATTTAGGCCATCTTCGAATCTTTTATACATTATCGCTTCAGTTGAAATGTATTCCCGAGCATACTAACTTAATCTTACAAACTCTTGTTTATATTCAATGACAGACATGTGACCTTGTTTAATTCCAAAAATTCTTTTTGTTTCTGATCAATGAATCTCTGAATAATGTATTTCTTTCTGAATTCAGACTGAAAGAAATCCCATGTAATCTATTCTTTAGGAACAACCAAAGTCAAAAGTTTTCCACCACCGATAGGATGCATCTCGTAACAAAGAAACAACACACTTTATACATTCTTCAGGAGTCAGTGACATCTCATCAAATACTCGGATAGTGTTTTCTAACCAAAACTCGACTTTCTCAGTATCATCATCATTAGTAGCCCGGAATTCTTCAGCCCCATACTTACAAATCTTGTCAATCGGAGGCTTATTCCACGAATTTAGATTTGTAATCAGAGGTATATCGGATGTCTAAGGGGGATAAATCGGGGGTGAACGTTGCGAAACAGTCGGGTTATTCTTTACAAATTGAGTGAACCACTCATTCATCATTTGGAAGAAAGCTTATTTAGCTTCTCCCTCTTAACCGCTCGTAATCGGTCTCGAATCAGAGGGCACAATCCCTTACACGGGAGCCCATTACTTTCTACGTCATCAGCTATGACTCTTTTGGGATCCATACTATACGAAAAATCACATTTTACACGTCAAGATTCATCACACCATCACAGTTTAGATATATGGCATGTATAGTTAGACTTTGACACACTACGTTAGTCCGAGAATCGGCTAAACTGTAGTTCTGATACCAATCAAATGTAACACCCTTTTAACCCTAAACCATCGCCAAAACAGGGTTATGAGATAATACCGGAGTTCAACAAAAAATAAACATGAAAATGGGACATAATCCCGAGGCACAATTTAAAATTTTTCAAATTTCATCTTTACGACCCTAATATGGCCCTACGAGGCCCAAAATATGAGTAGGAAGTGATTTGGGACTAAAATAAAAACTTTAGAAACTTTTTCTTGAAAATAGGGGCACCTGACCTTGTGGTTTGGGATATGCCCGTGTGGCCTGCCCGTGGGGAAATTCACATGGCCGTGGGCAGCCCGTGGGCAGATTCTGACGTGCTACACATGACCGTGGAACTAGCCCATCGGCAATTTTCTTAACTACTGACTTTGCCACACAGCCTGGGCACACGCCCATATGTCTAGGCCGTGTGAAACTGCTATTTTCACCATTTTTAGGCTATTAAAACACACCAAAAACACTTAATTCATACACAATCAAAATCATCCATTGTTTAAACAAAACTTAACCATTTCATATGAATCAACCCATATCCAAATTTGTATCATAAAGCTCATTCATTCAAGCATTTATCAACTCAAAACTTGTCAAACACATGACTTAAGTTTAATTCTAAATCATATATACATATCTAGCCTATACATGCCATAATTAGCTAAATACATTTTCAAAAAGGGTACCAAAAGAGTTTAGAAGTGTAATAATGATCCTTGACTGTCCCGAGCCTACAGTAGCTATGACGACCTATAAAACAGAGAAAACACATACAAAGTAAGCTTTCCAATAACTTAGTAAGTCATAATACCAATAAACTTAGCATATAAACACTCAAATCATAAAATCAATCTAAATTCACTAATGGCTCAATTTCACCATCATAATTCTTCTTAGTACATTCACTTAGGTCTTTCATTCTTCAAAATTGCATATTAGTACACACTTTATTAGTTCATAGCTTTTCGATACATATAACATATTTACAAATCCCATATTTAAATATATATTTCATCTAGGCAAGTTTAAGGAATTACTTACCTTCTTATACACACAAGATGTACTTATTAAATTTACCTGAATTAAATATATAATTTACACATTCCTTGTTTCTTGAACTTGACAATAGAACCGTTTGTAATCTAATAGAATAGGCAGAGTGCTCGGAATAATTATACAATGCCAACGTCCCAGACGTGGTCTTAATTGAAATCAAATATCAATGCCACTGTCCTAGACAGGGTCTTATACGAATAAATACGACGCTGATGTCCCAGACAAGGTCTTACACATAATCAGATATCGATGCCACTGTCCTCGACAGGGTCTTATTCGTATTTAGATATTAATGCCACTGTCCCCAACAGGATCTTATTCGTATTCAGATATTAATGCCACTGTCCCCGACAAGGGCTTATTCGTATTCAGATATTAATGCCACTGTCCCTGACAGGGTCTTATTCGTATTCAGATATGATGCTGATGTCCTACACATGGTCTTACACGAAAAGCTCATATCGTTGCCAACATCCCAGACGTGGTCTTACATATAATCAGATAACGATGCCTACGTCCCAGACGAGGTCTTACATATAATCAGAAAACGATGCCTACGTCCCGGACGAGGTCTTACATATAATCAGATAACGATGCCTACGTCCCGGACGAGGTCTTACATATAATCAGATAACGATGCCTACGTCCCAGATGAGGTCTTACATAATAAAACAGAACAGATACCTTTGTATTCCTAAGTTCATATAAAACTTCTTCGACTTATCAATATGTCGATCTTATCATAGAATTCATATACATATCATCACAAATGCAGTTGTTATTATTGACAGTCATGTAAATAAAACTCAATTCAACATAATTACATTTATTAGCAATATGACTTACCTTGGATTCAGCTTATTGGAATAAAAACGGGTACTCGGTTACTTTCGCTTTCCCACGATCTAAGTTCGTTTCCTTCAGTTCTTGATCTAAACATATTCAGAATTAATCCTTTTATTCAGTAATTCATTCAATTCAATCCATACACACAAATTTTGGGCTATTTACAAATTAACCCTTATATTTGCACATTTTATTAATTTAGTCCATTTTTCTCAAAACATCAAATTCACAAAATCCATACATACACATGCTTAGCCGAATAGATATACATCTCACAAAAGTCCATATTTTCCATCAAATTCATAACTTAGTCCTCCAAAATAATATTTTCACAATTTAGCCCTATTTAGCTAAATTTATCAAAACTTCAAGAACAAAGTATGTTCATCTAACTCCTATCTTTTAACACCAAAATCATTAAAAAGCTTGACGTATCATCAATGGCATCTCACACAAACATTATCAATTCATGAAATTAAAACATGAGTTTTGTAGCTCTCAAAGCAACGATTGCAAAAACGTAAAAATTATCGAAAACGGATCAAAACTAACCTTGGATTTAAGCTTGTAATAACCAAAAATTTGAAAGCTTTTGTTCTTTCTTTTCTTTCCCACATTCGGTGGAAAGATGGATGAGAATATGTCTATTTCCATGCTTTATATCATTAAAAATATCTTAATAACATAATTCCTATTCTAGCCTTTTAAAACAAAAATTTTATAACATAATTAACAAGGTCATTTTTGACCAAAACCACCCACTAACTAAATAGTGGTTCAATTGCCACTTAAGGCCATAACTTCAAAAAGCCACAACACATAGGTACTTTAATAAATAGCAAGTAACTTTCACATTTAATGCAATTTAATCCTTTTGTCAAATTAAACACACAGACAGTCAAACTAGCTTACAGAAATTTAGCACATGCTAATTCACATATCAACGGCACAAAAAATAATATTAAAATATTATTCAGACTTGGATTCGTGTTCTCGAAACCACTGTTCTGACTAGGGTATAAACTGGACTGTTACGAATGCTTACACGGCTTAGCACATGGGAGTGTGGCTTGGCTATGTAACTCAAGTCAGTATGCTCAAATTGCTCACATAGCCTGAGACACAAGTATGTCTCTTGACCGTGTGAGCCGCACGGCCTAACCACATGGGCATGTGTCCCTTGCACTTTAGAAAAAAAAAATTGATGTTTTCTAAAAAATTCTTGGAGTTCCCAATTTAGTCTCGACTTATTTCCAATATGTATTTTGAGCCTCGAGGACTCACCTAAGGGACAATATAATTGATTTTGATTGGTTTCTGATATGAATGCTAGATTAAAATAAATGTCTGATATCTAATCTGTAATATCTGGTAATACTCCGTAACCCTGTTCCGGCGATAGATACGAGTTAGAGGTGTTACAATCTTTGTCAAAAGTAGTACTTAAACTAATCAATTTGATCTTGATTTACCTAAAAAATGATAACAACTGACAAGAATGTGATATGTGACACGTTTTCATTAGACATCGAATACATTTTTTAAGAAAATAGGATAAATTGGTAGTTTATATAACACCCTTACCCAGACCGATGACAATCCTGAATAATTTATGCTAGATATTCTTTGACATTGTAATCAATTATTTGATCTTAACTGAACTCAAATTAATATCAATAACTCAAATATAACTTTGTAATTATCATCCCAACTCATCATGTATCATAAAATTTCAATTACTACATTTTGAAATTGAGGTACCTATACTTCAAATAAAGATATTCATACCTAAGCATATAGCATCGATATCAAAACTTTTAAAAACTTCATTTAGACACTAACTTTGCATGTATTGATACCTAGAAGTAACGCAAAACATTTTCAAAACTTCATCAAAACAATCTAAATCATTCCCAAACATTTCAAGACTTTATGAAAATTGAATCACCTATTGATCAACCAATAACATTGGTTTACAAAATAAACACTATATATGTGCAACCAAAATAACTAAACATCATAACACCATAGTCTCAATTCACATATATACAAATTTAACAACTAAAGTTTTGTTTATCCTAGATACATGCCATAACCAATCCGGATATGTACGGTACATGATCTTTTATAGGTGATGTGATCTAAAAGTTGATTTTTTATAGGGGATGTTATCCAAAAGTTGATACAATCCTCAACAAATCTCTTTACGAGATCGACATCTAATCTATGCATGAAAAACAATCCAACTTGCTAAGCATTCAAGCGTGCTCAGTGATGCTCAAATTAAATTCCAAATTACCTTACCCTTATGCAAGTATCAACTAAAACATAATATCATTCTTATCAACCATTAAGGACTTAATTAATTCAATTATTACATCATTTTTAAACATTACCATGACCTTCACTTAATTAATTCAAGTTATACTCTTTTTTTTTTTTACTTTGAAAATAGTTATATTTATTAATTATAGTTTACTAAAAAAACAAGGGCATATAATTTTGCAATAAATAAGATTACAAAAATAGAATAATTTATTTTTAAAATATTTTGAATTTAGTACTACTTTATATTTATATTTTATTTATAAAACCGAGTCCAACGGGGAAGTTAAGTCTTCATGTAATGGCCTGAATTTTTAGTGGTGTCGGAACGGTGATTCGAGGTCACTAAATTCGACAAGTGAGTAGAAAATATTATTAATTTAGTGAGTATAAGTTAAATGTGAAGTTAGGAAATTTTTTGAAATAGTGAATAGCGTGCTAAAAAAAATATTAATATAATTAGAATTGGAAACGAGGTATCGAGACCATGAAGATTTTTAATCTAGCCATAAATATTTTATAAATATTTATGGAGTATTAATAAGTTAGTATTAAAGTTTCGTCAAGAAATTTTAAAGTTCCAATAGTTAATTGAACAAAAAAGACTAAATTGTAACAAATGCAAAATTATAGGAAATGATTAAATAGCTAAAATGATAAAAGAAAGAGGGCTTAAGAGGCAAATAGACCCAAGGTCTATTTGGGCTGGACGGCAAGGGCATGAAATCAGCAAGATAATAAGGAGAATTAAGGGCAAAATTGAAATATTGCAAAATTTACTTAATAAAGCTAGGATTAAAGTGGAATTATCTAGATTTCTCTTTATTTTTCTGCATTCTTATCAGCAAAAACACCATAGAAGGGTTTTATTAAGCTGGTTTTTCATAATTTTACTGCAAGCAAGTTCAATTCTTGATTATTTCTTGAATTTTTTTGTGTTTTTGTGACTTTCACAACTAGGTCCACTTGTTGAATTCATTAGTTTTAGATTTTATGAATGAAATTGGAAGTTGCTATGAATATGTGCTAGAATTATATGATGATTTAGCATGGAATTAGAGCTTTAAATTGTTTATACGCTGATATTATTGAAAGAATTGAATAGAAAGTGAATGTTTGGGACCTAATTTTTAAAGAATTTGAAGTTAGGGTTTTTTGTGGAAACTCTGAATTTCAATAGTTGTGAAATAACTTATAATGTCTAGGTAAAGTATTAATTTAGAAAAATTATCTTAATTGAGGGGTTAATTGAGCAAGGACTGAATTGTATAAATTGTGAAATTTGAGGCAAAATGGAAATCAACACTTTGCACTAAAACAGTTTTGAACAGCAGCAGTAATCTAACTTTGAAAAATCACCAAAAATTGTAGATATTGAATTAGAGGATGAATAAAATATTGAATTAAAGATTATTAAGCCTAGTTTCTTATAGAAGCAACGATATAAGCAATGAAATTGTAAATCGTGAGATATAATAGGTTTTGTGAGACAAGGTCAGAATGATTTCGGGTTCCCCTGTTCTGACTTTGGAAAATCATGAAAAAATTGGATAAAAATAATTAGGGGCTTAAATTAATATGTTTAAAATCCTGAATGAGTCTATTTTCAATAGAAACAAATGGTAACATCGTCTAAATCTCGTACAATGAGATGATTAATTTTTAGTGAAGAAGTGTCGAAACTGTCAGATAGCAGAACAGGGGTGACTTTAAAGAATAAAATATACTTATTGGCTAAACCAAAAATTCTGAAAATTTTATGAAAAGAATATATGTGAGTCTAGTTTCAAGGAAAATTAGCAGATCTTAATTTTCAATTCTTTAACTGAAGATAAAAATAATTTAGTGACTATGACACGGATAGACAGCTTGAATATCTATAGAAGTAAATAGTGAAATTATAGATAATGTTACTTATATGCGGGTTATAAACATTAAGGATGTGAAATAGAGTAAATGTGAAGTCAATACTGATAAGTGAATGATTTTACAATGATAGATCGAGAACCCGAAGCAAGTCGAGGAAAAAAAGTAGCTGATTAGTCCCTGAATTTTCACAAACTCTGCAAATCGACCCAGGTAAGTTCATATGGCTGAAATTTAATGATTAAATTTTAATTTCATGAATTATATAATGTATGATGAGATATATTTGTTGATGAATTAAGAATAAAATAAAAATGCGAAAATTGAATAAACGATCAAATTGAGCGGAACATCGGATTTGAATACTTCTGATCAGTGACAAGTGATAAGTGATAGCTTTAACTACACTTATCTGATCAGTGACAAGTGACAAGTGATAAGTGATAGCTTTAGCTACGCTTATCTGATCAGTGACAAGTGACAAGTGATAAGTGGTAGCTTTAGCTACACTTATCTGATCAGTGATAAGTGACAAGTGATAAATGTGATCCGTGTAAGACCGTGGCAAGGCTATGGCTTTGGAAAGTGATAAGTAATAATATGTAAGACTATAGTTATACTATGGCAAAGTGGAAGTGAAGTACTCAATTTTCCGTAACCGTTCCCTAATTTGATTAAGGATTGTAAATGACAAAAGGGCCCAAAAGAGTTAAAGTAAATGGACAAGTGGTAGTGAGTTTATACAAGAGGACTCACCAAATTGTGGTTGACAGGTGAACTTAGTAATTGTGTATAATGCATAAGTGTATGAATGTTTGGTAAGATTTATATTTTATGTCTATGAACTTACTAAGTTTCTATAAACTTACTTCAGTGTATTCTGTAACATCCTGAAAAGGGCATATGCATTTTCGGTTTAATTGTACGAAGTGACATGTTTTATGTACTAGGAATAAATTTTGAACATTTTTGGAAACCCGAAAATGAATGGAAATGATTTGGAAATGAATATTTTTGGAAACCTGAAAATGTGTGGAAATGTTAAGTTTAAAAATGGAAAGTGAACATTTCTAGAAATTTGGAAACGTAAGGAAATGATTCAAAAGAGGAAAGTTAATATTTCTGGAAACTTGGAAATGTAAGGAAATGATTCAAAAGAGGAAAGTGAACATTTCTGGAAACTTGGAAATGTAAGAAAATGTCAAGTTGACAGAGCCGAACGAAAATTTATGGAAACTTAGAAATTACCTAGAAATGAGGAGTTTTAAGGTTTAAAAGGGGAAATTAAGGCAAGGTGGCCTTAAAAGAAAAAGTTTGTGAAATTTGACACACAAACAGGCTTAGAAAAGTGGCCCGAAGATGCCACTTATGGCTTATGGAAATGGCGCCATATGCAAGAGGAATGGGTCTGAATTTGAGTCACTTAGGAAGCAAATAAAGGAGGTTTTATTTTTGCTTCCAGAAGACTGAGGTGGACGGCACATGCTTCTAGAAAGGAGGTGATTTATTTTCATAAATATTCGATTAAAAAGGTGATAAATAAAGGATTTTTAAATTGGATTATTTTGAAGAGATAAATGTTGGATTAAACTTTTTTATTTATGATAATTAAAGGATGAAGCTATCAAAATAGAGGAGTGGTGGCCAAGTAAGGGACTCTAGCTTAGTAATTTCGGCTATAAAAGGAAAAGAGAGGCCATTCTACATTATTTTCTGTTCTTTGAAAGCGTCTGCCGAATTCTCTTCATCAAATCTTCTTCTTCTTTTATTTTTGCCAAGCCAAAATACCTTGTGTTCTAGCCGAATCCTCCATCTTTATTCTTCCTTCTCTAATCCCTCCAAAAGCCGAAAGTTGTGAGATCATCATCTAGCCATAGCCGAATCTCTAAAGATTGAAGTGAAGGTGCAATCGATTTCTTCAAGTAAGGGTAAGATTTCATTCGGTTTCATCCTTTTTCTTTTAAGATTTGCCGAAATCTAGGACTAACCCCATTAATATCTTGTTGCCGAAACTTTGAAGAAATCTTTCGGGATTTACTAAGTGTCGACTACAAGGAAGGAAAAGTTCTTTTCCCGAAGGTACACCATAGGCCACGTGTTCCCTAGTTATTCAGTGAGTTTCGGGATTTAAAATCCACAAGGTAAGCATATGAAGTATTCGGCCAAGGCTTATTTTTGGTATTTAAAATTATTTCCTATTTATTCAAAAGCCGGAAACTAACCTAGTTAAATGATTTGGTGGCTAGCCGATTTTTGAGGAAGGAATACTACAAATTTCGGGATTTGATTATTAATCAAATCGGTAAACAAGGTAAGTTTAAGAATACTAATCCTACTAGGATTTGGATTTATGGCCAAATGGCTTTTTATTAAAATAATAAGTGAATAATCAAATGTAGGGATTAAGGATCTAAGTATTAGATCAAGCTTTTAGGGATCTCAAGGAATTTCTAAGCGAATCAGGTGTGTACCCCACACTAACTTTTAATAAGATTTATGGCAATATTTAAAATGTGCATGTTTCTAAGAATGTGAATGTGGCTAAGGTACCATGTTATGGTACAAAGTACTGAAGTACGTTTCCTACTCCTACTAGGATTATGAAACATGTTATAATTAACATGTGAAAAGTGATAAAAATGTGAAATTAGGCATGTAATGCATAATATGTATGTTATGGGGCATATAGGTTATTGAAAAAGGGGAAGTGAATGTGATAACTACGGTCTCACTATCTGAATGCGGTGACTTCGGTCACATTATCTGAATATGGTAACTTCGGTTATATTATCTGAATCTGGTGTCTCTTGACACAATTATATCTAGTGGCTATGCCACAAATTTTATATGGGCGATGAGCACGTCGTCTACAGCGACTGCCTTCGATGGTGTGTAACGGATGGAGGGTTGACTTAGTAGTCCCCACGGTGTGATTGGCAGGTATGGGGAAGTGTGGCAGATGGCATCTAGATTTGGATTTGGATTGCATCATCATTTTTATTATTTTTATATGAATAAGTATTTGATATGAAAACGTATGCCTGATCTGTTAAATTTTAGTGTTGTGTACAAATTGAGTCTGTTGACTCACCCCGTTGTGGGACTATTTTTCAGGTAAAGATCAATAATGGTCTGGGTTCGGCAAAAGCTTAGGGATGGCCATGCTCAGCTTGAAGTTTTATTCAATATAGACATTTAATTTTATTTAAGTATTTTAGAATTTTATTTAGGATTTTACTTAATGTAATATGACCATAGTTAAATTGTTTTCCACTTATTTTTATTTATTATGTTTATGTGATTTATCTTTTAAAGCTTAAGTACTAATTTATTTTTAAACTAAACCCTAAATATTTTGTCACCTAAGATTAAAAGAATTTCTAATATAAAAAAAATTTGACTTCGTTTTTAACACAAGCCCAAACCAAACCATATTTTCTTTAAAATCGCACAAATTTTCTCTAACTAACAAAGAACTTTGAAATCGATTTTTCTTGAGGAACATACTAGATCCGGTTCAAGCTCGTGGGCCGAGCTTGGGGGTTTCATATCCAATGTCTCATGTAGATTGACATAAAAATATATGGAGGATCAGATCAACATTGAAGATCACACTATCCAGATTATCTCCGGTAACTTTTGTAAATTTCCTTTTTCATTTATATGGCATGTACATGGTTTGATGATTATATAAATACCAAAACTTGTTTAATGAATATATATTAAAGTAAAGAGTGATGAATATGCTAAATAGTATAATTATAATAGAAGTATAATTTGGTATCAAATTGATTGAATTGGATTGGATTGGTCGATTTTAAAATTGCAGGGAAGATTGGATATTTATAAAGGGACTATATTGAGTTCATAATAATAATAATAATAATAATAATTCGTTAAACTTTGGTAATGCCTCATACCCTATTTCGGCGACGAATACGGGTAGAGAGTGTTACACTTTAGGTTTTTCATAGTACCCCGATTAAAGTCCTAGAGCTCCTTCGACAATATAAGACTAATGATGCCTTTGTTCAATTCGACTTTGATGTAATTCTATTTCTATATATTTCACCCAAAAGAAGAAGAAGAAGAATTTATTTTTAAAATATTTTGAATTTATTACTACTTTACATTTATATTTTAATTATGAAAAAAATCAAAACTAATTCCTAACTTAAAAAAGTTGTAGTTAATTTTTATTGCATTTATTACAATTGGTTACAATAATAATAATAATAAATTTGAATTTAACATATTATATATATATAATGCATATATTAATATAATAATTTCATGCCTAAAATTAAGGTGTTCTTTCAATTTTAGAACTAAATGGTTTATATTTAAAGGAAGGAAACATATTTTCAATTAATAGGTTGAAGTCAATAAAATTTTAATTATGATAATATTAATTTAAGGAAATATCCCGGTTCGAATAATTTTCATCGAAACAAATTAGTATGTAATACATTTTTTTTTTTTTTAGTTTCTAAAATTTTAACCCGATTTTCTACCTTGATACTCAAAATTTTAATTATGATACAATTTTAATAGCTTCCAATAATTAAAATAAACCAATCATAGAAATACTAATAATAATATTCAAAGTAAGTCATACATGTACCATCAATAATGATGCTAAGAATATCAATATAAAATAAAATCATATATAATAAATGGTTAAAACAAATAACCAAAGTAAATAGCAATAGAGATGAATTGAATAAATAAAAACTGATATCAAAAGCTTAGTGGCATAGGCCGCAAACTATAAAGGACTAAAATGTAATTATCCCATCCTATAAAAATTATGTCTGACGGTTGGTTATGATGGTTTTCAATTTTTGTTTTTAAATTCATTTTATTTCATTTGTTTTTCTAAAACAACCCCAGAGTTCATTTTTTTATCTCCCTTGTTTTTCCAACATCACCATCAATTATATATATAAAAAAAACATATATTTTTCGGTCGGCAGTAGCTTCTAGGTCACAAAAATTCCTTTTATTTTTTTAAATTCGATTTCGTACTCCTAAACTATTTTGAGTTGTTTGTTTATTAATTTAATCAACTCAGTTTGATTCTTATTCTACAGTTTGTCTAACATGTATTGACACTCGTTCTAGTTCTATCAATTTCACCCATTTTTCGAGCTTCTTCGCATTCATCATCAGTCTCACTACTCTTTTATTCAATCCGGCATCAAATTTTTTGATCGTTTGAACCGATACACCCAACTATAACACTTCGTTCACAACTTTGAGATCATAAACTCATGGTTCTAAGTCATGACTCCACCAAATTGACCGGGCATTGTTAAAGACTAAATGTAATTAGAAACAATTTTGATCAAACATTTTAAATTTAAATATAGGTGTTGTGAAATATATACTACTGAGATTGAAAATCTCGTATTCAATATTTTAAAATTTTATTCAATAAATAATTGAAAATATTTTATTCAAAAACCCATATTATGAATTCGATAAATGGAAATGGTTTAATTGTGATGACTTTCCAATATTCACTTCTAACAATCTTTATCTTTGACGATATATTAATGCTACCCTCCGACTTTTCTATTCCCAACTTAGAGCAAGTGCCTCGGGCTTCCCTTTTCTTCTCATTCAAAAAATTACAAAAAAAAAAATCTTCAAAATGCAAAAAATAAAATTAACATAAAAAAAAAAGATAAGCTAAATGCTAAGAAACCTACAGATTGTGATGAAAATTATTGTTAGCAATCACCTATTTATATCTTTTGTTTAGCACTATGGGCTATATGGGGTGAAAGGAACTCGCGCATTCATGATAATAAGAGCAGATCAGGCATTCATGATAATAAGAGCAGATCAGGCCAAGAAACAGTTGATTTTATTCTTAGATATATCTCAGAAATTGAATGAGTAAAGGAAAAAACTCAAAGTACCTCTTCGGCGGATATCAAATGGCGGCACCTGTCCGGACAGGGAATCAAAATTAATTTTGATGGGGCTTTTAATGACAGAAGAAAATATGCGGCGTCTGGTGTAGTAGCTAGGGATAGATCAGGGCAAGTAATCATCTCATCAATAAAAATCCATGCTAGGGTTGAATCAGCTTTTGCGGCTGAGGCGTAGCTTGCCGACAAGCAGTCCAAGCAGCGCTCGAAATGGAAGAAACAAATATTGTTATAGAGGGAAACTCATTGACAACGATTAAGAAATGTCAAAACAACAGCCTTGATAAGTCACAGATCGGGTTTATTGTTCATGATATTCATCAAATGAAATCTAAGAGAAGTGGTTTAAATTTCGAGCATATTCCACGATCGGCAAACAAATTAGCTCACATACTAGCAATAGAAGCTCTGAAAAGAGAAGAAGAAATTTACCTGAGAAGGAGTGTCCCATGGTATACGGCCAGTCAGGCGAGAGAAGAGAGCATCAGAGAACCAGATTGAGATATGAAATGCAGGCAAAGAGGAGGGGCATTCTTAGATGGGGGAGTAAAACGGATTTGTAGTAGGATTAAAGCCCCTTGGTAAACGAAGGGGAGCATTAAAAGATGGTTGATAATGGAGCAGGTAGAAAGTGGTAGTCTAATCGGTGTATCAGTGGGTAAGAAATAGACTACATTGGAAACTGGTAGCGTCTGGGAGAAGGAAAGGGGGATAACGTGGTGGACGGTGTGCCAGTTGGCTTCTTGGGCAGTGCACGAGTCATTTTCAAGACCTCAGATCATTTAATTTTTTTTGTTGTTTCTGGTTTTTGAATTTGGAAAGTTATTAGGTAAAACAGGCCGAATTATAGGTAGTTTGTTTTTTAGTCCAGTTTATTGCTTATGAGGCCGGAATAACGGGCCTTCTATTTGCTTTCTTTGTTATTGATTTTAGAAAATGAATAAAGCCCAAGTTGCAGCATTTTTTCAAAAAAAATAAAAAAATAAGGGGTTTTAAAAATTTTGATTATGTAATTAAAATTTAATTATTAAATATAATAATTATTATATTTAATATTATTATTTAATTAAGTAAATATTTTTATAATAAAATGGATAATATATAAAAAAATTTAATGTAAAATTTACTTATATTATAATATTACTTAAGTTATCCAAATTATACAATTAATTTTTAAAATTTTCATATTAAAATTAAATTAAAATTTTTAAAATATAATATTATTGATAATAATAAATAAATATTTAGTTTAAATAAAATGGATAACTATCTATTTAATTTTCTTATTTAATTAAAGATTTATCTAAATTTTAAATTCTGATTATCTAATTAAATTTTAAATAAAATTTAATTATTAAATATAATAATTATCCATATTATTATATTTAATTTTACTATTAATTAAATAAATATTTTTATAATCAAATGGATAATACATGAAAATTTTGAAATGTAAATTTTACTTACATTTTAATTTTACTTAAATTATTCAAATTATATCCAATTTTGATAATTATTTTTTAAAAAAATTTAAGTTAAAATCAAAATTTAAAATAGATAATATATAAATAAATATTTAAGTTAAATAAAATGGATATTTGTCTAATTAATTTTCTTATTTAATTAAATGTTTATTTTTAAATAAATTTAAACGGTTTATTTTTAGATAAAAATGAAATAAACTGCAAATTAAATAAAAATTTAATTCAATTTGATTAAAAATTAAAAAAAAAAGATGAAAAATATATAATTGCACGCAAGTATAGTGCATGTAACTTGCTATTATTTATATATATGCGATAAATCATCCTCCACTTTTTCAATTAAAGAAACTCTTGATATCTCTTTAATCAGAATTTTTTAATATAACAACATTCCAATTGGAGCATAAACATTCATTTACCAACTTTAAACATTGTTGTCATGTCATCTTCACACAATTCAAAACTATGGATTTAACCACAAAACACATTGAATCTCATGGAGTTGAACTACAATATCCCAACCTTCCACCCTTTCCTTTATTCAAAGTCCTACTCTTTCCCTTCATTCCTACCAAAGCTTTCTTCCTCTTCCTCTTTAAAATACACACAAAAACACTAATAATCTTATTTATACCAAATACAGGACATTAAACATAAAAATATAAACTTATTCATTACTTCTCACTTTGGATACTAAGCTCAAAACCAATTTCTTTTTCTCGCTTTCTCTTCAACTGACCTTTTCTTTCTGATCTCTCTTTACCATCTCACACACGCTAGGCGTCCATTGCCTGTTTCATTCATCCGGGAAATTATAAACCAACTTCTTCTATCCATAATAATCCAAGGGTCATTAATATATTTAGCTAAACTAATGGTGATCCAAAGGATGATATTTATCCTTCAATTAACCGTAAGACATGTATTTTAGCTAACAAAATGTCCACTTAACCAACATTAATTCATTTAATCCAAGGGCTTTCCAAAATATATAGTCAAATTCCCTTTTAAGTCCTCCAATTATTCAGGTAGAGAAATGGGATTATATCCCTCATGCATCTCTTCAATTCCAATTTCCCATCTCGAGCCCAAATTAACACTGTTGAGAATGTACCAAGCACATTCATTTTTTACCCCCCGAAAACTTACTATTTGAACTCTGAAATAATATCATCTTCGACACCGGAAATTTCTTATCCAATTTATTTTTAATACTTTCAGGAACCAAAATTTTTAGGTTAGGATGCTGAATGAATGTTACGGCAAATAGGAGATGGAAAACTAGTTATTTTATAAATATTTTTAATGATATTTAACAAATATTATTTTAAAAATTCCATTTTATGTTTTTATATAAATATTTTTGTCATTAAAACAATATAAAATCCCTACCCCCCCCCCCCCCGGAGGCTTGGGCCCAATAAACTGAATTTCATATCCAAACCAAACATCATTCATAAATCAATAGTTTACTTGGGTATGACAAAAAGATTTTCAGGTTTTGTTAGTTTAAATGCAGAGACAAAAAGCATAAATAGTAAGTAATATATTATGAACTCAGTCATGCAACGAGCCATATAGTTGGCTTGCAACCACATACAAATTAACCACTGTCGACTCTCTAGTTCTTAACCCTTGGTCGATAATCACAAAGAAAAAGATGCAAAAGGGAGTTTAAGAACTACGCTTTTACACTAATTTGGCCTTTGGGGGCACGACACCAGTAAAACACAACATCCTTTTCTTATATAGATTCTTAATGCACTTACTTACAATCGAGCCAACCTTGGAGCACTTGAGAGTGAATAAACAACCTCTTCTTTCTCTTTGGCTATCACTGCTCTTCCTTCTTCCCCTTCTCCGTAGCTTCCTCTTCCATTACCTGACCGCAAGAATCCGCCATTGTTATCAAACTTGAGTTCCATTAAAGCATTCATTTTACCTCCTAGAAAATACTGCTTAGCCGCCCACCTTTGAATTTTACCTGAAGTTGTTTTCGGGACACTTCCACTTTTTACAAGAACTACCATCCCTACATCTACTTCTTCGTTTTCGAAAACATTTTCTCTGATTCTTTCACATATATTCCTCAAAATCTTATTATCCTTTTCACTCCTCTGCATTTCTGCAACAAGAACGATCATTCTTGAAACATCAAATGCAGCGAGACAACCCCCTCTTATGAACTGTGGGCAACTATTGTAAGCTGCAGTCTCTATGTAATGAGGGTGTATGTCCTGACTGTTTGGGAACTTAATCACCTCTGCGCAACGACCTGTTACGAAGAGAAATCTTTCTTCCCCTTTAACAATCCCTTTATCCCCGGTCCGGACGAAACACCGACTGACCTTGTTACTAAGTCTACCTTTGAATATGTCTTGAGTTAAGAAAGGATGGCCTAAGTAACCTGAGGCGTTGCTTGGAGACGAAACCCAAATCTCGCCTTCGATTCCATCATCAACAGGTTCGTGTGTGTGCTCGTTCACTACAATGATGTCCATGTCCTCTTCTTCTTCTTCACTGGTAAGTCTCGCAATAGGTAAGAGCTTGTTGTGGGAAGGGAAAACGGGGAAACAGGAGTTTCCAGAGTTGTCATCGTTTCTCCATGCTGTGGAAACGAAAGTGCAATTCTCTGCTAAGCCATAAGAGGGGGAGATGGACGATGGTTTTAATTCAAAAGGCTTGAACACATGAAGAAATTCTTCAACTGGTGCCTTGTAAATGGGCTCATTAATGATAATGAGGTTTCTCAAACTCCATAGATTGATAGGTGAGCTTCCTGTTTCGACTCCACCACGCTTCACGACTAGTGGCAAGGTGAATGATGGAACTGGAGTACAAGTGGCCTTAAACTGTGTAATGAGCTCGATCCATAGTCTAGGCCGGTTGAGAAAAGCTGCAGGTGACGTTAGCACGCATGTTGCCCCAGATACAATGGTCAATAACAGAAACATTAGGCCACAATCATGGTACTGAGGCAACCAAGAGACGATTACACTATTTGGATGTAAGTCATAAGCTTTCCTTGCTGTTCTAACATTGTGAGCAGCTGATCCGGCTGTCACAAGCACTGGCTTTGGGATCCCTGTTGCACCTGAGGTGTATTGAATCAAGTAAGTTTCATCAGGTTTGCAACCGTCATAAGACATGGAATCCAGTCTTGAATCTGCATTTTTATGTTTGACATCTTCAGTAGGAACCCACTTCAGGTTCTGTAACATCTGGGCAAGCTTCTTGTCTTTGGAGGGCAAAGAAAGATATTGCTGAACTTTTGTGATATAATCATGCTGAGCAATGGCAGCTTTAGGCTTTGTCTGGGAGAGAGCTCTGAGCAGGTGGTGATGGTTTTGTTTGGAAAAAGAAGGGTCAGGTGGGAATATGGGCACGCTCAAAAGGCCGGCTCTTTGACACCCAAAAATAATCTCAACCAGCTCTAGCCCAGGCGCGCATAAAATGATTACGGTGTCGCCTCTTTGTAGTGAGTGCAGCAGCTGGATAGAAATGGACTGCACTGAATCATTGAGCTGAGCATAGGTGAGTGTTGAGCCATTGCTTACATTGGTCGTGCCATCTTCGGACCAAATGAAAGCTGGCTTGGACCTAAAGGCTGACAGGCTAGCCCAAATGGGAAGGTATTGGTCAACAACTGGTTGGTCAGGGAAAATAGGGTCGTAGTTCTCATAATTCATATTTCTTGGTCTTGTGCTTTTTGATGTTTTGTCTACCTGTTAATCCACTTTTATAGCGAGGAACGCGAGGTCAACGCTGGGGGATAAGGTGCGTATGTCGTCACCATTGATTGAAGACAACATATAGTAAAACAGAGCACAACTAAATATTCGAGAGAATATCTCAGTATGATCCTGGAATGATTTACCCGTAAATAGGTAACAATGTCACCTTCTTCATGTTTGTACATAATTGTCCCCGTTACATCCCAGACGGCTTTTGCTTGATTATTAGATGCTGTCCCAGCTTCTCACCGAAGCGGATTAACAATAGAATATTAGGTGAATATAACAAATTAAATGTTGGTTCTTACCATAAACCTCTTCAAACAGTTTGCGGGAATTCCAAGGGCTTAATGCCAATAATGATCTGGAATATGCGGCAAATAGATGATTTAAGTCTAGGTATCTTATGTTAGTTCATGTCTTCAAATCAAATGGCATGATAACAAAACCCTGTTTTGTTAATGGTAATCCTGTTACATTAATCTTTGCATTTTAGCTACTAAAACTATTCTCCATCTAGTTTTCAACATTTCCGGTTTATATCACCAGGAACCCAGTATTCCCTTGCGGCTCTCAATTAATTCGGAGTGGGCCCTGATTAATTAACATGCGGCCAGATATTAGACAACTCAAGAGACACAAAGCCACTCCAGCAGTGAATTGCAATCCATTAATGTCTTATATGAGACAGCTGACAGCTAAAATATGAAGACCAAAGAACCGGGCAGTGTGTTTATTCAATCTCAAAGCAGATTTAGGAGACCAAAGTTAAAAAGACTTTACTCATAAGGCTTATAATTTTAATGGCTTTCAGAACAATAATTTTCGCGCAAACATTTTTCCTTTCAAGTGCCTGCCTTTCAGATCCATGGATTGTGACAAATGCCAACATTCCATCTCCAATGACAATCATTGCCCCCAGGCACAGGCCCTGATCATATAACAGACAGAAAAATCATTACATAAACAATATACATAAATTTTAGAGCCAAGCAAGCAAGAAATAATAAGAAAAAGATAGCTTCCAGGGTGCATGGATCATATAATCTCATGATGATTTTGTACTTTACCATGTAAATCTATAGTATAAGTTACTAGATTGGGATTCTAAGTGGAGCCAATTATGCAATACTATCCTTATTGATATCTTAATATCAATTTGATAGTTTAGATCTATGTCGAAGATTACTTCTTTACCTAGGATACCACAGGATAATCTAACTGAACTTTGAACAGAGGACAACAACCATTCTTTTGAAAATTATAGAAACTTTACGGCACTTGGAGAACAATATTAAAGAAACAAGGGAAAAATAATAAAGGATATCTCCTTAGGCTAATTTTTATTCAGGCTTTTTTCCTTAAACTAGTGAAAGAGATGCAACTTCATAACAAACTAAGAATATAACTAAACTGGTCATAGAAAAAAAAAAAAAGAATATAACTAAAGAACAGATGCTGCTGAAGCATAGACAATCAATCAGCAGTAAGATTGTCTAAACTTTGCATAAAACTTCATTAAATAGAATGGGAATCCAAACCTCAAAATTTGTTACCGTTGCCTTTGTGGACAAGACAGGTCAATGGCACCAAACATGGAAGACAAACTATTCCAATTTATAGAGGTTAAGACTCTCTTCCTTACGAATCTGAGATTAGAAGCTCCCTTCGACCAGTTTCAAGGTTAGGAGCTCCCTTCGACAAGTTCCATGTATTATTCATAAATTATTCATGTGACAGAAACCACAACAAGGGAAAGGCTTCATCAAATTAAAGCAGACTTTCCCCTGAATCGTCAGGTAACTAGATTCATAATCCATGACCATAACAAGAGTCTACCACAATTCCCAGCAATGTAGCATAAGAATTCAGGCACATAAAACTTATAAGGCTGAAAAGCATATAATGATGGACAGGTTCTATTTGCTATTTATCTCCAATTCAAACCTTGACTTGCACCATTACCAAGCTAGATATGACATATAATCATAAAACAGAGATCTGTTTGAACATGGTGTCACGCCTCACGAGTATCCACAACAGTCCCAAACTTCATTCCCAGAAAAAGTGTCCCCAAAGTTTATGCAGCTTGGAATGTTACACTTTCGGGCAAACTAATATCTATTTCTACTTCTGTTTAACTCTAACTGCAGTGATGACCAAACATTAATTCATTGTCTTCTTTCAAATGCAAAACATGAACAAGTTATCATTAAGGTGTTTTCATGCCAACATAAGCATAGATTAAAACATGCTCTCCCAAATCCATATTACTATTCTGTAATTACTATCAAGATTTGATATTTTTAATAGATAATATATATAATAACACTAAAGAGCCAAGGTCAAAGATAAAGAGATAAACTGGATTCCCATAGCATGTAAATTGAAAGAATATAGAAATGAAAACAAAAAATTGAATTTGCTTTACTGGTATAAAATTCTACAAAATGTTAGTTAAAGTATACCCTTAGCACCTCTATTTAGTAATTTTCGTTAAAAATCATATCCTTTAACAAAGCGTTCTATAAATTCATATAGCATTTCAGAGCACTTTTCGGAGTTGACGCAAATCCTGCCAGTTGTCTTAAGTTAGGAGGAGGCCAGTTCCCTTTTCTAGATTTGTTTTTCCCCAGATAATGATAACATATTGCAGGGTATAGATAATATCCATGCATGTAAATATTTAATCCTAACAGGAGATTTGTATTCTAAGACTTCCATAACTTTCTTAAGAGCTAAAGACAACAAAGTAATAAATTTCAAGTCTAACAAACAGCACTTGAAATACATATAAAAAATAGCTCCTGGTTACTATCAATCCTACATAGAAAATATAACTGTTGAAATGAATCTTCTAATAGGCACAAAAAGGTAAAACGCGGCAAGGTCATAGAAAATGTCAATTGTCTCTTAATGGGCATCAACTAGCTACTATAAGGCGATGAAAAAATAATCCTTTTTTTTTTTTTAAGATGGCAACTAATACTAGTAACACCAAAACATGCAACAAAGGACACATTTTTCTTTTCTCTAAGAAAGAGATCATACCCAAGGTTGAGAATGCTATTAATGGGGTCCATAAGCTGGGGCTGTTGCTGATGTTGTTGCTGCTCCTCTTGTTGCTGCAGCGGTGGAAGACTAGCACCAGCAGCAACCGCGGCAGCACTCGAAGGCGCTCCTTTGGCCTCCACATACCTCCAAAGATACCAGGAAGCAACCGACCTGTATGGCCTCCATTTCTCGCACAATTGATCCATCTGCGAAGGCCTTGGCAACTCCTCCAAATTGTAGAGCAATTGAACCCCTTTTCGTACCCCGAGATCATTAATTGGCAAAACATCGGGTCTATGAAGCGAAAAAATCATGAACATATGAACCGACCAAGAACCGATCCCATTGACCATCGTAAGCATGGTGAAAAGTGATTTGTCATCCATATTTACAATCGCCGAGTCCGATAATATCCCCGTCTGGTATTTTCTCGCGAGATCATGAAGGTAACTCGCTTTTCGTCCCGAGACACCAATTTGTCGCAGCTGTTGAGAGGTTAAAGAAAGAACAGTTTCAGGAACAACCCCGTTTTCACCTCCGCAGAGAGAGATGAAGCGGGTGTAGATGGAGGTTCCGGCTTTGAAAGCGAGCTGTTGGTAGAGAATGCTCCGAGTGAGCGCGAGGAAAGGGGCATGGAAAGTGTCGAAGGTCGGAGGTGGATGGAGGTCGATTAAGGAAGCGAGGAGGGGATCGGCGTCGCGAAGGTGGCGGATGGCGGTTTCGACCTCGCCCTCGCAAGACAAGGACCGAGCAATGATTCGTGGAGCCACCACCGCTAGGGCTCGATGTTGACTGAGTTTTGTTTTGGAAGCTCTGCCGACGGTTTTACGCTGTTCGGTCAGGGATGTGGAGGAGAAGGTCGTTGCTTGTTGGGAGGCATTAGGGTCGAAGCTCAGGTCAGGGGAGAGTTTCCGGATTTTTCTAGGGCGGGAAGGGATTTTCGAAGGAGGAGACGAGGTTGGGAGAGGAACATTGACTAGCTCCGTCGGACCACATGCTACAATGGCGGTACAGGCGGTGGTAACGGTGGAAACAGCGGCCGTGGAGGAATTACTCGGGTCTCCAGATTGGGTTTGAACTTGGGCTTGAGTCGTAGTAGAGGAGTCATTCGGTGGCTGAGATTGAACCTGCGGCTGAGGCTGCGACGGGGTTTGTTCGCCCATGTGAAATCGATCAAAATCTGAGATATAATTTAAAAACCTTTGGAGAATGAAAGCGGAGTTGGCGTTGGCGTTGGCGTTGGCGTTGATGTTGACGATGGGCGACGGGGTTAAGGGGAGGAGTAGTGGAAGGAAAATAGATGAGCGAGTGGAGGTATTATGAGAGCAAGTCCAATGACTCCAAACATAGATCAGTGGAGTGACTGACCCCTTTTTTTATTATTTAATCCTTAAAATTGTCAATCTAATTCTGAACTGTGTTCTTAATTTTGTATCTCAGTTCAGTTGCCGAACAAGTGCTGTCTCCCGAGAAGGTAAAGTTTTATCGCTTATTCATATTCCACTCCCATTTACAGCGCGTGCATTCAACTTCACACCAAAGGGTTGCTCAAATCAAGCCGGCCTAGGACTAGCCCTAGTTACGTAACGTACCACCTATTGCGCAGGTTTTGGCCCATCAACATTTACTTCAGTCCACAGCCGGAAATTATTTAAGGAAAAATGGAGTTCCAAATTCCTTTTTCTTTTGAAATTATACTTGTGCTATTACTGCTTTCAACCTTCATTGCTAAAATGAAACATCAAACACTGATATTGTGTTATACTAGGACTTTGACTGTCCAACTGGCCCTTTGTTTACAATGACTGGACAGCCAGACAAGGCTGATAGTGTTAACAAAAAAGCAAAAACCTGAATATCAAATTATGAAATCTCAAATAACCAACGTGGACACCATAATTGAAGCAATGTTTTGTTTTGGCTTCCTGACGAACTCGACTTCCCTTCACCCTCATGATTCAATGGTTGCAATTTCCCTTTGGCTTAAAAGAAGCCAAGCCAGTTCCTGCAATTTGCATTTTGTCACAGATCTCAGTAGATGTACAATTTTTTGATGTTATTTTCTTCTTCTGGCATGGAAAAAGGCACACGCTCTAGCCAGCACCCTTTGTTGCTGGCTTGTATTTCTACAAGGCGTAATTTCATCGTCAAATAAATATCCGTACTGTCTTTACCTATTTTAGTGATATTAACTCAATTCATACGAAAGTGCTTTGCCTTGAACAAAAACGAAATAAACACTACAACCTTTCTTTCTCCCTCGTCTTCCAATCACAACCTATAAATGACTGGTCTTTACCATGCGTTGGGACAATATTGTTATCGCAGGTCAGATACAATAAGTTCATCTAAAGCATTTACCTTAAGAATAAATGTATTACCTTAGGAATAAATGTATTGACTGAAATAGAAACAACAGGAAAGCAAGGACCACTAATCTCAGTTCATGCTATACCTACTTTCCACGTTTAGCCGCAGCTGAAATGTATGTCATTTATGAACGTACATGACAATTTTATGTCAGACATAAGTGTTTGGCATGAATACTTTTAGGAGAAATTGATAACAAAAAATTGAGAAATGAAGAATCTAAATAGCATCTAATGCAATGATGCCATAATGATGAAATTTAAAAAAAAAAAAAAACTACCAGTCTCAAACAGGTCAATTACTAGTACATGGAGAATTATAGTACAAAATGAGCAAGTCTCACACGATGGTACTCCAGATATGCATGCAAGCGCAAGTAAATGAGAGAAAAAAGATAAAAATAAAACACATTTGACAACATGCCGAGAATAAGAATGACACACTACAGTACACATCAAGAACTATAGATAAACCAAGGCACAGCGGTTCTGCCTACCAATGAAATCCTCTATTTGAATGTAGAATCTAACTCAAAATATTGCTCAGCTAGGTGGTTATTTTCACAGGATAGCTATCAATGCAATCTTCCCAAGGACCATTGCTAGATGACTTAACATTCCGAAGAGCTTCCCAAACTGCACTATTACATTTGAAGCCACTTCCAAATGCGATTTGCCAAACACGGTTTCGCTTCCGCATCCTCCCCTTGGCCTCAATGTAGGCCAATTCATACCATATGGAACTTGAAGAAGTATTTCCAAAACGATGGAGTGTCATTCTAGAAGCCTCCACGTGTATTGGTAGCAGCTGCAGGTTTTTCTCCAGCTCATCAATCACAGCTCTCCCCCCAGCATGTATACAGAAATGATCAAATGCCAACTTGAAATCTGGAATATAAGGCTTAATACCGGCATTGAACAATTTCTTCACCACCAAGGTTGTGAAAAACAAAAGCTGCTCGCTGATTGGTAGCACGAGAGGACCCAAAGTAGTGATATTGGTCTTCAGTGCACCTCCGGCAATGGCCATCAAATCTTTAGACAGTGAAACACCTGTCTTCCCTGCATCGTCCTGTTCCTGATACACACACCTAAATGCCTTATCATCTGCTCCTCGATGTGTTCGAACCACATGAATAAGCTTATACTTAGCCCGCCTCCTATCCTTAGACTTATTTGAAAGCAAAACAGCGGAACCCCCGACGCGAAACAAACAATTGGGGATCAACATGGACTTCTTGTTCCCAAAATACCAGTTCTGAGTGATGTTCTCAGTACTCACAACAACAGCATACGTATTCCTATGAACCTGCAACATATCCTTAGCAAGATCTACGGCGATCACCCCAGCACTACACCCCATCCCACCTAAATTAAAACTCCTAATATTTCCTCTCAGCTTGTACTTGTTCACAATCATGGCAGACAATGAAGGTGTTGGATTAAACAAACTACAATTCACAACAAGAATACCAATATCTTTGGGTTTGACATTTGTGTTATGGAAAAGAATATCCAGTGCCCCAAACATAACCTCCTCAGCTTCTTCCCTCGCCGCCGCCATGGAGGGCGTTGGAGGGATGTTATGCATAGCTTTAGGCACATAAGTCTCTTCCCCGAGCCCCGAGCGCTCCAAAATCTTGCGCTGGAACTCCAGAGACGATTCATCAAAATCACCGGTCAACTTAGAGTGCTCCATAAAACGACCATAGGGAGCCTTAAGATGGTCGGGAGCACGGTAGCAAGAATAGTCAACAAGGTAAACGGGTCTGGGTCGAGTCATGATGTAGACTGTTAACCCAAAGACTAAGATAGCAGAACAAATGATTATGCTAGCCAGGTTGTACTGAAGGTGAACCCATAACTGGCGTAAATCATCGAGATTCATTTGAGAAACTTCGATTGAGATCACCGCGATGAGAGGAATAAAACACAGGGTCAAAAGATTGGAAATTAAATAGTGATAGCCTAGTTTTACGTACTTGAGATTAACGCTTTGAAGGAAATCCGGGAGCCTTCGGGATTGATGGATCTGAACGCCGACTGAGCCGCTTCCCGAGCCACCGTTCGTGGTGGCTACGCCCCCTTGGTTCATCGTGCCGACCTGGTCTGTTAACAGTAATGAGCCCAGGGGTCTGGTCAGATTTTGACGGTTGGGCTAAAAAGATCGTTAATTTTCTCAGACCAGTAGGTGTCTTCGGGACCAGCAAAATCTAAGAGTTAGATTTACAGCAGGTCCTTGCCCAAAGGCATCAACTTTGTTCCGGAAATATTGAAGCTCCAAAGAAGGGTAAAAACAAAGGGCAAAGATGGAATATAATCTCAAGTTTTAAACCCCCCTTCCCAAGAGAAAAATCTCTCTTTCCTGGATTGGACGTGGTTTAGACGTACTTTCCTTATTTGTTACTATTTGTCTAGACCTTACTTTTCAGCTTTTCTAATAGGTATTTGCTTCCCCTTTTTTCACTTCTTTTTTTCGGCAATCATACACCTCGTGAATTTCCGCGGCTTTAAATCTGTTCTTCAATACTTATATCGAAATGCCAGCTATGAAAACTGAGTCAGCCGGTCGTTAAATTGCAATAATACAAAATTGCCAACCTGCATGGGAAAAAGGTACGTTAATGGGCTCATCGGGGGCCAGCTGGGAAGCCCCACTGTCTGTGGCTGAGCCGGGGGCTGGCGGGGTCCATCTTAAAATGAATTTTTTTTTTATATCTTTTATAATTTATAAAATTTTAAATTAATAATAATAAAATTATTCTTTATTCCTCAAATAATAAAGATTTGATTTTGATTTAATCTTTTAAAATTTATAAACATATAGACTATTAAAATGATGAACTTGTATTTGTACTATCATAAAAATATACAATTTAATTTCAGCCCAAAAAAATTTTATGCCTCCACCAGTACCCAAAGATATAAGGATGTCAAGCTTTACAACCAAAACTGATCCACGTCGATGCCGCGATGTTTCTATTATTTTTATCTAGATTCCGGTTGTGTATCATTTCTTAGAAGACTCAATTTTAGGTACTACAAACTTAATGTTTAGATTATCTTGAGATTACAATTTTTTTAAATATTTTTTAAAAATTATTTTCAATAAAATAATCATAACATAAATTATATTTATTACAAAATTTTATAGATATGTTTTTATTTGATAATTGAAATTCATTTTTAAATACAATATTCATGCTTAATTAAAACTTAATTTGAAATTATATATTAAATATAGGGTTAGTATTTGGTACACCAGTAGTGTACTCTCTCTTTTTTATTTTACAAGCAACCTTAAAAAATTAACATGTCTCCTTCTTTTAATATTTACTATTTTAATATTTTACTATGTCTCTATAAGACATTTGTCAACCCCCTGACCCTACTTGTGGTGTTTAAAAACTCCACTAGCAGCAGGGTGAAGCAATAAATTTTTTTTAGGGAGGCCAAAATTAAATTGTAATTTTTACAATAATAAAAATGTCATTTTTAAAAGATTAAATCAAAATTTTATCTTTTTTAAAGGGTTAATGTGTAATTTTACTTTTACTAATTTTAAATGATTAAAATAGAAATTTTTTTATTTTAAGAGGGCAGAGCCCTTGCCAACCCTCCTTAAATTCATCCGTAGGGCACCAAATACTACTCCTTAAATATGTATTAAATATATATAAGAGTAAATAGTGGCACGATAGAACTAAAGGAAAAAATCAAACTAAACAACTTTTAAACAAATACTCATATCTATATTTTTTTAAAATAGTTATATTGTATACTAAAACATTTATTACTAAATATGTATAAATTAAAATGTATTTATTATTAAAATATTGAGAAAAAATCAAATAATATTAAGAATAATGTTTAAAATCATCATTGATTTTAAAGTTTATTATTAAAATAAATTGTACTATTAAACTTTTATTAAAATAATAAATTAATTCATTATATTAATAGTTTATTATATGATTAAATATAAATATTTATGTTTAATAGTATTTATATAGATCAATATTCTAAATTAAAATTTAAAAAATAGAATAATATTTAGCTTTATTCAAGTTAATTCTTATATTAAAAATCAAGTACTTGTAGAAAAGTTTTTTCTTTAAAGAATAACTTACACCATTAAAAAAAAAAGTAAGTCAATTTAAAAAAAAATGTATTTTCCATTATCCACGAGCCATTTTTTACTATAAAAAAAACAGACAAAAAAATGTAAAAAGTAAATTTTAATAACTATAAACCGAACACAAACTTAAATTTAAAATATAATCAAAGTCAGAATTAGCATTTATTCTACAAAATACACCTACTTGTGAGTTACGCTTTGAATTCAAATGCGTTACCACTAACAATTCAGCGAGCTATGTCTCGGCATCACAATTTGTTTGTTGTTTAATTTCGATTAAATTTATTTAAATCAAGCCAACTGATGGTCAAAGTCATTCCTGTTATGCCGATGAAAGCAAGTGGGTTCATCAAATGATGGTGGCGTGGAAGATGGTCAAAGACTATATATAAATTACTTGGTATTTTTATCTAAATTTGTAAAAATTTGAATTTGAATATGAAAATTTTTATATAAAAATAAAAATAAAATATTAAATAATTTTTTAATTAATTATTTAAAAATATAATTTAAATTCAAATAATAGATACACAGGATATTCATCTTCTTTTTTCTAAATCAATAATGAATAATAATGTTAAAATTTAAATATAAGTATTCACAAATATCTAATCATTTGATCCATAAAGTGTGATATAATCAATTTAAAAACTTAAATCTAAAATTCAATTTAATTAATTCTATGGTTTGAAGCTAATTAATTATAATAACACATGAAATAAATATGTACGTATAGTTTAAAAATATATAAAACACATCAAAATAAAGCTTTGATTGAGGGGTGAAAAGGTTTTATTAATTCAACAGGTGTAGGTTTTGATACAATACTTAGAACTATCCATAACTCTTTCCCAAACATTTAATAGGAAGATAGACACGTTTTAAAGCACTTGAATCCACGTCCTCTTGTACTGACAATAATATCGACGACAATCAAACTAAGATTCTGTTTGTTATATGTCAATCTGATTATATTTTGCATACTTTATTATCATCCTCGTATTTGATGAAAAAAATGTTTTCTTAAAGGGATAAATAAAAATATAACTACATGAACTTTGTCCAATATATAATTTGATACATAAATTTTGATTTTGGGCAATTATATATATATAACTTGAATTGTATTTCATATGTATACATGAAACTTTGATTTTATTTTCAACCATATTCATTTAAAGAAATAAATACATATATTTATTTTTCATATTGGATTAATATAATTATTTATGTATGTAATATATCAACATAAAATTGTGCTAATTCGATAATGTTGTGAATGATTTGTGAAAATTAAGCCAAATCAAAATTTTATATATAAAATTATACAAAATTAAAACTCGTATATAATATTAACATTGCATATTGAATTAAAATAACATTTCATATATAATTTTAATATTTTTCCTTTCTTAAATTATATATAAATGTCACGATAATTTATTTAAAAGATTTGTGTTGTTTAACATCTTCGTGTTCATGATTTGTTTTTCTTTCACATTCAAAGTATTACAAATTTATATAGTTGTTTACACATTAGTTGTTTGTTTTATATAAAATTTTATTTGTTTGATTTCACTGTTTATGTCCTTTTTCGTGTTTTAATTATTTTGTTATTTTTCTTTTCATGTTTGTCAAGTTTTAATTATTTTATTTTATTATTCTCTTCTTTGATTAAAAAAAATTATTATTCTTTTATATTTCAACTCATCTCATATATTTATAGTTTATTATAATAATTTGATTTTAATTTTAATTTTATTTACTTAAAATATAAAAATAATTTTAAGTACTAAAAATTATTAAATATTTTTTTTATACAATGCCTAAAACTATTTATAACCCTTTCTCAGTTCTTAAATAAGAGGATAATACGCTTCAAGACACTCAAACCCACGTCCTCTTATACTAATAACAATGTCAATACTATTTAAATTAAGAATTAAATAATTTTTTTATAGTATTCTAATTCAGAGACATGTACTTTATTAAAAAAAAATTTTTTAAACCATGTATCTAAAAACAATGGGTATTATCCATATTTGACCGACTAAAGAGGAAAAAAGTTAAAATATATTTTTTATATAATATTAGAGTGAGGGATCAAGTACGAGGGTTTGAATTTATGTCATATAAATGTCTTATAAAAGTTTTAATCATTTCTCCATACAAGTGAACACATTAAAATATAAATTCTGTTGTTGTTGTTTTAAGTTAGCTTAAATTTGACCCTCGAATTTGGCACATTTTCACAAATTGGTACTTATGAATTTTTTTTCAAGTTGGTACCCAAATTTTCATACTGTATAGGGTTTTAGTATTTTTTTTTTTCTAATGGTGTTAAGTCTGATACACGTGATAATTTTAGATAATGACACGTGGCAATATTGACATCATTAACATCATAATTCAAATTTTTAAAGAGAAATTTAAAAAATAAAAGTATTTATAATTTTTTTAAATCATAAAAACTATAAATATATTAGAAGTTTTTAAAAGCTACAAAATAAAATAATTTTTTTAAATAAAAGAGACAAAATACAATAAATGACTTTCCATGATACTTTAAACTATACCGAATGTGGGTTTCACATGTGTTTGTTATGTACACTTGAAAGAATGTTGCTTGTCTACATACAATCCGAAGGTTGAGGGGGATAAACTATAAAATGTGTTGCTTGTCTACATACAATCCGAAGGTTGAGGGGGATAAACTATAAAATGTTTTGTCACCAATACTAGATTGAAACCGACAACCGAAGAATTAGGATTTGAAAGAAGGCAAGTGAGAAGAGAAACTTGCTTCAGAAGCAATGGCAAATCCAAATTACTCGCATCTATCGTGACACTAATTGAGTAGTGAATCTCGTGGTGAAAATATTCATCGATAAAAAAAATGTCTAGGACTAAACACAAGTTGAAAAAATTGATAGATTTAGTAAACTTAAGTTTCAGCTTATACATGTACAGTTGAAGAATTAAGTTTTAATTTAATAGAGACTCCACCCAAGGGGTTTGAAAATGTCGTATTTAGCGATGCATCAAGGATCACTTTTAGTAAATATTGTATTATAATACTTAGCAGTTAGAACTTGTTCCCTTTACCATACTAAAAAACATTAAAATCCTCGACGAAGGTGGGCCAATTTTAGTAATTTGTTAAAAGCTAATAACATTAAGTACATTTAAAGCGAAGTAAAATGTTTTAACACATATTATGAAGTGATCAATATATATGTAAATAATGTCTATTAAGAGGGGATCGACTCTATTGGGAGAAATTTGCGAAGAGTGATTCATCGAAAGTAAATGGACCCTTAAAATTTTAGAATTGTTCTTGGTGGGAACTTTTTCTCTCGACTCTATCGAGAGTTCAAGTGTCTGAAAAGGTGACTTGTAACGACCCGGTTTCTAGTAGTGTTGAAAAATGAGGTTTTAGGACCTCGTTTTCATAAACTGAGTCCATAAATATTTATGGAGTTTGTATATAGTTGAATTGAATCTTGGTTAAGTAATTTAGCCGAAATTGTGGTCAATTAAGGCTTAGGACTAAATTGTAAAATTCCATTTGCTATAGATTTTAATTAGGATATACCTAAAAACATAACCAATTAAGTTAATTAACAAATTAACCTTAATATAAAAGGGAAATTAGTGGAAGGAGCGATAAAATATCATCTTCTCCAACCGGCCAAAACAAAAAACCAAGGAGGAGAACACCATTATTAGGTTTTTAGGTATTTGACCGTTAATTCAAGTAAGTCCCTAGCCAATTTTTCTTTGATTTTTATGAAAATTGAATCATGGGAGCTTGATTTAGCTAGCTCATGTACTAATTTGTAAAAATTTTAAAGTTTTAGAAAGTTACCATTGATGAGAATTAGATGAAATTGGTGTGAAATTATTAGAAATTAAGCTTAGATTTAGAAAAAGGACTAAATTGTAAAACTTAATTTTTGATTTTGTACATTAGGGACCAAATTGAGTAAAATGTAAAAGTGTCATGAAATTTTGATAGGAATAGAACATAGAAGGTCCCTAATGAATATATGTGAAATCGGATTTTAATTTGAAACACTAGATTGAAAGTTATGTTTGTCCTAGGTTTAGGGACTAAATTGAAAAAATTGTAAAATATGCTTGAATTTGTAATTGATTGTGATTTAAATAAAATTTGATAGTAAAATATGTTTTGTGATTTTATTTAGCTAATGTTGACTTAGAACCTTCGAGAGGGAAAAGAAAATCGAAAGTCGTCGACGAGTAGCTCGAAAATTCGGTTTGTATTTCTATGATTCGGGACCAATTTATTTATTGCATATTCATAACATTTTGCATTATATGGTATTGAGGTGATTTGTAAATGGTTGTTTGAATTGAATTACTATGATTGAGATTAAATTTCGTTATATGGACTAAATTGAATAGAATAGAAAGTTGCATGACTTATTGGATATGTGATAAATGTTATGAAATTTTGAATTGTTGATGAATTGAGAATATTGGTATATGAATTGAATTATATAATGAATCGGAAATTTGGTTACCCTATTAGTTGTTCGGATCAAGTTGAATATAGTTAGCATGCCATAGGATTAGATTATTAATTGAAAACCATCATTGCCAAGCAGCCTAGGGTGGTAGATTGTGCATATAGAATCATCGTTGTTGAGCAACCCAAGGTGACAAATTAATCAAATTAAGAAAACCATCGTCGTCAAACAACCCGGAGTGGTAATATGTACATATATAGCGTCATCGTTGCTAGGTAGCCCTAGGTGATGAATCCGCATATCCATTCTGAGTCTATGTCTGGTTATTAGGGTTATAAACATATGAATTGATTAAATGATATAGGAATGAAATGATATTGAATTGTAAAATATGATAAAATGTGAAAGATCAGCCAAAACAATTTGAAAACAAGTCCTGGGGGCCAATTGAATATGAATAAGCTTATAGGCTCAGAAATTATTAAAATGATAACAGGAATTGAGTATATACATTTATTTATAAATACAAATTAATTATTGTATGCTTGTGAATTATAATGTGAAATGAGTAAAAGGGTGATATAGCAAATATATATTTAGATGGCATAGTTCAATTACATGAATTGGTTATTTTATTATGTTATTAATTAACTTGTTACAAATGAAAGAAATGATACTTAATGATGAATAACATGAATGGTATGTTTAGATACCCATATGATGAATTGAAGTGTAAAATGAATAAGTTATGTAATAATGGTAGATTTGGCATCAACATGTTTATGAATTGATGTGTAAGATTGGTTATATGCATGACCATAAAAAAATGAAGATGTATGACATGAAATGGCATGAGATTAGGTTATGAATTGAATGTGTGCATTTGTATAAACTTGTTTTATATTATCTTGAATAATGGAAATATCACTGAGCGTTTTCGCTTAGCATACGATTTGTTTTCTTGGTTTGCAATGTATAATAGATTCCCAAGACTTCGAGTAGTAGATCCAGCAACCAGGAAGTGATCTCCTAACTTAACAAAATTTATATAAATCCCATTTTATTTGAAGTATGACAGATACCTAGGTTGAGTCGATTTTTAGGTATAATATATGTTTATGTGAATGACTGCAACTTGAATTGATATTTTGCAAGTAGTTAAATGTTGTAAATGTGAATTTACTATAGAGTTTGAAATGTAAGGAATGTTATTACATTGATAAAATGAAGTGTGAAACCATGTTACTTGTTTAATATATAGTTAGAACCACGAATATTGTTTATTTGTTGAATGGGATTGGTTAGATACTTAAATTACAACTGTGATTGTATAGGTATGGTATAAAGGTTTGGAATTAAACTTGTTGATGTTGAGTATTTGGCTCGGAAATGTGGTTGAAAAATATAGGTTGGCTGTTTTAGTTAATTGCAGGTTGGTGTCATCTTGACCTTTTTGAACTGTTTGTTACGTCACAATGTGAAGCGTTTGTCGTCGACTAGGTTAAGTCAGTATGTGATGTCGCAATGAGGAACTTCTGAAGTCGCAACGTCAATCCCAAACTTTTAAACATTTACAAATTAGTCTTAACTTGATCTCGGGTTAACAATAAAGCTTTCGTAAACTCGTATAAGACTAAGAAATGAATACATATCATTTCATACACCTTTTTTTTGCTTATAGTTCAAATCAAGTGTAAAATTAACGTAGTTGCTCCGACAACGAATGTGATACCTTATAACTTAGACCCGACGATCGAGTTTGGTATAAAGTGTTATATGATTGGTTGAACCAATCGCCTCTTCAGGAGACACAATTTTCACCTAGAACAATATGGAAGGATTTGCCAGCTCACAAATTTCTTTTGACGAAATTCGCTTCCCCTCAAGGTCCTACAATAGAATCAAACGATGCAGCTCCTAGAGGAGAAAGGGATATTCCTACTAGTGTCTCTGTGAGAGCTTTCGGCAAATCCATGACACTTTCTATTGACCCTACAAGTAAAGATAACAAACGACATTTTATCTACCTCTGATATTTAAAATATTATTTTTCAGTTAGTAAAAACCCACCAACTACCACAAAAAAAAAGATGCTGCTTCAGACTGGACGTATGAACAACTGCAATCCACATAATTCCAGCTTTGTAACCTTAACAATATCTATCGAGTGCCTATGACCATATAATTCCAAGACCTTAGATAGTGCAAATCTTTCAATCAACAATGGGCTTTTTACCCCCTTCAGATAAGTAAATAGAAATGGTAATTGAACATTCATGAAGTAGTGGGTAAGAGCAAAAGACACACTCCATTACTATTTCATATGCATTTGATGCCATTTCTGTGGGCTGTGGCTACCATGGTGGGTCCAGGTACCAATAATGGGAACAAGAAAGCTGGAGAACTGTAGCCAATACGCACATAAACAAGGAATCATGAAAGGACATTGGAATGAGAGTTGGGTAAACCAAAACAATTTTGGGTGCTGTGTATTCGTACTTGAGAACATGTGTCATATAATAAGGTTCCTCACATATGTTAGGGCTCTTGAAGATATTTTCTCTTGATATGATTCATTAGGTACTTGACACAGCTGAGAACATTTACTTTATGTGGCCTTGATCAAGAAAGTTCGGTAATTATACAAGCAGGTGTTAAGATTTCTTGTTTGCCAGCAAATATAGTTCCGAGTTTTTTGGAAAACTACGAGAAAATAAAAACAATTTTTATTTTTTGTTGAGCAAATGACGATTTTTAGCGTACCTTGAAGGGACAAGTTTGGTCTTCCATTTTGTCAAAGGCGGAGCCAACGAACAAGTAGAGAAAAACAGAGCGACGAGACTCATCTAGCTAGGTAAAGAGAGGAGGGCGCGCGAGTTTAGCAAGACGACCAAAATAAAATCTGGTCCCAAGCTCTAATTGCGTTTCTAGAGTTCAACTTAAGGGCCATTAGGCCCACCAATGCAGCTACTATTTTAAACTAAACTTTGCTCTGACATTGAAGCCCAACCCCGTAACAAATAAGACTTTTTTTAAAAAAAAAATACAAATTCAATCACATAATTATAACTAAAATAAAATCAGTACTAAGTATGGCGGAACAAGTAAATTTGAAATCAATGCACAAATGGTAGACTTAAAAACTAACATAAATTTAAGAGAATAAATCATAGAAAATATTCACGCGTCGTGAAACTCGAACTTAAGATTTTAATATTCTCAATACTTCATATATATTTGTATAATTTAAAATAAAATTTTCATGATGATTGGGTATTAATTCAAGTGACATCATTATTATCGTAACAACTTAAAAGAATATACTTAATCATATAATATTTTTCAAAATTAATTTAATTAGTTGAGATTTGAGACATTTATAATATATAAAAAATTAATTTGTTGTTGAGATCCGAATAATTATTATTTAAAAGATTTTATATCAAATACACATTTGTATCTAGATTTATCGGCTGATAAAAATAATACATAAAAGTTGCAACATCTATACGAAGACAGAGACATTCATTAATGATTAATGGACGATATATATATATTCATTAAAATCAGGAACAACATAAGAGGAACATTTTTATGTACCAGTGCTATGAGATAATTGATTGGTACATATAAGGAAGCACAACTAGTGTAAACGAAGTATATAGAATGAAGATACAACTTTCAATTTAAGATACACTTTGAGACGATATAATAGGCGACATATTTGCTGCTTGGTGCACCAGACAACTGGCTGCATTTGCTTTATTAAAGGCTAAGGCCTTTGTTTCTACCGGTTCCGGCTCATATTTCACTGAAGCCTCAGATTCCTCATCCTGCAGAACAACAGATCCAAGAAACATCAGTCTTCGCTGTGCATGGGTAACTTAAATGCCACAATTAATATTGCAATTTGCAAGTAGTGTATAACAGTGTTTAGTAAGCTGTTAGCCATGCATTACTCTATCAAGTACATTGATAAATGGTTCCTAATAAGTTTATGACACTCTCCCATCATAATAAACACTGGGAAGTGAAAAACATTGAAAATTAAAGCGGGGGAGGGGCTGAAAGGCATGGGTATACCTTTGTTCTCCATCCATGAAATTGTATCCTTTGTTCCCTCCAGCTTTCTTGTAAGGAGGTAAGGGCACTTGGCCAGACTCAATCTGTTGGATGTCTTCGACAAGGTTCTGGTAATGTAGCTTCACTTCCTCAACGGTTTTCCCTCCAACTGCCCTGGCTAGATTGTGCCAGCGGTCTGGGGTATCTTTGTCGTAGATAACTAAAGCATTCTCGAACAACTTGTTTTGCTTTGGTGTCCAGCTCGAACCTGAGGCCATTGCAGTTGCAGAAACGATATAACCACAAGGGTCAACGAAGTAACAAGAAAGTGGAGAAAGAACTGTAGGAAGGTTGTGTATGAGGAAACTGTCAATGGTGCTCTTTATATAGAAGAGGGAGCTCAAGTAATCGAAAGTGGGGGTTGGAAATGGTGGGCCGGTGGGCTTTTGTCTGGTACTTTGCCGTTGCTTTCCTTGCAAAACAGCGGGACCTTGTAAGAAAAATAGGTGGTTTTTTTGGGATCAAATAGGATTTGGTTTATTACAGTGGATGGAAAATTTTACTCGTGATGATTGCGGTGATGCACTGGATTCGAAAGTGTACTGTCCAGCCTCATGATAAATGTGCTGGAACTGATTATTTTTTGTGGACAACATTTCATAGAAAGAATCAAAATTTCAAAATAAACGTATTTAAGGTGTTATATATAAATTTGATATCAAGGTGTTATATATTTAAACCTGCTATAGTAAAACCCATTTCCCTGATTGGTACTAATTAATGCCTCATTTATTATACTTCACACTAGAATTCAAAGCAGTGCTATTAGTTCATTTGTTATCCTCCTGTATCTGAGATTCCCAACTTTCCAATATCAGGTTTAAATGATACTTGCTTAAATATTCAAGTAATGGATACAGATAATAAATAAATATATACAAATCTCCCAAGTGAAGTTAACATAGCGACAGTTCAGTACTCTAATGGCAGTGTGTAAGATACAGCCTTGAGCAGGGTGGGCCAAGGATTATTCCAGTAGCTGTGGATAACATCAGGGTGTACCAACCATTGTATGCAGAAGTAAGATACAGGCTTCATCATCAGGGGTGGACCAACCAGTGAGTTTGCTGATTATCTTTTAACAATATTCACGGGTTCACCATAGCTAACCGGTAAAATATTCACGTCGAGATTGCTGTACCTCTTTTATTTTGTTTTCTTTCGAGACGTTTTCTGTGTGGTGAATTGATCTTAAAACTGGCAGAAGCTGCCCTTATTATTAGTTGTTAATGTCTTTCTCAGGAGCATCCAAAGACTGTTTTGTTTTAGATGGCTGCCTAGATCTTTCCGTACTATTTTTTTGTACTTGTTCATGTCCCCCCTCCCCCTACTGAGAATGATTCATCAGGTCTTAGATGCTAGTACTGGTAAACGCACTGAAAATGTTGGTTATTAATTTAAAGTAGTCCACATTGTTGCACTGGAAATCTGGTCGTAGTTAATGAATATTACTATCACTAAGACCTGACAGGTTGTCAAACACAGTATTGCAAAATTCTTGAAAAACCAGTCAATCATAAATGAAATGATCTCACTTTATAGATGTGAAAGTTAGATTACGTCTCTAATAGGTCATGGGAAATTGGTTGCGGTTGCTGTTTGATTATATGAAATGTAGTCTATTTTCATATGTAAAAATTAAATCTTGATCACATTATTAAAAGATTACATCACTTTACAATTATTCAAAACAATTTGGATAGAAAAGAAGGTTGTTGAGGTAAACTAGTAAGTACATAATATATTAGAAAGCGTTAAGTTTGACTTTAGCTTGGACAAGTACAGGAGAAACGGCAAAGCCAATTATATGTAGTTGGCTATGGCGTTTCCAACTTTTGGGGGGGAATATCTACAGACTACAAATAAAGAAGACTATCTTGGTGATGATTAGAACCCTTATCATCCATGTCCACTACAAGGAGAACTTCATCTTCCTATTGGATACATTTCCTTTCTGTATATTTCTTTTCCCTAACTTTTCTGCAAGTTGAGGATGGGGCCACGGAATCCAGGACTTTACTTCAGAAAGCTCATCAGTTTGAAGACCACCCCAACTTGTAAAAGCGGTCCTGTTTAACTCAGGTCGGAAATTTGCATTGAGGTGCTTGCTCAAACCTGGTAACTTTTTTTTTTTTTTTTTTCGTTTCTCAAAACAGTAAGACAGTTCGCTCACAAAAATAAGTATTAAATTGTGGTTACCATCGCGGATATCATGGACGTTACATATCACATAATGATTATTGTGGACGTCAAATTTTATCAAAAAAATCATAATATTTTAAAACATTATACTTCTACTATTCTAATATTAATAATTCTTTTTTATGAGTTTTATTTAATTTGAAAAAACAAAAATTCTAATTTATTTATATATTTTTTCTTTTGAAAAAAGAAACCTTTTACTCCTCATATACTCTTGATTTTATGTTGGTTTTTACCATGTTACTTGGTTATTAAAATTAACTATTGAACAATTCTAACTTATTATTTTAACTCGAAAATCCAAATCATATGCAAGTCATCCATGGCTATATTTTTATTCATTGCATAATTCAGTTATGTTGTCCAACTCTTTTAAAGAAGGTAACAAGTTATTTTAACTTTTGGGCAATAATTCCCTATAATTATTTTAACATAAAAAATAAGCAGTGAATTATTGCAACGTTATGTTTGAATATTATCATATTGTAGTGTTACGTAACGGATTTTGTTCGCAACAGTCGTGATACAGTACCTCCATTGCGTTGTGTTGATATTGTAGCACGGTAACTTGCAAAACCTTTACAACGTGACAATTATGTTACATTTCAACCACAATTTATTAAAAGGAATTTAAACCTAATTAACCAATCCCTATATCAATTTCTAAACAACTATTAATAATTTGCAATGTTAGTAATTCCACTTTACTAACAAATATATAAATTTTTTATAACTTGAATAATTGAGTTGATGTCGAACCCATACCTAGTAGGCTTTATATATATATCATCAAAATATAGAAGTTCGGGCTTAAATTTGGTAGAACAAATATTTTTTTATACATAAGTATATTATTTTTTATTTTTAAAAATAATTATTTTTATTTGCATCTTACCTAAATTATTTGAAAATAATAATTTTTCCAGAAAATTTTGTAGAGAAAAAACATTAGTGTTTTGGAAAGTTGTTATATTATAGAAAAATGTAACTTGGTTCAGCACCACTTTCTTTGATGAAAAAACTATAGTGTGCCTATATAATACTCAAAAATGCTATTTTTGTTACTATATATTTTTCATGTTGTTTTATAACTACTTGTATTTTAAAAACAAACTTAGCTTCTTTATTATTAATTTCAACACAAGTTTTTTATCAACAACTTCCTAATAAATTTAAAATGCTGAGTAACAACATGCAATGCCATATAAGCTGTATATGATTGGGCTGCTTGTTCATAAACACATGCTTATTTTATCTTGGAATATCAATGTCATTTCCAAAAGTAGAAGTGTACAATTTTCCTGCTATCAACAGCCTTTTAAGGACTTGAATAATTTAGATTCCGCTTTCTAGTTGGAGAGATTAGGATTAGCCATCTAGGGCTATCAAATTATGGTCTGAAATTGCAAGATGTGTCCGTCGGATTCACCAGACGAGGGGGCTGAATATTATTCCTGCTTAGGGTGAGTGATGAGGATCCATGAATCTGCTGTCTGCACTGCATAGCCTCTTTACATTGTGGGGGACCTAACCTAACTGCAACATCCAACAAGCAAAGAAGTCGTCGGGGAATAATCTATACGAGGACAAGCCAGCAACCTGTTTCAAATAAAAGTATTCAAAAGTTGTGGATCCCTAAGAAAAATGATGAAATATTTTTCTGGACCAAAACCTAATCAGGAAAAAATATATATCAATCACATTTATAAGAGATAATGTTTAACTTTAATGTGATTGAGGCTCTCTACCCAATTCAAAAACGATAAAAAGATTACTCTTACAATAATTTGAAAATTTTTACACAGATAGAAGTTATGCATAAATTAGTTTGATTTTATGAATTTCACTCCCAAACAATATAGTAACACTTAATGCAATTAATACAAATATGATTCAAAAAAACAACTAATAAATTGAATTAATCATTAGAATTAAATAATTTGTCAAAAACAACTAATACCTCTTTGGGTCGACCCATGTCTTAAAAAAGAGGGGGGAAAAAAACATAAATGAAAGCAAAGGAATCAGTAAAAACTGATATGAATAAGCACAAAGTTGATAGGTATATTCAACCTTGAGAATTCCTTCCCCACTTTGGGGCTAACAAAGCAAATGAAAGTCGGATCGTCTGGTTCAGCATCATGAGAAAGATATGGATGCATACGTTGAGCTGAGAGATAAGAATGTCAAACTTTGCCAGGCTGTATAAGATGAGAGTCGAATCTTGAGAGTCATAGAGTTGAATAAGCAGTGACAATGGCGTGAGATGAAGATTCTCCTGCCTTTTCTGTTTTGTTGTTTCTTATGACAACTTTTTCACTGCTCAAATCAAACATTCATTAGCCAATTGACCCATTGCTGTAAAATTACAACTCCCTTTGTTTCCCATGCAAAGAGCACCATAGAAATGGAGTATAATAATCTTTTCAAAAACATATTCCCCTCTTCTTGTAGTCTGCCAGGAGAGGAATTCAACTTTGGAATTTTGACTTATAATTATTATAAAATTATACAATTTAATTCCAATCCAAATTATTTCCTTACCTCCTCCATGAAATTAGCACATTGGAGATCACATTTTATGTCCAATCCAAATGCAAGTAAAATCTGTGGACCATTATTCTGAGCAACTCTAGTGCAATTTCATTTTCGAAAATTGACCCATATCTAGAAATTTATGCCTTGGGCTAGAATGCTTTCGAAAGACAAATGCCCTTGGCTAGGAGTAACAGAAACACCAAACTACTTTAGTTATAAATAAATTGTGCCGAAATTCTTTTATAAAATAATAAATATTATTGTGAGGATATTTTTATCATTTTGAATCAGTGAAATCTTAAAATTTATGTTTAATAAGATTTAAATTAAAATATCATAAATTTAATTGTCTTTACCATTACAACTAAAACTTCGTATTATTCTTCAATCAGATTTTTTATAAATATATTTTTTACAGATTTTTTTTTTTACACACATAGTATACCATAATCAAATTATTATTAAGAATTTGATTGAGTTAGTGTTACTCATTAACCGATCTCACCTCAATTATGAAATATTATTAAAAGTATTTATGTATTAAACCTAAAAAAATACATAGGATTATAAAATTTTACCCTAAAACATCATATTCTTCATCATTTTAACTCTACTCTTTTAACCAAATTTGTTTAATTTTATCACATCTTGTGCCTTAATTTAGTTATTTTTTAAGAATTTTTTTAAAGAAAGTTATTTATAAAGAAGTTGAATGGAACAGAAAATATATTTAGAAAACAAAAATCGGAGTCCGTCAGTAGTGCTATTTGCGTAACACAAAATAATTGGAGGAAAGTATAATTGTTAGAGCAGTAATAACATTTTTCTTATAATTATAAAGAATTATAATTCTCTTGATGTGTTTGATTAACTATGTGTAATTACATCATAATTTATTGTGTCATATTTGGTAGTACAAATTATAATTATAAATGGTAATCACACAATTACATAATTTATATATATTTTTAAAAATATCAATTACTATAAAAATATCAATACAATAAAAATTTTCTAAATGAATAACAAAAATTGAAATAAAATAATATGTAATATGTTAGCCCAAGAAAGTAGTTGCTAATACAGTTATTAATAAAAATAAACATCATATGCATTTTTTTTCTAATTGCTCTAACATTCTATATTTGTTTGGTTATTTCCCTCTTTAACATTTAACATATAATTTTTTATCATCATCTGAATATGAATTTGAATCAATATATCTTTTTTCCGTGTACTTTTCAAAGTATGGATTATCTTACTTCTACTTACGAATGAAGTTGTTAAGTATACAACATACTAGTATGATCTAATCTTATTTTTTATGCTATATTGAGGTGATGTTGTTAATACGAGAAACCTTTTATTTTTTAGAATAACAAATGTCCTCAACGACATTTTGAAGCTTTGAATGTATTAAATTAAAGGTTTCATGAGTTATCTTTGGTGTTTGTGTTTGACTCTATTCTCTCAAATGGTATTGTACCTCATAATATGATGTCAGAAAATATTTTATATTTACATAAATAACATCTACTACATTATATTTAGGTTCATAGTGCAAGCAGTTTGTAGCTTTGATTATGAAAATTTAAATATTATACTAGGTTATAACCTTTTTTATAATAAATAAATTAAGTTAAAAATAATATAAAATTTATAAAATATAACCTTTATAGAAAATGTTTTATAAATAGTATATAAATAATATAAATTTTTTTGTCAAAATATTATAAAGGTATTTTTTTTATAAATAAATTATGGCTCAAAATTATAACACTTTTTTTTATAAATAAGTATATTACTTTTTATAATATATAGCATGGACACAAAAATAAATTATGACCATATTTTTTAGTCATAACTTTTTATAATTAAGTATATTATAACACATTTATAACACATAAATTAATTTGATAATATACTTAAATTAATTTTATAATATACTTGTTTAGCATAATTTCAGTTTTTTTGACGATTTAAATAATATAAATTTTTATTATAAATTTACAATACAAATAAATTATTTTTATAATAGAATTTTAGAATTTTTTTGTCATAACCATCCCAAACACTCATACTTATTTGTGTTATGTTTATAATATATATATAACTTAAACTTGTATAAAAAATATTTTTTTAAAGTTAAATCATATAAAAGTGTTTTGAAAGCTACAAATTAATTAGATTTGGATGTAATTACCAATATAATTACTTTAATTCTCACCTTCCCCATTAAGAATTGGAAAATATAGTTGGGGTGCTCCAATTACATCTAATTTAATGGAATCTATAAACTACAATGATTACTAAAACATATTATGAAGTGACTTTCCAAACACTACCTAAAACATACTATCGCAATTTTTTATAGTAAGCATATTAATCTAAAGTGTGGAAAATTAGTTTTTTTTTTTTTTTTCATCTACAGAAATGTTAAAGAGATGAGTGAATGCAACTAGTAGGTATTTGTATTATACAAATTAGATAAAATTAGTCCTTATATTAAATAAATAAAGTTAGTTTTTGTACTACTAAAAAAATTAAATAAATTTAAATTTCAATAGAGTTAACATTTATCGTTTAAAAATGTCATTTATTGTTTAACACAGTTATATTTTATAGACTTTTTATGGTTTTGTAAATAAAATATTTTGTTTAAAATGGCATAGTAAATAGAAAAGTAATATGGGTGGACCGTAATCACAATTATGTTAAACCATCCAGTCCAGTATGTAGACTTGGGCGAGTCGACAACTTAGTCCTAAGACTCCAATGTCATCTATACGTATAATTTGTCTATGGGTAAAGTTGGTACAAGTACATCAATTTGAGTCCATTTACAAATATGGCCACTACTAATACCGAGAACATGAAGCATAAAATGCCATTGAAAAAAAAAAAAAGTACTGTCCATCAACGATCAAAATACAACAATTTAAACTAACAAGGTTATACTGATAAGATACATTGAAGTTTTAAAAATGACCTCCTTAAAAATAATCACAAAACTTAAATAAAAACATAAAGAGTAAAACTAACATGAAAAACATAAAAAAAGATAAAATTTTATAATCAATACGAGGCCTTGTCTAGTTTGTCATTTGATTAGTATCATATTTATATATGTTTGTGTGTCCCGAAACACTATTTTTTAATTTCTTTTTCATATATTTAGAGAATAGTATATAATACTTATGTCAAACTTCATTTTTAAGAAGAAAAAAAAAAGAACACAGCATGTACTAAACGAGTATCAATGACTCGAAGCATTTTTTTGAGTAAGAATGTAAATGGGGAAATTTAAGTACAATGAATCTCGTTGATTAAGGGGTTAAGATGAATACGAGGATCCGGCTTTACTACTTCTGCGACACCAGAACAGAACAAAAATTATTTGTTTCTACGTTCAGTTGTCGGTCAGGGAGCAGTTTTCACTTTTCAAGAGGGAAGAATATGAAATTCGTGAGGCATGAAATCTTCACTTGGCCTATAGCATTTGTCTGGGGAATACAAGCTTAAGTTAGAGACCTGGCTAGTGTAAAGACATGCAAATCTCTCAACCTGCGTCGTGCCAAGCGTAAAGCAAATTATCAGTGATAATAACAAGTTCTAACGATACAGTAATCTAGGCAGTTTTTTCAGATCCTTCAGGAATTCCATCCAAAGCTAATGGTACCTGATGAGCAAAGCGAGAGTTCTGATAGCCAGTCTTCATGAGTTGCCCCCAGATCTTATGGAACTGTTTCGTAATAAAATAGTCATTGAAAGTATCTTTATTCAAAGGTTGCTTAAGCCTGATAGCCCCCTTATCGTCTCGAAATAATCTAAGGATGTAGAAAAGTTTCTTCTACCTTTTGGTGATAATCTCCTTGAGCCTGTTGATGAGCAAGACGCACTTGATCCCTTCGCGACTGTTAAAAGAGAGAATTGAAAATAAAACCATTAGAAAGCTCCAAATCATCCATCTGGCACTACATAAAACAGATCAAGGTCAAATGGTCTAACCTCCAATTCACCCAGAGTTGAAACCATATTCTGCTTTTCATCATCACCAAGACTTTCAAATCTAAATAACAAGAATGCAACTCTCTTTGCTCAAAAGAGAACCAATGGAACCAAACCAAATAATAATAACCAAAAATTACAAAAGCAAAGATGAAATTCTCCCTTGTACTAAAGATTTGATGCGATCAAGTAGAAACTAATAAGGAATCAAATCCAGGGTTTCGAAATTAATTTGTCATGTCCATTATGTGTGACACACGGAGAAGGGTAGTCATTCTTATGCATCATTCAAGGGTAGTGATACTGATGACATCAGTTTTAATGATAAAATAAGTACGTACTTGAGAGACCACTTCAAATGATGAACTCGGTCTTCAACAAGATCACGCTCATTCCTCAACAACCTTAGTTGCTGCATGAAAGTACATGTATTAGTTGCAAGGAATCAAAATACTATGATAAAACAGGACTGGTAGTAAGAACTCTCATGCGTTAAAACTTCTACATGTTTTGTGCAGAATTCCCCTCAAAACTTATTAAACAGTTAGAAGGACCATGAGAAAATATAGATATAGATTAACAAATTACCATCAAGAAAAAAGCAACATGCAAACTGTTTTTCACTAATGTGTTTTTACAACAAATTCTTCCTAATAAATTAGAATTTTACAATAAATTATCCAAACAGTATGATATGAAATTGAAATATCATGATCAATATCTCAGTTTAACATCATATTCAACATGTAAACCCACCTTTCGCGTATCTCTTAATTCCCAAAGCAATTCAACCTCCCTCTCAAGCTCTGGAACAACAAGCATCGTTCTCCATCCTAATCATTGACAAATTACAGAATTAAAAGTGCCCCATGCGCCAAAAGAAACGAGGTTGTTAACATCTTGCGCAAAAATACATTATTAGCTCATTTTAAAGGCAATGATCATCGTGAAACTGTTGATGAGAATTAATGAAGAAATATAGAAAATTCGATGACACAAGGAATATTAAGTTCCCAAAAGCACAATGAAATCATGAGAAAATATTGGATACTTATACAGCAAAAATAAGAACTAATATCGTCTAATTTTTTCTGGCATAAACATTGCCTTTGATTCGGGATTTTATTGTTCCTATATTCTATTGCTTTTCAAGCGTTGAATATAATTCACTGAATACTTGCAGTCTAGGCAAAAAAAAAAAGAAGAAAAATTAGTCATAATTCCATCTAATAGTGCTGCATTAATACTACAAACCTCTTTATAATCCATAGACCAATATATATTAGAATTGTCTCATTCAGATAGGTTCAAAGGTCCAATCTAACAAGATTAAATTAAACAAAAACGAGAAATTTAACTTCTACATAAAAAGGGGAAAGGAGAACAACGATATAAATTCATACCGAGAACCTTCTTGCTGCGCAAAATATCTCCATAGATATGATCCCCAACATAGAGAACCTAATAGAAGCATAAAACTAATTAGATTATAAAAGACAACAGAGTAATTATTATGGAATTCAACAAGCCAAAGATACAATGATCAAAATAGAACAACTTAAGAAGTTAACAAGAATCACCTGTGTACTTGACTTGATAGAAAGCAACTTATGTAGATGACCAACACTGCCTCCCTGACAAGTTTGAAGAAACTTTAATTGAAATAAAACTCCACTATTTTAAATTTTAATAATAGATAATATTCAAAATACCTGGAAAACTCGGTATCTTTTGTTTAATCCCTTAGGCAGCATTTTTGGTGAAGTACTTCCCACCTAATATCAAAGTTATGTTTAGATCATCAACTGACAATTAGACAGAATGAGGAAAGTATATTTTACCCAACCTGAGGCATAGGAGTGCCATTGTCAGTATTGAGGAGCATTCCAGACTCGGGTTCAACCTCAAAAATATTGGCACGATTGTCTTCAAGGAAGAAGCCAGGTTTTGCGCTGCATGAATACTTTCATTTTCAGCACGAGAAATCAAAGGATAGAACAGATAACATGTACCATAGATATTAAATAAAACCAAAGAGTAACTCTAGGGTCATGTTAAACTAGGTTGAAATGAATTCACAACTCCAAATGATGAAAGGTCAAAAAGCACCAACATTTAGAATCAATAATATGAAATAAAAGAGCATGCCTGCCAGTGATGACAACATCAAAATATTAGAGCCAATCAAACTTGCATGTAATACCACCATCCAACGTATGTGATGCACAGAGAAAATTCATTACAATATTTGTGTAGTCCCATAAACTGCAAGAGATTCAATCAAGTATCAAATGATTGTTCTGCACAACCTTTTAGAAATGGAAGTCAGAGACGCAAAAAAGAAAGCCTTGAGAATCATTAAGTATGAAAGTAAAACCATTAGTAGGATAGGTATAAAATGTTACTTTTCCAACTTAGGGAATTTTTATTAGAAAAAAAAAAAAAAAGAGGACAAGAAAAACTGCATTGAATCCCATATTACCTTTGCCTAAACAATTAGAATCTAAAATCACCAAGGAAATATACCTATTTGTCACCAAGAAAGTTAAACGGCCAGAATTCCTCAGCATTTTGAGCATAGGTACTATAGAAGTGTCCTCATTGATATACCTTGAAAAAAGGGAAAAAAACTACATGAAAACCACTTCAAGATGCACTATAAGAATATCTTCAAACAAAGATAAAATTTTCCCATGTGAATTTAAATGGAAATTCAGAATCATTCTTAAACTTAGTAGTAATCTAAATAATAAAATAATGCCTCTTTTCAACTTACCTTTTAGGATCCTTGGCAACCACTTGCTTTAAGGTTCCATCCCGGTGGCACAAATCAACTGCAGCCCGTACATCTTTGTACATGCGAGGGTAACTGAAAGAATCGTTTATAGCTGGCATTGGTTAATATGCAGAACCTGATAAAAGGAATTAAGATCTAAATACTCAGTAATTCCAAGTATATGTTAATAGTTCAGCATCAAAACAATAGAGTGAGTTCATTAAATTCAAGTTCAGAAACTACATAGGTAAACTTGGATCAAATCTAAATTCCAACCACGATGTACTGTTTTCAAACTTGATATGATCTTAAATGCCTCTACCAGCATGGACTACTCATTGCACTGATGGGACTAAATGGCCTATTGATCATAACCAAAAAAGAAAAGAAAAGAGGAAATTAATTTCTTACTCAGCACCCTCTGGAACTTTTCCAGGATTATTGTCCCTCAAATCAACAAGTTGAGCAAACAAGTACGCTTCAGCTAGTGAAAATAGTGTATCAATAAGGGCATAATCTGGCTCATCAAAGGAATCCCGTATGAATGTATTTCCATAGGTGCCAACTTTATCTTCCTTGGACAACTCACTGAGTCCATGGTATGCTACTTTCACATATTTATGTCGATCCATCTATAAAAGGCACAACCATGAATACAAATCATATTCAAGCAAAGTAGATGAGAGAGAGAGAAATATTCCATTAACTTGGCTATGGAGAAACTACAGCAGAAATAAATGGATAGACCTTTAAAATGTTGCCTCTCTTTTTGTCAAGGACCAAACCTCTAACCATGTATTTCCAATCAAACGTCCACTCTAGTAACTGCATTAAATTTTGTCCTTATCAGCATGCTTGCACATACCACTCAAACTTAGGAAAATTTTTCTTGGCTGATGTAAAATATGTAGAAAGTTGACAAACCTCTTGAGGATAGCCCAAATCATACACCAATTTTCTTACTGTGCCTTCGTATGCAAGGGACTCAAACGTCTCAGGCTTGTATTGTGCTAGGGTATAATCCATATCAAATCCAATAGCAACAATATTCCTCATATTCAATGATCTGCTGCAGAAAATTTGTTTTCCTAAATCAATTCGAGATCCAGCTTCAAGAGATGACCATATATGTGGTTTCTCACCACCATGAGACTGTAATGCTTTGTCACCTAACATAGTCCTGTCACTATGGTCCATTGAGTAGAAACAGTGCGGCTGTTTAGCCCCTGGATAGATTAGCAGGGAGAAAACCGGATTAGCATTAATGTTAATTATAGAGTCCAATCCGTAACATGAAGCAGTCCTCATGTCCCAGAGGAATAAATCTACTCCAAGTGCTATGACTAGAATGAGCATTGTCCTGCTTTATGTTGAAAATCATTTTAGATGACATCATACGGGATTGGTCAGGTTCATGTGAGACTGCAAGTTTTAGAACATAGAAACCAAATGGATGAAATATATTAACTTGTTCCACACGACATCATGCATTGTTCCTAATAAATTAGTATAAATTCCAAGTATCCGGTACTTAACTTTTTTTTTCTTTTTTCTTTTTTCTTTCTGAACACACAATTTCATTAAGTAGCTATAACAAATTTCAGAACATCTGCTATTTCCATCATATTAAAGAAGTTACTAATCAATAAAAATAAACAGTGAGGTTTCCTATAGACGACTAGACAGAAACTTGACAGCTTACTTCAGGAGCCAAATAAAAATTATCACGTAGTGAACCACGTTAATTTCTGAAACAAAGAATCTTTGAACATATGCTCCAAGTAACACCTAAATCTCCAATTTATCAATCAAAACTAACAAAAGTCACGAAACAAACAATTTCCCCAAACTCAACCACAACCAAAAAAGGAAAATTAGCTCCCAAATGCAACATGCAAATAGCAGGTGAGAGAAAACAAACAAACAAACAAATAAAGATTAAAACAGTAACTGGTAACCTGCAGCGCTGATAGCTTTTAACTTTGGCGGGAAACCCAGAGAAGAAGCGAAGAAACCGGGAATAAAAAAGGAGGAGGAAAGTCACGGGAGCGGGAAAAGGCAATTGGTATTTTGGGAATTCGCAAGGTGGATTTAAACAGACATCTCAAGAACGAGTGGAAGTGAAAAAAACAGTGAAATTAATTTCGATGCTTTAAAAAGAAAAGAAAAAGAAAAGAGAAGGGGAATGTACAGTTACAAGTTGACAAAGGAAGTTGCAACTGAAACAAAACAACGAGCCAAACAATTGAATTGAGCTAATTCCTTTGCTTCCTTCAAGAAAAAGGAAAACAAAAGAAGGATTATTTATTCTAATATGGAATTTGCCATCAGAACTGGATTCTTTTTATTCATCCATGATGGATGGTGAATGGAATATGGTAAAAAAATAGCGAGGGAAGATGCGGGAGGGGAAATTAATATGCCTGATTTCAGTTCTTAGCCTTCACTCCACCCCGGAGAAAACGAAACACTGTAGGAAAAACATTCAGGCAAACAAATTAGTTAGTGAAGATGGAGTGACACGTGGCATCACTATAAAACAAAACTTAGATAATGTCTTTATGGTGGATTATAGATTTCTTTTCTCCTGATTACTGGCCCCGGAAGCCTTAATTCTATACTTAATTAAAATAATAAATTATTGGTAACTAACACACTAAATTATTAGTAAATTTAGGTTTTGATGATTTAATTTTAAAAAGTTCTAAAATAATTATTGAATTGATTATTGAACTTTTTAGAAGTTTTTATTTAAGGCATGAACTATTCGAAAGTTTTCATTTATGTTACTAGGCCGTCAAGTTTTTATTTAAAATAAAAAAGAGTTTGGCTAGCGAGCTTTAAACGACGATTCGACAATCGATATACTGGATTAGTACCAATTAAAGAACATACCATAGGTTCAAATCAATCTAATAGTTAGTGTTGAAGATATTACAAGAAAATTATTTGGATTTTAGTTTGCAGATATGTGACGTTCGAACTATTTCATAAAAAAATTAGGGTAAACTATACAAATGGTCACCCAACTATACTTGTGTTCCTATTTTATCACTCAACATTAAAAAATTTCAATTTAGACACTAAAATTTGAATTCGTTCCCGTTTTGATCACTCGCAGTTAAATCGATAACGGAAAGCCTTTTTTTAATTGGTATAATAATACATTTAGTCCTCAACAACTACATATTCTATTAATTTTATCCTAATTCTAAATAATTTAATAAATTTAACCTTCATATTTATAAGTTTTATCAATTTGATCATTAAACTTCCTAACCAAAGCTTACAGCTTTCAAAACAGAGGTATTAACTAAATACATAATCCTTTTTGTTGAAATTATCTAATTCAATATATTATTCTTTTTGTTTATATTTTTAAAAGTTATTGTTAGAAATTAACTAAATATAATTGAAAACAATAAAAAATACAATATATAATAAAATTGTATAAATAATTTAATATTTATAAAAATAAATTTTTACTCTAACTAGGATAATTTTAGTTTTAATTAATTTGATAAATGATTTGACACTTGATAAACCGTAAAAGTAACATATTTTAATCCCACATTTAGCATACTTTTGGATGATTTATCCTCTGAATTGTGCAAATAGGTGCTCTTAATCGTTTCTTTTCATGTTTTATACTCAGGAAAGCACTCAATGATGAAAAGAATGTGAAACGGGCTTAAAACAAGCCAAATGGGCCAACTTACAAAATCGACACGGTCTGGGCCCAAGACCACTCGGCCGTGCCTCACTAATGGACCTGAACACGGCCTGGCCACGACTTACACGGGCATGTGCCATGGGCGTGTCCCTACCTTGGGAAAGAGGAATTCTACTCGAATTAGGACACTTAGAGGCAAAGAGGAATTCTAGTCGAATTAGGATACTTGCAGGCCAAGTAAAGCATCTCAAAACCTATATAAACACCCTAGGGGGCAACTTAATGAGGAGAATTAGACGGGGTTCGACAGAACCCTTCCGTCGGGGACTTCTAGACTTTAGGTCCGGGGGCGTTAAGCTAAGCCAGAGAGGTCAGATTTGTAGGGAATCACTCGAAGATAGCCAGTTGATCCATCTCAAGAAGCCGGAATTATACTCAAGACGACGGATCTCTCCTTTAATTCCTTCAGGGGGTTTTAAGGTTTTCTTATGTTTTGTTTTATCTTTTTTTCTGAGATGTTTTCTTTTATCATTATGAACTAAACCCTTCAAATACTTAAAGGGGATGAAACCTAAGATGAATCTTGTTATTGTTTTCTGAACTATATGATAAATATTTGATTTGTTCTTAATTATGTATGCTGAATTCTTGTGTTGATATTTTCGGGATATTGATTCAAGTTGAATGTGCTTAGGTGGTGGAGCAAAAGTCCCTACCTAAGAGTAGATCTAGCATAGTTAAGCGGAGTTGGTCGCGCGCCTAGAGATAGGGTGACGAAAATCTGCTGGATTAGGGTCAAACCTAATATGGGAATCCATAGATCGAGTTAATGCAATTCTAGGGGTTTTAATTAGAAAGAGATTTCAATTAATCAACCTAGGGTTAGACGTCATTCGCCTCGAGAGAGGGTTTAATATAAATTAGGGAATCTTACGGATCAAGTCAAATGAATAAACTGCCTGGTTCAGTTTTAGATAACAAGTGAAGTCTAGGTGGATTCTTCCTAGGGTATCGTCTTAATCAACTGAGTTTTCCCAAAGTATTCTCCCAATTCGTCTTTTTGTCTTAGTGTCTTTAGATTAATAGTTAGTAAATTCTCATTTATTTCTTAGGCTAGATAATAGAAAGAAAGTTAGTATTAGTACTTTTAGTTCCTTTGGGTTCGACAATCCGGTCTTGCCTAAGCTATACTATTGTTTGATAGGTGCACTTGCCTTAAGTCGTTGTCAGAGTTAGTTTCCAGGTTCGATCATTCTCTTTATAAATTTTAAAACTCGACACAACAATCAACACTCAATCAAATTATTAGTAATATGTATTGTTTATTGTGAATTTAAAATTTAAAAATAAATAAAACATGTAATAATCTCTTAATCAGTTTATAAAATTTAAAAAATCATTATCAATGTAACAGAAGGAAATTTAATTAATTCTTTTACATTTTTTTCTTATGAAAATTTATGATCATAATTTTTTCTTTTATAATCATTTGGATTTTTTAAAGCCATATTTTTTAATTTTGAATTTAATTTTCAATTTCAAGGGTCAACTTTGAAGACTATTTTTATGTACCTTAAAAAGAAATATCATACAATTAACCACAAAAGTAAATTTAAAGTGTTTTTTTTAAGGTTTATCTATTTTCTTTAGCTAAAAATTTATCAATAAAATGTTATAAAACATTATATTTAGAAGAAAACTAAAGAAAAAAAGAAGAAGAAAAAGAAATAAAATTTCAAGACAAACTCAGTGGTATTAAGAATTGGGTTGGAAAACGACTCATTAGTTGTGAGAACCTTTTTAAGATATAGTTTCAAGATGTGAAATGCCTATGATTTAAAAGTTGAAAGCTTTGGTTAGGAAGTTTAAGGATCAATTTGGTAGAATCCATAAATGTGAAAGGTTAAATTTTATTGAATTATTTAGAATTAGGATCAAAGTGATAGAACATGCAAGTATTGAGGACTAAATGTATTATAATACCAGTTAGAAAAATATTTTCTGTTATCAATTTAACAGGGAGTGACCAAAACATGAATGAAATCAAATGTTAGTGCCTAAATTTTAAAAAAAAATAAAGTTGGGTGACCAAAATAGAAACTTAAGCATAGTTGGGTGACCATTTACATAGTTTATCCAAAAAATAATTGTAGAAGAAAAGAAAAATGAGAGCTTTTGTTGTTGCAAGCCTTGTAAATAGAAAAACAAAATCATACAATAACAGTTTTAACAGTACAATAATTTAAATAAAAATTTTTAAATAGTATGTGATCATTTTATAAACTTTCAAATAATCTAATAATAATAAATGTAGTTTACCCTAATTTATTTAATTAAATTGAAATTTGAATTTATAATACATCTAATTTGTTTGTCCCCACAACTTCAATAAGTTCCTTCGAGGATATGCGAGAAACGAAGGAGGCAAAAGAGTAAAATGAAACATTTGTTCATCCAAATCCAATAATTAAGATTTATAATTACTTTTTAAATTAAATTACCTGGTAAATCCTTATATTATAAAGGTTAAATTTAATTAATTTTTTATTAATAAATAAATTAATTTAATGTTAAAAAGAATCAAATTATGACAAATCTGAATCTGTTAATGTTCATGCTTATATTTTCACAGTGGAAGTGGCGCTTAAAATTTACTTGTATTGTTATATTATTACATATTAATCTTTGTCATTTGGAAATAAATTGAAATCCGACAAAACGCAATGCATTTTTAGAAAAAAAGTTAGAAGTTGAAGCCCGACTGACGATCAAGAATTTTCCGAATATGTTTTTCTTTTTATTTAAAGTTCTACAAACATCAAAATTAAGAAGTTTAAAATCACACGCAAACTCAAGTTTCATCGCATGCCACGGTTTTACTTAAATTGTCTAATTTTCTTCATCTTCCCAAACACAGCCACAAAACTAAATTTTGACAAAAAAGTAATATTGTACTTTGTACACCAACCAACGTATCAATTAACACTTGTCTTTAACCTCACAATTAATGTAATTATAATTAAAAAATAGGGCAAATTCCCTTATTATTCACCTTAAAATAACATCATTCCTATTTTCATCATTTTAAATTTATTTTATTAATAATTTTTTTTTTTAGAATGATCACTTAACCGTTATCTCACTAACAGGCAGCTGATCGGGCATGCCAAATCAGCCAATTTTCCATCTATTATCCATGAAATTAAAAAAGTTAAATTTCGCTAGATTTAAACAATGTAAAACGACAATTGGGTTATAGGAAAACGACATGCCCAAACAATTCCCTTTCTCCCTCAGACACTTATCGGAGGCCTCGCCAGTGATAAAACTGATGAACTCCGACGCACATTCTTGCATTGGCTTCTTTGGATATTTTTGCATTTATGGGGAGGGATTTTTTTTCATTATGCGATTCGCATTAGCTATGAGGAGGAATCGATCTTGTTCTTTAGAAGAATTGTCAGAGATGTTTCCGAACAATGGGCTGCGGACGCTGGTTTGGTTTCTTTTCCTAGTCATGGAAAATTAAAAAAAGTCTTAAAACAGTGAATATTCACCATCAAAGTTTTGTTATTTCAATGTTCCATCTGAAACAAAAGTTAAAACTAAGACATAAACAAATCATCCATTAGTGTCTTCATACCCATATTTTTTTAAAAAAAGGAAGAAGAAAAAATAAAATTTTGAAACCATAACAGCAACAACACTAGCCCAGAGATGTTTGGTGGTATTCAAAACACTTGATCCTTTCTTCCCTTTCTCCTCTTCCACCATTTCCACCGCTTCTAAATTGTTATCCCCGTTTTGCCCCCAATCTTCTCCTGATTCCCCAACATACCCTTCCTCCTTCGACAAACTCGCCTATAAAACCCAGCCCCCTTTGCCACCACCTCTCCTCGACTTCACAGGACGCAGAGTCTGACCACTAGGAAAACAAGAAACCGAACACACATTTTCATTTTTATCAACAAAACATTTCAGGGTCTTTACTGAAATGAGGAAGGAACTATTTTGTTGCTAAGAAACAAGCCACCATGTCGTGAGGCCCTGATAAACCATTTATGAGCTTTGAAATGAAGAAATGGAACTTGAGCTTAAATTGGAGCTTTCCAACTATGAAACGTTCTGGATGGATGTTTATTTTTAACTGCGTTACTTTTAGTTTTACTCTGTTTTATTGGGTTTGTTATGATAAATAAGTTGAGAAATTAAAAATAATAATTAAAAAGTTTAGAGAGATTAAAATATAAATGACTATTTTAATGTAACTAATGAGGAAGTAATAATAAAGTAATAAAAATAATAATACTAATAAACATAACAGAAGTAAAAAATGTGTTAGTAAAGATAATTACAATGAAAAGAAAATAATAATAATATGCTAATAATATAATAGTAATAGTAATAATAATAGTAATAATAATATAATGATAAAAATACTAAATAATAATAATAATAATAATAATAATACACTATAGTTATGAAAATAAACAAGTAAGGACTAAGCTGAAATTAGAATAAAACTAAAGCGCTGAAATCGTAATAAATAAAAGTAAAAGAAATGGGGTATGGATTTAAATGGAACGCGCGTAAAACAAAAAGGACCGAACGGGTAAAATCTCCAGGCCTAGATGCTCATCAATGGGTCAAGGACCCGATTGAAAACCTAGAGAGATTAAAGGGAAAAACCCGTAAAAAGAAAAAATAACAAAAGTGCTGATTGAATGACGCTGCAAAAGGATGGGGGCCGATCATGAAATTATCCCTTTTAAGGGATATGCGCATATTCCTTTTAGTAAAAGGCGCCATTTCATTGTTTTTTTTTTTTTTTGAGAAAACACCGATTGGACTTTATTAGAAAAGAATTGGAAACACCGAAAAATTAACCCAAAGAACACAGCAACAAGCCCCCGACAGAACCCAATCATCGAGGCCCCAAAAAGAAAAGAAATGTAAAACCCAAAAAAGAAAAGAAATGAAAGACAACAAATTCAGTCACAAAGTCCAGCAATAAAAGAAAAATATAGAAACGAACGGATAAGCATAACGTCCCATCAGACGTTCACTCCAATCGGTAAGGTATTAGTTGGCTCTTACGGACTTCTGTCAATTTTTGTTCCCAACGCCAGCTATCATTTTGATAGCATTAACCCAAAACATTTTGAAATCTGCTATCTTCCTTCTCCAACTTTCTGCCTTCCTCTCTCAATCCAGAGTGCGCACACCATTTTCGCTCTACTCCGTTGACGGTCCGAGAAAGGCCTCTCCTCCATGTAAATCCCCTCACCTGTTCGTAACGCATCCCTTGCTACTGTGTGGGCTTCATTATTGTTTCTTCTGCTGATAAATCGCATATAAATTTCTTGGAAAGATTGCAATGGTGTTGAATGTCTCTAATAACTGCTCCCAGAACTGATTTGTCTCTCTCTGTTTTATTGCACTTATTAATGACTGTTTCAGAGTCCCCTAGTATAGTTATAAACTGAAACCCCAAAGCAATCCCTAATTTAACTGCTTGCAAACCTGCATGTGCTTCCGCCATAAACGGTGACACAATGGCGGAGTGAAGGGTCGACTTCAAGACAAGCCGCTCATTCCAATCTCCTTTCACCGCCAAACACGTTGCTGAAGTTGTTATTAAAATCAAATTTTTTTGTTATGAATTCATTTTTAACACTTCAGAAAAAAGTCACAGACCCTCTTTATTCTTTTTCATTTCATTTCATTTCTTCGAAACAAACAGAGAACCCCTGCCCATTTTCGTTTCTTCTTCTGCTAGGATTTTAACCCAAATCACGCCGTCGTCGAACCACCACCATCCGGCGGCCGCCAACGTGCCCATTTCAGACAAGCCAATCAACGGAGACCAGATTCAAAAGTAAGTATCTTCCTTTATTCTCCTTTTTTTTGTATCAAAAATGAAAATCAAATTGGAAAGAAAGTCAATAAAATCGAGAGTCACCTTCAAAAAGGATCTGTTCTCTTTTGATTTATGATATTTCGTATTTTCTCTTTTTTTTTCTGAAAATCCTCTCCTTTCTACATCATTTCATTTGGTTTTTATAACCAAAATTAAAGAGAAAAAAATAAGAAATACAATAGTATTTATCTTCTTGTTGCCATTATTGCTCTTGTTTTGTCTTTGTGTCCTTTTTCTTTTTGCAGATGCAACTTGGGCAAGTGGAGGGAGCTGCTAGTGGAGCAATAGTATGTGGGGAGGACCCTAGGTGCGGCGCACCTAGGGTTTCTTGGCTGATTTTTTTTTTTGGTATTGGGCTATTTTGTTGGGCTTATTGGGTTTGTTTAGTTAAACTTTGGGCTTGGTTTAATGGGCCCGGGCAAAATTTGGTTATTACACTGATGATAATTAAATATTGACTATCTATAGAAAATGTATGAACAATTTCCAGTACAACTAGCTAGTAATGAATGAGGCTTTTTTTTTTAATCATAATAATGCATTAAGATAGGTGTCGAAACCATTTTTTGATCTGGGTTTTGAAAAAACGGGAATCGACTTTAAAGACATGGAATCACCACCGATCTTTTATTCAAGGTGTGATCGGATCACCTCGAGATGTATCATTTTAATAAAACATATTTATTAAAATAATAACTCTGGTCTACGAGAACTCGAGAAGACAGGTCCGGGAGTCGGTTACGTACGAGGAAGGGCTAGCACCCTCGTAGCGCCCAAAATTGGTACCAAATTGATTAATTAATGTCCTAATACCGAAAATTTGAAAAGATTTTAGATTACGATCCATTTATATATGTGTTTGGATAAAACCGTATTGGATGCCAAAGCTCCCTATTTCGAAGAAATAGAACGCCGTACTCAGTAAGTTAGGGCACAACATCTTATATTCTCGAAACTAAGTTTATCCTTCGACATTCAATGCTCGTACCTTTGAAAATAAGAAGGATATTCCCTAATTTGGGTCAAATGAAAAATCGAAACCCAGTAAGTTAGGGCACTATTTCTCAAAATTCCCAAATATGGATTATTGCCTTTGTTCTTTGGAAATTCTTATCTCGAGATGATAAAATATCACACCCAGTAAGTTAGGGCGCAATGTCTCAAATTCCCGAGAATAAGTTTTTTATTTTTATTTGAAATATTATGCATTTTGATTTAAGAGAGAAAGGATACTCGGTTAATAGGTTTTGAACGAGGAGAATCGGAACTCAGTAAGTTAGAGCACGATTGTCTCAAAACCCCTAAACACGAGCATTGCCTTATTTCAGAAAAACTTTAAATAATAAGAAAAATGATCTTTAAAACTAAAGTGACATTAAACACAATATTTTTTATAATATGAAATGAAATGCTAATATACGAAGCCAACATCAAATATTACAATGATAGATCACAAGTAACTATTGGTCGCAAATTAAGAGATATAACACATACAATAACAAACAAATGAACATCTAATACCTAAGAAATAGTATATGTCAACCTAAATAGTACATGCGTAATAAACTTGATATAAAATAATGTATATATATATAAAGTAAAAAAATGTTTAGAATAAATAAACATACGATTTAAAACAAGGTTCTTTAAAAGAACAAATTATATACAATAAATAAATTTAAAAGAATATATATATGCATATACGTACATGAATAAATTTAAAAGAAAATATTTACATAAAATAGTACAAAATCAATAACATATATATACATAGAAAATAATTTAATATAAATTGCATATATGTATAAGAAGAATATATGTATAAAAATTTAATGAAAATAACGTGGAGAAATAATATCTAAAACCAAAAATATATAATATATGATATTAATTTAAAAAAACAGTAATCAAATAATTAAATAAAATGATTAAAGGACTATATTGAAATGATAACAAAATTGGAGAGCTGAAAGTAATGAATTAAAAGGAAAACGAAAAGGACTAAAAAGCAATTAGCTCAAATGATTGGGGATTAAAATAGCAATATTAAAAACAAATTCAAAACGCAGCGCACAGACTGGATTAAATCGAAAAAGCGCGCAAATCCTCGAGGTAAAATTAAAAGAACGAAATAAATAAAAAAGGACTCAATCAGATGTCAACACACAAAACGGGGACCGAGTGCACAAATGCCCCATTAGAGAAACAATGCGCGGACCCAGTGCAGGGGTCGGGTTGACGCGCGGGTCATTTCCTTCAAACGGCGCCGTTTCTTTTAATAACAATATTTTTCTTAAAAAAACACAGATTAACCATCAGCTCTCCCCCCTTTTTTTTAATACACGAAAACCCTAGCCCCCATTTTTCTTTCCTTTTGGCCGAAACCCCAAATCCATCCGGAGAAAGCTTTGATTTCCCCCTTGGGCGCGATTCCGAAGAAGGAGACGAAGCTCCGACGACGCTGCCCAAAATAGGTATTCTCTTAGTCCCTTCTCTTTTTATTTCAAATATATATATAAAAAAATCAAAAATGGAAATAATAAGGAAGAACACAGACGAAATAAAGGGGTTAATTACCTTTGATGGCTACTATTTTTTTTTTATATATGTTTGCTTAAAAACAGTATGTGTGTAAAATCCCCCTCCTCCTCCTTTTGTTTATTCCCGCATGCAAAAAGATAAAGAAAAGAATCGAAAGCTCAGTGAAAATGAATTCGAAGATTGAAGGAAATGAAAAAAACACCTTTGAAATTCTATTTCTGATTTTTGTCTTCTGTATTCGCGTGTTTTCGAGCGTAACCCCACAATGATTTTTTTTGGGTCTCTTAAAGCCGAAAAATTGGAATTAAAAAAAAAAAGAAAAAAAAGCCAATATTACAACTGCTTTTTCTTTCTTGTTTTCTCTGCTTTGCTGTCGTTTGTTCTTGTTTTTGCAGGTACAGTGGCCAGCTGGTACGGAGGTTGTGCGCTGGAGGCTGCTGCGCGTACGAGGAGCTTGGTGGCGCGCCTGGGGACGCGCGCGGCGCTGGAAACCTCTGGAAATAATACAATTTTACCAAGATATCATTCCAATGGTGCTGAAATGTTGATAGACTTTCATCTTATTTACCCAATTCCTCACAAACAAGGATCATGCTTAACGTCTTTTGCTTTACACCCAAGGTTTGGCTTCATGAACTCATATCTAATAGCTGCTTTTCATGTTTTGGCAGGAGCGTGAGCTTGGAGACCTTAACAAACAGCTGAAAATCAAGGTTAAACTTGATTAGCAAACATCCCTTTTTCACTTAAACTTTCATCTTATGTACCACCAGTAAATGAAAAATGTTAATTGATTCCACATTTGCACTTTGGGCACTATATATAAAGCTAATGTTTTCCCTGTATTTTGGGAATTTCAGCTAGAGGCAGAAGGACAAAACCTCAAAACAATCCAAGGTTTATGGAGTAGTGGTGCAGCAGCTGAAACTAGCAACTTTCCTCTGCATCCTTCTCACCCACATCCTATGGATTGTGATCATGAACCTGTCCTGCAAATAGGGTAACCATTGTTATATACACAAACAAATAATTTGAACCTGTTTGGATGGTATGAATCCATAAGTGCATAATTTCAAGATACAGTCGGTATTCCTCAAAAGATAGTCTATATAACAAGCTCTACAAACCAAGGGGCAACCCCTCTTCAATGCATAAGAACAGGAACTAGATGTTATATGAGGAATATGACCATGTGAAAGAAAACCATGACATTGGATATTATTGAATGTTAAAAGCTCATTACAAATTTTTTGTTCATTTTTTCCTTTTTCCTTTTATTTATTTTAGAAAACTTGTGAGTTCTGACCAACTTCTGCGTGTTGCATCAGGTACCATCACTTCCCAAAAAGCATGGCCGGTGAGACCAACTTCATCCACGGATGGGTCATTTGAGCCCTCTCCTAAAAACAACACAGCTAAATATATATATATATAATATTTTTGTGATTTTGCCTCTTGCTTTTTGTTTGGGATTTGTAATATTGCCATCATATATATAGAGAGAGACAGCTTGTGCAAGTGTACAACATAAGAAAACATGCATGGATCTTAAGGAGCATTTCTCTTCTATTGTGATATATGCTTCGCTGAAACCTATTTGGGCCAAATCGTTGTGGGCTGGGTAGGTTGTTGGGCCAATTTTGCATTTGGGTTTGGGTTTGATGTAAACGGACTGCTGTTATTCTTTATTTTATTATTGGTTTTTTAATTATTTGGTTTTTGTTTTTGGTTATTGGTTATTACGGGCCCGTGCAAATTTTGGGCCCTACAATAGGTTAATGGGCTCTTTATCCATTTTCTTAAAGAAAAAAAAAACATTTATTTTGTTGGAATATTTGTTTGAAGGCGGGAACACTTCCATCAGTTCGTGGGTACCAGTCTCTTGCAATCGTCCATCTGTTTTCTTTACCTTTCCAAGATCTCTTCTCACGATGGCCCAAGCAGATCAGATTAATAACAACAGCCCTGAAATCAAAGAGCCATTGCCGAAAGTCCCAAAACTCGGTCAGAATGGAGTACATGAAGGTTAATATTCTCAGTCCATCTTCATTCCCTTTAGCCACGTGAAACGCCTTTGCATCAAACTGATGCTCAATAAGCAGCATGGCCCATAGCCATGGGCACATGTCATTACGGGAAGGTTAAAAAGGAACTTCGGAATTTTAAAGGGAAAAGAAAGGTATCTATCTTGCCACTCTGTCACACTATCTTTATTGTTTCTTTGGTATCCGAAATCATAAAAGTTGTGCACTCTACAATGAAGCAGTCGATTTGGTTCTTATTTTGTAGTAAGATAAGAATGGCAGGCAAGGTGATGTTGAGAATGAGAGTGAGCGGGTGTGCTAATTGGAGCAGTCTTTTGGAGCTTTAAACTGACCCCACCATTATCAAAGAAGCAAGAAATGGGTAAAAGTATTGAATGATAAGTTTCAGTTAAAGAGAACGGTCTTCTCAGGCTACAAACTGATTGGTTTTTTAAATTTTCAAATATGATTCAATATTACTTTTTTTTTTTTTTGAAGAAACATGATTTTAATTCTTCATTTTTTTTATAATTCTCTTATTGATGCTGAAAATCTCCATTTGTTAGGGTAAATTTTTTAAATACTACTTCATTGAATATAACTAATTACATGGTGCTATTTATAAAGTTAAACTTCAATTTTAATTGGTATATAACTCTAATGTTAATTAAATAATAATTAATATGCTTAAAGTTGTACTTGAGTAATAATTCTATTTTACATTAATAACCACATTTAAAAAAAATAAAGATAACACAACTTTGGTACCATTGAACTTAATAGTTAATATCTTAGAAGTCATCTTTGTCAAGTGCACGAACTAATTCAATATTTATAAATCTATATTTATTAAATAATTTAATTATACTCAATAATTAATTTTAAGTGATATAGCAAATAATTTTATTAGTTCATCTTAATACTTAAATTTTCAACATTTATTTTTCAACACTTACATTTTTTTCAATTTATCAAATAACACCTTAGCTAATTTAAATTAATTTCAAAATAAAATTATTAAATAATAATGCTTAAAAGTTGTATTCATAAAATATAATATCAATATATTTTGTATTATTAATTATTAAATACAAATTATAGTAATTGTTCAGGGAAGGTCGAATATGCCTACTAAATTGGTGTAAATACACAATTCAATCTTTTATATAAATACTCGCTATCATTTAAAAACAAAACAAAAATTAAAATTTTCTTTTTAAACAAATAGAATTTTCATCCAAAATTAATTTCCTAATGAACGTGGGAGCAATGCCTTCAAATATATCATTTAAACATTAAATAAATTAATTTTTGTATCTTTTACGTTCATTTTATGATTCATATTTGAGGTTTATAATTATCTCTTTTAATAATGTTACTTCTAAAAGTCGAATTGTATTGTTTCGTTAGAAATGTAATATATCATATCACTATGTCAGTACTTGTTGCTATAAAATAATTTTAATTTTTTAATATATTTAATTAATAAATCAACACATTACAATAATTTATATAAAATAAGTAACGTAAAAAAACAATATAATATAAAAATAATATATATAAAGTTTCAAAAAAATAATATATAAATATGTTAAAATATACCTAAAATAAAATTCTGTATATAAATTGGTTTTTTCCGAAAAAGAAACTTATTATCATTAAATTTATTTAAAATAGTGTCCGATAGGGGCATTACCTTTCTTGCCGTTGGTTAATATAAAAAGTAAACTACCAAGGAGAACCCTACACGATCAAAATAAATTAATACCTCAAGGGCCTTCAGCAATATACACATTAAATTAGAAGTTACTTTCAAATCAAGTTATTGCATTGACACATTTATTTCATTCTTAAAACATATATTTAGTAGAAAAATATAACATCTGCTTCAATCTTTAGATAGTTAATATTAAATTTATAAACTCTCACTTAAAATCCCAATATTAATGGCTTTTAAAATATGTCGATAAGTTTCAATTAAAATGAACCAAAACCTTTTTTTTTTTTGAAGTTTTCAATTGAAGAATAATTAGTATAAATTTAAGTGAGTAGGTTTAAGGTGGTTTCCAAAACAGTAATTATTTTCTATTCAATGCTAGAGAAAGGAAAAGAGACACTTGCCGTTGATCTATAAAATTATGAAACGGAGAAGCTGACAACAAAAAAGAGCACTTAGATTATATTTTCTCAACCCTAATTTCCTTTTCTTTTGAGCCTGACCTTTAAAACAAGAAATCGCCTCCTCACCATTAAGGCCCAGCATCTAGAACCTTCTTTCACTAACAAACAAGAGCTGTTCGCGTCTTCTTTGCCCTTTCTCCTCTACTAACCATAATTCCCTAGGAAAAATGTTTCACTCAAATCCAACCGTTGATCTGTCAACCACAAAACAATCAAAGCTGTCGGATAATCCTATTTTCGTTCCAAAAATATCTGCCCCCTCTCTATTTATAACTTTTCTGACGCGCCTCGTTCTACATATCCGCCTCTGTCTCATTGTCGTTTCTTTCAACTCAATCAAAATCTTCAGGTCGTTTGACGAGCGCTTTGTTTTATTCTATCATGGCTTTTCACTGTTTGGTTGGAATCCAGGATTCCCACTTGTTTTTCTCTCACACGATTACAAGAATCGGTTTCTTCTCAGATATCTATTGAGGTAAGTCGGTTAATGATTTTCTGTAATTGATTACTAGCTCGCTTGTTTAGTTTTCATAGATGTTCTAAGCTAGAATTTCGTGCTAATCTTTCTTTTGAAGGTTTCAATAGCTGATGTGTCTGGGTTTAAGTCTATTCTTATCTAAAGAGGCCTATTTATCGTGTTATAGAACTTGCATATCTGCCTTTGGATCTTTGTCTAAGCGTGAGGTGTTAAGCTTAAAGCCTTATGTTCTTTGCCTATGTTTTGATTTCTTAATTGCTTACTCTGGTTCTTTGGTGTTCTCAGATCTGGATACATTGTCCAGATTCGGTTTTAAGGATAGGGAATTGATTTGCTGATTTTGGTGCTTGATGCGATCTATTTGTTGCTACTTTGGTGATCGACGACGTATGTGGGGCGAATGCATTTAGAGCAAGAACACTTTGCGAAAGGGTTTGCGAATGTTTGTTAGGTTTTGAATTATTCCTTGATTTAACTTTGATCTGTTTTACCAATCTCAGTATTGTAGATTAATGAGGTAGTCTTTGTTTTGTTATATGGAACTCATTTTGTAGTTTTATTAGGCTGTAGTTGCTATTAGAGTCGAAGGATCGAGAGTGTGAAATTAACATGAGAGGTGAAAATTGAGGGAAAAGAAACAGTGATTGATTTTGGTGTTATCAGATCTTTGCCATGACAGGTGCGCTTTAATGGCAGCTCATAAACCCTAATAAAATTTGAATTTTCTTTGTTTTTAAGGGGGGAGATGGCGCGGGATATATAATATTTTATTTTCCCCCGGCTATCTCCCCTTTGTGTCTTGGCTTTATTGTCTCTTCTAATTTTCTCCTGCATCTCCGGTTACCTATTTGTGATCCGTTCTTTTATGTAAATCCATGCATTACTGCTCACAATTGAAGCATGCCCATTTGATAGACTGCAATTGCAACTGCAACGAACAAGGTGCATTCCTTCTTTTCAATTAAAACCCAGAATGTTCAATGCTATTTATACAATAGTTAGCACAATTTTACTAAAATCATCCCCCATGTCATTCCTGGTTTTGAGTTGATACTGACGTTTAATTATTACCTTTTTACATCTCTATATAGACGATAGTTGTATTTATCTCACTGCTACGCTTTTCGCCAAAATTATACCGCATGTCCTTCTTGGTTCTCGTTTTATTAATATCTCTATACGATAGTTGTGTTTATATCAGTGCTATGCTTTTCATACTTTCAAAAGTTCTTACTTATATATGATTGTAAATTGAATTTAAATAAATGCCCCTGTGAATTGTGGTGATGTAATCAGTATAGATGCTACTTCAGCATGTAGTTACTACCTTTTGATTGAACATGAACTTAAAGTGAATGTTTTTTATTATAACCCATGGGTCTTAGTCCTCTACTGTCTAGAATTCTCAGTATTTTGTTGTAAGGGAAGTGGTATTGGTCCATTGTAAATTGTTAAGAAGACTGGGTCTTCTTATTTTAGCATTGCTGGTTATGTATCAATATATTAGTTCATAATGCTTCATTGATCCAACTAATGGCTTCCTTTGCAATCAGAAAGTTTTTTTAAAAAAATTTATAGGAATAGGTCGGTTTTTTAAGTGGAAGCGTTTTTAAGTTATTTGCAAAAAAAGGCTTTCAAGTATAAGCGATTTCTACCACAACACTAAAAAAGTGAATGGTGATTTGTGGTAAAGATCATATTAGAAAGTGTAACATTTAATATTATGTTGTTAGTTGAAAGAGTAAGCAATCCCACGTTGACTAGAAAAAAGCTACAAATGAATTATGAGTTTATATATACTCGTATCTTACATATTATATCGTTTAAGAAAATAAAAGAAATGTGACTTAGAGTTTATATGAATACTTGTTATGTAAATTTTATTTTCACGTTAATAAGTAGCACAAAAAAAAATTGTTGGTGCTACTGTTTTTAATGTTGGTGTGACAAAAAATAATTTCAGTTAGAATCATTTTCTTAAATCCGTCTATTCTCGTAATTATGCAAAGATTAAAAAAAAGAGGACATTTTTTAGTAATAAAGTCTTTTTTCGAGGTCGATAAAAGGCCAAAACCTTCTTTTAAACAAAAGAGCAAACCCCTCGTTGCCAGCGACCTTTCTTTGGCCGATGCCACCACCAAATGAGAGCTGTCCTCCTCCTTTTTCTGTTTGTTTTAGTTTAGTTTTTGAAGAGAACACTTCCAAAGTCAATATAACTCCAATAGCTTGAACACAAGAGAAGCATTCGATCTGCCACCTCCAACGTCGGATCGGAGTATAAAATCATATTTGGCCTCTCCTTGGCTCAAGGGAGCTTTTGACTGTTCGAATTTAGAGAACGGTGCTCTGAGCCTCAAAAATCAAAGGAACCCGAGGTGGGTTTTGGAATTTCTCTTCGCATTTCTTGGCTTCTCTACTCCCTCTCATTTCTCGACTTTTTTCATATTTGGCTCCTCGTTTTTCTCTTTCTTGAGTCGTCAGCTTTTCTCTTTGTTATTGTGAAGAAATAAAACAATGGCATGTAATATATTATAGTTTTGTTTGGAAGAGCGGAATTAAAGCTCCATCTTCTTATTGATTTACTCGACTAATTGTACTCTACAAAAATCTAAATTGACATTAAATTTCAAGTTAATTGGCAATTCTTGACCATGGAGTGTGCTTTTGAACAAAGAGGAAGCTTGTAGAAACAAAGTGGATTCACTTACTCAACATCTGTTAGCTAGAATCCCAAATGATATTTGAGTGTAATTTTTTAAATCTCATTATTTATTTTCTTAGCTTCAATTGTATATAATTTAATCTTTGACATAAATGGAAAACTTTTACGTGATTTTATATGTTTTTAATTCATAGAAAAATTTAGAATTTATAAATATAATTTATTTAAAAAGTTGGATTAGTTTTTATAGTTTTGTAGTTTTCTAATACTTTTTTTGGAAATTTTATTAAATTTCTAGACTTTATATATTTATTTATTCTTTAAAAAATTAATCATTTTTATACTATTAATGACGTGGAATATACAAAAAAGAAATTGATAAAAAGAAATTGAGATAGTAAGTTTAGCAATACTTTTAATAATTGTTTTTAAAGAACATTTAAATGTTTAAAATGATAAAAAGAAAATTGTTTTTGAGAAATAATTTTGAAAAGTTTGGTTTAATTTTTTTTTTTTGAGAAAATCCGACTAGAGCTTTTATTACTGGAAAAATAAAGAATGAATATAGTAAACAAAATAGGCCTGAAATTGGCCTAAACGAAAAAAAAAACAATGGAAAGCCCAATGTGGGAGAAACAAACTAAAAGCCTAAATTGATCCAAAACGAAATTAAACAGAATATTGAAAAAAAATAAAATCCTATCAAATCAACATTAATTCCAGTCGGCCTCACTTAGCTGGCGCCCATTGGAATTCTGACATTTCGTGTACCGTATCCTGCGCCAACCGTTCAAAATTCAAATACTTTAGCAGTTCCCAGCACTCATCACTTCTGCTACCCTCCTGTCTATTACTATCCCATTTCTGCATCCCACTTTCCCCCTTCTTCTCCTAAATCTCTTTCCCTCTCTGTTAACTCGAAGGCAGTAAAAAAACATTTCCTCTAGATAGCAGATCAGAACAACATCCTTTCTGCTACCCTCCCCTCTTTTATTAACCCATATCTTCAATCTGGATTCCTTAGCCCTCTTTCCCCTCTTATGTTCCGAATCGTCCTCTCCTCTCGTCTGATTCGAAGGTACTGAAGGGTCGGTTCCTCCAGGTACATCTCTTAAATGTTTAGTATTGTTGTCAAAAAGAGTTTTTGAGAAATAAAATATTTATTTTAGATATGGTGTTGTAAAGTAACAAATATGTATTTAAATAATATTTAAATTAATTAATATTATGATATTTTAGTAAGAATATGAAAAATAATTTATTATAATTTCTTGTTAATATTTTAATATATAAAATATAAATTTTTAAATATTTTTAAATAATTAAGATTAATTATTTATAAAAATTTAATTAGAATATATGAATTATATTTTAAATATTAAAATATAACAAAATAAAAATTTAAATATAATATTATATATTTGAAATAAATCTCAATGGAAAAGTAATTATATACTCAATATAAATATTATATAAAATATTTAATAAAAGTTAAAATTATCATCTGTTAAAAATATTTTTTGAAAGAAAAAAGAGTTAGAAGGTCCAAATTTTTTTAAAAAGTACTTATAACATTAAAAATTATCTATTGAATATTATAGTTCCAAAAGTGCTTTTTATCTCAACAATACTTTTGAATAACAGTGTTAAAATAAGCCGAACTACGGCTGTAGGGCCAAATTGGTATTTAACCCTAGAAGCTTTATATCCGAGTGGCACACGTTTCCAAGAAATGCAAATATGCAAATGATTAAATAGGACCTTCAAATCCAATGCCCCACTACTGGCTAATCCTCAAAAAGTAAGGTAACGTTAAATAATAGGTTGGGCCATTGGGTTTCCAAGATTTTACCCACACACATAGTTTTGGGCTTAGTGAATGGCCCGCAGGCCATTGCCAGCCTAGAGCATTTAAGCAGGGCGGCAGATAGGAGTGGGCGCTCTTGGAAATGGCGGGAGCACTTGGCGCCATCAGTTCGTGGGTACCAAAAATCCCGGCTTTATTCTTATATAACAATAATCGCTGTGCTTCACGATCCTTAGTCTTCAAACCAGTCTGTTGGAATCGTCCTTCTGTTTTCTCTACCTTTCCAAGATCTATTCTCACGATGGCCCAAGCAGATCAGATTAATAACAACAGCCTTGAAATCAAAGAGCCATCCCCGAAAGTCCTAAAACTCGGTCAAAATGGAGTACATGAAGTTACCCAAGGTCCAGCCTCCTTCTTGAAAGTCAAAAAGCTTTCTGAAAAAGCCGTGTTGCCGTCAAGAGGCTCTCCTCTGGCCGCTGGCTACGATCTGTCAAGGTAACTCCTCAAACCATTCTCTATAAGGGAAATCGCAGTAGATATACAACAAATTTGATGGGCTTTTTTAAAAAAAAAAATTGTGGCACAGTGCAACGGATAGCAAGGTGCCAGCCAGAGGAAAAGCGTTGATTCCAACTGATCTAAGCATTGCTATCCCTGAAGGAACATATGGCCGCGTTGGTAAGAATATGTTGCTCTATTATGTTATTTCCTTCATTAATTCATTATGATTTGATTTTGTTGGCTGATTGAAAATGTGTGTACTTTGTTTTTTATTTATTTATGTGTAGCGCCAAGGTCTGGTTTGGCTTGGAAGCATTCCATTGACGTAGGTGCTGGAGTGATAGATGCTGATTACAGGGGACCCTTGGGGGTGATTTTGTTCAACCATTCTGATGTTGATTTTGAAGTGAAAGTGGGTGACAGGATTGCCCAGTTGATCATTGAGAAGATAATGATACCTGATGTTTTGGAAGTTGATTTGGATTCTACTACTAGAGGTGCTGGGGGATTTGGATCCACTGGCATTTAAATCTCTGGGTTTTTTTTCCCTAATGTAGTAATGGATTAGCGTTAGGTTTAGGATTAAGGGTTGTTTTAGATGGTTAAGTTTGGGGGACTACTGCCTACTGGCGAAACAAAGCTTTACTTTGTTTTACTTATCGGTTATTTTGACTTGTAAGAAACCCTGGATGGGTCAATGGTAGCATATTAAGTAGCAATCGGCAGTAACTGAGCTCTATCATGGATATTTGCACTATGGTTCAACCTGGGCTACTTTGTGGATTTATATGGTTTATTGCCTATAATATATTTGCTGTGCCGTTGATCATGAGCTTCAAGTTCATCTTTCCGCCCTTATTTTTCACATTTTGTAATAAGAACGTGCGTGGCTGAGTAATCATAAAACGTTAAAAAATGAGCTTCAACATGTTAAACAGTGAAAAACAGGTTAACAGTTTTGTGCATTTACTCGAAATTGCTATTGGACGTCTGATGTCATAGTTTTATTAAATCCAATGGGTAATTTTATGACATTTTCAGTAAACGTGCAGTGTTACTTTTTGTCAAGAACCTAACCTCTAACCATGTATTTCCAATCAAACGTCCACTCTAGTAACTGCATTAAATTTTGTCCTTATCAGCATGCTTGCACATACCACTCGAACTTAGGAAACTTTTTCTTGGTTGATGTAAAATATGTAGAAAGTTGATAAACCTCTTGAGGATAGCCCAAATCATACACCAATTTTCTTACTGTGCCTTCATATGCAAGGGACTCAAATGTCTCAGGCTTGTATTGTGCTAGGGTATAATCCATATCAAATCCAATAGCAACAATATTCCTCATATTCAATGATCTGTTGCAGAAAATTTGTTTTCCTATATCAATTTGAGATCCACCTTCAAGAGATGACCATATATGTGGTTTCTCACCACCATGAGATTGTAATGCTTTGTCACCTAACATAGTCCTGTCACTATGGTCCATTGAGTAGAAACAGTGCGGCTGTTTAGCCCTTGTATAGATTAGCAGGGAGAAAACCAGGTTAGCATTAATGTTAATTATAGAGTCCAACCCGTAACATTAAGCAGTCCTCATGTCCCAGAGGAATAAATTTACTCCAAGTGCTATGAGTAGAATGAGCATTGCTCTGCTTTATATTAAAAATCATTTTAGATGACATCATACGGGATTGGTCAGGTTCATGTGAGACTGGAAGTTTTAGAACATAGAAACCAAATGGATGAAATATATTAACTTGCTCCACACGACTCATGCATTGTTCCTAATAAATTAGTATAAATTCCAAGTATCCGGATTTTTTTTATTTTTCTTTCTGAAAACTCAATTTCATTAAGTAGCTATAACAAATTTCAGAACATCTGCTATTTCCATCATATTAAAGAAGTTACTAATCAATAAAAATAAACAGTGAGGTTTCCTGTAGACGACTAGACAGAAACTTGACAGCTTACTTCAGGAACCAAATAAAAATTATCACGTAGTTTTTGAAACAAAGAATCTTTGAACATATGCTCCAAGTAACACCTAAATCTCCAATTTATCAATCAAAACTAACAAAAGTCACGAAGCAAACAATTTCCCCAAACTCAACCACAACCAAAAAAGGAAAATTAGCTCCCAAATGCAACATGCAAATAGCAGGTGAGAGAAAACAAACAAACAAACAAATAAAGATTAAAATAATAACTGGTAACCTGCAGTGCTGATAGCTTTTAACTTTGGCGGGAAACCCAGAGAAGAAGCGAAGAAACAGGGAAGAAAAAAGGAGGAGGAAAGTCACAGGAGTGGGAAAAGGCAATTGGTATTTTGGGAATTCACAAGGTGGATTTAAACAGACATCTCAAGAACGAGTGGAAGTGAAAAAAACAGTGAAATTAATTTCGATGCTTTGAAAAGAAAAGAAAAAGAGAAGGGGAATGTACAGTTACAAGTTGACAAATGAAGTTGCAACTGAAACAAAAAAACGAGCCAAACAATTGAATTGAGCTAATTCCTTTGTTTGCTTCAAGAAAAAGGAAAACAAAAGAAGGATTATTTATTCTAATATGGAATTTGCCATCAGAACTGGATTCATTTTTATTCATCCATGATGGATGGTGAATGGAATATGGTAAAAAAATAGCGAGGGAAGATGCGGGAGGGGAAATTAATATGCCTGATTTCAGTTCTTAGCCTTCACTCCACCCCGGAAAAAACGAAACACTGTAAGAAAACATTCAGGCAAACAAATTAGTTAGTGAAGATAGAGTGACACGTGGCATCACTACAAAACAAAACTTAGTTAATTTCTTTATGGTGGATTATAGATTTCTTTTCTCCTGGCCCCGGAAGCCTTAATTCTATACTTAATTAAAATAAGGGTAAATTACACCAACAGTCACTCAACTTTGGGATAATTGACCAAACCGTCACCTAAGTTTCATTTCAGTCACTTAACTTTTGAAAAGTTACAAAACAGTCCTTTTTGCCATTTTTCGTCACAAACGTCACGGCAAAGTGACGTGGCATGTGACGGCCTCCTTGCTGTCAACCTTAAGTCCAGCTGGTCAGTTACTGAGACTTTAACACACCAACAACAGCACCATTTTAGGGCTAAGAAAAAGAAAAAGAAGAAGAAGAGGAGAAGAAGAAAAAGAAGAAGAAGGAGAAGAGGAAAAATGGAGATGCCTCAAGTGACTCCGGTGTGCTACTGTGGAAACCCGGCCAAGTTGAACACATCTTGGTCCAATGACAACCCAGGTAGGAGATTTTTTGGGTGCAACAAATTTGGCTCTGGATTTCGAAAACCATGTCGGTTTTTCAGTTGGTTTGATCCGCCATTGATGCCCCGTCCACGAATTCTGTTGTTGAGTCTTCTGGAAAAAGTGAGGACATTGGAGGATGCAAGGAGGAAGGAGAGAAGAACCTGGTTTTTGGTGCTTGTATTTGTAACTATACTGTTTTTTTTAAACCTTAAAAACCAGCTTATGTTCAGCTTCTGTTGTTGTTGTTAGCATTGAAAACCAGCTTATGTTTTGTAATTTTGTTACTGGTTTATTGTTGGTTATGTTGGTATTCATGGCTGCTGGCTGCTGGTATGTTGTTGCTTAACATTTGTTAAACATGGCTGCTGGTATACATAGCTAACCAGCTCATGTTGTTGTTTACAAACACTTGAAAATTGAAATGGGATAGTTTTGTTGATTACAAATTGTATATTGTTGCTTAACATATGGTATACATGGCTGCTGGTATACATGGCTGCAAGTATTTTCAGTAACTAAAAGTGAGAACAGCAATACAACACCTTGCAATACCCATTTTTCCTCAATTTTATGAGCAAACAAACAATGAAGAATGAGAAACACAATGTTACAAGTTCAAAACCACATATGTATTTCTTAATACTCAAAATGCAGAAGATAAAAAAAATAGTATGGATAAGAGATAATAGCTGAAAAAACACATATGTATTTCTCATATATCAAGGCCAAAACGCCAAACTGTTTACAAAAGGAATTGGGGCAAAATATTGCCAAATTTTCCTACAATTGAACAGAAGTGAACATATGTAAATTGTAGGGAAATTTACAAAAAAATTCAATGACTATATGCCTAAGTTTTGAAAAGCCCCACACCCGGCCCACGAGCCTGGACTGGATCTAGTATGTTCCTTAAGTAAACCGGTTTCAAATTCTTTTATTACTAGAGGAAAACTCGTGCCGTTTTAAAAAAAAATATTGTTTGGGTTGGGCTTCAGTTAAAAACCCATTTATCTTATTTTAAAATCCAATTAAGTAAGATGACAAAACAATTAGGGTTTTTTTTTTTAAGAAATAAATTTTACTTAACAATAATTGAAAATAATTCGTAACATAGTAATTAAAAATAAAAGTAAAGAAATGTAACTATGGCCCTATTACAACAAGTAAAATCCCCAAAATAAAATTCCAAAGTACTTAAATAAAATTAAAGTGTCCATATTGAATAAAACTTCAAGTTGAGCATGGCCACCACAAGATCTACCGTCAGGTCCATCCTTCATTCATCACACGAAACATGTTTCCGACAACGGGGTGAATCAACAGACTCAATGTGTAACCAACACTAAAATTCAATAGAGCAGGCATACATGTTCATATCAACCACTTATTCATACAACAGATAGAAATAATGATGCAACCCAAACCCAAACCTAGATGCCATCCGCTACACATCCCCGTACCAACCTGCACACCGTGGGGACTACTAAGTCAACCTTCCATCCGCTACACACCATCGAAGCGATCGCCTTGCAATCGACGTGCTCATCGCCCATATAAAATTTGTGGCATAGCCACCAGATATAATTGTGTCAAGAGACACGATTCGGATAATGTAAAGAAGTTACCACATTCGGATAATGTGACCGAAGTCACCACATTCGGATAGTGAGACCGTAGTCATCACATTCACTTCCCCTTTTTCATATATCCCGAATGACCCGTATTATCCATATCATGCACATCATACTTAAATTCACATTCTTATAAAGTTTCACATGTTATAAATAACATATTTCATAATCCTAGTGGAAGTAGGAAACGCACACAGTACTTTGTTCCATAACACGGTACCTTATCCATATGCACATATTACATATTACCATAATCATATTAAAAGTTAGTGTGGGGTACACACTGACGATTCGTTGTGAAGTCCTTGAAATCTCAAGAACCGATCTACTGATTTAGATCCTTAACTCCTATATTCGGCCAATCATTTAAACACATTAATAAACCTTTTTGGCTTTAAAACCAAATCCTAGTAGGATTTGTATACTGAAAACCTACCTTATTGCCGATTGACTTAAGAATCAAGTCCCAAAACTTTGTTGTATTCCTTCTTGCATTCGGCCAACATTAAAACACATCATAGGTTAGTTTTGGCTTTTGGGAATAAATCCAAATACTTAAAATAGGCCTTGGCCGAATGTCTTAAACACATACCTTTGTGATCTCAAATCCCGAAAAGTATCCTTGCTTTCCTAGGGATGTCGAAATTCCTATAATCACATGTTAGGTTTAATCTAACATTAAAACTTAAAACAAGACCTTTGGATCTTATAGTTTCTTACCTTAGATCCCGAAATATTTCTCCTTGTAGTCGAAAGTTGTAGAAACCCGAGAGATCCCCTTAATATTTCAGTCGACTGCTTCCTTGCTTAGATTCACAGGGAGATTCGGCTATGGCTTCTAATGGAGAGGAAAATATTCGGCTAGGTTCCAACAATTACTTAATTTCGGCTTGACAAAAGAAAAGAAAAGAAGAGAGGAGAGTACTAAGAATTCGGCAGAGAGAGGAGGAAGCAAAAATTGATGAGTAGCCCTCATTCCTTCCTTTTATAGCCGAAATTATCATCTAAGGAGTCCCTTACTTGGCCACCACTCCTCTATCTGATAACTTTATCCTTTAATTATCATAAATAAAAGAGTTTAATCCAACATTTATCTCTTCAAAATAATCCAATTTAAAAAAATCCTTTATTTATCACCTTTTTAATCGAATATTTATGAAAATAAAACACCTCCTTTCTAGAAGCATGTGCCATCCACCTCAGTCTTCTGGAAGCAAAAATAAAACCTCCTTTATTTGCTTCCCAAGTGACTCAAACTCAGGCCCATTCCTCTTGCATATGGCGCCATTTCCATAGGCCCTAAGTGGCATCTTCAGGCCACTTTTGCAAGCCTGTTTGTGTGTCAAATTTCACAAACTTTTTCTTTTAAGGCCACATTGCCTTAATTTCCCTTTTTTGAACTTTAAAATTCGACATTTCTAGGTCATTTCTAAGTTTCCTAAAATTTTCGTTCGGCTCTGTTAACTTGACATTTTCTTACATTTCCAAGTTTCCAGAAATGTTCACTTTCCTCTTTTGAATCATTTCTAAATCATGTCCATACATTTTCAGGTTTCCAAAAATGTTCATTTCCAAATCATTTCCGGGTTTCCAAAAATGTTCAAAATTTATTCATAATACTTAAGACATGTCATTTCGTACAATTAAACGGAAAATGCATAGGCCCTTTCCAGGATGTTACAGTTCTACCCTCCTTAAAATTAATTTCGTCCTCGAAATTACTTACTAACTAACGACTGAGCAATCCTACTCATCACACTACGCTGATGCTGCGCACTCTGATCTTAACAAATCTAACACATCCCCTAGAACTCATTTTTAACGTCGCGATTTAATCTGATTAAGAAGTTTTATGCATTAGTAATTTTGTTCCACTTTTTATCCACGAACAAATCTTATGAAGAAGTTTTATGAAAAGAATTTTTAAGAGTGGTTCTTTCGTATTCATACATGCACACAATCTTTTCATTCATACATCCATCAATCAATTATGAACTTTCGTTCATTCAGAGAAATGTTGTAGTTTTCATTGTTGTTGTTTTTCCACTATCCAAGGGTATTTTCGTAATTTGTCCTACAGGGGTATGTTCGTAATTTTTCAAAAGGAAAAAGTTCCTTGATGATTCCGTCATAAAGTATTTTGGAATTTTTAAATTCTCGGGGTATTTTGGAAAATTTGAAATCCAAGGGTATTTCGGTAAATTTTGAATCTCGGGGGTATTTTCGTAATAAACTAGGGTAAATTTGTAAAGTCTAATAATTCAGGGGTATTTCCAAATTTGCAAAACTTTGAGGGTTCTTTTTGGGAATTTTATTTTCCAAAACGGTGATGTTGCAAAAATTTTGGAAATCAGGGTCATTTTGGTAATTTTGTAAGTTAGAAGCAATTTTGTAATTTTTTTTCAAAATCAAGGTATTTTTGCAAACTAAAGTTTTTGAGCACAAATAATGAAATTTTGACGAAACTGTTGGGTAGTTGATTATTTTATAAACCAAGGGCATTTTGGTAATTTTACCACTAGGGCATTTTTTGTAATTTTGAAAATCGGAAATTTTTCGAAAAATTTTGAAAAGATGGTTTTCACAAGTTTAAAGGATAGTTTTAAGAGTTTTAAAACTAGAGTTTTGTTGTTTTTATAGGAAAAACACGGCTAGTTCCCTTTCGGGTTTTAGTCATTGTGTTAAGCCTATGACCGGGTCCTCTTGGTCAGGGTGAACCAAAGCTACGCACCAGGCAGGATTCGAGTGGAGCGGAGGTGAGTCACGCGGGCTGCTTAAATACCAAGCTCCCACCGAAACCGTTCCTAGACATGCATGCGAGAGGTTGCCACACCTCACCGAGCCTGCAGGTTAGGGTGAACCAGGAAGCTACGCACGGTAGGATTCTGCGAAGAGGAGGTGAGTCACTAGGACTGCTTAAATACCAAGCTCTTCCAGATCCAATCCTAGACATGAGCACAGGGGTTACCACACCCTAACTCAGTGACTTAGCCATAGGTTTGTTTAGTGCATTAAGTCTTATGTATTTGTGTTTGAGTAGACTAGTCCTAGGGTTTAAGTACCTATCATACTATTCTACGTTCCATGCCTTTTCTACCCTTCCATAATTTATAAATCACATAATCATACTGAGATGGTTGTGGTACTTACAGTGGATCATGGTCGAGAGACTTAGGTGCCATGCCAGAAAACCTGTTTATTTCATAAGAAAATCATTTGGGCTCGTCTTAAAAACATTTTGGGCCTTAGCCCACAGGCCGAGAGTTTAAAAACTGGGCTCTGATACCAAACTGAAACACTCCACACCCGGCCCACGAGCCTGGACCGGATCTGGTATGTTCCTTAAGTAAACCGATTTCAAATTCTTTTATTACTAGAGGAAAACTTGTGCGGTTTTAAAAAAAATATTGTTTGGGTTGGGCTTCAGTTAAAAACCAATTTATCTTATTTTAAAATCCAATTAAGTAAGATGACAAAACAATTAGGGTTTTTTTTTAAGAAATAAATTTTACTTAACAATAATTGAAAATAATTCGTAACATAGTAATTAAAAATAAAAGTAAAGAAATGTAACTATGGCCTTATTACAACAAGTAAAATCCCCAAAATAAAATTCCAAAGTACTTAAATAAAATTAAGGTGTCCATATTGAATAAAACTTCAAGTTGAGCATGGCCACCACAAGATCTACCGTCCCGGTCCATCACTGTTCATCACCTGAAACATGTTTCCCACAACGGGGTGAGTCAACAGACTCAATGTGTAACCAACACTAAAATTCAATAGATCAGGCATACATGTTCATATCAACCACTTATTCATACAACAGATAGCAATAATGATGCAACCCAAACCCAAACCTAGATGCCATCCGCTACACATCCCCGTACCAACCTGCACACCGTGGGGACTACTAAGTCAACCCTCCATCCGCTACACACCATCGAAGGCAGTCGCTGCAGTCGACGTGCTCATCGCCCATATAAAATTTGTGGCATAGCCACCAGATATAATTGTGTCAAGAGACACCAGATTCAGATAATGTATGGCAAAGTTACCACATTCGGATAATGTGACCGAAGTCACCACATTCGAGATAGTGAGACCGTAGTCATCACATTCACTTCCCCTTTTCATATATCTGAATGACCCATATTATCCATATCATGCATATCATACTTAAATTCACATTCTTATAAAGTTTCACATGTTATAAATAACATATTTCATAATCCTAGTGGAAGTAGGAAACGTACCTGAGTACTTTGTACCATAACACGGTACCTTATCCATATGCACATATTACATATTACCATAATCATATTAAAAGTTAGTGTGGGGTACACACCTGATTCGTTTAACGAAGCCCTTGAAATCCCGAAGAACCGATCTACTGATTTAGATCCTTAACACCTATATTCGGCCAATCATTTAAACACATTAATAAACCTTTTTGGCTTTAAAACCAAATCCCAGTATGATTTGTATACTGAAAACCTACCTTGTTGCCGATTGACTTAAAAATCAAGTCCCAAAACTTTGTTGTATTCCTTCTTGCATTCGGCCAACATTAAAACACATCATAGGTTAGTTTCAGCTTTTGGGAATAAATCCAAATACTTAAAATAGGCCTTGGCCGAATGTCTTAAACACATACCTTTGTGATCTCAAATCCCGAAAAGTATCCTTGCTTTCCTAGGGATGTCGAAATTCCTATAATCACATGTTAGGTTTAATCTAACATTAAAACTTAAAACAAGACCTTTGGATCTTATAGTTTCTTACCTTAGATCCCAAAATATTCCTCCTTGTAGTCGACAGTTGTAGAAACCCGAGAGATCCCCTTAATATTTCAGTCGACTGCTTCCTTGCTTAGATTCACAGGGAGATTCGGCTATGGCTTCTAATGGAGAGGAAAATATTCGGCTAGGTTCCAACAATTACTTAATTTCGGCTTGACAAAAGAAAAAAAAAGAAGAGAGGAGAGTACTAAGAATTCGGCAGAGAGAGGAGGAAGCAAAAATTGATGAGTAGCCCTCCTTCCTTCCTTTTATAGCATAAATTATCATCTAAGGAGTCCCTTACTTGGCCACCACTCCTCTATCTGATAACTTTATCCTTTAATTATCATAAATAAAAGAGTTTAATCCAACATTTATCTCTTCAAAATAATCCAATTTAAAAAAATCCTTTATTTATCACCTTTTTAATCGAATATTTATGAAAATAAAACACCTCCTTTCTAGAAGCATGTGCCGTCTACCTCAGTCTTCTGGAAGCAAAAATAAAACCTCATTTATTTGCTTCCCAAGTGACTCGAACTCAGGCCCATTCCTCTTGCATATGGCGCCATTTCTATAGGCCCTAAGTGGCATCTTCAGGCCACTTTTCCAAGCCTGTTTGTGTGTCAAATTTCACAAACTTTTTCTTTTAAGGCCACCTTGCCTTAATTTCCCCTTTTTAAACTTTAAAACTCGACATTTCTAGGTCATTTCTAGGTTTCCTAAAATTTTCGTTCGGCTCTGTTAACTTGACATTTTCTTACATTTCCAAGTTTCCAGAAATGTTCACTTTCTTCTTTTGAATCATTTCCAAGTTTCCAGAAATGTTCACTTTCCTCTTTTGAACAATTTCTAAATCATGTCCATACATTTTCAGGTTTCCAAAAATGTTCATTTCCAAATCATTTCCATTCATTTCCGGGTTTCCAAAAATGTTCAAAATTTATTCATAATACTTAAGACATGTCATTTCGTACAATTAAACCGAAAATGCATAGGCCCTTTCCAGGATGTTACAAGTTTATCAACAGTAGAAATAGTAATCATAGGCAAATTTACAAAAAAAATTATTTGCCTAAGTTAATAAGTCAGTAGCAGGCAAATTTACACCCTTTCAAAAAGTTAACAAAATGAAGTCTGTTCACATCATCATTAATGGTCTGTCATGGATGACTCTTGAGTAGAAGGCATCCATCTAACAGTGGTTGGTCTTCTCTTCAATGGGAATTTTTCTCTTAGGGTAGCTTGTCAATGAGTTGGGGCAGTAGGTAACTGAATTGGGGCAGCCTGTTGAGTTGGAGTACTTTCTTGCTGATTTGGGGTAGCATGTTGCTGAGTTGGGACACCAACTTTATGTCTTTTAACCTACAGGAACAAGAGAAATTTGTCAAACAAATTCATAAACAGAAGTATACTAAAACTTAAGGCAAATTGCTTACTGGAATGTTTTGGCCAACTTCCCCTTTGCAACTCCTCTTATTGTGGCCTATTCTTTTGCATTTACTGCTGTAATGGCCTAAATTCAAGGTTATCGGAACAATGGTTTCGTAACCATAAATCTGATTTAAAGAGAAATTTATTTTAATATTTTTGCATGAATATTTATATGATATGAAAATCGTATTAAAATATTGATAGAAAATTTTACCGATTTAGTGGTTAGTTAGAAAAAGGAATTATTGAAAGAATTGGGTAAAAACAAGGTATCGAGACCTTAATCTCATAAAATTGAGTAGGAAATATTTTTATAAATATTTATAAAATTTTAGTAATGTGGTATTAAAATTTCGTTAGAAAATTTTAACGTTTGGGTAGGTAATTAAATGAAAAGGACTAAATTGAAAAATGTGTAAAAGTTATTAGAAGGATTAAATAGCTCAATTGTCAAATGAAAAGGGATCTAAAGAGCAAATAATCGCAAAGGAGATATTTTGGGCGGCATAAGCTAAAATTAGGAGAATTACTGAAAGAAGGGTAAAATGGGAAAATAACAAAATTTACTAAATAAAACTAGGACTAATTTGATATATCTAGAAATATCTTCATTTTTCTTTACTCTCATAGCCAAAAACGCCATAGGAGGGTTTTCTAAGCTGGTATATCATAATTTTTGCACCAACTAAGTTAATACTTGCCTATTTCTTGTAATTTTTGTGTTTTTAAGACTTTTACAACTAGGTCCTATTACTAAATTCATTAGTTTTTGATCTCATGGATGAAATTGAAAGTTACCATGGTCGAGTGCTATATGTTTATGATGAAATAGCATGAAATTGAAGCTTTAATTTGTTTATGAGATGATTTTATTAGGTAATTTCAATAGAAATTAATTTTTAGGACCTAATTGTGAAAATGTTTGGAATTAAAGTCTATTACTGAAATTATAATTCCCAAAGGTTATAAAGTAGTTTAAAGTGATAGAATAAAGTTTTAATTGAGAGAAATCAGCTCAATTGAGAAGTTAATTGAGCAGGGACAAAATTATCATTTATTGAAAGCTTAGGGGAAAAATGGTAATAAACAGTTTGCACTAAAAAAGTTTTGGACAGCAGCAGTAGACTAACTTTTAAAACTAACCATAAATTATATACATCGAATTAGAAGATGAAAAAAATATGAAATTAAAGCTTATTCCGTTTAGTTTCTCATAGAAGAAATGGTGTAAGCAATAGATATGTAAATCATGAGATATAATGAATTCGGGTTCCCCTGTTTTGACTTTAGAAAATTATAAAAAATTGGATAAAAATAATTAGGGTCTTAAATTTATATTTTTAGAATCATGAATGAGTCTATTTTCAATAGAAATAAACGAGAACATCATTCGAATCCTGTATGAAGAGATAATTAATTTTTAGTGAAGAAGAGGTCGAATGTCAAATAGCGAGATATGGGGTGACTTTAAAGAATAAACTGTACTTATTGACTAAACCAAAAATTCTGAAAATGTTATGGAAAGAAGATATGTGAGTCTAGTTTCAGGAAAAATTAGCGGATCCTAATTTGGAGTTCTGTAGCTCAAGATAAAAATATCAAGTAGACAGTTTTGAATGAACTAAAAAATAATAATAGAATTATTGAAAATGCTACATGTGAACATGAAATGTATTGAATTGATGATTGAATTTATTTATTTAGATCCGGAAAACTCAAATACGAAGCTAGATCGAGGAAAGGAAAAAGTCCCAGATTAGTAGATTTTATATACGAACTAGTATCGAGGTAAGTTCATGTAACTTGAATTATATTCTTAAATGTTTGAAATGTATGTTATTGATGTGAATATAATTTGAATGTTCATTGTATGAAAATTGATGAAACATTGGTATATTTGATAAAAAAGAAAGAAATCCGGTTGAGTGAAAGGAAAATTCGATGGATCTACGAAAAGGAATTGTGGTAAAAAGCATCTAGCCCGGACGGGTGATCCTATCTCGATATAGCCCTCTCGAAGAATATGTGGAAAATGGATTTAGCTTGGGACGGTAATCGAATTAAGTCCGAATTTAGCTGGCTGGTAATTGAGATCCAAGCTCATTAGAGTAATTGTCGTTGCAGGGATTTAGCTTTGGATGGTAATCCCGAAAATACTCTATGAGTTTATATTACTGGGGTTTAGCACTGGGTCGTAATCCCATTTGTAAAGAAGAGGTTCAAGGAGTGCTCTCTGAAATAGAAATGTGCGCACATGAATATGAATTGACGGATCTAAATTTGTACACTAAAAGTGTACCTATGAAATCCATCGAAAATTCTAAGAAATTCAACGGGATAAATATGGAAAAAGAATAAGGGAATGGGAAATCATGGTATTAGTGAGTTCATCAATCATGGTATATATATTATTAATACATGGAAATTATTAGACTAACTTGAATGTTGAGTTTGTGTATGTTAAGGTAATAGTGCATTGAATGGTTATATGAATGTTTATTGCATTGTATTGAAAATATTAGGTAAGTATAATTCTTGTTATATGGGCTTACTAAGCACAAAGTGCTTACCCTGTTTCCTTTTCCCCTGTTTTGTAGTGTTAAGAGCTCAGAGGTCGGATTTGGTAGGAGATACATCACACTATCACCTCAAGATTTCGGTATATAAAGAAACTTTATTTTGGAAAACAATGGCATGTATAAGCTAATAAAGTAGATGTTAATATGAAATGAATGTAAGGCTAGCCATTGGTATGGCTAATAAATCTTGTTTTGGAATGTGTTGACGTTATCTTATAAATATGCATGAATCTATTATGAAAATATGTTGAATTGGATTGGTTGATGTGGATTGGTCTCAGTTTAAAATTGCAGGAAGGCTAAATATTTATAAATGAGTTATATTGAGTAAAAAAAATATTGTAAACTTTGGCAATGCCTCGTACTCTATTCTGATATCTAATACGGGTAAGGGATGTTACAACTGCACCTCATGTCCACCCCTCTCTTGCTCAACCTTTCTGATGTTTGTGTTTCATCAGCTTATTTCCTTCTCACCTTAGTAGGTCTGCCAGGTGGTCTTCTTAGAGTAGGAGGCAGTATTGGCAAAAGAGGCCCATTGTTTAGGACCCCTTACTGGACTTATAAAGTTGGAGTAAATTTGAAACTGGGTTTGCTTGGTGTACCAAGTTTGTACACAGGTCTCTGGGAACTCATCTTTTAGATGAATGACAGCCAATGCATGCATGCAAGGGATGCCAGTAAGATCCCAACTGCTGCAAAAGCAGCACCTCTCAACTAAATCCACCACATGCTGGCTGCCAGGACCACATTCAACCTGATACTTATCCCCACCAGCATGTGATGGAACACACCTAAAAAACAGTAAAGCATGCTTGCTTACCGAAATAATCACTACAACAACTTTTTCAGCAGCCTCACCAATAAAGATACACACACCCCTAAAAAAACAGTCACTATATGCATATTATAAAAAAAAAACTCACTGCATGCATATTAAGAAATAGTTAACACACCAACAATTACTGCATGCATATTAAAAAACAGCATGTGACCAGTAATATGAAGTCAGAATAAAGGCAACATGAAGTCAGCAATAAATGCATAAAAAGATTAAAAATGGTAATACCTCAAGGAATCTTTTATGTTTACATCCAGCCTTTTCTTGATCTTTGGACACAACATTCCTTTCCATTTGTCAGCTTCTTCTTTCTTCTTGACAATAAGCAACATAATCTTGGTCCTTATTGTCTCCATCATGGTCAGAATAGGTTTCCCCCTTGCTTCCAGTATCATTTGTCAGTAAACATAAATGATTAGTGAATTGCTAGTGATTAGTAAGAAACATAAAACATAAGAGTTTACCTTGTTAAATGATTCAGAAAGATTATTCACCAACATGTCAGAATGACTTCTAATTGAGAAGTGAGACCTTGACCAGTGAGTAGGGTTCTTCTCCTTTAATCAATCATAAGCTTGCTGATTGGTTTTCCTTAGTTCATCCATGGCATCCTCAAAATCTTTTGTAGTGCTTGCTCTGGCAGCTTTCCAAAGCAAATCTTTCAATTCCTTTGTTCGAAAACTAGCCTTCTTGAAATTGGCATGTAGGTGTCTAACACAGTGTCTTGTTTCTGCATTAGGAAATAACATACATATTGCTTCTAAAAGTCCCTGCAATTAGAAAAAAAACAGTTTAATTCTTTGACAATCCCTAAATAGAAACAACATAAATAAATAAATAAATAGAGTTTTACCTTTTGTTTGTCAGACATGAAAGATATTTGGTACGAGCTCATACTTTCCAAGTCTATTGCAAGCAACTCCAAGAACCAAAGCCATGATGCTTGGTTTTCACTTTCCACAATAGCATATGCAAGAGGATAGATGCCATTATTTGCATCTATCCCAACAGCTGCAAGCAAGTAGCCACCATAGTAGCCCTTCAAGAAACATTCATCTAAACCTACTATCCTTCTACAACCAGCCCTATAGCCATCTTTGCATGCCTGCAGACAGACATACATCCTTTGAAACAACCTGTTATCCAGATAACAGATTGTTGTTATTCCCACATTTTGTGTCCTATCCTCCAACAAATACTCATAAATCTTCTCATATTAAGCCCTATAAGATCATTTAATTAATTCCAATGCCCTAAATTTAGCCCTCCTACATTTGGTTAGTGAGACTATGCAACTCAAATCTCTTTTGACATCTTGTTGCAATGATTTCAGTGAATAATCAGGATCAGCAATGAATTTTTCCTTATAGTGTTCACCTATCCAAGCTAAGGTTACATTCTTATTTTGATATACTTTAGAACAAGTATTGTTAGGGTTTGAACTCCTAATTTGCCAAGTCGTGTAGTAGGGTCATTAGGGTTTAGTCTATAAGCTCATATGAACCAAGGACATTTTTCACTGCAGACTGCCTTTAACCTTTTTAAATCATTTTTGGGAAACTTAATAAAGTAATTGTTCAACCTACCATACTGCTTGGCAGCTTCTTTTAGACTGTCCTTAGAGTTAAATAACATTCCAACCTTAAGTATAAGATTACTCATATTAGTCTCTAGGTTGCACTTAGGCCAATTTTGGTCATCTGAGTCAGATTCATGCGCACTATCTAACCTCCCAGAATCATCACTATCACATAGTTCATCTACTCTTATACCATCCATGTTTAAACCATTTAAACTAACTCCTATATCATCCCTATCACTTTCAGATGCATCACTACTAGACACATCACTACCAGACACATTACTACCAGACCTGTCTTCTTCATTCTCATTAAGATTGTCATCAATTAAACCTGCCAAACAAAGTACAGGCAGACAACATAGGCAAACACTTTAACCATTTCTGTCAAACAATAACCAATGCAAAATACCCAATAATTTAATACAAACACAACCATTTCTGTCATGCACATGGCAGACAACAACCAATACAAAAATAATTTAATACAAAGACAACCATCAGATATACACAACAAACATCAGTTTCATAATGGCATTCATACAATGGCAGATACAAACAATAAACTAAATTTTGATAATGGCATTAATACAATGGAAAATATACACAATAAACATCAATTTGATAATGGCTTTGAAATCCTAAATCAGAACCATCAAAACCAGAATTGAAATTTGCCATGATTTGATTATGGCATTAACACTATGGCAGATATACACAATAAACATCAATTTGATAATGGCAGTGACTGTTTCAAAATTGAACTCGAAATCGAAATTAAAATTGAAACCGAAATAACCCTAAAATGGAAATAACATAACAGCATTGAAATCCAAAAAATTTAAAACTAAATGCAACAACTTACCGTTAAAGTGGATGTAACAACACTGGTACCTTCTCTTCTATTGCCCATTGTCGTTGATAATCAAATACACTAAATGATTTCTGGTTTCGTCTACTTCTCTCCCCAAATGAAATAGACAATCGCACCCTAAACCCTAAACTCTATTAATCGATTATTAAATCAATTTCTAACCCTAAACCCTTCTTAATCGATTCCCAAACCAATTTCAACCCTAAAAAAACCCCAAATCCAAACCAAAATTTCCAGAAATTGATTTTCCCTTTTCCCCCAAACCCCCTGAACCCCTAATCTGTTAGAAACCCTTCAATTTTTTCCCCTTAACTCGCCCTAACCCCTAAACCCATCAGCCGTCGCCAACGTGGAAAGTTAACTTGCCACATCAGCTGGTTAACTTGCCACGTCAGCAATCCCGTTAAACCCTTAACGACAACCGTCAATAAGTGATTGTTTCGTAACTTTTTCATAACGTTTGGGACTGTTTTGTAACTTTTCAAAAGTTAAGTGACTGAAATGAAACCTAGGTGACTTTTTTGTCAGTTACCCCAAAGTTGAGTGACTGTTGGTGTAATTTACCCTTAAAATAATAATTTATTGGTAGCAAACACACTAAATTATTAGTGAATTTAGGTTTCGATGATTCAATTTTAAAAAGTTATAAAATAATTATTGAATTGGTTATTGAACTAAAGTTTTTATTTAAGGGATGAACTATTCGAAAGTATTCATTTATGTTACTGGGCCATTAAGTTTTTATTTAAAAAAAAAAGAGTTTGGCTAGCGAGCTTTAAACGACGATTCGACAATCGATATGCTGGATTAGTATTGATCAAAGAACATACCATAGGTTCAAATCAATCTAATGGTTAGTGTTGAAGATATTATAAGAAAATTATTTGGATTTTAGTTTGCAGATTTGTGACGTTCGAACGGTTTCATAAAAAAAAAATAGGGTAAACTATACAAATGGTCACCCAACTATACTCGTGTTCTTGTTTTGTCACTCAACATTAAAAAATTTCAATTTAGACACTAAAGTTTGAATTCGTTCCCGTTTTGATCACTGGCAGTTAAATCGATAACGGAAAGCTTTTTTTAATTGGTATAATAACACATTTAGTCCTCAACAACTACATATTCTATTAATTTTATCCTAATTCTAAATAATTTATTAAATTTAACCTTCATATTTATAAATTTTATCAATTGATCATTAAACTTACTAACCAAAGCTTCCAGCTTTCAAAACAAAGGTATTAACTAAATCCATAATCCTTTTTGTTGAAATTATCCAATTCAATACATAATCCTTTTTGTTTATATTTTTTAAAAGTTATTATTAGAAATTAACTAAATATCATTGAAAACAATAAAAATACAATATATAATAAAATTATATAAATAATTTAATATTTATAAAAAAAATTTCACTCTAACTAGCATAATTTTAGTTTTAATTAATTTGATAAATGATTTGACACTCAATCAAATTATTAGTAATATGTATTGTTTATTGTGAATTTAAAATTTAAAAATAAATAAAACACGTAATAATCTCTTAATCAGTTTATAAAATTAAAAAATCATTATCAATGTAACAAAAAAAAATTTAATTAATTCTTTTACATTTTTTTCTTATGAAAATTTATGATCATAATTTTTTCTTTTATAATCATTTATTGAACATTTGGATTTTTTAAAGCCATATTTTTTAATTCTAAATTTAATTTTCAATTTCAAGGGTCAGCTTTGAATACTATTTTTATGTACCTTATGTAGGGCCCAAAATTTGCCCGGGCCCGTTTTTTAACAAAAAAATAAAAAAACAATAATAATAAATAAAATACAAAGTCCAATAACAGTCCATTTACACCAGCAAGCCCAATTATTAAACTAAACCCTAACCCATTTACAAGCTAGCCCAAAACATTAAGCCTAATCTGAAACCGCCCCAAACAGTTTCAGCAAGACAGAAACCCTAGAGAATTCTAGAGGCTTCCAGCGCTGTGCGCGTGCCTCCACGCGCGAGCCTTCATCAGCTCGTGTCTCAGAACGTCCCACGCGCCTCCATGCGCCACGTCCGCACCATTCGTACATGCAAAACAGAGGCTCCAATAGCAGAGAAATAGCAAAATGTACAGAAATATTCAATTTGTATTTCGATGGCTATAAAAAGCCATCAATATCATATATCATTTTTTTACGCACACTGAATACAGAGAAATAGAAAAGAAATCAGAAAGCAATTTTTAAGGTGATTTCCAGATTTCGATACTCTTTTTCTTACTTTTTTTAAATCTTTGTTTGGTTCGTTCGTGCGAAAATAAAAAGTAAAGTGAAAGATATACCTTCATGAATAAACCGTTGGAATCTCCTCCTCCTCCATTGAAATTGGGGTTTTTGGGGGGATTTTAGCGTCGAAATGGATCTATTGCGTACATCAGGTTTCTAAGTTAGACCTCTGTGCGTCACCAACTACCACTTCTAGTGGAATAATGGTGTTCGAATGGGGATCCCTTGCGGCAGCTGAGAACAAGAACAAAAGGGACTTAGGTTTTCATTTCCTATTTTTTCAAAATGGCTGAGCATTGATATTTTAGGTTTTTTTTTTTTGGTTTTATAAATAGTCTGAAACGGTACCGTTTGGAGTCCGATTCATTGGCACCAAAACAACACCGTATTCGCCAATATCCAATGACCTGACCTGATTTCGACGTAGATCTGCGCGTTTTAGTCCCTGAAGGAACATTTGCACGTTCAATCCTTCCTTCTTTCATCGCATTTTAATTAAGTCGTATAGATGTTCTCCATTTCCTTAATTTTGGCACTCGATTTTTGTACGACATTTCAATTTATATTCGCACTTTTAGTCCTTGTATATCGGGGCGTCTTTTATTCTGGTCCTTATTTCTAATCTACTAACTTTATTAGTTTTTAAATTGGCTGTTGGATTTTGAATTTGTTTCAATTGAACCTATCATATTTTTTTTACTTCTATTTTTATTATCTATAATTTATTTGTAGTTTATTTCTTTTTGAAATCGGTTTAATATATCATTTTAAACTATTTCATCTATTTTTCTTTATATTGTCACTTTTAAAGTTTTTTATTGATTCACTTAGATTTTTTTGCATAGTCTTTTTATATGTATACATCTTTTGATGCAAGATCCATATGACACTTTTTAATACATTGTTAATTCCTCATTATTTTATGTATGTATGTTCTCAAATCCATTCATGTTTTTTTTTTATATATCTCTTTTTTAATTCTTTAAAATCTTTTTGTATTAAGACATGTTTAAAATCATTTTTTTTTGTTTATTTCAAATATGTTTTACATATATTATACTTGTATGTATTTTATTTTTGAATTATTTTGCTTATTATTAATTTCATGATTTGGTGATTATTGTTATTATGTGTGTTTAATTCTTATTTTATATTTATTTGCCATTTGCGATTCGATAGTGTTGTTTTTCACTTGTAAATAATTACTTCGCATTGTATGTTATTATGTCATCGCACTTTATTCATTTAAAAACATTTTAAAATCATTTTTCTCAATGTTTTTTTAAATAAAGCATGGCTCGTGTTTGGAAATGTCGAGAAAATCGTGCCCTAACTCACTGGGTTCCGATTTTTCTCGTTAAATCCTAGTAACCGAGTCCCTTTTTTTAAATCAAAACATTTGAAAAAATTTTATTCTCGGGAATTCAAAATGTTATGTTCTAACTCACTGAATATGACGTTTTGTTATCTCGAGATAAGGATTTCCAAAAACAAAGGCAATATTCTGTATTCGAGAATTTTGAGAAATAGTGCCCTAACTTATTGGGTTTCGATTTTTTATTTGACCCAAATAACCGAATATATTTTTTAATTCTAAATGTATGAGTATTGAATGTCAAAAGACAAGCGTATTTTCAAAGATTCGAAATGTTGTATCCTAACTCACTGGGTAAGATATTTTATTCTTTCGAAATAAGCGGGTCTCGGCGTCCGGTATAATTTTTTCAAGTTTTCTTTAAAAAAAAGGATCGTATTTTAGAATCTTTTCAAATTTTCGACATCAAGACATTAATTAATCAATTCAGTACTAATTTTGGGCGTTACGGGGGTGCTAATCATTCCTCGTACGTAACTCACTCCCGAACCCTTTTTCTCGAGTTTTTATAGACCAAAATATGTTTAAATAAATCAAAGTTTTCAATTTCAAGGTGATCCGACCACACTTCGAAATAAGGTCGATGGCGACTCCATGTTTTTTTTTAAAGTCGATCCCCATTTTTTCAAATAAATAAAAAAATGGTTTCGACAGCTTGGCGACTCCACTGGGGACACAATAAGAGAGTCAAGCCGTAGAATTGATGATCTTCTGTCTTTTCATCGAAAAATTGAAAGTTTGATTTGAAAAATTACGATCCTTTTATTGCATTCACTTGTGTCATCTCATTTGATTGTTGTGGTTCGAGCCTTATAGAATATTTTTGCATTATATTGCATAACCGCTGGGTCACACCCTTAAGTGGGAGTGAGAAGCTACTCCTTAGTGAGGTTTTCACCTCCGTGCAGGATAGCTGATCGCTTCCGGGATACAGATGTCTTCGTGAGATTTTCATCTCCGTGCAGCCATAGGGAAATGTGTCCCCCTGAACGGAACTCGGTCCGTATGAGCCCATAACGGGTGAGAATCGAGGAATCTGCTGGTTCAGATACCTCAACTTTAGAACTGAACCGCATATAGAAAACCCTAAAAGCCCACCCTAAGTAGAGCTACGCTAAACCTTACCGGGTTACCCAGATAGGTGCTTGTTTGTTTTCTTTTTCTTTTCTTTCATGCTTTAAATTTTGCTTCTGTACTAAATTTTTGTGTTTTATCATTGTTATTTTGCATGCATTTCCATATTTAAGAGGTGTCAATTCGGGTTCGATTGCTAAATTAGAAAGCTTGCCATGGAAAATGACTTTTTTGATAAAGTGAAGGATAACACGACTGTCCGAACTTGGTCAGAAACAACACAATTAGAGAAGGGGGATAGTCTAACTGCGGGGCATGTGTCAAAGTTGTAGGACTACACTAGTATTAGTGTTACGCAAAATAATCTTCAAGAGTTAAAAGTGATATAGAATCAGTGGAACGATGAGACCGAGAGGGTGTTCTACTATAATTATGGGGATTTGCCGTACTTACTTGGCATCAAGGTAGACGAGTAGTTATTTCGAGCCCTCACTCAGTACTGGAACCCCGCTATTGTTGCTTTACCTTTAGGAGAGTGGATTTAGTACCCACCATAGAAGAATACACGGCTTTACTGCATTGTCCGAAGGTTCAAGCTAATAGAATCTATTCGAGAGCTGCCTATGTCCCAGCCTTTTAGAAGAAGTTGATGAGCATTACGGGAATGAGTGAGCATTGGATTACGACCAAGATTAAGCAAAAAGGCGAGTGTAAGAGCATCCTGTGGAGAAAGTTGAGGGATTTGCTTCTAGCTCATCCAGATATGAATAGGAGAGTTGATGTTTTTGCATTGAGTATCTACGGATTGATGCTATTCCCTAGAGCTTTAGGGTATGTAGATGAAGCAGTCACAGATTTCTTCGACCGACTCAGTAAAGGGGCCGCGCCAGTTCCTGCAATCTTAGTTGAGATTTTTAGATCTTTAAATGCATGTAGAAGATCCAGAAAAGGGCAGGTTCGTAGAGTGCGCTAGTTGTTGCTCGTTTGGTTTCACAGCCACTTCTGGAAGATGGATAAGATTTCTTATCGGGTCTTCTCTGATAATTATTCCCCACTAAAAGAAATAGCAGAAACACCAAGAAGAGACGAAGTGTCAGAAGAAAATTGGGTGGCACTTCTCCAAAATCTTCAGGAGGAGGATATCGAATGGATAGCCCCTTGGTTTGTGCCCAATGAAATCCTATTTCGATGCGGGAATTTTGATTGGGTTCCTTTGCTCGGAATTTGGGAAGCCATTGGTTACGCTCCTTTACTAGTATTAAGACAATACGGTTCGAGGCAGTTTGTACCGACAATACATGATTTAACGCAATGTGAGTTCTCATATAAAGAAGATAATTACAAGAAGATGATCAATGAGGTTTCCACTGATTGGAATCAGACTCATCGGATGAAAAAGTTGATGGTAGGATCAATGACTACTTTTGAATATAGTGGATGGTTCAGTAGAAGGATTAATGACAACATCCAGGGGCCAATTTGGGAGGTGTACAATCGATGGAGGAATATTTACAGGTAGTCCCATCAGAATTGAAGATAATAAAATAAGATTTTGAAAAGAGGAACCGGGAGTTGGAGAAGAGAATTTAAAGTTAGACGCCGACGTTCAAAAGTTAGAGGATGAGAAGACGTATTTAAAGTTAGACGCCAACGTTCAAAAGTTAGAGGCCGAGAGGCAAAAGAAAGGAAAGAATAAGGCTGAGGATAGACTTGGATAGTTTAAAGGTAGATTACAAAAAAATTGCGTTTATCGATGAGAACCGCTGGATTGGGGAAAACTTCAGAGCAGTGGTGACAAGAAATTCAAGCGGAAAAGACCAAGGCTGATCAATGGAAGAAAAGGTTCCAAGAGGCTCAAACTCAGAGGGAGGCGTTAGAAAGGAGTCTATCAGAAGCCCAAAACGACAAAGGGGAATTAAAGGCCAGAATAGCAGAGCTAGAAAAAGCACTCTACCAGTATAGAATCGTAATTCCGCGTCTGAGCTAAGGGCAAGTTTGAGCAAAATTGAAGAAATGAAAGGAAGAATAGAAGAGCTAGGGTCTGCTTTGCAAAGTTGTAAGCTTCGGGTAGAGTTTCTTGAAGGAAATGATGAACGTTGGAAGGAACAACTGCATCACTCTTAGAGTCAAGTTAGAGATCGAGATTACATTATGGGTGAGGCCGTGGCTCAGATCCAGAAAGTAGCTGACCATCTGTAAACCTTAATGATTCAAAGCTAACACGCTGAGTGTGTGTACAGTGGAATCGAATCGCATGTGGGTCAGGAATTAGTTTCGGTACTTAGGAGTGTTAAAACTCTGAGCATTAGGGCAAAGCCATATTTGTAATTCGTTCTATGTTAAGAGTTTTGTTTTCTAATAAAGTTTTCTAAATAGAATTGAATCAGAATCGATGTCTTTTGCTTTTCATGCATCTGCATTGCATCATATGCATTAAAGTTCACTAAAAGATTCTAATTGATTAATAATTATTTTAGTAATTTGGAAACTGACCAAAATCAACCAAACACGCATCCTTACGGTACAAGAAGGAAAACTAAAGCAATGGATAAAAGAATAGAAAGGTTGGAACAAATGCAGAAAGAGGTGCAAGAGCAGCTGGTTAAGATCCAGCAAGATATGATAGACAAAATGATGGAATTGCAGAGGAACATGATGACCCAAATGACACAGATGACGCAGCTATTAAATGGGCTTATGGATAAAGGAAAGAGCCCCATGGTTAATGTCAAGGAGAATACTGAGTATCCTCAACATCCCCTTGGTTTTACTGCACCACATGTACAAACACGACCTGAAAGGCCATCTGTCATGATCAGGCCTCAACAATTCCAAGCGGGTGCTTCAGTGGACCTCCAAACTAGCTCAGGCTTAGGAGATAATCCAATCATTACTAACGTCCTTGATTTCGATGAGATAGCTGAGGGAGAGAAGACAAAAGTAGAATTACCAAAGCAGCTAGAAGATAGATGTAAATGGTTAGAGGAGAAGTTTAAAGCGATCGAAAGTACTAAAAACTATTATGGAATTGATGCCAAAGATTTAAGCTTAGTCCCAGACTTGTGTTCCCATACAAATTCAAAATGCCTAAATTTGAGAAGTATAATGGGACAAGTTGCCCCGAGGCTCATATTACTATGTTTTGTAGAAGAATGACGGGGTACATTAATAACGACCAACTATTAATCCATTGCTTTCAGGATAGCCTGATGGGGGCAGCGGCCAAATGGTATAACCAGTTGAGTCGTGCCATAATTGGTTCATAGAGAGATTTGGCTCAAGCATTCATAAAACAATACAACCACGTGACAGACATAGCACCCGACAGGATTACACTCCAGAAGATGGAAAAGAAGATGAACGAGAGCTTCAGGCAGTATGCCCAGCGTTGGAGGGAGGTGGCGACGCAAGTCCAACCCCCACTCTTAGAGAAAGAGACGACCATGCTCTTCATCAATACTCTAAAGGCTCAATTTATCAACCACATGTTGGGAAGCACTATTAAAAGCTTTTTTGATATCGTAATGTTGGGGGAGATGATAGAAAACGCGATAAGATGTGCGAAGATTGAAGTAGGGGAATGCACCAAAAGATCAGCCCCGAGAAGGAGAGAGAATGAGGTGAATAACATGTGCACGTATAACAAGGGTCATTCGAGAGCAATCACGGTGAGCCAGCCAAAAGCAGCAACCACTAATCATCAAGGTCCCCCGAGACAGGAATCTAGCACAAGGGTAAACAATGAAAGGATACAGTTCACACCTATAACCATGACGTATAGAGAACTGTACCAGAACCTCTTTAATGCACATGTCGTGGCCCCTTTTTACTTATCACCGCTGCAACCCCCGTTTCCCAAGTGGTATGACGCAAACGCCCAATACGAATATCATGCTGGAATCACAAGGCATTCAATTGAGAATTGCATTGCGTTCAAGAAAGTAGTCTAAAAGCTAATAAAAATGGGGATCGTAAAGTTTGACGACCCACCCGTACCAAATGTAGTAGGCAACCTCTTGCCTAATCATACCGATCAAGGAATAAATTGAATAGATGAAGATGGGGGCAGAAAAGTCAAATATGAGGTTGTAGAAGTCAAAACCCCATTGAGACAAGTTTGGAAGGAGATGGTGGAGAGAGGACTGATCACATTGAATTCGTAAGAGAGGTCCGAAGGAAAGAGGAACCATTACGAGTTCTATAATAGAGAAGGGCATAGAATTCAGGAATGCACTGAGTTCAGAGCCATGGTGCAAAACTTGATGAATAATAAAGAGATAGAATTTTATGAGGAGATTGAGGGATCAGAAGAACAGGAGGTTTATGCTTCAGAGGAATGATCAATGGAAAAGGTTCAAAAGGGAAACCGTCCAGCAGTAATTATCTCGAAGCCATGAGTCAATAAAGCTAGAACACAATTAGCACCAGCGAGTTATAATTCAAAAGCCAATAGTTTTTCCGTATAGGGATAGCAAGAGAGTCCATTGGAACTATGATTGTAATGTGACGATCTGAGGAAAAGAGAATCCAGCTAGTGCTTCAAGGGAGCATAAGGATGTAGGTTATCATACTCGTAGTGGGAGACGCTACGATCTGGTAAAAGGGAAAGCTCCAATGGTAGAGCAAGAGAAAGAAAAGTCAGTCGAGCCTGAGTCGCCCATCAATGAGCCAGTGAGAGAGGAGGAAGCTAGGGAGTTCCTAAAATTTTTGAAACACAGTGAATACTATGTTGTAGAACAGCTGCACAAACAGCCAGCGCATATATCTGTGTTAGCTTTACTTCAGAGTTCGGAGGTATACAGAAATGCACTAATGAAGGTCTTGAATGAGACATATGTTTCTAATGATATCTCAGTTAGTAAGCTGGACCGGCTAGTCAACAAAATAAGCACTGATAATTTCATTTCCTTCAATGATGATAACATTTCGCAGTGCAACAGAGGATCTACTAAGGCTGTGCATATTACCACTAGATGCAAAGGGTACACACTGCCAAGGGTTTAGATAGACAATGCATCGGCATTAAATGTATTACCCTTATCCATATTAAACAGGTTACCTGTGCATAGTTCCCACATGAAAGAATGCCAGAACATAGTTAGGGCATTTGACGGCACGCATAGAAGAGTTATGGGGAGGATCGTAATACCGCTACTAATCGGTCTGACAACATATGAGGTGGACTTATTGGTCCTGGATATCAAGCCCTCTTATAACTGCTTATTGGGAAGATCGTGGATTCATTCAGCGGGAGCGGTACCTTCATCATTACATCAGAAGCTGAAGTTAGTATCAGAGGGTCGGCTAGGACAATAAATGATGAAGAGGATATTATCGCGGCTGTAACCAATGACGCACCGTATCTGGAGATGAACGATGAGGCGATCGAGTGCTCTTTTTGATCCTTAGAATTCGTGAATGCAGCTTTCATTATGAAACGGAACAAAATTTTGGTACCAAAAATCTCTAAAAGCACAAGAATGGGATTGCAGATGACCATAGGAAAAGGATCTTTACCGGGAAAAGGACTTGGAAAAGTTCTTCAGGGGAGAATTGTAGTGCTGATGTTGAAAGACAAGCAAGGCCGCTATGGCTTGGGGTACAAGTCAGACACTAGACAAAGAAGGAAGGAGTTGGAAAAAAGACAAGATAGGAGAAGGGCACGGTTGAGCGGGGAGGAAATCAAGTGAAAGTCAATGATTTTTCCCCACATATCCAAAACATATGTATCAGGAGGAATCATCCACCCTGAACGAGGGACCCCAAGAAAAGGAACTATAGGGCTCACGTTGGAAAGCTCATACATCAATGCCATATTCGATGAGGGAACTGGAAGAGAAAGCTTGTCGAACATCTGCCCCTTTGAGCCGGGGTGCGTTATGGACAATTGGATTGTAGAAGAGATTCGTGTAGTATTTAGAACTATTTCAGAGTAATGTCCCAGAACACTTATTACTCTAGGCCTAGGAGTAATAAGCATCTTTTGTGAAATAGGCTTATGGCCCGAAAATCTTTAATTCAATGAAAATGCATTTTTTGAGCAAATTCATGATCATACTATACGAAATAATTATTCTTTCCAATTCATCCATAAAGACGATTATTCTTCATATTCTTTCATTCGCCATTCATGATCATACTATACGAAATAATTATTCTTAAATTTATTCGTTTTTTGTATATTCCTTTGTACCTACAACAGGTTCCTGGATATCAACGACATGAATGATGCTATTACTGGATCAGAATTCCCTTTTGAGTAAGACATATGTTTAGAGGGATCCCAGGACTTTGAAGACGACATAGATTGTGCCTTATCTCTGGACTTGTTAAGAATGGTAGAACAAGAGGAAAAATAAATTCTACCTCATGAAAAAGCAGTGGAGGTCGTGACCTTGGAAGAGGGAAAGGCAGTGAAAATAGGAACGTGCATAACCGAAAAGACGAAGTGAGACATCGTAGATTTACTTCAATAATTCAAGAATGTCTTTGCGTGGTCATACTAAGATATGCCGGGGTTAAGCACTGACATTGTAGTACACCGCCTTCCTATAAAAGAGGATTGCAAGCCAGATCAGCAAAAGCTTCGAAGGATAAGGCCAGATATGGTGCTAAACATAAAAGAGGAAGTCAAAAAGCAGTTTGATGCCAGATTTTTGCAAGAAATCAAATATTCAGAATGGGTAGCCAACATCGTGCCTGCCCATAAGAAATATGGAAAAGTGCGAATGTGTGTGGATTATAGAGACTTAAATAAGGGTAGCCCAAAGGATAATTTTTCATTACCCCACATTGATACTCTAGTGGATAATACCACAGGCTATTCGTTGTTTTCATTCATGGATGGGTTCTCGAGGTACAATTAGATAAAGATGCATCCTCAAGACATAGGAAAAACTACCTTCATTACATTATGAGGTACATTCTGCTATAAAGTGATGTCGTTTGGGTTGAAAAATGCAGGAGCTACATAGTCAGTGAGAAAAGAATAGAGATCGACTCCGACAAGGTCTGAGCTATACAAGAATTGCCTCTACCGTGCACTCAAAAAGAAGTTCGAGGTTTCCTAGGAAAGTTAAATTACATTGCTCGATTCATTTCACAGTTAATCGAGAAATGTGATCCCATCTTTCATTTTTTGAAGAAACACAATCCAGGAGTGTGGGATGACGAATGCCAGGAAGCTTTCGATAGGGTCAAGCAATACTTATCAAATCCTCTAGAATTATCACCCCCATGCCCGGATAGACCATTAATCCTTTATTTGACAATATACAATCACTCTATGGGATGCGTACTGGGTCAACATGATGATCCGGGAAGAAAAGAAAAGGCGATGTACTACTTTAGTAAGAAATTCACTGAATTTGAGATGAAATATTCGCCAATTGAGAAATTATGTTACGCCTTGATTTGGACAACTCGGAGGTTGAGACAATACCTGTTGTACCACACGACTTGGTTGATATCGAAATTGGATCCTCTAAAGTATATGATGGAGTCAAATGCTTTAAATGAAAGGATGGCCAGATGGCAAATCCTACTTTCTGAATTAGACATCGTCTATGTGAGTCAAAAAGTTGTGAAAGGGAGCATAATAGTAGATTTTTTAGCTAGCAGAGCTTTAGAGGATTATGAGCCATTGAATTTCGATTTCCCCAATGAGGACCTAATATATGTAGCAGTTGTGAAGGAAGACACCTTAAAGGATCAGCCTTGGAAGCTAAATTTCGACGAAGCATCAAATGTTGTCGGTAATGGAATTGGAGCAGTGTTAATATCCCTAAATGGAGATCACTATCCTTTCACTTACAAGTTAGATTTCAATTGTACAAATAATATGGAAGAATATGAAGCGTGCATCATGGGACTCCGGGCGGCCATGGAGCGCGAAATTAAAGTGCTAGAAGTATATGGAGGTTTCGCACTAGTGATCTACAAACTAAAAGGCGAATGGGAGACAAGAGACCCCAAATTGATCAATTACCGAAAGATAGTTATGGGGTTAATTGAGGAGTTTGATGATATCACTTTTAGTTATCTCCCACAAGAAGAAAACCAAATGGCAGACGCTTTGGCCACTTTGGCTTCCATGATTAGAATAAGCAAACAAGAAGACATGAAGCCCATTCAAATGAGTATCTACGAAGCCCCAGCACATTGTTGCAACGTAGATGAAGGAGAAAGAGATGATCACCTGTAATACCCTGAAATAGGGGTTAATTTTTATTAAATTATTTTGCATAAGTGTGGTTATTATGGTGTTGATTGAGGTATTTTAGGTGCTAGTTATAAGCTAAGGGAAAGCCCAAGCTATAGGAGAAACTTTGTTTTTAAGTGTTAATTAGAAGGAGCTAGGCTAAGGAGGCTTTAAGAGAAGTTGTGGGGGATGTATGACACAAAGAGTGCCTTGGTAAAGTGGCTACAAGGCGCCACTTAGGGACTTGGAGAATGACGCCTCACGCAAGGAGGAAGGGCCCATGTTCGAGTCGCAAGGGCAAAGAAAGCGGGTGGCTATTATTTTGCACTTTTCTGACGTTAAGGGAGTCAGGTCTTAAAGGAATAAGCGGTGAAGTTTATGACACAAACGACCTAGTAGTAAAGTGGCAAGGGACGCCACCCTAGGTGCTGTAAAGTGTGCGTCAAGAAAGAGCTTCAAGGGAGGGGGTTCGAATCACGTGGGCAGCATAGGAGTGTTGTTTTATTTTTGATTTTGGCGTCAGGACAAGGGAGAGGTGTTGGACGGCTTGGGGGATTTGAAAAGGTAAGGATAAGCCTTGATTTTATTTTGAAAATTCGGCTAGGATAATTGTGATTATATTTTATTTTTTTACTATTTTTTTATGGGTAAGATAAGAGATAATATAGGAGATTGATGTGGGATAAATGATGGATTATTTTATTTATTAAGATGATAAAGGTGGATTTATTTTAAGTTGGGGGATAGAAGATAATTATAGATTTATTTTTATATATTTTTGAATGTGTGTTCAAGAGGAATTATAGGAGAAGAAAGTGGGATGGGAGAGGAGGTTGGTGTGCCGAATTTGAGTAGTATAAATAGGGGTGCTCATATTTTGGCAATTCTTTTCTCCATTTATTTTCTTGTTGCCGAAAATTGGAGTTCTCCTTAAACTTTTCTTTGGTCTCTCTTGAGATAGCCAAAACTCTTTCTCTCAACTCACCATTGCTAAATTCTCCTAAGCCCTTCCATTCTTTTCTTTCTTTAGTTCTTTTTGTGACGAATCTTTCTCTTTATATTTGCCATAGCCGAAACTTTGAATTTATTTTTAGTCATGGCCGAATCTTCTAATCAGTAAACCCTCTCTACTTTCACGTTTTCCTTTTCTTCATTAAAGTGCCGAAATCTTCTCTTTGGGATCGTGAAGCCGATGCTCTGTGGATGCATGTATAGTGGTAAGTAGTTCCTTTTAGTAATCGGTTTTGTTTCATCTCTTTTAGTGTGCCGAAAACAAGTGGTTAAGCCCTTGTTCTAAGGATGGCCGAATGTGCATCAAGCCATAATCCTGTGTTTTTGATGTGTAGCCAACGTTAGGGACCAGTAAGGGAGCCTCTCGGGATTTGATCTATCAAGGTAAGTCAAAGTGCTATTCGGCCAAGGGCCATCTTCATAATATTCTTGTGTTGTCCAATTCTAATAAGTTGTTAAGCAGGAATATTGGTAACTTCAAGAGCAAGCAAGTATTCGGGTTCTTAATAAGTAAGGCAAGTGATTGCAAATATTCGGCCAGAGGCCATATTTTATGAGTTTAAGTGTGACCGATTTTTATTATGGTTATTTAGGGGGGGCAAGTCAACAGAAGTAGGGCAAGTATTTGGGATTTGGATAAGTAAGGAGGATATCGACAGGCATAAGAAAATTTCAAGATTGAGTAGACTGTACCAAACAGGTGCGTAGTTATCGCACTGTTCTCTTGATTGTTGTTTGAATGTGTTTAATATATATGTGTATGAGATATGTGTGATGGCTGAAAATACGGCTGAGAAGGTGGCTACCCAAGGCGGGTAATCTGTTAACCAGGTTAGTGGTTATGGTGTTAATATTTCAATGATAGATGTGATATTAATGCAAGCATGTGTTGTATGCTCGATATGTTAATAATGTTATCCTGCCATGTTATTATTATATGCATGGGGATTGGGATTTGAATATTGAAGGAAAGGGTGTACATATTTATGTACGTGGTCTGATGTTAGCCTTGTGCTACATTGGCGCTTGATGTTAGCTATGTGCTTCATCAAGGGAGGTGTTGGCTAGGTGCCACATCTTGGTAGATGATAGCTGTGTGCATCACCGTGGACTGAGGATGACTTCGAGTCACCTCATGGATACAGATATGTGGGATCACTTAGTTGATCGGTGGCTTAGCCACGGCCTTGAGCAGCAGGTCTGTCGAGGTAAGATATGTGAGATCACTTAGTTGATCGGTGGGTTAGCCACGGCCTTGAGCAGTGGGTCTGCTAAGGTAGGTGTAACGGATGGACTCTAGGTTGGGTTGGGATGCATTTTTGCATGACTGATTATGTGGACTATGTGGATATGGGCCAAGCCCATTTGTGTGGAGACATGTGAAATAACTATGCACTGAGTCTGTATGACTCACCCAAATTTTTATCAACATCGCAGGTGATGCCTAAAGCTTGGACCGGGTTGGAGTGGATACGAGGTGGCCCATGCAGAAGAAGATATTTTAATTATTTTATGCATTTTAATATTAAGTACTTTGTTTAAGTATTGGTTGTAATATGGGCCTTATAATATTTGTTATTATTTTTATTATGGCTTGATTAAATTAAATTACTATGTGCAAATGATTTTATTTTTAGCAACTTATTTATTCAAAATATATATATTAAAGTTTTAATTCGGGTATTTTGTAATATTAAAGTTTTACTTATAATTTTAAATACACAATGTTTTTATTCAAGACAAAAATTTTTAATGTTTTTCCCAAAAGTGAAATTAGTCTTCAAATGTTTTTCCGCAGTAACATACCAGATCCGGTCAGGGCTCATGGGCCGGGTTTGGGGTGTTACATCACCCCTGGTACCAAGATATATTGTGATACGTGAGAAATCGTGAATATCTTGAACAAGCGACCGAGAACGATAAGAGGACATTGAGAAGACTAGCCTGTGACTATGTCTTAGACGATGAGATCTTGTATAAAAGAAGAAAGGATCAGGGATTGTTGAGATACGTGGACACTGTTGAAGCTAAGAAAATTTTGGAAGAAGTCCACGAAGGTGTTTGTGGAACACATGCTAATGGTTTCACAATGGCTAGACAAATTATGAGATTCGAATACTATTGGTCTACCATGGAAAGAGACTGCATCAATTATGCTAAAACATGTCACAGATGCCAGATCTATGGAGACAAAATTCACGTACCTCCTTCGCCTTTGCATGTTATGACTTCCCCATGACCTTTCTCCATGTGGGGCATGGACGTCATCAAGCCGATCTCTCTAAAAGCTTCAAACAGGCATCGATTCATCTTTGTAGTCATCGACTATTTCACTAAGTGGGTAGAAGCTGCTTCATATGCCAGTGTTACTAAGTCGGCAGTCAGCAGATTCCTTAAAAAGGAAATCATATGTCGATATGGAATGCTTGAGAGGATCATATCTGACAATGCGTTAACTTTGAACAACAGCACGATCGCGGAGGTCTGCAATCGATTCAAAATTAGACATCACAACTCGTCACCGTATCGTCTAAAAATGAATGGTGTAGTGGAAGCAGCCAATAAAAACATTAAGAAGATTGTGGGGAAAATGGTTGAAACCTATAAGGATTGGCAAGATAAACTACCATTTGCTCTCTATGCTTATCGAACATCAGTCAGGACCTCCACCGGGGCAACTCCTTTCTCATTGGTTTATGGAATGTAGGCAGTGTTACCCATCGAAGTTGAAAGTCCTTCCCTTCGAGTCTTGTCAGAACTAAAGTTAGATGAAGCCGATTGGATCCAGTCCCGATATGATCAATTGAACTTGATTGAGGAAAAACGGCTAAGGACTATTCGTCATGGTCAGATGTACCAAAAGAGGATAATGCAAGCTTATGACAAAAAGGTTCGCCCAAGAGAATTTCACAAGGGGGACTTAGTTTTGAAAAAGATCCTCCCCATACAAAAGGATTTTAGAGGGAAGTGGATGCCAAATTGGGAAGGACCTTATGTGGTGAAAAAGACTTTCTCCAGAGGAGCACTGATCTTGGCTGAAATGGATGGGAAAAACTTACCCAATCCTATAAATTCGGATTTAGTCAAGAAATATTATTCTTGAAGAGGAAAATAGGCCAAAGTGAAAACCTGCAAAGGGCACTTTGAGACCTTCTCTAAAAAAAAAAAGACGATGAAAATGAAAAACGGAGAGGCCAAGGTGAAACCCACAAAGGGCACCTTGAGACCAAAGGGGGTTTTGAGTCGAAAACCTGAAAAGAGTGGCTCAAATCGTAATCAACAATGGGGCATGCGGTAATCTTGCCATACCTGAATTAAGAAGGAGGAGAGATGTTACGTCTTGGACCATGAACAGAGTACTCTTGATCCCCTAAACACATATTAAGCAAAATGGTTTTCAGAAAACCCGTACAGAGAAGCTCAAGCTGCGATATCCGGGGCATCTATCTTTTCCCCTCATCATTTTGTATTCTAAACAATATTTGTTTTCTTTAATTAACTTATTCTCTTCAGATTTCATTTCTGATAAATTCCATTTTGTCCATCATTTTGTATTGAAGTAATGATTAATGGACTAATAATACTTTCACAAAAAGAGTTTTGCATATTACTCTGAAAACTTCTAAATAATGCGAGAACCCGAAATAGGACTTTTATTTAGAATTCACCATACTTAAGGGTTGGAAATGTTTGAAAAATGAAACTCTAAACAGTGACCATTTCTTCGAATTTGCTGTCAGAATATTGGTTAAACAAAAAGACAAGATATCACGTCAAGGACATAACCTTGAAGAACAATGAGCAATGACAACCCTATAAAAGGATCATTCTCATGAAATTCTGCATTCATGCAAAACACATTTATTTAAGAGCATTTGATTCAATCTGATCATCGCATCCAAATCATTCTATAAAGGATCACTCTCAGGACATGTTGCATTCATGCAAATTTCATCCATAATACATTTTGCTAGGAGCCTTTGACTCATTCCGATCATGGCATCCTAATCATTATGCATAAGCATAAATCCATAAGTCGATTTTACAGGTCATGTTCCACAAAGGACATTGTAACAAGATCGATGAATCCACAGGTCCAATACCTCTAAAGTTGCAGAAGGTCAGATCAAATTCACTTTAAGTAAACCTTATCTCCATGAAGTTGTAGTGGAGCAGGTTGAAATTACAAGTCTTATCTCCCTAAAGTTACAGTGGAGCAGACTGAAGATAGCGGATTTTATTTCTCTGAAGTTGCAGTAGAGCAGATCAGAACAAACCTTATCTCCTTGAAGTTGCAGTGGAGCAGGTTGAAGTCACAAGTCTTATCTTCCTGAAGTTGCAGTGGAGCAGACTGAAGACGGTTAATCCTATCTCCCTGAAGTTATAGTGGAGCGGATTAAAACTATTAGTCCTATAACTCTGAAGGTAGTAGGTCGGATTGAATTTACCATACAAGTCTCATCTCCTTGAAGTTGCAGTGGAGTAGACCGAAAATAGCAAATCTTATCTCCCTAAAGTTACAGTAAAACAGATTAAAACTACAAGTCTTGGATCAAAGTGCTAGTTCCAGGGCCCCTGAAGACGCAATGGGATAGAATGAAGCTACTCAAAGAACAAAAGCACTGAATAAAGTCAAGATTCGACAAAACCAGGCAAAATTGGCCCTTTTAAAGTCTTTGCTTTATTATCGTTACACCACAATGAGAAAAGAGGAGCATCTGTAGAGCCCAAAATTTTCCCGGGCCTGTTTTATAACAAAAAAAAAAACAAAAATAATAAATAAAATACAAAGTCCAATAACAGTCCATTTACACCAACAAGCTCAATTATTAAACTAAACCCTAACCCATTTACAAGCTAGCCCAAAACATAAAGCCTAATCTGAAACCAACTCGAACGGCCCAAACAGTTTCAGTAAGACAGAAACCCTAGAGAATTCCAGAGGCTTCCAGCGTCGCGCACGTGCCTCCACGTGCGTCACCACGCGCGAGCCTTCACCAGCTCATGTCTCTACGCGTCCCACGCTCCTCCATACTCCACGTCCGCGCCATCTGTACCTGCAAAACAAGGGCTCCAATAATAGAGTAATAGCAAAATGTACAGAAAATATTTAATTTGTATTTCGATGGCTATAAAAAGCCATCAATATCATATATCATTTTTTTTACGCACACTAAATATAGAGAAATAGATAAGATATCAGAAAGCAATTTTTAAGGTGATTTCCAGTTTTCGATACTCTTTTTCTTTCTTTTTTTAAATCTTTGTTAGGTTCGTTCGTGTGAAAATAAAAAGAAAAGTGAAAGATATACCTTCATGAATAAACCGTTGGAATCTCCTCCTTATCCATCCAAATCGGGGTTTCTGGGGTGATTTCGGCGTCGAAATGGATCTATTGCATACATCGGGGTTCTAAGTTGGACCTTTGTGCGTCACCAACCACCACTTCTGGTGGAATAATGGTGTTCGAATAGGGATCCCTTGCGGCGGCTGAGAACAAGAACAAAATGGACTTAGGTTTTCATTTCCTATTTTTTCAAAATGGCTGAGCATTGATATTTTAGGTTTTTTTTTTGTTTTATAAATAGTCTGAAACGGTACCGTTTGGAGTCTGATTCATTGGCACCAAAACGGCGCCGTATTGGCCAGTATCCAATGACTCGACCTGATTTCAGTGTAGATCCGCGCGTTTCAGTCCCTGAAGGAACATTTGTACGTTCAATCCTTCCTTGTTTCGTCGCATTTTAATTAAGTCGTATAGATGTTCTTCATTTCCTTAATTTTGGCACCCGATTTTTGTACGACATTTCAATTTCGTCCGCTTTTAAACGTTGCGTTTAAAGGACTTGAATATTCACACTTTTAGTCCTTGTATATCGGGGCATCTTTTATTCTGGTCCTTATTTCTAATCTACTAACTTTATTAGTTTTTAAATTGGCTGTTGGATTTTGAATTTGTTTCAATTGAACCTATCATATTTTTTTTACTTCTATTTTTATTATCTTTAATTTATTTGTAGTTTATTTCTTTTTGAAATCGTTTTAATATATCATTTTAAACTATTTCATCTATTTTTCTTTATATTGTCACTTGTAAAATTTTTTATTGATTCACTTAGATTTTTTTGCATAGTCTTTTTATATGTATACATCTTTTGATGCAAGATCCATATGACACTTTTTAATACATTGTTAATTCCTCATTATTTAATTTATGTATGTATGTTCTCAAATCCATTCATGTTTTTTTATATATCTCTTTTTTAATTCTTTAAAATCTTTTTGTATTAAAACATGTTTAAAATGATTTTTTTTTGTTTATTTCAAATATGTTTTACATATATTATACTTGTATGTATTTTATTTTCAAATTATTTTGCTTAGTATTAATTTCATGATTTGGTGATTATTGTTATTATGTGTGTTTAATTCTTATTTTATATTTATTTGCCATTTGCGATTCGATAGTGTTGTCTTTCACTTGTAAATAATTACTCCGCATTGTATGTTATTATGCCATCACACTTTATTCATTTAAAACTGTTTTAAAATTATTTTTCTCAAAGTTTTTTAAATAAAGCATGGCTCGTGTTTGAAAATGTCGAGAAAATCGTGCCCTAACTCACTGGGTTCCGATTTTTCTCGTTAAATCCTAGTAACCAAGTCCCTTTTTTAAAATCAAAATGTTTGAAAAAAATTTATTCTCGGGAATTCAAAATGTTATGTTCTAACTCACTGAATATATCGTTTTGTTACCTCGAGATAAGGATTTCTAAAAACAAAGGCAATATTCCGTATTCGATAATTTTGAGAAATAGTGCCCTAACTTATTGGGTTTCAATTTTTTATTTGACCCAAATAACCGAATATCCTTCTTAATTTTAAATGTATGAGTATTGAATGTCAAAAGACAAGCGTATTTTCGAAGATTCGAAATGTTGTATCCTAACTCATTGGGTATGATATTTTATTCTTTCAAAATAAGCGGGTCTTGGCGTCCGGTATAATTTTTTCAAGTTTTCTTTAATAAAAAGGATCGTATTTTAGATTCTTTTCAAATTTTCGACATCAAAACATTAATTAATCAATTCGGTACCAATTTTGGGCGTTACGGGGGTGCTAATCCTTCCTCGTACGTAACTGACTCCCGAACCCGTTTTCTCGAGTTTTTATAGACCAAAATATGTTTAAATAAATCAAAGTTTTCAATTTCAAGGTGATCCGACCACACTTCGAAATAAGGTTTGTGGCGACTCCATGTTTCTTTTTAAAGTCGATCCCCGTTTTTTCAAATAAATAAAAAAATGGTTTCGACACCTTAAAAAAGAAATATCATACAATTAACCACAAAAGTAAATTTAAAGTGTTTTTTTAAAGGTTTTTCTATTTCATTTAGCTAAAATTTTATCAATAAAATGTTATAAAACATTATATTTAGAAGAATACTAATGAAAAAGAAGAAGAAAAAGAAATAAAATTTCAAGACAAACTTAGTGGTATTAAGAATTGGATTGGAAAACAACTCATTAGTTGAGAGAACAATTTTAAGATATAGTTTCAAGATGTGAAATGCCTATGATTTAAAAGTTGAAAGCTTTGGTTAGGAAGTTAAGGATCAATTCGATAGAATCCATAAATATGAAAGGTTAAATTTTATTGAATTATTTAGAATTAGGATCAAAGTGATAGAACATGCAAGTATTGAGGACTAAATGTATTATAATACCAGTTAGAAAAATGTTTTCCGTTATCAATTTAACGAGGAGTGACCAAAACATGAATGAAATCAAATGTTAGTGCCTAAATTAAAAAAAATTAAAGTTGAGTGACCAAAAAAGAAACTTAAGCATAGTTGGGTGACCATTTACATAGTTTATCCAAAAAATAATTGTAGAAGAAAAGTGAAATGGGAGCTTTTGGTTGTTGTAAGCCGTGCAAATAGAAAAAAACTATAACAACGATTTTAACAGTATAATGATTTAAATAAAAACTTTTAAATAGTATAGTGATTATTTTATAAACTTTTGAAATTAAGAGATTAAAACGTAAACTTTCTAATAGTCTAACAATAATAAATGTAGTTTACCCTTTGAAATTTGAATTTATAATACATCTAATTTGTTTATCCCCACAACTTCAATACATAACAGCAAGGATATGCGAGATACGGAGGCAAAAGAGTAAAATGAAACATTTGTTCATCCAATAGTTAAGATTTATAATTACTTTTTAAATTAAATTACCTGGTAAATCCTTATATTATAAAGGTTAAATTTGATTAATTTTTTATTATTAAATTGTAACACCCCAAACCCGGCCTATTTACTCCGGCCGAATTTGAATGTCACCGCGGAATACTTTCAAAATCATTCTTACTTAACAGTAAAAACCGATGAAAATTTTGTTCCTTTAATAAAACATTTTCGTGACTTGTAATATTTTAAGTGAAAATCGAAGTTTATTATAAAAATATCGGATTCGAGCTTTTCTCGAGGACATAAAACCGTTTGCAATCAACCTTTCATATTAGGGCATAATAATAACGATACTTAATAAATGGACTGAAATACTTTAGTGGGCCTTATTACAATACACACTTAATCAAAATACGGATAATGTAAATATTTAAATCATTAAACAAGAGATTCCTTTGCATGAAAATCCACTTTGGCATGGCCACCTTTGTATCCTCTCCGACCCGGTCCAAGCTTTACGCGCCACCTGAAAGGTTTAATAAATATAGAGTGAGTCACCAAGACTCAGTGCATAGTTAATACACATGTCCTCACATTTGGGCTTGGCCCATATCCACACAATCCATACATATATAACATACAATTATAAATATGCCATTATGAATACACAATATTATAAATATGATTATACAATTACGAAATCCAATCCACAAGTGATCTACATATCTTTCTTTTGCACACTATTTCTTAAGGTCGTGGCTAAGCCACCGATCCCATAAAAATCTCACATATCAATCGGTTCACCAATAAACAACCACGAATGTAGCACGAGGTTAGCATTAGAACACTCACATAATGTACACCTTTTCTCCAATAGTCACATCACATGTCTCATGCGTACGTATATGTACCATAACAACATTCGTACGAAACAAATATGTATATTTGATCTATCATGGTCACATGTTATTTAGAACAATACACATTACATGTCATCACTTTATTTTACATTCATCAATAATCACTTTTTCTCGCAATTCACTGACAGGTTTCTATCGTAGTCACTAACTTGATTTTTCGATCACTTACCTTAGTATCCATACTGTTTGCTTTTATTTCGGCTAACATGCACATCTCATACGTTTACATAAAATAATACTTACAACATATATATCAAGCAGAAGAACAGTGCGATAACTACGCACCTGTTTAAAGCGATATTCGATTTATCGATTCTAACATCAACTAAAGTCCCGAAGCTTCTGTTATTTATCGATTAGTCCCTAGAACACATAACCGAAATCGGTCACACTTAGTATCAAAAACATGGCCTTAGGCCGAATACTATAAGTCATTTACCTAGCTCATTTCGATCCCGAAGCCCCACTTGTTCTCGTAGATTTGCTCCCGAAGTTATCAAAATTCCTATTTAAAACAAGGTTAGGGTCGGCTAATACACAAATTTATGAACAAAGGCCCTTGGCTGCATGTCATACTTGCCATTTACCTTGCTTGACAAGGTCTCTTGAGAAATTTTACTTTCGAGAGACTCCTTTGATGCTCCTCAATACTAGCTTCACAGAAAAGAACACATCATTATGGTCTTTTATACATTTAGTCACCCTTGCTTATTCGAAACCAAGAGATCCTCCAAGGTCCCTTTACGCTGGCTACATACCAAGGAACACAAGGTTATGGCATTCACCCACATTTGGCCAACCTTAGACCAACACACAATCATTGTTTTTGGCACACCATAAAAGATGAAGCGAAAAATAATTGCTAAGGAGAGATTACTTACCATTATTGCTTTGAAGAGAAAGGAGGGTTTCAAAACACACAGTCAAATAGCACCATAATAGAGATTCGGCTAAAGAAAGAAACCATGCAAACGCATAGCTAGCCGAGAACTCTCAAGCTCCTACCAAAAATCGTACTCAAGCCTTAGGTCTCTTTCTTTTTAGCTTCTTTAAGACTGAAGTTCAACTTGCTCTAATTCTCACTCTCTCTCTCTCTCGGTTAAGAACACAAGAAGGAAGGAAGCAAAACAAGGCAAAGGCTATCCCCCCCAGCTAAATCAAACCCGGGAATGAATGCTCCAAGGAAAGCCACATTCGGCCATGCTTTCAAAATAGGGGAGAAAGAATTGAATTTGGCATGCTAAATTATTCCCACGCCGGCCAACTCCTTCCATTTTCGGTCAAGACACAAAAAGAAAAGAAATTAAAGTGTGAAAATTCGGCCATGCTTTGATAAGCAAATGGCCGGCCATGCTTCACTTAATTTCCCATATCCATTTGAAATTTCAAACATCAAATACCAATAAAAATTATTAAATCCTTATTCCATCACCTTACCCAAACAACACCATTTTCTATACAATAAAATAATAACTATCATTTAAAAAAACAATAAAATGCAACAACATGGGGCAGCACCCACAAGCATGCGTGTATGCCTATTCCAAAAACTGCATGCGCAGCCTGGGCCATGCAAGGCCTTCCACGTCGGCGTAAAAATAAAAGGGACCAAGTGCGCTTCAAAGTCTCGAACTCGAGACACGAAGCAACATGCCCAAGCGCCCGCCATCTCTCCGCATCGAACTTTCATGCCATAACTCATTGCGAATTTTATTTAAACTATCCTTGCCTTGGCTCCCTTCTCTTTAGCGCTAAAAATAAAATGCTTCAAGCGCGGAATCCAGGACTCGAACGTGAGTCCACCTAGTCGCAGTTCCCAGCAAGGTCCTTAACCATTCGGCCAAGGTTCAATTCATGCTAACAAACGCATCGGAAATCCTTTTAACCCTTACCTTGCCAGTTTCCCAGGTCTGAACGCTAAAATGAAAATAAAGCGCATCACGCGCGATCCCTGGGACTCGAACACTCGACCGAGAGGCCCCCATACCGCAAGCGTCTTAGCCACTCGGCGAGCGCTTTTTGTGACGAAACCATCGTGATTTCTCTTTAAAGCCTTCTTCCAAACAGCGCCCCTTTTCAAAATAAAATGCTTATGCCGCACACACGAGACTCGAACCTTTGCCCATGCTTGGCGCCGAATCTTAAGTGGCATACGGAAGCCACTTGGCTACCTGGACTTTCATGTCCATAACTTCACAATTTTTATTATTAAGGCCTCTTCAGCCAATTTTCCATTTTAAACCCTAAATTTTCAAAATTTTCAAAAGTGTCCCATTTTATTCCGGGAGTTTTAAGAACTCCAAAAACACATCAAAACCACTATTGAGGCCTAATACACTCGAGTTATTTTCCAAACTCACAAACCCCTATTTCGGGATATTACATAAATAAATTAATTTAATGTTACAGAGAATCAAATTATCACAAATCTAGATCTGTTAATGTTCATGTTTATATTTTCACAGTGGAAGTGGCACTTAAAATTTATTTGTTTTGTTATACTATTACATATTAATCTTTGTAATTTGGAAATAAATTGAAATCCGACAAAACACAATGCATTTTTAGAGAAAAAGTTAAAAGTTGAAGCCCGAGTGACAATCAAGAACTTCCCGATTAATGTTTTCTTTTTATTTAAAGTTTTACAAACATCAAAATTGAGAAGTTTAAAATCACACGCAAACTCAAGTTTCATCGTATGCCACGGCTTTACTTAAATTGTCTAATTTTCTTCATCTTCCCAAACACAGCCACAAAACTAAATTTTGAAAAAAGTAATATTATACTTTGTACACCAACCAACTTATCAGTTAACACTTGTCTTTAACCTATTAATTAATGTAATTATAATTAAAAATAGGGTAAATTCCCTTATTATTCACCTTAAAATAACATCATTTCTATTTTCATCATTTTAAAATTATTTTATCAATAATTTCTTTTTTTCAAAATGATCACTTAACTGTTATCTCACTAACAGGCAGCTGATCAGGCAGCTGATCGGGCACGCCAAATCAGCCAATTTTCCATCTATCGTCCATGAAATTAAAAAAAGTTAAATTTCGCTAGATTTAAACAATGTGAAACGACAATTGGGTTATAGGAAAACGACATGCCCAAACAATTCCCTTTCTCCCTCAGACACTTATCGGAGGAATCGCCAGTGATAAAACTGATGAACTCTGACGCATATTCTTGCACTATCTCTTTAGCTTCTTTGGATTTTTTGCATTGACGGGGAGGGATTTTTTTTCATTATGCGATTCGCATTAGCTATGAGGAGGAATCGATCTTGATCTTTAGAAGAATTGTCAGAGATGTTTCCGGACAATGGGCTACCGACGGTGCTGGTTTGGTTTCTTTTCACAGTCATGGAAAATTAAAAAAAGTCTTAAAACAGTGAATATTCACCATCAAAGTTTTGTTATTTCAATGTTCCATCTGAAACAAAAGTTAAAACTAAGATACAAACAAATCATCCATCAGTGTCTTCATACCCATTTTTTCCCAACAATCAAAAATAATTTTTTTAAAAAAGAAAGAAGAAAAAATAAAATTTTGAAACCATAATAGCAATAGCACTAGCCCAGAGATGTTTGGTGGTATTCAAAACACTTGATCCTTTCTTCCCTTTCTCCTCTTCCACCAGTTCCACCGCTTCTCAATTGTTATCCCCATTTTGCCCCCAATCTTCTCCTGATTCCTCAACATACCATTCCTCCTTCGACAAACTCGCATATAAAACCCAGCCCCCTTTGCCACCACCTTTCATCGACTTCACAGGACACAGAGTCTGACCACTAGAAAAACAAGAAACCGGACACACATTTTCACTTTTATCAACAAAACGTTTCTGGGTCTTTACTGAGATGAGTGTCGATACCATTTTTAAAATCGGTTTGGAAAAATGGGGATCGACTTTAAAAACAAAATGGGAGTCGCCACCAATCCCTTTTTACTTAGGTGTGATTGGATCACCTTGTAAAATGTTTTATTTTAAAATATTTAATTTTGGTCTACGAAGAAACAAGAAAACGGGTTCGGGAGTCGGTTACGTATGAGGAAGGGTTAGCACCCTCATAACGCCCAAAAATTGGTACCTAATTGATAAAATCATGTCCAAATGTTTGAAATTTAAAAAGTTTAAAATAAGATCCTTTATTAGAAGGAAACCAAGACTTACCTATTTCAAAGAAATAAAAATACCATACCCAATAATTTAGGATACAATATCTCATAACTTTGAAGCTAGGTGCATCTCTATTTTAGAAAAATTCCTACATCGAGACACAAAACATCACACCCAATAAGTTAGGATACAACGTTTTGAATTCTCAAGATTAAGGTTTTTTTTTATTTAAAACTTGAGATTTCTTTGTTCCGAAAGAATATAAACATTACATTCAGCACGTTAGGACACGATATTTTAAAACCTTCGTAATCAAAATCGTCTCACGATTTATAAAACTTGTTAAAAGGATATTTAGTTATTTAGCCAAACGGAAAATCGCAACCCAGCACGTTAGGGCACTATTTTTCGAATTTCTAAATACCAAAACATTGCCTTATTTTAAAAACATTTAAATAAAATATCAATTTTGCAAAAAAAACTGTATTTTTTATTTTAAACAATAACCATGTGACAATATTGCATTTATACATTATCGAATATAAATATTAAAAGCAATTATAGTACATTAACATCTAACATAGACAATATAAAATACAACTAAAATAACTAAAGTAAAAATAATAGTACAATAAGAATATATTAGTAAAATAATAATATAAGTTAATATGAAAATAATAGTAAAATGAAAAAACAATGGTAATGAAAATAATATAAATAATATTAATAATAAAATAATAAATAATAATACTAATAATACTAGGGTTAGTTATAAATAAAATAATAGTAGTAGCAATATCAAAAATAATATGTGTATAAAAAAATATATTGTTAAAAGAACTTTAAATAAAATTACATTTACAATAATATAATACATAATTTTATAAAAATAATAAAAATAAATATGTATTATAAATAAATTTTATACCAAGTAAAATTTTAGAAAATAATATAAATAATTCTATATATACAAAATTAAATATAATAAATCATATAAAAAATAATAATATATAAATTTTTAAACAAGTAAAATAATATATATAATAATTAAATATAAAGATAATAAATATATATAAGTTTATTAATAGATTAATATACAAATAATAATAATAATATAAAAATTTAAATAAAATAATTGATGATAATATTAGAATAATTTTAAAATAAAATAAAATAAAAAGTCTAAGAAATAAAGAAAGAAGGATTAAATAATAAATATAAATATGAAAAGGACTAAATTAAAAACGCGCGTCGTGTTATAGGGGCTCATTAGGCAATTCGCCTTCATTCTAAAGCAATGTAGTTACGATTATTAGCCTTTAAGGAACTCGGGGATCATATTAGAAAGTAACTAAACTTTTAGGGCCAATTTAAAAATAAAAAAAATGAAATTAAACAGAATTAAAAAATATAAAAGTGCAGGAGGACTAAAACAATAAATTTCCCATTTTATAGAAACACGCGGATCTTCCGGGTCAAATTGGGTCGGATCTCGGGTAAAAGGAAGAAACGACATCGTTTTTGGTTTTATGGGGCTGCACTAAAACGGTGTCGTTTCTTAGGCCTATATAAAGTGAAAATTAATCAAAAAATTCATTTTAATGAATTTAAAAAAACAAACGAGAGCTATGGAATGCTCTCTCTGGCGATTTCAGACCAGACTCGGGCGACTCGACCACCGCCCAAAAGGTTTTTTTATATATCTAAAGTATTTGCTTGTAAAGAAAAAACTAAAATAAAATAAATAAAGAAAAAAACTGATGATTTCGGGAATAAAAAGAAACATTGCTTTGATTTTATTGATTTCAGTATATGCTTTTGAGTTTATTTGTATCTGTGTATATTTGAAATCCTGTTCTAGGTTTACAAATGAGCTTTTATAGCCTAAAAAGAATGAAAATAAAAAAGGAAATCTTTGTTGTTGCCATTCTTGCTGCTATCTTCTTTCCTTTCTTTTGCAGGTCTACAGCGAGGATCTCGGCGGTGGTGCGACATGCACGCTGATTTCGGCGCGAGAACAGGATGGACGAGGCTGCGGGGCGAGGTTGGGCACGACTGACGGGTTCCAGCTTGCGGCGCCTAGGGTTTCCTAGAAACCCTAGGTTACTGACTTCTGTTTAGGGTCTTGGGCCTTTTGGGCCTTGTATTTGTTTGGGCTAGTGGGTTTAAGTGTTGGGTCAGGTTTAGGCTTAGTTTGGTTTTGGGCCATTTGTTTTAATTGGGTTTGTAATAGGGTCAGTATTGGGTTTGTAAAAAAAAATGGACTCTGGTTTATATTTTAATTTGGGCTTATTTAATGCCCGGGCAAAATTAGGTACTTACAGCTGCCCCTCTTTGCTCATTATCGTGTAATGAGAATAGAATAAAGACTATAAAAGGACCAATTTTGCCAGGTCTTAGCCGAGCCTCGACTTCTTAATTCTTGTCTTCTTCAAATGACTCCAACTCCACTGTAACTTGAACGGTACTGGAACTTCATCTTAATTTCAGTGAGTTTGATAGCTTCAACTTCATGAAGGTAGTATTCACTATCTTTTGATCTGCTCCACTGCAAACTCAGGGAGACCAGATCTGACATTTTCAATCTGATCCCTACAAACTCAGGGATCACCAGACTGATGTCTTCAATCTGCTTCCTGCAAAGCTCAGGAATGCCAGATTTGCAGTCTTCAATCTGCTTCCTGCAAAGCTCAGGAATGCTAGATTGGCTATCTTTAATCTGCTTCTTGCAAAGCTCAGGAATGCCAGATTTGTTGTCTTTAATCTGCTTCCCGCAAAGCTTAAAAATGCCAGATTGGCTGTCTTCAATCTGCTTCCTACAAAGCTCAAGAATGCCAGATTTGCTATCTTCAATTTGCTTCCTGCAAAGCTCAGGAATGCCAGGTTGGCTATCTTCAATCTGCTTCCTGCAAAGCTCAAGAACGTCAGATGTGCTGTCTTCAATCTGCTTCCTACAAAGCTCAGGAATGTCAGATCTGCTATCTTTAATCTGCTTCCTGCAAAGCTCAGGAATGCCAAATCTGCTATCTTCAATCTGCTTCCTGCAAAGCTCAGGAATGCCAGATTTGCTGTCTTCAATCTGCTTCCTGCAAAGCTCAGGAATGCCAGATTGGCTATCTTCAATCTGCTTCCTGCAAAGCTCAGGAATGCCAGATTGGTATCTTCGACCTTACTACATTGTCTTTTAGAGGACAGGTTGGGTATATGATTATGTTTAATAATTAGGATACCTTGATCGAAATGCCTCAAATGCTCCTAATTAGACATGCTATGAATGTAGAAAATAATATGAGTATGATTCCCGCTTAAAGTGTTATCACTCATTTATCTGTCAAGGTTTCATCTTCGTTCCCCTTGAAGTATCATTTTTTTGCTCAATTATTTTGCCCCGTGGTAATTCTGAGTCCACTCCACTTGAAACTTGGGACATGAAGTTTGTGCCTCCTACTGTAATAACATTTGACTTCTTCCATCCAATCTATTATCACTCAGAGGTACAGAACCTGTATCATTTTTCATCATTCCCTAAGTGTATAAATCTGAAATTTACATGAATGTAGGGTCTCCCGACAATGATCCATTTTCACACTTGACCTTGTTCGTCATTTGCCGATATGGTATCACCAACAAAATTATCTTATCCAATAAGAATACGAAGAGATAATCATTCTCCAATATTTTCAATCCCTTAGGCTTGGTGAGTTCTGAACAATAGTCTTGTTTTAGATTCTCATATTATTTAGAAGCTTCCAGAGTAATATACGAAACTCCTTTTATGAAAGTGTTATTAGTCCATAGATCGTTATTTCAATAAATGCTTGAAAAAGAACACATAAATGGACGAAAAAGAAATTAGTCAGGAGCATAGCTCAGAAAAATAATTTAATCAAAGATTAACCCATGCAATAAAAGAAAATTGATTTGGGTGTATCTCAAAAAGAATAAAGCAATCAAAGAATTCGAAAATGGGTAAGATAGAAGCTAGGTGCCCCAGATATCGCAGCCTGAGCTTCGTTGTTCCAACTTCTTAAGGACCATTTTAAGCTTAATATGTGTTTAGGGGATCCAGAGTACTTTGTCGATGCCCCGAGGCGAAACATACTTCTTCATTGCTAATTCAGACGTAGCAAGACTACTGTATGCCCCACTTTTATTCAAAATTTGAGCCGCCTTTTTCGGGTTTTCAACTCAAAGCCCTTTTGGTCTCAAAGCGCCCTTTGCGGGTTTTCGCCTTGGCCTCTCTTTTTTTTTTTTTTTTTGAATTGTTTTGGACTCAAGGCCCCCTTTACGGGTTTTCACCTTGACCCTTTTCCCTTTCAGGTAAAATCCTTCTTGATTGAACCTGAATTCGCCAGATTGGGCAAGTCTTCGCCATCCATCTCGGTCAATATCAATGCTCCTCTAGAATGGGCCCTTCATAAGTCCTTCCCAGTTTGGCATATGCTTTCCTTTAAAATCGTTTTGTAGAGGAAAAATCTTTTTCAACATCAGGTTTCTTCGTGGAATTTCTTAAGATAAACTTCGTAAGCTCGCATCATCTGGCTGTGACAGATAACTTTAACCTTTTATTCAATTTGGTTCAATTGGCAAAACACTTCAATTCCATAATGGGTAAAATGTTGCCCCAGTAAAGGTTCTGGTCGACGTTCAATAAGACAGAGGGTAAATGGTAGCTTCTTATGCCAATCTTTACAAGTCTTAGCCACCTTTTATTTTTTTTTCTTCTTCTTCTTCTTCTTCTTCTTCTTTTTGCACTATGATATACTGCCTGGTCTTTGGACAAACTGTAAACTTTGACTTTGTACAGTTATGCATTTCTTACTAGCATCTGATCTTTTTTCCTTTTTTTTTTAAATTTAATGACCTTGACCTCGTAACATTGGCATATGAAGCTACTTCCACCCTCTTAGTGAAGTAAACGACAACCACGACAATGAATCGATTTTGGTTAAAAGCTTTTGACGAGATTAGCCCCATCACATCCATGCCCCATATATGGAAAATTTGTAAAGAACTGGAGTAGGCATATGAATCTTGTCTCCTTTAATACGGCATAACTGATACCATCCCCTTCTATGTAAATCAATAATACATAATCCTCATGTTTAGCCCGCGTCTTATCAGTGCAGGCATGTCTTGATATGATCGTGCAAAAGTATCTTTGAATTATAGAAGATAATTCAATAATATCTCGCTTTATTTCTGTGGTGAGCTAGGCTTCGATCTTCATTCCTTTTCTAGGCTTGCAATATCCATTGACCCTATGTAAGGTAAGGTCTGTTTTTCATCTTGTTAAACCATTCTTAACAAGTCAGAAGATATGTCACAATCTCTATCATCTTCAAAATCCTGAGATCCCCTAGACCCATATCTTGTTCAAAAAGGAAGTCAGTAACAAGGTCACTCATGACGTTGATATCTGGGTACCTAAGTATGAAGGCAAGAAATCCAAAGAATAAATGATTCTAAGGATGATTACTTGTATAGTATGGTCACAAATAAAGAATGAAAGAATATGAAAATGAATGTACAGTATGAAATGTAAAGAATAAAAGAATATGCATTCAAAAAGATGCATTTTATTGAAATAAGAATTTAGGGCACAAGCCTATTTCACAAAAGGGTTCTTATTGCCTCTAGGCTTAAGGCAACAAGCATGTTTTGAATATTACTATAGATCAGCTTTAAAAATATAGAGATTTCTTCCTCAATCCCATTATTCAAGACACTCCCAAGTACATAAGAACTTATAAACTTCGTTCTCTGATTCCCTATTCATTTTTGATTTCTAAAAGGAGTCGCAACTTTCTTGTCTCCTCCTTCAATTACCATATCTATATTTGCATTTACTCTATTCTTTTCAATCTCTGTTCCATGTTTTCCAGATTAACTGAAACATCTGTCGTAAAAGTCTAATGCAAATGATGTAATGCCAATGCATGAATGTAAAGAGGTATCGATTCTGATCAACTTCATTTTAGAAAACTTTATTAGAAAACAAATTCTTTTATATAAAACGGACTACTATATACTTTCGCCCTAAATCTTAAAGTTCTGACTTTCCTACAAAGCCAACTCTTGACCACGATCTGACCGTAGCTCACACTTCGTGCTCAATGTATCAGCCTGTGAGGCCAAAATCTGAAGATGATCAACTACCTCTCGAATCTGAGCCGTTGCTTAACCCATGAAGTAATACCAACTTCTAACTTGGTCATGGGAATGATGAATCTCTTCCTTCCAACGCCCATTCCTCGGAAAGAAATTTCCACCATTGCCCCTTCTTAACCTTGGTGCTGGCAGAATGCGTCCATCCACTTGGGTGAGATTAGAGTTGATATTAACACCTCAAGATTTCAGCATTAGTTCAGCATTATAACTTAGACAAAACATTCATCATTTTTTGAGGCATCTGCCTCAATTTTTCAACCAGAGGAGCTCTTTGGAAAGTTGATCAATTACTGGACTAGGTTGAATTATCATGGTAGTTGGTACATCGATATTTAATGAAAGGCCTCCTTGAGTGGCTCTGAAACTTGAATGGAAACCCCTATAGCCAAGGGCACCTCCTCCAATGTCTGTGAAGTTGTTCTAATTATCTTAAAAGATTGACGAACAAGTAGGCATCCCTGTTTTGCAGCATGCTACCTTAAAATGATATCCAGCACCCTCAATGCTTCTTAAGATTTTTCAGATTCCTGCTCGCGCCGAGCCTTTTGAATTGCTTGCATGGTATCTTCGCAGCATAGCTAATCTGAACTTTAAAGGTTTTTGAATGATACGGTCTTCTTAATCTCTTTCTTTCTCACGTCCATTTGGGTTATCCTGACCATCAGGGCCTGCATTTCCATTGTTTCTGGTAGGTGCAACATCCTCAAGTACAACAGTAAACTCATACTTGTTATTTGGAAGAGCACCAACAGTAAATAAACTTTTCTCCCCATCATAAGCAAAGTCCTGTCCAGCCAATTCATTGTCATAGTTCTCTTGCACTCTGCCAATCACTTTCCTTCCAACACCCATACTATTCACGGGGTGACCATCTTCATATGAAAGAGAAATGCTGTAATGGTAGAAGTGTCCATTATTACTCCCCACGCTCACTTTGAATGGATTGGTGAGTATAGTTACCTTTTGCCCTTTAGTTTCGACATCGCACCTTGCCATAGGGTGTCATACAATCTTCTTTGCATCCAATTATGCTTTGATCAGAACAACATCAGGAAGCACATGTAACTGAGGAGACAAGGATTCTAGCATTGCCCCTATTCCCCTCTTGCTCAAACGAATCCATACCCTGAAATCTTCTTTCTAATTGGTTTTGCTCTAACCATATACGAGCGATTGCATTGTCTTCCACTTTATCAAGGAACCCGTTCTCCATAACCAGCTTTCTAACTTAGAAACTGACCGTGAATCGATACCTCTTAAAATATGAAATGATGTGCACAAAAGAATAAAACACAGCAAGTTAGTACCATGGAATATAAAGCAAGTAAAATAAACAAACACCTATCTGGGTGACCACTAAGGTTTGACATAGTCATATCTAAGGTGAGCTCTTAAGTTCTTTACGTGTGGTTCAGCTCTAAAGTTGAGGTACCCGAACCAGCAGATTCCTCGATCCTCACCCATTATAGGCTCATATGGACCGAGTTCGGTTCAGGGGAATACATTTCCCTATGGCCATGCGGAGGTGAAAACCTCACGAAGACATAGGTACGGATGTATCCCGGAAGCAGTCCACTAGCCCATGCGGAGGTGAAAACCTCACGAAGGCATAGCTTCTCGCTCCCACTTAAGGGTGTGACTGCAAGGTCATGCAGTGCAATGCAGAGAAATGTATTTAGAACCACATGCAATAAATAGATCATGTTTTAAAAAACAAAATTTTAAATTCAGACAAAAGGACATGAAATTATCAATTTTACGGCTTGACTCTCTTATTGTCCCCAATGGAGTCGCTAAGCTGTCGAAACCATTTTTAAAATCAGTTTGGAAAAATGGGGATCGACTTTAAAAACAAAATGGGAGTCGCCACCAATCCCTTTTTACTTAGGTGTGATTGGATCACCTTGTAAAACGTTTTATTTTAAAACATTTAATTTTGGTCTACGAAAAAACAAGAAAACGGGTTCGGGAGTCGGTTATGTATGAGGAAGGGTTAGCACCCTCATAACGCCCAAAAATTGGTACCTAATTGATAAAATCATGTCCAAATATTTGAAATTTAAAAAGTTTAAAATAAGATCCTTTATTAGAAGGAAACCAAGACTTACCTATTTCAAAGAAATAAAAATACCATACCCAATAAGTTAAGATACAGTATCTCATAACTTTGAAGCTAGGTGCATCTCTATTTTAGAAAAATTCCTACCTCAAGACACCAACATCACACCCAATAAGTTAGGATACAACGTTTTGAATTCTCAAGAATAAGGGGTTTTTTTTTTATTTAAAACTTGAGATTTCTTTGTTCCGAAAGAATATAAACATCACATCCAGCACGTTAGGACACGATATTTTAAAACCTTCATAATCAAAATCGTCTCACGATTTATAAAACTTGTTAAAAGGATATTTAGTTATTTAGCCAAACGGAAAATCGCAACCCAACACGTTAGGACATTATTTTTCGAATTTCTAAATACCAAAACATTGTCTTATTTAAAAAATCTTTAAATAAAATATCAATTTTGCAAAAAAATGTATTTTTTATTTTAAACAATAACCATGTGACAATATTGCATTTATACATTATCGAATATAAATATTAAAAGCAATTATAGTACATTAACATCTAACATAGACAATATAAAATACAACTAAAATAACTAAAGTAAAAATAATAGTACAATAAGAATATATTAGTAAAATAATAATATAAGTTAATATAAAAATAATAGTAAAATGAAAAAACAATGGTAATGAAAATAATATAAATAATATTAATAATAAAATAATAAATTATAATAATAATACTAATAATACTAGGGTTAGTTATAAATAAAATAATAGTAGTAGCAATATCAAAAATAATATATGCATAAAAAAATATATTGTTAAAAGAACTTTAAATAAAATTACATTTACAATAACCTAATACATAATTTTATAAAAATAATAAAAATAAATATGTATTATAAATAAATTTTATACCAAGTAAAATTTTAGAAAATAATATAATATAATACTATATATACAAAATTAAATATAATAAATAATATAAAAAATATAATAATATACAAAATTTTAAACAAGTAAAATAATATATATAATAATTAAATATAAAGATAGTAAATATATATAAGTTTATTAATAGATTAATATACAAATAATAATAATATAAAAATTTAAATAAAATAATTGATGATAATATTAGAATAATTTGAAAATAAAATAAAATAAAAAGTCTAAGAAATAAAGAAAGAAGGATTAAATAATAAATATAAATATGAAAAGGACTAAATTTAAAACGCGCGTCGTGTTATAGGGGCTCATTAGGCAATTCTGCCTTCCTTCCAAAATGGCGCCGTTCTGATTATTAGCCTTTAAGGAACCCGAGGATCATATTAGAAAGTAACTAAACTTTTAGGGCCAATTTAAAAATAAAAAAACGAAATTAAACAGAATTAAAAATATAAAAGTGCAAGAGGACTAAAACAATAAATTTCCCATTTTACAGAAACACGCGGATCTTCCGGGTCAAATTGGGTCGGATATCGGGTTAAAAGGAAGAAACGACGTCGTTTTTGGTTTTATGGGGCTCCACTAAAACGGTGTCGTTTCTTAGGCCTATAAAGTGAAAATTAATCAAAAAAATTCATTTTAACAGCCCCAAAAAAAAAAAAAAAACAAACCGAGAGCTATGGAATGCTCTCCTCTGGCGATTTTCGACCAGCTCCGGGGCAGCTCCGACCACCGTCAAAAAGGTTAGTTTTTTTTTTTTTTATATATCTAAAGTATTTGCTTGTAAAGAAAAAAAACTAAAATAAAATAAATAAAGAAAAAAAGAAAACTGACAGATTTCGGGAATAAAAAGAAACCTTGCTTTGATTTTATTGATTTCGTATATGCTTTTGAGTTTCTCTGTATCTGTGTATATTTCGAATCCCCGTTCTATGTTTACGGCAGGCTTTTTATAGCCTAAAAAGAATGAAAATAAAAAAGGAAAACTTTGCTGTTGCCATTATTGCTGTTATCTTCTTTCCTTTTTTTTGTAGGTCTACAGCGAGGATCTCGGCGGTGGTGCGACATGCACGCTGATTTCGGCGCGAGAACAGGATGGACGAGGCTGCGGGGCAAGGTTGCGGCGCGACTGAATGGATTCCAGCTTGCGGCGCTTAGAAAAAACCCTAGGTTACTGACTTCTGTTTAGGGTCTTGGGCCTTTTAGGCCATGTATTTGTTTGGGCTAGTGGGTTTAAGTGTTGGGTCAGGTTTAGGCTTAATTTGGTTTTGGGCCATCTGTTTTAATTGGATTTGTAATAGGGTCAGTATTGGATTTGTAAAAAAAAAATAGACTCTGGTTTATATTTTAATTTGGGCTTATTTAATGCCCGGGCAAATTAGGTACTTACAATGAAGAAGGAACTATTTTGTTGCTAAGAAACAAGCCACCATGTCATGAGGTCCTGAACAGCCATTTGTGAGCTTTGAAATGAAGAAATGGAACTTGAGCTTAAATTCGAGCTTTCCAACTATGAAGGGTTTTGGATGGATGTTTATTTTTAACTGCGATACTTTTAGTTTTACTCTGTTTTATGGGGTTTGTTAAGATAAATAAGTTGAGAAATTAAAAAAAATTAAAAAAGAAATTAAAAAAATTAAAAAATTTAGAGAGATTAAAGTATAAATGACTCTATTTTAATGTAACTAATGAGATAGTTTACCTTAAAAAAAAAAAAAGTGAGCCCAGAGAGACTGCTGGTTAAAACGTAAGCAAATCGAAGCTGCAGAGATACGTAATAAAGTGGACAAAAGCATATGAATTCCGTATTTCAACAACACAAAGCAGTAGTAAACTAATCCTTACACTACACGTGAGCAAATTATTTATTTGGTCCGCTCAAATTTTCACTTTTTTTTGTCTCTCCGATCATTTGGAAGGACAAAGCAACAGACAAACTTCCCGGCTGTTCTAGAGAATCCTGATTGCTATTTCAAGAGAGCTAATAAAACAACACTCAACAAACAGAGAGAAAAGGGAGAACAGAAAGTATGGCTTCAGACGTTCCTTGTTGCGGGGTTGAATTCTCGTTGTATCTGCTCATAATTGCGGGGTTGGTGTGTTTTGCTGGGTTGATGGCTGGGCTAACACTTGGACTTATGTCTCTGGGTCTCGTGGACCTTGAAGTCCTCATCAAGTCTGGCCGTCCCCAAGATCGTACCCATGCCGGTAACCTTCGCTCCTTACTTTCTCATTTTTAATGAGTTATTGACTGGAATATTCTTGTACTTCGTTCACTTGATTATGTCAATTCAGTTAATTCGGGTATAGCTGGTGATTGCGGGGTTTTAATACTGTTGTATCGAATAGCTTGTCGGTGCTTTGAATAGGGATGCTTTGGTTGGTCTACTAAGCTATCAATGTAAGGGCTTGATCATATATAGTTAATGTTTAGAATCTTTAGATAGTTAAAAGCCAAAAAAGAAGGTTTAATTAGCTTTTGGAATTGAGTCCACTCACCGAGTCCTGTTACTCGGTTCCTACTTCCTACTACGATAGGTTTATTGCATGACGTTGATGCCGAAGTGAGGCGGCCGGTTACTGACTTCAGGGTTTCTTAAAGGCTTTGTCTTGGTTGTTATTTTGTTGTTTGCTTTTGACTGTATTCTAGATTCTGGAAGAAGAAAAAAAGAATAGTAAAAGTAAATTAGTCAATAAACAAAGCAACAATCAGTTCCATGTCGAATTGCGTTTTATTTAGCATGTTAGCTGATCTATTACAAGAAGATGAGAACTTTATGGCCTTTTTTACAATAATAACTTTAGTTTTGTTTTGTTTTCTCTTTGGCAGCAAAGATATTTCCTGTGGTAAAAAATCAGCATCTTCTGCTATGTACTCTATTGATTGGAAACTCCTTGGCAATGGAGGTTAATGCTTTAAACGACCATTATCGGTTTCTCTCTTCAATGTTGTTGCTTGTTTCCTAACTTATTTTCCTTCTATGCAGGCTCTTCCCATTTTTTTGGACAAGCTTGTGCCTCCGTGGGCTGCAATTCTGATATCAGTGACTCTGATCCTCATGTTTGGAGAGGTTGGTTGTTAATAGATTGAGCTTGCTATCTTTAGGAGGAAGTTGCAGTAGTGTTGCTAAAATATGTTTTTATGTCTGACTGCAGATATTGCCCCAAGCCATTTTCACTCGTTATGGCTTGAAAGTCGGAGCGATAATGGCACCTCTTGTCCGTGTTCTTCTTTTTCTTTTCTTTCCAATTTCTTATCCAATTAGCAAGGTATAGTCATCTACAAATTTTTCTATTATGCTGTTAGGAATATCGGTATTTGCTTAATATTGTGCTCTTAATAAGTTGTTACTAGATGTAGTTGAAGTTTGCAACTAAATTGCTAGTATTATACTAGAAACCGGGTTTATATTTTATATTCTCTCAATTAATATCATGTACTTTCCAGATTTTGGACTGGATGTTGGGTAAGGGACACGCTGCCCTCCTTCGGAGAGCAGAGCTAAAGACTTTTGTGGATTTTCATGGCAATGAGGTACTGTATATATGTTTAAAACCGCTGGTTTATGTTTGAATGCTTTATGCAGTCCTTGGCTTTTCTTTATATGTCATTATATATATGCTCTTTTTTTAGGCTGGGAAAGGTGGTGATCTGACTCATGATGAGACGACTATCATTGCCGGGGCACTTGAAATGACCGAAAAGACTGCTAAAGTTGCCATGACGCCAATATCAAACGCATTTTCCCTTGATCTGGATACCATTCTTGATTCGTGGGTTTGTGGATCCCAGTGAATTGCTAACAGGATTTACCACTCTACCTATGCTCTAAGCTTTTCTCTCTCTTTCTCTTTGCAAATCAGGGAAACGCTGAATAAAGTAATGGCAGTGGGTCATAGCAGAGTTCCAGTGTATTATGGAAACCCAACAAATATAATTGGACTTGTTCTGGTAATTTCCTTTCTCTGCACAAGCTATCATTTTATGATAGTTTCTTACTAGGATACTTTACACTTATTTGCCAGCTATTCACTTCTGTTCCATGGTCATATGAGACCTTGCCTCCCTTCCTGTCTTTGTTTCTGAAAAACTTTTTACGGAAATCTCTCCTTTATTTTTTTTGTTGCGATTCTTTTGTTAACAATGGTAGTTCGGCATACCTTCTTGAGAGACAAAATGATGAATAAGGTAAGAACAATGGCAGGGAGTTGCAGTGACATGACTAATAGCCATTGGTAATCAAATGTGATTTTCTTGACCTAAAAGCTTATGACATAATGACCAAGCCCAATAAACGTATGCATTCGAAATTTAGAACTGAGCTACTATTTCTTGTTTATTTTGCTGGTAAAACCTTGGATTCTTTTTGGCCATGTAAAACCTTGGAGTTAGAGAATGCTAAGATGCACCTTTGGGGCGTTGCTGAATGCTATGAGTATCATGTTAGCTATGCTGTTATCTGTCCTAAAAATACCTTGTTCTTTACTTGCCTTCTCTTATTCCTTTAAGGCACTCTAATAGGTACAACTTGAAACCTTTGTTTAAAAAGTTATCAGCTCACCCATTGTGTATTTATCCTATTCCTATCTTGGGTATTATTTTAGAAATAGTTTGTGTTTGTACCATTCATAATGCATGTTATTGATTTCTGTCACTTGAAAACTTTGTATCAAATTCCTACTAGCTCCTGCAAGGATGCACTTCACTTCCATTGCTGCCTTTTTGTCTAATAGTTCCCAAAAAAGCAATTCCTTCCATTTTAAGATCATTTCTATAATATTATTTATATTGGTTATCTCCCGCATGGCGTTATTCGAATTTATTTTATGTTTTCCTCTCTTTAATTAGTGCATTCTTCTTCTGGGTTTGGCTTGAAATGTGCAGGTTAAAAATCTGTTAACAATTGATTCAGAAGGTCCAGTTCCTTTGAGAAAAATGATAATAAGAAAAATCCCACGGTACAGTATTTCGTCTTTCTGCTATAGCATAACTTTTTAGTATCTAAAATAGGTGGAAAAGAGATGAGGACACGAAATTTAACAATGGATATGTATGTCCCTTTGGAATATTCATAATCAGCTTCAGTCGGTTTAGTTGTTGTTTTTGTTTCCTTACCACAAGAAAGAAGTAAAATCTATTATTCTATTATTCTTGTTCACTGTACAGGGTGCCAGAGGACATGCCACTATACGATATTCTTAATGAATTCCAAAAAGGTCACAGCCACATTGCTGTGGTATATAAGGATCTAAATGAGAGTGAAGAATCTGTGAAGAAAGGTAAAGATGGTGAACGACTTGAGTTTAAGGACAGCTGTAAGAAGCGAAGAGGTGAACCCGAAACATCAAGAAAAGGTGAGTATATTCGTACTAGGACAGTAATTACTCTAAACAATTTTTTTAAACATATTGTTACATACCACAAGTACCTTTCTTTCTTGGTTAAGTATACCTTCATTAGGTTGACTGATCTTGTTCTTTTGAAGTAAAATATCACCGACCTTCATGCATTTCCAGATGATCGTGAGGTTGGCTTAAGTGCCCTAAAATCAGGGCTTAAGTCGGACTCGCAAGATGTTCAGACACTTGTGACTAACAGTGATGGAGGTCAGCAGACAAAGAAGAGTCCACCAACTACTCCTGCATTTAAGAAACGACACAGAGGTTGCTCATACTGCATATTGGACATTGAAAACGCTCCTATTCCTGAGTTTCCATCAAATGAAGAGGTTGTTGGCGTTATCACCATGGAGGATGTTATTGAAGAACTGCTTCAGGTAAGTCTCTTGCAATCATGCATTCTGGGGGTAATGAAGAGACCAACCATCTTTGGGACCTTCATATTACTTCTCCCTTCCCCATGGTGTAATGATATTAATCTTTTTACCTCTGGTGGTGGCTTGATAGCTTGGAACAACTATTTCCAGTATGCTAAAAAGGTTTATGGGAATTACGTGTTAATCTCTTTTGTCAATGCTTGCTTCTGACAGGAGGAGATATTAGATGAGACCGATGAGTACGTCAATATCCACAACAGGTAGATATTCACCATTTCTCTATGTTCATCTGGTATGTATCTTGTTAAAGTCGATGTCATAGCATGTGGATCATGCTAACCAGTTAACTTCATGTAGCAGAGTATGGTTCTGATTTCAGCTCTAGCGCCGTGAAAGATATTTTTGTTTTCTGAAAATGGAAAGATTAAAGAGATTTAGTTCCCAAGAGTTCTGACCATGTGTCCCATGCAGGATAAAGATCAATATGCACGCATCTAAGGAAAATGCTCATCATTTGAATTCAACACAACCTCCTGTGACTGGCAGTGACATCCCTTCCTCCGGTATCACCAGTTCATGAGAGAAATCTTTCTCAACTTTCCCTCACGCCAACCGTTTCACATTGAGCTCCAGGAGAAAGACTCGTTAAAGGATAGGTGAAACCTCAGCATTTTTTCTTCTTCTGTTTCTGCAGGGCATGATAATTAAATATGAATTAAGAAAAAAATATATGAGCTAAGGTTTAGCTACTTGATAAGAACCAATGACGGACCCTTCTTTAGTTTTAGACGGAGTGCCTGCAGGATATGTGAATCGCATACAGAACAGATGCTTTTTTTTAGTTTAATGGATGAAAACACCATTTGAGATCATCCAATATAGATAGATGGTGATTGTTTATGTACAATCTGCTTGGAATTGTATGTTACATTCATATCAAAGCAATTTACGCACAAAATCGTTACCCTTTTCTTGAAGAGAATTGCATGAAGATTGCAATTTACGGAAGACAATGTGGAACTGATTTCAAGAAGATAATCAAGTGATATCCCTTATCTTAATCCTAAAGTCTCGGTCAAATACCAATATAGATAGATGGTGATTGTTTACGTGAATCGCATACAGAACAGATGCTTTTTTTTTGGTTTAATGGATGAAAACACCATTTGAGATCATCCAATATAGATAGATGGTGATTGTTTATGTAAAATTTGCTTGGAATTGTATGCTACATTCATATCAAAGCAATTTACGCACAAAATCGTTACCCTTTTCTTGAAGAGAATTGCATGAAGATTGCAATTTACGGAAGACAATGTGGAACTGATTTCAAGAAGATAATCAAGTGATATCCCTTATCTTAATCCTAAAGTCTCGGTCAAATACCAATATAGATAGATGGTGATTGTTTACGTGAATCGCATACAGAACAGATGCTTTTTTTTAGTTTAATGGATGAAAACACCATTTGAGATCATCCAATATAGATAGATGGTGATTGTTTATGTAAAATCTGCTTGGAATTATATGCTACATTCATATCAAAGCAATTTACGCACAAAATCGTTACCCTTTTCTTGAAGAGAATTGCATGAAGATTGCAATTTACGGAAGACAATGTGGAACTGATTTTAAGAAGATAATCAAGTGATATCCCTTATCTTAATCCTAAAGTCTCGGTCAAATACCAATGCTCTTCGAGATTTTTCTTTTGGTTTTGGATATTTTGCTTTAGAGTTTGAACTTTGATCTAATAATCCAACATGGTTTAGAATATCAATACTACAAGGCCTTCATTTGAACGTCATCTTGCCCATTAATCTACTGTCTACGGGGTCTCCATTTTCCCATTTATATTTCCTGAAAACAGATTGGGATTTTGACAAGTTTGGCATGACTAATAATGGTCAGTTTTATTAAAATATGTTTTATTTTTAAAGAGTTCAAATTTTAATAATAATATTGAGGGAACAATTATAAATTTCGAAAATATTAATTTTACATATACTCTTATCAACTTTTGGAGACAATGTAAGATTGAGGGCCAACTGTTAGTAGTCTCCTGCAAGTGGACCGACAATCCAATTTGCGGGCCTTGCCTTGCTTGATGGCTCTCGAGTCTTTCATCATTTCCAAGTCCAAAACATTTGGACTGTCAAAGACGAGAAATCACAGCTATGAAGGGTCATTCTGTTGAAAGCGCAATGACAATTCATTACTTTACACCGAAGCGACGAAGTTGGATGCCCTGCTTATCTTAACTGGACAACGTAATCTTAGCAGTTTCCAAACATTTTTTTTGGTTAATATATCATTTAATATTTAAATTTATTTTTAATTTTTAATTTGATATCTAAATTTTTTCCAAAATTAATATTTGAGGTTGATTTTAATATTTAAATTGAAATATGAATTTTTCAATTTACTTTTTTTTATTTCAATTAAGTACTTAAATTTTTGTTCAATTAAATACCTTTACTTAAACATATGTATTAAATATATATTAATCTACCTATACAGTATCAAATTGAATTTTGAAACTAAATTAATGTGCTAAATAGTATATTAACCTTTTTTTCCTTTCATTTTCTTGTTACTATCCTTAGCTTCAAATATTTTCCCTCTTTTTTCTTTGGAAATTTAGAACTTTAATAAGGGTAAAAATCCAGAAAATACCAAAAAAAATTAAAAATTACCGGAAAGGACAGGGTTCAAAAATATTGACCGGAAAGGGCAATTTTCCCCAAAAACGCGCCCCCGTCGGTAGCGTTTTGGTGGAAACGGCGAAGAACCTAAAGCGCGTCCGGGAGCGCTTTTGGCCACATCGCAAAAACAGCGCCCACGGGCGCGCGCTTTGCCGACGTACAAAAGCGCTCCCCGGGACGCGCTTTAGGCCTTAAAAAAAAACTATTCTCGAACATTTTAAAAATTTACGAGAATAAACCTTTATAAAGGCTCAAAGTGACAACACCATTTTTTTAAGGTGTCATCAATTAATAAAAAAAATAACTTACAAAGAAAATCTTTATATAGACCTAAAGTCTCATTTTCTTTGTTTTCTTGAGTAAAACGGGATATGAGATATGTGTAAAACAAGGAACAATGTGGGATGACATGTTGTTAGTTAAAAGAGGAAGGAATCCCACATTGTTTAGGAACAAGCTACAAAACTATTCATGAGTCTATAAATACACATACATATCCCACTTTACTCAAAAAAACAAGGAAATGAGACTTTGGGTCTATATAAAGATTTCTTTTGTAAGTTATATTTTTTTATTAATTGATGACACCTTAAAAATAATGGTGTTGTCACTTTGAGCCTTTATAAAGGTTTATTCTCGTAAATTTTTAAAATATTCGAGAATAGTTTTTTTTAAAAAAAAGGGGCTAAAGCGCGCCACGTAGGAGCGCGAGTTTTTACCCTCAAAGCGCGCCCGTGGACGCGTTTTTGATGTGTAACAAAGCGCCCCCCGGACGCGCGCTTTAGCCCTTTTTTTCCTCAAAAACGCGCTGACAGGGACGCATTTTTGGGGGAAATTGCCCTTTCCGGTCAATATTTTTAAACCCTATCCTTTCCGGTAATTTTTGATTTTTTTTTGGTATTTTTTGGATTTTTACCCCTTTAATAATAGTTGTAGTAAAAAAAAGGAAAAAAAAAAAAAGCCACTACCCTCTTTTCTGGATAACTTTGTGTTCTTAAAGTAAGACAAATTTATTTATAAATTTGGTGGGTGGAATTTCAGTCTTTACCTTTAATTATTTTTCAATAGAACAAAAGCTAAAAATATAAACGTCAGCTTTGCTTCTACCCGTTTTCTAAATCTGGGTACTCCAAAATTTCAGTTCTTTGAAAGCTAATGCCTAATCTTTCAAAAAATAAAAAAAACTTTATTAAAACCTTTTTTTTTCTTCTTTCTTTCTCTTTTGTTATAATGCTTGCTTGAGGGTCCGAGGCTTTTAGTTTTTTTAAATCTCCACTTCAGATCTCGACAGATCTTATTTACTTCTTTCCTGAAGTTCTTTTTTTGTTTGTTACAAATATATACTTTTTGGTGGGCTTATTCTTTGTTTTTCTCCCATCTGAGTACTAGATTTCATTGTTTGGTGTGCTGTTTTGTTTCAAATTTGCTGACTTCAAGGAGCGTTTATTGAGAGCTTTGAAAAACAGAAGGACATGGCTTTGGCTCGGTTTGGTCGACAAGTAAAGCGCCAGCATGGGGTTTGTGTGAAGATGACGGCAGTGGCAATCTTGGGTCTTTGTTTTATTTTTGTTTGGTCTATGTTTTCTTCTCCTTCTAATTCTGTTACTGTTCAAAGGGAGAGCTTTGATGACATCGCTGAACCTGTAGCTTCAAGCACAATGGTAAGCAAATCTAAAGGAAAAGATATAGAAAAACATGATGCAAATGACAACAAAAAGAAGGTTGAATCTAGTTTAAAGAAAAAAGATGAGAAAAAGGTTAATGGATCTTTGCCTTTACCTGCTCATGAACATAAATCTGGGAAAAAGAATGAGAAACATGTTTCAAAGAGGAAAAAGGACAAGGATAAGTCAAAGTTATCCAACGAAGTATCAAAAGAAAATCAAGAGAATCAGGAGCAAGAAGAATCTCAGGGTGAAGAAGCCGAGAAGGAGAATGAAGATGAGGAAGAAGTGGTAGTGGATGACAAGGAAGAAGGATTAGATGGTGAAAGTGAAGAAAAGGGGGAGATGGAAGGTGATGCTGACGTGAATGAATCAGTAGATCAAGAGACACAGGAGATGGCGGAAAATGAGAATGAAGGGAAGAAGAGAAAGATCAAAGGTCCGGTTTTCGATCCGAAAGCACATTATAGTTGGAAACAATGTAGCACAAGGAGCAAGCATAATTATATCCCATGTATTGATGTTGAAAGTGGCTTCACAAGGCTGCACGGCTATAGGCATAGAGAGAGGACTTGCCCGAAAGCTCCTCCAATGTGTCTTGTTCCCCTTCCCCATGATGGTTATGATTCTCCCGTGCACTGGCCTGAGAGCAAATTGAAGGTAATATATAGAGTGTGGTTAATTTGACTTTATGCTGATGCATTTTGAGTTCTGATGTTGTAATAATCTAATTGTTTTGCAGGTATTGTACAAGAATGTGGCTCATCCAAAGCTAGCAGCGTACATGAAGAACCATAATTGGTTGATTAAATCTGGGGAATATTTAATGTTCCCTCAGAACCAATCTGAATTCAAGGGTGGAGTTGTTCACTACCTTGAATCCATTGAAGAGGTGAGCCTTTATTGTAGCATGTTTTAATGAAATTTTATGGATTATCTGCACTTCCTTAAGTTCCACCCTTCGATAGATATTAAGAACCATTCATTAGTAGAGCCATTCATTAGTAGAGCATAAATTTACTGGATAAGAGATCATTCTGTCGTTGTCACTATATAATAACTTTGTTATCATATTCGAAGTGGACTTAGCCTACCTCTTGTTTGTGTTTAACATCTAATGTTATGGCCAATATAGGAAATGGAAAGCTACGTGAAAATCATCTCAGGGAAAACTTTTCTTGGATTGCATCTCCTACCTATGATTGCCATGAAGGATAAGAAATCTGTGTAGAAAATATTTTTGGGCTTCTTTTAAAACAAATATTGTAATAGAGCAAAGTATGGTATATACAATGCTTTTGCATTGCTCATTTATTTACTGCACATGCATAATGGAAATTGAACTAGTACTCTTGTGTTCAATGAATATCGTGAACACCTTTTTCTTCCTGATTTTGTTTGTCCCTCTGAAAAACATGCCTGTTAACTTTGCACTTACCTAGCCAAAAATGATATTTCTCAAGTTCCTTCTGCCTAAATTGTTCTCATTGATTTCTTGGTATAGAAAGTGAGCTTCACTGTTTAGCCAGAGAACCCATATGTTGCAATTGTCTCCTCATTTAGCATTTTTAAAGTTTTGGGTGGATTTTCTTAGATGGTACCAGATATTGAATGGGGAAAGAATATACGTGTAGTGCTGGACGTTGGATGCTCAGATTCAAGCTTTGTGGCCTCTCTTCTTGATAAGGATGTATTAACATTGTCACTGGGCTTGAAGGATGATCTTGTCGACCTAGCACAAGTTTCCCTTGAACGCGGTTTTGCTACGTTTGTTAGCCCCTTTGCAAGAAGAAGACTTCCTTTTCCCAGTGGAGTTTTTGATGCTATTCATTGTGGTGGATGTACAATTCCCTGGCATGCCCATGGTACTTGTTCCCTTCTTTTTTTGTCCTGTAAATTTTATTTCATATTTTAAGTCTCATCGTTATTTGATAATATGAAACCTGCTTTTCATTTATTTATTTATTTATTTCAGAGGGTAAGCTTCTTCTAGAGATAAATAGGATTTTGAGGCCTGGTGGATACTTTATTTTGTCAACTAAACACGACAGCATCGAGGAGGAAAATGGTTAGGCCTTGTCTTTTCTTTTTTACTGTTTATTATGTTTTGAATACAGGAATAATGTTGCCATATGCCTTCCCTTGAAAATTATTGTCTGTCAATGCATACCAAATATGAACATGGTATTTTTACCACCTTGACTTCTTTGTAATATTCATGGAATTTATTGAGTGTCTTCTGTTGGATTTCACTTTCTGTGTGGTAGAAAGATTTTGTTAACTACATAGAACATCGGTGAATCCTGCTGCTATATTATGGTTGGTCTATCTGCCACTCTCAAAGTTTTTGCCCCTGGCCATGTGTTTTTTGTGCTTTCGGTTTTCATATTTAGTGCTTGATTATTAATCTACAAAAAGGAATTTCTCTTTTGCTTTATAGTATGATATTCTGATTTTAATGATATTTTTTTCCAGCAATGAACACGTTGACTTCTTCAATCTGTTGGAATATTCTGGCGCATAAAGCCGATGATGTCAGTGAAGTGGGTGTTAAAATATATCAGAAGCCTGAATCCAATAATATATATGTGTTAAGGAGGAGGAGAAATCCGCCTTTATGCAAGGAGAATGAAAATCCTGATGCTTCCTGGTAAGCTCAGATGTGATTGCTACACAAAGTGTATCTTTCAGTTTTAATGCTATGCAATTTCCTCCACTTGATTATATACTCATTTAACTGACCAATTCAAAATCGAGTTTCGGTGAAACATAACTGTGTTTAACCTTCACATATTTGATAATTTAAACCTAATTTACTTGGTGGCTGTAAATGTTTTCCTGATAGGTATGTTCCAATGAAAACTTGCTTGCATACTGTTCCATCTGCAATTGAACAACATGGGACAGAGTGGCCCGAGGAATGGCCTAAGAGGCTCGAAACATATCCGGATTGGTTGAACAACAAAGAAAAAGCGATTGATGATACCAAGCACTGGAAAGATATTGTTGACAAGTCCTATCTTACTGGACTGGGCATCGTCTGGTCAACTATCAGGAATGTGATGGACATGAAAGCCATCTATGGAGGGTATATTTATGGCACAACAAAATTCTTGGAATATTAAGGGTCCTCTCAGTTTTGCAAATATATTATGTATCATGGAATGATGTTCGAATGTTTATGTTCTGAAACAGATTTGCTGCTGCACTTTTACAACAGAAAATTTGGGTGATGAACGTGGTCCCTGTCCATGCACCGGATACACTTCCCTTCATTTTTGAACGTGGACTCGTTGGCATCTACCATGATTGGTGCGAGCCTTTTGGGACTTACCCCAGATCGTATGACCTGTTGCACGCTGATCATTTTTTCTCCAGGCTGAAAAACAGGTTAGTTACCATTGAACTTTACTGTCATCTGTATAAAGATGTTTTGTCTGCACTCTTATCACTCTCATTGGTGGATTCATCGAGTCATTGTGCCACACCAAAAATATCATATTTTGCAGGTGTAAGCACCCTGTTTCGATTGTTGTTGAGATGGACCGTATTCTACGTCCTGGTGGTTGGGTGGTTGTGCGTGATAAGGTCGAGATACTTGATCCCCTAGAGGCAATTTTGAGAAGTTTACGTTGGGAGATCAGAATGACTTATTCTCAGAACAAGGAGGGTATCATATGTGCACAAAAGACCATATGGCGACCTTGACAATGACATCTCTCCATATTTGTACATTCACAAATTTCACAAAACACAATGCATTTTCTCTTCTTTTGCAGAAACATGATTTAGAAGCCTCCTTTGTGTTGTTCTTTACGTCCAGGCTCAATTTACGAACCATGAAGGGTCGCTGAGTATTCAAATTTTGCGAGATATTTGTAAATTAATCATCACATTTAACACGGCTGATTCAATTTAATCTTCCCAAAGTTCATTTGTAAGAATACCTTATGGGGTTATTTGACACACTCTTGATTACCTTTCTATGTGAAAATACATAATCATTTTTGCTGGTAAAACTGAGCTGCACAGGATTATTAGCAATTTGATCAAATAGAATGCTATAAATGTTGCAACCAGTATGATTAAACAGGGAATGCTGGTTAGCAAGGTTAGGCCTAGATATTGTAATTCTAACAAGCCCTATTGGAGGAGAAAAATTCATGATATCTAAGTCCAATGTGGCCCAATGATGCTTGTTCTTTAAGCCCAGAATCTTAACCGCAAATTGTGGTCTATTAACCTAAACGTATATTCTGGTTTCAGCCCACGATTTTTTCGCCCGCCGCCGTCTTCCGCCAATTCATCACCGAGTTCATTCACAACCGCGACGAGCGCCGCGGCGTCTACGTGCTCATTTCCCCTAAAACCCTCCAAAAACCCGAACCAAAAAAGGAAAACAGTAAATCCCAAGTCCCAACATGTCCCCATCCTCGCTCTCTACGCCTCACCCCCTTGGCTGTTCTCTCTGCCGCCACTTTTTACTTCCTATGCAAATACAGCCGCCGTCTAAAACCCCTTAAGCAACCACCTCTATACCATAACCATAGAAAAGGCGAACTCTTCCTCATTAGCCAAACAAGAACATCCAAAGCCGTAGCCAAACGCTTCCTCAACCTCCTCTCTTCCAACATCTCCTTCGACCTCGTCCATCCCGAAAACTACTAGCCCGAGGGCCTCCCTATGGAATCCCTAATCGTTATCATTGCTTCCACGTGGGAAGATGGAAACCCTCCTCAAAGTTTAAAATTCTTCTTCAATTGGCTTTACCGAAACCAGCACAGACTTCGCGCCAGGAATCTGTTACTCTCCTATTGTGAATTTGCCATCCTTTGATGCTCATTATTGCTATTTTCCTTTAACACCTCAATTGGGAAGTAGTATTGACGAGAGCACAAGGCTCACTCTAGGCACTAAAACTCTTGTATTACGTTAGGCAGTGCAAAAAAAGGAGCATTGATCTGTGCGAAGTAAGGCGCCATACTATATGTGTGTCTTAGTGTTGTTAAGAACCAGACAGCAAAAGTGTCTCCGGACCCTTTCGGGTGAGTCACATTTAAGTAGTTGCACACTGTACTTCGTGTTTGCGGCTGTAGATTGCAATTCATTTTTGTTAAACTTTTGAATTGAACAGATGCATGGAGGCTACCCCGGGAGTGGCATCTGCTGATAATATGTTTTCTGCTGGAGGCACCATTCGAATCCTGTAGGAAAAATTTTGGCAACGGAAGATGGATGGTCCCTTAGAGATTTTCAATACTGCCGCTGACCTTCATACCGAGATGATTAACCAAATGAAAGGGGTTCCTGGTAAATGTCATATATTTCTTCTGATTATACCATCCCATTCGGAATATGGGATTCATTACAATTAAGATTTTCTTTTACCACGTTTATGACACTGACAGTTTAGTCAATGCCCTTCTTACGTATCTCATAATCATTTAGTAATAATTGATAGGATTAGAATGTCCTCAAAATTATTTTTTACAACTTAGATTCATGGACAGAGATTGCTGCATAGATCTTTCTATATCATGCAGAGAATTTTACTCATTCTACCGTTGCAGGTGTTACACAAGAGCGACTGGCGGAAGGTCTATCCGCTAGGTACTGTGCCTTATCACTTGGTGGACCAATTATGTATCTAGAGATTAGCATGTTTTTGGATGAGCTGCAGAAAAGGCGAATCTCTACACTTCTAGTCACTAATGTACAGTTCCCTGAAAGAAATTAAAATGGTGAAGCCTTTAACCAGGCTTGTTGCTTGTGAATTTATGTTAAGAAATTTATTTGATTAAATTGCTCTAGCCTAAAATTTAAAAGGCTAACTGCTCAGATTAGAGCTCAACGTTTTAGAGTTGCTCACATAAGCGCCAAACTTTTGAAAATGCTCATATAAGGGCCTAACCTGTATAAAAATGTTCAAATAAGGACTTTTCACGCACTTCAGCCCAATTTGAATAAAAATTAGGTGAATTCAAACTTATTTAGAATAAAATATATGACAGTTGAATCAGATGTTGCTTGAAAATAAAAGAAAACAATAAAAACATAATTTAGGACCTGATATACGGCATTTAGGAAGTCCTTATTTGAGCACTTTCAAAAAGGTCTGGCTCTTATTTGAGCACTTCCCAAATGTTTTGGCCGTTACTTGAGCACTTTGATAGGTTTGCCTTTGATTTGATCACTTTTGTAAAGGTTAAGCCCTTATATAAGTATTTTGAAAGGTTTGGCCCTTATATAAGCAACCCCTAAAAGGTCAGGCCCAATTTAAGCATTTAGCCAATTTAAAATGCTGTGCTCTTGATTAACCTAGTCAACTTATTTGGCTTGTGCAGTTATATGTGAGTGTAGATGCTGCAACAAAAGATAGCTCGAAGGCAATTGATAGGCCACTCTTTGGGGACTTCTGGGAAAGATTCATTGTTAGTATTTCATTCTTGAAAGCTTAGAAACTTGAGCTCAAACATTTACATGGGGACTGTGGAACGAACTTCCTCTTCAAACTTGAATTCATATTGATTTGATCTGGAACTTACCATGCTATCGAGGAAATATTGGCAGTTGCCTTAAATCTCAATTTGGAACATCTTTCTAACAGCCATTTTTGATGATTTTTCTTTGGCTGGCATGGCGTTACTGTTTTCTTATTGCTAACATCTGTTTTTTTAGGATTCCTTGACAGCTCTCAAAGAAAAGCAACAACAAACTGTATATCGCTTGACTGTCGTGAAAGGGTGGAATAGAGAAGATGTAGATGTAAAAAGCATTGGGAAGCCTAGTTTTGTTAAAATCAAGACATACTGTGGATCGGAAGTCTTTTGCTTAGTCATGATGATCTTTTGTACAGTTCTGCCACATCAAAGTTAACGGTGCAGAATGTGTCATGGCATTCTAATGTGAAGGTTTTCTCAGAGGCATTGACTCTTAAAAGTGAAGGGGAGTATGAGGGTTTATGTGAACATGCACACTCATGCAGTGTCCTGTCAAAAACCAGAAAGTTCAAGGTCAGTGTCCTATAGTATACATGGTTAGTAACGGCATCAGTATTGTCTTTTGGAGTGTATCTGGAGTCATCCTTTTTTTCTTGGTTTTAAACATCGTTTCTCACTGATGGTTCAGGTGGCTTCAGGAAGACCTTTCAACTGCGAGGATTATATGGCTCTCACTCCATCCTGGGCCATCTATGGAGCCGAGGAAAGTAGATATTATCCCAATCAATCCTGGTACAGGAAAAAGTGACATCAAAAGTGAAAAAGTTAAGTAATTCAGAATTATATCAGTATCGGGCAGCATAATCCATTTCGGGTTATCACTATCTTTGCATTTTTACAGTTTTGCTTTCTGTGGCTATGCTTACGGATAAAAAGTCTGATTCAAATGACAGTTTTCTGCCTGTAGCTTTATTGTAGTCATATTCTCTGAAAACAATTTTAACTTCAGCCATTTTAGTTGTAGAGCTCATGATGTAAGTGGCTCAATTATGTTTTTTTAGTACAAATGAGGTTAGAGTTTCAAATCTCAAGTAGTTAGATTTTACATTTATAGTTATATGAATTAAATTTAACTTTGGAGCGCAAAATCCGTTTCTTAAATTTGATTCCAAGAATAGGGAATGTATTTATTGAATAATTGTCTAGTTTCTGCGGATGTTTTCGGCTCAAACATTTTTAGAACCGACCTTTGAAAATGGCAACATAATAACCAGTTGCCAACGGAAAAAAAAACATCATTTTCAGAAGAAATTGAGGCCTTGTATGATAGACAATTTGACTGGACAGTATTAAGCAGCAGCCTAATTAACCTACAAATTTATCTTACATTTGAGAGGTGGGGACATTTTCCTACTCAGAAATGTCCCCATCAGTTCTTATTTAAACCTAATGTTTTGGTCCTTTTGTCGGACTTCGTCTTATGTTTTTTAAATTTAACTTCCCTAAGCATAAAAATGGCCAAATGGTCATTTTCCAGTCACGTTATTTGGTAAAAGATGAATACAGATTACAGTGTATTAAAAGCCACTTCTTTGTTTATCAAGGTTGAATCAGGGAATTTTTTTTTTTTTTTCTAAAAGCACTCCTTGCGCTCAAAGAGTCGGACTCCACAATGCTTGTGTATAACTCTTTGATTGAGATGTATATACAAGAAACCAGATTGGCGAATGTGGCCCTGAAAATGTTAAATCAAATCATTGAAACGTGTAGTTGGATGACAGCAAGATTGGCGTTGGATGACAAGCTCAGTCTGCGCTGTGCAACATCTACCGCACTATAATATACTACTTGCTAGTTAACTTCTAATATATATCTTTCTGTTGTAAAAACAGTGACATCTCAGTTTCTCAACTCAGGCTTTGGGTTTTTGCATTACAGACAATAATAAAGATAGAGATAAAAGAAAATTGCTGATAAAAAATTGGGCAATTTCAATCAAACAGTAGTGTTGCTTGAGATTTTCAGATGGGGATTATTTATTTACTCAAACAACTTGTCAAAAGCTATGCAGAGGGTACAGATAAGGGGGGTCCCACTGGCAAGAGCGCGGGTGTGGCAAATGGCAAAACCTCTTCACTTCTTGCTGCGGCTACTTAAACTGTTTCTTGCAATAACTAGCCAACTGTTTTGACTTTTGTCAATCACTAGTGTCTCAAATTAAAATAAAACTCTCACGCGCCTTTATATCATTCGGGAATCACTTGCCACTCAAGTTTTCGTGGTAAAGAAAGAACACAGCAATAAAAGAGATTTAACTCCATTGCTGCGCATTGAGTTACTGTGGCAGTGTTGTTGATATCAGGTGCTAATGTGTTGGCAGCAGTCTCTAGTTACTTTCTTGTTCACTGCAATTATGATTTATAAGGCAGAGCTGGCACTGGCACCAGCAAAGTGCCTCATATCTTCCCCACCTTCAGAATTTAATTCTGCTTTCAGCTTTCAACTTTACCCCCTCATTCAATATCACCAAAAATTAAAATTCCTACATTATGGAGTTAACTAAGCAAATCCCTTCCTTTTCTTGGCTCCAAGTTTCTTCAACTTCCAATATGATTAATACAGTAGCTACTAGCTAGGCTTTCTTTTCCTTTGTTTAAGTAATTAAGTCCAATAGCAAAGGAAAAGAATACAGTCAATTAAAATAATAATAATCAGAATGAAAAGAAACAGTTTAACAAGGAAAATACGTAATAGTAATAGTTGTAACAACCCTAATCTGGTATAAAGTTCATGCAATGGTATAAGAATAAAAACCATCTCTGGTACCTTTAAGCTATGTTTTGTTTATACAAAAAATTTATGGGAAAAAAATGGTTAAGAGAGCCCAAATACTGCAATTAAGAAAGGTAAAGAAAAAGCAAGGCCCTTTGTATTATGCTTTTCTGTGTTTACATTTGAAACGGATAAACTGATAAAGCAACAAATTTGATGAAACCAAGAAGTTTTCATCATAAAAGCTGGAAGCTTCATCTTCATCCTACTCGAGCATGACAAGCTAAATTCATTTTAAAATCTTCCTTTCTTGGAGCTACCATATATGTAGTAAAGAAGAAGAAGAAGAAGAAGAAGAAGAAGAAGAAAAATGGATTTTACCAAACTTTATAAAGGCAAATTGAACCAATTTTAGCTGCTCTTTCTTGGTTTACTTTTTCTTCTCGTTCTCCTTGTTGGAGGCTGCTTAGGTGCCACTGATTGCTCCTCTTCTTTCTTCATGCCTCCCATCGAAGCTGATGAAGCCTCTGCCTCTGCTTTTGGTTGTGGCTTTTGCTCTTGTTGCTCTTCATCTTCTTCTTCAACTTTTTGATGATGTTCCTCAGTAATTCTTAGTTGCTTTGATTGGGTCTCAGTAACTTCAGCTGCTTCCTCTTCTTTTATTTCTTCAGTTTCAGTTTTCTCAACAGTCTTTCGTGGTCTACCTCTCTTTCTTGGAGTGAGAGGCTGCTGAGACTGTTGTTGAGGGACCTCTTCACCAGCTGATGAAGCCTCAGCTATTGCTACCGAAAGTTCCTTTGTCTTTTGAGGCTTCTTCTTCTTACCCATCAATCTTTCCTTATCAATTAGCTTTCATTCAACGACCCAGAGATAAACCATCAATATCAAATCTTCTATGACTTGTTTTTATTTTACTATATTTTTTTTAATGTTTGAAGCTTTCTGTTTATTGAATCCAAAATTAATTCATTCAAATATGCCCCCTAGGTGTATTATTTTTTATACAACACCTTAAAGCAACTGGACCAATATCTTTGACCAATATCAAGATTCTGGAAACCCCATTAATACAAATCTCTTCTTTTTTTAGTTTCTTTTCCTCTAATTCCCTTTTATTCTATTCTATATACTATACAATCTACTACCAAATACCAATATCAATTGTAACTGCTTCTATTTGCAAAGAATAAACAAAGCTAAAAAAGCCATTAAATTTACTTTCCTTTTCTTTATCTACCAACCCTATCCATCCATCCCAATATATGCGTGTGTGTGCATATATATGCTTTTCTTTTGCAGCAAAAGAAAAGACAAGCAGGAGAAATATGGTCGAAAGCTAACCCTTTTCCATGCACCCTCATAAATTTTCTTTTTATTTTGTTCAACATGGACAGTTCAAAAACTAAGAAAATGAAGCAAAATGAAGTGGCTATACTAACCATGGTTAAAACGATTAGAATTGTTTGTGTATTTTTTTTCTTTTTTGGCAAGAAGAATTGTTTCTCTCATATAACCGAGCATTGGTGGAATTAAAATTTTACAATCAAATAAGATTAATTGATCAAATTAGTTAGACTGAAAATTAATTTGAAAAGTAATTTTAAACAAATTACATTAAAAATTGATACGAACCGATTGAACCAACAATTAAACTAGATAAACCAATGGTTAAACCAAGATTTTTGAATTTTTTTAATTTTTTTTGAAATTTTAAACAGTTTTTAACCGAAGCCATTACACCAACCAAACTGATCGGAACAATTCAATATAGCAAAACAGTAGAATACTGGTACCAATACATTATGACTTTAGAGGAATCACCAAGATAACCATGGTTAAATAATGACTAGGGGCTTGAAACCAGTGTGTTGTGACTTGTAATCCTCAATTCTCGTTTATAAAATAAGGGTGGTTTGGGTTTTGCCTTTAACGTGGTTAAAGGGCTGGAGTGTACTGTACAATGACTCAGAAGTCAGACCCAGTGTCTCAGTCTGACAACTTGTGTCGCTATAAGGCCATGGAGCCCTCCAGCAATATACCCCTGTTGAGATTCATAAACATTTAACCCTCCCACTGGACTTAATCATTGTGGTTCAGGGCCAGCTAAAGATATTAATTATGGCAAATTGAAGGCACAAACAATAGTTAATCTACTACAATTCTGCCAACTCTCATCAGGATCATCAGCTTACAGGATCAAATTTTCAGCAGTATTCAAAGACCATTCCTCATGATATGCAAAGTTAAGCAAACTCGGAAATGCAACTATAAATGTACAATAAGCTTGTTAGACAGCTCATAGACATACACCCAACCTAGAGTCAACTGGGCTACCATACAACTAATATAGTATTTGTAATTCATGGCGAATAAATAGATTCTTCAGTCACTTGGTTGAGGTCGTGACTCCAAGAATAATCTTACAGTCGAGTGGATTAGAGAAGGTTCTGCCATTGCGCCATTCCCATAGTCCCCACAAGCTAGTCTTTTGGAGACAGGGGGGATGAGAGAAATACCAAGCTCATCAATTGTCATGAGATGCTTTTCTGTGAAAGGGTTGCTCCACATGAAAGTGTTCATAGCTGGTGCAACAAACATTGGCTTGCTGTAGTCCCATGCTCGTATGACACAAGTTAACAAATTGTCACATAATCCTCCAGCAATCTGCATCAGCATATATTAGGAAAATAATAAAAAGGCTTAAGAGAAGAGTTGCAATTGCATCGTGCAATAAGATCATTTAAGAAACAAACCAGCTCACGAAAAGGGTAATATCAAAAGCATATGACAGCAGGAATAAAAATCTTCAGGTACATGAATGCTTAGCATAAATTATAAACTCGTGGTCAACCAAAAATATAATTGACATAAAGCATAAAATAAGTACTTGGATCTTTTTTACAGCTACATAAAACACACCTTAATCACTCAAAATTAGGTGACTTTTAGGGATACTAGTCCCAAGTCTCAACGCATTTTTAGTTCTCTTTACATTGACATACGCATATAATGAATGTTGAGCGTCCCTTCAACAATTAATACAATGTACAAGAAAAGAGGAACAAATATATACCAAAATACGGGCAAATAAGATTACCTTGCCAAGTGTGTTTGCTGACAATGGGGCAATGACCATAATATCAGCCCATCGACGAAGCTCAATGTGAAGTACACTGTCACCTATTTTCCCCCAACTAGACCATTCCTCCTCATCAGTGTAAAGCTTTAGATCCTTAGGAAGTGATGCTCTGTCAATGAAATGCAAAGAAGCTTTCGTGGCAACTGCTTTTACTTCTGCCCATTCAGAGAAACAATGGCAGAGATTCCCAAACTTTATGGCAGCTACACTTCCACTGGCAGCGAGTAAAACCCGGGATTTTCTTGGGGTAGGATTGACCTTAACCATCTCCCTATCTGCACCTTGAGGCTCAGGATACGCCATAACCTATGCAAATCTAAGCAAGAATAACCTTGATTACACCTTTCAAAACTGTCAGTCTTCTTTCTACTTTCAACTATCAGTTAATTAATCCCAGAAAAAAGGAAGTACAGCCACCACAATAAATCGAAAGTAAAACCCCAAATCCATCCCCAAAAGAAAGGAACTTTCCCCCACTAAGAATTTGAAACCCAAAACCCACTTCAAAATTTCATGATACAGATCAATTACGCTAGAGAAAATTCTAGATTAAATATGAAGTAAGCAGGACCGTGGGAGTTGCAGAGCTTTCGCATTGCGTAGAAAAACGAGTTGCTTACCTGGAATCTAAGATTAGAGAGGAATCTGGGCTTTCTGCTTCAGATGTTCTTGCGACTAGCAGAGAGATTTGAAACGCAAAGAAGCGCGAGAGTTGAGCTTTCGAAAGGGCCCCTGGTACAAAAAGAAATGCTGCCAGCTGCCTTTTGATGATCTGCTGCTACTTGCTATACCAAAATGCCTTTACGGAGCGCGAAAAGGGAATTTCCTCGGTTGCTCTGCCCCCTCTTTTTTTCTCACCAGCACTAAAGGTGACAATGGGTATTTGGTTTTTGATCTCTTGGTTTCAAGAATTGGGCTTCTCTTACTAAACCGAAGCTTCTCCTTTGTGGTTTTTAATACGTTAAAAGGCTTCTTTGTACAAGTTCAAAGTAGGAAGGCCCAATAAGTCCGAGGAGACTAACATCTAAATGCTAATGATTTCATGGCGCAACAGGCGACAGCCACGTTGACATAGATGCTGATTGCCCCTCAGTCAATCATCAAAGCGGGGCAAGGCAGGGACAAGGCAGAACATCCCTTTCAAACGGCACCGGCCTCGTAAAATGTAATAATCTGGGGGTGCTAATCGGATAAGGTAATCGATATACATATTATAATACATAGGTAGCGTAAGTAACAGAGGTAACCCATCTCTCTCAGTATATTCAACCATTTCACAAATTTACTCGTAGAGAAAAATCGTAAATAAGATTAGTCATCTAAAAGTCCCATCACCCATTCAATTTTAAGATTATTGGGACAAGTCATTTCAATTAACACTGTAGCAGTATATATAATGTAAGGCTAGAAGTTTCTTGTATATTTGGAGACTTTGGGCCTTCGTAGTCTTTGTATATGTGCTTATCCACAATTTTTATTTAGGAAATCAAAAGCGGTAATCTTAGAGGTTGAAAGCGATTTGAGATGTCAATAGTTAGTGACTAGCAAAGTAGATTTTTTTTTTCCGATTAATAGAAGACAATTTATACATTTCCCCAAGTTAGAATTTTTGTGGATGGAAGATTTTCCTGGTAAAGATTATTTCCTTGGTAAGGAAATTCCTTTTCACATTTTGTGGTGCTCTATATTTCTATAGGAACTGATATTTTCATAATTTGGCTGGTTGTATGACGTGTGTGTTTAATATTTGTTAATTGCCATGTGCCTGGTTATTTTTGCTTCTTAAAAGGTTTTTTTTTTAATTAATTTTCTCTTGGAAGGAGAGGAAGATAATTAAAAACTCAAAGAAGGGCTTCAATTAGATCCTCTTGCTTGCTAACATTCCAAACTTGGAGATAAGAGAAAGCTGACCCCTGGTTTGCTTATCTGTAGGATCCCCTGGGGAAGCTGCTGGTGGTGGTGGGTACTTTTATTTCAATTTCCAAATGATGAAGATTATTATTTTTAAGTTGATCTTTGTTTTAAATTCCCACTTGGTTGTCTTAATTCTTTTGTTGTTCTATGGAAATTTCAAGTAAGCTAATAGAAGGTGGATTTTTTTTTTCTTTTTTGGGCAATCGGAAACTTTTTTTTATCACTTTGGGATTACTTAACAATTAATTGTGTATATTTTCAAAGGAAAAAAAAAATCTAGACTTTTCCCTGATCTGTATTAGCGATGATCAATCATATTGTTAAGTTGGAAACTCATCTTCTTTTTATGGCGAGGAGCTAACTACTTGTTTGACTGCTTATGGTTTTTTTTTTTTTCTGTTATTGTTTTTCCTCCATATTTCAAGGGTCTATGTTCCTAAATTTTTTGTGGTTTAGGCATTTATTTAGATTTTGACTTGGAAACCTCTTATCAAGATCTCCCTTGGATTTTTCTCATATATGCTTTGTTCCTATACCCTTCTCTCCCGTAATTTCGACCTAGCTGATTCGGATGGCTTATTCCTTGTGATTATCTGACTGGCATTAATCTCAATTTGTTATAACAGGTTTTTACAGGCATTTCAAATACCATTTTCTATGGTTCTTTGGCTGTTCTGATTCTAATTGATGTTGGAGGGGTTCAGTGAGGATTAAGCTCCTCAATCATGGAAGGTCTTTGTGAAACACCAGAAAATGGTAAAGTAGCAGATCCCGACCTTCGGAATATTCGGTACTTGCCATTCCAACCCTGTACCGGATTATCATTACTTTGGTTTGATGTGAGAGTCTTCTATGTTAGAGTCAGCAATTTTCAGGTTGATGATTCAACCCCCGAGTTTCTGACTCTCAATCATATCCCCTTAGACCCTGACACCCTTTTGGAAGTTAATGGCATTAGAAGCAGCATATACTCGGATGGGGTCTCTATACTCCTTAGAAGGGATCGTGTAGATAAGAGATCGGAAGAAGTCACCTTTGTGAGCACAGATAATGTTAGGCTGACAGGAAGTGTGAAATTTGAGGTGTTTGATAAAAAGGATCTCATTCTCTCTGGTATTTTGGAAATGTCTAGTAGTAATGGCTTCATTGGGGAATCGAAAAATAACGTGAAACAATGGAGTATGAATTGTGAATCAAATATCACATCTGGCAGCGGTTTCCTGAAGGGAAAGCTCATTTCTTCTCCCAAATTATTACCACCAACCATTGAGGTTTATGTTGCGGGTTGCTTTTCTGGGAAACCAATCATCTTGACCAAAACATTGCAACTTAATTACCGGAAGAAGCATAATCGGAAGGGAACATTAGATGCAATCCCGGAATACGAGAGCACTGAATGCCAGAAAGATATGTCACCTGAACTTGATATGCAGGTAACATACCTGATATTTCACTATTAAAATTCCAGTTCTTATCTTTTCTGTTCTCTTTAGCGGACTAATTTTAAGGTATACTGTCTTTGAGCCATGCTTTGGTGCTGCATTGTTAATCTTACCATTTGAGCAGCTCATATTCTGTATATTTAAGGATGGCTAATCCTGACAAATTACTGTGATTTAAAAGTCATTTTCTTTTATTTTCTGTTAGTTTCCTTCCTCGTTGTGGCTGCCAATGTGCTTCCTGTTCCGAAACATGTTTCTTTTTGCAATATGGTTCATACTTGCAAGATTTGAAATGGATTGGAAACAGAATCTTTATCCTATATGTGTCATCAGTGTATGGACAAGTATGGGATTAGGATATACCCCCTTTCCTTTTCTCTTGTGTACTTTCCAATATAATTGGTCTGCCAATCGTGACAGCTATAGGCCCACTAGAGCCATACTGGTTTGGTTTCATGTAGAGGCCACTTTTCCTGGCCGTTTCTTGCCATTTTGTTTTTTGGGGGGTACCCCATTCTCTTCTCTCAAAGCAAATGCTGTGTTATAGAGTGCATTGCAATCCAAGTATTCGATTAAGTAGCAACTTGCTAGCCAATCGAGGGTCAATGTTGTTTTCTTTATCTTGCTTATAAGCTGAATGTTGTCTTTGAATCAACACATTTAATTTGGAATTGTTTTGCGAACCTGTATCAGACCAGACTCAGAAAAGTTGCTGTTGATCTTTAGGCTTGGTACTTTGCACAAAACTTCCTATTACATGAATGGATATACTGAACTCTTGCTACCAAAAAACTGGTTGGAGCATCTAAACATACTACCATATTTTCTCAAATATTTTGTTTGAGCATGACCTAATATTTTGTAGACCTTCGTTATTGCCTGCTGTTTTAACTCACCTTATACATTGAAAGTAGAGATCTCTTCCTCTTTGAAGGCAACTCATATCACGGGGAAACTAATGTGTTGAACCCTCTTTTATGTAAAACTTTATGTACTTGTATTAGTTGTTTTCTTCTTTGGCATCTCTTGGATTGGTTATCATTTTCTTTATGTCATTCGATTCCTTGGTATAATGCCGCTCTTAGTTTCGATGGTATAAGGTTTGGTCTTTAGCAAACTAGAATATTCTCACACCGTCAGGATTGGATATCTGCTGAATCAGTTCAGGCTTTCATTTCATCCTCTAAGATCTGATTCTTAGCGAGGATCATAAAGCTTTGCCTTTTTACCTGTGTGTAGTATATGTTTGAGATGGAGAGACGAGAAAGCCACGGGGACAAATCCTTAAAATTAACATTCCTGTTAAATTCAAGTTTTTTATTTCGATAGTTTGTTTTCTTTCATGCGACACATTTCACTCATCTCTAACTTTTCATGTTACTTTCCATTTTTATAGTTTTCAGAATACAGAAACTACAAACCACCAAACGAAGAAGACTACAGTAATATTTTCTGGAGGAGGACAGAGTACATGGATGGCGAAGATGGTGAGCTCTCATGGTTCAATGCAGGTGTAAGGGTTGGTGTAGGGATCGGTCTTGGTGTTTGTCTTGGCGTCGGTATAGGAGTTGGCTTGTTGGTTCGTACTTACCAAGCTACCACTCGAAGCTTCAAAAGGCGGCTTATCTGAGTCCTTGCATCTAAATCGGTAATACAGCCCGCTCTGTTGAGATCCAAAAGCATTAACGCCATCTTGTATACAAGGATGCATCATTCAGTACAGATTTTGACCGAGTAGTTCCCCGCGCTGCTTTGCAATTAGTTTGTTAGATAGTTTTATTACTGCTATTGGGAAGTAAATGATTGTTTAGATATTACATGTTAAAGCCTGTATGACTTGTATTTCCCTGTATATAACTCTGCTTTTGAGGCAACTGGTGTGTGTTCTGTTTTCATGGTAAAAAAAAAAAAAAAAAACAAAAAGTACACTTAATTTTTGTACAAGGGTTGGTTTGTTTGTCACAATTTTGGAGGGATTGTTATACATTTATTTCATTGTTACTATTTGATATTTTTACTTGAAAATAAAATTTCCAAATATTTTTATATTTTTATTGATAAAGATATTAAATGATTTTTTTACTTGAAAATAAAATAATATTTAAAATAAAATTTCCAAATATATTTATATTTTTATTAATAAAGATATTAAATGAAATTATATATAAATAAATTCATAACTCATGGTTGTGATATCAGATAATTAGGGTGATAGTTATGACCTGGATGAGGAAATTTAATTGGAATGCTGAAATCTTCTCGTTTAGATAAGCTTTAGCCCTACTTACGTGCACTGATGGAAAAACCTGTTATGTTACTTAAAGAGTATTTAATTCCATTATGTCAACATTTGTATAGATAATTAGATATAAAAGATACCCTCGCCAAGACTCTAAATATATAAAAGAATTTCCGGAAAATATATATGTGAAAGAAATTTTAGAAATTGAAATATCTATGTTTTATATATAGACATTCAGAATAGAGAAAGGATTGTATGAAATAGGAATATTATCATTTTCCAATAGTTTTATGCCACATCAGTATTCTTATCTTGAATATTTGGATAAACTAGAAAATTTTAGTTATGAATTTTTGTAGGTTAAATGCTTAAATTGTGACTTAATCTTTTAGGGGTTGCTGTTAAACTTTTCAAAATGCTCGTATAAATGTATAATTTTTACAAAAGTGCTTAAATAAGGGTTAAAGCTTTTTGAAAATACTTAAAATAAGAGTCAAACTTTGCTTAAAAAAAAGCTTCTCAAATGTCGTATATTAAGTCTCAAATTATGTTTTTATTATTTTTAAGCAATAGTTGATTCAACTTTCCTATAAATACATTAGAGTTCACCTATTTCTACTCAAATCGAGTTGAAGTGTGTGAAAATTTATTATTTAAATTTTTTTTTTTTTATAAAAGTTGGCTCTTATATAAACATTTTCAAATGTTTGACCCCTATGTGAGCAACCTTTAAAAGATTAAGTCCTAATTTGAGCATTTAGTCATTTTTTTTAGAGGAGATGTAAATTCGAATTTTGAAAACAGTATTATTGGGAGGGGCAACCATGAACCTCAAGCATAAGCCACTAAATAGACATGAAAATACCAAAAATTTGTAGATGTTCAAATTGTGTGCAAACATAAACTCTTAGATATCAATCAGTCAGATCCATTATTTTATACAAATATCTAGAATTACTCATAACCATTTCCAACTCCTAAACTAGAAGGACAAATGCGCTTTAACACTTTCAAACCCAGGAACTCCTACATTAACAACAATGTCAATATCAATTAAACTAAAATTCAATCAAATTTAAAATTTTATTATTTAAATATTTTAATAACATATTTGGATTCATTTTGTTTTTTACTTCGTCAGTTTCTAAATTAATAAAATTCCCAGAGTTCCCCCAACCCATATTAGCCATAGGCTTAATGTGTTAAATTTGTAAAATAAATCTGAAATAAAATTTAATAAACCATAATCTATCATGTCAATTCATCAAGAGTAAATCAAGAACAAAACTAGATGCGGAAGTGTACCTGAATCCATGAATTCCTTGAAGTTTTACTGAATCTTAAGGATTTGATCTTTCAAATTAGCACACAAGAAATTTAGAGAATACGTGCTCTCTCTTTCCTAATGATGTGATATTAGAAAAGATATCTTGTGTATAATTTGGGGACCATAACCCTAATATTTATAACCTTGGCATATTAGTTCTAATCAAATTCTAATTAGCACATCATTAATTAGAATTTGATTAGAAGAGTATCTACACATATTTAACCCATACTTTATTTAATAATTAAAGCCCAATAAAATTTTAACCAAATTAGATCACTTTTAATTTGGGCTAACCTATCATGATAGTAAATAATAACATGTAATTACCCTTATTATATATGTGATGTCCATATTTTCCAACAATCTCCCACTTGGACTACATTTATACTAATTATTCTATAATTACATGTCATTATATAACCTTATGAGCTCAAAATTTTACTATCATATCAAAAAGGTATTCCGAACAATCTCGTCCATTAATTATGTTAACATAGAACCAAGGCGACTTTCGTTACATATATCGTAACTAAATCCATCCATGATCACGTATATTAACACAACCAAATGACATAGATCAAGTATGGATGTGTAGCATGGAAATTACATGCAATATGATCTAAACATGTCTATTTCCAACTGGTCCTCCTTAGTGAGATCAAACCTTACCAAAATCAGAGTTTGAATAAACCAAATAAACTTTATTTCTGCAGAAAATAAACTTAATATCTTTAAACTGAAATAACTGAAAATGTGTCTGTAACATAAAAGCATTTAAAAATACAAACTCCCACTAAAACCAAATATCCTTTAAATGGCATTACACCCATATGAGCAATGTGTTCTTATAAAACCTTAGGTGTAGTTCCTTAGTAAGCGGATCCGCAATCATGGAGTTTGTCCTAATATGCTTTATAAGCACCTAACCATTCTGAACTTTTACCTTAACAATCAGTAACTTAAAGTCTATGTGTTTTTACTTTGATGTGCTCCTGTTGCTACTGGAATAAAAGATTGCAATTTGTTTTCACAATTTGCACCTTAGTTAAAAAATCTTATATCCATATTCCATCAAAATCGGAGTCTATATACCTGATGATCTCTAATTGATTAGACCTCCGATATGTGAGCATGTAATCTTTTATTCTCTGAAAATACCTTATAACCCTCTTGGATGCTATCCAATGGTCCAAATCAGGGTTGCTTAAAATATCTGACTAACATCCCAATAGTGTACACAATATTCCAATGTATACAAACCTGAACGTACAATAGACTTTCCACTGCTAAAATGTAAAAAATCTAATGCATTTTTGTAATTTCAAAATCATTCTTAGGGTATTGATTGAGGCTATACTTATTATTAACAAGCAGTATGTCATTAACATATAAAACCAGAAATATGTACTTACTCCCATTGAATTTGTGATACACACAATCATCAACAATGTTCATCTCAAAACCAAACGAAACAATTATTTGATGAAACTTATGGTACCATTGACGGGAAGCTTGTTTGAGTCCATAGATGGATTTTGTCAATTTGCAAACCATATTCTTTGAGTCTTTCGACTCAAAAATTTTTGGTTGCACCATATAAATTGTTTCTTCAATGTCACCATTAAGAAACACAGTCTTAACATCCATTGATGTAACTCAAGAATAAAATGAGCAACAAGCGCCATGATTATCCTAAAGGAGTTTTTCGATGAAACTGGAGAGAAAGTCTCTGTAAAATCAACACATTCTTTCTGAGTATATCCTTTAGCTACAAGACGCGTCTTATACCTCTCCACATTACCATTTGCATCCCTCTTGGTTTTAAATATCCATTTACAACCAATTGGTTTTGCACCTTTGGGTAATGGGACAAGTTCCCAAACTTAATTTTCTCGCATAGACTTATACTCATCTTTCATGGCATCAATCTACTTTTGAGAATTAGAACTTTTCATGGCCTGATGAAAGTTGATTAGATCATCTTCCATCATTCTATTATCATCCTCATGTTCTTGGAGAAATACAACATAATCATTTGGAATAGCATTTCTCCTTTCTCTTGTGGACCTCCTTAATGGCACTTGTTCTTGAGGTTGTTGAGTTTGTTCTTCTGGAACAATTATCTCATTTTTAATGGGGAGTTGTTCAACATTGTCTTGCAGAAGTTCTGGATTCACTTCTTGATCAATGATAGGTATAAGAACCTGAACATCGTCAAAAGTGATAGTAGGAACTGAGTTAGATTCCAATCCCTCCTCAAAAGTAATGTCTCTAACCTTATTTCTCCCCCAAACTCAACATCCTCAAAAAATGTTGTAGTTCTCGTCTCAAAAATATTCCTTATTATGGGATCATAAAACTCATAGCCCTTAGATCGCTCAGAATTTCCTTAACCCTTAACTTTCTAGACATCAAAGAAGTCAGAAGTGATGTCATTTCAACCTTATCGTTTTTAGCAAAACGTTTCTCAATTTTGTCAAGGAAACTTTGGCCTGTGTAGATTCTATGCCCCTAAAGGCTTCTGAAATGTTGTACCTCATGATCATTAGACTCTTGCAATTTGAACGATCCCTCCTCTCAAAATCCCTTTTAACATAGGGGTGCTTTCCGCAGTGAGAGGTGCGAGTTGTTCTTTCCTTAGTGCAAGGTCTATATTCATACAGCGAAGCACTATAGGTAAGTGCCTTTTCCATTCATTGAAATTAGTCCCATTAAGCATGGGTATAGAATTTATATTAGCAGATATTGTGGTAGTAGAATATGAATTAGCTAAATATAGAACAAAAAATAAATAAAAATAACCTCACATCAATATTCATAAGTAAACAATAAATTCAGGATAATGGCTAATCCCATCTCAAGATACCAAAAACAACATTAATATCAAGTCTTTGGACAGTAATATTAACAGTAAGGGGTACTCTTGTAGCAATCAAACATTAACAATAAATTATGTCAAACAATTAATTAATCTTTGGACTAACTTATTGCTCACGTAAAATACCTTATAATTGTTACACATTTATCACCACAGATGTCGTTGAAATTCTGCCAAATATTAACTTACCTTTGGGTCAATTAATAAACGCATGAATCACAAAAACATATATGATGCGTCGTTGAAAGCACTAAATATATCCTATTCCCTATAAAACAATAAAAATAACAGTAAAGGGGAAGTAGGGTCGAATCCTCATGGACCAGATTGTAAGAATGCTCGTTCTTCGAAATCCTGGGTAGAATCGTGCCCAAGAAAACCTGCGTTCCTGGAAAAAAATAAAAATAACAGAATTAAAAGTTTGGATCTGGAAACGAAAATGAAATAAAATAAAAACAGAATTGAGAAGTCGAATTGAAATTACGAAAATTAAAAATAGAAAATAGAGTTGAGATAAAGAAATTCTTATGGGAGATTCCAGCCTCCGGTTGCCTCATCCGCCTTGGGCTCAATCCTTGGCTTTTAGATAATCCTTCTCAAACCGAATAAGCCAGTTATAGTGGAAGAGGATGCCTACGACCACCAGCTCCAGGGATTTAGACTTTGATTTAGTGGAACCTGACTCTAGCCAACAATCACTCTTGTGGGATCATCTTATGCTAGATCAACGTTTCTCAATGGCGAATCCCACGCCATTTTGTCTCTTGGGCTCGCCAACCTCTGACGCAGTAAGCTAACGAACCGACGGTGCAATCCTTCCAAATCATACAAAACGGCCGCCTTTGCATACGTTGAAAAGTTTACTTTTTAAGGGACATGGACGGAAGCGTCAGCCCCGTAATACGGAGAAACGATAAATACCCTGTTGAGAAGGCTAAGTACGGATTCTAAACCTTAAGAACCCTTTTTGGGGATTTTCAACAACCTTTGGCTAGAAGGATTTTATTGGCTCATAGTTGTGGTGGAAAAAAATATATATATAAATGGAGGTTTTTATTAAAAAGAAATATGGAAAGAACAAGAGATTTTTGGGGAGAGAGTTTACAGAAAAAGATGAACCAACAAATGAGTCATTTCATCCCCTATTTATAGTGCTAAGATAGATGGACTAGTCCTACTCAAACTCTCAAAGATAATTACAATTAATCAAAGATAAATAGAGATAAATAAAGAAATTAAATAATCGTCAATAATTATCCTAATATTAATTATCCTAATATAATTAAAATAGAGTCTAATAAAGCAAAGTCTCTTCTTTTTGCATTTCAATCCTTCTGTCCTCCATGTTTGCACTTTTTGCACCATTTTTTCCCTTTGTTGCACATTGGTCCATTTTTATCTTTAATTTCACATTTTTGGCCCTTAATTTCGCTTTTGACTCCAATTTAGTCCCTACAAGATAAAAGACCATAAATAGCCCAAATTTGTAGAATCATACTCAAAATAAATATACAATTAGCACATAAAAATATGTCATTCTAGAGTATTATCAATATAATCATCTTAATATTTCAAATAAACTAATCTATACAAAAGAGGTCACTTTGGCGACATTTAGTTTCAACTAATTTATTTAAAATATTAGACATACTTAATTAAAAGCCAAAATAAGAATTTATTTGTTTCAAAATATCTCTTTTAATTTCATCTTTCAATCAAATTAAAAAATAATAGTATATATATGTATATATATTTATCCCAAAACAACATACAATGATGTTGGCAAATATAATAATAGTTGAATAAATCATAAACCATAAATAACCTCACATAAGACTTCAAATTTAAACCCAAATAATTTGAATAAAGGTAAACATCATCTCAAGATATCGGACACTCAATTAATATTTTATCTTTGGACAAAATATTAACTTGTAAGTGATATAATATTGATGTAATAATCAAACATTGACAATAAGAACATATCAAACCAAAATCTTCTTTTGGGCCAATTTATTGCTCATATGTAAAACTGAATAATTGTCACATGTTTATTACCATAATTACACATGTAATATTATTAACCTTCATTTGGGCCGGTCAATATTAACATAACTTAAGTTACATGCACACAACCTTTTATATTTTAAAACAAAATAATTTATACAAAAAAATCACTTTGGTGACTTATTGCTTCAATTAAGTTATTTTAAAATATATATAAACATACTAATATTCAAAATTAAAATTTCCCCAATAGTCAAATGTCAAAACTATATTTTTTTTATTGCTTTATAAACTCCGAAATAACCCAAAATAAGGTTGTCTTAATAATGTAATAAAAAAAACGAAAACCTTAATTTTTGACTATTTCTTTTTTTTTTTTTTTCTTTTTTGTTCCAAAACCATATATATCAAAACCAAATAGAAATAATGTAGTGGTTCAAAACCAAATAATTAACAAGCACATGTATTCATAATTTTGGCATGGATAAAAACACCAAAGCAATTCACGTATATACATGTGTTCATAATCAAATAGAAAAACTTACCCTGAATTTACCATGTAAATTCAAAGTTGTATTTATGATTAAACAGATATTCATATGAATACTTGAAAAATAAGACTTTAAGTCAATATATCTCAGAAATAAAATTATAATAGTTGACATACCCCATAATTCATACCATAGATAATATCATCATAATTTAACCAAATATTTGGAACCATAAGATGCCAAAACCTAAGATTATAGTGCCAAACTTAAAACCAAATTATTTAAACACATATTATGATTAACATCAATTTGCATCAAAATCTAATTTCATCATAATTAACCCATAAAAAAATACAAACCTAATCGACTTGCCTATCCCAAGTAAATACAAATTCAAAATATATGCTTAAACTGAATAGTATGAGAAGAATAAGCATATAAACTCAATAATAAATAATATATTCTATCAATTATATATTGAATTCAAGAATTAATGATTATAAAAATTGAATTCAATTGTACAATTGTTGAACCGGATTTGAATTAAAAAACGATTATAATGAAACCCTAAAATTGAATCGATAAAAAAATTTAAAACTAACAAATATTACCATCAATCTTAAGGATTCAACATATCTAATGAATTCATTGATAAACAATCGGTATATAAGAGACACTTTACTTGAAGCAATTTCTTTTACCAACCATAAATCATCATGTAAAATCCTGAACATAATTACTAAACTGTCCCCAAAACAATATATATATATATAACCGTAAAACTGTAAAACAAGCGATTAGCGATTAACAATCCATCTATTAATATAATCAAATATATATCATAAAAAGTTTCTAATAAACCCAAACCTACACAGCTTTTTAAATAGTTATTAAAACTGTATAAACAACATAAAATCCTCAGTTTTTTTTTTTAAATTCTCAATTAAAATTGTAAATCTTTCTAGTTATACAAAAATTAAAACCTTAAAACTTTAAAATTTTATTTAAAGAATCAAAACCCAAAAAATTATCAGGAATATGAAAGATTCAACATAATATATAATTAAAATATCAAATCCATAAAATTAAAAAAGAAAAACGAATCAATCCAAAAATAATAAAGAATCAATTCATTCTCAATAATTCAACATGACAAAGCTCTGATATCATTTGTTAGATTTGTAAAATAAATCTGAAATAAAATTTAATAAACCAGGATCTATCATGTCAATTCATCAAGAGTAAATCAAGAACAAAACTAGATGCGGAAGCGTACCTGAATCCATGAATTCCTTGAAGTTTTACTGAATCTTGAAGATTTGATCTTCCAAATTAGCACACAAGAAATTCAGAGAATATGTGCTCTCTCTTTCCTAATGATGTGATATTAGAAAAGATATCTTGTGTATAATTTGGGGACCATAACCCTAATATTTATAACCTTGGCATATTTGTTCTAATCAAATTCTAATTAGCACATCATTAATTAGAATTTGATTAGAAGAGTATCTACACATATTTAACCCATACTTTATTTAATAATTAAAGCCCAATAAAATTTTAACCAAATTAGATCACTTTTTAATTTGGGCTAACCTATCATGATAGTAAATAATAACATATAATTATCCTTATTATATATGTGATGTCCATATTTTCCAATATAAGGTTGTTTAGAAAAGCATAAGGTTTTAAATCTGTACTTGCACGTATCAGAACAAATTTCAAAATGGTGTACACCAAAAATATTTCTTTAACAACCTGCAATTGGTTTATTGATTATAGGTGTTTATTTTATATTAAAATTGTAAAGAGTATTTACTAGTGGTTTGTGTGACAGTAGATTGATAATTGAATTGGTTAGACTATTATTTTTTAGTTTTATCAAATAAATTATTAAAAATTCATAAAAATTAAAAATTACAAATAATTAAATTGATTCAACCGTTAATTCAATCACTAATTCAACTAATCTTTTAGCTCAGGTCAATCGATTCAATCTCTCTCTCTCTACATTGGTCCCTAATCAATTTTTAATCCGATCGACCGATGCGGTCGGATTCTAAAATAGTGTCATATTGTGAGTTTGTTAAAAAAAAAAAATTGTTTCCAAGATATTCGTAGATTCATTGGCTAAAATGGAGGCTCAAAACAAGATATTTTTCTTAGCTTGGTTTTAATTTTGCCTGCATTTTGGTATTTGATGTGGGTTAAATATTTAAATAAGATCCTAAATTTTTAGATGTTGTTTATATAAGGGTTAAACTTTTCAAAATGATTGTATAAATGTCAAATATTTCAAAATAGTCAAATAATGACTAAATATTTTCGAAAGTGTTCAAATAATGGGTTTTTCAAGTGTCGTATATCAAGTTTTAAATTATGTTTTTATGTTTTTATTTTTTTTATTATGTAATATTTGATTTTGCTATCATGCATTCCATTCTAAATAAGTCAACAGCCACATAATTTTTACTACAACTAGATCGAAAAGTGCATAAAAATTCTTATTTGTGCACTTTTTTGAGCTTTATATGACTATTTTAAAATGTTTGATTTTTATGTGAATAACCTTTAAAAGGTTAAGTCGTGATTTGAACATTTAGTCATTCAATGTGTATTGGTTATTTTTATTATTAACATACAAACACCAATTGACCGAGGTCGGGAAGAGGGAGGAGAATCTATAACGATCCAATTTATCAATCAAGATTTTGACTGTTATAGAAAGTAATAATCAAATTAGGAAAATTAAAAGAAATATTACAGGTGCATACATTATTGCTTTATGCATATTCTATTTTAAATTATTTCATATGATTAATTATGAAGTTCATAAATCTAGCAAGATCAATTAATCAGTATGAGTTATCAAATTAAAATAATTAATTTATCATGAGTTATTAAATTAAAGTAATCAATTTATAAATTTATAATGTTTCAAATTCATAGTAGAATATTTATTTAGGAAACTTAATAATTAATTGAACTGATATATTTAATTCTACTCATTGAATATTATTTTCATTTAATAAAATATAATTAATAGATTTTTTTCATATAAAATTTAAATATTTTATTGAAATAATATTTTAATTAATATTTTATTTAATAAATTATAATTAATAGGTTTATTTATATGAAATAGATATAATTTTACATAAAATTTTTAGAAAATATGTTTTTGTAGAGAATTAATTTAATAAAGAATATATACTTTAAAACTATGTATGTTGCTATTATAAGTGGAAAATTGTTATAGAATGTTAAAATAAAATATAAAAAATTGATTTTACTAGAAACTTGATTGTTACATTTAAATGTTGTTATAGTGGGTAGCTATTATAGAGAAGATTAACTGTATATATTTTGCCTCCTAAACTTGGTGGCTTGTATTTAATTGATACATTTTTTTATATGATTGATACCTAAACTTCAATTTAGTCACACTATGGTACTATTGTAGTAACATCATTAAAATGTGCTAATATGACATTGACAATTAATAATATGATAACACACGACAACACTCATTATGACACGTGACATTTAAAAAAAAATATCTAAAAATATTTATGTAACACCCCTATCCCGTATCCATCACCGGACTAGGGTTACGAGGTATTACCAGTCGAATCATAACATTTAAACAACCATTGCTCACACATCAGCATATCATAGTTAATCAATAACACAAAGTCCCTTTAGAAGGTCTACGAGACCTTAAACATGCTTTAGAAGTGGTTCGGAACTAAACCGATCACATTTAAAACTTTTACGAAACTTTAAAAAATTTTCTTCAAAACAGGGCACACGCCCATGTGGCTAGGTCGTGTGCCTCAAACGGCTATGCCTTAGACCATGTCTTACCCCGTGTGCAACATTGACTTGGGTCACACGGTGTAACACCCCTTACCCGTATTCAACGCCGGAATAGGGTACGAGGCATTACCAGAATTACAAATTTATTTATTAGACATTTTATTTCATCTAGCATTTATATTTGAAATCAATCAAAATCAAACATATTGTCCCTTAAATATATTTATTTTTATCGACATGTCTTACTTGAATTTATTACTCGTTTCATCATACTTAATTACCTTGTATTATCATATTAAAGATAATCACATATTTACATGTCATGATAAATATAATTCACTTGCCGTTTCTTCATAAACATAAAACAGTTAATTCATCATATCAATATTTCACGTACCATCAACTTATATTTCCTTATATCATATAATTAAGTTACACGAACTTACCTGATTAAATTTGCAAAAATATCAAAATTCAGGGGCACTTTGGAAATTTTCTATTTTCATTGATTTTTCAGTCGATCTTAATCAAAATTAATAATTTCATTCAATTTTGCAATTTTAAATAATAAAATAATCCATTTCATGCAAATTGATCATTTCCACATTTTTACAAAATTAATCACAAAGTTTTACTTTTATTCAATTTAGTCCCTGAGCCTAAAACATTTCAAATTAGCCATACTACCTAAATATTCATACATATTTTCCTCCTCCTCCTCTCCATTCCACATCCTTAATGTATATAACATGCTATAAGTAACATTATCAATAATTTCATTAATTACTCATAAGTATATTCAAAACTGTCCATTTGAGTTATAGTCACTAAATTATTTATTTCCAGAGCTACAGAACTCCAAATGAAGAGCCGTTAATTTTTCCTGAAACTAGACTCACATATCTTCTTACCATAAAATTTTCAGAATTTTTGATTTAGCCAATTAGTACAGTTTATTCTTTAAAGTCACCCCTGTTCTGCTGTCTAGCAGTTCCGACCCTTCTTCACTAAAAATTAATTATCTTTTTATATAGAATTCAGATGATGTTATAGTTTATTTCTTATAAAACTAACTCATTAAGGAATCTAATCATATAAATTATGTTCCCAAATTATTTTTATACAATTTTTGATGATTTTTCCAAGTCAGAATAGGGGATCTCGAAATCACTCTGAACCAGTCTTACCAAAATCTAAATATCTCAAAATATAGAATCTCTTTTCTTTCTCTGTTTCTTTATTATGAAAATAGACTCAATGAGCTTTAATTTCATACTTCTAATTCCATTTCTACCATGTTTGGTGATTTTTCAAAGTTACCTTACTGCTGTTGTCCCAAAACTGTTTTCTTATAACTCATTTTACAATTTAATCCTAATTAAGTTTACTTATTTTCTTAACTTAATTCATACTTTGTTTCTTCTTAAATTCCTTCCATATTCAACTTGACTATCTAATATTCATATTAAAACTTTAATTTCTAATTTCTTCCAAATTAATCCCTCTAACACAGCTTATAGCATACTTTACATTTTAATCCTCTTACTAATTCTAACTTAAATTTCATTCAATTTAATCCCTGATTCATCTTTTTCTTCAACATCAACTACACTTGAAAACCTAAAAACTCTCAAAATATCAACTTAGTTTCATCAAATCTTGCTTTAAAGCTTCTAAAACATCAAAATTAAGTAAAAAAGGGCTAAATTGACTTACCTATCATCTTCCAAGCTTCAAACTTTCTATTTTTCCTTTTTCTTTCTTTCTCCCCTATTTCTTCTCTGTTTCGTCTTACTCTCTAGTTCTTTTATGTTTCTCCCCCCTTTTTCCTTTTGTTTTTGTTTGTATATATATAATAATATAATAATATAATAATATAATAATATACTTTAAAAAAAATCTCAGATTTTCATACTTAAACCGCCTCAACTTTATAAAATGGTATAATTGCCATTTTGGTCCTTCATAATTTCTTTTAATCTATAATTTAACTTTTACACCTTTTTCAATTTAGTCCTTTTCATTTAATTACATATCCAAACGTTAAAATTTCTCAACTAAACTTTAATAATAACTTAACGACACTCCATAAATATTTTTAGAAATATTTATGGCTCACTTTATGAATTCGAGGTCTCAATACCTCGTTTTTGGCCCAATTTTTCTAATTAATTCTTTTAGTTCACAAAATTCACTAATTTTAAAATATTTCTAAAATCACACTTAACTTATAATTATCGATTAACAAAGTTTTCAAACTTTTTCGTCAGATTTGGAAATCTCGAATCACTGTTCCGAAACTATTGAAATTGGGTTGTTACAACTCTTCTCCCCTAAAAAAATTTCGTCCTCAAAATTTCCTTGTTATTTTGATCATGAACTTCATTATTTCTATAATTCTATAGCTCCTTTGTACACATATTTATCTAGTTTATCATTTATATCCATTCTATATCCTTTCAGTTTGCAATTTATTTTTAATTCAATATTGCGAACATACTTTATAACGAAAATTACTTACTTTTTTTTTATAAGAGGTCCAATAGATTAAACAGAACACTTAGGATATATGAAATAAATATAGAAGTATATTATTATGTACTATTAATCAGATAGCACTTGATGAGTACCAAAGTGTTATTATCAGAGAATGCGCTAGAGTTCCTTAATGGTATACCACTAATATCTTAGTAGATCTAATCTCATTTACTTGGGAAAATTACATTATACACGCATATCACTTTTACAATTTTAACATAATGCTTTTACATACTTTACAATTTAACCATTGTACTAAAAACGTGTATGTTTATATCTTTTCTTTCTTTAATATATGTAACATATTTCAAAATTTACTAGTCATTCTTAATTTACTAATAATTCTTATTATGTGCTTCACATATCATTTTTTTTTCAATTCCAATTTCACTTCAATTTATTCACAACTAAATTTAATTTCACTTTCTCATTAATATTTATCCATCACTTAATTCAATTTCCATTTAATTCAACAATAACACTTACCTCATACTTCACTTATTATGCACATAATTTAAATTTAACATTTAATATTAAATAATAGACATCAAACATGTAACAATACAAGTCATATGTGTTAATTTATACTTTAATTTGATACCTCAACAATAGTCTTTCATCAAATAGCCTCATATACCATCTACATTATCTTTAATCAATTCATAAACCTTTGGTTCAAGTTTTCAATCTCATATCTCAATTTCAATTTACATTTCAATTCCTAATTCCACTTTTCCATACCTTCAATAGTTCAACCGATCAAATTCAATCGATTTTCTCATTTCGTTTATTCAACAGATTTCAATAATAATAATTTGATATTTTAACAAATTTATGAACCTTAAGTTCATACTTCAATTCTCACATTTCAATTCGATTCACAATTCAACTCATAATTTCTTACTCATATGTTCAATAGTTCAATCGATCAAATTTATTTAGTTTTTCTCATTGCAGTTATTCACCCTATTAACAATCCGGACTTTGATGGATACACGGATTCCAACCCAAACACACCAGTACGGCACATTGTGCCTAAAACGGTACATAGTACCTGATCAGTATACGATACACGAGGTGCCTGAAATACGACACATAAAGTGCTCCGATACGACACACGAGGTGCCCGACACGACACATAAAGTGCCCGACACGACACACACGAGGTGCACGAAATCGACACATAGAGTGCACGATTTACGACACATAAAGTGCCCGATCGGCAAAGCCGATAAATCCCGTACTCTTCCAAATCCTATGGCATGCCAATTATATCCGACTAGTCCGACAAGTTAATAGGGAAATCAATTCTCATTTTAATTTCACTTAATATTCATATCTACCCCTATTAACAAGACTCGGACTTTGGCGGATACACGGATTCCAACCAATCACACCAAAATAATGAAATCCTCCCAAACACACCAATATATCATATCCTCCCAAATACACCGAAGATATCATATCCTCCCAAACACACCGGTATATCATATCCTCCCAAACACACCAATAAGGCATTAAATGCCTCTTCGGATAAACCGAAGAATATAATACAGAAATATCTCCTCATCATATCACAAATCCTATGGCATGCCATTTGTATCCAATCTAGTCCGATAAGTTAATAGGGTGTTCAAATCATTTTTTTTTTCTATTTCAAATTCACTTTTCCATTTTCTAATCAAGATTATACAATTCAAGCATCAATACATATTTCAAATATTCACATATAATCGACTTGATTCAATTCCAACCACTTTTCAATCAATACACGATACATATATTTACACATATTCATAATTTAATGCATTTTTATTCAATTCGTATTTTTAATTTATTATCCAATCAAATTTAAAATAACTAATTACTTTTCAATCAATATACATTTCAATTACTCACATATTTTCTTTATTTAATTCAATTTGATTCAATTCAAATCACTTTTAGTTTCCCATTAATATACCTTCAAATATTCACATAGTTCATAATTCAGTTACGTAATTTAAATAACTTTCTAATTTCCAGTTCATTCTATTTTCACTTCTTATTTCAACTAGTTTCACAATATTATGATAATTCATTACATCAATAATTTCATAGTTTAATGCAATACACATAACAATATTCGAAGATTCCATAATTGATTCGAGATCGGTCTCAATTTCAATACTCAATCTTAAATTTATCATTTTACTAAACACTTACCTTAAAATACTTATCACACATAATTAATAAATTACACATAATAATGATAAAGTTTGAATAACAGTGATTCAAATATCATCAAAGTCTGGAGATATCACATTATCTTAAGTTATATATTAATAATGGCATACATTTCTAGACTTCACACATATTACGTTGGTCCGAGAACCGACTAAACCATAGCTCTGATACCACTAAATGTAACACCTCTTACCCGTATTCAACGCCGGAATAGGGTACGAGGCATTACCAGAATTACAAATTTATTTATCAGACATTTTATTTCATCTAGCATTTATATTTGAAATCAATCAAAATCAAACATATTGTCCCTTAAATATATTTATTTTTATCGACATGTCTTACTTGAATTTATTACTCGTTTCATCATACTTAATTACCTTGTATTATCATATTAAAGATAATCACATATTTACATGTCATGATAAATATAATTCACTTGCCGTTTCTTCATAAATATAAAACAGTTAATTCATCATATCAATATTTCACGTACCATCAACTTATATTTCCTTATATCATATAATTAAGTTACACGAACTTACCTGATTAAATTTGCAAAAATATCAAAATTCAGGGGCACTTTGGAAATTTTCTATTTTCATTGATTTTTCAGTTGATCTTAATCTAAATTAATAATTTCATTCAATTTTGAAATTTTAAATAATAAAATAATCCATTTCATGCAAATTGATCATTTCCACATTTTTACAAAATTAATCACAAAGTTTTACTTTTATTCAATTTAGTCCCTGAGCCTAAAACATTTCAAAGCCATACTACCTAAATATTCATACATATTTTCCTCCTCCTCCTCTCCATTCCACATCCTTAATGTATATAACATGCTATAAGTAACATTATCAATAATTTCATTAATTACTCATAAGTATATTCAAAACTGTCCATTTGAGTTATAGTCACTAAATTATTTATTTCCAGAGCTACAGAACTCCAAATGAAGAGCCGTTAATTTTTCTTGAAACTAAACTCACATATCTTCTTACCATAAAATTTTTAGAATTTTTGATTTAGCCAATTAGTACAGTTTATTCTTTAAAGTCACCCCTGTTCTGCTGTCTAGCAGTTCCGACCCTTCTTCACTAAAAATTAATTATCTTTTTATATAGAACTCAGATGATGTTATAGTTTATTTCTTATAAAACTAGACTCATTAAGGAATCTAATCATATAAATTATGTTCCCAAATTATTTTTATACAATTGTTGATGATTTTTCCAAGTTAGAATAGGGGATCTCGAAATCACTCTGAACCAGTCTTACCAAAATCTAAATATCTCAAAATACAGAATTTCTTTTCTTTCTCTGTTTCTTTATTATGAAAATAGACTCAATGAGCTTTAATTTCATATCTTACTCAACTTCTAATTCCATTTCTACCATGTTTGGTGATTTTTCAAAGTTACCTTACTGCTGCTGTCCCAAAACTGTTTTCTTATAACTCATTTTACAATTTAATCCTAATTAAGTTTACTTATTTTCTTAACTTAATTCATACTTTGTTTCTTCTTAAATTCCTTCCATATTCAACTTGACTATCTAATATTCATATTAAAACTTTAATTTCTAATTTCTTCCAAATTAATCCCTCTAACACAGCTTATAGCATACTTTACATTTTAATCCTCTTACTAATTCTAACTTAAATTTCATTCAATTTAATCCCTGATTCATCTTTTTCTTCAACATCAACTACACTTGAAAACCTAAAAACTCTCAAAATATCAACTTAGTTTCATCAAAATCTTGCTTTAAAGCTTCTAAAACATCAAAATTAAGTAAAAAAGGGCTAAATTGACTTACCTATCATCTTCCAAGCTTCAAACTTTCTATTTTTCCTTTTTCTTTCTTTCTCCCCTATTTCTTCTCTGTTTCGTCTTACTCTCTGGTTCTTTTATGTTTCTCCCCCCTTTTTCCTTTTGTTTTTGTTTGTATATATATAATAATATAATAATATAATAATATAATAATATACTTTAAAAAAAATCTCAGATTTTCATACTTAAACCGCCTCAACTTTATAAAATGGTATAATTGCCATTTTGGTCCTTCATAATTTCTTTTAATCTATAATTTAACTTTTACACCTTTTTCAATTTAGTCCTTTTCATTTAATTACATATCCAAACGTTAAAATTTCTCAACTAAACTTTAATAATAACTTAACGACACTCCATAAATATTTTTAGAAATATTTATGGCTCACTTTATGAATTCGAGGTCTCAATACCTCGTTTTTGGCCCAATTTTTCTAATTAATTCTTTTAGTTCACAAAATTCACTAATTTTAAAATATTTCTAAAATCACACTTAACTTATAATTATCGATTAACAAAGTTTTCAAACTTTTTCGTCAGATTTGGAAATCTCGAATCACTGTTCCGAAACTATTGAAATTGGGCTGTTACACACGGCCTGTTACACGCCCGTGTGTTTGGCCCCTGTGCAACATTGACTTGAATCACACGACTTGTCACACGCCTGTATGTCTGGCCCGTGTGCAAGTCTGACTTGCTTCGAATTGGGACATTGAAAGACACGGTCGAGACACACGCCCGTGTACTCAACCGTGTGGGCAATTATAGGCTATTTACAAGGCCAAATTGCCACCCAATTTGGGTCATTCCAACAAGCATCACTCTATACTCAATTCATGCCCAATTAATGGTCAAAACACTACCAAAACATGCACAATTCATGCTACAATATCGTCATTCATTTCCATATACAATTCCAACTCAAAACATGTCCATTTCATGAACTAATTCCATACCAAGAGCAAATGATTCACATATCATTTCAAACCATTTCAAACATGCAATATATTCACCATCTCAACTACCAAATCAAATATGAAACATACTATTTCTATTTTACTAAAGCACATCACAATGGCCATTCACACAAGACCATATTACACATCACATACACCATTTTCACATAGCCAAACATATACCAAAATCAATCCAAAGTCTCATCCATTATCAAGTCATATCACATGGCAAGATATATACATCTCAAAACATTCCACAACCTCACTAGCCTATAGATGCCATATACCATAAATACAACTTTCAAAAGATACCAAAATAAATGCCTGATAGTGTGATTGAGTCGCTGACGATCCCCGGATCTGAGCTAGCTTTAAATACCACTGTAAAACAGAGAAAGACATCACACAATAAGCTTTAAAGCTTAGTAAGTTCGTAATATAACACAATTAACTCAACAATTCAAATTCAATATGCAAATTAACTAACACTTAGTTCAATTCACATCACTACTCAATCTCATCCATGGCTATTACTCACTTTCATACCATATCTATAGGTTCATATACAAGCATTTATAATGCTACTCAATCCAACTCTTTTCATCACTCATTCACATAATCTTCCATCTATCTCATACACAATATTATTAACGACATAGGTTCTGTACATACCTGTAATATCCCAAATGATGGCTTGTGCATTTATGCTTAATTATATGAAATAGCATGCTTGAGTATGTTGTGAATGAGTATTATGAATTTTGTGAACCTTAGAAAATAGGAGAGTGCCTTAGAAATTTTTAGATTTTAAATCTAAAGGGGGAAGCTAAGTAGGGTGGCCTTAAGAGAAAATGTGGGGGAGATATATCACACAAATGGGCTTGGTAAAGTGGTTGTAAGGCACCACTTAGGGCCTTAGTGTGGGACGCCATATGCTAAAGGGAAAGGGCTTGTGTTCGAGACACAAGGGGAGCGATAAGGGGAATTTTTATTTTTCTCGCTGCAAGAAGCAAAGGCACCACTTAACAGCAGTTTAAGAAAAGATCTAGGGGATTTATGACAACAATAGCAGCTTGGAAAAGTGGCTGCAAGGTGCCACTTAAAGCCCACACAAGTGACGCCACAAGCAGGTGCTAATGGGCCAGGGTTCGAGCTACAAGGGAAGCAAAATAAAAGTTTTATTTTGCAGCAGAGAAGAATAGTAATGGACGGCATTAAAAGACTTAGGAAATAGTTTAAGATGTGCTTAAATTCCTTGGAAATTTCGGCTAAAGATAAATAAGGATTTATTTTAAATTATTATTATTATTTTAGATGAAGAAGAGATAAATGTGGATTATTTTTTATTATTTTAAATAAAGAGATAAGGAGAAAATTAAGGAATAGCTAGTGTTTGAAAGCTAGCCGAATTGAGGAGGGGAAGTAAGGCATTCGACCATACTAAGGGGGATTGTGCCGAAAAAAAATTCATTCTCCTCTCATCTTTTTTTTTTTAGTTATGCCGAAATTTCTTCTTCCTTCATCTTTCTCTTTGAGCCAAATTTTGGTTAAGCCTCACCAACATTTTCTTTTCCTTCCTCTCAATTCTTTCTTTCTTCTCCACTCTAGCCGATTCATACTTGAGCCTCCATAATATTCTTTTTCATCTCTTTCGTATCGCCACTACTATTAACCAAAAGCCGAAACCTGTTGATCAAGATCTAGCCATAGCCGAATTTCTCTGTGGATTAAACAAGGGTGCCGTCAACTACATCATTAGGGGTAAGAACAAATTCGATTTCCATTCTTTCTCTTTTAAGCTTGTCGAAATATAGGAACTAATCCCTATTATTGTTTTAGCCAAAACTACAAGGGATCTTTCGGGATTTGGCTATAGTTGGCTAAAAAGAGAATTATTCGGGATCTAGTCAACCAAGGTAAGTAAATATTCGGCCAAGGGCCATCTTCATAGTTTCCATGTATTGAAGCCGATTCTAACAATTGATAAGTAGGGATTTCGACAACCTCAAATCAAGTAGCACTTTCCGGGATTTAGATCACAAGGTAAGATTCATATGAACATTCGGCCAAGGCCTATTTAATGACTTGGATCTATTTCTTATTTGTTTAAAAAGCCGAAACTAATCATTTAGGTGATCTAGAGTTTGGCCGATTGCTAAGGGGAAGTATCACGAACTTTCGGGATTTGATTAGTAGTCAAATCGGCAACAAGGTAAGTTTTCGGGTTGTAATAATCCTTCGGGATTTGATTCTTTAGCCGAATGGCTCTTTGCTGACATGTTCAGGGTTGGCCGAATATAGGAACTAAGGATCTAGGACGCTAGATCGAGTCTTCGGGATTTAGAGTAAATTCGCTAAATATACCAAGTGTGTGCCCTTCTCCAAGACTTAATAAATTTAAAGCATTACATTTAATATAAGTGTTATAATGATGTGAAAGCTATGGCTAAGGTACCATGTTATGGTACAAAGTACCCAGGTACGTTTTCCTACTCCTACTAGGATTATAATATGATCTGTTATGGCACATGTGTAAATAATGATAAGAATGTGAAATAAGGCCTATGGTATGAGATTGCATGCTATGAATGATTTAAGGGGCATATGGGATATTATGAAAGGGGAAGTGAATGTGGTGACTTATGTCACGATATCTGAATGTGGTGACCTCGGTCACAATTATCTGAATGTGGTGTCTCATGTCACAATATATTATCCGGTGGCTATACCACAATATTTATAAGGGCGATGAGCATGTCGACTGCAGCGACTGCCTTTCATGGTGTGTAGCGGATGGAGGGTTGACTCAGTAGTCCCCACGGTGTGCAGGTTGGTACGGGTGATGTGTAGCGGATGGCATCTAGGTTTGGGTTCGGGTTTGCATCATATTATTTAAATGTTTTATGTCCATGTATGACTTGTATGCTCGAACTTGTTAGGACTTAGTGTTGTGGTTACACATTGAGTCTGTTGACTCACCCCGTGTGGGATTATTTTACAGGTGACGAACAGTGATGGACCGGGTCGGCATGAGCTTGTGGTGGCCATGCTCAGCTTGAAGTTTATTTAATTTTAGACTTTTACATTTTAAGTATTTGGATTTATTTCGGATTTTAAATGTTGATGTAATAAGGCCACAGTTGAACTATTCTATTGTTTTTATTATGTTACTTAATTTTTATTAAATTAAATATTAAGTAAATTTTACTTTATAATAAACTCTAAATGATTTATCACCTAAAATAAAGGGTTCTCAATATAAGATAAATTTGTTTTCAACTCGAGCCCAACCCAAAATAATTTTTCTTTCAAAACACACAGTTTTTTTTTCAAAGCGACAAAAGAATTTTGAACCGGTTTACACCGAGGAACATACCAGATCTGGTCAAGGCTCGTGGGCCGGGTTTTAGGTGTTTTAGTTTGGTATCAGAGCCCGGTTTCAAACTCTCGGCCTGGGGTTTAAAGCCCACAGTGTTTTAAAATTAAGGCCCAAATAAGTTTTATGAAAATTTTTATGAAATAAGCAGGTTTTCTGGCATGGCACCTAAGTCTCCGACCCGCAGTCCACCAGGTAAGTACCCCTATCCATTGTGTGATTTATAATATGATTTGTAGAAGGGTAGAAATGGAACGTAGAATTAGTATGATAAGTATTTGAACTATAGGACTAGTTTACCCCAACAACTACATAAAATTTTAAATGCCTAATTAAACAAACCTGTGGTTAAGTCACCGAGTTAGGGTGTGGCAACCATTGTGTGCATGTCTAGGATTGGTTTCGGTGGGAGCTTGGTACTTAAGCAGTCCGTGTGACTCACCTCCTCTCCGCTCGAATCCTACCTGGTGCGTAGCTACGGTTCACCCTAACCATAAGGACTTATTCATAGGCTAAACCCAATAACTAAAACCCGAAAGGGAACTAGCCGTATTTTTATAAAAACCCTAGTTTTAAAACTCTTAAAATTACCCTTTTAATTTGTGAGAACTATTTTTACAAAATTTTTCGAAAAATTTCCGATTTATAAAAATTACCTAAATACCCCTAGTGGTAAAATTACAAAAATGCCCTTGGTTTCTAAAATTTCCATATTACCTTCGGTTTCAATAAAATTTTCTTACTCTGCAAAAGTATCCAAAAAACCCTAATTTGCGAAAATTTAATATACCCGATTTGAAAAATTTACTAATTTACCCCTGGTTTACAAAAATTACCAAAATGACCCGGATTTCTAAAATTTTTGCAACATCACCGATTTGGAAAATAAATTCTCAAAAAGAACCCCCAAGTTTTACAAATTTTGAAATATCCTTGATTTATTAAGATTTATAAATTTACCCCGGTTTATTACCAAAGTACCCTTATAGGACAAATTACGAAAATACCCCTGGGATAGGAATAGACAAGGAAGTTCAAATAGTGAATGTGTGTGATAGGTACTACTGAATGAATGTTTGAATGGATGTGCTTCTCTGAATTAGGATAGAAGACTTAAAACTTGGATTGATCGAAAGAACCACTATTGAAATTCTATTCATAAAATTTCTTCGTTTATAATCAGTGAAACAAACGCTAATACATAAAATTTCTTAATCAGATTAAAGCGCGACGTTAGATATGAGTTCAAGAGGATGTGGGCGTCTGGACGTGGTTGAGGCAGAATGACTGTGTCGGAACCCGTTAGATCGGGTCAAGGAGCTGAGAATGAGGTACCACCGCCACCACCACCACCAGCTGTTGGTGCTGAGCAGCAAGATCAGATGGGAGGGATGCTGTATCGCAGGCTGTGCTGCGAGTTCTTGAAATGGTGGCTGGTGCTGGAGGAAATATGGGAGCTCGAAAATCTGTACCCGAGCGACTCCGAGCCAATAGGGCGGAAGTGTTTCGTGGAGTATCTGGTGTGGCACCCAGTACAGTTGAGTATTGGTTGAAGGCGACGGAACGAATTATGGATGAGTTGGATTTGACCCCTGAGGAGAAACTGAAAGGAATGGTGGCACTGCTACGCGATGAAGCTTATCAATGGTGGCTCACAGTTCGGGATGGTGCCACAGCTGAGGATCTTACTTGGGAATATGTTAAGGCGGCATATCATAAGAAGTATGTCGGCACTGCAGATATCTTGAGGAGCAAAGGAAGGCTTTAAGAAGGGTGGTTCAAGGAATAAGTCCGTGGCGAGTCGGTTGAATTTTAAGGTTAAGCCGGTATGTTCGTGGAGTAGTGGCTACGGAGCATGAGCGATGTGTCCGGTTTGAGGACGGACTAAGGGATGACCTGAGGTTATTGATAGCTCCACATCAGGAGCGGAAGTTTTCTACGTTAGTGGAAAAAGCTAAAGTGGCTGAAGGGATTAAGGATTCAGTGAGGCAAAATACGGACCTGAATAGGCCAAAGAGAGGTTTTGGGCCGTCAGGATCATCTGGGAATGTTCAAAAGAGGCCTAGAGTTGATGGGCCGCGAGGTCGACAGGTCGCAGTGCGGGAGGCGATTGTACTTGTGATCAGTGTGGGAAAAAGCACCTAGGTGAGTGTTGGAAGAAGACGGAAGAATGCTTTAAGTGTGGGTCTAAGGATCATATGATTAAGGACTGTCCTATGAAACCGAATGGGAATCGACCAGCAGCTCAGAATATTAATCAGGCTGGTAGAGGTGGATAGCAGCCTCAGCGAGGTCGTGGTCCGAATGGCAGAGGCAATGGTGCTGGCAGAGGACGTGGAACACCGGGCAGAAGTGCTGCTAATACTGAGGCAAGGCAACCAGGTCTAGTGTATGCGGTTCGCCGGAGGGAGGATGGAGACGCACCAGACGTTATAACTGGTATGTTCCTTATTTATAGCAAACTTTATATTGCTTTAATTGATGTGGGCTCGACCCATTCTTATGTTGCATGTAGAGTAGTTGAAACTCTAGACATAGCCTCTGAACTTTCTGATAGGGAGATGACTGTAGTAAGCCCACTAGGTCAAACTGTAGTGGTGAATAAGATCTTTCGCAGTGTACCTTTAGAAATTCAAGGCGTAGTATTTTCTGCCGACTTGATAGAACTTCCCTTCGGAGAATTCGATCCCATACTTGGTATGGACTGGCTAGTGGAACATCAGGCTGTGTTAGACTGTGCAGCTAAGGGAATGGAGTTAAGGACCCCGGAGGATGAGGTAGTCATTATGATAGGAGAAAGAAGAAACTACTTGTCTAATGTAGTTTCGGCGCTAAAGGCTGAAAAGATGGTTCGGAAAGGGTGCAAGGCATTCTTAGCCTTCGTAAGTACGTTAGATGGAAAGAAAAAAGGTGTCAGTGGAGTTAGAACTGTAAGGGATTTTAAAGATGTGTTCCCGGAGGAATTACCAGGAATACCCCCAGATAGGGAGGTGGAGTTTGGAATTGACTTGTTGGGCCGAGAGCGACTCGTGTCAATTGCCCCGTACGGAATGGCACCAAAAGAGTTGGTGGAGCTCAAGGCTCAAATCCAAGAATTGCTAAATCGTGGGTTCATCCGACCCAGTCTGTCTCCGTGGGGAGCACCGGTCCTATTTGTGAAGAAGAAGGATGGAACTATGCGAATGTGCATAGATTATCAGCAGTTGAATAAGCTGACTATCAAGAACAAGTACCCTTTGCCAAGGATAGACGACTTGTTTGATCAGCTTAAGGGGGCCGCTGTATTCTTGAAGATAGACTTAAGGTCGGGATATCATCAGTTGAAGGTGAAGGAGGCAGATATCCATAAAACAGCCTTTAGGACAAGGTACGGCCACTATGAGTTTGTAGTAATGCCGTTTGGGTTGACGAATGCCCCAGCCGCGTTCATGGATATGATGAACCGATTTTTTTAACCCTACTTGGATAGGTTCGCCGTTGTGTTTATCGACGACATTCTAGTGTACTCCAAGTCTGAAGAAGAGCATGATGAGCATCTCCGGGTTGTGTTACAAGTGCTACGGGACAAGAAGCTCTATGCCAAATTCAGCAAGTGTGAATTTTGGCTTAAGGAGGTGGCATTTTTAGGGCATGTGGTATCCGCAGAAGGAATAAGGGTGGATCCTCGAAAGATTGAGGCAGTGTTGGATTGGAAACCACCTAAGTCGGTGGCGGAGATTCGTAGTTTCTTGGGATTGGCAGGCTACTACAGAAGATTTGTGGAAGGATTTTCATTAATAGTCGCACCTCTGACGAAGTTGCTGAGGAAGGAAGTACCCTTCGTATGGACGGATAAGCAACAGGAGAGCTTTGAGAAGCTTAAGATGGTGTTGACTGAAGCTCCGGTATTGATATAGCCTGAGGCAGGGAAAGATTTTGTAGTGTATTGTGACGCCCCTCTCATACAGGATTGGGATGCGTGTTAATGCAAGACGGGAAAGTAGTCGCGTATGCGTCTCGACAGTTAAGGTCTCATGAGATTAACTACCCGACTCATGACTTGGAATTGGCGGCAATAGTCTTTGCTCTGAAGGTGTGGAGGCACTACCTTTATGGAGAAAAATTGGTGATCTACACGGACCACAAGAGCCTTAAGTACCTGTTAACTCAGAAGGAGTTAAACTTGAGGCATCAAAGGTGGGTGGAGTTACTGAAGGACTATGATTGTTCCATAGAGTATCATCCAGGTAAGGCGAATGTAGTGGCGGATGCCCTAAGTCGGAAGGTTGTGTCGGATCTAAGGGCAATGTTCGCACATCTGAGCTTGTATGATGATGGAAGTCTGCTGGCAGAGCTACAAGTCAAGTCGACATGGTTGAATGAGGTAAAAGAAAGTTAGTTGGTGGATGAGGATTTAAGTGCTAAGTTACAGCAAGTGCAAAATGGAGAGTTAGAAGATTATGGTATCAATGACGAAGGAGTGTTGTATTTCAAGGAAAAAATCTGTATGCCGAAGAATGAGGACCTAAGGTGGAGAATTCTTCGGGAATCGCATAGTAGCCCTTATGCTATGCATCCCGAAAGTAGTAAGTTATACAAGGATCTAAGGGAACAGTTTTGGTGGCCTGGTCTGAAAGGAGAAGTTACTGAATTTGTCAGCAAGTGCATGACATGTCAGCAAGTTAAGGCTGAACACCAAGTTTCGTCAGGACTACTTCAACCGATAATGATTCCGCAGTAGAAGTGGGAGAGAGTTACCATGGACTTCGTTAGTGGGCTTCCCCTTATGCCTACTAAGAAGGACTCGGTATGGGTCATAGTGGATCGATTGACAAAGTCCGCGCATTTGATTCCGGTAAGAGTTGATTATTCTTTGCAGAAGTTGGCAAAGTTATATGTAACAGAGATTGTAAGGTTGCATGGAGTACCGGTGTCAATTATCTCAGATAGGGACCCAAGGTTTACTTCTCGGTTTTGGAAAGCGCTACATCAAGCTTTAGGCACTAAGTTGGATTTCACTACGGCCTTTCATCCACAGTCGGACGGGCAGTCTAAACGGGTAATCCAAGTGTTAGAGGATATGTTGAGGGGCTGTGTGATGGATTTCAGAGGAAGTTGGGAGGACTATTTACCTTTAGCAGAGTTTGCCTACAACAACAACTATCAGGCTAGTATTCAGATGGCACCGTATGAAGCGTTGTATGGCCGGAAGTGTCGAACTCCTACGTGTTGGATAGAGGTAGGAGAACATCGAGTTTTGGGTCCAGAGATTGTGGCAGAATCCGATGAGAAGGTTGAGATAATTCGGGCACGGCTGAGGGAAGCATCGGATAGGCAAAAATCGTATGCAGATCTTAAGTGAAAGGAGATAGAATTTGATTTGGGAGATCAAGTATTTCTTAAGGTTTCGCCTTGGGAAAAAGTGATGAGATTTGGTCGAAAAGGAAAGCTAAGTCCGAGGTTTATAGGACCTTATCGAGTATTGAAGCGCGTTGGACCAGTGGCATACCAGTTAGAGTTGCCATTGGAGTTGAAGCAGATACACGACGTATTCCATATGTCCATGCTACATCGTTATCGATTGGATCCATCTCATGTAGTTCCGGTTGAAGAGGTGGAACTGAGGCCAGATCTGTCTTACGAGGAAGAGCCGATACAGATTTTGGAACGAGATGTGAAAGTGCTACGAAGGAAATCAGTTCCTCTGGTTAAAGTGTTATGGCGCAACCATGGATCGGAAGAAGTTTCGTGGGAGCCAGAAGAGGCAATGCGATAGCAATACCCTCAATTATTTTAGCCAGGTAATTTCGAGGACGAAATTATTTTAAGGGGGTAGAACTGTAATATCCCAAATTATGGCTTGTGCATTTATTCTTAATTATATGAAATAGCATGCTTGAGTATGTTGTGAATGAGTATTATGAATTTTGTGAACCTTAGAAAATAGGAGAATGCCTTAGAAATTTTTAGATTTTAAATCTAAAGGGGGAAGCTAAGTAGGGTGTTCTTAAGAGAAAATGTGGGGGAGATATATCACACAAATGGGCTTGGTAAAGTGGTTGTAAGGTGCCACTTAAGGCCTTAGTGTGGGACGCCATATACTAAAGGGAAAGGGCTTGTGTTCGAGCCACAAGGGAAGCGATAAGGGGAATTTTTATTTTTCTCATTGCAAGGAGCAAAGCGCCACTTAATGTTATTTAAGAAAAGATGTAGGGATTTATGACAACAATAGCAGCTTGGTAAAGTGGCTGCAATGCGCCACTTAAAGCCCACACAAGTGACGCCACAAGCAGGTGCTAATGGGCCAGGGTTCGAGCTACAAGGGAAGCAAAATAAAAGTTTTATTTTGCAGCAGAGAAGAATAGTAATGGACGGCATTAAAAGACTTAGGAAAGAGTTTAAGATGTGCTTAAATTCCTTGGAAATTTCGGCTAAAGATAAATAAGGATTTATTTTAAATTATTATTATTTTAGATGAAGAAGAGATAAATGTGGATTATTTTTTATTATTTTAAATAAAGAGATAAGGAGAAAATTAAGGAATAGCTAGTGTTTGAAAGCTAGCCGAATTGAGGAGGGGAAGTAAGTAAGGCATTCAGCCATACTAAGGGGGATTGTGCCGAAAAAAAATTCATTCTCCTCTCATCTTTTTTTTAGTTGTGCCAAAATTTCTTCTTCCTTCATCTTTCTCTTTGAGCCGAATTTTGGTTAAGCCTCACCAACATTTTCTTTTCCTTCCTCTCAATTCTTTCTTTCTTCTCCACTCTAGCCGATTCATACTTGAACCTCCACAATATTCTTTTTCATCTCTTTCGTATCGCCACTACTATTAACCAAAAGTCAAAACTTTTATTGATCAAGATCTAGCCATAGCCGAATTTCTCTGTGGATTAAACAAGGGTGTCGTCGACTACATCATTAGGGGTAAGAACAAATTCGATTTCCATTCTTTCTCTTTTAAGCTTGTCGAAATATAGGAACTAATCCCTATTATTGTTTTAGCCGAAACTACAAGGGATCTTTCGAGATTTGGCTATAGTTGGCTAAAAAGAGAATTATTCGGGATCTAGTCAACCAAGGTAAGTAAATATTCGGCCAAGGGCCATCTTCATAGTTTCCATGTATTGAAGCCGATTCTAACAATTGATAAGTAGGGATTTCGACAACCTCAAATCAAGTAGCACTTTCCGGAATTTAGATCACAAGGTAAGATTCATATGAACATTCGGCCAAAGCCTATTTAATGACTTGGATCTATTTCTTATTTGTTTAAAAAGCCGAAACTAATCATTTAGGTGATCTAGAGTTTGGCCGATTGCTAGGGGGAAGTATTACGAACTTTCGGGATTTGATTAGTAGTCAAATCGGCAACAAGGTAAGTTTTCGGGTTGTAATAATCCTTCGGGATTTGATTCTTTAGCCGAATGGCTCTTTGCTGACATGTTCAGGGTTGGCCGAATATAGGAACTAAGGATCTAGGACGCTAGATCGAGTCTTCGGGATTTGGAGTAAATTCGCTAAATATACCAGGTGTGTACCCTTCCCTAAGACTTAATAAATTTAGAGCATTACATTTAATATAAGTGTTATAATGATGTGAAAGCTATGGCTAAGGTACCATGTTATGGTACAAAGTATCCAGGTACGTTTTCCTACTCCTACTAGGATTATAATATGATCTGTTATGGCACATGTGTAAATAATGATAAGAATGTGAAATAAGGCCTATGGTATGAGATTGGATGATATGAATGATTTAGGGGTCATATGGGATATTATGAAAGGGGAAGTGAATGTGGTGACTTATGTCACGATATCTGAATGTGGTGACCTCGGTCACAATTATCTGAATGTGGTGTCTCATGTCACAATATATTATCCGGTGGCTATGCCACAATATTTATAAGGGCGATGAGCACGTCGACTGCAGCGACTGCCTTCGATGGTGTGTAGCAGATGGAGGGTTGACTCAGTAGTCCCCATGGTGTGCAGGTTGGTACAGGTGATGTGTAGCGGATGGCATCTAGGTTTGGGTTTGGGTTTGCATCATATTATTTAAATGTTTTTGTCCATGTATGACTTGTATGCTCGAATTTGTTAGGACTTAGTGTTGTGGTTACACATTGAGTCTGTTGACTCACCCCGTGTGAGATTATTTTACAGGTGACGAGATGGACCAGGTCGGCAGGAGCTTGTGGTGGCCATGCTTAGCTTGAAGTTTATTTAATTTTGGACTTTTACATTTTAAGTATTTGGATTTATTTCAAATTTTAAATGTTGATGTAATAAGGCCACAGTTGAACTATTCTATTGTTTTTATTATGTTACGAATTTTTATTAAATTAAATATTAAGTAAATTTTACTTTATAATAAACTCTAAATGATTTATCACCTAAAATAAAGGGTTCTCAATATAAGATAAATTTGTTTTCAACTCGAGCCCAACCCAAAATAATTATTCTTTCAAAACACACAGTTTTTTTTTCAAAGCAACAAAAGAATTTTGAACCGGTTTACACCGAGGAACATACCAGATTCGGTCAAGGCTCGTGGGCCGGGTTTGGGGTGTTTCAATACCTGTACCATCACGTATTTATCTATCATATTTATCACTTTAAGGCTCGATGCCATAATTCATTCGATCCTCTTTAAACGTTCGATGAACTCGCACACTTAGTGCCAATTAATTAGCCGAAGCTATAATAATATCGCACACTTAGTGCCATCACATTAAACCGAATTTGTCTCAGTATCGCACACGTAGTGCCAAATAATATAGCTGATGCATGCTTTCTTTATCTTGCACACTTAATGCCATTCATCACTGTAATGATTCTATTTACGCACACTTAGTGCCACATATCTTCGAACTCACATTTCACATTACCAAACTCCACAATCACATTTCCACTCATATCGTCACATATGAACATTGTTTAAACAATACGTATTATACACGAACTTACCTCGGACGTAGAAACAACGATACTAGTCGATCAATCGAGCACTTTGTTCTTGCCTCGATCTAAGCCCGAATTTCTCTTTTCTTGATCTATATAATATCAAATTAAACTCATTCAATCTCATCTTTACTCAATTCAATTCACAAACACACAATTAGGGAATTTTGCACTTTAACCCTTACAATTTCACACTTTAGCATTTTAGTCCTTATTTCACAAATACATCAAATTCACAAAATCCAATTTAATCCATGCCTAGCCAAATTACCAAGTGCCCTTAGCAACCCATATTTCACATTTATTTCACATTTCAACACAAAGTTTTCATATTTCTCAATTAAATCCCAAAAATGCATTTTTACTCAAAATCACTTTAGAAAATATGTATATCAATCATCAAACACTTAGGGTACGTTTGGTTCAATGTAATGGAATAGGGCTGTAATTGAATAGCGCTGTAATGGAATAAAGTTGTAATGGAATAGAGCTGTAATAGAATTCTTGTGTTTGGTTAAATGGAATAGATGTTGTAATAGTATAAGGAAAAAGGCTTAAATGACCAAAGTACCCTTAAAGAATTTTTGTAGGTAGATGATTATTGTTATTAAATTTTAATAAGATTATTGTTAAATATATTTTAATAAAAATAAAAATAAAAATAAATAACTTAATCATATTTTAACATAATTATTATTAAATACAATTTAATAAAATAATATATAATTTAATAACATTCTTAATATATTTATTAATAATATTTAATAATAATTTTGATATAAAATTATTATCAAAAATATTTCAATGCCTAATATATTTGCTTTAATCTAGCCTCTCACCTATTTTCTTAGGTCACAATCGCCAATATAAAAATGATTTTAACATACGATATGATAATCCTCTAATAACATTTTATTTTAATAGTCAATTGTAATAGAAAATATATTTTTTATATTTTATTTTATCCTTTATAATAACATGATAACAACAATTAATTATAAGGTATACTCTTTAATAAATTAATTATTTATAGCAATCTTTTGGTGAAATAAAAACCTTCAAATTTTACATAAAAATTACTACATTTTAGTAAAATTAGTTCTTTTCATATGTGAAATAAAAAAATCAAAACTCATAGTCCTTTGTTATTCAAAAACCATAGTCCTTGATTTTATGTTATTCAAAAACTCATAGTTCTTTATGTTATTCAAAAACATGAAGAAAACTCGACATAAATATAGAAGGAGCTGAGATTCGTAATCCCTTTCTCTCAAAAGTCATTACTCATTTTATGTTATTCAAAAACTCACAGTTCTTTATGTTATTCTCGTATAAGAAATAGCAAATTCTCTCCATATCATTGGCTTCTCTTAGAAAGTCAAACTCATATCCGATCTTGACAACACAAAGGATAAATAATTAACGACATGCAGAAGAAAAAAGAAATCCAAATCCAAGTGGAACGATACTCTCAATTTACATAATCTGAAAAATACATAAAAGAAGGATAGATGTGTTTTGCAAGGAACATCAGTGTGAATACAGATACCTATTTTTCCATTTTTGGAAAACAGATCAAATTTGATATCATTCTTCTGAATGTATAGTGCAAATGCTTGCAAGTTACGGATGTCGGTTATCATAAGGTCCTGGATTCCCGAATGTTGCACCTGCCATAAACTTGAATGGTCAAAATCACATAGACATATGAGGTTTTAAAATCATTTTCAAGGGGACTTACCTTAACAACAACATCAATCTTATCACCTCTCAATCCTGCTTGATGAACCTAATCCAGATACGAACATATGTTAAGGTATATCCACTCGGTTCTTGTAAGCATTATCCCATTTCTGGAACCCGAGAACCCCGCAAAACTGTTAAACTTTATGGTAGCATTGAAACAACAATTGTGTCATATCTTGCTATATGTTGGCAAGAATGAAGCTTATCTAATGAAAATGTTCAGCCTTCAAAGATTTTATTTGTTTAAATATATAAACCTATACCTTCCCAGCATGTTCATATAAAACTTCAAGCCAGGTAAAGAAATGAAAAAGTAATACATGTGCGATTGATGTAGAACCAAGAGGATTTACATCAAAATTATAAAACATTTCACCGATGCTTCGACCAAACTCCTCTAAAACAAGTTGAACAGCATCAAATGTCTTAACATATATAGAAAACAACATGAAACAAAGAAGCACATTTCTATTAAATTATGACACCCTCCCTTTATAGAGTTCTTTAATGAAATAATTCAATAACTCATAACATACAAAATAACCTATCCAAAGCTAATTTAATGCATTCGAGTCATGACCAATGACAATTTATAAAACATAGAGAAAGATAATCCACAAACCTTGAAAATTGAAATCATCAACGAGCTCAAAGCATTCCCGCAAATGATCCTCAAGAAGAGACCTACAATACGACTGGTAGGTTCCCCTACACACACAAGTTACAGAATCAATACAAATATCCACTGAACACAAACAAAAAATAATCAACCATACAAATAAACAATCAACAAAAAAAAAAGAGACTTGAAGAAGAGTTTTATACCTTTGGTTTCTATGATGAAACAAAAAAAATAAAAGAGTGCGTAGAAAAATGAGGCATAAAAACAATATCACTAACCTTTCTTGAAAGAAATGTCAGAATATCCAACCTTTCACACGGAGATGGAAAATCACATAAACGGATGCGATCAAGCCTACCTGGTCTCAGCAATGCATCATCAAGCAGATTTGGTCTACTACTTATGAAAAGAGTTCAAGTCAATTTTTATTAAAGCCATGCAACTCATAAGGAAAACCATGAAATAAGAAACTCATATATTTATGGAAAACCTTGAAATCAAGACACGTATTCTCTTTTAAAAATTTTGTGCTACTTGAAAAGCTATCTTATTTGGGTATGCATCTCATGTTAAAATCGATCACGTGAAGATAATAACGAACCAAACTCAGCATTGTGGGAATTAACCAAAGATTAAGAATAGATACTGTCAAAATAATACAATAGGATTCCATGAGAACTAATCTTGTTGCAACAAACACAAATACACCAGTCAAAACTTCAAATGCATCTAATTGTTATTATCGAAAGTAATTCGCCTGGCATCATTTCCAGGCTTCGGAGCAACACTATGGACCTGTCCTATGTTGGCATCTTTATAAGTTGGACATGGGCATTGATGCCCATATTTGAGTCTGCATTCATCCACAGGCATGGTAATAGAGTAGCACATAGCCTAACAATCATTTTAGAGTTTGAATTAAAAACAAAAATGCATGATATTGTGGTCATTCTAACCCCTTTCAGCATGTCAACTATAGGTAAATTTTGAACTTTCTATTCAAATTCATTCATCAATGGTTGCCAAACCCAATTTAATCCTACACTACATGGCACTTCGAACTACAAATTTTTAGCATATATAATGCATAGAAATTCTGGTCAATATCACAAATCTCAAATTGCAATGCTTTATTGAATAGAAAGAAAATCAAGTAGCTAGACTATAGAAAGAGATAAATAAAAAAAAAGTCCAATTTCTACACAAGAAGAATTGAACATTAGCATTCATAACATAAAACAATACTTTTCAGCAAGCACCATATAATTTAATCATTAAAAAAAAAAATCTCTTTTTCTTTGTCAAAAACCCAAAATTTTTCCAATCATTCTCATTTGGCCAACTTTGATTTCTTAAGGGAAATTATTTGATCAATGATTCCACAACCCATTTATTAAGAAATCAACTGTTAAACTCGAAAAAATGAAATTCTCCTTTAGACATAGCCAAATACAAGTATTTAACATTTACCAGCTATCAAAGTTGTAAAAAAACCCAGAAAAAAATCAAAAATTGCAAAGAAAACAGAGAAAAACAACATTTACCAGCTATCGAAATTGTAAAAAAAACCCAGGAAAAATTGAAAAATGCAAAGAAAACATGAGAATTTTAAAAAGAAAAAACCCCAGAAAAACTCAAATTAGAGCTAGCAAGTCAAAACTTAGAAGCAACAACAAAATGAGTACCCCTCTCTGAAGAATGGATGGTTACTTCCAAAGGAAAAGAGGGGATTTTTTTAATTAAAAATGAAGCTTTTTAATCTCCCTAGTGTTGTTCTTAGCCATGACTGGACATTTAAGTAAGCTATCAAATCAGAAAAAAAACCCATAACAGACTCTACTTAAATTGGTAGAGAGGAAAACGAAAGAAACAATGGAAAAATGAAAAGATTTACTTGAAGAAGACTCCGATGAAGTCGAAGGAAGCAAAATCTACTCAAATGGATAACAAAAAGAGAAGAAAAATTTTAGGCTAAGAAAAATTTGTAGAGAGGAAAACGAAAGGAACAAAAGAAGAGAGGAAAATGTTTACCAGAAGGAGATGAGTGAGAGGAGTGCTATTGGTTGGAGTTTAAGGAAGAAAGGAAGGAAGGAAGGTGAGAAATTGGGGAGATAAATGATTTTTTAAACAACGAATGAACTTTTCGGTGAGAAAGAGAGGGCAAAACACCCAATAATACCAAAAAAATAATTTAATAACGGAAAAAGGTCAGTTTGAAAAATATTTACGGGAAAGGGCCATTTTCCCCCAAAACGCGTTTATGTCAGCGCGTTTTGGGGTGAAACAACAGCAAAGTGTGTCTCCAGGGGCGCGCTTTGCTGGCCAACAGTCAAATTTTTTTGACCGTTGTGCCACGTCAGCAAAGCGCGTTCACGTAGGCATGCTTTGCTGAGGTGGCACAACGGTCAAAATTTTTTCCCTACAAAAACCCCCAACCCTTTTTTTTTACACTTTAATCATTCTCTCAATTTTCTCTCAATTCTCTCTCAATTTTCTCTCAATTCTCGCTTAAAGTCCTTAAAATTTACTCTCAAATTTCAAAATAGTCCTTGACTATTTACAAAAAAGCCCTTTTTAATTTTTTTAATATATTTTTTTGAAAAATTTTAAAATTTTCGATCGTATTACAATGGCCGGGGAATTACTTCGTCTAGAAAGCAAGCACATCTCCGTCGAGCAATTGAAAATAGTAAGTTTTTAATTTTAATTTTTCAATATTTATATAATATTTTTAGGACTATGTAATTTTAATTAATTTTTATTTTATAATTTTTTACACAGTCTGTAGATCGGGTGTTGGAATGTTACATTCGCAACATGCATGGTCCCCCATCACCGTTGATCGAGAATTACCTGCGGGAAGCGAGTTTTTGGCACGTGGCCACGATAGGTCGGGGGTTCAAGTTGGAGCCGCCTTTGATCAGTGCGTTGATAGAGAGGTGGACACCCGAGACGCACATTTTCCATCTTCCATGCGGAGAGTGTACCATCATTTTGGAATATGTGCAGTTGCAGTTAGGATTGCCGGTGGACAGGTGGGTAGTCACCGGGTCTGCAACTTTTGGTGACTGGGGAGCCATATGCTACGAGCTTCTAGGTGCCATTCCGGATAAAATTCAAGGAGCTCGGATCGAGATGGCCTAGTTACGAGACACATTCCTGGAGCCGCAGGAGGATTCGACCGAAATAGAAAGAATACGGTATACTCGGGCATACATTCTTCAGATAATTGGAGGCTATCTGATGTTGGACCTTTCTAGAAACCTCATACACCTGAGATGGCTGCTGAAACTTGTTGACTTCAGAGCAGCCGGTGAATTGAGTTGGGGGTTAGCCGTGCTATCGAGGTTGTATCGAGAGATGTGCGGGGCGACGCAGCCGAGTAAAGTGAAAATCGGAGGTTGCCTATCACTACTGCAGTCGTGGGTATGGTATCGATTTCCATTTTTACGTCCTCGACTCGACCACCCATATTCATTCCCACTGATAATGAGGTATATTTAATGTTATATTTTACAATTATTTCGTAAATTTATAGTATAATCGTATGTTAAAAATTTATTTAATTAGGTGGAACCATTCAGCGAGTCATGTTGGAATACCTACCTCGCTTGAAGGTATACAGCTTCTATTGGACCAACGGTCGGAATCACAAGTAAGTTATGAATTTTATATTTATAATTTAGTATTTCGTATTTACTGTCTACTATTATGTATATAACTAATATTTTGGTAATGTTAATATAGTTTCAATGGACACCGTACGAGGATCTAGAAATTCGGGTAGTAATTCCGGAAGAGTTCTTCCAAAATCTGAACAGTTGGCACGTGAAGGTCCCATTGATCACCTATGCAACCGTGGAGATGCACCAGTCAGATCGGGTCCTGCGACAATTTGGATTCCGGCAACCGATTCCCATGCCACCTAAGGTGCTCGATGATGAGCACAAAGTGGACTTACGGCAACTGCACACGAATTGGCCAAGATTTTAGTCAGCACATATCGAGACGTGGGAGAACCGATATGACTATTTACCTATCCGGGAATCGATCATCACTCCTGAGTTAGCGTACGTGCCGAAATACATGCCATGGTTTAGGATCCATGGTAAGTCGTATCTGTTATCGGAAGAAGAGAGGCGACGGCAACTTAGTGAACGAACGGGAACGCCGGGACCCTTTAAATCCAAGGAGAAGGGGTGATGAGACGGGGCCATCAACAGCGCCGACACAGTCACCGGGCCCAGCAACAGCGTCCACACAGTCACCGGGCCTAGCAATAGCGTCCACACAGTCACCGAGCCCATCAGTTCAGCCGACGACACCGACATCACAACCTTTACCATTTATGCCAGGTGCGTACCCTACCCCTTATATGTATCCTAACCCATATATATTTCCTTTTCCCAGTCCGACCCCAGGTTGGAATGCATGGCCGAGTTCGAGTTCGTTCCTGACTACTTCCACTGGCCAGCCGATCTTGAGGTCGTCGTCGAGTATGAGATCAGAGGAGGCGCTGTCAAGAGCACTTCTTTCTACCATCCTCCTTCGCCATACGGGATTCAGACACCCCCGCCATGGTTTATGCAAACACTTCCGGGGTTGTTATTTTATCAAGGTGGGTCATCCTCGCAACACCCAGAATCAGACCCACTACCGGAGGAACCCGAATCCCCGCCCGAGGTTTCACGACCCCCGCCAGAAGCTAGAAGACAGGGGAATCCAGCGCATTCTATTGCGATGGTGTGTGCGATGCCACATGCTTCCCTGGCGTTCTATTGCGGCTAGTATTCTAAGGCCCCGATCCGATATAACGCATATATCAGGTTGGGGGCAGACATGCCTCCTTAACCTAGATAGGAAGAAGTCTCAGTCATCAACTGACTCCCCCGGTGTTATTGCGAAAGCAATCGGAAGGATTCTCCCACAGCCATCTTGTGCCACAGCTAGCAATAGCCGATGCGTATATCTACCATACATAAAAGTACCGTCAATTTGTACCAATGGTTTGCAGTATATTAAGACATATCGGTATTGCTTAAGTGTCCAGAACAGACGCTTGAACACTGCGTATTCATGGAGCAAACGGTCGTTGTAGTACGCCGGTTCCGTTTCAAGGTCTGTTATGCTGCCTGGGACATATCTCTCCAGCACCTGACACCACTGCCACACTTTATTATATGAAGCGTCCCACCGACTATGCAACTTTTCTAACGCCTTCTGCTTGGCTATCCAAGCCTTTCTGTAAAAGGGCGTGTACCCTAATTGGCTAAGAATATTGTCAATTAAGGCCGGCACTATAGTCCTGGAATCGACCTTCACCGTCGGGATTATTAAGTCAACCAACATGTCTGAATCCATTTTCGGATGATCTTGTGTAACACCCGTCAACGAAGTACGTTAAATAATGCAATATTACATAATATTAGTATTATTCAAAAACACTGAACACATGGTGGTATTGTACCAGCAAGACATGTATGTGGACCGATATAACGCATATATCAGGTTGGGGGCAGACATACCTCCTTAACCTAGATAGGAAGAAGTCTCAGTCATCAGCTGACTCCCCCAGTGTTATTGCGAAAGCAATCGGAAGGATTCTCTCACAGTTGTCTTGTGCCACAGCTAGCAATAGCCGATGTGTATATCTACCATACATAAAAGTACCGTCAATTTGTACCAATGGCTTGCAATATATGAAGACATCTCGGTATTGCTTAAATGTCCAGAACAGACGCTTGAACACTGCGCATCCATGGAGCAAATGATTTTTGTAGTACGCCAGTTCCGTTTCAAGGTCTGCTATGCTGCCTGGGACATATCTCTCCAGCACCTGACACCACTGCCACACTTCATTATATGAAGCGTCCCATCGACCATGCAACGTTTCTAACGCCTTCTGCTTGGCTATCCAAGCCTTTCTATAAAAGGGCGTGTACCCCAATTGGCTAAGAATATTGTCAATTAAAGTTGGCACTGTAGTCCCGGGATCTGCCTTTACCGTCGGGATTATTAAGTCAGCCAACATGTCTGAATCTATCTTCGGATGATCTTGTGTAACACCTGTCAACGAAGTACGTTAAATAATGCAACATTACATAATATTAGTATTATTCAAAAACACTGAACACATAGTGGTACTGTACCAACAAGACATGTATGTGGACTTTTGTACTTTTTGATCTCCCACAAGCCTGTCTTTTTCCTCAACGACGCCATGATTTTTCATGAACATGTACCGTCTTGCATTGCACACTTCGCCTCATACTTATCGAGCTTGGATTTAATCATGTTGTAGTTAACTCCGTTCCTGATGCTGTATTATTTCAATAAGCAAGAAAAGTATTCTTGTTGGAAAACTCGTTACCAAAAAGCATTCTAGTTGGAAAACTCGTTACCAACTTCTAATTCGCCCGAATTCAACGACGAAGTTGTACGGTCACGTGTCCGGTGTGGTAGTTCAGGAAACTCCAATGCATCATATTGAGATAGATCGACATTATGCATTTGGGCTGGAGGCGAGTACGCCCTAAATAGCGGATCTTCTTCTTCTTCGTTTGAACCTCCTCAACATCTTCAGGTATAATTGGAACAGGCTCCGGTTCAGAAAATAATCCAACTTCTGCACCATCAGGCTCGGGCTCTCGAGGTGGATCCACATCGGATTCATCGTTCGACCCTCCACCACCTGCAACAAACGAGGGTCCCTCGCCGGTGGATGTCGTGGGTAGTACATTATCCCTCCTTAAACATCTTTCGTAATGTTCCGAATCATATGTAGATTGCCAACCACTAGAAGTTGATTACGTCCCCCAATACGTATTTCTATCATCGGACGTCGAAGGACGGATATGTATGTCCCATCCACCAATCGAGTGTCGTGCAGGGGTTATGTTTTCCATACTACCACCGAACACGGGCACTTTCGTGTTTTGCCTTCCACTAACAGAGTGTCAGCTTGGGGTCGTGTATTCCCCTCGAACAGTAGTAGATGTTGAGGTCGCAGAAAGATCACTTGGAGATGAAAATTATAAATATACCTTGAGATAGGGTGATCCATTAGTCTCCACTATTGCCTCAAAGCTCCGAGGACCTTTGATGTCGAATGAGTCATATCTCACCGGATCAACCGAAGCGCAAAATCTATACTTAATAAACTGAACTTTCATTGGCGTTGTTCTGAATATTTTATGCCTAATTCTTTTGCGAAATTCTACCACATCGACGTTCCGATTAAAACTCAGTCGCGCTGTGTTCTCCGATAAGAAAACAACACCATTTTCGGTGTCACAAACCTCACCATCATAGTAAATAACAACATTAATGCGTTCAATCATTTTTAGGTTTTTTTTTCTTTTGCCTCAATTTCCCTTATGCAACCTGAAAATGATATTTGGCTGATTTATAGTCTAATTTTGCCGGATACTACTGTAGCAAAAGAGCGTCCACGTGGGAGCTCTTTCGACTCTCTGGCGACGATGCACCTCTTTTGAGGCGTTTTGCCTTGTTTGTTGAAACGTCTTCTCAAAATAATTTTACTAGAGACTACTGTAGCAAAAGAGCGTCCACGTGGGAGCTCTTTTCAGTACTCTTGTTGACAGTGCACCATGCTGAAAACGTTTTGGCCATTGTTTGTTGAAACGTCTTCTCAAAATAATTTTGCGGAGACTCATCAGTAGCAAAAGAGCGTCCACGTGGGAGCTCTTTTCAGTACTCCTGCTGACAGTGCATCCTTCTTGAAGTGTTTTTAGCCACTGTTTGTTCAGAAATATCTTCTCAAAGTTATTTTGCCAGATACAACTGTCACAAAATTCAATTAATTTTTTTGGGCTAATATATTTTGCCCAAAAACCCTAAATATATATTTACCTTAGCCCAGAAACCTTAGAATATCATACTGTAATTGGACCAGGAGGGGAGGTAAAAAGCAGCGCCCACGTCGGCGCTTTTTCTCGGTAATTCGCGACAAAGTGCGCCACAGGGATGCGCTTTGTGCCACATCAGCAAAGCGCATCCACGTAAGCGCGCTTTGCTGACGTGGCACAAAGCGAGTCCCCGAGGCGTGCTTTCTTTGTTTTTCAAAAAGCGCGATGTGGATGTGGCGTTTTGGGAAATGGCCTTTTCCCGTAAATTTTTTCAAACCGGCCCTTTTCCGTTATTAAATTATTTTTTTGGTATTATTGGGATCTTTGCCCAGAAGGAGAGGGAATAGAAATGCTCTCTATTCTCTGCATAAGGCTATAATGGAATACACCCGTAACAGGGTATTCCACTCAACCAAACTACTGTTTGTAGTGGGCCCATTGAATAAAATTGTAATGGTTTAACTATTAGATTGAACCAAACAAGTTGTTAGTTTTCATCATTAAATATCACAAAGCTCACAAAATCAATAATCACAAAAACATAAAAATTACTAAAAATCGAGCTCAAAACATATCTTGATTGAGCAAAATAATGTCGAACCCTAACTAGATAATTTTTTTTTTCTTTTTCCTTCAATATTCGGTGCCAAGAAGATGATAATAGCCATCAAAATGTTTTTGTTTCATTAATATTAACTTTAATTATCAAATATCATATTTAACCTTAATGATTTCATTTAAAATCCACTGACTCATGTCCAACTATGTCCATTCATTAAACCAATGGTCCATTCACAACATAAGGACCTCACATTAATAAGCTATGTCAATTCGGCATAACTAATTAGAAGGCTACTTTTGCATTTTCTGCTATTAAGCCATTTTTCACAAATCGGCTTACAAATGATAAAATTTTCACACAGAATTTTCACACATACCTTACCACATGCCATAAACATAAAAAATAATATTAAATTATTTCTCTGACCTCGGGTTTGTGGTTTTGAAACCACTGTTCATACTAAGGTCTAAATCGGGCTGTTACAATTTAAAATTTATAAAAAAAAAATTCACATTGGGAATCAACTAAGACATTATAAAATTTGTTCAAGTTCATTTTTTAATTAGTAATTTCATATAAATATTTTATTTTTTTATAAGGCTTAAGGCATAATTTGGTATTTGATTTGACATATTTTTTAATGTAGTACTTATGTATTTTTTTTGTCCAATGTGATACTTGTATTTGAACATATTTATATATTTTGGTACTTAAAGTATAAAGTGTATGTACTTATAAAAATTAAAATTTTAAACTGCCTTATGCAAGGAAAAAAAAAAGGATCTCCAGTAATATTGTTTATTTTACAATTTAACAAAGAGTTCATAATTGTCTTTTTAATGATATTGTTTTTAGAGTTGAGTTCCAACATAAAATTTTTTCTCTAAATATAATATATTTTATCGTTGCATTTAATATTTATTATTATAAAACTTTAATTTTAAATAAGTTAATGAATTACTAAAGAAATTAAATACCAACTTCAAGTCCCCTCTTTTCAATCCAAAAATTATTCACGAAAGACCATGTTAGGATCCGTTCGCTCGGGTCGTAACGCGTACAACGCGGCACACAAAAACAATTGATGAGCGTTTTGAAATTTCAGCGCAATAACGGCAAAGTGCTTTGCCTGTGGTAGCGGCGTTGTTAACACGAACCCAACTAACGAAATAAATCAAATAAAGTTGACCAAAAAGATCAAATACTGGACGATTCCAAAACACTAATGACTTTTTGGATCAAGGCGTGGCCCAAGTCATCCCTCAACTCCCTTGTATTTACGCACGTGTATTTCTTTACCTTACTTTAAAATTTGTTTTTTTCTTTTTTTGTTCAATCTTTTTTCAGACGTTGCCACTTGTGTACATTCACACGTACTTGCATGCATTCCGTGTATTTGGTCGGATAGGGTTTATGTCTAAATGAGTTTGGGCGAAATGGAAAACTTTGAATTATGATCAAATTAAAATCTAAAACTTTGATATTATCGAGTTAGATTAATTTTATTTTTATATTAGATTATAGAGTACAATTTTGAAATTTAAAATATGTTTTAAGTCTTTATATTTTCTATAAATTTTAATATGTATTTTTACATTTTTTAAATTTAAAAATTTAAGTCTAGTTGTTAAAATATTAAATTTATTAATGTGACATTTTGAATTAAAAAAATACTTACTCATATAAAAAATATTACATTATAATGCACTTAAATTTTTAAAAAAATAAACTATGATTTGTATCGCATAAGAAATGCTAATGTTTTGCTCATGAATTCGCATGTCTGCAATTTATCTATATAATTTCAGTCATGTTATAATTATTTATTAAAACAATTCCAGTGCGTTGAGGAAAGTTTCAACTGTGCTGAACTTTACAATCCAAACAAATGAATAAGCTGTGATTCAAGCAAAAAGTGATTTAAACACACTCAACTAAGGCTAAACAGGCATACAGAGGAAACTTAATAAAAATGGCAGTGGTGATTTGGTTAATTCGATAATCTATAGAAGGTTTGCTATACTTAATAGCCACTAGACCACACATTGTTTGTATTTGGAGGTGAGTATTTGCTATGAAATGTATGATTCTTTCTTCCATATTGTTTTCCATATTGTTTTCGAGAAGAATTTTGCCTCGTGTATTACGAGGAGAACCCAAAGGGGTTGTACCAAGTACACAAAGGTACGGCATTTAAGCATTGGTTGATGATTTGATCTCCCGTGGACGTAACTTATATAATTAATATTTCGCACAATACTAATACTTCTCCCGTGAGCTTGCAGGTCGTATCCTCACAAGCTCAACTTGCATAATTAATGCAATCAAATACATTTTAAAATATATAAATGCACACATAATGGTAAAATTATTTATTCATGCTCAACTTGTTGGATATACAGATAATGATTAGAGAAATAATATTAAGATAAGAAAATACAATTCGAAATATTCCTTTCATCTTGACTGGAATGCTTTTTCTTGATGTTCGAAAAAGCATAATGTGATTGTCATGTCCAAACAGGTAATTACGTTTCAAAAAGAATACGATCATGTACATAATATTCTTACCAAACCAGTCAAAGTTATTGTATTCTTCAACATTCACAATAATGTTGATGTGAATTAAAATAAAATGTTTATTTGTTTTTATGTTTTTGTAAGAGTTATAGTCTGAATAGGATAACTTTATATTAAAAGGTGTTGTTTTCAAGTCTTGAAATTTAAGGTGAGGGATTTTAAATTTTCAGAAAACTTTAAAATGCATATATTTTGTTTGGATAAGTATTTTTAATAAAAAATAGGTTGTTGAAATTTCATAAATTTAAAATATAATTATAAAATAATATTATTAAAAATAAATATATGTAAAAATAAACACTATGAATATAGTTATATTGATAAAAAATATATAAATATTTTAATAATATTAAATATAAAAACATAAATTGTAATTAAATAAAAATATAATTTATTTTGAAGTTTATGTTATTATTTTATAGTGGGATCATTTCTATTGCAATAAAAGACTTTTGAAAACTAATTTTTAAGTCGAATTTCAATAGAGAAATTGAGCTACTCAAAATTACTTTTTTAAGATCTTTTAAAAATTTTGAAAATTTTGAAAATTTTTATTTAGATAAGGAAATTCAGTTTAGACATTTCGAAAATTTTGATAGAAATAAAATTTCTCCTTCAAATCTCTTACCCAAACACATTCTTAGGCTTTATTTGATCGAGAGGAAAGAAAATTGGAAGGATAGAAAACATAATTTTCTTTCCATAGGTGTGTTTGGCAGGAGAGTTGAAAAAATGAAAAGAAATTTCTATTTCTATTTCCATTCATTACTTGGTAAAGGTGAAAAATAAAAGGAAATAAAATAAAACATATGAAAAATGCATAATTTTGAACTAATATGTACATCTCTCTCATTTTCTCTCCTCTCATCATTCCAATTTGGAATGATTGATTTTATATGCATTAAGATGGAAAATGATCTCCTCTCCTATTTTCTTTCTTACCAACTACACTTAAATTTCATTTTCTTTCCACTTTTTCTTTCATTTTTCTCATCCCTCCACTTTTCCACCCAGCCAAACATTGAATAAACACTCTTACGGTTATTTTATTTTTGTAATATTTAAACTTGGTGATAAAGATATTAAGAATTGAATCCAAAATCCCATGCCAACAATACAACTGCCATTAGGTTAAAGAAGTTATTAACTAGTTAAAATTTATTTTATTTTATTTTTTTTGGATGAAGAGAAATTGAATAAAATCAACTACATAAGACAACTATTGCCTTTATCTTCTTGTAACGAATCAATTATTTCCTTGGGAGCCTCATTAAAAACTTGCAAGCTAGATTTCCAATTCAGACTAAGTTTAGTAAGACAGTCCGCCACCAAATTTCGAGTTCTTGGAATATGTTTAATCTTCCACACTCCTTCCGCCCTCATGATGCGTTGAGTCCTTCTGAGAACAGTAATCTTGGAATCTTTCAATTCCAAGTCAGACAAAGTTTGAACGACTTCAATATTATCAGTCAAGATCAAAATTCGCCTATATCCCTTGTTAAGTAAGATGAGGATTCCATCAAGAATGCCCCAGACTTCAGCTTCAAATAGAGAACATACTCCTAAAAAAAGGGTGAAACCCACAATCCAATTTCCTTCACGGTCTCTAGCCACACCTCCTGTAGCAGCATATCCAGAGTCTCTGGCCACAGCTCCGTCCGTGAACAGAAAAACCCACTTATTATCCAAGATATTTACAAAAATTCGAACTATGTTTGTTCCTTTTATCGGTTCCCATGCGTGCTTCATATTGTCGAGCCTAGCAACTAGAGCTCTTAACTACGTCATTAGCTGTCCAGGAGAGATTCTAGAAGATAAAAAGATTTCTATTCTTCCATAGGCACCACGCAATTAAACCAAATAAACATGGCCAAGAGAGTCCACTACCCTGCAGTCTTTCATGAAAACAAAGGTTAAGTGAAAACCAATTAGGGAAAGGGGAAGAAAAGAACCTTTGTTTAAGTTGTTCTGGAAGAACAAGCTTCCACACATCCTTTGCAAAGGGGCATTCATGGAGAACATGTAACATATATTCAATTCTTATATCCACAAGAAGAACTATGCCCAATCCCCCTTCTTACACGCTCCGAATTAGTAAGGAATCTTTACTAAGAAGCCAACTAGAGAAAAACTCTAACTCTCTATGGTCTCGGATATTTCCAAACAAACTTCCAGTGCTCACCTGGAGGATTCCAATCAGGCTCTTTTAAGGCCCAGTAAGCACTTCAAATCGAAAAAGTTTTTGAAATTGACCGAGCCGAGATTACCCTATCAGGTTCAGAGGCTGAATGGGGGGAATACTAATAATCCTGCAAATTACTTCTTCAGATAGCCAAACACGAAACAGTCTGAATTCCAGCTTCCATCCGAATTGACAAATTCCCTAACACGACAATCAAGGTCAAGATTAGAAAAAGATGGAATTTAGAAATTAGAGCACCCATACCTGGAATCCAAGGGTCCTTCTAGCACCGGACAGTAGATCCATCTCCAAGAGACCAAATTAAGTTATCACGAAATAATGGCCATATCTTAGAGAGAGCTCTTCATAAGTGGGAGCATTGATTCCTACAAATCGAATCCAGGAGTTGTTCTTTCCAATTGTACTTGGAACGAAGGACACGAACCCAAAGAGCATCACTCTTGGAGACAAGACTAAATCCAATTTTCATAAGAAAAGACTTATTTTGATCGTACAAGTTTCTAAATCCAAGGCCACCCTAGCCCGAGGCTGACAAATAGAATCCCAACCTACTAAAGACATTTTAGGATTGCCATCAGTGCGACCCCAAATAAAATTTCTGACCAATTTCTCAATATTTGAGCAGACACCTCTCGGAATCATCATAGACTGTATAAAAAAGTTGGGAATGGAGAGAAGAACTGATTGCACCAAGGTAATTCTTCCTACCATAGATAACATCCTAACATCCCAACTTTGAAGTTTTTGCCTAACCTTATCCACAATAAAGTTGAGCGTATTTTTGGTAACCCTCTCGTGAAGGAGGGGAACACCTAAATACTTACATAAATTCTGAACTTCTTAAAAACCAAACATTTGAGTAATTTGATTGCGAACATCACCTGAAGTAATCTTGGAAAAGAAGAGATTACTTTTTCTAACACTAATTCTATGACCTGATGTCTCGTAAAAATGATTAAGAATGGAATCTAACAGCCGAGCTTGGTCCAGATGAGCTTTACAAAAGATAACAAGGTCATCTGCAAAAAATAAATGAAAGATTGCAGGACCATTACGAGATAGCCGAATAGGATCCTAATTACCGATCTCCATTTCCGTTCAAATAATATGCCCTAACCAATCCATGCAAAGAACAAATAGATACGGTGTAAGAGGACATCCTTGACAGATTCCTCTAACCAGTTTGAACTTACGAGTAGGAACTCCATTCCAAAGGATCTGCATAGAAGAGGATGATATTGCTGACATAATCTGTAACACCCCTAACTCGTATCTGTCGCCGGATTAGGGTTATGAGGCATTACCAAACAAAACACAGCTCGGAACAGACATTCATTTCTTTTCATGCTTCGTAAATTAACCACATCAATACACTTATCCTATTCGAATTTTGAACCTTAATACTCCTATATTCATATCATTCGCATATTAAAATTTTATTCAATCATATATAATTACATAACATATATAGAGCATATATCAAATTGAGCACACAAACAATAAAATTTTCACACGAAACTTCCACACATTAATTCACATACTGTAAATACCAAAATTAAAATTAAAATAATTTTACGACTTAAGATTTGTGGTTCCGAAACTACTGTTCTGGTTTAGCTAAAATCGAGCTGTTACATAATCACTTTACGTAGAGATATAGAGATTCTGGCCGCACTCAGCGATGAAGCGATGAATTCCCAACTAACTCTGTCATAGGCTTTTTCCAAGTCTAACTTTACAGCCATCCAATTTTTCCCTTTTTGCTTACACCGCATAGAATGAATAACTTCCTGTGCGAGAATAATGTTATCCGATATGTTCCGACCAGCAATGAATCCAGCTTGCTCCTGTGAGATTAGCTTAGGAAAAACCACCTTAAACCTGTTAGCGATCACTTTCATAATCAGTTTGTAAAGCACAGAACATAAGTTGATGGGCCGAAATTGGCTGAAATCCTCAATATTCTCTTTTTTAGGAATTAAAACGATCAGTGTGTTGTTCAGCTCCTGCTTAATCTTTCTTCCATCAAAGACCTCTTTGACCCATTGACATACATCTCTACCAATAGTATCCCATTGACTTTGAAAGAAGAAAGTATGGTACCCATCGCTTCCAGGAGTTTTCAGCGGTGCCATATCGAATAACGCCATTTTGATTTCCTCATCAATGATACTAGCTTCCAAAAAGGAAACCTCTGAAGGATTAAGGTTAGGAAAACCAAAACTAAGCGTACCTCTTAAGGTCGGAGGAGGCTCTCCATACAGCCTTTCAAAGAATTCCACCGCCTTTGACTACAAGGTATCTTAATCAAAACAGCAATTCTATCATCCATACGTAAGGTAGAAATATGGTTGAATTTCCTTCTCCTGGTCGTGTGACTATGATAAAATTTCATGTTTCGATCCCCCAAATAAAGCCAGTCACAACGAGCCTTTTGTCTCTAGAGTAAATCTTCATGATCAAGAATGTTCTCCAACTCATCACGAATTTCCAATTCTTTCTGAACTAACTGACTCAATGGACAATGATCAATGGCATTTTGAATATTATTAAGCGATCGCATAAGAAGACGCTGATGTGTACCCAAAAAACTATACACATTCCTGTTCTAGACAGAAGAGGTAAAATTATTCAGAGAATCAACCATTTTACCTGCAAAAATCGACTTTTCTTTTATAAAGGTGAGGAAAGTGTTGTGTTGCGTCTATCCCGCTAAGAATCTGAAAGGTCGTCCTTGAGAAACATCTCGAATCGGGCTAGTGGAAAGTAAGAGTGGCCGGTGATCAGACTTAATACGAGTTAGGTGTTGAACTAAGCGCTGTGGAAACATTAATATCTACTCGCCATTTGCTAAGGCCCGATCTAATCTAACAGAAGTGCCACCTCGTTGCCAAGTGAAAGAAGGTCCATAAAATCCTAGGTCCTGCAAAGCACAAGAATCAACGAAATTTCCAAATAATTCACAATGTTTTCTTGGATTAGAGGGACTTCTCTTATCCTCTAAAGATAGGATAGCATTAAAGTCTCCCATGACAAGCCAATGAATGGACTGAGTTGGGGAAACAGATTTTAACCCTTCCCAAAGAAGCTTGTGTTTCATCCTGTCAGGACTACCATAAATAAAAGTGATTAGAAAAGACTTATTAAAAATAAAATTATCAACACGAAGAAAAAATGAATTGAGGGTGACTACTAATAATTTGAATTTGAAGAGTATCCTTCCATCCCACCCAGATGCCACTTGAAATCCCAACAGCTTCAACCCGATGAGAATAATTAAAGCCCAATTGCTCAATAATGATATTGGCTTTTTTACAGCTTACTCTCGGTTCAACCAAACAAACAATGTCTGGACTATATTCTGAATTATATTCGTGGAAGACTCGAATAAAATTTCTACTAGCACACCCTTGACAATTCCACGAGAAAATTTTTAAATTAGGCATCATCAAAAAACTATAATAATAAAATATAAAAAAGAAAAGACCAAAAAGCAAAAAGCAAAACCCAAATAATTAAAAAATCAAATTGGACAAAACCAATGAAACTTCAACAGGCTTACCGTTTAGGGGTTATACACCCCTCCATTTGCTCATCGTTTCTGATAAATAAACCAGTATCAAAATTTTCCTTTGAGATACTCGAAATACTCTCAGCAATATTCTCCATGGAACTTTTTAAAGAGACACGATGAGAGCCAGCGTTTTTGAACCTCACATTACTCTCATGAAATCTTTTATTCTGCCGATCTGCCCCTAGATTTCATTTCCTTACCCGAGTCAAGAAATCCCATCAGACCCAAGGGACTGTTCATGGATGGAGGTTCTTTGTTTTCAAAGAAAACCGCTGCTGAGTGTTTTCCAAAATTGAGATGACCAACTTCGACCACATCTTCTCCTTTAACCACCTCCTTTAAACTCGGTGTACTCCGGAGCATTGAATTATCCCTTTCGTCAAACAAGATTACCTCGTCGATGACCTACTCAGATGCAGCTTCCGGCGCTGCTGGGACATGACTGCTGCTGTTGGGAGTAAACGAGCCCTGCTGGTTGCCTTCAGCCTGGGCTCACGATCCAAACTCCAGGCCTGCTTACACAAAGAAACCCCCAGGCCCAATCCAAAGGTAATTTTATCTAAAGCCTGCACAATCCCATTAATGATCATATGGACCGAACTTGCTCTCGAAAGAGGCACCTTATTCTTTTTGTTATTCGAGCCTAGAGTAATTTTGGGGCTTGGCTCTTTAAAATTACCGTTGAAATCTTTTTTATTAATTTCAACCTGCCCTTTATTTTGAAATTCCGAAATTGTCTTGCGCTGACCTTTATTTAAGATTTCTTTCCCTTTAAACCTCCGCAAATCTGCCATTTCCTTACCCTGGATTTCGTTAATCAAATCCCCGTTATCAAGGCCACTGAATCGGGAGCCTGCCTTATCCTTCTCCTGAATTTCGGTTGATTTCTGTGGAATATCCCTTGATTTACGTATTGGTTTCCTTTCAACAATCATCCATGGTCCATAGTTGCCATCTTTCTTCTCCGATTCTTCAACATTCACTTTTTGAATTTCCAGTACTGTCTCAGGTGAGTCCTTGTTCACCAACACCGTAGGTTCTGGAATTTTGAAATTGCACATGTTTTCCACATGCCCATACCGTCCATAGTGAAAACAGATAGTAGAAAGGGACTCATATTCTACCATTTGTGTTTGGTTGTTGACCAGGATTTGAGACACCAATGGCTTTTCTAAATTGACGTAGACCGCCATTCTAGCAAACCGTCCCCTCGTCCTACTATCATATTCATATCCAACTTGACCACTTTGCCCACAAGTTCTCCAATTTCTGTAATGATTTTGCGGTTGTATAAATAACTAGGAAGAGCAGTGAGTCTACTCCATGCCATCACTACACTTGGGTAAGCCTGCGTAGGGTCAAAAGCCATCATCCAAGGTTGAACAGTCAAATATTGGCCGAAAATAGTCCACGGTCCTTCAGATAGAGCCTTATCACAATCCAGTTTGTTATGGAATTTGACTAGAAAATAGCCGTTTTCAATGTCCATCATGTGAATAGGGCCTGAAGGTCTCCACATGCTGTAAATTTTGTTCTGCAAAACTGAAAAACCAATGTTATGACCTAGAAGTTTTAATATCACAGTATTATCCATACCCTGATTAAGGATTTGATGAATTCGGTCCGAAAAAGTAATTGAAGGCATGCCATTCACAACAGATCTTTGAATGTCCCCTTCCAAAAGATCAATGACTTCCTTTCCAACCACAGTGGAATCACCCTTTAAAAATTGGCCGACGAGCATGTCTCTCCAAGAAGTAGGTTGATCTGGGGGCAACTCGATCAGCATGTCATTGCTTATTTCGTCTTCCTTGTCCCTGAATCTAGCTTTCTTGGGGATCATCTCCTCCACTGTAGATTGTCCAGGTTCAATACTTTCACAGAGAGAATTCGGCATTTTTTTTGCCACCCGTATCCTTTTACTTTTGAATTAATTTATTTTATCTTTATTTATTAAAATAGTAAGGTTTTTTTCTAGGAAGGTAATAAATAAACTAACCATATAATTTAGAAACATTTGCATGCTAACTCCAATAATTAAATGTTCTTGAAACATCAATGCAGTTACCCCCTAAAAAACAACTACAATGCAGTAGTTGCTCAAATTAATTAATAGACCTCAAATTATATGTCAATATTTGGGGTTGTATTTATAAAGAAATGTTGACCTTTTAATTTTAATAAATAAATAATTAATAAATTCATCTGTCAAAGCATTTTAATATACTTTGGTACCCATTAAGAACTTAGGGTAAAACAAAATGTCTGTACCATATTCAATCACATTTTCATACAGAAACTTGTTTATATATTTTTTGGTGGTTGTCCATGGAATACTTTGCTTGCACCATTAGTCGTTAACCAGTCTTTTATTATTAATAATTATTATTTTTCACTTTTAACATAATCTAGAATGTTTAACGAAATTGCCATTATATATGTAATATTTTAGGCATAATGATATTTTTAACCTTTAAAGTGTATTTTTTCTGTCAATTTGGTCATTATTATTTTTAGTTAAATTTGATCTTTAATTTTTTAAAAAGAGTCAAATTGTTTTTTTTAATGGCCAAATGATGACCGAAATATTAATTTTTAACGCCGTTGGCATGATAGTCCATATGCATATCATGCTAACATAACATTATTTGTCTATTATGTCACACATCAACAAATAATGCAAAACATTATAAAAATAAAAAACTCAAAATTAAAATTAAAAATATAAAAATTCATAGAAAAATTATAAAAAAAAAAAACTAACATGGAGTACACGTTGAGTATCATGCAAACTGTTGTGTTTAAAATTTAACATTTTATTTAGTATTTTCATTAAAATAACATTATTTCAACTCTTTTTCAATAGGTTGATGGTTAAATTTAATTCTTTTTAAAATGTTGATAGTCAAATTTAGCTCAAAAAAATAATAAGGATAAAATTGATAAAAATATAAACTTTAAGGGCTAAATTTGATGTTATGCCAATATTTTATTATTTTGCATTTACAATTTTATATATGATTAATATAAAAGACAAGAAATATATCGAAATATATTAATTTGAATTAAAACAATTGAGAAATTATACATGTATGCATGCATACATATATATTTACATTTATATTTAAGTGATTAAATGAGTTGGTCTCATAAATTAATTGAACATCAATTAAGTTGAAAAATTATTAAAATCTCTTTTTATGTATAAAATCTCTACAAACTTTACTATTTCAATCAAAGATTTAAACTCGTGACATTTAATTTTATTATTTTAATAAAAAAATTATTTAATTTTCATATAATATTTTAATAAAAATATTTATTACATCACTCAACTTAGCATGATATTATATATTAATTCAAAAATATACATATTTCTTTGTTATATAAGCTGAATGGTTTGTCTAATTTTAACCAATTTATTATATAAGCTAAATAGTTTGTTTAACTTTGTTAGGACTGTTTCTAGTTCATCCTTAAACCAATCTTAAATTCAGTTGTAATTACATCTATTGTCAATAATCTTTATTCTATACGAAAGAAGAGGGAAATTTGAAAATATGTTGTTTTCAAAACACCTAACAATGTAATTTACCTTTTATGTTTTTCTTTCTATTTCTTTCTTACTAAGATATTTTTTTTTTTTTGTAAGGATATGGTAAAGTGGTTTAATGGTGGAATAGATGAATGTTAATTTTAAGTTTAAATATAAATCATGTTATACCAAAATATAATGAAACAAATTATGTTACTTGTGAAAGATAGGAACCATTTAGTTTAAATCAATCATTGTGTCACTTTTAAAGTAAATGTCCTTAAACATAAATTCATATTCCTTAAAATCCAATCCATAACTATGTACCAGTGATTTAGCATAAACTTTTCATCCAAGTTTAGTATTGATTTTGAAAAAGTTTTTTTTAGAAATATTTCTGAAAAGTTTGGTTTAAGATTTAAGTGTTTAATATTAATGTCAAAAAGTACTTTTGAGAAATAAAATGTCTATTTTAAACATGATATTATAAAGTAACAAATATGTATATTTTATTTCTCAAAAGTAATATTATAATATTTTAGCAAGCATATAAAAAATAATTTATTATTACTTGTTGTTAATATTTTATATATAAAATATATATAAATTTTAAATATTTTTAAGCAATTAATATTTATAAAATTTATATTATATAAATTATTATACAAATTACAACCAGAGAATTTTAACTTTGAAAGAGAAAAAGAAATTGGGAGAAGAAAAATAAAGGGGTGAAAAAGTAAATTAATTTTCGGAAGTATTTTTAGCTTACGAAAAGTTAAAAATTTTAACTTTTTAGTCAAAAAAATTTAAGCAAAATTTACTTATTTAACGTAGATTTAAAATAAAAATGTTTTTGAAAAGCACATTAAATAAAACCTGAGTGTGTGATAAGGTGGGCAAACCCATGAAAGCAAATTTTACATTTTTTTCAAATTATTTGGGGGTGAATAAAAGAAAAATTGGTTCTAATAATTACTCTTATTTTCGGGCTTTTTCTTTCTTCGTGGTAGGTTGATATAAGGATGATTATTTGGAATCTTGTTTTCATGTTTTCTTTTATTGATTTAAACAACTTCAAATTGTAATAAAAAAATCTCAATACTTCAGATTAAATAATCATCAAGCCTAAGCCAAATAATAAAGGAAGATGTATATAAATAATCGTATTAAACCAAATAGAAACTTCTTAATGGTTTTTTTTTTTTTATCGTACTTAACTTTATGAGATATGCACAATTCATAGGTTTCCATTGCTTTATGCTTTTATTTAGAAACAAAAGGAAAGAAAAATCAAACAGACCAAAATATTATTATAAAGTAAAAACTAAAAACATGAAATAGAGGAAACCAAAACATTATTATAATTACTTTTTTTTTTGAATAAAATTATAATCATTATTACTTTTACAATTTATTATATATTAATGGTTGAATTTAATTACTGAACTCAATAATCCAAACATATCAGACCTTCGCTAACCTGCTGATTTTAATCAAACAAATGAAAAAGTGTACTTAAAGTGAAAATCAAGATATGGGATTCTAAGTTATCCAAAAAGGAATTTGAGTTGTATATTCTAAATAATCCAAATAATACTTTTTCTTCATTTTAATCGATTTTGGATTTAATGGACCACCCTATTCTAAATCTAATAACAATAATAATAAATAATAAATAAATAAATATGGGGTGTGAAACTGCGTTTGACTTTGACCGGCGCCAAGAAGATGACTTCCTGTTGAGTTTCTCGTTGCATTTGCGTATAAGAGTGTGTTTTTTTCCCTTGAGAGACTGTCTACTATTTATAAGGAACGAAGCTCTTTGCTCTCCTTCAAAAACCAAAACAAACTTTAGAAAAATCTTCCTTTTCATTTCATTTCTTTTCGGAATCTCCAAATCTTTTGATTGGTCAATTTAGTGCAAAAGGAACCAACTTTGATCCCTTTGTCTGTAAATCTGAAGTTGACAATTCCCACCCTTTGGTTCAATAACACCAGGAAAAAAAATGAAGAATGAAGATTGGAGAGGAGGGTACTCGGAGACCAATTCCGATACAGAAAGTATAGCCAGCGAAAGGGCGACTTTTAGTGGGCCATTAGGGGTAGGTGGTGGCATTGTTTCCAACAAAAGAGCTTCCAAAAAGAGTGCAACGTTCAATCTTCCACCCGAAATCACCATGTCCAAGGCTAACTCCGCGCGCAGCGTCGCTAGTTTCGATTCTTCGGCCGTTGCTGCTGCTGGCGATGATGACTACGTCGATATCACCCTTGATATCCTCGACGACTCCGTTGCGGTTCACAGCGTTCAAGGTGCCGGTGGAGGCCACGAAGACCCTGAGTTATCGTTGTTAGCTAAGCGAACTCTAGAGAACAAGTCGGCTTCTTTTCGTTCCTATCTGTTGAGGAACACGTCGGCTCGAATCAAGCAGTTTTCTCAGGAACTGAAACGTGCAGTTTCGAGACGATCTTCTAATGCAGGCAGGAGATTCGATAGAAACAAATCTGCTGCAGCTCATGCCTTGAAAGGACTCAAGTTCATCACTACAAAAACAGGGGCCTCTGGAAATGGATGGTCCTCGGTCGAGAAACGATTCGATGATTTAACTGCCTCTACTAATGGCCTCCTTCACCGCTCCCAATTCGCCGAATGCATTGGTACGTATTTTCATGACCCAAATATCACATAAGGACCATCAATTCTAAAGCTTTACAAAACTTTCTTCGTCTTTCAAACACAGGGATGAACCAGTCTAAAGAATTTGCCGGTGAGCTGTTTCAAGCACTAGCTCGGAGGCACAATGTAACTGGTGACTCCATCAATAAAATACAACTCAAACAGTTCTGGGACCAGATTTCTGACGAAAGCTTTGATTCTAGGCTCCAAACTTTCTTTGACATGTAAAGCTAATTTTCTCCATTTTTTTCAAAAATGAATTGAATTTTTACCACGTGAATTTGTTCTTAAATGTAATTTGTAATTATGCAGGGTGGACAAAGATGCTGACGGAAGGATCACCGAAGAGGAAGTCAAGGAGGTAGGAGTCTACGTATTTGGTCATGCCGACCTCATTCAACTAACTAGAAATGACAATTTTTGTTCACATTAAGTAACTTTTTGAATATTTTGTCATTTTAAAAAGACAAATTCTAACTGTATGCACGTTATACTGTAGATTATCAGTCTCAGTGCTTCTGCAAACAGACTTTCAAACATTCAGAAACAGGCTGAAGAATATGCAGCTTTGATCATGGAAGAATTGGATCCAGATAATGCTGGATACATCATGGTAAAAATACCCTAAAGACAAATCTATCTTGCTTGCTTTTATCTTCTGCTATTTTTATTTCCTAATGGTTATTGGTTTTTGGCACTGAACAGATTCACAACCTGGAAACTCTCCTATTGCAAGCTCCGAACCAATCCGTGAGGGTAGGCGATAGCCGTATTCTGAGTGAAATGTTAAGCCAGAAACTGAAACCTACTCAAGAGAACAACCCATTAAAAAGGTGGTATCACAAGACTAAGTACTTTATAATTGATAACTGACAAAGGATCTGGGTTATGATGCTGTGGCTTGGCATTATGGGAGGCTTGTTCGCTTATAAGTTCGTACAGTACCGGAACAAGGCCGTTTTTGATGTGATGGGCTACTGTGTTTGTGTTGCTAAAGGAGGTGCAGAGACTCTTAAATTCAACATGGCTTTGATTTTATTACCGGTGTGCCGAAACACCATCACTTGGCTTAGAAACAAGACTAAATTGGGCGCTCTTGTTCCGTTTGATGACAACTTGAATTTCCACAAGGTCAGTGATACTATTAATGCAAGTCTTTTAACTTTGTTGCCTTTTGGAATTGTGACAGTTCTATTTCAACTTTGAAATCTGAAATCAAATCGTTCTTTTTTAATGTAATGTAATATTCAGGTTATTGCTGTTGGAATCAGCATTGGGGTAGCCCTACACGGAATTGCTCATTTAGCTTGTGATTTTCCAAGGCTTCTTCATGCCACTGAAGAAGAATATGAACCCATGGAACCTTTCTTTGGGGAAGAGCAACCTCCAAACTATTGGTGGTTTTTGAAGGGAGTTGAAGGTATAACAGGTATTATAATGGTGGTGCTAATGGCCATAGCTTTCACATTTGCCACTCCATGGTTCAGGCACAACAAGCTCAACCTTCCCAAGTTCCTTAAGAAGCTCACAGGATTCAATGCATTTTGGTATTCCCATCACCTTTTTGTTATTGTCTACTCTCTCCTCATTGTTCATGGTATTTACCTGTACCTAACCAAGAAATGGTATCAGAAAACGGTATGCTTTTTCTTCTTTGTTCTTCTTCTCATTTCGATTCCCTTCATTAGTACATTCATTGACAGTAGTCAACCTTTGTACCTTAATTACAGACATGGATGTATCTAGCAGTGCCAATCACACTTTATGCTTGCGAAAGGTTGATTCGAGCTTTCAGATCCAGTATCAAGGCGGTTAAAATTCTCAAGGTATAAAAGCCTATACTATATGCTTCAAGTATCCAACATTTGCAGCCAATTGCACTGAAAGTGTCCACATTTCTTTTGAAACATACTGATAGGTTGTTTTGTTTTCTTGACAAATATGGAAGGTTGCTGTATATCCTGGAAACGTATTGTCACTGCACATGTCAAAGCCCCAAGGATTCAAATACAAAAGCGGGCAATACATGTTTGTCAACTGCTCTGCAGTCTCCTCATTTGAGTGGTATGTACATTTCGATCCTTGTTCCATTCCTCGCTTTGCTTCAAGTCTACCATTTAGTTTAACTGAGCGAACCATCGGCAAGTCCAGGCATCCATTCTCCATCACTTCAGCACCAGGAGATGACTACCTTAGCGTTCATATTCGAACTCTTGGTGATTGGACAAGGCAGCTCAAAACTGTTTTCTCTGAGGTTGGTTAATGTTCCTACTCTCCTATGACGTTAAAACTTGAATCTGAAATCAAATGCCTTATCGGTTTTTGCTCGTATTGGATTTGGATATTAAACAGGTCTGTCAGCCTCCACCTGCTGGGAAAAGTGGATTGCTTAGGGCAGAAGGAACCAATACAAGGTAAGATTTCCTCATCCTCGTATACAAGTCATTGACGGAACCAACATTAATAACGTCTAATGTGTTAATACTGAATTGCTTTATGTTGCATTCACCGATCTACAGCTTCCCTAAGATTTTGATCGACGGTCCATACGGTGCTCCGGCGCAAGACTACAAGAAATATGACGTGGTCCTCCTAGTGGGGCTCGGAATCGGTGCCACCCCAATGATCAGCATTGTGAAGGACATCATCAACAACATGAAAATGGAAGAAATGGAAGAGAATTCGTTTCCAGGGTCAGGCTTGGAGAACAGGAACTACAACAAGAACAAGAACAACAAAGGGTTCAAAACAAGGAAAGCCTACTTCTATTGGGTAACAAGGGAACAAGGGTCGTTCGAGTGGTTCAAAGGGATAATGAACGAAGTAGCGGAGGTGGACGAGCAGCGGGTGATCGAGCTCCACAACTACTGCACCAGTGTGTATGAGGAAGGAGACGCCAGGTCGGCTCTCATAACCATGCTTCAATCATTGCACCATGCCAAGAACGGTGTGGACGTGGTGTCGGGAACAAGGGTCAAATCCCACTTTGCCAAGCCGAATTGGCGTCAAGTCTACAAGAACATTGCTCTACATCATCAAGGCGCAAGAATTGGTCAGTTTTCGCTTTTCACCTAACCATCCTTTTCTCTAATCTATACCCATCTTTACTAAAACATTGCTTTCCCATGGATGATTTCAATGATGCAGGTGTTTTCTACTGTGGGGCATCCGCACTAACCAAAGAGCTAAGACAATTAGCTTTGGATTTCTCTCACAAGACAGCCACAAAGTTTGATTTTCACAAAGAGAACTTTTAACAAAATCCAGACTCATGTTTTCTTTTATTTTTTCTAAGTTTAATGGTTTTTAAAGTTTTGCATATGATTTAATAAATTTAAGTGGATATAGCTTTCGGAAATATATATATATATGAATTTGGTATTTAGCTTTTTTTTTTTTTTTTTTTTTTTTTTGTATTTGAAATTCACCCAATCATAAAAATGGCCTTATTCTTGTTGAATATAGAAATTTTGGTTACATTTACATTTCTCTAGCACACTGAGAATTATTGTAACAATTGAACCGCCTCTATATATGTAATCGAAGTCATGTTTTTGGAGTGGGAAAGTACTTTATTGTTTGTCAACAACTTCGTTGTTAGAATTTTGATCATTACTACTACCTTTTCTCAATGGCTGCCACTTAAATCATACTATAAACTATTATTACGCAGTTTTCAAGTATCCATCGATTCTCCAAACTTCAGAAAATATAAAAACCAGATTGAAATGCAAAGTCCCAGAGTCCCGTAACGTAAACGGCTAAAGTAAAAACGTGACTATTATGTGGATGTAATGATGTATATGGCAATTGGCAATTGTTTTCGGCCACCTTTTGTGGTGCACAAATCTACTACAACTTGGATGTTGAGCCGTTATATCAAGGTCAAGTTAATTAGTTGCGTGAGTCACTTTCGATTTTGTTTTTTTTTTTTTTTGACTAAAATGCCACCATATTATCTTTTTAGATAAAAGAAAAAAGGATGCTTATCTGATAGACTGAAATTATATCATTTACATCATCTCTGTCGTAACCATTTTTTGACAAAACGGGAATCGACTAAAAAATAGAGAGTCGCCACCGACCTTTTATTAGGTGTGATCGGGTCACCTATAAAAATATTTTGGTCTGCGAATATTCGAGAAAATAGGTTCGGGAGTCGGTTACGCGCGAGGAAGGATTAGCATCCTCGCAACGCCCAAAATCAGTACCAAATTGATTAATCAATGTCCTAGCGTCGAAAACTTGAAAACATTTAGGGTCAAAAACTTTTGGGGAAAAGAGGTTAATTAAATTGGAATTGAATCTCAAGATTAGTTCGTTTCAAAAGGATAAAAGTATCATACCCAGCATGTTAAGATATAACACATTTATACTCTGACACCGAGATCATCTTTGATTTTCAAAACATGTAAAAGAAAAGGGGTACTTGAGTATTTAGTCGAACAAAAAATCGACACCCAGCACGTTAGGATGTAATTTTTCGTACTTCAAAACACACAAATATTGCCTTGTTTTTTTATATGAAATCTTAAAATTTGCTCAATATTCATTTTCAACGTAATAAAATATTTAAAAAAGGTTTGAACATGTTGAAGTTTGAAATACAATACAAGGATAAGAAGCGTAAGCATTAATCATAAAATACACAAATTTAAAATATTGATCGACGAACTATACGATACTCTACGTAATAAAATAAAATAAAAATCAGTAATAGTAATGGCAACTAATAAACAAATAATAATATATACATATATATATAAATAATATAATAAAAATAACAAAAATAATAATAATAGTATAGTGATAATAAATATAATAATAATAATAATAATAGTAATAATATGTACATGTATAAATAATGACGAATAAAAAAGATCATAATAATTCTAATGAATATAATAGTTTAAAAAAATTAAAAAGATATGATAATGGTGGTGTTAAAATAATAATAGCAATAAAAAATAATGATATACTAAATTAGTAGTACTAATAGTTGCATTTGTAATAAAATAACAATAAATATAGAAATATGAGAAATATGATTATATAAAAAAAATAATAGTAATAGTGAAATAATAACAATAACACATAGGAATATAATAATAATAGGAAAAATAAGTAAAAATGAAAAAAAACTAAAATAATATTAAATAATAATAATAACTTGATAGTAATAAAATAACAGTATATTAATAATAACAAAGTAATAATAGTATTAGTAAGTACAATAGCATTAATAATAAAAACAACTGTCATAATATTTATAAAAGGGTAAAAAGGATGAAATTGAAAAGCGCGCCAGCTAATAGGGACTGAAAACACAATTATTCCAAGCCCTAAATACTGTGCCTGAATGCGGACCAAATCGAAGCGACGCACAAACTTCAGGGGCAAATTTTAAAAAAAGCTAAAGGGAAATGTAATCAAAACAAGGCACAAAAAGAGAGGATCAACTGCGCAATTTACCTATTTAGGGTGAAATTGCACAAAGTCACCTATGGTAAAGGTGATTACGCGTGCCCCATATTTTAAAAGCTCAAAAAAAATATTCCTTCATTCTTGGTCTTCTGTTTCAAAACCAGGACCCCCCTTTTTTTTTTCTTTCTTCATTTCAAAAAAAACTTCAAAGACCACTCTCAAAATTCTCTCAAAAGAGCTCCTAGGCCGACCCGACTTTCAAGCGGACCCAGTCTCTCCGGCCGAGTCAAGTCTGCGTGCGCGACGCCGCATGCAGTGGCCAACGAGGACGAAAACTCGGCCCTTTGAAGATCTCTCTCTCGGAGCCCAGATCTGGCCTTAAAATGGTCAGAAAATAAATCGGTGATCCTCTTTCCCTTCTCTTTTCTAGATTTCATTTATAAACAACCCCCTTTTTTAAAAATAAAAAAAATAAAAAATAAATAGAAAACAACAGTAGATGACAATAGAAAAATAAAATCAACCTTGAAAATTTTCTATTCTTGCTTTTAATCTCAATGTTCGGTTCTTTTTTTATTCCGAAAAAAAAATCCCCTTTTATTATTTGTTGTTTATTATTTATTCACAAAGATTCGAGAAAAACAAAATAAAATAAAAGTAAATAGAACAACAGTAGATAAAACGAAAAAATAAGAAGAAATCCACCTTTCATGTTTTTGTTCTTTTTTGATTGCTGATTCGTAAGAACCGGAAGAAGATACAAATGGGTTTTGTTTTTGGTTTTTATAACCGATCTAATGTTTTTTTACATTGTTTTCTGTTGTTTTTTTTTGTTGTTCGTGTGTGTCTGCTCCTCTTGCGGGGCATGGGCGTTGCGCATGCCGATGGCGAGGCGTCTTTGGTGTCGATCGAGGCTCGAAGGTCTTTGGTGGAGTCGACGAGGCGTGGCGGTATCTTTGGAACTAGTGGGTTGCGGCGCTAGGGTTTTTAAAAACCCTAGCTCTCTAAAAACCAATTAACCATTTTGGGCCTTTTGGGTGTAACACCCCCTAACCCTAAACCGTCGCGGAGCAGGTTACAAGTATTATTCTGGACATATCAAACAATTTACTAATTATCCACAAATAAATTAGCATTCATAGTATAATTTAATAATTAAATACCTATATTGGACTTTCAATGCCTAAGCATATATTAAAAGTAGAAAGAAACTTGTTCAATCATTCTAGAAAATTCTTCGTAAATTTTTCTTTTATTTATAAAAATTTCGGCAGTATTTCTGCTTATTTTCACCTAAATCCCCCTGCAAATTCAGACCAAAACAACCAATACTAATTTATCATTTTATAACTTTATATCATTTTCCTCATCCAAAATATTATAATCATTTAAATACAACCAAAGCATTTAACTTAAGTATATATATATATATGTTCATAATTCGTATAACTATCTAGTACATGCCACTTAACAAAAGGAAGAATTTCATCACCAAAATCCTTTTGTTGGAGTCGGATTGGATTTGGATCTTTGGAAGGTCGAAACTCTACTAACTGCATACGGAAAACAAATCATCATTTGAGTATTGGAATTACTCAGTGGTATTATCATAATTCAATTTATAACAATGATCAAATATCGTAAACATACTTAGATAAATAACACATTTTACATATAATTATACTAAGTTGTTATATTTCCAATGTAACAATTTTAATATTTGAATTAATATCTCATCCATAGAATTCCAATTGTTCATGAACCTCTGGTTCATCTCTCAATCACATATATTTTCGTATCACAATATCTCTTTCATTTAGAGGTTCAAATAATCAAATTCATATAATTTTCTTATTTCACATAATTACCCCTATTAACATGACTCGGACTTTGGCGGATACTCGGATCCAACCAAACACACCATCATCGGCACCCGAGTGCCTAATCGGATAGTTCGAAGCAATATAGTGACACCCAGTGTCTCATCGGCCTAGCCAGAAGTAAAGTGGTACCAGTGCCTTATTGAATCTATCGAAATAAATAATATGACACTTTGATGTCTCATCGACTCAAGGTCGAAGAATCCTGAACACTTCCAATCCTATGGCATGCCAATTATATCCGACTCAGCCCGACTAGTTAATAGGGTATTTAAATCACATATTCATATCACTTTCAATTTAATTTCACAAATTAATTCAATGTACCTTTCATATTAATATTTTTAATTCAATACTAACACATATTCATCAATTAAGTCAGGTCATATTCAATTCAAGCATCAAGACTTACCTAAATTTCATTTTTCATACACATACATTGAAATTAAACATGCAATTATAAATAACTTGAATTATGATAATACAAACCGATATTTTCTCGAGCTACTCCTCGATCACTTTTTCCTTCCCCTTCGTATTAGACGTCTCGATTTCCTTGTTTGCTACAATAATAATAACAATTTACATTATTAATTATAGCATTAAATTGCAATAAATAATTGAATTTTATTCAATTCCTACCCTTGTTCTTCATTCCACATTCTTTGTACACAATTCTATTATTTACTTATAAGTTCTTTCTACAAATTTGTCTACTGAGTCATTGTCACTAAATCATCTATATTTTGAGTTACAGAATTCCAAATTAAGTTCAGTAAATTTTCTATGAAACTAGACTCGCATATCTTCTTGCCATAAAATTTTCATAATTTTTGATTTAGCCAATTAGTACAGTTTATTCTTTAAAGTCACCACTTTATTCTCTTTATCTGCGATTCCGACCCTTCTTCACTAAAAATTAATTATCTTTTTATACAGAATTCAAATGATGTTATAGTTTATTTCTTAAATCTAACCATATAAATTATGTTCTCAAATTATTTTTATACAATTTTTGATGATTTTTCCAAGTCAGAACAGGGGATCTCGAAATTACTCTGAACCAGTCTTACCAAAATCTAAATATCTCAAAATACAGAATTTCTTTTCTTTCTATGTTTCTTTCATATGAAAATAGACTCAATAGGCTTTAATTTCATATCTCACTCAACTTCTAATTCCATTTTTACTATTTTTGGTGATTTTTCAAAGTTACCTTACTGCTGCTGTCCCAAAACTGTTTTCTTATAACTCATTTTACAATTTAATCCTCTTACTAATTCTAACTTCAAATTCTTTCAATTAAACCACTAATTCATCATTTTGTTCATTATATGCTATATTCAAAAACTCTAAAACTTCAAAAACTTCAACTTAAATTCATCAAAACTTTGTTCTAAATCTTATAAAGTATCAAAATTAAAAGAAAAGGACTAAATCAACTTACCTTTTAAAGCTTAAAACTTTGAATCTTTAGTTTTTCCTTTTCCTTTCTTTTTTTTCTTTTTCTTTCTAGCCATTATGCTCTCTGTTTCTTTTCTTCTTTTCTTTTCTTTTATTCTATTACTTTATAATATAATATAATATTATATTAACATAATTATCTAATAATAATAATATATTTTAACACATAAAAATCTGATTTTTATGCTTATACCATGCCTCAAATATACTAAATGGTCTATTTGCCATTTTAGTCCTTTTTATTTTCTTTTAATCTACAATTCAACTTTTACCCTTTATTCACTTTAGTCCTTTTCCTAATTTCTCTCAATTAAGCTAAATTCACTAAATAAAAATCTAATTTAAACACACTATTAGACTCATAATTACTCCTAATAATTATTTACTAACTCGATTTACTAAGACGGAGGCCCGATAACACACTTTTTCGGTGTCCACGGATTTTGGGTCGTTACATTGGGTCACCTATAAATTGAGCTTGCTTGTCTGATGGTGTAGTGGGCTAGTTGGGTTGGTTTATTTTTGGTTTAGTTTTATTATTAGGCCTAGCAGGGCTCAGGGCAAAATTTGGGTTCTCTGTTTGCCCCTCTTTGCTCATTGTCGTGAAGCGAGAATAGAGCAAAGACAATAGAAGAACCAATTTTGCCCGGTCTTAGCTAAGCCTTGACTTCTTGGTCCTTGTCTTCTTCCATCAGCTTCAAACTTCACTGTAACTCTTCGCTTTGATCCATTCTACTGGAGGCTTTGGGGTGATAAGAATTGAGAAAGAAGAGATCAGTAACTTTGATCTTCTCCTTTGAAACTTCTCGGAAGTAGGGGTGATAAGGATTCAGAAAGAAGAGATCCGTAATTTTGATCTTCTCGCTGAAACTTCTAGAAAATAGCGGTGATAAGAATCTAGAAAGAAGAGATCCAGTAACTTTGATCTTCTCATTTGAAACTTCTAGAAAATAAGAGGTGATAGGAGTTGGAAAGAAGAGATCCAGTAACTTTGGTCTTCTCATTTGAAACTTCTAGAAAATAAGAGGTGATAAGAATTCGGAAAGAAGAGATCCAGTAACTTTGATCTTCTTCATCAAGCTTCTCGAAAATCTTTGGTCCTCAATACACCCAACGAGGAGGATTAGTAGCTTTGTCTGCTCTCTTTGGTATGTCGAGGTGATAGGAATTCGGAGAGAAGAGATCCGTAACTTTGATCTTCTCACCGAAACTTCTCGGAAAGGTCAATCCTCAATACACTCAAGGAGGAGGGATTAGTAGTTTTGTCCTGTCCCCTTGAAACTTCGAGGAGATAAGTCTGAACTTTTCAATTTGCTTCCCTACTGTCCTCGGAAAGACTTCAATCTTTAGACCGCTCCGCTGGAGCAAAATCTGAACTTCGATATTGTGGTACCCCCTTTTTGAGGAACACATCTGTAGAATATGCTTATGTTTATGTAAATGATGATCGAGATGACTCAAATGCTCCTGACTATATGTGTCGTGGGTGACATTTACATGAATGCTGAATGTCATGGGAATGATGATTTTTTCAATGCAAAAAAAATGATTTAGGGTGTGATGATCGCCATAAATCAAATGTTCCTAACTGGATGCACATGAATGCATGAGAAAGGCCCCTTTTATGGTTTGGATTGTCATTGCTCATAGTTCAGCAAGGTTCTATCACTGATGCACTACGATTACTCTCTTGTTCGTGAGATATCTTTAACATAAAACCCAAAGAAGCGATCATATTCTATTAGCAAGCTTGCCTCTTTGTAATTTCATTGTCCCTTCCATTGTACCCTCCGAGACATAAAGTTCGTATTTTCTCACCGCAACCTCAGGAGAGTAACATTTGTTTTCTTCTAACCTTTTGGCTGCGACTCTGAGGTATAGGATCAATCACTGTTTACTGGATATAATGGTATTACGACTTCATTATATATCTGGATCGGTATTGCTCGTTTTTATCAAGGGCATATCGCGTCGAGCGAGGTGTGCGGTCTTTGTTCGGATAAATGATCGTGTTTTTTCAACATTTCTAAACCTTAGGTGGAATGAATTTTGAACCATAGTCATGTTTCAGGTCCTTGTATTATTCAGAGACTTTCAGAATAATATATAGAACTCCTTTTATGAAAGTATTATTAGTTCCGTAATCGTTATTTCCATGTAAAATGCCTAGAAATGATTGTAGGGAGGAGATTGATTGAAAGTATAGCTCGAAACAAAACAGGTTAATCAAAACTGGTAAATGTAATCAAGAAAGAAATTCATTAAATAAGATAATCACAAATTACAAATTTAAAATAGGTAAAATAGAAATTACGTGCCCCAGATATCGCAACCTAAGCTTCTCTGCCTAAGCATTTGGAAGACCATTTTGAGTTCGACACGTGCTTAGAAGGTCTTGAGTATTTTGTTGATGCACCGAGATGCAACATACCCCTTCCTCGTCCATTCGAATGCAGCGGGGTTCTTCCCATCACAATTTGAGCCGCTTTTTCGGTTTTCAACCCAAATCCCTTTTGGTCTCAAAGCGTCCTTCGCGGGTTTTCGCCTTGGCCTCTCCTTTTTTTTTTTTTTTTTTTTTTAGAATCAAGGTGTCTCTGGCGAGTTTTTATCTTAGCTTGTTCAAGCGAAGTATCTTTTGACTGAATCTGAATTTACGGGGTTGGGCAAGCTTTCCCCATCCATATCCGTTAGAATCAGTGCACCTCCGGAGAAAGCCTTCTTCACCATGTATGGTCCTTCCCAATTCGGCATCCATTTCTCTCTGAAATCCTTCTGTATGGGGAGGATCTTCTTCAGTACTAGGTCTCCCTCGTGAAACTCTCTTGGGCGAACTTTTTTGTCATAGGCTCGCATCATACATTTTTGATACATCTGACCGTGACGAATAGCCCTTAGCCTCTTTTCTTCGATTAGGTTCAATTAATCGTATCGAGCCTGAATCTATTCGGCTTCATCCAGCTTTACTTCTATCAAAAGCCGAAGAGAAGGTATTTCCACTTCAATGGGTAGGACTGCCTCCATCCCGTAAACCAGTGAGAAAGGTGTTGCCCCGGTAGAAGTGCCGACGGACGTTCGATAAGCATAAAGTGCAAATGGTAGTTTCTCATGCCAATCCTTGTAAGTCTCTGTCATCTTCCCCACTATCTTCTTGATGTTCTTATTCGCTGCTTCCACTGCCCCATTCATATTTGGATGATGCGGAGATGAGTTATGATGTTTAATGTTGAATTGGCGACAAACATCCGCTATCGTCTTTGTTGTTCAAATTCAATGAGTTATGCGATATGATCTTTTCGGGCATCCCATATCGGCAAATGATTTTCTTCTTTAAAAATTGACTAACCGCCGATTTAGTGGCGTTAGTGTATGAAGCGACTTCTACCCATTTTCGTGAAGTAGTCAATGACTACGAAGATAAATCGATGCCGTTTGGCGCTTTCGGTGAGATCGGTCAGATAACATCCATGCCCCCATGGAAAAGGACCATGGGAAGTCATAACATGTAGGGGGACGGAGGCACATGAATCTTATCTCCATAAATCTGGCATTTATGACATCTCTTAGCATAGCTGATACAATCTCCTTCCATGGTGGACCAGTAATATCCAAATCTCATTATTTGCCTGGCCATTGTGAATCCGTTAGCATGCGTTCTGCAAACGCCCTCATGAACTTCCTCTAAGATCATCTTGGCTTCTAAAGCATCGATGCATCTCAATAATACTTGATCTTTTCCCCTTTTGTACAAGATGTCCCCGTCCAAAACATATTCGAGGGCCAATCTCTTAAGTGTCCTTTTCTCATTCTCAGTTGCATGATTTGGGTATTCACGATTTCCCACATATCGCAATATATCTTGGTACCAAGGGTGATCGTCCCTTTCTTCTTCTTCTACGTTGCAGCAATAAGCTAGGGCCTCGTAAATACTCATTTGAATGGGCTTTACATCTTCTTGCTTACTTGCTTTAATCATGGAAGCTAAAATAGCCAAAACATCCGCCATCTGGTTTTCTTCTCGTGGGAGATAACTAAAGGTGATGTCGTCAAACTCCTCGATTAACCCCATGGCTATCCTTCGATAGTTGATCAATTTGGGGTCTCTTGTCTCCCATTCGCCCCTTAGTTGGTAGATCACTAATGCGAAATCTCCATATACTTCCAGCGTTTTAACTCTACGTTCTATAGCAGCGCGGAGTCCCATGATACATGCTTCGTATTCTGCCATATTGTTTGTACAATCAAAATCCAACTTGCATGTGAACGGGTAGTGATTTCCATTTGGGGATACCAAGACTGTCCCAATCCCATTTCCAATAGCATTTGACGCTCCATTGAAATTCAATTTCCAAAGGCCATCTTTTGCAGTGTCCTCTTCCGTAGCTGCCACATACATTAGATCTTTATTGGGAAAATCAAAGTTCAAAGGCTCATAATCCTCTAAAGCTCTGCTGGCTAGGAAGTCAGCTATTGCACTCCCTTTTACAGCTTTCTGGTTCACATATACAATATCAAATTCAGACAGTAGAATTTGCCATATAGCCATCCTTTCATTCAAAGCGGTTGCCTCCATCATATACTTTAGGAGGTCTAACTTTGAGATTAGCCAGGTCGTGTGATACAGCATGTATTGCCTCAGTCTCTGAGTCGTTCAAATCAACGCACAACACAGTTTTTCAATTGGCGAATATCTCATTTCGCACTCAGTGAATTTCTTACTGAGGTAGTATATCGCCTTTTCTTTTCTTCCTGAATCATCATGTTGACCTAGCACACATCCCATAGAGTGATTAAGCACCGTCAGATATAGGATTAATGGCATGCGGGTATGGAGGGTGGCGATCTTAGGAGGGTTTGACAAGTACTGTTTGACCCTATCAAAAGCTTCTTGACATTCATCATTCCATACGCCTGGGTTATGTTTCTTCAAACGACGAAATATGGGATCGCATTTCTCGGTTAATTGTGAAATAAGCCGAGCAATGTAATTTAGTCTTCCTAGGAAACCTCGAACTTCTTTTTGAGTGCGCGGCGGAGGCAATTCTTGTATAGCCCGGACTTTGTCTGAGTCGATCTCGATCCCCTTCTTGCTAACTATGAAGCCTAATAGTTTGCCAGACCTAGCTCCAAAGGTACATTTAGTGGGATTAAGTCTCAATTAGAATTTCCTTAACCTCAGAAACAACTTCTGCAAAACTTGGATATGTTCTTCTTCTGTTCTAGACTTTGCAATCATGTCATCCACGTAAATCTCGATCTCCTTATGCATCATATCGTGGAACAAGGTCACCATGGCCCTTTGGTATGTGAAAGCCTGCGTTTTTCAACCTAAAAGGCATCACTTTATAGCAGAATGTACTTGCCCACAATGTTATGAAGGTAGTTTTTCCCATATCTTCAAGGTGCATCTTTATCTGATTGTATCCGGAGAAGCCATCCATGAAGGAAAATAGCGAAAAGCCTGCTGTATTGTCTACTAGAGTATCAATATGAGGCAAAGGAAAGTTATCCTTTGGGCTAGCCTTATTTAGGTCTCTATAGTCCACACACATTCGTACCTTCCCGTCCTTTTTAGGGACAGACACGATATTGGCTACCCATTCTGAATATTTGATCTCCTGCAAGAATCCAGCATCGAACTACTTTTGAACTTCTTCCTTTATTTTTAGCACAATATCTGGTCTCATCCTTGAGACCTGCTTTGGCGGCGGCATAATCCCTCCTTATGGGTAAGCGGTGCACTGCTATATCGGTGCTTAAACCGGGCATATCTTCATAAGACTATGCGAAGATATCCTTGAATTCCTGCAACAGTCTGATAAGGTTCTGCCTTGTTTCCTCGACTATTCATGTTCCAATATTGACCACTTTCCCTTCTTCCAACGTCACGGTCTCTACTGCTTCCTTATGAGGTCAAATTTGTCTCTCCTCCTGCTCTACCATTCTTAACAGATCAGGAGACAGGTCATCGTCTGTGTCATCTTCAAAATTCTGTAATTTTTCTAAGCATATGTCTTGCTCAAAAGGATATTTCGAATCCAAGGCGGCGTTGCTCAAGTCATTGATATCCAGGGACCTGTTGTAGTTTAAGAAAATGCGGGCAGAATGAATGAATTTGCAAATGGACAATTGTGTGTAAGATAATGATTGGAAAACAGAGAAAGGAAATGTTTGCTTCAAATGATGATGAAAATGCATTTTATTGATATAACGATACTTGAACATGCGCCTATTTCACAAAAGAAATCTTGTTGCTCTTAGGCTTAAAGCAACAAGTGTGTCCTAGACATTACTCTGAATGAGCCCTAAATACTACAGGGATTTCTTCCGCAATCCAATTGTTCAAGATGCTTCCCGATTCATAAGGCTGAATATTTGACAAGATTCCCCCGTCAACCGCCTCCTCAGATATGGCACTGGTGTAGACATTGCCTAACATTCTTGCGATGTCTTCTCCCGCCCGGTGTCTTATTTCGAGTTGATTACCCCTCCCGATACAAAGATTTTGGATATGTGCGGGATTATCATGGGTTCCCACTTGGTTTCCTCTCCACTCAAACGAGCGTGTCTTCTTTCCTGCCTCCTTTCTAGCTCCTTCCTCTTTTGTCTTGCATCTGGTCTGAATCCCAGGCCAAAGCGATCTTATTTTTCTCTCAATATCAGGGCCGTCATTCTCCCCTGAAGGTTCTTTCCAAACCCTCTTCCCGGTAAAGCGCCTTTTCTCACGGTCATTTTCAATCCCATCCTTGTAGACTTAGAGATTCTTGGTTTCAAGATTTTGTTTCCTTCCATAATAAAAGTTGCGTTCACGAACTCGAGAGATCGGAAAGAACATTCGGTTACCTCGTCGTTTGTCTCCAAGTAGGGCATATCACTGGTCACGGTTGCAATAATGTCCTTCTCAGCTTTTATCGTTACTAGTCGGCCATCCACTATTAACTTCACCTTCTGATGTAATGATGAAGGTACTGCCCCAGACGAATGTATCCATGGTCTCCCCAATAGGCAGTTGTAGGAAGGCTCGATGTCCATCACCAGAAAATCTATTTCGTAAGTGGTGGGGCCAATTAGTAAGGGTATCTCAATCCTCCCCATGACCCTTCTTTGGGTGCCGTCAAAGGCCTTTACCACGCTCTGGCATTCCTTCATGTATGGCTTGTCCATCGATGTCTGTTGAGGGTGGACAAAGGCAATACATTTAATCTGGACTGTTGTCTATCAAGACCCCCACAGTAGTATGTGCCCTTTGCATCTAAGCGATGCGTGCAAAGCACAGGTAGATCCTCTACCACGATGGTATTTCATCATCATTAAAATGAATGAAGTTGTCCGCACTTATATGGCCGATCAATCGATCCAACTTATTAACCGAGATGTCACTAGCGACATAGGTTTCGTTTAAAGCTTTCATCAGTGCGTTCCTGTGTACTTCTGAGCATTGAAGCAAAGCCAATACGGATATCTTGGCGCATTTGTTTTGTGGAGTCGTTTCTACCACACAATATTCACTGTGTTTCAGAAATTTCAGGAACTCTTTAGCCTCTTCCTCAGTCACTGGTCCATTGGTCCTCGGCTCGGGCTCAGCTGGCTTGCTTGTCTGATGGTGTAGTGGGCTAGTTGGGTTGGTTTATTTTTGGTCTAATTTTATTATTAGGCCTAAACGGGCTTCGGGCAAAATTTGGGTTCTACAATCTCATTTATTTTTATAATAATTAAAGTTATATAAAAATATGGTAAACTATGAAAATAGTCACTTTTGTTTATTTTAAGTTACATTTTAGTCACTTATGTTTGAAATATTACGTTTTACTCACTTACATTAACGTGTTGTAACATTTTAGTTACTGACCCGTTAATTACCATTAATGGTATAACGGTAAGCTGACGTGGCACGTTAAATCATCATTTCAAATAAAAATTTTAGGTTAAATTATATAAATGGTCCCCATAGTTTTTCGTTTTGAGCAATTTAACTTTTTATCTTTTATATTCTTTTAACTTCCTTTTTTTTTTTCTATATTTTTCATTCTCTTATGCTTCTCCCTTTTGTTTTTCTCCCTTCTCCATCTCTATTTTCCGCATAATTAATTCAAAGAAATGGGATTTCAAACATGAAGCATCTTCAGATTATGTCAAACAGTCAACTAAAGGTTACTTGTTAATATGTAGCATTTAACCATATGATGGATTTAAAGGCCTGGTTGCACAAAATCATTTGAGACAACTCTTGAAATTGCCATTGGAATATAGGGAAGGGAAAAGGGAACATAAAAGAAAAGAAAAAAAAAAAGAAAGTTAAAATAACATAAAAGAGATGGAGAAGGGAGGGAAAATAGGGAGAAGCAAAAGAGAGTGGAAAATAAAGAAAAGAAAAAGAAAAAAATTAAATTGTTAAAAATGAAAAAATATGGGGACCAATTGTATAATTTAACCTAAAATTGTTGTTTGAAATGATGATTTAACGTGCCACATGAGCTTACATTTACATTGTTAACGACAATTAATGACTTAGTGACTAGAATGTAACAACACGATAACGTAAGTAACTAAAACGTAACATTTCAAACTTAAGTGATTAAAATGTAACTTTGAGACAAACAAAAGTAAATATTTTAATAATTTACCTAAAAATATATAAAAAAACCATAATAATAATTTAGTTTATAAAAAAATAAAATTTCAACTTTATAATTTAAATCATATTTTAAGTTAGGATGTAAATCATACTCCGTCACCTAAATTATCTCAACTGTTAGTTTAATTCTTTTAATTTAATTTTAATTTAAAACTGTGTATGGTTGGTTAAAAGATTTTTTTTAATAAAAAAATAAAAATCAGTTTAAAAAAAAAGCCAATTTAAATAGTATTTTATAATTTAAGAATGGAGAGGCTTTGAATCTAAGCGTTTTTAAGACTTGATATTGCATAGATGACTTTGCTTCAACTACCTTTTAGACTTGATCTTGAAGAATAAATTTTATATTCTTTTCGTTTCAATTTGATATTTCAAAGGCCTTCTAAACTTGATTTTGAAATCGACTTTAATCTCTTTTTTGTCAATTAAATAGGATTGAGGTTTAGTCCTTTTTTTTCAATTGAACAAAAGTTTTTTGTCGATTGAACAGTTTTCTTCGTAACTGATTATGCGACTTTCTTCAAAAACCTTCTAAGCTTCTTGTGCTAAATGACCTTAAATCCAATCAATTAAGTAAAAAAAGACTTCTTTTATAATATTTCTCACTTTAAATGATATACAAAAATTAGACTCTCTTATTTATTATTTTGGGAATGCATTTGGATTAGGTTTGAAGGGTTTAGCTCCAACCCGAATAAGACTAGATTGAAACTGTAAAATGAATAAAATTACTTTTAATTATAAAAAAATTATATGTATTTGTTTATTTTTCTACTTATTATTAATTTAATTAAAGATGGGTGAAAAAGAAAATTGTCCTACTACATATGCAATTATGAACTCGCCCATTGAAAACGTTGCACCAACGAGTTATTTTTCAATACATCATTATCAAATTCAAGTACTATCATAAATCACACTGAACTGAATTTCATGGATGAGCCTCAAGGCTCAAACCTTGATCCTTTTAGACCCTAAACCTCAGCAATCAAAGCTTATTTGCATCTCCAACCTGCTGTGGGCTTACTTTGTAGTGGCTCGTTTTTCTTCTTGTAGCAGAATTTCATGCTTTTTTTGGACAGAATCAAATTCACAAAATCTTACTGTGTTTTACGTTTTAGGTTTGGATTTGGCAACTTACTTGTAGGCATCTCACATGCATGTTTCTCTTTACTAGATATAGGAGGGTAAAGGCGGTAGCAGCTACCGTACATCATCGGGCGAATGACAGAAAATAATCCCCATGCATCACTTGCAGGGGTAGCCCCTGTTAGTCAAAAAGGACATTTCACTGCTTCCTACCTGCAGCTCACTTTTCAGTTGCATAGACAATATACATATGTATATATGAATTTTATTCCTACATAATTGGCACAAGGCAGGTAGATCAACTGGCTGATGGTGCAAGGCAGACTGGCTCTGGAGCAACGTCAGATCCAGAGTGCCCGTTGCCGATACATTGGAGTTTATCATCAAATCCCCACAAATTGGCAGACTTGATATCATCCTGGCTCATCTGTTTCGAGAATTCTTCATGGTTGTACTCCAATATAGCCTTTCCTCCGAATTCAGTCGGTAGATTTTCCTCGTCAAAATATGATCTTATCAGCTCCACGCTCTCTGTATTCTTAGGGTACACAAACTTCACCTTTTGGAAGGTTTTTGCATCCATGAAGTACTTAACAATCTGCAAAAAATGAAAGCAAAGCAAGTTGATTACTATTTGTGAATAGATCAATCAGTATGAGCTGCAATTTATAGTGCAATGCATCAATATCGTCTCATTTAGCTTCACAAACCTTGGTTTAAGCATTATTAAACATGACTAAGCATAAATAGTAATGTCCAAAGACATTAAAGGGAGAACGCTGGAGTTTTAGTTTTCAAAAAAGAGGGTTCAACCTTGGCATCCTTTAACATACACAAAAATACGAAAAGCAAAGTTGTTAAGTGGACAGAACTCAAACCTTCCAGAATGCTTCAAAAATTCTCGGGGGATTGTAGAGAAATGCTATAGCCAACCTCTCGGGGTAGTGGTTTTGTAATAGATTAATAGTGTCGCGAGCTGACTTGATGGGCACGCTTGTGCTCAATGTCCACCCAGTAAAGTCTATCAACCATGCCATCTGTTCTTGGGTCTCTGGAAGGTTTAGGACTGCATTCTCTATCAGATACACCAAATGGCGAAGCTGATTGTCCAACGATGTGGTGTTCTGCAACATTTCTGTCCATGTTAGTAACTAAAGAGTTTTGGTTTTCGTTCAAGTTTAAACCTATTACCTGCTTTCCTGGTCGCAGTATAAGAACTGTTCTACCATGTCGGTCATGAAAGCTTGCCCTGTATACTTTTCCAGTCTCGCCTTCCACTGCAACCGTGCTGCAACCAAACATCAAATTCGGTTAGGCAAAATATATTCTTAAACACGAGCTATTCATTACTATTATATCAGTCAATCACCATTCACCAATATTTAACTCTCTTTATGAACAATGAACGTATTAGCTTACCCAACGTATTTCCTCAGGCTTATAGGTGGATCTCCATTTTAGTGTCTCTTCCAGCATTTTCTTCGATTTATCAGCATTCCAGTTTCTTGCCTCCAAGTATCTCCTCAAGCAGGCATCAGTACAATATTTCAAACTTCGACCAGACAGTGGTCCGATTGCAGCTCGAAGCTCCTTGATCTGATTGTATTTCCGCATTACAGCAACTATTAACCAACTAGTAAGCACAATCTAAAGACTGAGTAAAAAAATTTGAGTAGACAGCACAAAGGTTTTCCCATAAATTAAATAACTCACTAATTGGTCCAACTTTATTACCTTGGATTCTTGCTGCAAAGAATCATTCTCCTTGTTGTGATGTGAATTGCTCCATCTACTAAACATTGTGACTAATACTAGAATCTAACAACCTAGGTCAACCAGCATTACGTTGCGTAAGATTTGGGACCTATTATTCAGAATTAATCAACTGAAATGGTTGGTAATCTGCTTTCCAAAGTAAAAAATAATAATAATAATAATAATAATAATAATAATAATAATAAAGATTTGAGAAAGGAGAAATTAACCTATTCAACTTAGCAGTGAAAGAAATTGCAGAGAAAATATGCTTCCAGTTCCTCCCCACCCAAAAATAACCACACAGTTACAGTCTAAGAAGGAACACATAAAAAAAAAAAAACAAAATAGAGCAACAAATCAATAACTTCATTGTAATATTCACCCACAATAAAGCATAAAAAGAAAGCAAACTTTACCAAAGATAACACCTTCAAGACTGCAAGTCAACCCGCTAACAGAGCATGCATGCCTGGATCACAAGAATCAGCAGTGAATTACAGCTCCAGCTATGTCATTGAAATGAGATGAACATTGCGAAGTGCCTGGACCTGGTATTAGATGCTACAATGGAAAAAAAAATTAGGGGAACAGAAGATAGTGCTGCAAAATCACATACACGGATAAGGCCTGGGACACCACGCCTGAGAAGACCCACCAACCAGGTTTCATTTTATTCCATCAGAGCTGTTGACATCAAAATCACCATTAACTAGCCTTTTCCTTATGGATCGATTCCTCGAGAGTTAACTTGCATTAGTATAAAAAGCAGTAAAGGTTTAGACTTGTTCACGCAATTTACAAAGTTAAATCAACGGAAGAAGCATGATTCAACAAACTGCTACAAACTTACAGAAGAAGACAGAATAACATCTGATGAATTCTGATCTCATAAAACAGAATAGCAACAGAGTTTTAATTTAAATGGAAGAAAATAAGTATAGGATTCTTTATTCCATAACGCCCACACGTCATAAAGGAGGGAGGAAAAGATGATGCCTTTTACACCGTCCTAACTAGTAACAATAAACGCTTTGCTTGTCCTAGTCTTTACTCACTCCCCAGTAGTAGTTCAACTAGTTTGGCCAAAGCCTAGTGCTTGTTCCATCAACATAATAAAAGCTTTATTTTTGTAATAGAAAACATGTAAGAGTTAACTCCAATAAATAATAACCCAGAAAAGCTTCTGCATTATTAAAAAAATGTCAATATCGAAAGAGAAAGGAAACGAAATATAGATCAATGAATACAAAGAAAAAAAAGGCAGTCAAATATGCGGGGGAGAAAACCTAACAAAAAAGAAAACCCAATAGCTGTGCTTCAGTAGTGGCCTGTGAAAAGAAACAGGGCAAAGACTCTGATCTGCTATAGAGAGAAAGGGAAAAGAAAAAGAGACGGGTGGATGTTTGATCAAGAAAGTGGCATGGGCTTCTAAAACACGAGCAGGTAGCTAATCCAACAGGAAGATTGAAAGTTAAAAAGTTTAAATTATCGGATCTTGATTAACCAACTTTTATGGCTTTAGCTTCTTTCTTTTCGGGTGTTGAGAAAGTGCTACGGCCACATTTTGTCGTCGTTTTGTGGGAAATAGCATAACTAAAATATTAAGCTTTTCAGTAAACAATGAAATGATTCAGACATGGGAAACAATGTCAACATTATTACATAGTGGACTGAATGGAAAGCAAGGCCGGAAAATAAATACAATGGAAACAGCAAATCGGGATTGAAAATGGATGGTCGGCCGCCACAGACTAGACTAATGGCTTTCCAAAAGGAAAAGTCTCCATAAACACGTGGCCTGTCAATTCATCCGTGCAAGCTTCTCTTTTTCTTCTTTATAGATTTTTTTCTTCTTGTCCTTTGCCTTAGATTTTCCACGCCATTCCAGAAGTACCAATGTCGCTTTGCAATCGTCTTACTTCTCTCAGAGCTCAAATGATAAACGTGAAGCATTAAAATTAGAGATAACATTTTAAACTTTACCATAACCTATTGTTCTTATAAATTTCGATTTGAAAAAATAATAATAAGCTGAGAGTTAAAATCGAGTTTAATTTTATAATTTAAATAACTTAAATTACTTAAATAATAGATTGGTGTAAATATTTATTTGAATATAAGTAAATTGGTATTTTTTTTAACCAAAATTATAAAAAAAATCCAACTCAAAATTTATTTCACCTATTGAACATAGAATTAGTCCTATTGTAACAAGATTTTAATTTGACATTTTTAAATTTTCTAAATTAACTTGAACAATTTCACTCAATTCAACCTTAATTTTATTTTATTCGACTTGTTTCGAAAAAATATTAAATTAAATTAAAATTCTTGTCAACTCAATTAATTCAAAATTTCTTTACATTCACCCCTACATTTTTGTTTGTTGGACACAATTTATTAAAACAGCATGTTATTGTGTTGAAACAAAAAACATTCATTTAAAAATTATGCGGTTTGACGAAAGATAAACCTGATTTCGTCTTTATTTTGTTATTTTTAGATCCATCGATTATTTTTGCATGTATATTTCTTATCAAAGGTTGGAATTAAAACCAAAAGAAATTAAGGATCCAGGTGGATTCGAACCACCAACCTCCCAAACAACAATGTTTGAGCGCTCTGCCGATTTTGAGCTTATGGATCCATATTAAGGACGACAGATGTACGGCCGAATTCCTACAACACCTAATAGCCCATAAGACATGTTAGTTAAATATAAGGCCCCAAAAATTGAGCTTTTCAGCCTACACCGGCCTTAAACCAATACAAACAAGTGACTCGCATACAATAAGCCACTGGACAACCTACCAACAAACAAGTTGAAACTTAAGCCATTCCACAAATTATAAGTAAAACGGTCCTTTCTTATTAAGTTTTTTTGGCCCTTACCACCATTTTATCATAACAAACGAAAAATAACAAATGGGATAAAGAAAATACAGTTATGTCGATGACTTCAATGCCAACTTTAATAAGGACAGCATTAAAGAATATCAGTCTACAACAAAAACAACAAAACAAAATAGTACTTATAAGTTGAAATTGAGAAAAGATGGAGAAGTTCCAGATAACTCAAGAACATTATTACAAACTTATCGATTTCCATGTCTGACTGCAGTGTAGGATGAACTTTGGTTACATATAGCATTGGTGTTAACACTGCCGAAGTTTTTTGCCGTCAGCAATCCTAAAGTTATATTGTCCGAAAATGTCATGCGAAGTCCCCAAAATGATTAGACAAATCGTGAAACTTAAAACATAAAAAACACAAGAGGAAATAGACTTGTACATATTACCAGTGTCTTTGAAGTTCGAAAGTGAACCGAGATATCAACAGAACCTTTTTAGAAAAGGTTCGTTCAAGTCGTATGGTTTGATGCTTCTAATGATGTAGAGTTGTGGACTAGATATCAAAAAAGGATTCACCTTCCAAAGGGGATTAGGAAGCAGGAGAATCTAAAAACCTCTAAACTGCTTCACCATCAATATGAAGTTGCCACAGCCTCGATTGCAAAGGAAGCCATTAGTTGGATCAATGAAGCATACAACTTATGAACTAATATATTGATCCATAACCAGCAATGCTAAAATAAGAAGACCCAGTCTTCTTAACAATTTACAATGGACCAATACCAATTCTCTTAAAACAAAATTCTGAGAATTCTAGACAGTAGAGGAATAACACCCATGGGTTATAATAAAAAACATTCACTTTAAGTTCATGTTCAATCAAAAGGTAGTAACTACATGCTGAAGTAGCACCTATACTGATTACATCACCACAATTCACAGGGGCATTTATTTAAAGTCAATTTACAATCATATATAAATAAGAACATTTGAAAGTATGAAAAGCATAGCACTGATATAAACACAACTATTGCATAGAGATATTAATAAAACGAGAACCAGGAAGGACATGCAATATAATTTTGGTGAAAAGTGTAGCGGTGAGATAAACACAACTATCATCTATATAGAGATGTAAAAGGGTAATAATTAAACGTCGGTATCAACTCAAAACCAGGAATGACATGGGGGATTATGTTAGTAAAATAGTGCTAACGATTGTATAAATAGCATTGAACATTCTAGGTTAAAATTGAAATGAAGGAATGTACTTGTTCATTGCAGTTGCAATTGCAGTCTATCAAATGGGCATGCTTCAATTGCGAGCAGTAATGCATGGATTTACATAAAAGAACGGATCACAAATAGGCAACCGGAGATGCAGGAGAAAATTAGAAGAGACAATAAAGCCAAGACACAAAGGGGGGAGAGCCGGGGAAAATAAAATTATAAATATCCCGTGCCATCTCCCCCTTAAAACAAAGAAAATTCAAATTTTATTAGGGTTTATGAGCTGCCATTAAAGCGCACCTGTCATGGCAAAGGTCTGATAACACCAAAATCAATCACTGTTTCTTTTCCCTCAAAAATTTCACCTCTTATGTTAATTTCACACTCTCGATCCTTCGACTCTAATAGCAACTACAGCCTAATAAGACTACAAAAGGAGTTCCATATAACAAAACAAAGACTACCTCATCAATCTAAAATACTGAGATTGGTAAAACAGACCAAAGTTAAGTCAAGGAATAATTCAAAACCTAACAAACATTCGCAAACCCTTTTGCAAAATGTTCTCGCTCCAAATGCATTCGCCCCACATACGTCGTCGATCACCAAAGCAGCAACAAACAGATCGCATCAAGCACCAAAATCAGCAAATCAATTCCCCATCCTTAAAACCGAATCTGGACGATGTATCCAGATCTGAAAACACCAAAGAACCAGAGTAAGCAATTAAGAAATCAAAACATAGGCAAAGAAAATAAGGATTCAAGCTTAACACCTCACGCTTAGACAAAGATCCAAAGGCAGATATCCAAGTTCGATAACACGATAAATAGGCCTCTTTAGATAAGAATAGACTTAAACCCAGACACATCGGCTATTGAAACCTTCAAAAGAAAGATTAGCATGAAATTCTAGCTTAGAACATCTATGAAAACTAAACAAGCGAGCTAGTAATCAATTACAGAAAATTATTAATCGACTTACCTCAATAGATATCTGAGAAGAAACCGATTCTTGTAATCGTGTGAGAGAAAAACAAGTGGGAATCGGGGATTCCAACCAAACAGTGAAAAGCCATGCTAGAATAAAACAAAGCGCTCGCCGAACGACCTGAAGATTTCGATTGAGTTGAAAGAAACGACAATGAGAGAGAGGCGGATATGTAGAACGAGGCGCGTCAAAAAAGATGTAAATAGAGAGGAGGCAGATATTTTTGGAGCAAAAATAGGATTATCCGACGGCTTTGATTGTTTTGTGGTTGACAAGATCAACGGTTGGATTTGAGTGAAACATTTTTTCCTAGGGAAATATGGTTAGTAGAGGAGAAAGGGCAAAGAAGGCGCGAACAGCGCTTGTTTGTTAGTGAAAGAAGGTTCTAGGTGCTGGGCCTTAATGGGGAGGAGGCGATTTCTTGTTTTAAGGGTCAGGCTCAAAAGCAAAAGAAATTAGGGTTGAGGAAATATAATTTAAGTGCTCTTTTTTATTGTCAGCTTTTCCATTTCATAATTTTATAGATCAACGGCAAGAGTCTCTTTTCCTTTCTCTAGCATTGAATAGGAAATAATTACTTGTCGAAACCACCCTCAAGTTTTGAGAAGGGCGTGAATCGAACTTGGGTTTTGAAAATGATAAAACGTGAGAGTCGCCACCAATCCTTTTGTTGAGGTGTGATTGGGTTATTTTGAAAAGTAGTTGTTTTAAATAAACCATTTAATTTATTAAAACAACAATTTTGGTCTACTTAAAAGTTAGAAAACGGGTTCGGGAGTCAGTTATGCACGAGGAAGGATTAGCACCCTCAATACGCCCAAAAATTGGTACCTAATTGATTATCTAATGTCTTGATGTCGAAAATCGGAAAATTTGAAAGAATTAAAACGATCCCTTTTTTATGATGATGTCAATCGATAGTTTTTAAGAAATCGAAGATGTATACAAAGCGGGCTATTCCGCTCTTGAGGCAAAATGTCATATCCAATACTTTTGAGACACCCTTTTGACGATCTAGACTAAACTTCCCTTTTATTTATAAATTTATTTTGAGGACATTCTATTATTTAAAAATGGACGAGAGAGTCGCAAAACCCAATACTTTAGGGCACGCTTTCTTCGAACTTCCAAATATAGAATGTCGCTTGCTTTTAGAAAACCTTACTTTAATAACAAAACATCATGTCCAATGCTTTAGGAGATGACATTTTCGAGTTCCAAAATAAGCCCCTTTTTTTGTAAAAATATACTTGTTCGAAAGGATATTCGGGTATTTAGATTTAACGAGAAAATCGCAACCCAATACTTTAGTGGCATAATCTCTCGCACTTCTAAACACGTAACATTGCCTTGGTTGAGAAAATCTTACTTTGGAATAACAAAACATCACATCCAATACTTTAAGACACAAAGATTTTGAATCCACAAAAATAAGCTTTTTGTTAAAATGTACTTGTTCGAGAGGATATTCTGGATATTTAGATTAAATGAGAGGATTGCAACCCAATACTTTAGGGCACGATCTCTCGAATTTCTAAATAAGGAATATCACTTCACGTAAAAGGAGTAATTTTATATTAAGGCAACACAAGTTTAAAATAAATTTGAAAATGAGTTGCGACATCGATATGCGTGGTGGCACTGGGAATGAATGCGCCAATATGAACAACAATGGTGAAGGCGAAAACAAAATAAAACGAGTCTAAAACAAATGAGGAAAGAACAAAACATAAATGATAACAAAACTAAAATAATAATGATAAGCGTAGATACAAGTCATAGCACGATAATAGAAATAATAATAACATAATAATAATAATATAATAATAATAAAATAATAATAATAAGCTAACAGTAATAATAATACCAAAATATGTACAATGAATAATAATATAAATATAGTAATACTAATAATAATAATAATACGTATTAATATAGACGTGATAAAAATTATATAATAATATTAGTAATAATACGCGATGTATATAACATACGAGTCCGAATATAATAATGATAGCGGTAATGAAATTAGTATATACAAATAATGATGTAACTATAATAATGCAAAATATATAAGATAATAATATAGTAATAACAATAGTAAAATACTAAAATAATAACATAGTAATAATAATAAAAGTAATAATAGAAAATATATACAATGTAATATAAATATAATAGTGATAATAATAATCTAATAATAAATGATAAAGGTGGTAACATAGTAATAATAGCAAGACTAATAATAAAAAATATATACAATACACTAATATAATAACAATATAACAATAGTAATAATAAATATAATAATAATAAGTAATAATAATAATAATAATAACGATGTATGTGCAATATGATAATATAAGTATAACAATACTATGTATGTGCAATAATATAATAATAGTAATAGTAGATATAATAATACAATAATAATGCTAATAATGATAATAACATAATAATAATACTACAAAAATAAAATAAATATAATTACAAAATATTAAAAGAGGATCAAATTGGATTAAAAGGGTAATTTTGAGGGGTCAATTCGAAATAAAATAAAAAGGGGGAGGACCTCTTCAAATATACGAAAGAAAGGGGACCCAAAAAGGAAATTATCCCTTGACTCCGCAGTGCAGCGTTTGATTAGGGACTAAATTTGAAACAGAAACAAACATGCTTTGGGTAAATTTGGCAATAATGTAAACTTGATTAAAAAGGGAAAAAACGCAGAAGGACCAAAAGGGAAATTAGCCCAATTGATTTAAAAACACGCGATCCTAGGGGGTCGGGATAATGCGCGGATCCGGGGTGAAACGACGCCGCTTTTGGTGTTGAAAGGCAAGGACCAAAACGACGCCGCTTTGGTGTGTATATATATAGGAAAATTAAGCCAAAAAATCATTTCAATGATTTTTAAAAAAACTTTAACCCCGTTTTTATTTTCTCTGCAGGAGCAGAGGAGGGCGATTTCCAGCGACCGATGTTGCCGCCGACGTTACTGCGTTTACGCCACCGTGAGCGTGGCTTTAAAAGGTAAATATCGCCTTTTCTTTTGTTTTTTAATATCGCCTTTTCTTTTGTTTTTTTAAAATATATGTATATATATGTATACGCTTTAGATATAAAAAGTGAGGAACTTTAATATGTATATAGAATGATTCGAAAAGGAGGAGAAAAAAATAAAACGGATCACCTTTTGCCAACTTCTCTATTGTGTTGGTTTTTATTTGTTGTGAATCTGGTTTTTTTTATTGATTGCGAAGATGAAAAAGAAGGTCCCGGATACATGATCTATCTTCGGTTTATATAACCGATTTTTTGAAATAAAAATACAATGATTCCTCCTTTCTCGCCATTATTATCTTTCGCTTTTGTCTTTTTGTAGGAAAAAGTGGAGCGAGTGGAGTCCAAGCAGTTGATGCTTGGTGGTGGTGGACAAAGTGAGCTGCGCTCGATGGCCGATGTGGGCATGCGGCGCCAAGGGAGCTGCGCCTAGGGTTTTTAGAAACCCTAGTTTTTTTCTTGATTCTATTGGGCCATTTGGGCCATCTGTTATTGGGTCATTATATTTATTTATTTTTTGGGTTTGGTTTATTTTTGGGCTCTGTTTGGGTTTTGGGTTTAATTGGGCTTTAGGTTTAATTTGGGCCGGGCAAAAATTTGGGTATTACAGCTGCCCCTCTTTGCTTATTGTCATGTAACGAGAATAGAGTAAAGACATAAACAAGGCCCAAATTTGCCCGGGTCCACTGTCTCAGGATTCTTTGGTGCCCTTATTCTTCATATGGCTTCATTCCAGCCCCTTGCCTTTTGTTGCTTTGGCCACTTTGCTGCAACTTGGTTTGACTTCGATTTGCTTCTTTGTATTTTCGGAATGACTTCAATTTTTCACCGCTTCCACTATCATGGAACAAAAATTTGAACTTTCCAATTTGCTTTCTTACTATCTTCGTGAAGACTTCAATCTTCACCGCTTCCACTATTATCTCTAGGGAACAAAATCAACTTTTCAATTTGCTTTCTTACTATCTTCGTGAAGACTTCAATCTTCACCATTTCAACTATTATCTCTAGGAACGAAATCTGAACTTTTCAATTTGCTCCTTACTATCTTCGTGAAGACTTCAATCTTCACCGCTTCCACTATTATCTCTAGGAACAAAATCAACTTTTAAATTTGCTTCCTTACTATCTTCGTGAAGACTTCAATCTTCACCGCTTCCACTATTATCTCTAGTGGAACAAAATCGAACTTTTCAATTTGCTTCCTTACTATCTTCGTGAAGACTTCAATCTTCACCGCTTCCACTATTATCTCTAGTGGAACAAAATCTAAACTTTTCAATTTGCTTCCTTACTATCTTCGTGAAGACTTCAATCTTCACCGCTTCCACTATCGCCTCTAGGAAACAAAATCAACTTTCCAATTTGCTTCCTTACTATCTTTCTGAAGACTTCAATCTTCACCGCTTCCACTAACATCTCTAGGGAACAAAATCTAAACTTTTCAAATTGCTTCCTTACTATCTTCGTGAAGACTTCAATCTTCACCGCTTCCACTACCATCTCGAGGAACGTAAACCGTAATTTTTCAATTTGCTATATCGCCTTCTAAGTGGACATGTCCTGTGGAATATGCTTATGCTTATGCTCATGCGAATGATGATTTTTTTATTTTTTGTTTTTTTTTGTTTTTTTAATGGTTAAGGTGCAATGATAAGAATGAATCGAATGTTCTTATGAATGACATTTGTATGAATGCGTAATGTCATGAGAATGATTTTTTTTTACCATGATTAGGATGCAATGATCGTGATGGATCGAATGCCCCAAATAGATGCGATTATGGATGACATTTGCATGGATGCACGTCGTCCCGAGAATGATCCATTTCTAATAGTTTAAGGTGGTCAACGCCATTGTTTATCAAGGCTATATCACCGACGCCGTGGTGTCGCGATCTTGTGCTACCGGTATTCATGATTTTAAAAATTTAGGAAAATAATTGTCTTGCTCAACAAATTTTCCCCATTGTAATTTCATAGTCCCTTCCACTGCACTTCTCTAGGACATAAAGTTTGTACTCTCCATCGCAACTTCAGTGAACAACACTTGGTTTCTCCAACCATCTTGTTGTGACACCGGGTGGCGTTGTTCGTCATCCGTCGAGGTTGTATCATCAATGAAATGTCTTGTCTTTGTTCAACCGATAAAATGTTCAAAGAGATAATCATCTTCCTCCAATATTTCCAAACTCGAGGTCTAATAAGTTCTGAACAATAGTCCTGCTTCAAGTCCTTGTATTATTCAGAAGCTTTCAGAGTAATATGCAAAACTCTTTTTATGAAAGCATTGTTAGTCCACAAGTCATTATTTCAATGCAAAATGCTTGAAAAGATTGTAATGATGGACTTAAATGGAAATTTATTGGGAGCACAAAATAAACAAACAAGTTAATCAAAGTCGGCAAATGCAATGCAAAAGAAATGTTATTCAGTGTTTATTTTAACGATAGCAAACCTAAAATGGGTGAAATGGAAGGTAGCTGCCCCAGATATCATAGCTTGAGCTTCTCTATTCCAACTTCTTGAGGACCATTTTAAGCTCAATATGTGTTTAGGGGATCCGGAGTACTTTTTCGATTCCCTAAGACGTAACATACATCTTCATCGTTATTTCAAGCGCGTGAGACTCATCAGATGCCCCATTTCGATCAAAATTTGAGTTGCCCTTTCAAAGTTTTCAACTTAAAACCCTTTTGGTCTCAAAACTTCCTTTGTGGGTTTTCGCTCCGACCTTTCTTTTCCTTTCTTCCTTTTTTTGCTGATTTTTTTTCTTTTTTTTTTTTTGAACTTGAAGTCTCCAAATTGGGCAAGTCCCTACCATCCATGAAATCCTTCCTAGTTGGCACCTACTTTCTTCTCAAGTCCCTTTGTATGAAAAAATCTTCTTCAAAGCCCTATTGTGCAATTCTCAGGATGAATTATTTTGTTACTATCTCGCATCATCCGACCGTGATGTATAACTTTCTCTTCACATTCACCGATCGTATTAGATTGGATCTACTTTGCCTCCTCTAATTTCAACTCCAACAAAATTTCGATTCCAATTGGCAAAATCAATAAGAAATGTGTTGCCCTGGTGAAGTTTCTCATTGCCCTGGCCAAGGTTCAAATTGACGCTCTAAAAAAACATAGGGGTAAATGGTAACTTTCTATGCCAACCTTTACAAGTCTCAACAATTTTCGAATAATTTTTGGTTGTCTTTGCTACATCGGTAAGGTGCCTTACTCGATTTTTTTTTTTTTAGCATCCGAGCTTGATTTGAATTTGTATTTGATGACTGTCGCCTTTGTAACTTTGGCATATGAAGTTTACCTTCACCTCTTAGTGAAGTATTTGATAACCACGAAGATGTATTAGTATTGGTAGGATACCTTTGACGAGATTGGTCCCAGAACATCCATGCCCTCTCATATGGAGGAGGCACATAAGTCTTGACTTCCTTGACTTGGCGCTTGATGTAACTTTCTTTCGGGTAGACCAAGGCAGTTTGAGCCTTTTGATTGGCCTAGTCAATGTGGAACCATCAAGATGTGATCCTCAAATACCCTTATAGACTTCTTTCTTGCAGGATTTCTGGCTTTTGATAAAGATACTGCGCCCCTAAATAGTTCCAGTGTCTCAACGTGGTCATATGAAAATATCTTCAACTCTTGGAAATAACTCAACGATACCCACAGAAGTTTCAAACTTCTATTTTCATCTCCTTTGTAGTGTTCGCCGACACTTGTGATCTACCATTCTTAACTAATCAGAAATAAGTTATAATCTTTGTTATCTCCAAAGTCCTCAGATCCTTCTAGGCTCATATCTCACTAAAATGGAGAGTCAAGAACAATGTCGCTTCATGTCATTGATATCTAGTGGACTCTTGTGGGATGAAGGTAAAAAAAGGATGACTACTCGCATGATAAAAATAAAACAATGTAGAATATGAAATGTGAGGAATGAAAACAAAGATGCATTTTATTAAACAACAACTTTGGACACAAGCCTATTTCACAAAAGGACTCATTGCTCCCTAGCTTAAAAACAAATGCTTGTTTTGAATATCACACTAAATTAGCTCTAAAAACACAAGGATCTCTTTCACGATCTCATTGTTCAAAACTCTCGATTCATATTTCTGATTTGGCGCTGGCCATCTATCTCCACAATACCCATGTTGATGAATTTTTCCACCGCTTCCCGAAAGCAAGATACGCTTTTTATCGAATGCCCGTGACTCCAAGTGGTACTCACAATCGGGCGCTTAATCATACCATTTTGGGTACTGAGGTTGTATCGGCTTTTAAGTAATGGGAGTACTACGCTGTGTATCAAATAAATTTTGCAGAGCTCCTTGTATATTATCGAGATGGGTGTGAACCTGGGCCTTCCGTGTTAGGGCTTTGGGTTGGAATTTTGTCTAAAGGGACTTTTTTGTGATCGATAGTCATCGCCATTGGTCGCTTTATTGCTATTAGTTCAAGAGCCCACTTCCTTTTCCTTCTTCTCCTGGTCTTCAATGTCCGCTTCCTCTTTTCTTTTGTCGCCCAACAATCAATTTGGTTCGATTATCCTTGTGGTTAAAACATGAGCTCATTGGGAAGTTTGACGGAGTTGAGGTACTGCTTCGACGTTGGGATCTGATGATGATGGGTGCCCCTGCAATCGCGTGTCCGTTGAGTCGATATTCTTCGGGAATAAACGATTTGTTCATCATCATCCGTGACACGACAAATGTACCGGCACTTCTTTTTCAAGTAGTTGGAGTTAATCTACGCATCATATTCATTTGATCTTGCATATCCTCGCTGAATTTTTTGGCCAATCGTTTTGCATCAATATTTGCCTTCGCTTCTAATCTCTCCAACATTTGTTCCATATCTTCTAGGTTAATCGAATAATTTCTCCTAATTAGGTTTTTCTACAAGTTTTGATGCATGCAATATGATGTAATACAGATGCATGAAATGCAATGCAAAATACATGAATGCAAAAAGAAAGAAAGACGCTGATTATGAATTCAATTCCTATTAAAAGAATTTGTCTAGAAAATACATTCCTTTAATAAAATGGACCGCATATACTCGCCTTCTTCCTCATAGTCCGTGTGAAAGCATCGATCCTCTTCTTCGCACTCGAATATTATGGTCATGTCCCGCTCTTCTAGCTCTTTTGTTTGCTTGACTCACTTACCCTCAAGCGATGCTCATAATCTCTCCGTAACTCCCGAACAATACTTGTCACTTGAATCTTTCGCATTTAATCCTCTTCTTCGCATTCTGGATGTTATGGTTATGTCCCGTAAGCTTCCTTGGTAGACGCCTCTTCTAGCTCTTTGTTGGCTTGACCTGTGTTATTCTTCATCACTCACTTATCCTCCATGATGTTCATAATCTTCCGATGACTCTTGAGCAATCCTTTGTCTGGCTTGAATCTTCAAGTAATGTCTTGTCTCGTTGTTTACCTGCACTCATGTTCGATTTGATCAGATCGATTCCACTTTATCAAGTAACAAATTTTCTTATGACAAATTCTTCTATTTAGCAATCAAATGTGAATCAACACCTCCTTTCTAAGATGATGCAATGCAATGCAAATGGAATGAATGCAAGAAGAAAAAGAGGCGCTGACATGAATTCAATTCCATTAGAAGAATTTTTCTAGAAAATAAAGCTCTTTACATAAAATGGATTGAATATACGGTTTTGTCCTCATAGTCCAAGCAAACACCAATCTTTTCCTTCGTGGTCGAATATCATAGTCATGTCCTCGCGAATTTTCTTCGTAGATGCCTCTTCTAGCTCTTTGTAGCTTGGTTCTAGCCGCACTCTTCACTTGTTTATCCTCTCGTGATTATTCATAAGCTCCTTTAAAAGTCCTGGTGATGACTCTTGAATAATCCTTTGTTGGCTTGGAATCATCGAAATAAGTCTTGTATTCTTCTATGGACTGACCAACCTTCTCTCATTGTTTATTTGGACTATGTTTCAGCCATTATATTATAATCCATTTTACTAAGAAATTTAGTTCATTATGACAAACTCCTCTATTTAGCAATCGAATATTAATCAGCACCTCCTTTCTATGATGATGCAATACAATGCAATTAAAAGAAAACACGTTAGCACAGGAGTAATAAAACGGGCACCCATCCTAAGATTACTGTGGTTTGACGTGGCTCTACCTAGCGGGCTCTTGTGGTTCACTATATGTGGTCTCGGCCTGCACCGAACCAAACAGACTTCTCGATCTTCACCCATTATAGGTTCATACAGATCGAAGTTCTGGCTCAGTGGGGATACATTTCCTGCATGGTCGCACCTGAGATGAAAATTCTCACAAAGACATAGGTACTGGGATGTATCCTTAAAGCGATCTACTATCTTGCACGGAGGTGAAAACCTCTACTAAAGAGTAGTTTCTCACTCCCTAAAAAGTGTGACCTGAGGTCATGCAACATGATGCAAAAATAAATTAAGGGTGATGAAAATGTCATTTGATCAAAACAAAACCAGATGTATCACAGCCTAAGTTAGTAAGCAAGAAAGCCCTACTCCCAGAATCGCTTAGAATTTGGCATGCTCTACCTACTTGAAGAGGCTCCGAGGTTTCTATATGCGGTTTGGTTCTAAAGAAAGGTACCAATCCACAGAGATTCTCGATCCTCACCCATTATAGGCTCATACTCTGACCGAGTTCTGGCCTCGTGGAACACATTTCCTCATGGCCGCATCGTGGGTCTGAGATGAAAATCTCACGTAAGACATAGGCACGGATGTATCCCAAAGCGATCCACTATCTGCACCCGGGAGGGAGTAAAGACCTCACGAAAAGAGAAGCTTCTCACTCCCACTTAAAAGGTGTGACCCAAATGGTCATGCAACATGATGCAAAATATTTTTTAAGGTTCAAATCTACAAATAATCAAATGAAATGACACAAGTGAATGCAATAAGAGGATCATAATTTTTCTAATGAAATTTTCAATTTTCACAACAAGATAGGAAATAATCAACTTAATGGCTCGACTCTCAAAGTCCCCCAGTTGGAGTCGCTAAGTCATCCGAAACCACCCTCGAGGTTTGAGAAGAGGCGTGAATCGAACTTGGGTTTCTGAAAATGATAAAACGTGGGAGTCGCCACACAATCCTTTTTGTTGAGGTGTGATTGGGTCACTCTTGAAAAGTAGTTGTTTTAAATAAACCATTTAATTTATTAAAACAACAATTTTGGTCTACGGCTTAAAGGAAAACGGGTTCGGGAGTCGCTCATGCATTTAGAAGGATTAGCACCCTCAATACGCCAAAAATTGGTACCTAATTGATTATCTAATGTCTTGATGTCGAAAATCGAAAAATTTGAAAGAATTAAAACGATCCCTTTTTATGATGATGTCAACTCATAGCTATTTTTAAGAAATCGAAGATGTATACAAGGGGGCTATTCCTTCTTGAGGGCAAAAATGTCATATTCAATACTTTAGGACACCCTTTGACGATCTAGACTAAACTTCCTTTTTTATTTATAAATTTATTTTGGGGAAGGACATTCTATTATTTAAAAATGGACGAGAGAGTCGCAAACCCAATACTTTATGGCACGCTTTCTCAACTTCCAATATAGAATGTCGCTTGCTTTTAGGAAACCTTACATTTAATAACAAAACATCATGTCCAATGCTTTAGGAGATGACATTTCTGAGGTTCCAAAATAAGCCCTTTTTAGAAAATATACTGTTCGAAAGGATATTCGGGTATTTAGATTTAACGAGAAAATCGCAACTCCAATACTTTAGGGTATACCCTCTCGCACTTCAAACACGTAACATTGCCTTGGTTGAGAAAATCTTACTTGAATAACAAACATCACATCCAATACTTAGGACACAGATTTTGAATCCACAAAAATACTTTGTTAAAATGTACTTGTTCGAGAGGATATCTGATTAAATGAGAGGATTGCAAACTCAATACTTAGGCACCATCTCTCGAATTTCTAACAAGGAATATCACTTACTAAAAGGAGTATTTATATTAAGGCAACACAAGTTTAAAATAAATTTGGAAAATGAAATTAAGGAGATCGACATGGCGTGGTGGCATCAAATGAATGCGCTAATATGAACAACAATGGTGAAGGAAAAACAAAATAAAACGAGTCTAAAAACAACGAGGAAAGAAAATAAAACATAAAATGATAACAAACTAAAATAATAATGATAAGCTGTGAGATGTGTCATAGCACTATAATAGAAATAATAATAACATAATAATAATAATATAATAATAATACCATAACAATAATACTAACAAGAATAATAATACCAAAATATGTACAATGAATAATAATATAAATATAGTAATACTATTAATAATAATAATAATGATTATTATAGACGCAGATAAAAATTATATAATAATATTAGTATTAATACGCGATATATATACATAATGAGTCCGAATATAATAATGATAGCGAATGAAATTAGTATATACAAATAATGATGTAAATTATAATAATGCAATATATAAGATAATATAGTAATAACAATAGTAAAATAATTAAATAATAACATAGTAATAATAATAAAAGTAATACAGAAAATATATACAACGAATATAAATATAATAGTGATAATAATAATCTAATAATAAAATATAAAGGTGGTAACATAGTAATACATAAAGACTATAATAAAAATATATACAATATACAATATAATAACAATATAAATAGTAATACAAATATAATAATAATAATAATAAGTACACACACACATGATGTATGCAATATGATAATATAAGTATAACAATACTATGTATGTGCAATAATATAATAATAGTAATAGTAGATATCAAAATACAATAATAATAATAATGCTAATAATGATAATAACATAATAATAATAATACAAAAATAAAATAAATATAATTACAAAATATTAAAAGAGGATCAAATGGATTAAAGGGTAATTTTGAGGGTCAATTGAAATAAAATAAAA